>JAVLUX010000007.1:28110000-29505000 GCA_032164185.1 Moxostoma hubbsi | reverse complement strand
TTTCCTTTCTATGTTTGGCTTATTTGAAAGAAAGTTTAGGGAAAATAGTTGTCTCCAAAATAAAAACTTGTTACATTTTAAGGAAATATTGTACATCTTAAAATTGCAATTGTTTTTTATATGAACTCGTGCCTTTTCATAGAGTGGGGTTCAAAAGTTTGGGTCCACTTTTGAAAATCCTTCTATTTTGCATTTTTCTAACGTAATAAAGACATTTGAACCCCACTGTATATTAACATGTCTCAATGCCAAAAACTCCCATCCCACCACCTCTGATGCAAGATCCTGCCTATGTTGAAGTGCTCTTTTTGATCAGTTTATCACTGTTTCCTTTCCCCTGCCAGTCTGTGTGCCAGACAGACTTACGGCAGTGCCCATTTTACTCAGGAATCCTTCATCCCACTTTACAAATACTGACCATGTAACAATTTAGATTTTCTTTAACAAAGCACGTGCAGTCAGTAGGTGAAAAATGTCTGGGTTATGTACATAACCTTGGTTCCCTGAGATGAAGGGAACAAGACACTGCATTTACTAACACATGTAGGGAGTGTCCTTCCGCACGACCTATATGAAACCTCTCTACAATACAGCCAGTATTCTAATATTGCTATAGTGTTTGAGTTGGGCCAGGAGGAGTATTCAGAATGAATATATGAACTATAGTCATACAGTATTATTTAACCCCTTCACGAATCCAGTCGGAAAGGGAGTTTATTAATAACAAAAGTGCTTTTGACTTTATGGTAAATTACAATGGCCTGAATGCAGCCAGTTGTGTAAAATGATGGGGAGCCCGTACTTAAAGGGAGGGGCATAAGAATATGTTTGGCAATTTAAATAGCAAGCTTTCTAAACAGAGAGGACTTGTGAAGAGAGACATTACGTCTAGGTTGTAAAACCTTGAGAATGTGTTTTGAGAATACCATCCTGCTGCAAAACATATGTCTTGTAAAGACACACCATTCGTCCATGCCCATGAGGAGGCCATAACTCTAGTTGAGCAAGCTTTAACACCAATTGGGGAAATCTTACCCTGCGACTTGTAAGCTAGGGCAATTGCATCAATGATCCAGTGAGAAAGACTTTGCTTGGAGACATTCCTTTTGTTCCTCATCCAAACTAAATGGAGGAGAAAAGTAGGCTTGAAGGTGAACCACCTGCTCTCTGAAGGGCGTGGTTAGAACCTTAGGCACATAGCCTTTTCTGGGTTAGACAGCAGCTTTGAAAGACTTGGGCCAAACTCCAGACATGAATTGTCAAATGATAGTGCATGTAAGTCACCAACCCTGTTACAGAGGCCAGAGCCTGCAGTAGTGTGGTCTTAATGGAGAACAAATCAACAGAGTCCAATGGCTCGAACGGGGCCATGCGAGTGTTATTAGGACCAAAGTTAGGTCCCAGGTCGGGACTGTAGCCAGCCGAGGAGGATTTAATCGTCTTACTTCTCTAAGGAACTTTATGATTAAATCATGTTTGCCTATTTTGGCGCCAGCTTCAGGTGCAAATATAGTTGTCACATAAACTTCGAGTGTCGTCTAATCGCTTTTGAAGAATTATGAATTTCATGTATGGTGCAGTTTACTGGGTCTTTGCAATGTAAAAGACACTAATCGGTCACTAATCAGTCGGATGTACAATAAGATCTGTTTCTGAGTTAACATTTTGAATGGTCGTGTTGCAAGCACACGATTCAATCTACTCAGAACTAGAATGGGCCGAAGCCTGCCGTCCTTCTCCAGAACAAGTAAATAATGTCTGTAAATCCTGCTGTGTGTGTCGCAGTATGTGCACACAACACCGGTATATCATGTGGTCAGACCACAGATTGTGCTTGATCATTGTAAACACCAGCTCTGACACGCCCGTGAAGACTTGCCATGCATTCGCATAGCGGGACAGCAGGCTTATTAATTCATCTGAAACAACCTTGCGTTCTTTGTGAGAAGATTGTGTATCTCAGCTCGAAACACCTGACGAAACCGTGGAAGACAGAACACCTTTGGGGCGGGGCGGTCAACGTGCAAATTGGATCATAGAGCTCGCCATGCATCAGCGTAACGGGACAGAGGGCAATATGGTATGTTCATAACATGATATAATGTGCCGCTCACCATTGGGAAGCGGTTGTGCATAATGTGAGGATTTGGAGAGGGAAAGCTCTTTATTGAAAAGGTGTGAGCGTCTCGTTCGAGCGCTGTACTATTTTTACAATCTTTGTATGTTCATGCATTATATAATGCTCCACTGACCTTTGGGAAGTGGTTTTGCACAATGTGTGGGCTTTAGAGTGGGAAAGCCCTTATTGAAAAAGTGTGAGCGTCTCGTGTGAGCACTGTATTATTTTTGCAACCTTTGTTTGTTCATACATGATATAATGTGCAAACTTTATTGCCTGTAATTAATGTGAGACAGAGAAAACAACATATTGAACAATATTTTGAACAACAATATTCCTTTCTTGACAAACAGCAGTGGGGAAGAGGGTAGTTGGGCAAAACTGTTTTCTTCCCCATGATCCAGATTTGAGAGAATGTAATCGCTGTGCGGGCGTGCTGAATAGGGTGCGCGCCAGGATTTTGAAAGTTTGTTATGAATTTCAGGGAAGAATGGGGCAAATCTACAGGACACGCCCAGACTGCAGCAACCATTCATCAAGTCGAGATTGTGTATACCATTCTCAATATAGATATCAAGCTCTTCAAGCCCTTGAAAGGCATGAAGCATCTCCTTGTCAGTGGCACGTACATGCTCCTCGCCTATGCTGGGGGAAGGGGCGGTACGTCATCCACTGACCACTCGCCTGATGCAGCGAGAAACATGACATCGTCATCATCCCCAGCATCAGAACCGCTGAACGAGTCGAGGCTGTGCGATCCTGTGGAGGCACGCACATAATATATCGTTATAGACATGTTACATGGAGATTGAGGGGCTCACGGGCCGTGTTGGCACGAGGACCACCTCAAATTCATCCTGCTCGACATCGCTACCCCGCCTTCCCTCCTCATGTGATCCATCGGGAGGGCATGGGAGGATGAATCGTCCCTCAGAACTATATAGATATATATTTATACACTCATTATAACAATACACAATTAATTATAAGGATACACAAATTCTGCAGAATCAGGAAGCTGAAGCGGTGAGGTGGAGTGATGTTCGCTGGAGCACTGCAGGGGAGTGGAGAGTCTTCTCGTTGCTGTGAAGATCCCGCCAACTGACTTGTGTAGTCAACGCGAAACAGTAGAGGGCTTCTAGACAAGAGATGAATCACTATCTTGAAGGAAGAAAATTCTGAGGAATGGTGTTTGCTTACCTGCGTTTATAGCGAACAGCTTCACACCTAAAAAGGTGGGACTCAATCACCATAGCTAATATTAGAATATTGCCATTAATGTAGAGAGGTTTCAACTAGGTCATGTGGAAGGACACATGCATTAGCAAACGCAGTGTCAAGTGTACTGTGTCGTAAGGGAACAGATGTTTGACTGTTTGATGAATGAAAGAGGAAGGAAGGAGAGTGACAAGGTGAGAAAGAAAGAGGTATAGCGAGGTAAATGAGTCTTGTAAATTCCAGTGCAAATATCACTGTAGTTACATTCATCCCATGAAGACATAGACCCCAACTTTTTTCTGGCATGGCTTCATCTAACCTCATGCTGGACAGTTGCTACTGTACCAATTATGATATAGTATGGGATATATGATCATGTTTCTGACCATTTTCATGGTTAAAGTTTTCTTTAGTTTTTACTGTGAATCCAGTCAAAACTAAAGAAATCTTTACTACACTGTTTATACACACATTCAACTTTGTTGAGTCTACATGTCTCCTGAGACCAAGAAACATGCCAAGTTTACAAAAACAGGTGTATGCAAGATTTATGGAGAGAACGCAGTGCTGTCAGGTAACCTAACAAATCTGCTTCATGTGGTAACATTTAAGTCAAAAATGTGAATTAACGTGACTGAATTAACCTGACTAGATTAGGTTACACCAACCTACTTTTTAAGGGTCAGATTTGGTATAGAAATAGCTTAATCTAACAAATACACATTACCACTTTTTACAGAAAAAGATAAAGAGATAAAAATGAGTGAGAGCTGTATTGTCAATTGACTTTCCATAGACAAGCTCACATAAATATTCAATAGGCCAGATCCACACACTGCCCCAGACCTTGTGCATACTGTCTCTCAGACTTAGTTGTGTAATACCATTTTTACAACCTTCTCTCTGTTTCTGTTTACTGCAGACTGACTTCATGCCTGATTCTAAATGTCTGTTTGCACTGGAATGGGAAGCTGTACAGACAGGGGTGGTAAATACTCTTACAGAGTGCACAAGATATTAACACATTGGGTTGCACACACTAAATCTTTCGCATACACAAGCTTTAACCAGAAATGAGTGTGAAAAAAATATGTTCACATGTATTGTTCACACATGCTCAAGCACTTATACACAAACATACAGTTACATACCAACCCAAATACGTTGGCCTGGTATAAATGCATTTCTTTAAATCCCATCTTGAGTCGCAGAAAGATCAAGCTTGTATCATCACAAAACAGGCATTCGTTAGTTAGTCAGTCATTTAGATTACTAATTTGTCATTTAGTTAATGCTGTCATCCAAAGAGACCGTAGCTTTCCCCTGGAGCACCCTGGAGATAAGTGTTTCACTCAAAGGCACAATGGTGATGGCCGATGAATCATCTCTTGCAGGGAGTGAACCTACAATCTTTCATTTACCTGCCCAGAGCTTTACCACTAGGATTGTATGATCGGGAAAAGAGCACATGATTAAAATGCACACACACTTTGAAAGTGCATACACACAGATTGAAAATAATATATATACTTTGACTCAGCAAGTTCAATTTATTCAAATTTAAAAATGATATCATGCCCTGTGCTATAATAAGCATAACTATGTTTAGAACAACAGAAGTACATTTCTGCTGCTTTGTCCTTTTCATTGAGGTACAAGCATGCTCATGGAGGATTTAATCCTGCCATTTCCATTGTTTAGATTGCAAGAGGATTCAAATTTTAGACCACAGTTGTCCTTATCAATTGGCCGGAAATAAGTCACATAACTAATGTAAAAATTAGTTTTTTTTTATTACAAAATGACATCAAATGTAAATATACATTTATATAAGACTACTCTCGAATATACATTCAGTGAGAGCACAATTTCCAAATTCTTATATTTTAGCAAGAGAATTTGTCAACCCAATCAATCCCTAATACTACAGATAAACTATGGTAGACTGCTAGAACAAGCATTTAATTTTCTGGTGTAACCTGTTTGGTGATAGGCGGCTATAAGAAAATACACATCTGACATACATCATCTGTCCTAACACAATTTAAAGATGTTTTTCATTGTACAGCTGCCAGCAATGCGAGACTCGGCACTCCACCTTGTGACATGTAAGAATACTACACACAATCTCTCAAGTGTCTGTTGCGTTTAATGCTTGAAAAACAAAATAATCTGAACCATGAAACCAGAAAAAATCAACCTGACTGATCCACCGAGAACGATGTATTAATCACATGATGAAAATTTGATTACAGCAGAAGCTAAAGTTACAACGCTGCAGTTACAAATAAAACAAGAAAAAAAAAAATGTAAAAAAAATAATATCCATATTTATCTAACATAAATATATAATCTATTTAAGGTTAAATAACTGTATTATGTCACACTGTGTAATTCTTAAAATTGACAAGTAAATTAAATATCAGGCATTTCAACGCTTCTTCAAGAAAAACAAATAAATAAAATCATTTAACATATATAGCTAATTAGCTATATTGTAAATTATCGTTTTAACTAAACACAAATAGGCTACTTGTGGACTTGTCAATCCTTAAAGGAATAGTTGAAAATGATGAATGAAAATTCTCTCATCATTTACTCACTTCCATAACATCCCAGATGTGTTTGACTTTCATTCTTCTGCTGAACACAAATGAAGATTTTTAGAAGAATATCTCAGCTCTGTGGATCCATACAATGCAAGTGAATGGTGACCAGACCTTTCAAGCTCCTAAAATCACATAAAGGCAGCATTTAATTATTATTATTATTATTATTATTATTATTATTATTATTATTATTATTACTACTACTACTACTACTATATTTATTTATTTGGTTTAACTACCACATTAATTTTATTTTATGGCGATTTTAGCAACAACAACAAAAAAATTACTACCGGAAAGGCTTAGCTTTTTAATATTAATAAGGTCTTGCTTTGCAGCCTTGCTCCAGCGTTTAGTCCGTCTCCATAGTAATAGCATTCGTAAATTCGCTACCGAATGGTACTTTGGTGGAGGTGGCAAAGCTGCAGAAGTAACGACGTTTGTCAACGAAAAAAAAAACGTGAGGTACCGAATACAGACAAACATATTCAACATAAAGCCATCACGGATGGGACTTGAGGTCACTTACGGTCACACAGTCACGTACACATAAACACGTAGAAACCCAACCCGTGTGTATAAAACCTTCTGCAATTGGACTGAACGCCTGCAGAGAGATTTTACCGGCTACAACCTAATCACCATATGTTAACTAGCCTACTCGTTGTATTTTTTTCTTGTTTCTCTTTAACGAAAGCCTTTTTTTGCAAACCTACACCTGGTGTGCCGAAGTGGTTAGTACATTATAAGCAAGTTGCATTCTCCTCTGCAATGCCTTCCTCTATTTTCAACATCACAGTTCTGCCCATGCACTTGACCAAATATAAACTTCATTATTCTTGGCAGAAAGACAAATTTCAGTAGGGAGGAGTCTTGTGCTTTAAGCCAGGACAGACCAAAGGACAAACAGACAGAAGCATAGAAAGAGAAAGTGGATAATAACTGAAGAACAAATCACCCGACCGTCCTTTTTTAGAAGCAAAGCATGTAAGTGCACAATGCCTTAGGTGTATGGTTTGCTTTAGAACAATAGATGTTAAAAAATTAAGAGCATTGAGGATTCCCTTCTTTTAACAACATTAATGCTACATGTGACACAATCGAAAGCTTTTTTTTATTATTATTTTTTACCACTGTAGGCCCATTGGATGGATCAAAATAATACTCATCTAAATGTTTAGAATTAAACATGTAGATATTACTGCATGTAATTGCTTAGTTTAAAGGGAGATATCAAATAGCATTATGTGTTGAAGGACATGGATAAGCAGAAGCCATATGAAGCAACAGGCCAAAACTTATATCAAATCATGTAAAAATAGCAAAGAAAAAAGAACATTTGAGCTTTTGGTTATTTTTTGGAACAGCCAGATCTTTCTTTAACCGTAAAGTTATGAAGGAGGCCTTGCAAAGAAATTTGACCTTAAGACTCTAGCATCACCTTCATATTGAGGTAGACATACATGTATGTTTTAAACCACAGTAAAACTTTTCTATCTGACATGCTTCTTTTTCCTCACATTTAACCCCTGTTAAAGCCATTATTTACATGTTTGTGTTTACTTACAACACTAAGACTTGCACAATGTCCTTTTCATGGGAAATTTCTTGTGAACTCTTGCTTAGATAATAAATGTATGCACAAAGTAATTTTACAATTGATTATCTCTTTACAGACCTTCCTATTTAATATTGTGTATTCTTTGTACTATACATGAAAAGTAACTTCTATTTCAGTGGAATGGATTTTATAATTTATCGGTTAACAGATGTTACCGTTCACATACTGTAGCCTATAATGTCATATCACCACTTTCAAGACATTTTATTTATTATACACAGGACAGACGTTGTAATCTTCTCTGTAAATATAGAAAGGATAATAATCTTAGGCATTGTTTACTCTCTCTGCTTCAGAAATGGCAATGTCTCCCACTGCTATGGTGGCCCGCCGGGCTCTTGCTGCTGCATCGCATGGCAGCCATGAGGGAGGAAGTATGATATTCCCTGTATTGTCATTTAATTTGTAAGAGTTTTTTGGGCTAGATGGGACTCACTCTCAGTTTATGGGACTGTGTTAAGCATTTCGAGATGGGTAAAAAAAAAAAATCAAGCAGCTTTGTGTTGTGAAGTATGTACGGATGAGTGAGTAATAAATGTTTATTGCATCAAGTTTTACATGTTGGTTTTAGTCATTGTTTTTAAACTGATGATTTGCATGGTGTTTATAGCAGGATTTAAGAAGTTTAAAACTAGTTTGTTGCCGTATATTCTTTTACTTTTGATGATCAAAACTATTGTGACTTCAATGTGAATCTCAAAATAATTACTGTTATTTTAATTAAAACCTTTTCATGCGAAGCTTAAGAAATGTACATTCCAAACAGCAAGACAGAAATACTGAAACAAATCAGTTAACTTTGCATATCTTTCCATAAATAGTGTACAACATTCATACTTCCAAATGTACATTAATGAAAAAACAATACTAAACATACTGTTAACTATGAAATAGTGATGAACTGGTTAATCAGCCGATATTTGTCCAATAACATGCCTGACAACAGAGGTGGTTATTCCCCTTTTGTGTAAAATAAGTTTATTTAATTTTTGCAATTTAGTGTCCTTTAGTTTCTTTTGCCATCATTAAATGGCATTATGTCAGCATTATATCAGCCTCCCTGCACTTTAGATATTGGCATCAGTCTTTGAAAAGCCCTTATTGGTCAGCCACTATAATGAAGTATACTTATAAAACAAATGTTTAATTTTGTAATACATTATATTCTTTAATATTAAATAAGGGTAACATATGTCTGTTTTTTATTCGTTTACAGCAAGGACCTGGAAGATCCTCTCGTTCGTTTTAGCCCTGCCGGGTGTAGGTGTGTGCATGGCTAATGCTTTCTTGAAGATGCAGGCCCATTCCCATGACACCCCAGAGTTTATTCCATACCCACACTTGCGCATTCGAACCAAGGTAAGTCCTGTAGACTTTCGTTGGTTAAAGATGACCACATAATGCTGGAATAAGACACACGATTACCTAAAAACAAAACATTTATGAAAAATAATTAATCGTGAAATCTCTTAAAAGCCATTACATAGCCATCTAGCTAAAATGAAGACTAAATCTGCATGCATTCTTTGATTAATATTGCATGATACATTAATTATAGATTTTATTCAGTTTGATAATAGTTACCCCCCCTCCCCCTGTCTTTCTTATAGCCATGGCCCTGGGGTGATGGAAACCACTCCCTCTTCCACAACCCTCATGCAAACGCTCTGCCCACTGGTTATGAGGGACCTCACCACTAAGCAGGATGCCCCCTGCCATCTGTGCTACATCAAGCGGCTTAACGTCCGTCTCCTCAGATGCCAATCCAGAGTCCCCATTATGCTACAACCGACAGACACATTGTTTTAACACTTTTAACAGAAATAAAATGCTGTTTTCACTGTAAAGAGAATTTTTTGTGTCTTCCTGCATAAATAAAAAGCTGGTCAGACTATCTTCATGCAATTCGTTTCCAGACACCATAGAACAAAGCAGCCTGGGTTTCAGTGCCTTGTTAACGGGCAAAATGGTGGTCAAGAAGCAAAGCTGGCATTGCTGAATACATAACTCTGTGGCAGTGATGACAACAAACAAGAATGGAAAAATAACCTAAACCCCATAAACATACAAAGTACATAATACAAATAAAGAAATAAAAATGTAAAATAACATTTCAAGGAATAGATCACCCAAATATATAAAATTCTTTGATCATTTATTTGGTTTCTGCAGAGGAAAGACATTTGTAACATGAGGTTGAGTAAATTATGGCAAAAGTTTTATTTTGAGCTAACTATCCAATTAAATACTTGAAGAAGGCAACTTAGACATCATTAATACAGAGCTCGTTTATTGAGAACCATCCTCTGCTTTCCTCAAAAATGTGACCAGTTAAATGTTACATTTATTGCATTTACAGAATAACATGCCATACATCAGTTAATCCACATTACTATAATTGAAGTGTATTACACCATTTAAAAAAAGAAAAATATAACCAACATAAACAGCTCTTTCTCCGTGAAATAATCATTTTTACATAACATACTGTACAAAATAACATACTATGTTTGGATGCTCCAAGAAGAATGTGCCATAGCATTAACATTAATCCCTTTATTTGACAAAATAAAATGAAAGAAATAACCCCCCCCCCCCCATAATAAATAGATAAGAAAGCTTTTACATAAGAAATCATTTCTTGAAAAGAAATATTATCCGGAAATAATAGGGATTACAATGTTAAAATATTTAATCAAAATTTTCAATATAATTAATAATAATGAAGTTACTTGCTAAATTAAATGTAATAAGGATTTTTCTACCTATTCTTTCTTGCCCCAAACATCCCAAAATACAATCAAAATTAGACTCCAGTAATTTCCTTTCACTTTTTTAGATTGTACATTCCAGCAGCTTAAACTTATCATTACACCAAACCTTACTTACTTTCATTACACATTTCATTTCCCCATCCAATAATGTTTGTGCTTTCTAGCTGAGGACTGTTTTGACCAGGTTTAAGATGTCCTGTCTCAGCCCCTCAATGCAGTCGGCCTCTTGCACTAAATGCAGGAAGCACTCAACAGAAAGGGAGGGATGAAGGGGAAAAGGCTGAAACCCCTGAGGCCGCAGCAGTATAGAGAGGCAGGCTTGGCCCAGTCGCAGATAAGAGTAGCGTTGTGAAAACCAGTACAATTGTGGCAGGAGAGACCTCAGCCAAGCTCCCTCAGTGCCATTTTCCGAAGAGGAGGCGGCAGCGGGAACAACTTTTGGAACCTGTTTAAAATTTGAAGAGTTCTGGAGTTTGGACTGTTGTTTGGAACACTTTGACATCATGTTTGGTCCTGTTGATTGGGCTACTGGAATTTTACTCTTAGACACTTGGGGTGATCTTTCAGGACCTGAGTGTGTGGGATCCTTGCAGACCAAATCCACATCCATTCTGCTTGTTGTCATAGTAGCAACATCTGAACAGCAAGGTTTGGCCAGAGTCCTTAGGACAGATGAGACTGTTGAGAAGAGAAGGTCTACACATAGGTCCTCAGCTGCCCTTTGTAAACCAGGTACTAAAAACCTACAAGCCCCAATCATCACATAGGCCAGTGGGGTTTTCTGAAATTCCTTCTCTTCTGCGCAGTATGGGTCCATCTCGTCTTGTGGTCTGCCTAACCCACCAGAGACCAGGGAGGCCAACACAAGGCAATTTGCATCTTGCTTGGACTCTTTCCTTTGGTCTTCATTCTCATTTTCTTTAACCAAACGACATCCATGCAGGTAGTGAAGTACTGGTAACAGCATCCCACTGTTTACATCCTTGATAAGGATGGCCTCACCTTCAGCTCTTTGGGCCTCACCAAATCCTCCCGTCAGCAGGGCTCTGAAATACTCAGACCCGACATCTTTTTCTCCATTTTCCCCAGCAACAGCCTCTTGATTGGCAAGAAGGAGGGTTCCATCATCAAGGAGGAAAGTTAGATCATAAGTTGCCTCCTTGTATGGACATATGGATTGCTTCTTTTGTGGTTGGGTTGTTTTCATGGGGTTTGAGGCCGTCTCCATTTTTGTCCCACAATCTATTCCACAATTCTTTCTGTCCACCTTGGAATTTGCCAAAAGACCGGAGAGGCAGCCAATCAGAAGTGAAAGGTACAGGAAATTAAGATTGTAAGGGGACACTTGTTCAAGAGGATGTAACCAACCAGCCAGAAATGTTCTACACTTATCAAACTGTCCATCTTCATCATCATCGTTGTCATTGTCACTTTGACACCCAATTAGTTCAAGAGCTGCCACCAGTCCTCCACTATCAAACAGCAGCTTCTTCAAAAGAACTCTGTTGCTGCAGAACAAAACAATGATTAAGAATGTGATCTAATTTGTTACATACCAAACATTACACCTCAAAATAATAAAATCTTAGTCAGGCAATAGAGCATACCTGTTAATAAGCGGTAGAGACAGGACACAGTACAGCTTGTCAGTTTCTGAGCCTGACAGCATGATATGTGTAAGAACTCCAGAGCCAAATCCAGACTCACTCTGAACCCTCAAATTACTGAGCAGACCCAGACCTAACGAGTCAGAAAACATACATTAGCTTTGTATACACAGCTGTCTTTACAAATCTTGTAATATGTACCAATGTTAAATGTTAAGATGACCCATCACATACCTAGTTGTGCAATTTTGGCTTTTACTTTTTCTGATTGTCTCTCTGTTCCTCCGCTTCTTACTTTGTCATTTCCGATCTCTTCTCCACTCACACACAGTCTCTGTCTAATTAGAGCAACAGCTCCAGTTCTAACCAGAGCCTGCAGGCAGTTTGGGTTACAGCTGAGCCTGCCTAGCATCCGAAAGCACCGCCCACTGGGGTCATGATGCTGGGTGAGGTAGTACAACAGCCCAGAGAAAACATTTGTGTTGATGAGTGATGTGCTAGGATCTGAGGCATGGGAAAAACGAGACAGAAGCAGAAGAATAGGGGATTCTGGGGCCCAGGGCTCAGGGTGATAGGGGTGATGGTAGGTTGGGGTTTTTGACATCACAGAGGGGTTGTCCAAGGTGACCACACTATAGCGAGTAGATGTGGAGGTGGATGAAGATACACGCAGTCTCTTTCTGGGCGGAGAGGGGATTCGGAGTGGAGATAAGGGGGGAATGGAAGGTTTTGCTATTGAAGGCAGTTTCTCAGATTGAAGGGTGGAGGTGGAAGAGGGATGTGAAGAGGAAGGTGACTCTGGTAAGATTTTCAGTTGCGCAGCTTGAGCAGATAATGGAGTAGACGAAGAGAGACGGCAAGGTTTAGAGCGGGAGGATGGAGAAGAGTGGGGCTGATGCAAGGTTGGCGAGAGCTCAGAGCAAGGTGTAAGTAGTGAGGGTGAGAGAGAGGATTGTGGGCTGCCACAGACTACATCAGTCCCACTTGAGGATTCAGTCAGCTCCCCCTCAGAAGAGATTAGACCCTCTGATACCAGCCAAGACCTGGAAGGAAAACACAGAGATAAACAGTTTTTTCTTCGATCAAACAGGAAGGTGTGAAATTTTAAAGGGTATCTTCAGATAGTAGGCTAAAAAGTAAAATATTTACAAAATTACGATCATTATCGCTTTCAAATTATTTCTGCTTTTGGTAAAGCTAACTCAGCACACAAAAGTTTCATTTAGTCAAACTAAAACAATTATTTTTCTTCTCACAATATAATGTACATGCTTTAGGTCGACTGAAATTATTCCATTTCATACTTGGTCAGACAGCTCGATTATAACTGCACATAGAAACGTGCTGAATGACTAAGAGCAACAAACCTGAGACTGAGGAAGCTGGAGGATCCCGACGTCTGTTCTTTGCTCATATCCTCCCTCTTGCCTTCAAGGGGAGTAAAGTCAAATGAGTCAAAACATGAAGTCATCAGTTCAGAGCATGGAGAACTAGATATTATTCTGGCGTCAATCTTTCCTGTGGTCAGTTCCTCTCCTTTAGCGAGCTCCACTAAACGCTTGATAAGAAGTGGCACCAAACCAAGCTCTTGCAGCTGTTCAAGAGCTGATTCATCATAGACAAAGTCAACACAAGCTAGAATGGCGAATCGTGTGAGTGTATGGTTTTGATGGGCAGATAAAAAGCCAATCAGCACCTCTAATCCCCCGCTCTCT
Source organism: Moxostoma hubbsi (assembly GCA_032164185.1). Classification (NCBI taxonomy): domain Eukaryota; kingdom Metazoa; phylum Chordata; class Actinopteri; order Cypriniformes; family Catostomidae; genus Moxostoma; species Moxostoma hubbsi. Next base: position 29,491,337 of record JAVLUX010000007.1, on the reverse strand, counting down.
TTTACTTTTACCCTGTTCACAGCTTCTCTGCAGCACAAGCACAAGGCCTTGAAAAACACACCCGACTTCAGAGGATCCTTCTTCACCTCCTCTGCAAACTTCTGAATGACACCCAATGAACCGACCAGTGGTCTCAGGCAGCCTTGAGTGCACATGTTCGCCAGAGTTTTCAAAGCCAGCTCCACCAGAGACTGGTCACCTTCTCCTGAGGCAAAGGCCCCCAAATGAGTCAACACCCCAGACTTAGACACTTCCCTGGCACACTCAGCACTGCAACCTCTGGTAAGCTCATGAAGGGCCCGCAGAGATGCCCTTCTCAGACCTAAAGGGTACTCTGGAGCAATGAACAAAGCGAGAGCAGGTAGACTCCCCTGTGAAATCAGAAGGTGTCGGTTGGTAGGCGTGTCTGAAAGGTAGACTAGAGCCCGGGCAGCAGACTGGGCACATTCCAGCTTCAGAGTGCAGAGTTCAGGTTTTCGAGTAAGGGAAGAGGGAGAGGATGGGGGTGGAGAGAAAGATAGGCAAAGGAGGAGAAGTGGAACACCACCTGTGTGAGAGAGACAGAAATAAATTATTTTTACTACATAGAGCGATATGTAATAGGAAGGCGATGATTGCATTCTAATAAACACATTGTGATCTGTGATTGCATCTAAAGCTTCATAAAGGATGCAAAAGTATTATAAAGTATTCCATGCGATTCATGCATCATATTCCAAGTCATTTAAAAATGCGCATTTATGTGCACTATGAGTAAAGCTTGTTCACAATGGCTAGCGTACAGTAACGCAAGTTCGTGCATGGCTTGTTTCACACCAAAATCTTCACATAACTTTGTATTCCTTATGACGACTTGGAATTTGACGCATGAGTTGCCTCAAATCATTTTAAGCTTGAAAGTAAATCATTATCTACTGCCAATGTATTGAAAAGATGGTTGGACATTCATTAAAATTGATCCTTCCTAATTAATCAATTTTTAGAAGATATCTAATAATTCTAAAAACAGGAATTCCGGGGACTTACCAGCAGAGTGGACTTCAGCAGAACCCTCCGGGTCCATGGCGAGATTTCCCAGAGCTCGTACAGCTCGATTTTGCACTGTCTCCACCGATACATTCCTCTTGAGGACATCAACTACAAAATTTATGTTATCAATGCATGAGCAGACAAAAAAAAAAAAAGAAAACTATGCTATTATTTTTTAGACTTGGCAATGACTAAGAAATTGAAAATGTAGCCACAAATTGTTAACATGTCTAATAGTCTCTAAGTGCCTTACCAACAACAGATACACCATCAAGCTTTCTGACCTATGGAAAAAAATTATGATAATAATCATCATAAACAAGCAAACAAACAACAACTACTAACATCTTTGTAAGCTTGACAAGCTATTATAAATGCTGTCGGTATCATCCTTACTTCTAGCCTTGTCCCTTTGTGAGTGCAGCAATTGGCCAGGATGATAAGTGCCAGGTCCAAAACCTTTCTGGAGCTTTCTGGATGTCTTAGAAGATCCAGCAAAGGAGGCAGTCCTCCCTGTGCTTGGTACCGGGCTATCCTACTGCCATCTCCCTTGATGTGATGGGTTCGAATGGCCACTAGTGCCCTCCATTGGCCAGCTCGGAGTCTCTTGTCTGCATCTCTGGCTTTCTCTCGTCCAGTGATGGGTTCATTGTCAGTTCCTGCCAGTCCACAACTGTGAGCATCCACCAATGTACTTGTTTTGGACAGCTGAGTTAAACACCAGGTAAGGGAGGATTCTGGAAAAGCAGATGACCCCTCCTGGGTATTGGCTGAAACTTTTGCATTTTTTTTAATTCCTTCTTCTAGAGGTGAAGACATGATAAATCTTCAGTCCAGATCCCCGTCCTGCCACCCCCCTCACCTGAAACGTAATTAATGTACCTTCTATATCTTTAAAACGCAAATAAAAATGTCCGCAATTAAATGAGATTATGATTTAGTTTCAACACCAACCATTTTGTTTCTCAATTAATAATAAAACACATAAAGAATACAAATATTTTTGTTAATATTAATTTTGTAAAACACACAGCAAAAAAAAAAAATTATAATACAATTTGCAATTCGCTTTTACAATGATTGGCACATTCCAGCTAACAGAAAAATAAACACCTGAAGAACTACATCTACCACATCAAAGTTAGCGAAAACCCATCGCAATGGCTTCTGGGAAACTGAGTCTTTTAACCGTGCGACATATTTCCTTACGGTCTACAGAGGGAGGTAGGCCGCGAAAGAAATAAAACATAGACGGTACAGTCTTAAACTAATCTATTTGGGTGTATTTTTATGTTTCGATGAAGAGTATGAAGGCTTTATTAACCTTTCATCTTACTCACGTCAAATTTCCTAAGCGCTAAAATGCGCAATCGCCTCAGAATTGCACTGGCGCCATCTTTAGCAGAAAGACAAACGGAATGGTTTGTCAGAAAGGGAGGGGAATATGCTGACCCGGCGTCTTAAAGCACATGGGAGTTGTAGTTTTTGCGGTAATCAATCGCTGCTTTCATATAATGGTTGAGATAACTGAACCAAAACAGCTGGAAATTCAAGAGTGAATGTAGTAATTTTCGCCACAGAAAGAAACTATAGAGTTTTGATCTCCAACCACATACAATAATTGCCTGTAAGAATACAAAACAATGGAATACATTTCCCACAATCCTCCCTCACACACATTGTCTATTTCCGGAAAAAAAACAATTCCCTTGCCAGTTCTGGGTTGGCGCAAACCAGGTCGTTGTTATTATCATCGCTGTTGTTCACGCACGAAAAGCAGTCATCGGTGGAGTTGTTAAAATCCACGGCTAATCGCAATAACAGTGGAGAAGATAAACAGAAAATAAATGCACCATGGATGTTATTGAGACGATTGTCACAGACGCTTTTGAGGTGGAGGAATCAACAACTACGGTTTCGACTTTGGAGCCTGAAAAGTCCAAAACAGGTGAGATATGTTTGTGTGTCGATGCAGCATTATGTGAAATGGTCATCTCAAGCGCGGAGAACACGATGAGTTTGATTGTACAGATTGGCCATCCCATCACACACATATTCTGGTCGACTTTGATTTGGAAACCCAACATTAAATATGTTAATAAATTAAATGCTTTAGTGAATTATAATTTTAGATTTTTTTTTAAGGCATAATGTTTTTTTTTTTTGTTTGTTTTTTAAGTAAACTGCGTTAAGTTTCAGAATAATTGTAGTATGTTTTTAAAATCAAGGAAAATTAATGTGACATTTAATACCAGAGATGCAAACTCACGAGAGGTGAGAAAGTTATAGCAAGTGTTCTAGATATATATTAAGTTGATTGGTTTGTATTTAAAGCTTTTTTGTTGTTGTTGCCTTTACAGCGCTTAAAAGCTTTCAAGTGATGTTAATAAGGAAGATGTAGAAAATTTTAAAAAACATTTAAAAAGATGGCGTTTACTAAAAGTGAATAGTTTGCATTCCTGTAATAAGAAAATATGACAATTTCTCGTCGTAATTTAATAACATAGCTTAAAGGGATAGTTCACCCAAAAATGAGTTTCTCATAATTCTTTCACCCCCATGCCATCCCAGATGTGACTTACTTACTTCTGCAGAACACAAACGAATATTTTTAGTAATCCATGACTCCAGTGAATAAATCTATGTCTTCAGAAGGGATCTGATGGATGTGGGTGTAAAACAGAACATTTAAGTCCTGTTTTTACTATAAATCTCCACTCTCAATTCAGAAATTCAAAGTTGAGATTTATAGTAAAAGAGGGTTGAAATATTGATCTGTTTCTCACCCCTAGTAATTGGAACACTGCAGAAGACATATATTAAACCACTGGAGTTGTATGAATTTTACGCTGCCTTTATTTGCTTTTTGGAGATGGAAAAATCTGGCCACTATTCACTTGCATTGTATGGACCTACAGAAGATATTTTTCTAAAAATGTTTGTGTTCAGCAGAAGAAGGTCATACACATCTGGGATGGCATGAGGTTGAGTAAATGATTAAACCATTTGGCCCTGTCTTGTTTTTTGCAAAAACTTTTAAAACCTTTTTCTTTCAGAGTTTGTCTGGACACTACAAGCAACATGGCATCTTGTTCATGTTCGTCTAGACATGGACCAAGAGTTTGACCACCCTGTCTGTAAAAAGAAGAAGCTGTGGGAGACTGTGTCTGAGAGAGTCACTGCAAAGTTAAGGGCCGATGGCTGCACAGATGTTTCAGTCAAAGCCTTTGAGTGTGACCTGAAGTGGCGAAACATGTTAGCCACATACCGCAAAAATGCTGAACGAGCCAAAAGACTTGGAAACCATAGTATACACTGGGAGTTCTTCAAGGAGATGCATGAGGTGCTGAGCAGGAGCTATGAGGAAATTGATTCTCAGCGCAAGGCAAAGCTCAAAGGCACAAAGCTAGGCAGGGCAATAGCCAGTAAACGATTTACCCCAATACAGCCCACACCCACCGCAGCTACAGCCTTACAGTTACCCAGTGTCAGGCCCCCTCAGGATTTGCTGCAGTTGTACCTGGAGCTGCAGGAGAGGAAATTGAACATGTGGGCTCAGCAGAAAGCTCTGGAGGAGAGGAAGATTGAGGCCATCAATAATTTGGCACGTGCCATTACTTGTATGTCCCAGAACCTTGCCATGCAAATGCCAAAAGAGTGTGTTGTGGCAGACACTCCATCCCAACAATAGGAATTAATCATGTCCTTGATATAGTCCTGTCTATTAAGGGAGTACATTTTGTATTTTTAGAGAGATAACATTATGTTAAACCCACTTAAGAGAACAAAGTTGTGTTATACTGATGCTAACTGTAAATCATTAAAGAATAGTCCGTTCGTCTTTACTCCATTACTAATAGCAAATATTAGTTGACATTAATGAGCATTTTGCATTCTCATGTAAATTACATGTTGTACATGGTATTTTTGTTTGAATAAAAGTCATACAAAATGTCTTTATTAAATCTTTTTCATGCCACTAAATACTCAAGAAATACAGATATAATCCAGGTTGAAGTATTTCAAGAAACTTAAATTAAGTCATACAATGCTTGATACAAATCAAGAGATTTTCTACATGAACAGTTTCATAATCTGTGACAAATGATTAATGCGTTTCTGCTTCCAAAGCGCTGTAAAGAAGATTCACTACACTGTCCCTCATTTTTACCCCAGCTGCATCTTCTTTTGCCTCCTCCTCATCTTCTTTTGTGTTTCTCTCTACAAGTCCCTTTGTGACATCCCCCATGTCTACAAACACATTGTTTAATATACAAGCAGTCAGAACCACTGCTCTCGCCCTGTCGTAGTTCCCCATATCCAGATATCTCAATTTCTGGAATCGCTCTTTTAGGTCTGCCACAGTCTGGTCAAATCGGCCTAAATGGGTCGCCACTGATCTGTTGTAGAGATTCTCCTGAGGGCTTCGACCCGGAGAAAATGGAGTGAGTATTTGACTTGTGAGTGGGTATCCAACTCTGGCTATCAGGCAGGTCCCTGGAGGCAACATCTCAGGGTGTTGCTGGAGCCTTTCAGCTAATGCACTTCCTCTGTCTCTTTCTGAGCCTCTGCTGATGCAGCAATAAATAAACCGGCCCTCAGCATTGCAGACCAGTTCCAAGTTCAGCCACGAATCTGGATGTGGCTCATCCTTAAGTCTCTTTGCCTCAGGAGCATCGCTTTCACAGTCCTGTTTCCCAGTGGGTAGGCGGATGGGGATGCGTGTGTCACCCAACACCCCAAACACTTTAGGAAGACCTCTCTCTTCCAGTCCCTCACTACGACCTAGCCAGCTGGAGAAAGGAAGCAGATGTCGTAAAGCCTCCGGTCCTATAGGGGGAAAACGCAGACAACAGTGAACGCGAGTAAACTTGCAAATTGGTGCAGAGAGCTGCTATTCCACATGTCTACTCGGGTCAAAACACTAAAGCTAGCATACTTAAATGTGGCCCTAAAAAGTTGGAAGGGCACTTAAAATAATTTTTTTATGTCCATCAAAAAATTTGCAATGTCACTTATTTTAAAGAAATATAGCACAAACACACTTCAAGCAAAACATAAAAAAAAAATAAAATAAAAAAAAGAAGCAGCTTGTTTGGTTTCAAGACTGTATTAAAAACTTAATGGAGTATGTCCATAGTTAATATTTTGGTGAACAAAAACAGTGGTTTCTCTGCTAGGGCACATGTGCAAATTTAAGGGGAACTGACTTCATATGTGCACTAAAATGACCTTGTGACCAGTTAGTTCAAAATAATTGGGAGGAAAAAAATAACTAAGAAAAGTGAAGTTAGTTCTTAGAAAATATCTAGCATCATTTGTTTGCAAATGCTACTTCATTTGACAAGTATCTAATGCAATGGCTTGCAGACATTTTAAAGGAATATTCTGGATTCAACACAAGCTCAAATCAACAGCATTTGTGGCATAATGTTGATTACCTAAAAAAAAAAAAAAAGGACTTCAACTCGTCCCTAATTTTATATATATAAAAGAAGCAAAAATCAAGGTTACAATGAGGCACTTACAATGGAAATGAATGGGGCCAATTTTCAAAGGGTTTAAAGGCTAGTGTGAATCTTATTTTCTAAAAGCACTTACATACATTTTTATGCTAATACTAGTGTATTATTTGAGCTGTTTGCATTTAACGAGATTATAGGGTTTAAGGCATCATGGCAACAAAGTTGTAAAATTTTATATAAACCTTTCACAGAAAAGGTTAGAAAACTATTTTATAACACTAAAATCTTAATGTTTATAAATAGGCCCATTCACTTCCATTGTAAGTGCATCACTGTAACACATGTAATTGCTTTCATAAAGAAAAGGAGGGACACGTCAAAATATATTTTATGGTCATGAACATTATGCTACAAATGCTATCGATTGAGCTAAATTTGTATTGAAACTGAAATACTCCTTTAAGCGTGAAAAATGCCAGAAGTGTCAAATTATTTTAGAAGCCACAGTATATTTTATATATTATATGTACATGATAACTAGGATGAATTATACATTGTGTTCTGGGACTCCGAGACTGTATTATTTAATGCACTTTCATTGACTGCTTACAATCCGAAATAAAAAGCCACTGTATAAGACAGACAACAATAACTTATTAACTATTAATTAATTATTGGTTCATACCAGTAGGCCATTTAATGCATTGATCCTGAAGAGCGTTTACTCGTTCACAGAAAGAAAAGAAGATCCTATGAATGTTTCCCTTCTCCAGATGGAAACTAGCGGAGACACTGCGATAGCTGATGCGTTTGGACAGGAGGGTGAGAGACAGGAGGACAGTGTGAGACAAGGACAGTCGAGCTCTTCCAGACAATCGGTTCTTGTTGTAGTTTGTGTCGGCACTTTGCAGAAGACTGGTTACATGCTGTAAGAAATGTTAAGGAATAAAACACAACATGTTAATAAAAATGAATCCCAAAGTTAATTTTCTATGCCACCATGCAATTTCTCCACCACCGAACAAAATTGCCATATTAAACATTGTTTTCAAACAGCCTTCCGAACAGCCGCCTGGCATTGATCAAACAAACGCCTCCAACGCATGCCACTGGTTGAGAGTCTCTCTCTCTCTCTCTCTCTCTCTCTCTCTCTCTCTCTCTCTCTCTCTCTCTCTCTCTCTCTCTCTCTCTCTCTCTCTCTCTCTAACAAAAAACAAACACTTTACCTTTAAACTGCTTATAATATATTTGTACATATCTGAATATTTAGTAAAACATAAAATAGATTGTTTCAGTTCTTCTAATCAACAACCTAAAATCAAAAGCTTTATACATTCCCATTGTTTTTTGTTCAATTACATTATTTGCAATGCTTTATTGTAGTTTGTGCCCTCATAAAAGACGTTAAGTACACAGTCTTGTACCTTTGACTTTTTATCCACTTTTAAAATCATTTTTAAGTCTGTACTGTTGCGATTCACCTCAGAGCTGGTTGGTTTGGTTCATGGATTTTATGAAAAAAAATGAATGGGGAGAAAACTTCCAGAACACAGACTGCCGAAAAAGTGGGTGGCACTGGTCTACAGACCAATCCTTTGACAAAGTCAGGCTTACATCACATGAAATTGGTGACAGAAATCATCTGCAAACAGTAAACTTCTATAGAATTAGTTTGTTGAAAAATTATTTTGAGGGTTCTTGTAGATGGCTCATGCTTCAATTCATTAACAGAACTGACTGGACTGATATAATTTCAGCTCTGCTTTGCAGCAAACATTACAGTTATGTTATTAACTCACATCATTATAATAATTATATAGCTAAAGATATTTGGGTATTTATGATGGTTGTGTATTTTGATTTTGTTTAATCATCTAATCTGTCAAATCTAAAAAAAAACTGTATCGGCTTTCTGCCAACATGTACTGCGCATGTGCCTACACAATAGTTTTGGTCATTGTTGTGTCTGGCTGAACAGGTTGCTCAAAACAGAGGATTTTTACAGTGCCACAGAAACACAGTGTTATCAGTTTTTGATCAAATTACAGTCCCTCCAGAAAAACGCGATTATGCGATCGCTGAATGCAATGCATAATCAGCCAAAGTCCGCATATTTATGCGGGGGTCGCATTTTTTCAAATACTCCGCAATCTCGCCGCATAAATTGCTGATTTCCGCGCAAAATATGCGGAACTTGCATGATTTCATAATCCCCGCATTTTCGTCGCAAAAAAAAAGTCACATATATCTTAGCAGAAAGTTGAAAAATGTTGCGTTTACTTCACACAAGAGCAGCCATTCCCCATGTTGCCATGGTGAATGATTGGCCAGTGTTAGAGGCTACGCAGTTCTAGTTTTCATTTTTACAGTGGACTGTTGTAGTTTCATTCAGGAGTTGATGCAACTTTACAGTTGTAAGATTGCACTTTTTTGTTACCAGTGGGTTACAACTGTAAGGTTTTTGAAACTAGTATGATTTAAGTATATTAGTATGTAAATTTGTTACAGTAAGAGATTGCACTTATTTTAACAGATGTCTGTTTTGTATATTTACCTCTGTAAAACAGGAAGCACACATTTTATTTTTTTTATATTTTATTTATTCATTTTTACAGAAGTTGTAGCATATTCCCTTTGTAAAGCTACAGAACTTGTTTGACTCATCAATGTTTTGTAAGTTTGCCATGTTTATTAAGGTCTGAAATAAAACAAGATGAGAAATTTCCAGCACTTTCTGTGATGTATGCTTGCTTATCATAGGAAGTAATACGAAATTACTCTTTACATTAAGGCAGTGGCCTAGTGAGAACAGGGTGTTGGGGAATAACTTTTTTTTCTCTTTTTCATCAAACTGCAATTTTTGCAAGTTCCCGCATTTTCATCACATAAAATTGCATAAATATCCCGCATATATTCCATCGCATTTTTTAAGAAAACGTGCCGCGTAATCAAGGATTTTTGCCCGCAACAATCACAAAAAAAACTCCGCATTTTTCTGGAAGGACTGAAATTAACCTACAAACGGCTTACTTATAGTTGTTTCTGCATATTAAGCTGGGATAAATTATTTTAATACCGTAAAAGTTACACACTTCAGCTTTATGTGAAGTGTATTTTACTACAGTAGCGTATGAAATGTAGCCTACCTGAACGGCCGGGTTTCCTTCAATAACATCATCAGTAACGCAGGCACTCTTCGCAGAGGCAGATTCTGCCAGCTGAAGGCTCGCTGTTTGCGTCTGATCTTGTGTTAAAATAATTGAATCCTCCGGTTGAGACACTTGCATGAACACAGAAGAGGACTGCCCTTGAGCTAGGGCCATCAGGTCAGCCTCTAAGATTTCTTCTAGAGCTCGATCCAGACGCTGATCAAGTTCCCAGTGAGACAGCGGCTCCCATTCAGACTGAATGATGTCCATTATCATCCGTCCTGCGGCCGCCACATACTTTTTACGGACTTCCATCTAGATATTATTTTAAAATCTTATTTAAATGATAGTCCAGCTCCAAACAGCAAGCCAAATAAACGTGCCTCTCAATAACACCGGATAAAAGTTACTAATGATGCTATTATAATAGATTCACAAAAATAACGGGAATACTGTTTTTAGTTGGAGCAATAAAGAATGTAAAATCTATCAAGTATCTCAGTTATATAGCACAAAAACTTGACTGTGCAGGTTTACTGCAATAATAACCAACAAGGCTAGCGTGATTCAGTTCGCAGATGTAACTACTGAAAAGTTTTTTTAATTAATCAGATCTTTTAACGTCAAATACTTACTAAAACGGGTGTATTGATCATAATCAGGAGCCAAAACACGTAGATTTACACCGTCCGACTTTCAACACACATCTTTTTTTGTCATTAGCATTGGAGACTATTTAGCAGAGGCTGGCTACAACGAATGGGAGAAACTGAACGTCCAACGGATATAGTAAAGGAAGTCCCGCCTTATACGTAAAAGAGCCAATCGCCTGTCAATCAACTCAAGAACGCGCGTGTGCATTAGCTAAAATGCTGGGAAAATTGCGCGTTTATAGAGTAATCTGACGTTAAGAAGCACAACGTCAGATTTTGCTGCTGATACTTCGGTCTTTTCCCATTCAAGTACATCAGAGCTACACTTGTATGCCGCTTGTTCACATAGAAAATATCTGCCGTCTGCCCGAGAGTGATCCAAAAATGGCCGCCGAAGGGACTAGCTAAAAAGACATCAGGTTGAGAAAGATTCGACTGCGCATGCGCTTTACAAACAATCATGATTGGTTCGCTCTTCGGCGCAAGAAAGTTACACTACGACTCTGCATTTGGTAACGACAAGTCCACAACCAAAAATAAACAGACGTTGAACATGAAACAAGGAGTGTAAAAGGGCAGATTTTTATTTGAACGCAGTTACAGATACTGCAGCATGATTTTCTTTTCAGTTTATTTGTAATTAATTGTATTTTTTGCAAGAGCACTGTCAAGGAATACTGCCATCTCTGAGGAAAAAGGTTGAATTCTCAAAAACATGGTTTTGACATTTTTGGGGATGCACACTGTCAGCGTTTGTGTTAAAGTTAAACATTCACTTGTTTAAGCAACTATGCCCAAAGGCTTCATTCATTTTGATCATTAAATTTTTAAGAAAGTGAGTCTTTCCATCATTTTAAAATGGCACGCACGCACGCACGCACGCACACACACACACACACACACACACAGGAAAAAAAAAAAAACCCTGAATAGCACTTACACATTGCTCTGATTTAAATGGGAAATCAGGGAATAAACCAAACGTCAAGACTTTTGCTTCAAAAAAAACAAACAAAAACACATTTTCAAGAAACAAGGCGAACACAAAATTGTAAAGAAAAGCAAACACACTTCAAGAAACAACAATGCAAGTGGAAAAATGTATTTACAATGAAACCATTGTTTCTCAGAATTGATCTTAAATCATGTGGTGTGCACTATTATGCAGATATAACCTGCCTGCATCCATGCCCATTCTGATTTTCAGTAAGTTCCATGTCCATTTACACTAATCAGTAAATCAGTTAAATAAAACTGTTCAGCCCATCTGGCCTTTGCACCCCGATAAAATTATGACGGATCTAAATAAGAATAATTATAATATCAATAGTCAAACACACAGCATACTGTAAATGCAATCAGTAAAGTTGGCATTTGTAAAACCTTACAGCCACTAACACAAACCCACCCCAGCCCCAACAGATCAAATCACACAAAACATTTAACTCTCCAAAAATAACATCTGCATTAATTAAATACGAAGCACACGTTTAAATACTCTGATATCCAACCACTTCTGACAGGTGACGAACAGCTGTCTGACCAATGAGTAATTTATTCAGAAATGAGGGGCTCACATTAACAAATCAAAATGTCCCTGCACCAAAAGGGGCATTGTGATTGGCAGCTTAAGTGTAGATGAGCAAAGACTGAATTCTGGAAGGGTTTGCGACAACATTGTAAGAGTAAGCTGTTAGTGCTTAATGGGAAGTAAGGAGTAACAGGGAGAGCGATTCGAATTCTCTGAAAAGTTACAATATCACACAAATCACTCACTCATGTGCCCCCACCCCCCCCACTTTTGCAACTCAATACACATCACCATCTTTAAACACACATTTTTCTTTCTCTTCTGGAAACATTTCACCCCTGCTGCCTTCCCCCCTCCCTCCCACCCATTATCGTCCGTTCCTCCTTCACTGCACAGCTTGTTCGTTGGCAGTGCTGCCCGAGTCTTGAGGCTTCATCACATCAGGAAGTTCAGGGGGGCTGGAGAAGGGCTCTACTCTAAGAGGCTCAAAAGCATCATCTGTGATGAAAACAAGCATATTAAGTAAATTCTAATTAGAAAAACACCACATAGTGAGAGGCAAGGCAAGTGAAAGAACAAGAACTCACCACTGATGCGAAAAGCCAGTCCTACTGTGGCCGGAGCCTGAGGCCTGGCTGTCTGGTTTGTGAATCCACAGTCTCCAAGAGTCTTATTATCTTCTAGCAACATGTCATCCTGGAGAATATGAAGAGATTATAGATTATTGTATACATTTGAGTTGCTTTATAGATATCTATGGTGTTAATATTAAAGCATTATTAGCTTGTGTAGCAGAGGGGGTGATTTTGAAACAAGAGTACTTGTTTCATAAGTATGTTCTGTGGATCAGTGCTAATGAAACTCCAAGAGACAACACATTGTAATAAAAATAATCTCTGTACCATTCATTAGGTCGTTTTCTCCTGTCATTCACGTGTTATAGTTAGGGTGAGCAGGTTCTTTGAATCTCAAACAAGGAGAGGGTGACACTGTCTGTACATACACACATACTACTATTCCATAGTTTGGAATCACAGACATTTTGGTTCTTAAAACATGCTTCTCTTCACCAATAAGTTATCATAACTGTTTGAAATAGCTGTTTATTTTTTTTTTCCAATTTAAAACATTTTTTGCCCATGATGGCAAAGCCCTATTTTTATCAGTAATTAGTACTGCAGTCTACTAAGTAAATACAGTGTCACCTCAACCATAAGAAATCATTGTAATGTGCTAATTTGGTATTCAAGAAACTTTTCTAATTATTAGAACAGTTGAAAATGGTTGTGCTATTTAATGACATCGCCAAACAGTATCTTTTTTTTCAGTTGCTAAAGTATTGAGTGCACTTGCATTTCCTTCAAGTCACTTTGAACTTCTGTCAAAGTTTGGTTTTAAACTGGCCAAAAATAAAATATCTCTCTCTCTTAAAAAAAAAAAAAAAAAAAAAAAAAGGTCTATCCCTTTAAGAGATGAAGGCTACTCTCCGCACTACTGACTTGAAAGAAAAAAGCAAACTGGATCTGATGAGGACAGAGAGAAGTGGACAGCCCAGATGCACAACAACAAGACAACAAGTATCATCAGACTACTTTAAGAAACAGGGGCTAGATTCACAAAACATTATAAAGAAGGAAATTCTTCTTAACTAACCAATTTCTTAATTTCTAACTTAATAAAAAACAAGAATTCAAATTCTTAAAAATCATCGCAAATAACATCTTTAAGTTAGGGTAACTTCACAGTTGCCTTAATTCTTAAAAAGGTAAGATGTTTGAATTTACTGAGTTTTTTCAAATATGCCTATGAACGCAGTATCTCTGACGACAGACAGAATCCTTTCCTCAAACGCATACATAGATGATGGTCAACCGCCTATCCTTCTTTGGTCCCTTGACCTTTATGCTGCTATCTTTTTAATTGCCAAATTAAAGTACACCCAATTATTTTTCACCCATCCACATCGGAGTTGGCCAATGTGGAAAAAGCGTCATCCTCCCTTTCCCATGCCTGCCTTTTACTTTCCTACATGATCTAATATTAAGTTTCCAAAGGAGAAATGTTCCTTGCAGTACTAACCAGTGATGGTTAATGTCATAAAACTAAAACCACTCACACACTTTACAATTTTTAAATAATTATTGCGAGGTGCTTGCTACTAAAAAAAAAGTAATAGATTTATCATTATGATTTACCAGTGTTACAAGTATTGCATTTGTTGTAGGCTGTAAGACAAGGCAACTTCATGAGCAGGCTAATATGATCAGACAATGTCAGTCATTTTATTCTTAAGAAAAACATTTAAACTGAGTCTTTCACAATTACTTACATTTAATCGTAGAAAACATTCCCTGTCTTAGGTCAGTCAGGATCACTACCTTATTTTAAGAATGTAAAATGTCAGAAAAATATTTATTTAAACTTTTATTTCTTTCATCACATTCCCAGTGGGTCAGAAGTTTACACTTTGTTATTATTTGGTAGCATTGCCTTTAAATTGTTTAACTTGGGTCAAACATTTTGGGTAACCTTCCACAAGCTTCTCACAATAAGTTGCTGGAATTTTGGCCCATTCCTCCAGACAGAACTGGTGTAACTGAGTCAGGTTTGTAGGCCTCCTTGCTCGCACATGTTTTTTCAGTTCTGCCCACAAATTTTCTATCGGATTGAGGTCAGGGCTTTGTGATGGCCACTCCAATACCTTGACTTTGTTATCGTCAAGCCATTTTGCCACAACTTGAGGTATGATTGGGGTAATTGTCCATTTGGAAGACACATTTGCGACCGAGCTTTAACTTCATGGCTGATACCTCAAGATATTGCTTCAATATACATAATTTTCCTCCCTCATTATGCCATCTATTTTGTGAAGTGCACCAGTCCCTCCTGCAGCAAAGCACCCCCACAACATGATGCTGCCACGCCATGCTTCATGGTTGGGATGGTATTCTTTGGCTTGCAATCCTGACCCTTTTTCTTCAAAAATTATGATGGTAATTATGGCCAAACAATTAAATTTTTGTCACATCAAAACAGAGGACATTTCTCCAAAAAGTAATATCTTTGTCCCCATGTGCACTTGCAAACTTTAGTCTGGTTATTTTATGGTGGATTTGGAGCAGTGATTTCTTCCTTGCCGAGCAGCCTAGGACCTGTTTCCTCCAGCATCTTCACAAGGTCCTTTGCTGTTGTTCTGGGATTGGTTTGCACTTTTTGCACCAAAGTACGTTCATCTCTAGGAGTCAGAATGAGTCTTCATCCTGAGTGGTATGATGGCTGCGTGGTCCCCATGGTGTTTATACTTCCATACTATTGTTTGTAAAAATGAACGTGGTGCCTTCAGGAGTTTGGAAATTTTGGAGGTGGAGGTCCACAATACTTTTTCTGAGGTCTTCGCTGATTTCTCTTGATTTTCCCATGAGATCAAGCAGAGTGGCACTGAGTCTGATGGTAGGCCTTAAATAAATCCACAGGTACACCTCCAATTGACTTCAACTATCTTATCAGAAGCTAATTGGCTAATTGCCTAAAGGCTTCACATAATTTTCTGGAATTTTCCAAGCTGCTTAAAGGCAGTTAACTTGGTGTATGTAAACTTCTGACCCACTGGACAATCTGTCTGTAAATAATTGTTGGAAAAACTACTCATGTCATGCACAAAGTAGATGTCCTAAATGACTCCTAAAAAATATAGTTTGCTAATATGAAATCTGTGGAGTTGTTAAATTAGCTTTAATGACTTAAACCTAAGTGTATGTAAACTTCTGACTTCAACTGTAAATACATCCTTTAAATTTCAATATAAATTATGGTCCACAATAAAATTCACACTTCTCAATGAATAAAATGTAGATTTTTTTTGTCCACAAATGTTACTTTGCTGACCTTATAAAGCCTCTGATCCTCAGGTGCGCGCTTTAGAATGCCCTCCACAATCCGCTTCAGTTCATACACAGTGGTGGACTCCTTAGCATCTGTAAAGATGGTCGTCTTGTGACGTCTGATCATCAAAAAGACATCCTAAGGACAAACAAGGAGACAATTACTCATCCTTCAATGAAGTCTCATCACCTTCAACTCAAGAAGAAATAACCTTTTCTTTTCCAAAAAGCCTATAAAAGGCAGCATTAAAGTAATCCAGATGACTTCAAGTGGTTAAATCCATATCTTTTTGGAAGCTATATAATCAGTGTTGGGTAAGATACTCTAAAAAAAGTAGTTAATTACTAACTACATCTTCTACAGTGTAATTAGATTACTGTACTAATTACTCTGTCTGAAAAGTAATTTCATTACTTATTACCAAACACTTTCTTAAACCCTGATCAACCTCGACCAGATGAAAAATACAAGGATAGACATAGCACTGATCTTTTAATTCTTTCAATTAAATCACATAAAAATAAATTTAATTATTCATGAACTGGGCAAAGAATTTAAGAGGGTATTATTACATTATAGAACATTAGATGTTAAATTCACCATTGTTCTAGAGTCTACACAATATTTAAGGCAATTAAATCATAAGCAACTAATTAAATTACTGAAAAATTAAGAGTAATCCCATAATTGTTTCCAATGAAAAAGTAATTTAACAGTAATTACTTAGTAATACATTACACCCAACACTGTATGTAATAAGTGAGGGTGAAGAACATTCTGAAAGTGAAGATTTATAGAAAAACGACTTAAATATTTATTCATTTCTCACCCAAAGTGAAAAATCCCTATCGTCAGAATTGATGCTAACCACTTAAGTTGTCATGATTACTTTTATGCTGCCTTTATATGCTTTATGGGCATTCAAATGCCTGGCCATCCACAAAGGACCTACAGAGCTGAGATCCATCCATCCATCCATCGTCAACCGCTTATCCTGTGTACAGGGTCAAGGGGGGCTGGAGCCTATCCCAGCTAACATATTCTTCTAAAATCTTTGTGTTCAGCAGAAGTCACAGAAATCTGCATTGGCATGAGTGCGAGTAAATTATGAGAATTTTAGGAGGAGCTAACCCTTTAAATAACAAGGAGGAAAGTATATGGTAAACAGCTGAAACCGTGAATATAATGTTCATGAATGCAATACACAAATAAAACGCTGACAGCTGCAGTTGTGGAGTTAGTAAACGACAGCATATCTACACCCAATGCAACACGTTGCTGTGCTGCCGTTTGTATTACACAAACAGGGCCGACTGTTCAGTGCTCCTATTTCTATCATTAAATGCGTATAGAAAAGGAGAACTATATCTACATGCGCTTCCAAAAAGCCTAAAAGACGAAGTCAAGCCAAACCATTTTCTGCAAATAATGGTCCAGCAAATCGGAGGTTGCACTTGCAACAGCTTTAAGCAGCCGAATATAGCGTCGCAGTTGAACTGAGGCTCGAAAAAGCCTGCGTATTCACTTATATACATTACAATTATTACGCGTTAGATTAATTCACTGGAGACCATTTGAAAGGTACAGCACAAAATTATCAATGATAAGACCAGCCCGCTCCTACATCATAGTGCTGTTATGAAAACAACACCGCGATTTATAGTCCCATTCCCAAGCGTGGCCCAAACATAAACAACACAATTGTAAATCGGTTCTTCCTTTTAGCGAACCAGGTTTGCAGTGGAGCAATGTCAAACTAATTAATAACGCAGTAAATTGGACGGATTTAGCAGGGAATGTTAGCCAGGCTGCTAAAAATATTGCGAAACAAAGAGCTTTGTGTAACGCCTGCATTTACACTCGATAGCTACTTCAACCATGAGCTGGTTTGGTTAAGATCCACTAACTGTAGAAATTACAAACTAGAAATAGATTAAATAAACTACATATAGGATTCCTTTCCTTCCCAACTCACCATTTCTCTCGGTCTGTTGCGCTGACTCCTTCCAGTATCCCACGCTGCACTGCAGAAATCAAAGCGCTCAAGCGAGTCCTCCAAAATCCCAGATGTCTTTGCGGGAGCAGCCCGAACTCTTCACTATGCTGGTGTTCGCCCCCTACTGGCCCAGCAGGGTTCATAACTTGCTGCTTTCAGACGTGTTCTTAAAGAGACAGAGACAACTGCGAGCTTGCCATTACTTGGCTAATGTTCTCAAAAACCGTAAACACTGTGTTCCTGTGGCGCTAGAAAAATTCCTGTGCTTGTTTTTGGAAACCTGCCTAGACTCACCCCAACAACATTACTCAACCAATGGTGTGAGTTGGGACGGGACTATATGAACAACTGAGTATGGTTGCACCAGCTGTGCATAAGGTCCCACTATTGGGACATGAAGTTCACACTAAAGGCTTAGTAACTACTAGTTAGTTTGTAACGAAGTTAGTGCTTAATTTGGTTGCACCACCAGTTTTCAATACAAGACTTAACTAATAGATCATAAGTCATGTGTAGTCGGATAACATGACGTTTACTTGTATTGATCCAATAAGCAGCCTTCAAATTTGTACACAGAGCTGTTAAAAAGCAGTGCATTTCAGTTTGATCTCATTACGGTTGATGTTCAAACTTTGTTTGCACATGTAACTGTCAGCAGTAATAAATTATATCCCCACTGAAATACGCTAGTTAATAAACCAAGATTTCATTAATGGTATTTTTAGCCTATGTAAATAATAATATTCAATGACGATCTAAAATGAATAAGGGACAATAAATAAAGAATTGCTTCTACAACACTGTACAGTGTTTACAGTACATAGACATTTATTCATTTTAGTATATATATATATATATATATATATATATATATATATATATATATATAATTTTGACACTGGGTGGATATCACAGGAAAGTGCCCCATTAGATCGGTTTCAGGCTGAAGTAGTTTTTTATATAACGTTTTCTCTCTCTTAATGCAAAAGAGTGTAAATGTCAACATTATAATATATGTCAAAATGCTTGATGCCTGTCACACAAAACATGAGCTCATTGATGTCATAAAATATCAGTCTGCTTTTTTATCCCAACAGTTACTCCTGGTTGGAGTCTTTCATAAATATTTTGTTTATACGTAGAGTTCCGTTCTACCTAAATTTAATGGAGCAACACTGAAACATATCGCGTATTGGGAAAGACATTTTGAAAATGCCGTTTATTTTCGCAATTCCATTTCCTTGGCAGGAGGCACTTGTATCAAAATGACATACTTCAGCTTAATTTTTTATTTTTTATTTTATGGTATCACTGACTGCATTGGTGAAAGAATACACATGAATATAGAACAGACAAAAACGTGAGGATATCCACCTTTTTCATGAATGTGGAAGCGTTCCATGGTTTGCCTGTTTTCAATACCCGGTCTCCAGTGTTTTCAACCACATCGGCATATATTCTTAGCAAGTTAAGGATTACATTTGTAGAAATTGTCAAAAACTAAATATAAAAAAACAACAGTGCCCATAGTTCAAATTCGAAATGACCATTTATTTTTTTTTTTTTACTTGCCTCACATAAGTATGTGGATGACATGAAACAATGGTCCGAGGTTAGTTATGTTGATATCATGAACTACTTTGAGTTGTTTTGACAGCCAACAACTGCACAAGTTGAGCAATTAATTTTGTCTCCAAATAACACTTAAATGGTTGTTGTTCTCCATCTATAAATCACCCGTTTCAGTTATTTTACATTGCCATCTCGAGACTAGAAACTTAGATTCATTATGTCGCCGCCCAGTAGTTACTCAGGAAAACTGTGGATAGAGCTGTTCAGCAGTGAAGTCAATTTTTTGCTTTGGCTTTTTAATAATGGAGGTTTTCAATTTAAGTTAGTCTGTGCTAAACATTTAAATAGATACTTGGAAGTTTTATTCTACATCAAACACACTTTCATATCTCAAAACATGAATTTTGAAGCCACCATGTGCTTTAAAAAAAAAAAAAAAAAAAAAAAGAGTATGCAATTCAATACGGCTTAAAAACTCAAGTCTGAGGTATGATAGTATGCAATTTATAATGCAGAGCAAAACATCCTGATATCAATAATGCTTACCACTTAGACCTTTAATTGTAAATAGAAAATTGCCATTATAAAAACCCATAGGAAAATCCTGAGGGAACCCATGGCAAATTTTCTTCCGGGTGTTTGGATTACAATCTGAACAGATCTATTCTGTGTGGAAAAGAAGTATAAACATTTTATTCTGAAAAAGACCTTGTTTGGAAACATTTAGAGTACTGTCTGTGGGCAATGAGAAATTAAGTCAATATAAAAGCTTAATGTTAAGACTTATTTGAAAAACTTGACAGATCATTGCTATATGTAAATCACACTCAAACCATTCCAGACCCCTCACAATATCCTTCAGGATTGCTTGCAACTACAGGAGAATTTGAGAGATCATCAGTTCATTGAAACTTTGCTGTAAGTTATTCCCATTAAAAAAAACAATTTAAATTATTTTGAATCATATTCAGCTGCCTTGAAAATGATTGCCTGCCATTTAATAACCCTTATGTTGTTCCAAACCTGTATGACTTTTTTTTTTGTTCCGTGGGACACAAAGGAAGATGTCAGGCAGAACATTAGGAACCGAAAATTTCGTTTACCATTCACTTTATGAAGAAACAAAACAAAAAAAAAATGCAATGAAAGTGAACGGTGACTGAAGCTGATCTCCTTTTACGTTCTATGTAAGAAAGAAGTCATGCATGTTTGGAACAACATAAGTAATAATTTTTATTTTGGGTAAACTATCCTTTTAACCTGTCTGAATCAATGTACAAACACTACAGGTGACCTATGATGTTCAGGAAACCATGCATTTTCCTCCTCCCTTCCAACAGTTGGGTTTATATTACATTTAACATTGCACTTCAATACCATTAATGGTATCCAAGTAAGCCATTAATAGGCTAGTTTTATATCACCATGCTCCACAACATTTCAATATGAAAATCACATAACACCTCAGTTTGGGTCTCTATGAACTTTAACTGGTCACTGTTGTCCATCCTTTTGAGTTTGTGTTCTGTACTGAGCTTTCTGTTCCTCATTTGTCCCTTCAGTTTAAAGGAAGCACCAGTTACCGTCCTCCAGCACACTAGAATTGAAACAAAAGGAAGTTATTTGCATATTTAGTAGTATCCTATTCTCATTTACAAAGTGTTTATGACAAGTAAATAAGATGGAAACAAAGAGGGAGAAACAAATTACCAGTTTTCAGCTTTACAATACAACAATGCAGTCTGACGATTCTCCTGTATGAACAAAAGTGAATCTCTAAATTGTTTGATAATGACAACACATGTGAAGAAATGTAGACAGATAGGTACATTGGTTGAGATTTGTATATGAATCGATCATACTCACGGAATAATCTTTTTAGTGCCTGAATTCCTTTTAAAGGGTTTGGTTTCTCGATTTTGAAAGTGTACTTGGCAAGGTCATCTTCACTGAGCTTGATTGGACAAAAACCAATAAAATAATATACAGATTAAATAATTAAAACAGACAACTCAAAAGCTCAAATTACTGAGTTAGAGGAAAATTATTATGAACATTTATACGTAGAATCAATAAACTACACTTTACTAACAATTTTTTTTTATATTTATACAAAGATATTAAAAGGACAGTTCACCCAAAAACAAACATAATTTACTCACCATCACGCCATCCCAGATGTATATGACTCTCTTCAGCAGAACATGAGATTTTTTTGAAGCTCCAAAAAGAACGTATAGCCATTATAAAAGTCATCCATACGACTCCAGTGGAGTAATTAATGTCTTCTGAATCTGAAGCGAAACGCTAGGTGTGTGTAAGGAACAGATTGAGGATAGCAGTCACACAGACTCTCGCGTGACCCAAGCGTATTGTCAAGTTCACGCTAGAAATGATGTGTGAAATTTAGGAAAATATGGAAACACAGTCTTTTTTACAATAGAGCATAGATATTCATACATAGATGCCTCATTCGGCTGGTTTGGTACGTCAACTGCTGTGCAATCTTGGAACGGTCAACAAGGAGAGCTGTTTGAACGCAAGTGAATGGAGGACATGCCTCAGATGAGCTCCTAGTTCAGACCGCAGACATTGTGTGTGGAAACAATATCACAGAAAATAGAAACAGATGCTAATAAGGTATATAGGAATGAACTTCTATGCAGAGGAGATTTACGTGCTTATGTCACCATCTGGCCGGAAGCTAACCTTTTTAGTACATTTTTTTTTTTTTTTTAAATATTGATCAATTTCTTACACCTAGCATTTCACTTCAGAAGACATTAATCCACTGGATTCATATGGATTACTTCTATGATGGCTATATTTTCTTTTTGGTGCCTCAAATATTTGGCATTTTAAGGACCTAGAGAGCTGAAATATTCTTCTAAAAATCTTAATTTGTGCTCTGCTGAAGAAAGACAGTCATACAAATCTGGGATGGCATGAGGGTGAGTCATTGTGAACTATTCCTTCAATAACAGAGCAATTCTGTCTCTGATGCAGGATATAATCCTGACCATCAAAGAAACCTTCTGAAATACTAGGGTGTAGGATTATGAAGATATCTGTCCACTGTCCTCATTTAAGCCTTATCTATATTGGTATGATAAAGGCATTTTCACAACACAGATGACAAAAAACAGTGCACAAAGCTGGCATCTGATTTAAATCTAACATGCAATACAATTTGATGTGGGCCGTCAGTGTGAGCACAGCTTTTGAGCTTCTCCAAAATTTGATTAGTTGTTTAACATTTTCATTGTATTTTTTATTTCTTTCAGTATTTCCTTTTAAATTCATACCGGCTGATCTTGGGGTGTTGAAGAAGGTTTTATTCCCTCACAGTGATGGAGGGACAGAGGTCTGTGTTTGGTCTCTGGGTGCACACTGCAGTTGAAGTGCAGCACACTTACAGGTAAATGAGAATGCCATCTTTCTGGATACTTCTTGACTAGATTTTCCACCATGCTGTAAGAGAGCAGACAAGCATAAATGCTTTTAATATAAGTTCATGCTTGGGGCCGACTGTTTTTACTCTGCTCAAGTGAATTTAAATAAAATAACTGGTCTTCTTTAGCATTGTGATTTAAACATACATACTTGAAAATGTGGTATTGTGTTCGAGGCTCAATCTGTGAAGCCTGGTGATGCCGAGAGACCAGGGAAATGTCTTTAATCTTCAGAATATTACTGAGCGCTCTGTTAACCTGACAGCAGGAGAGAGCAAAAGGAGAAAGGATCATTCATAAAACTTAAACCTAAAACTGTTTTAAGACAAGAAAATGTTCAACACATAAACATTACGAAGTAAATATTTTGTCATTATTTTAAACCTGCACTAATTGATCTGATATATAATCCTAATAAGCATAATGCAGCACTTACTGTTCTGACCTGAATTCCTCTGGAACCCCACGGTGTGAGAAATCCTAAAGGAAAGCCATATCGAGAAATGGCATCACACATGAGCAGGGCAATGGAATCAGAATTAGGCTTTTCTGATGGAAATATTTCAATCCATTTGGTGTAATAGTCACAGATGACGACTATGTGGCTATAGGGGCCTTTGCTTTCTTGAAATGGCCCTGTAACATCTATACTCAGCCATTGCCATCTCTTAGTCACCTGTAAAGTGTACAGAATGAGGAAAAAGGAGGCAAGTGGTTAAAAGTGAAACAAGTTAAGCCACACTTCAAATGGCTTCTTTAACATCCAGAAAGGAAGAATTAAATTTTACTATAACTATGACTACATTGAAGTCTTAAAGATATAATTACTGTATCAGGGGATATGCATACAAACATATAAAAAGTTTACCCAGATAAATTGAGCATTGGAATTTTCAACGGGTGCATCATCACTGGCGACATCACTTCCAGGATCCTGTAAAAATACAAACAGTGCTAAATAACATTCAGGAGACTTTCAAAATTGGTCAGGCTTTTTTTTTTTTTTAGACAGTTTTAGCTCAAGTATCTTACTGAAAGACTATTAATGTCTACACTGGTGTCATCATCCTCATCATCACCCTCCACCGGCTTCATCCAGTGAATGCTCTGTGAAAAAAAAAAGTGTACAAGTGATCAAGATGCTCTACAATCAAAAGTCTTAAAACAAAAGTCAATTATGAACCTGCGGTTTGCAGTAATCATCATGAAAGCTGCCAGCATGTAAGGAACCACGGCTGGAACCATCAGAATCTAGAGTCACATGAACAAAGTTCCCTTCAAGACTGCCAAACCAATGAATGAGAGATGTAATTAGTTGTATAAAATGACTAGACGGAGGAATTTTGTAAAGCAAAAAAAATTTAAATCAAGGCTAATAAATGCACACTACCATGGTAAAGCTGCCTTTGGCACTGGTGTTGGCTTTGGTTTGATTGGGAATTCTATTGGCTTACGATTCTGAAATAGATAAAATAAAATAAAAATATTAGTATTAAAGTAAAAATAAATTCTGAAATACATTTCCTAAAGTGCTTTTAAACTCATTTATCTTTCCTGACACTACTGGTCAACTACGATTCCACTTTGATGGGGTGATTCTTCAAAAACCTCCAATAAGGGGGGGCCTGGGTAGCTCCGTGAGTATTGACGATGACTCCAGCCAGTTCTCCTAAGCAACCAAATTGGCCTGGTTGCTAGGGAAGGTAGAGTCACATGGGGTAACCTTCTTGTGGTCAAGATTAGTGGTTCTCACTCTCAATGGGGCGCATGGTTAATTGTGCGTGGATCGTGGAGAGTAGCGTGAGCCTTCACATTCTGTGAGTCTCCATGGTGCACATGCACAACGAGCCACGTGATAAGATGTGCAGATTGACGGTCTCAGAAGTGGAGGTAACTGAGACTTGTCCTCCGCTACCCGGATTGTGGTGAGTAACCACCACGAGGATCTACTAAGTACTGGGAAATGGGCATTCCAAATTGGGAGAAAATGGGATGCATATATATATATATATATAAAAAAAAAAACTCCAATACGTACCAAAGATCGTCTCTTGATAGCTGGCCCCTAGATGTGGACATACGGGAAAATAAAAGAGTCAATAAAAAAAAATGAAATAGACTAAATAAACAAAATAGAAAGTACATAGAACTGATTCATAGCACTTAACACATAAATATGATGGTGTTCAAGCACTATGAACCAGCAATACAAAAAATACATCCGCTTGTGCGACAATCAAAACATAATAAAAATATGCAAATAATTGGGTAATGAAACACTGGCCTGCTTTATAATACAAAAGCTAAAGTACTTGCCTTTGACTGGAGATGTTTAGGAAAGTTAAAGATAGTTGGGACGGCGTTCTTCCGCAACCGCTTGTGACTTCCCATTTGTTCAAAGCAATCCTTCTCAAAATGATCGGAGCACAGGACAGAGTTTCCAGTAGGCCACCAGTTCTGCCATCTCATCCGACGGAGCCACTCTCTCACTCTCAAGCCATCAGCTAATGGAAATCTTTACGCATTGCACATGTATAGACAAAACACAAGATTAAAATTTTACAAAATGTTGGTGTAAAATATACATACATACATACATATACACACACACACACACACACACACACACACACACACACACATATATATATATGTGTGTAATTTGATTTATGTTTGTTTTTTTAGGATTTTCCAAGGCTTAATTATCAACAACAACCATGAACTGAGAACATATATTAAACTTGTGAAAAGAAAACTGTTGTATGCCTCTTTAAACTCTGAGCATTTCTTGCACTTATAAGTGGAACAAGCAGGCATTGTTTAAACACAGCAATTATTAAACTTTCTTCAGCAATTTTACACATCAAATTAGAAACCAATAAGTATCAGCGAGCATATTTTGTTTCCCCACAAGCTCTTGCTCTTCACACAGAACTTTATGGAAAGGGGGTTCAGCAAAACAAACGGCAGCTGACAGCAGGAGGTGCCAGTCAATGTCTGTCTGAGTAGGAGGAACCTGCTGCTCAAAGAGTAACGAATGACAAAGGTAAACAGACGATTGTGTGTTAGTGGTCAAGTTTGTTTAATAAACAAAACAAACAAAAAAATATTTAATCGTATGATAATGATTTGAGTTAATATTTTTAGCATTGTCATTATTAAATGGTAAAAGGTCAGCACTTATATAGCACCTTTTTAACAGTATTCAAAGCGCTTTACACTGTGACTCAATTACATCAAAAGACGGTGTTGGCTCAACTATGCTCAGATTCAGGAGAAACAAAGGCTGTTTTATAATACAGTATAAATACTTTAGTATTGGTCTATCATTTGGCTTTGTAGGGAGGTCTGGTAAATTATTGGTGTGTTTAATGTTCATTTTTATTCTGGTATCCACAGTTTTCCTGAGCAACCACTGGTACATGTATTCAAAATACATTTAGAAATGCTGTCAACACCTTCCATAACTGCATTTTGTAAACACAGTTTACGCTTAAAATTTTATATCAAATTAAAGCTCACTCTCAGGAATGAGATTTTACAGTACACTGTTTTGCCCTTATAACACAGTTATATAATTCTTTTCAAAAGAATCAAAGTCAAATATGATATTTCTTTAAGTCATCAAATACAAATGCCTCATTTAGGCTCTGATAACTGTTGCGGTAAACTTTAAATACCTAAAAACTACCTGCTTTTACCTTAGGAAGTTCTCTAAATAATTAACCATCGTTTACATGTCCGTAAACTTGCTTAGCTGAATAATCTAATGTTATATCTTAGATGTCCAGAACCAATCATCAGAAAATGTTTTCGACTACTGATGATAAAACATTTTATATTATCGCAATGGGGAAGATCTCAGCTTTCACATGACTTCTAGAATGAGCTTTTTCGGAGGCCAAAATATTCAATGAAACAATGGTGGTGCTTGAACCGGAAAGTAGACTGTATGTCTATGGATGAGCACATATGAGGACTAAAATGCGTTAGAGCGCCACCTACATTTCAGATCTGTACATTGTGATGGAATGTGAGAGAATTTAAATTTATATTTATATTATATATATATATATATATATATATATTTATATAATGATGTCTGCCACCTAATGGAATAAAATGAGCCTTTTCAAAGTGAGATTGAATGAACAGAACCAGAATTACATTTGTTATTACAAATTTAGGACAACAAAAAAAAGGGGGGTTTTCTTTAGAAAAATATACTGTTTATCATAAGATTATAAATGCATACAATAATATTTATTAATAATTAGTCTTTTCATTTGGGCGGTTCTCTGAAAAATTAGACTATTTCACATTATGTGAATGGTGAGCTTTTAAATTTCAATGTGAAAAATTGCCGGCAGCAATCTAAAGCGTTTACGACAGTCATATGACAATCCCCAATGATTGTATAAAAGCAGCACTGAAGTAAACCAAAAGATGACATCTAGAAGCTTGGTTTTGTTCTAAAAACACGCTCAGTTCTACCTTTTGCTTCCACTTTCAGTAAATATAACATTAGTGCTTTTATTATGGAGGTGGAAGAACCTTCTTCCCCTCAAGCATGCGAGTTATTGGCTTCTGGTTATTTTGGCAGGGTCCTCAATAGATGAATTTTACATTTCTATGGGACCTCCAGCTGCTGATTTTTCTCTGAACCTTTACTGGGCATATAAAATATTGACAGTACTGCCAGTGCAACCTACTGGACATTTCAATAATTGCTGTCAAGTCCTCTTTCATTTCTCTGCTGTGCGCTCTGCGTTTTGCTATTTTGTACACCTTTTTATTTCCTGCAACTAGCTATCTGTTTAACACTGTTTTTTTAAGTCAAAGTTGTTGTATGTTGTTACAATTTGCCATACGCGATACTTTCCAATTGCTTTCATTCATCTTCTGCTGTAAAATATTTTACAAATGTATTATATAACTGTATATTTTTTATATACCATTGCTTACTGAAAATGTGATTGACAACACAACATAACAAGCATACATTGAGAATTCATCTAAAACTTACGTATGAAAGGAAAATTCGCCCCTTTTGTATGCCTCTTTATACGCTCCATCAGATCGTTTCTTGCAGTTATAAGCTGAACAAACGGGCATTGTTGAAACAAAATTAAAATTTTACTTTTCTATGCAGTTCAACCAATCAATTTGCATACGACAGCAGAAACACTGTTTGTATTTCCTGGTGCTGTTCTTCTTCTCGTGTGATTTTATAGCATACTGTTCACAATGTCCGCCATCTAGCGGATATTTTACGTCATTTCAGCCGATGTTTTGTTTTTTCTTACATTTGATATTGGAAAGTGTTAAAGTAATAGTTCACCCATAAAGAAAATTTGCTGATAATATACTCCAAGGCAATCCAAATCTAGAGCAAAGACAATTTAAGTTTTGTACAGTGCTCCTCTTGTTCACAATGAAGCGCTTCCTGCCTCCTCCTCCACGTGTCGCGTGACCTTACCAATGAGCTTATGTCAAACCTCTCATGAGCGTCACAGAGATGTACGGAAGTGAACATTTGTAGTTAAAAAGTATTGTTTTGTTTCTAAAAATAATCAATCGTTTGGGTTCAGAAGAAATTTATTTATCGACTGGAGTCATGTGGATTATTTTGAGGCACCCTAAATATGCATTTTGGACCGTCAAAAAATGGAGTACATTTACATGCATTGTTTAAAGGAGGAGGTCTGAAATTAAATCCTAAAAATCTTAAATTCTGTTTTGATGAAGATAGAAACTCAGATAAATCTTGGATGGCCTGAGGGTGGGTAAATTATCAGCAAATTTTCATTTTTGAGTGAATTATTACTTTAAAGGTGCTATATGTAAGATTGACAACAAGCAATTGAAATGGGCACTGCAGTCCAAATTCAAAATATTGGAGAGTTGTCTGCCCTGCCCCAGACTCGAAGCTCATGCGGGTTGCCAGAATGTTGACATGCAAATTAGCCAACCTAATTCATTAGGATTTCTAATTAAAGGATTTCTGGGCTTTAAGCTGTCTCCATCTTTCAAAGGCATTTCCAAAATGTATCCTTGTTGCGAGGCTTTTTAGGTCAGGTGGAATCAGTTATCTCTGATACAGTTCGTTTGCTGGCTTTCATGGCAGCAGCACGAAGTACTGTTTGCGTTCAAATCTGGCAACCCGGCTGACTCTAAATACTATTGGTGAGTGGGCAGTGGGTGGGATCACACAGGCCAAAACATAAACAGAAATTCCGGCCTGGAATAGAAACTTCAAAGTAGAATATACATTAGCATTATTAGTGGAGAAGCCAGCATTTCAACTTAGCATGTTTCCTAATTCTCTAATGACATATTATGGGCAGTTTATGATTTAGTACAGAAAAATATTACATAAAGCACATTTAAAGCATTAAACAAAACTTCCGATTTGGAATCTCGTAAAATGTAATTTCAGCTAGTTTGGGGTTAAAAATGCTCAATTCCGTACTAGTCGAATATTTAAAAGTGCACTCTGTAATTTTTCCTCATTAAAAAATTTAACTCCTAAAGAAATGAATTGTAATTTTGAAACATGCATAAAATCATGACAGAGATGAAGACTCCAGTCATATCAGTTCAACTACTTGCTTAATCTCAGTAACCATCCTGTTATTGGACACGTTCACTCAGATTAAATTAATAATGGCTGACTGTGAATACAGTGAGGTGTCACAATACAGTGACCCTGAACGTTTGGTCAATTTCACTGTCAGCCAACTTGAGGGACCGGGACGTCTGCATGACTGCGGTCAAGCCAGCCGCGATTTAGATCCGAGTGTGCGCATATTGCAGTACTTTTGCAGTGCGCAAAAGTATTGCATATGCCGTCTATATTGCAATGCGCATATTGCAGTAATGACGGTACTTTGCGGAAAGCACAAAAAGACGTGCTTCTTGACTCCTGTTGAGTGTAGAAAAAAACGAGTCTTACTATATTGATGAAAAAACGTTTATTAAGTGTTTGTGACGTGCTGGTGTTTATTCATAAGTTTGATTTAGCCTTTGTGAATGGTGACTGGTTTAGAAGACTCTTGGATAGGGCAGGTGAATAATTTATTACAAAAGTGTACTGAATTAACATAATATTACATGTACATATTACATATAATACATTTTCCTTTTCTGCCAAGGATCTCTCATTGTCCATCACCTTGTAATAGGATATTTTACTTTTACTTACTTTTAATATTTTACTGTACAGTTTTTGAAAAAAATAAATGCAAAATCATCCCAAAATGTCGAGATCACAAAATGTTTTTTTTTTTTTTTTTAAATCATGATCACGAGAAAACAACTTTTTGTCATGATCACGAGAAAACGAGACAGAAAAATAATAATAACGCAAGGCCTCTTTGAGCTTCCGTATAAACAAATTGTAAAATAATAAAAGTTTTATAAAAATAACATGTATTTTTCTTCCGTTATTTTAGGGAAAGCAGTTGATACAGCATTCGTAAAGCATACACAATTAGTCAAAAAGAGGTTTGAAAGGGGAAAGGGGACCAAAAGCTCATACAAGATTTCTAATTGAAACAAGCTCATGTTAGTGCATAAAGGTATGGAATACTTCTGTAATAAGTTGGAAATATCATGGGAGAGAGTCAGCAATAAATGGTAAAACTGTAGAGAATATAAAGCTGTAAATATTTCCAGGTTGCTCACGATGAAATAGGTTGGGGTCAAAATGACCCCAAACATCATTGATGTGGTCAAAATGTGTACAGGGATTTTGAAAACTCTGAAACACATATTTATGTGTTCTAATAAATTTAGGAAAAGTCTGAAAGATTAGAGTTTTTCTAAAAAGTTTAGCATATTTTTAAGAGATGGCAAAGTTGCCGTGGGGTCAATTTGACCCTAAACGTAACAAGAGGGTTAAATTTAAAGTACAAAAACAATTTTCTCTTCTATTTTTCACATACTTAAATGTACAATCACATGCAATTACAAGGTTACAGCTGAAATTAGCCATCAGTTTCTGCAAGAGCTTTACGTTCATTGTTGTTAAGTGGGGGAGATCATCTTGTTGTTAAATGAAACGATTAGTTTTTGACACAAACGTATCAATTCACTTCAGAACACATACTTAATCGATTGGAGTAGTGTTGATTACTTTGATGCTGACTAAGTGTGTTTTTTGGACCGTCAAAAATTGGTGTCCATTTACTTGCATTGGATGAAGCTAAAAACCTGGGATACTTTCTAAAAATCTTAAATCCTGTTCTGATGAAGAAAGAAGGTCATATCTTGGATGGCCTGTGAGTTAGTAAATGATCAGCAAATTTTCATTTTTGGGTGAACTATTCCTTTAAGCCCGTTATGCTGAAAACTACTCCATTAATGTTTACACAGTCACACGAATCATGTAATGTACATGACATATTGTCAATTCAAAACGGCGAAATTCGCCATATGGTGAATAGTTTGCACCCTTGAAAATTTCTGGCAGATGATACAACATTTCAATCATAATAAAACATTTTTGTATCATTAAATGTTTAGTTACATCTTACATAACACTAACACTCTTAACCTGAGCTGCTTATGGAAAGAAAATTATCCTAAATAAACCATGATTGTACAACAGCACGGTAGGTGGCGATATCCACGTTGAAAGCAACTCGCCACAAAACAAAAGAAGAACTGTACATTGCGAGCGCCATAAGTGGATCTTCGGATGTCAAGCAGCTCATTTCTTCGTCTACGTGACTTAACGAAACCACTTATCGAGTATCTGGCTGTGAGTTCTGACATGTTTGTCTCAGAGCTCACAGTCATTTGGTGGCGCTGATACACCATAACTAAACGTCGCCAGAAGAAGGCAACTCTCCGTAATGTTTACATGATCGTAAACGTGACGAAGAAACGTTTTCAAACTCGATGTATAACAACTGACTGCTGTAAAGATGTTTGTTAAAGAGGAGAGTGTGAACAGGAGTGATGCAGAGACATTCACAGTGAAAAATGAAGAACAAAGAGGTTGGTCTCCATTCTTGCTGATTTTAATGACTGACGTTGTACATTAAGATATGAATTTAATTAGGACTTATACATTAATGTAGCGAGACCCCTAAAAGAAAAGGAAATTACTTCAAAATGGAGTTATCATCTAGATTAATAAAAGCATTATTATCACACATTAATTATCAAATAAAATAGATATTTGACGTCTATTGCTTTCAGCTCAAATTGGGGCTCAGTTTGTTCTTTTATATATTTCATTTTTCCCTGTTAAATGACTATTTAATGTTTTGATTTTAGCCCTGATGGAAGTGAAAGATGAAGAACTGAATGATGTTCAGGAGATTCTTCAGTTTCAGGAAGTCAAATCTGAAGAAAACCCCTCGAGCTCACAGACTGAAAAGAATTTATCACAAAGCAGCTCTAAAACAAATAACCCAAAAACTTTTGTCTGCCCTCAGTGTGGAAAAAGTTTCAAACGTAAAGGACACTTAAATGATCACATGAGAGTTCACACTGGAGAGACACCTTTCATCTGTCCTCAATGTGGAAAGAGTTTCAAAGATAAGCGCAATTTTACAAATCACATGAAAATTCACACTGGCGAAAGACCTTTCTCCTGCCTTCAGTGTGGAAAGTGTTTCAGTCGTAGAGAACCCCTTGATAATCACATGAGAGTTCACACTGGAGAGAGACCTTTCACCTGCCCTCAGTGTGGAAAGTGTTTCAAAGAAAAGGGCCATGTTAAAAATCATATTAAAACTCACAATGAACAGAGACCTTTCACCTGCCTTCAGTGTGGAAAGAGTTTCAGTCGTAGAGATCTCCTTGATATTCACATGAGAGTTCACACTGGAGAGAGACCTTTCACCTGCTCTCAGTGTGAAAAAACCTTTAGATATAAGAGCAATTTTGAAGGTCACATGAGAATTCACACTGGAGAGAAACCTTTCACCTGCCCTCAGTGTGGAAAGAGTTTCAAAGCAAAGAGCCATGTTAAAAATCACATGAAAACTCACAGTGAACAGAGGCTTTTCACCTGCCCTCGACGTGGAAAGAGTTTCATTCGTAAAGAACTTCTTGACAATCACATGAGAGTTCACACTGGAGAGAGACCTTTTGTCTGCCCTCAGTGTGGACAGAGTTTCAAAGATAAGAGCAATTTTAAAAGTCACATGAGAATTCACACAGGAGAGAAACCTTTCACCTGCCCTCAGTGTGAAAAGAGTTTCAAAGATAAGAGCAATTTTACATATCACCTGAGAATCCACACTGGAGAAAAGCCATACAAGTGCTCACAGTGTGGAAAGAGTTTCACCCAGAGAGGAAACCTGAACACGCATGAAAGACTTCATACTGGAGAAAAGCCCTACAGCTGTCCTGCATGTGGATTGAGTTTTACCTCAGCAACACTTCTGTCGTATCATAGAAAAAGGCATTGTCATCAAACTGAGCATAATTAATGTTCAGTTGGAAAATAAATAGTGTTGAATTACCCCGAAGATGTATTTTCTTTCAAAAGAGGAGTTACATCTAAAGGGTTATTTTTTGCTACAATACCTGTAGTGGTTAATGAGTTTTCTTTATAAGTAAATAGCTGTAGAAAGTTTAAACCTTACGTTATGCAATTAATTGAATGGCAAAGAGACATCTTTTTCTGTACTCATTAAATAACTGTACAAATTGTTTTGTTGTCTGTGCTTGATTTACATTAAGTTTGAACTCTAAGAGTTTTATTTTGTATTTAAAAAGTGTCTTAATTCTGTTTGTAAACCATTTTTTTTATATGTTTACCAATTAAAAAAATAAATAATTATACTTAAATGTACTGTACATTTCCTCTCATAATCTTGACTTTGTATTCATGTATCACATACTTTAAGTTGCGTCTAACCGGAGACTAATTAGTCAGAGACAGAGCACTTGTATTAAAATGAATGGGAGAATTTTTAAACACCCAATATGCTAGATGTAAAAACTGAAGTCCTGCATGCGCTTTATCTAGACCAGCAGGGAAAATAGCATTTATAGTGCTATTATATCTGATGAAATTAATTATACCATTGTACCTTCAAAGTATTTTAGCCTATTGGTAAGATTTACACATTTCAATTCATAACATTCCTTCAAAATTAATTTTGTAATATAAAACTAATGTGGCATCGTGAGAGGGTATGTCATAGAGGCAAGGTATGTGCCGTCTAGGTGGTTACAGCATGGGGACTACAAACCAAGATGTGGTTACAGCATGGGGACTACAAACCAAGATGGCCACCTCATACCGAACTACAGTTACCAGGTTCCTCAGTGGTGGGAACACACCTGTTGTGAGTGAAGGAGAGAAGCTGTTAATGAGCTGAGAACAGAGAGACTGCTGGTTTTGTTAGAGAGTATAAAGTGAAGCTGAAAGAGCTTTTGGGTGTTAAAAAAAAAGAAAGAAAGCTCTGGAATTTTGAGTTGATTTTTATTAAAAGAAACCAGTGACTTGATCTCTGCCTGGACTCGATTTGTGAACCAACCCACACTTTGGCGATACCCTACCTCTCACGATGCTACATATGGTGGAGAATGCAGTTCCAATGGTGTGACTGCTGATGTCCAACAGAGACTGGGAAGATCTGACGGTGAAATTTTCTAAGCTAAGTACAAAAGAACACAACATTACAATGGAGGACTTGTTGAAAGCGTTACTAGAATCTAACCAAATCCAACAACAAACTAATGCTGCATTAGTAGAAGAACAAAGACGTGCAAATGAATTGAAAACAAGAGAGCTTCAATTAAGAATGAGCCAAGAAAGCAACAAAGTCAGAGCTAGTGACTTCATTCCTAAAATGGGGGTCACAGACGACGTGGAGGCATACTTATATGCTTTTGAGACAACAGCACATAGAGAAAAGTGGCCAAAAGAACAGTGGGCCAGGATGTTGGCACCATTTTTATCAGGTGAATCAGAAAAAGCTTTTTTGGATTTGGACCCTACAAATGCAAATGATTATGATAGCTTGAAAAAAGAGATCCTCAGCAGAAATGGTCTCACCACATTTGGAATGGCCCAACGAGTACATGAATGGGGTTTTCAGAAAGACCAAATGTTGTTTTCCAGTTCAGACTCGTGCAGAAACAAGGGATGTTCCAGAGGAGACTGAGACCGCTTCGGAGAAAGAGTCATCACAAGAGAGCATGGATGAAACTGGAGCCAAAGCAGAGGCTGTGCCATTAAGAGGACAATATGGTACGTCACAGTTAAATGACCAAACGTTGACTAATGCGCTGAGAAATGTCAGAATGGTGGAAGGGGTAGATAAGAAACAGGGACACCTTACATACCCTTACTTTGCAGTAAAAAGCGGTCTGCTTTATCGAGTAAACAAAAGTGGAGAGGACATCCAGGAACAGCTTCTAGTTCCTAAGTCTCATAGATCAACAGTGTTGCATCTATCTCACACCCACCAACTTGGAGCCCACTTAGGGGTCAATAAAACTAAAGAGAGAATTCTTCAGCGGGTTTTTTTTTTTTTTTTTTTTTTGGCCCGGCATTCATAAAGAGGTAGAAAACTACTGCCGCAGCTGTCCAGAATGTCAACAAGTAGCACCAAAACCCACAGAGCGGAACCCCCTAATTCCCCTTCCAATAATTGAGACCCCGTTTGATAGAATTGGAATGGATATTGTGGGACCCCTTCCCAAGAGTTCTAGGGGACATCAATACATTTTAGTGATGCTGGATTATGCTACTCGATACCCTGAAGCTGTTCCCCTGCGAAAAGCCACAGCCAAACAGGTGGCCAAAGAGCTCTTTGTCCTCAGTAGTAGGGTAGGGATTCCAAAAGAGATCCTAACAGATCAGGGGACCCCCTTCATGTCAAGGGTTGTTAAGGAGATGAGTAGCCTGTTGAAAATCAAACAACTCAGAACCTCAGTTTACCATCCCCAAACAGATGGACTGGTAGAACGCTTCAATAGAACGCTCAAGCAGATGCTACGTAAAGTCATTGATAAAGATGGACGAAACTGGGACCAGCTTCTACCCTACCTTCTGTTTTCACTGAGAGAGGTACCCCAGGCCTCTACGGGATTCTCCCCTTTTGAATTGCTCTACCCACACAAGCCAAGAGGTCTCTTAGACATTGCCAAAGAATCTTGGGAAGAACAGCCCTGTCCGCATAGGACTCTAATCGAACATGTAGAAACTATGAGAGAGAGGATGGCAGCAGTATTCCCCATTGTCAGAGAGCATATGGAAAAGGCCCAAAGGGAACAACAAGCCACCTACAACCGGGCTGCACAGCCTAGGGAGTTCCGAACAGGAGATAAGGTGTTGGTGCTCATACCCACTGCGGAAAGCAAGTTCCTTGCCACCTGGCAAGGGCCGTTTGAAGTAGCAGAGCGAGTTGGAGAAGTAAATTATAGAGTGAATCAGCCAGGTAAGAGGAAGTTACAACAAATTTACCATGTTAACCTTCTGAAAAAGTGGCATGCAAGAGATGCATTGTTTGGTGGAAGCCTAACCACAAAGAAGGTTAATGGTCCAAGAGAAGAAGTCCAAGTCAGTCCAGACCTGACACCACAACAGCTACAGGAAACATTGGAGTTAGTAGAGCGGAATAGAGATGTTTTTTCTTCTGAGCCTGGTCACACCCACGTGATCCAACATGAAATCCGCACGATACCTGGCAAAGTCATACACCAACGTCCATACAGAGTCCCTGAAGCCCGCCGGGAAGCTATCAAAGAGGAGGTAAGAAAAATGCTAAAACTAGGGGTCATTGAAGAATCTCAGAGTGCCTGGTCAAGCCCTATTGTGCTGGTTCCCAAGCCAGATGGAACAATAAGATTCTGTAATGACTTCAGGAAACTAAATGAAGTGTCACAGTTTGATTCTTATCCAATGCCACAGGTAGATGAGTTGATTGATCGGCTAGGCAAAGCCAGATTTATTACCACCCTTGATTTAACCAAAGGATATTGGCAGGTTCCTCTTTCTCCAGAATCCAAAGAAAAGACAGCCTTTGCTACCCCAGGGGGGCTATATCATTATGTTTCCCTACCTTTCGGCCTGCATGGGGCACCAGCGACTTTTCAGAGGCTGATGGACCGCGTCCTCCGGCCTCCTCAAAGGTATGCTGCAGCGTATTTAGATGACGTGGTGGTGTATAGCCGGGATTGGGAAACTCACTTAATGCAAGTACAGAAAGTGTTGGATTCAGTAAGAGAGGCGGGCCTCACTGCTAACCCTAAAAAGTGTAAACTAGCCTTCTGTGAAACAAACTACCTGGGATACACCATAGGACGAGGCCTTGTTAAACCCCAAGAGCCCAAAATCAAAGCCATACAAGACTGGCCTAGGCCATCCACGAAGACCCAAGTTAAGTCCTTCCTGGGCCTGGCCAATTACTACAGAAGGTTTGTCCCTAACTTTGCTAGTTTGGTTGCTCCGCTTACAGAAATGACCACGAAACAACACTCTAGGATGGTGAAATGGTCCGAAAAGGCAGAGGAATCATTTGCACAACTAAAGAAGGCCCTGACATCTCATCCTGTCCTGGTGGCACCTGATTTTAAGAATTCTTTTATAGTACACACGGATGCTTCAGAGGTGGGTCTTGGGGCAGTATTATCCCAAACGCAAGAGGGAGCAGAACATCCAGTTTTGTATATAAGTAGGAAGTTAGCAAAGCATGAGAAAAATTATTCCACATTGGAAAAAGAATGTTTAGGAGTCAAATGGGCGTTGGAGACCCTTCGGTACTACCTTATAGGGCGGAAGTTTGTCCTAGTAACAGACCATGCCCCGTTACAGTGGATGGCAAGGAATAAAGAGACCAATAGGAGGGTAACTAGATGGTTTCTGAGTCTCCAAGCATTTAATTTCTCTGTTGTTCACAGACCCGGACCTTGCCATGGCAACGCTGATGCCCTCTCACGACGAGATGCCCTTTCTACCTTCTCCCCGCAACCACGAGCCACAGAGCAGAGAAGGGGGGGTGTGTGGCATCGTGAGAGGGTATGTCATAGAGGCAAGGTATGTGCCGTCTAGGTGGTTACAGCATGGGGACTACAAACCAAGATGGCCACCTCATACCAAACTACAGTTACCAGGTTCCTCAGCGGTGGGAACACACCTGTTGTGAGTGAAGGAGAGAAGCTGTTAATGAGCTGAGAACAGAGAGACTGCTGGTTTTGTTAGAGAGTATAAAGTGAAGCTGAAAGAGCTTTTGGGTGTTAAAAAAAAAGAAAGAAAGCTCTGGAATTTTGAGTTGATTTTTATTAAAAGAAACCAGTGACTTGATCTCTGCCTGGACTCGATTTGTGAACCAACCCACACTTTGGCGATACCCTACCTCTCACGATGCTACACTAAATAAACCATAAACATTTTTTGTTTATGTTATTAAAGATCAAATTAAATTAGCATTTCTAAATCATAATTCTCTAATTTTATATATATTTGTTTTGTTTAAATTTTTAATTTAAATGTTTTTATGAAATTGAAATGTGTTAATCTTACATTTATTTTTGGGAGTGTTGTCATATTTTCTTTGATCATTGTCTTGACCAACCATTTTGGAGGTTTTGGTCTTTCCCCATTTAAGTAGATGGGAGCTGTACTTTAATGCCACTTGTATCCATAGAAAATACTGTACCAGTTGAGAGCGTTCCTAAGGTGACCGACAAGTGGTCTGACTCATATCCACATTCCATTTCTCCTGCCTTTCACAGTAGAGAAGCATTTAATTTCCAAAATAAAACAATACTTTAATGCAACCAGTGAAATGAAAGCTGCAGTGTCCAGAAATCTTTTCTCTGCCGTTGTCAGATGTTTTTTTTTTAATTATTTAATGGTTTCCATTGTAGGCCAAAAAAGTTTCACAAGAGCTGGTCCAGAGGTTGTACTTTCAACATTTCTTATAAATGTAGAAAGGCTGGGCACATTGCGAGACAT
Source organism: Moxostoma hubbsi (assembly GCA_032164185.1). Lineage (NCBI taxonomy): Eukaryota > Metazoa > Chordata > Actinopteri > Cypriniformes > Catostomidae > Moxostoma > Moxostoma hubbsi. The sequence continues at coordinate 29,452,677 of JAVLUX010000007.1, read as the reverse complement.
TGTCATGCATGCCATTCACAGCTTGCCAAACACATAACCGCCAAAAGAATAGTATTGTAGCCCAGACACAAATAGATATTAATATGATGCAGAATCACCTTTGCAGTGCACAGACATATTAAAGTGAATTTGAGATCTGTGGTGCCATCTATATAGAAAGTGCAAATTCTAAATTGATGAAATGTCCAAACATTCATAAATATCTGTTGCATGGGTTGGAACATACACATGGCCTGGAGTTCCAGGGGCTCTTCTTGAATTTTGTACAGTCACACCCTCTTAACCCATTTAATCGCCAACACACTCCGAGGTTTGATTGTAAAGTTGCAGACATTTGAATTTTTTGTGTTATGAACTGGGCTTGCCATAAAATCTTTGGTTCACCAGCCACTGTGGCTAGAAGTTGTAGAAGTCTTTATCCAACAGATCCAATAAAACACCGGGACACAAGTTGTATGCACAATCGTCTTTTTCTCTTGTGTACAAATATCATTGTAAACTAAATGTTAAAATGTACTGCCATCTAGTGTCTCTTTATATTTTATCTGCTATCGCTACAGTATATTCTCATTTTTACTTACTAAACTTCATTTCCTACATAACATTTCTTATAAGAACATAATGCTAACATTTAGCTATTCACTCATTTCTTAAATGAACTGTTTAACATAAAAAATCTCAGGGTATACTATAGTACTTGAAATGTAAAACTTTTAAACACTTTAAATAGATTATCCTCTGTGATCTTCTGCCAAGGTCTCGCTGGTAGCTGTGTGAGCATTAAGGGTTCTGTTTTAGCCTGAGAGAACTCGCAGCACCTCTCTACTAGTTCACAAATGTCTCTGAGTATCTCTGGCAACTACAATGACTCTTGCTACCCACTTTCTGACCCCCTGATGACCTTCATGGATTTTTTCAAGCACCTCCTGATGCATTTGGTTGGGGATTACTTCTCTCCTCTTTCATTAGTAGGTCATTGGCTGTGTTAATGTCATGCCGTTCGGGCCAGTATGGTGAGAGGTGATATGGGATGTTTGGTCGATGTAAAGGCCAACCCTTTTCTGTGTAAGCTAAGCTTATTTGCAGCTTGTGTCTTTGTCCTGTTCTTCTCTGAATTGGGCCAAGTATTGTTTTGGAAGCTGGTATGTTTTGTATGATGTTGCACACATCCCATAAAATAAGGGATTGTGGCACGGTGGAGGGCGGGACCAGCGCGTGATTACGCACGCCCGGTCCGTATCAGGCTAATTGAGCCGTCAAGAGGGATAAAGGCCACTCGCAGACGGCGATCGAGAGAGAGAGCTTAATCAGCAGACATGTCTGTTGTCCTATGTGTTTGTTTTAAGTTCTTCATTAAATTATTATTTATGTTGACAAGCCGGTTTCTCGCCTCTTCCTTGCCCATGAACATGATCGTCTTTACAGGGATCTTCCTGTATTTAAAAATGAAATGATGGATCCAATATCAAATCAATACAGGACACGATTTGTCCCTTTTTAAGCTGATCCGATGGCCTCACCAGAAAATCTTTCAAAATCATTCATTTAACCTTGACAGTCATTGGAAATTGTGCCCACGGTAAGGAAGAGACTGTCTGAAAAGTCCTCATATTGTGCTAAAACATGCTAAAACTGTGGAGGGTGTGGTAAGGGACCATCTGAAAACTTCAGTCAGCAGCACCAAAGCACAAATACTGGACTAAAGATATTAGGCCGTTATATTATAAGCATACAAACATAACTAGATTGTTGGAATCTAGTAAAGAAATGAATGGCTTGTGGTCTGTTCTGATGGTGAACTCAAGTCCTAGCAGATACAAATGGAGTATGTCGCAAGCCTGCATCACAGACAGAGCTTCTTTCTCTATTTGTGCGTATCTTGACCCTGTGGATGTCAGGCTCCTTGATATGTAAACAACTGGCCTCCAATCTCCATCATCTTGATTCTGCTCCATGCCCATATGTTGAGGAGTCGGCAGACACTATGGTCTCTTTATTTGGAGTGTACTGTTCAAGAACTGGAGGAGAACTGAGCTCTTTTTATTTTTTAAAAAGCATCCCATGTCCATGTATTATCGGCCTTCAGAAGGTCTCGCAGTGGTTTTGTGAGGGTGGGCATGTGTGGTGAAAACATGCCCACATAATTCTCAATTCCCATGAAGGATCTCAAATACTCTGTGTTCCACTGCTCTGGCATGTTGTTGATGATACATATTTTATCCGAGTCATGGCCTAGGAACTTTACTTTCTTTACTGCAAACTTGCATTTTTCATTGAGGGTGTGCCCCACATTTCTCAAAATTCGTAAACTTTTCATTGAGTCTTTCATCATGTTCTTTTTTTCATACACGAGTATATCATCACCATGACAGTATGTCGCGGGTTGCTTGTTCATTTTGGGTTCTTGAATCATTCAATCACATCATTTTTAGAAATTAATTTTTGTATGTACTGTAGGGAGGTCATAATATATCAGTATATGGATTATTGATCAGAACGTCATTTTATTGACATATTTTTGAGACATCGATATATTAAAATTAGCCGACACTTAAATTAGAAGCCCAATTTGAATGCTTTTCAATTCACTCAGTTGGCCATCTGTTTAACAGTCTGGTGTAATAGCGATGGAGACCACAAAAGGGTGATATAACATTTACTGAAGTCGGTTACGGTCACAAACTCACACAAACACACACACACACACACACACACAACACATCGAGGATGAGTTAAAGCAGCACAGGAGTAAGAGTCCAAAGTAACTAAAGTTTTAGTATAATAATCAAAATGTGATGTTGAGTTTGCATGATGAGGTTAGTGAAACTGTTGAAACTGCACAAACTAGAAATGGCGTTGTTTATTATGCGGTTTCTCTGTATGTAAGTGTAGGTCTTTCATTCAAGCTGTCAAACCACAAAACGACATACTTGTAACTGAAAATACATTGTGTAGGCTATATTAGAGATAATTATAAACAATATATCTATATATTCATGATGGCTAAAGTAAATTATCTTTGTCCATTAATAATGATTTGGATGCAAACTGTTCTGTTGGATTCAATTTTTGTGTGTTTCCTTGTGGGCCCAACACATGCAAAGAGAGAAATTTGAGACCGATGCCCAATGGCTGGCAGGCGAAGGCGGGAACCTGTGTAGATTGGACCTTGGTTATAGAAACTGGCTTTTAGAACATGGAATGTCACCTCTCTGGTGGGAAAGGAGCCAGAATTGGTGTGTGAGGTGAAGAGATTCCAGGTAGACTTAGTTGGACTCACTTCTACACACTGTTCTGGCTCTGGAGCCAAACACCTGGATAGGGGTTGGACTCTCTCCTTCTCAAGAGTTGCTCAGGGAGAAATGGAGCTGAGCGGGATACTCACAAGCCCTCATTATGGAGCTACAATCTTGGAGTTTAGCTCAGTAGACAAGAGGGTCACCTCAATGTGACTTTGTGTTGCAGGGGAAAAGCTATGACTGTGGTCTGTGCCTATGCACCGAACCACAATTCAGAATATGGACACTGGTGGTGGAGGAAGATGCTAGGTTGAAGAAGGAGGCTTTTTGGCACTGGTTAGCCCACATAACTCTAGACTCAGCTGATAGGTACCAGCAGGCCAGAAGGACTGCAGGCATGGTGGTTATGGAAGCTAAATCCTGGGTGTGGGAGGAGTTTGGGGAGGTCATGGAGAAGTACTTTTGGTCAGCTTCAAAGAGGTTCTGGCAAACTGCAAGACAGGTCAGGCATGGAAAGCCTTGTATGTTATTGGGCTATCATGGCTGACATGCTTTTTCAGCATTGTGTCGAGGTTGGGGGTAGTACCTGGGGATTGGCAGACAGGTATGGTGGTTCACATTTTTAAAAAGGGGGACCAGAGGGCATGTTCCCATTATCGAGGGACACATTCCTCAGCCTACCTGGAAAGCTTATGCCAGGGTCCTGGAAAGGAGAATCTTGCCAATTGTTGAACCTTGGACAGGTGTGGAGTGTGTCCAGAGTTGGGTCCTGAGGATTAAATCCTTGCTATTTACAGACGATGTTGTCCGGATGTCATCGTCATGCTGTGAACTCCAGCATGCACTGGGGTGGTTTGTGGCCATGTGTGAAGTCGTTGGGATGAGATTCAGCACCTCTAATCTGAGGTCATGGTTCTCTGCCAGAAAAGGGGGGATTTTCCTCTTCAGGTAGGATGGATGGATGTATAACATTGTCTTAATTTTCTCTGTGTTGATATCGCATCCACATTTACAGCTTTTTTTCTCACTTGGGTTATTGTCTTCAGCCAAATCAATTCAGGGTCTAGTTGTAATCAATTTCGAGTCTATGATTCCAACCATTATTCAGTCTCTGATTATTTCTTCTTATAATGCACTGAACTTGCAATGTTGTGCGAGTTTGTGTACGTCTATAATTAAGTTTTCTGCTCACTCTCCTGCCTGTTAAAGCCAGCGTATTCAAAATGTCATCGCTTTTCTTTCCCATAACATAAATTAGCTAATTTACCTGATAAGCTTCGTCTTTATCGACCAAACCCGATGCGATCCTGAATCTCTCAAAGCAGCTTATCTATAGCACCCACGAGCTTGGCTCGTCAAAGTTAAAATGACCAGGTGGTGCCAGTGAAATATCTGGTCCATCTTCTATGGTCTCCTGACACAGGTCCTTATTGTTCTGACACCATGTAGAATTCTTTATCCAGCAGATCCAATAAAACACAGGGACACAAGTTGTATGCAGAGTTTTTTACTCACTAATTTTCTAAATGTGTACAAGCCTCGCTCTCAAACTAAATGTTATAATCTGCAAGCAAATTGCCATCAATCACTGTAGGCAACTACATCGCAGCATACGGCACAAAACTAGCAAGAAAGAAAAATTACAACCAGTTTAACAACACCAGAAAAACATACATGGCTAACAACAAAATGGCTCTTCCCACATTCCAACAAGTTCCAAATGACATTAATATGAACACAACCAGAATTACAGTTTAACATTTTTTTAAACTAAACATGTTAAACAGATCCCGTGACCCGACTTCGGATAAGCGGTTGAAGATGGATGGATGGATGTTAAACAGATGTTAAACAGAAAATGTTTGTACTTACCATACATAATATCTTACCATACATTATTATTATTAAACAGATGTTAAACAGAAAATGTTTGTACTTACCATACATAATATCTTACATTATCAGTCTGAGACAAAGGACAGCAGAGATAAATGGCTTTGGTGGACAGTAAGCACCGTGGACCGTTTTTATGTGGTTTGTTTTGGAGAACAGCCTTTCAACACTGCATGATGTTATTGGCAGAGTAATAAGTGCTTGTATCATTTTGTTCAGATTTGGAAAGATGTCCTCAGGATTGTTATCCAACACTTCAGTGAGTGATGGGAGGCCCTGTCCAGCATCCGACTTCCATTATAGCATCACTAATGTCTATGCCATTGTGAAGACATTGAATTTGCACCTCTGGTGGAAGATGGTCAGTCACTGATCTCTCTGCCCCAAGATCCCTGCTATTTCTCTCAGTATAATGGACAGCTGGACCTTAATAATATTAATAAAACACCAGCACAGATACGCTCCTGAGATACACTTTGCACAAAGCACATTGTACCTGCATTTAAAGACATCTCATAATGTCATCTGATTGGTTAAAATACACATAGATCAAATAATGCCTCATTAACATCAAGAAGCAAAAAAAAAAATAAAATAAAAAAAATAAATAAATAAAATAAAAAGGACTTTATAATTAACCTTTTATTGCTCTTTGCCAAATTTCACATTTACAGAACTAAATTCAGCAATCAAAAGCCCTTATTCAATGTTTATCAAAAAGAAATCCAAAAAAATCACTTTAGAAAAACACTAAGGCTCTTAAGACCTTTCATTCTTTTTTCTTTTTCTTTACTACGTTTAATTTACTTCTGTACACTTGAATTTTCTCATGTTTTTTAATTTTTATTATTATTATTATTATTATTATTATTATTATATTATTATTATATTATAATACCCTGGCAAAAAAATAAAAATAAAGAACTAACAAACAAACAAAACGCAACATATCGTGTGACGTTAACTCGTTGATTTGAAACCTAAAAGACGAAAATATTGCAAAAAAAAAGAAAACAAACAAACAAAAGAAACACTTTCCACTTAAGATTACAATTAATGGACGCTTAAAAACAACAACAACAACATTTACAGCAGGTTGTCAAATACCGCCGGAAAATTTGGTGGCGCTAATTCACTAAGACGTATTTATTGCCACTAAACCTCACCAGAAGAAGGAGACTGTTTTTATATGAATGCATTGCGGTAATGTTTACATGTTACTAAACGTAACACTGAAACGTTTTCAAACAAGCAGGAATAACTCGATGTATAAGAACTGACTGCTGTAAAGATGTTTGTTAAAGAGGAGAGTGTGAACAGGAGTGATGCAGAGACATTCACAGTGAAAAATGAAGAACAAAGAGGTTGGTCTCCATTCTTGCTGCTTTTTTAATGACTGAGGTTGTACACTGAGATATCACGACGGCGTTTTAGTGTCACGAGTAAAATAAATTAATTCTAATTTTTCTAGAATAAATTCGTATTATTTGGAGAATAAAGTAAAACTTGCGAGAATAAAGTCATATCATTATGAGATTAAAGTCGTAATATTTTGAGAATAAAGTAAGAATTACGAGAATAAAGTCATTACATTATGAGATTAAAGCCGTAATATTTTGAGAATAAAGTAAGAATTACGAGAATAAAGTCATTACATTATGAGATTAAAGCCGTAATATTTTGAGAATAAAGCCAAAATGACCAGAAACAACACGTCATTATCACAACGATAGAATGCTAAGCCTGCAGCTTCATCAATGCAAGAAATTGATGTAGATGATTTAGTTAAATCATACTTTAGTTTAGGATGTAGCAACAAAGAAAACATTTGTCATCTTTGGCACATCAGCACAAAGTTATTATTGGGATCCGGACACTGCAGCGGTTATGAAATGAATTTATTCAGGAAAAAGAACCAGACAGACATTCGCACAGTCCCGCTCAGCGTGGGTGATGCTTGGGCTGGGTTTCCCAAAGCTCTATGTTGAACATTAGTCGCATTTAAATTGTACTTACTACTGTACAGCACGTTTCCCAAAAGCATTGTTATAAAAGTTGCACGTAAAAACGTTTGTAAATTAACTAGAGCTATGATCCGCTCTTAAATCCATAATTACTACACATATTGTTTTTGCATCTTTCACAGTTTATCAGATACAAAGGATGTTTAATAAATTACATTAATATATTTTGATTATTGGAAAACCATTGTACACCATTTCAGAGGATAAAAAAAGTGTTGAAAAAAAATCAAATTGAAATCAATATGCAGTCTCTGCAAGCCATGTGATATGTTTAAATTAGGTCTAAAGATAGATCTAAATTTACACGACACATAATACAGTATAACGTTTTATTGGCCTCCTTTGATAAGCATATATGTAATGACAACAGAAAGATATGTTCTTATTGAACAGATTTGCTTAGAAGAAATATGTGAGTAATGTGATCCAGCAGCTTAAAACTTAAATAGGCCAAAATAAATTATTAAAATATGGTTAATAAAGGATATTAGGGTGAGAATGTGCAATGAGTGATTCATTCTCCCTCTTCCTCCTCTTCTTCCTCCCTCCAATTGATGATTTAAATTGTCCTAGGCCTCGTTTCCCAATAACGATTGACCTTATCGGTTAAGTACAAGCTATTTTAGGAACGTTCATTATTTTTACGTGCATTTCCCAAAACTGCACTTAACATGAACGTGCGAGGATGCGCTTTAAGTGCTACTTAAGAGAGATGCTGTCCATAAATGCGAAGTGCTGAAATGTGACCGTATAATGCTGCTCATCATTGAAACTTCATTATATTTGCTGTGTAACTAAATTTTGTAATTTACCTCACTGGAAATATTAAAAAATATTTTATAACTTAATTTACCTCATAATTGCATTCTGTTTTGCAATCATGTTGCACAGAACGATATATTTCTTTTACACAATCACTGCTTCGATCATCAGTTGAGCATTTTAATATTTAATTTTTAAAAATGGCTCTGTGAGTCAAGATTAAAGCTTCCAGGATCAGTGAAGACAGTGAAGGCCCTGTGTATGGTCCTCCTAATGACAACAAGCATTAATTGACTATAATGAGGTTCACAGAGTGGACACGTGGACATACTGACAAACATGGAAGTTCATTGTAACCTTTTTGAGGCACTGAAATGTATGAACTATTACAGAATTTAATTACAGAAATAATGATGCTTTAATAAGACAGGGTTTCAAATGTATTCATTCTCAGCTTCATAGAGATGACTGAAAGTGATGCAAAAAAATGCATGTATCATGAATGCATGTGATGTGCATCATAATGGGCTCTTACGTAGCCTAAAGTTTTGTTTCTTTGGATGAGACCTAAACAGATGCACAAAGAACAGGATTAAAATGACAGATATTAGTAGGCTGAACTACAGACACAATGAGATGCACTTGAAGAAATATATTTATTTATTATATTTTGAAGAACAGATGACAGAAAAGCTGTCGATGTGCATCTCTGATGTGCAGTTTGTTCAGAAGTGTACAGCGGGAGCGTGTCTCCTGGAACACAAGTTAAGCGGCAGTTTGACTTTATATAGCAGATGTGTATACAACCTGAACAAGTTCACATTGAACTTAAAAGCGGCACACACAATCACAATTTTGTGTGCAACTGGGGGGAGGGGGGATTGACAATTTAATAGGATATTATAAAAATATAATGAATATATTTCTTTCATATCGCCCAGCCCTACTGTGCACTTGTTAACAGACTAGGACTATTTGAATCATCCATTGGAGGGAGGAAGAAGAGGAGGAGGAAGAGGGAGAATGAATCACTCATTGCACACTCTCACCCTAATATCCTTTTTTAACCATATTTTAATAATTTATTTTGGCCTATTTAAGTTTTAAGCTGCTGGATCACATTACTCACATATGTCTTCTATGCAAATCTGTTCAATAAGAACATATCTTTCTGTTGTCATTACATATATGCTTATCAAAGGAGGCCAATAAAACGTTATACTGTATTATGTGTCATGTAAATTTAGATCTATCTTTAGACCTAATTTAAACATATCACATGGCTTGCAGAGACTGCATATTGATTTCAATGTGATTTTTTTTTCAACACTTTTTTTATCCTCTGAAATGGTGTACAATGGATTTCCAATAATCAAAATATATTAATGTAATTGATTAAACATCCTTTGTATCTGATAAACTGTGAAAGATGCAAAAACAATATGTGTAGTAATTATGGATTTAAGAGCGGATCATAGCTCTAGTTAATTTACAAGCGTTTTTACGTGCAACTTTTATAACAATGCTTTTGGGAAACGTGCTGTACAGTAGTAAGTACAATTTAAATGCGACTAATGTTCAACATAGAGCTTTGGGAAACCCAGCCCAAGCATCACCCACGCTGAGCGGGACTGTGCGAATGTCTGTCTGGTTTTTTTTCCTGAATAAATTCATTTCATAACCGCTGCAGCGTCCGGATCCCAATAATAACTTTGTGCTGATGTGCCAAAGATGACAAATGTTTTCTTTGTTGCTAAATCCTAAACTAAAGTATGATTTAACTAAATCACCTACATTCTATCGTTGTGATAATGACGTGTTGTTTCTGGTAATTTTGGCTTTATTTCTCAAAATATTACGGCTTTAATCGCATAATGCTATGACTTTATTCTCATAATTTTGGCTTTATTCTCAAAATAAAATGACTTTATTCTTGAAATCTTATATTTGTTACATGGCACTAAAATGCCGTTGGAAGATATGAATGGAGTCAGTACCTATGAAATTGCATAGACCCTGAAAAGATAAGGAAATTACTTAAAAATTCAGTTATCTACTAGTTAAGAGCATGAAGAAATAATATAAATAATCATCTATCACACATTAAAGAACATAATAAAATAGATATTTGACTGTTCTTGCTGTCTGCTATTAAATTGGGCTTCATTTGTCCCTCTTGAATATGTTTTAATATTTTAATTTTAGGCCTGATGGAAGTGAAAGATGAAGCACTGAATGATGTTCAGGAGATTCTTCAGTATCAGGAAGTTCTTAATGTCAAAACTGAAGAAAACCCCTTGAGTTACTCACAAACTGAAGATAATTTATCACAAAGCAGCTCTCAAAAACCAACCCAAAAAACTTTTGTCTGCCCTCAGTGTGGAAAAAGTTTTAGATTTAAGTGCAATTTAAAAAGTCACATTAGAATTCACACTAAAGAAAGGCCTTTTACATGCCATAAGTGTGGAAAGAGTTTCAGTCGTAGAGAACTCCTTGATAATCACATGAGAGTTCACACTGGAGAGAGACCTTTCACCTGCCCTCAGTGTGGAAAGAGTTTCTCAAATAAGAGCAATGTTAAAGTGCACATGAGAATTCATACTAAAGAAAGGCCTTTTACATGCCATGAGTGTGGAAAGAGTTTCTCAAATAAGAGCAATGTTGAAGTGCACATAAGAATTCACACTCAAGAAAGGCCTTTTACATGCCATCAGTGTGAGAAGAGTTTCACACAGTCAAGCAGTCTTTACAAACATCTGCGTCACATTCACTCTGGGGTAAAGGAATATACCTGTGAGCAGTGTGCTAAAACATTTACTTCACCGTTCAATCTGAGGAGACATCAGAAAATTCACACACATGGGAAGTCATATGTCTGTTCTGATTGTGGAAAGAGTTTTGCATGGCTTGATTCTTTGCAACGACACCAAAGATTACATGTGACTGTGAAAACTCATGTGTGCTCTGAGTGTGGAAAGGCTTTTACTACTGCCCGATACTTGAAAGAACACCAAAGAATCCACAGTGAAGAAAAGCCGTACATGTGCTCACGGTGTGGAAAGAGTTTCACCCGCAGAGGAACCCTTAAAACACATGAAAGACTTCATACTGGGGCAGGGGCGTTGTGATGGTAGATTATCGCTTGCATTCATTCAGTTCAGCACATAAATGACAGTCAGCTGTTCCGGCCAGTAGTATCCTCTGTTCAGTGAAATTGAGACCTTATGTCTGACTTCTACACTTAATTATGAACAGTTTACAATGTAACCTGGTACATTTAAGCTATAGTTTGAACTTTGGCATTATTTTGGGGAAAATAATCAACATTATTCAATCAAATATGTTAAAATGTATATAAATACACTTACATAGTAATGAAACAATGTTCTTGTAAATTGTAAAGAGATGGATATTAGAAATATTTTATCTATGTTTGATATAGCCATCTAGATAGTTGTCTGATAACATCAGCTACTGTAATCTTACTTACCTAATGTTGGGCAAATCAGTTGTTTCTACTAAATCTTTTTTTTATTGTTATTATTATTAATGCCAAGAACACACTGAATACTTACAGCAGTTGTATAATGCACAAAAAAAAAAAAAAAAAAACATCAGCCAGAGGGAAATATTTAAAAGTGGTTATATATCAACAATATTTGTTGACATTTGTTTTAGTTTTGTTTTGTTTTGTTATTAATGCAGTCTTAATGCACATTAAGATGTATCATAGGAATGAAAATCAACCTAATTGTGTGGGAGTGGATTTTTGCCTAAAAATTTACACTTATATATGAAATCTTATCCAAAACTTAAAAACAAATGGACAATTTTGTATATTGAATTTCTGAGTTTTAATCCCAATAGAAATAGCATTTATGACAATTTAAAACTTTTTTGGAGTGGGAAGGTTTTGGGAAAATTCTGAAAGGGAACATAACTGTTCATGGTCATTAAGCATCTGGTTAACAATAAGAATATTAATTCTAAACCAATTCTCAAAGAAAAGAAATCCATTTCTAGTATGAAGTTGTAATTAAATCAGGAACTGAGTTTAAGTTAAAGTTAAGAGAACAGTCATCCATCTTTCTTTCTTTCCTTTTCATCAAGCATCAATGGGGTAGTTCACCAGAAATCCATTTACCAAAATCTTTAAATCATTTTAATAAGTTATGCAAGTATTCATGTTAAAATAATTATTTCACGCATATTGAGGAAAAATTTGAAGGTGTTGGTGTTGTATTCATTATCCTTCAATACACATATCAACGTATTAAAAAAATTAAGAGGGGGAAGGGTAAGCCCCTTATCTTTTCTAACCCTAGCAACGCCCCTGTAGAGAAGCTCTACATGTGGATTGAGTTTCATAAAAAAGGCATTGTCATCATCGTAAGCATAATTTATGTTCAGTTGGAAAATAAATTGTGTCGGATAACTTTGATGATGTATTTTCTGCCAAAAGAGCCGTTTCTAGTTTTTGGACCTTGAGAGTTCTGGTCACCATTCACTTATATTGTATGGACCTACAGAGCTCAAATATTCTCCTAAAAATCTTAGTTTGTGTTCTGTGTAAGAAAGAAAGTCAAACACATTTGGGATGGCATTAGGGTGAGTAAATGATGAGAGATTTTTCATTTTTGGGAGAACTATTCTGTGACAGGGCGGGGTCGGGTCGTGATTATACACACCTGGTCCCTTATCGGGCTAATTGAGCCTAGGAAAGGGATAAAAGCCGATTCCGGACGGTGGTGCGGGATAGAAAGATCGTAAATGTCCGTCATGTGTGTGTTTTATATTTTGTTTAAGTTTTTCATTAAAATATTATTTATATCGTCAAGCCATTTCTCGCCTCCTCCTTTCCATTGAACTGCGTTACATATTTCTTTAACATATATTAGAAACTCATTTTTAGATGACAGTTTCTAAAAATGCCAAATGTAAACATAACATACTATGAGATAGTGTTCTTTGGACATAGCAGTTATTGAGGTAGCAGCCAGTTATAAAGTGACAATTAAAGTGCAACTCAGTACACGCGTGTGTGTGTGTCAGTCTAGTCTCTTGAGTATTGAGGAGTATGATGGCTTGGGGGAAGAAGCTGTTACACAGTCTGGCCGTCATTAAAATGAAACAATTGTTGTTCATGCAATTAATTGTATATCAAGTAAATAGATTATGTCATAAATAAAAAATAGTACAAACATTAAATTAAAATTAATTTACGCTTTAAAAAAATAAGTTTATATTCACTCTCCAGATTCATATATCTCTCCAGTCCAAATGGTGGCGTTAATTCACCAAGACGTATTTATTGCCACTAAACCTCACCAGAAGAAGGAGACTGTTTTTATATGAATGCATTGCGGTAATGTTTACATGTTACTAAACGTAACACTGAAACGTTTTCAAACAAGCAGGAATAACTCGATGTATAAGAACTGACTGCTGTAAAGATGTTTGTTAAAGAGGAGAGTGTGAACAGGAGTGATGCAGAGACATTCACAGTGAAAAATGAAGAACAAAGAGGTTGGTCTCCATTCTTGCTGCTTTTTTAATGACAGACGTTGTACACTGAGATATCAGCAGTGCTGGGCAGATAACTTGTGAATAGTAATCAGGTTCTGATTACAAATTACATTACAAAAATGCAATCATTAACGTAATCTCATAGATTACACATTTTGGGTAATCTAATCCGATTACTTTTGGATTACTTTCACCCTAATTCTATTTTATTGTGTCATGCATTTGATTATGATAATTATTTTAAAAACATAAAAGTACAAAGATAAAGAAAATGTATTACATTCTTTATTACTAACAAAAAGAGCCTCACAAAAAAGCTCCTTATGACATTTTTAAAAAGTCCAATAAACATTAAATCTAACAGCTATGACAGTGTATGGCCAAAGTTTATAATTCACAATACTATTCATATATATATATATATATATATATATATAAAACACAAGATGTTAAGTTCATTTTAAGTGCATAAAACAATAGCAGCATTACCGACATTAATGACCATAAAATCAACATAAAATGATCATAAATTAACGAAAATGAATGACCATAATATCAACGACGTTGCCTAGGTCAAAGCTTTTATCTATAAACAATTGAAACACATTTAACCCTTAATGCTTACTGATAGTCCATCGCCTATTCCAAAGCTGAGGTGCAAGATATTAATATATATATATATATATATATATATATATATATATATATATATATATATATATATATATATATATATATTATTAGTTGAAGTCCGGAGTGTACATACACTTAGGTTAAAGTCATTCAAACTGCTTTAACAGATTTAATATTAGTAAACTATAATTTTGGCAAGCTGTTTAGGACAACTACTTTGTGCATGACTATAGTAATTTTTCCAACAATTGTTTACAGACAGATTGGTTCACTTTTAATTGACTATATCAAAATTCCAGTAGGTCAAAAGGTTAAATAGACTAAGTTAACTGTGCCTTTAGCAGTTTGGAAAATTACAGAAAATGATGTCAAGCCTTTTAGCTTGACATTTTTAAATTAGCCATTTAGCTTCTGATAGGAGTTGTACTGATTTGGAGGTGTACCTTCAATCTCAGTGCCTCTTTGCTTGACATTATGGGAAAATCAAAAGAAATCAGCAAAGACCTCAGGAAAAAATTGTGGACATCCACAAGTCTGGTTCATCCTTTGGAGCAATTTCCAAATGCCTGAAGGTACCACGTTCATCTGTACAAAAAAATAGTACGTAAGTATAAACACCATGGGACAATGCAGCCATCATACTGCTCAGGAAGGAGATGCATTCTGTTTCCTAGAGATGAATGTAGTTCTGTGCAAAAAGTGTAAATCAATCCCAGAACAACAGCAAAGGACCTTGTGAAGATGTTGGATGAAATACCGTGAAGCATGGGGGTGGCAGCATCAGTTTGTGGGATGCTTTGGTGCAGGAGGGACTGGTGCACTTCACAAAATAGATGGCATCATGAGGAAGGAAAATTATTTGGATATATTGAAGCAATTTGTCAAGACGTCAGTCAGGAAGTTAAAGCTTGGTTGCAAATTGGTCTTCCAAATGGACAATGACCCCAAGCATACCTCCAAAGTGGCAAAATGGCTTAAGGTCAAAAAACAAAGTCAATGTTATGGGAGTGGCCATCACAGAAAAAGCGTGAGCAAGCAAGGAGGCCTACAAACCTGACTCAGTTACACCAGTTCTGTCTGGAGGAATGGGACAAAATTCCAGCAACTTATTGTGAGAAGCTTGTGGAAGGATACCCAAAATGTTTGACCCAAGTTAAACAATTTAAAGGCAATGCTACCAAATAATAACAAACCGTATGTAAACTTCTGACCCACTGGGAATGTGATAAAAGAAATAAAAGCTTAAATAAATAATTCTCTCTACTATTATTCTGACATTTCACATTCTTAAAATAAAGGAGTGATCCTAACTGACCTAAGAGAGGGAATTTTTTTTCTACGAGTAAATGTCAGGAATTGTGAAAAACTGAGTTTAAATGTATTTGGCTTAGGTGTATGTAAACGTCTGATTTATGGCACTTTTCCACTGCACGTTACAGTTCGACTCGACTCGCCTCAACTCTACTCACTTTACGTTTTCAATCTTGCATTTCCACTGCAGATTAGTGCCATCTCAACGTGGGTGGGATTATAATCTGGTCTTCATAGTTGCGCCACCTCTACTACCGTGACATCATCTTAAACGCGACACAAACTGACCAAAACAATAACACGACCGCTAGCTGTTAGCTACTAGCTCATTGTGCTGCATAAAGCAGTTGTTGCATGGTGATTTTACACAAGTGTAACAGTTAAATTGGCCTGGCTGTTTTAGAAGCAAGCTTTCCAGTAGCTGGTCAACTAAATAAAGAAGCTTTCAAGCAGAGTTTAGAGTTAATGTACCATCCTCCATCGACTCCAGCCAGGCACTTTCCCTCCTATTGCTCGCTGATCTAGATAGAGTCCATTAAGTCGAACCACTTCCACTTTTCCTTGATGGTTCTGTAGTCACTTAATTTTTTTTTTTTTTACTTTTCCCTACACTGTTGGTAGGTCAGGTGGTAGCTGTGTGCGGCCAACAGCTGAGACACTTCCTGAGAGACATTTTAGTTTCACTCATCGCTAACGAATGGACTGTCTGCACCTCGTTTATTGACCATGGCGTGGTTTTGCGCACAGCCATTTCTTTTTTCACAATTCTAATGTCCCGTGAACAAATGATACTGGTATCGCTGTTGCTAACTTTAAAACTAGCATGTTGATGTCGCTTGTCGCAAATCCTGTGACGCTGGAAGTGACGATTCTCCCTGACCAATCAGTGATCTGCAGAATTTTGACCCTCATGGATGAATCCTTTCTGCTTCCCCTCTACCTGGATCGACACTCAACCACACCCTCGCCATGCACCCCCACTGCCCGACTCAGGCCAGAGAGCCACTACTCCCCCCATTTCTGGAGTGGAAATCCAAAAAGGCCATCTGTGCCCATGGCCTGTGGACCACCTCAAATTTTAAAGGCTGTAACATCAAGCCCAGATACCGTACTTCCACCAACCCAATCGCGCACTTCTTCGGGTTTGCCGTGAGCTCGCTTGCCTCACTGACCTCAGGACAGCCCTCAGATTTTGCAGGTGCCACTGCCAATCAGTACTGTAAATTATGATATAGGCAGCCTAAATAGGCAGAGGCATATGCAACGTGTGGTCTGAGGACTAGATCCATGAGATACTGGAATGTTGCCGGAAGCGTCACAAAATGGTGTAAGTAGAAAAATTAATCTTACAGAATATTGGGGTAAAGTGGATTTGCCAATAGCTCTTTGTCAGATCCAGTGTCGAATAAAAACGTGCTGTGCCTAACCAATCGAGCAGTTCATCAATACGAGGCATTGGATATGCATCAAATTTAGACACAGTGTTTACCTTTCGATAATCCACACAGAACCTGACAGACCCGTTGCTCTTAGGAACCAGCACTATAGGGCTGGACCAGTCACTGTGGCATTCTTCTATTACTCCCATATTAAGCATTGCATCCACTTTTTTCTTGTGGTCGGGAAGTCGTAAAGGACGAGTACGTACCACTACACCGGGCGTAGTCTCTATGGTGCTGGATGAGGCTTGTATGACCAGGTCGAGGCAAGAACATATCTGCAAATTCTTTCTGCAATTTAGCAACATCTGTTGAGATGAGTTGAGACATTGAGAGGTGGTCTCCACAAGTGTCCGGGGTGAGATGATTGGCTTTTAAGTTCACCTCCGGCCCGAGCTCTGCCCTCTCCAGAACCACCATCGCCAATGTCACAGGGATTGCCTCCCTCCATAATTTCAGGAGATCGAGATGGTATATTTGACGTGCGTCACCTCTATCTGTTTGTTTTACCTCATAATTGAGATCTCCCACTTATTTTGTGACCTCAAAGGGCCCTTTCCACTTTCCACAGGTTGGGAGTAATACAAGCACTTTATCACTCGGTACAAATTCCCATAGCCAAGCTCCCCTATAATACAGCCAGCTTTGGCATTCTTGAGCTTGGAGCAAATTTCCCTGTGTTAGTTGACCCAAAGTGTGGAGTTTTGCTTTTAAGATTAAGCACGTAGTGAATTTCTTTTTTTACTGTTTGACGGTCCCTTCTCCCAAGCTTCCAGCATGACGTTGAGCACGCAATGCGGCCAACATCCATACAGTAGCTAGAATGGGGAAAACCCTGTGTAGGCTTGGAGGACCTCTCGGACTGTGAATAATAGAGGTTTCCTCTTGCACAAACTTACAAACAATATTTTTCAGGGTTTTATTTAATTATTCCACCAACCCGTCTGTTTGTGGGTGATAAACACTGGTGCAAAACGATTTAATACCCAACTATTCATACGGTTCATGCAGTGGAAGTGACATAAAAGTAGTGCCTTGATCAGTGAGGATTTCCTTCGGAATCCCCACTCAGGAGATAATTCTGAAGAGCACCTCCACAACACTACATGCTGAGATGTTGTGCAGAGGCACTGCTTCCGGATATCGTGTTGCATAATCCACCAGAACTAACACAAAGCGATGTCTGCATGCCATCTGTTCTAATGGCCTGACGAGGTCCATGGCAATTCTCTCAAAGTGGTCCTTGATTAATGGCAGAGGGAGCAATGTCACTTTTGGGGTGTCCGGTGGATTCACCAGCTGACATTCACGGCATGCTGCACACCACCTGCAAACATCCCCGTGAATGCCCGCCCAATAGAAATGGGCCATTAGACGGTTTAGTGTTTTTTTTTTCCATCCTAAGTGACCCACTATTGTATTATGATGAGCTGTCTGGAATAGCATTTCCTGAGGGCTCTTCGGTATCAACAATTGGGTTGGATCTTCTTTTGTCTGAGTGTCCTGCTTCACTCGATACAACCTATCTTTTACAATTGAAAAATATGGATATATGAGTGCAATGTCTGGCCGGAGACACTGATCATCAATCACTAATGGTCTCATCTCACAACTGCTCCAGAAGAAATCCTCTCTGAGACCTTCCCCTCCCTTACATTATTCTGACGTGGAGCTGATGTAGTTGACACTTTTCTCTGCATCCTCAGCCAGCGAGAGGGAAAGTGAAGAGAGAGGATGGAGAGCGAGAATTTGAGGGCTGCTCCGCCCCCGTGTACGCCGCCATATAGTCCTTAGGCAGCTGGATGGCCTCTTCTAGCGACGCCGGGCAGTGGCACTGGACACATTCTGCTGTTCCGATCAGTAGATGAAGGACGAACTGCTCCAGCACCACCAGATTGACAACTCCCTCTGAGTCGTACTCCTCTGCCAGCAGCCACTTTCGGCAGGTGTCACGGAGCTGTTGGGCGAGCACAAACGGGCATCAGCGAGCGGAATTGCTGTTTCTGTTGCTTGGAGCTGCGGCCAACCTGTTGCATATAAGTTCTCATACACCAGGAGGTTTGCAGCAGGCAGGTGTTGGGCAACGAGCTGGGCTTCCCCGGACAACATCGGCAGAAGGCGGGTGGCCCACTGCGATTTAGGCCATTTCCACAGCTCTGTTGTTCACTCGAATAACTCAAGGAATGCCTCTGATTCATTATGCAAGCCCATTTTCATCAGGGTGAGTGGTGGCGTGGACGGTATTGGGTCCTGGGTCGCAGCTGAGCCTGGCTCCTGATGTAAGAAGCTCCGGAGCGCCTGCCTGTCCTCTGCTTGAGCCTAGAGAATTGCCTGGAAACACTGGTCTTGGTACCTGGTGTACCTAGTACCTATGAAATAACATAGATTTACCCTGAAAAGAAAATTACTTCAAAATTCAGTCATCTACTAGTTAAGAGCATGAAGAACTAATATAAATAATCTATCACACATTAAAGAGCATAATAAAATAGATATTTGACTGTTTTTGCTGTCTGTTAATAAATTGGCCTTCAGTTTTTTTTCACTTGTTATTTTCATTTGTCCCTCTTGAATTATGTTTTAATATTTTAATTTTTAGGCCTGGTGGAAGTGAAAGATGAAGCACTGAATGATGTTCAGGAGATTCTTCAGTATCAGGAAGTTCTTAATGTCAAAACTGAAGAAAACCCCTTGAGTTACTCACAAACTGAAGATAATTTATTACAAAGCAGCACTCAAAAAACAACCCAAAAAACTTTTGTCTGCCCTCAGTGTGGAAAAAGTTTCAAACGTAAAGGACACTTAAATGATCACATGATAATTCACACTGAAGAGAGACCTTTCACCTGCCCTCAGTGTGGAAAGAGTTTCAGACGTAGAGAACCCCTTGATAATCACATGAGAGTTCACACTGGAGAGAGACCTTTCACCTGCCCTCAGTGTGGAAAGAGTTTTAGATATAAGAGCAATTTTAAAAGTCACATGAGAATTCACACTAATGAAAGGCATTTTACATGCCACGGGTGTGGAAAGAGTTTCTCAAATAAGAGCAATGTTAAAGAGCACATGAGAATTCACTTTGGCGAGAAACTTTTCACCTGCCCGCAGTGCGGAAAGAGTTTCACAAAAAGGAGCCATGTCAAAAAGCACATGAGAATTCACACTCAAGAAAGGCCTTTTACATGCCATCAGTGTGAGAAGAGTTTCACACTGTCAAGCAATCTTCACAAACATCTGCGTCACATTCACTCTGGAATAAGGGAATTTACCTGTGAGCAGTGTGGTAAAACATTTACTTCACCGTTCCATCTGAGGAGACATCAGAAAATTCATACAAATGAGAAGTCTTATGTCTGTTCTGATTGTGGAAAGATTTTTGCACGGCTTGATTCAATGCAAAGCCACCAAAAATTACATGTGACTGTGAAAACTCATGTGTGCTCTGAGTGTGGAAAGGCTTTTACTACTGCTCGTGCCTTGAAAGAACACCAAAGAATCCACAGTGAAGAAAAGCCGTACATGTGCTCACGGTGTGGAAAGAGTTTCACTCGCAGAGGAACCCTTAAAATACATGAAAGACTTCATACTGGAGAAAAGCCCTACAACTGTCCTGCATGTGGATTGAGTTTTACCTCAGCAACACTTCTGTCGTATCATAGAAAAAGGCATTGTCATCAAATTGGTCATAATTCATGTTCAGTTTGAGAGTAAATATTGTTTGATAACCTCAAAGATGTATTTTCTGCCAAAAGAGATTTTAAATATAAAGGGGTACTTTGCTACAATAATGTGCTGAATGAGTTGTCTTCATACAGTAGTGAAAGGTTATAACTTTACCCAAAGTGCAAAGAAACATTGTTTTATGTATTCATTGAATAACCGTGTACAAGTTGTGTTGTCTGTGCTTGTTTTGCATTAGTTTGAAATCTTAGGTGTTTTAATTCTGTTAAGGTTAATATGGTTTAAAAAAATGTATTTACATTTAAATGTACAATTCCTCTCATAATCTTGACTTTGTATTCATGTAATACACGTTAAAGGAGTAGTTCACCCAAAAATTAAAAATCTTTCATCATTTACTCACCCTAATGCCGTCCCAGATGTGTTTGACTGTTGTTTTTCAGCTGAAAACAAACAAGAGATTTTTAGAAGAATATGTCAGCTCTGTAGGACCATAACATGCAAGTTAATGTTTTGAAACTCCAAAAAGCACATATAGCCATCATATAAGTAACCCTTATGACTCTAGGGGATTAACAAATGTCTTCTGAAGCTACAGTGCATTCAGAAAGTATTCAGACCCATTTATTTTTTCACATTTTGTTGTGTTGCAACCTTATGCTAAAATGCTTTAAATATTTTTTTCCACATCACTCCAACACTCCATTCCCCATAATATAAAAATAATAAAAAATATTTTTGATAACTTTGCAAATTTATTATAAAGAAAAAACTGAAATATCACATGGACATAAGTATTCAGATCCTTATCTCAGTACTTAGTTGAAGCACCTTCGGCACTTTTGGGTATGATGCGACAAGCTTTGCACACCTGGATTCTGCCATTCTTCTCTACAGATCCTCTCAAGCTCTGTTAGGTTGAATGGGGACCGTTGGTGGACAACCATTTTCAGGTCTCTCCAGAGATGTTCGACTGGGTTCAAGTCCAGGCAGTTTTGGATATTACAGCTTTCTATCTCCGGTCTCATTGCCTGCCTCTGGATGGACTACTCTCCACCTGGGTGCCTCTCACACTACATGCATCTCCACGACCACGATGCATACATCGAATTCACTCCTCATCTTAATGCTGCAGTCGGTGGTGGGTTTATTTCACCCCATACTTGGCCTTGTTACTAATAATCTTTGTGATCGATCCTCTGCATTTGGATCTTTTGTGTTTCATGACACACAGCAAAGTGGCTTGTAAAAGTGATGGCGTTATCCATCACTTCTAGCCACATTTAGCGGGTGTTAATGTCAAGCCCTGGTCATGAGATTATTTAATAGTCTTCCCACAATGCTGTAGAAATAGTTTAAATTATGTTACTTCTTAGGTGTCAATTTTAATGAATGTTAATTTTTTGTATAATGGGGGAAATCATGCAGTAATAGTTGCACAAATTGTAAGACAGCTAATTATTACATTTTTGGTAATTAAATTACAGTATTCTTAATACAGTCAATTAGATGTCAAGTGAATAGATGAAGTCACGTATCATTTTAATTGTTGGACACAGTCAAGAAGGTCAACCTCTGAGGTGGTGCAGCCCAAATCAATATTTTAGATAAAAACATTGAATTTGCAGGATTTGAGGAATATGAGATGGTCATTCACTGATCTCTCTGCTTCAAGATCCATGCGATCCCTCTCAGCATAATGGACAGCTGGACCTTGTTACTGGCTCAGAATCGCAACATAAAGGGAGAGACAGAGACAAATGTATCAGTTTGCCAATTAGAATGATTTTTAAGATGTTAGGGGCATGATTAAGGGTTATGCAAAAAAGTAAGGCAAAGGGAAAATTAAGTTAACACAAAACAATTCCAAACGAATGGAGAGGGACGTCAGGAGTCTGTGCCAGATTAAGGTTTTCACTCTCGTTTCCACTCTCTGGTGCACTCTCCGAATAAACCACTCGGAGCACTTTTATCTGTGGGCAATCCCGCCACACCATTTCCGAATTACCTCCTAATTATAGGCACACGCTTGCACATCACCATATGACAATCTGTAAACAGGAGGAAAAGAACCAAACAAATATCAGAGGGAAGAAGAGGGCAAATAACAATAATACAAGTTAAAAATAAAAAATTAGTAGAGGGACCTATAAGTTCAAGAATGTAACACCCCCATCCTTAAAAGGCAAGCCCCAAATGAGAGTTTAGGGGATGCTAGTCAATGCATACACAACAATACTGCCCAATACTTTTTTGTATTCGATGTCCAGGACGCACTCTTGCAAAATAAGAGACCATTGCATTAAACACTGATTCGAATAAACAAAGCTGCAAAACACCAAATGGTTATGATCAGTAAACACCATGATTGCGAAGGAACTACAGCCGAGGTAAACTTATAAAACCAGTACTAAATCCAAAGCCTCTTTTTCGATCATTCTGTAATTCATTTGACTGGGCAGATATTTCTTGGAAAAATAGGAAACAGGATGATCAATGCTGAATTCATCCTGCTGTAATCAAACAGCTCTTACACTAGTTGAACATGCATCCACATCTAACTTAAATGGTTTGGCAAAATTTGGGTTTGCCAAAACATCAGCTCTGAAGAGGAGATATTTCGCTGCACTAAATGCAGCAGCACAATCAGGTACACGCAAATTTAGTATTTGCTCTAAGGAGGTTGATTTGTGGCAAAACGATGGCGGAATATTGTTTACAAAAGCCACGGTAATGCCCAACCAGAAACCGGCATAACTCATGTTTGGTACAAGGGACGGGAAAACTCAAAACAGCAGACACTTTCTCCCTACCTGCTTTCTGAGATGCATTACAATCGATTTCTCGAAGGGGAGAGCTACCTACCTCAATGTCCTGAAACATGACATTAGTACAAGATGGAATATCAGCGAACAGTGCTGTGGAAAAAGTAAGAGAACCTTTGGATTTAATATGTGGTTGATCCTCCTTTGGCAGCAATATACTCAACCTAGTGTTTCCGGTAGCTGCAGATTATACCTGCACAATGGTCAGAATGAATTTTTGTTTATTGGAAAGGCCTCTTCAGCATTGTTTAGGGTCATTTTCCTGCTGCATCGCCCAACTTGTACTGAGTTTCAGCCATACTGACAGTGTCCTTTAGGATATCTTGCTAAGTTTGGGAATTAATTTTTCCTTTGATGATACTCCCTCACTCTAACGTCACCATTAGGATGATGAGTTCATGATTCAAGCCATGCCCTTTGTATGCCATATGTAGTGCTGTGTGGTCTCCCCAAACAATTCAACCATAGTTTAATCAGTCTTCAAAACATTTTCCCAGTAGCACTGTGGAGTGTCATGGTGGTCTGTGGCAAACTTAAGGCACGCAGCAATGTTTTTGTCGAAAAGCAGCAGCTTCCTTTGTGGTGTCCTGCCATGGACATCATGAATGTTTAATTTATTCCGTATAGTAGACTCCTGAATAGAGATGATAACCAGTTCCAGTGATTCCTTCAAGTCATTAGCTGTCTCTCTAGGGTTCCTTTTTTACCTCATTGAGAATTCTGCTGTGACCTTTGTGTCATCTTGGCTGGACGGTCACTTTTTGGGAGAGTATCCACAATAATAATTTGCCTCCAATTATAGACAATTTGTCTAATTGTTGCCAGATGACTAGCTCTTCAACATGGAAGCCGTTGAGTGCAGATTAAAAAAGAATGAAGAAATAAATGATCAATAAATTAATTTAAAATAAAAATGTGAATAAGCCAATTTATAAATGGACAAATAAACACACATTTGAATGTTTATTTAATTCATGTTTAAAAATGTAATTATATTAACAATAAAATTGTGCATTGATAAATGACATGTTAAAAAATAAAAATAAAATAATTAATGAGATAGTGCAACAAAAATCCATCTTCCAAACCATGTCTTTACTCAAATACACTTTCATAAACCTACAATAATTATATTCTAAATATTATAGAGCTGTTGGGGTGGATTTCGTTGGAAATTGCATACATACGTTACTCGCCTGTGCATGTTGACTTTGTATCCATACACAGAGAAAATAAAAACGGCTATTGTAGCACATGTGTGGGAGTAGCTGAATCTGAAAGTTTGTTGTCACAACGAACGAGAAAAACTGACCATGGATCATTCAAAACGGCAAACCTTCAGGGAATCACTTAGTAAAAACAAAGACACCCCAAACAGAGCAGAGTCTACAAGCAAAAAGTGAAAGCATCCGTAATAAAACCTGAATCAAAATCAGCTTGGCTTTTCAGTGGTGGCGACAACTCTGAGATCTTAAAGGATTTAAAAGTGACCCAGAGATGGCGTTTTTCTACTCAACAGATAATATATTTTATCGATATGGTTTATGTATAGTTGTGTAATCACACACACACAAACACACACACGCGCGCGTGTTTGGTGAAATACAATACTGTAATCAGCGCAGAACTTTTCACTTGCTAGCACACGTATTTTCTTTATAATGGCAATAAATTATATAAATAAACCCTTTAGTCCTAGGTTTGCCAAATACATGTGACGTTTGACCTTATCAGATTAGTAATCGTTATGTCTAATGTTAACAAAAGTTGCCTAACTTTTTTAACGTAATTTATTTCAAAATGTTTACAATAAGTCAAAACAACAGCATAAGATATGGCACTTGTGACATGTTTTCAGATATCTGTCTTTTCCTTTCATTCGTAATGTATTTGTTCATTCTCTCTGATAAGATGACCTGTATTCTTGTGTACACCGGTGGTACAACCACAAACAAAATAATGTTCAAAAAGTTACGTAGTGTAGCTTTAAAATGCAATTAAATGTAACAGTAAAATAGCACATTAATAAGTCCTTTTTAAATGCACCTTTTAAATTGCGTTTTAAAAAATCATTTGGCAATTGCTTGTCTTCATCTATTTGCCAATGGCTTTTTCGTTTACTTTGGGTTTTCTTTATCCATTTTACAATGGAGTATAAAAATGCCATTGTATGGCTATTGATAGAGGTTTACGGCCTTTTTTAAGCCCAACCAAGAACCGGATGCAAAGCGTATCAGAAGTTAATCGTCACTTGTCACTGCTCCAGAACGAACGTGCACAGTGGTACGTGTCCATAAAGGGAGCCAGTAACCGCGATGCCGTCAACAGAACTTATCCGCGGCACTGACTGAAAGCATGTGGCTGCCATACTCGTGCTCCACTGGCGTGAGGTACCGAGCAGCTGGAGAATGACACCGGACCTCCAGGCTGCAGCGGCCGTGAGATCCTACCTGAAGTGAACACTTCTCTGTGCTGCCTGACCTTCCAGTTATTCATCTATTTCATATAGCTTTACTCCAGACATGGGCAACTTATTTAATATGCTCCGGGTTGCCAGATAAGACTTACATATTATACGACCATTCTGCCATATTTGTGAACACACCCCATATACTGTACCTGGATCATTCACAACCATTGGAATTTGAAACTAAACTATTTATATAGCTTGATAAAGTGATACTGCTGTTTGCTTACACAACCTGAATTTTTTTTTTTTTTTCAATTAATGTTATACCTTTTAAGTGACATGGCTTGATTTCACACAATTCAAGCTGTAAAGGGGGAGAGCGGGGGTAAAACACTTGAGGACCGCATCGAGGCACAGATGTGTGCAGAGTTGAGGATTTTTACTGGTGTGGGAGAAATTGGAGCTGGAGGGAGGTCGTTTGGTGCATAAGCCCCCGCTTAATACAGATAAAGTGTCTAAATTCAGGTGGTCCTTCCGAAATCTATGGTTTCGTATGTTATTTTTTTTTTGCATAATTCTTCAACAGGTGGACATTTGGGTATCCAAAAATGCAGGCGAAGGTGAGGGACCGATTTTATTTGCCTGGTTGTTTTGGGGAAGTGAAAGAGCCTTCTTTCCCGGCAAGACAAGACGGCAATCGCAAAAGCACATAAGCATTGCCATATTTTTGGCCTGGAAGATGAATGATTTTATATTGAAAATTTGCCAGATGTTCAACCCATCGGGCCAACTGTCCCCTCTGAGAACTGTGGTTCGTCCACAATATAAACTCTTCTAAGTAAATAATGCGGGGACGACCGGAGCTGCCCACGAACTACACGACGGCTGTATAATGTAATTTACCTGCATGTCTCTAATATAATCAGACACTTCACCTTAATGGGCTTAGCATCACCGGTGTCAATCTGCTGCATAATCAATTGAGTACACCCCAAATCCACGTCGTTTTGGCTGAAAACTGAAAGATTTTAATATAAAAGCTCTCATATAGCTTGTATTTCTACTCCTTCAAAACCCTTCTTATGCAGGCTTAACCGATCTAACAATGTATCAACAGAAATCTCTGTACTCATGGAAGCTCCCTCCCCATCTTCTACCACTACATCCCGAAATAACGTACCAACTTTCATACCCTGCTTCAGGTTATGAGTATCATCGGTCACATTAATTACATGAACAAGTAGCCAACCCTGGTCTACCCTGCACACCACCCAAGCAACTAGGAGGTCATAATGAGTGCTCAGGGAGGCAGACGGCTCCAGCATACCCTGTGTACTTTTTAAGGATCCCTTTAACGCAGTGGTTCTCAAACCTGTCCTGGAGACCCCTTAACACTACACATTTTGTATATCTCTTCAATCAAACACACCTGATTCAACTCATCAGCTTGTTAGTGGAGACTCCAAGACTTAAATTGGGCATGTCAGAAAAGGCCGACATGCAAAATGTGCAGTGCTGGGGGGCCTGCAGGACCAGTTTGAGACCCACTGCTCTAATGCACTCATGATTCAAACCTCACTGTGAGGAGGAACAGAGGTATCTTTGTGAACAACCACATCACAAGGTTGCTCGCCCTTACCAGTAATAGACAGAAGGGGTATTTGTTTCCCCATCAGCCGACAGCTCTTATCAGCCAAATTAATAACGGTGGCAGATATTTACAAGAAATCTATTCCATGCAGAATTTCTTGTGGCTCTAACTCTACCACAAGAAACTATCACGGCCAATTAATAAAATTGACAAACAGCTTGCCAGTGTTCCAAAATCAACATGCTCCCCATATTTGCCACCCTAACTGTGCCCTCATGGGGTTTGAGCTGCAACCCACCATTTGCAATAGTCAACCATTTCTGTGTAGGAATTATTGAAACTTGTGCTCCTGGATATACTAAAAGTTTTACATCAAATTCACCTAATTTCACAGAGAGATAAATGCCAGGGTTGCTTTGAAAAGGAGATGAGGCCATATTAAAAAGATGCTCTTGACTAAGGGCAGGCATTTGGCCTATGCCTGTCCCCTCCAGTTTCCCTGCATATAACAGCAGTCTCTCCTAACATGCCGATTACACCCACATCCCCAACACCCACCCGATGAGGGTTGCACATGTCTACCCCCATTCCTGCTCCAATGGATTATTTTTAGCGGGTACCTCTTTTACTAAACTTGGAACTACCACGCGCAATTGTTGTATGGATTTTTGTAATGAAACTCATTACGGAGCGGATCTTCCACTCAAGACAGCACATCCACCTTATCCTCTGTCCGGGAACAATGTAAACCACGCACTTTGGCACTTTCGTCAAGTGAACCACGCACTGTTCTACCCCTGAATAAGATCAGATTCCTCTGCAATGTTAATAGCCTATCTAATGTCATTGGCTTAATACTACGCATTTGAATACGTGTCTTTCCATTGCCCACATGTGCTATAAAGTGGTGTCTGGCTAATAAATCTTGGGTATCAGCTTCTTCTGAGGAATACGTTTTTGTTGCTAGCCTCTGCAGAGCATTGCCAAACTCGCGCAATGTTTCATTTGGCATACGTTTACGGGAAGAACATCTTATAGGTTTCCACTCTGCAGTCTCACATGGCTCAAAACATTTACACAAAGCATCTTTCAATAAAGCATAACTATGTTTGGCCTCTATGCCAAAGTTCATTGGTTTCTCCCACGTGTCAACTGTACAATGGCATTTTTAAACTCGGATATGGATAAAGAAAAGCCAAAGCAAAATGAAAAAGAAAAGCATTGGCAAATAGACGAAAAAAGCAACCGTCAAATGAGGAAAATCAATTGCCAAATGCTTCTTTAAAATGCTAATTAAAAGATGCATTTGTATCGGTAACCAGCTGTGCGGTGTCCTCACTTCCCTGGCATCAAGAGGCACTCTAGTGACTGATGCTAGTGGCTGTAGCATTTAGCCAGAGACTATTCAGCAGATACAGGCCGCTTCTATTTAAATTAAATGGGAGAAATTGGAACGCTCAACTAAGAAGCTTTAGCGCCCAACAGTCAACGGATGTAGAAAGATGTCCCACCTTACCTGTAAAACAGCCAATCACCTTATAGATAGACACTGCCTGTCAATCAACTCCTCCAGAATGCGCATGCAAATTAGCTATACAAAATGGGATTTTTTTTTTGTGTAATCCGAGGTAAAGCAGCACAATTTATGAGACCAATTGTTGTCAGATTTTACTGCTGATTAGAAATATGTTTGATCGTAATCTTGACCAACCGTTTTTACATTTCGGTGTACATTTTTGGAGCTGCACTGTCATGACTGGAAATCCTCCCTTGAGCATTCCAAAGGTGGTCACCAGTGGCCTCGCTAGAAAAACTTTACATTAGCATGCCTGCCTCCCATAACATTAAATACACAATTTGTTAATGCACAATGTAATTATAATTAACAATCACATTTTTAAATGTGAATTAAACATTTAAATATTTGTCATTTATCAATTGGTTAATCCTCATTTTTATTTTCAAATTAATAGATTGATATCTTAATATTTCTACATAAATTCCAGTAATTCCAAATGGTTCACATATTGTTTCTTGCCATTGTATAATAAACACACCAGCAACCAAAATTAGGTTTGAATAATAGTTTATTGTTGTGAACAAACACAAAGATAAAATGACGGTTTAAAGGACACAGAAAAGACAAACTTAAGACAAGCCAGTGGAAAAAAAGAAATACAAGGAGGGAAAATGAACATGTATATTTACAGCTCAACAACAGGTGTTGGATTGGGAAATTGCTAGAGCTATGAATTCTACACAGCACTAGTACAGCAGTATGGGTCCAAGTTCCCCTACACAAACAAGCTTCTCACTCCAGTTGCTTCTGTTTTTCCAGTGCAATTTTCAGAACAGTGTGCAAATACATGTTTCCAAGCCATCCAGAGGAAAAACAGGCTACATTTGAAGACTTCTCATAATGTGTTCCGTGCCTGATTGATTAAAATAAATGTTGCTCAGTAGTTGCCTTGCTGTCTTGGACTGAAAAAAAATGGACTGCAAGCAATAAATCAGTCTTTAAATGCACAGACTTGACACATTTACAATGACATGCAAATACATGGACGCAAGACAGCTGAAATGAATGCATCAGTGTTGAAAAAACTGCTTCTGTCAATCTTGGTGTTAAAGATGGAAAACGCATCATTTAAACTGAAATTTAAAAACCCCAAAAATTATGTGAAGTGATATCTGCAAACATTTAAGTCGGTTATATGCTATTTTCACTTTATCCACAATCAGTTACTGCAGGAGCTTTGAGTTGGTCTTCAGGTTGACTGCTGATAAGCAGGGGGAGATGATTAACGGTCTAATTGTTTCAACTTTTACTTTTGACTTGCATTTCAAAGCTTTTTCCTTTTACTCATTCTTCTTCTCCTTCTGTTTGAGAAGCTTGTTGATCTCTCGTTTTACCATGCCAGCATATTTGGTAATGATGCCATGTTGGTTTAGTCCAGGCAGAAGCAGAAGGAAGCTCACTGTGAAATACAAAAGAGAAACGAACAGACAATCAATCAGTTTTTGTCTAATTACTAATTAAAGAGCCCAGTACATTGCAAAAGTTTGAAAAAGTTACTCTACCCAGTTCAGCTGCTCATATGTGGCACAAATGCTTCAGAGTTTTACAATAAAGTGTAGTCTTTTGAATGGTTATATTATAATGTGAATTGTACCATTGGACATTTCAATAGGCAAAAATTATTTTACTCTGCCAATACTGGGTTGGCAGTCTGGCACAGTGAAGAAACATTGCCATTTTACAATCTGGTGACAGTAAGATCAAGATCACCGACTTGGGATTGTTGTGCCTTTACACAACCTCCAAGTGACCTAAATGACAAATGTACTGTAGTGGCCAAAAATAAAACAACTGAAACTGGGGAAATATCTCATTATTAAATAAATATTTTTCTCCAAAATGCATTGGCCATAATTATTGGCCCCCTTTTGTTCAATACTTTTTGCAACCTCCCTTTGCCAAGATAGCAGTTCCCGAGTCTTCACTTACAATGCCAATGAGGTTGGAAAACACCTGGCAAGGGAACAGAGTCTATGTTGGTGGACTCTCCTCTTCAGTTCACCCCACAAATTTTCTATGGGGTTCAGTTCAGGAGACTGGGATGGTCACGGCAGAACCTTGAGTTGTGGTCAGTGAACCATTTTTGTGTCGATTTTGATGTTTGTTTTGGATCATTGTCCTGCTGGAAAATCCAACCAGGGCCCATTGTAAGCTTTCTGGCAGAGGCAGTCAGGTTTAGATTTTGTATCTATAATGCCATGTATCCGAACAAGATGTCCAGGACCTCTGGCAGAAAAACAGCCCCACAACATTCAAGATGCAGCAACACATTTAACCATGGGCATTGGGAACTTAATCTCTGTGTACGCCAAACCCATCTCTTTTGTTTGCTGCCAAAAAGCTCTTTTATTTAATCGGACCATAGAACCTGATCGCATTTGAAGTTCCAGTAGTGTCTGGCAAACTGAAGAGTTTGTTGTTGGATGAGAGCGGAGGCTTTTCTTCTTGAAACCCTCCCCAAGCGACGTGATGTCTGATTTAAAAAAAAATAAAAAATTTGTACAGTAGACTTTGTCCCCAAGATCCAACTAATTTCTGCAATTCTCCAGCTGTGATCCTTGGAGATTCTTTGATCACTTGAACTAATCCTCCTCCCAGTGCATGGAGACAATATAGACACACGTCCTTTTTCAGGCCAATTCTTAACATCTCCAGTTGATTGGAACTTCTTAATTATTGCCCTGATGATGGAAATGGGCATTTTCAATGTTTTGGCTATTTTCTTATAGCCACTTCCCATTTTGTGAAGCTCTTTTGCCACACATCAGAACTATATTCTTAGAATTTCTAGGGGTGCCAATAATTGTGTCCAAAATGTTTGAGAAATTCTTTTATTAATGAGATATTTCCCCTCTTTCAATTATTTATTCGATTTTTGTGATTTTTTTTTTTTAAATGAAAGATCAAAAGGATAAACAATGCAGATTCATTTTTTCACAGCATTCTTTGCTCATTATTACCAAGGGTGCCATTATTTTTGGCCACTATTTTACATCTGACACCAACCTTTAAAAGTGTTTCCTTAAAGTAGAGAAGGCAAGCACTCAATTCCTACAAACACATAATATTGTGCACAGGAAAGAAGTGGTAGCATATTTCATGACCAAAATACAAAAGGCCTCTTTGAGTCGCCTAGTCAGCTTGCACACTACCATTAGCACACTTAACACAGTAAATGTGTTTCATGTGATAAATTCCTAGATGGTACATATATAATTCTGTGAAAATAGAGTAAGTCATCTATGCTGATGCTGTGAATCACAACCATGTGCTTGATACAGCAAATTGTTCTATGACTGTGACTCCTACAGCCATTCAGTTGAGAATTTTCAAATAAATAGAAGTTGCACATAAATAAACAATATCTGATATTTTACGATGACCTGGTTAAATGAAACCTTTACAGACAACACTGTTAAACAATGTGATATGCAGTACACCCTGCCAGAAATGTAACTTTCAGGAACCAGACTGAGATTTTAAAATCAACATATATTTGCAATGTTTTAACAGTGTATTGCCTAATGTTGTATGTAATCCCCGGGGGCCATTCAGCAAAGGGGATTTTTTTTCATGATGTCACAAGTTTGCTTAACTCAGTAAACCTTTTGCCCAGATAAACAGTGTACATACCAATCAGGTAGGTGAGGAAAAGGTTGTGGACTTGTTGTCCAATCCAGGCCACAGCCACAAGACTGCTGATCACAGAGAGGAAATACTGTAGAGAAGTAAAACAAACGTGTTAACATAGAGGCATATGGTGTTTGCATATT
Organism: Moxostoma hubbsi; assembly: GCA_032164185.1. Classification (NCBI taxonomy): domain Eukaryota; kingdom Metazoa; phylum Chordata; class Actinopteri; order Cypriniformes; family Catostomidae; genus Moxostoma; species Moxostoma hubbsi. Next base: position 29,419,991 of record JAVLUX010000007.1, on the reverse strand, counting down.
TTTGCAGAAGTTACATGATGTAATGGAAACACAAGGGCGGGGCTCATTTTTGTTTGCTCCAACTGCTGAGTAACTGTGATAAGAAAGCCAACACAGTGGTCTGAAATGGTAGTTGGAAAACAACTTATGAGTCACTTGTGAGTTGCTCAGATATGCAACAATGAAGTTGCTGTTCATGTCATGAAATGTGTGAAATATAGTTGCCATGTACCATTTTAGGCTTTTCTTCCTTCAGGGCAAACAGACGTTTCCACCAGCCGAGCACACGGCGCTGGGTCTTAACAAGGTTCCCACAAATCTCATGGAAACGCTGCTGCTGTTCGGTGGTCCTGTGTAGGGACAATAAAACACAGAAAACATGTTTAACATTGCCTTTATGCTCCTATATGCAAGGAATAAATGTACATTCAGCTAGTCATTATGCAAAATAAGTTGCTGCATCAACTTGTCAGGATTTATTTTGCGATTATGATCAGTTGACAGTATATTATACTGCTTATTGCACAGATATTAACAAGTTAAATAAGGAATGCACAAAATTGAAAATGTGTAGCAGATACCTAAAAAAAAAAAAAAAAAAAAAAAAAAAAAAAAAAAAAAAAACAACACACACACACAACACACTATACGCCGTCTATTTTAACCAAAGGAACAAAAACCCCTTTTAATTTCTGTATTAAAGTTGAATTATGGACAATAATGTCCAGACCGCTAGAGGGCATGGCTTGCTCATATAGAGATGACTTTAGTGCTGAATGCAGATTATATGGATTCAGTAATCGCGCAAGGCTATATTACGATTTCAATATTAATTAAAAAAACCATGCAGCATTAAATGGATATTACACGATATCTCAGAAGTCTCCCGTTTTTTTAAGCGAGATTTTTTCCCTTATGTTGCCAATTGGTAAGTAATGCTTTCACAATAGTTACCCATGTTTAGGCTGCAGTCAGATCCTTTGTTTAGCCAATCAGAAGACTTTTTGCCAGTCAATCATTGTACAACACATTTACAGGTCAACCCATAAAATAGGCTTGTATAAGTGCCGGCACGGTGCCCTGTTCTCGTGGAATACTCCCTATCAGATGGCGAAATACATAGGGCGACTCTCCATCTGCACCATTGTTCTCAAAGTGTGTGTGTGAGAGAGTGCACTTCTTTGGAGTGCATGGCTTTGGAAGGAGGGGGCATGGCTAATTAAAAGTCTTTTGGGAGTTCCAGAACAGCTAACATTGTTAAACTCTTAAATTATTCTATTTTGTGTGAAGAAAGAGTAATACAGGAAAAATTAAAGTAGCACATCTATGAAATTATACAGTTTGGCTGTCATGTCATTATACAAAAATATTTTCACAAAGGGCTTTTCTCACTTGAAATTGTCAACCAATGTTCATCCTTAACTCTGGGTAAACGAAAACCTGGGTTATCTTGTCTCGTGTTTCACACCTTTCATACTTTACACTGGGTTAATAATCAATCCTGGGTATTCATATTCTGAGGTTTCACACTGTACATTCTTAAAACCTAGTGCTGGGTCAAACAATTATTGGACGAATTGTTACAAAATTACAAGTTTGAAATGTTAAAAGCAGGGTTAAAAGACCATAACCTGGGGTGAAAATCCCTATAATTAACTAAGAATTATAAAATGGATAGTTACGACTCTGAACTGATTGGATGAGCATTTAATGCCATTTTAAAATGACTATAAACTTAAACCTATGACCACACATTCTATCCACCTTTTTCCTGGATGCTGAAGTGCCCCCCTGGTTCTCACTGTAAGCCTGTTTTCATTTTCCAGTCTCCAGTGTTTTCACTCACTTTGGCACATATTCTTATGTAATGTTTTGTGTAATAAATCTGTGTACTACACCTTGCAAACATCATAAATGTTAACAAAATATTTAACAATACTTATACACAAGCAATGCACTGAAACAATCATATTTAAATTGACCCAGTCCACAGTTGCAGAGGCAATCTACATCCATCTGTGCTTAGGCACTGTATTTTATTTCTGACCATATTTAAGGTTAAGCCTTAAGTCCACAGGACCCTGCCAGACTCTAAAATAAACACCCAGCATTGATCTATACTTGCTCTGCAAAATAGGAGGTTCAATGCAAGAACTCTTGTTGTTGCAGTGTCTCTGCAGATTATAGCCTGTATTAGAACAGCAGATATCTGCTGAGTCAAACCAGCACTGTGCCTGACACTGGACACCCAGCAGCAACTGCAACATGTCACTCAAGATTCTGGATCCAAAACTAGTGTAACGGAAATTGCCGGGGGAGACACACTAAAATGAAACCAGAAAGGGCAAGAATGAGCATGCTGTGCAAATACCAATGCATGTTCTATGTAAGGGGATCTCACGTGTTGAAATTCATTAGACTGTGAGAGGAAGATTTCTGAAAACAAAAGTGCCACTCAAGGTTAAACTCACAAGCAGACCCTTCTCAAAAAAACAAAAACAAAAACACACAAAGTGAATAGTGACTGAAGCTAACATCTCATTTTGTGTTCCACAGTAGAAAGTCAGTAACATAGGTTTGGAACAACATGAGGATGAGAAAATTATGAAAAGTTTCATTTTGGGGTGAACGATCACTTTAGGACCTGCTTTCAACAACAGGATCTTATGTAATGCCTTTTCCTTTCACCCACCATTTGTTGGAACCAAAGACACGGGGGGCAAGAGTGGGGACCAAGTAATCAGCCAGACACAGAATCATTACAGTGCAGGATAGACCAGTAAGCACAGAAGGGTCCAAGTAGTAGACCAGCCTGCCAAAAACAGAAGACAAGACACTCTTACATTCATCTGATAATGTTTACGGTCAACAAATAACATCACAATGGAGTGATGTATGATTACAAGATGCACAAGTTACTGACTATTCCTGAAAATGAATGGGGGTGGGTTGAATTTGTTCTCCATTACTTTAAAACTTAGTGCTCAAACATCAAGTAATACTTTTCTTATAGCTGAAGTGTGTAATTTTTCAATGTTCCAGATTAATATGCAGAGACAACATTAAGGAAGTCATTTGTGGGTTACTTTACCCAAAAAGTTGTTTACAAAATGACTCGATTGTTAGTGAAGCATCCTGCCGGACGTAGCAACATTGGCTTTAAAAAAACATTTCATCTGGGACTATCTGTTTGTTTGAAAAATGGAAGATACAGGGGGTGTTCCTGAAACATGCTTGCAAACAATGCTAGTGGCACATTTTAACTTGCAAGAACAACTTCTTTAACAATTTTAGATTAAATGATTCCTATAGATTATGTAAGAAACAGAGTGATAACATGCTAAATAGATTAGCCTAAATTATAAGGTTAAAATACATCTCAATGAGCACATCATTAGGAACTCAATGGTCCTAATAAAGCACCTGACAAGGTCTTCAGCCCATTTGCCTCAAGGTTTTACATGTTGTGCTTTTCTGCTCACTACAATTGTACAGAGTGGTTATCAGAGTTACTGTAGTCTTTGTCAGCTCAAACCTGTCTGGCCATTCTCTGTTGACCTCTCTTATCAACAAGGCATTTCCATCAGAAGTGCCACTCACTGGATGTTTTTGGCACCATTCGGAGTAAACACTACAGACTGTTGTGCATGAAAATACTAGGAGATCAGCAGTTACAGAAATACTCAAACCAACCCATATGGAAATCATTTTTTCCCCATTCTGATGGTTGATGTGAACATAAACTGAAGATCCTGACCAGTATCTGCATGATGATATGCACTGCTGCCACACGACTGACTGATAGATAATCGCATTAATAAGTAGACGTTCAGGTGTACCTAATAAAGTGCTCAGTGAGTATGTCACTGGAAAATAAGAATTTGTATTGTGTAATGACCTCGAATCTGTGTAGAGAAAAAAGCAAGAAAATTATGATGATAAAGATAATCTGCGATTATGAACTACAGACTCACGTGAAGAGGATTGTGGTGGCGCCCACTAATACTCCAGGGTACCATGGCCTGTCCCACCGCAGAAACTGATCTCCAGCCAGGATGACCTCTCCCCATCCTTGCAAGTGTTCTTCCAGCTGACTCGTTTCTTGAGCCTACATTAATGTTTCACAGTCATGACACAATAAGAACAATGAATTCTGTTTCGACAGATGCCATTGCATTATATAAAGGAGGAGTGTCATGAAGTCTTAGGATGGGCACATCCAACTGGATTGACGGGAATTTTAAATCGATGCTGAAACAAAATGGTAGTTGAGAGAGATATATATATATATATATATATATATATGTGTATGCTAGTTAAATATTTACAAAGAGAGAGAAAACTAGAGAACACAAATATGATTTTAAGACTGAAGAAATCTGCGAAATCGTGTATAACTGCTAACCAGTAGGCCAGCTCAGTCACTTCCTTTATTAGGGACACGGGTGAGATAAGCAATAACGTAATTTAGATTTTAAAATGCATGAAACATCATCAGAGCTGTTTGTAGTTTAACGTATCATTTTTGAGACATATCAAATCAAAAGACGCATAGCCTAAAAGAGTGTTACAAACATAAATTTCGAAGGCTGTTGTCACGCTTACCTCCAGCAAAGCTAGAGCTATTTTGCAAGTTCACGTATTTATCAAAGCTTTTATATCTAAAAACGAAGACGCAAGTTATGCGTCGGGAAAACACAAGACAACCATTTGAGAGTAATCCGTAACGTTAGCAGAATTAGCTTGCTAACATGCCTTTTCACGCAATTAATTTCGGTGCCGTGTTACGAATCATCGTTATTAGCCGTATTCACTGTATTATTATTTACAAATAATAGACCGATCAATCTATATGTATCGATATCATGTCTATTTAAAATATGGTCAAGAGCAGCATAAGTTTTTATAGCATAAAGAAAAGGAGCCCATTTCATGTACACAGCCGGTCTGATTGAAAATATATTTCGACATAAGAGGAAAAAGTGTGAAAGCAATGCTAATAGGCTACTTACCAACAGATTTGCGCTTTTGTTGTCACCCTCAGACATAGTGCAGGCTGGTGTTTTTCAGGATTTATGCCTTTGAGAAAGCACGGTTAAATGAACACGTCCCTCCTCCGCTGCGGCGGTCTGTCAATGTCCGTTACGTTCAGGATGTTTTTATTTGAAACTCTTAATGCAGTGGTACATGGGAAATGTAGTTTAAGTCAAAAACAATGGGGGAAACATTGAGGGGTTGATTAAATATTGACGACAAATAATTCAACATTGATTGATGTTCCAGATTTATTCAAACAGAGGGGGTGATGGACACATTTTCATATGGATGTTTATGCATCTACTTTTGGGGACCACTTGATCACAAGTGTACATACTCATTATTATTATGTTACATCATACAGTGAAATTAAACAGTTAGACCTTGCTTCATCTATTTGGACTACTAAAATTTGAAAGAAGAAAATCATGCATTTAACTCAATGTGGTGCATAAATCATGCTCATAAACTCTGGTTTAAAAGGAATATTCTGGGTTCGATACAAGTTAAGCTCAATTGACAGCAGTTGTAGCATAATATTGATGGGCACAAAACTTATAGTTGACTTGTTCCTCCCTCAAAACAAACAACAATAAAATGTGCAACAATCTGTTTTACAGTGAGGCACTCACAATGGAATTGAATGGGGCCAAAATATACTCGCTGTTTCACCAGTATAACCACCAGACAAAACATGTGTTAACAATTTTAGTGTCATAAAATAACTTGACTTTACACATAAAAGGTAAGCATCACATTTTACAACTTTGTTGCCATTAAGACGTAATGCCATAAACCCTGAAATGACCACACTACGATTTAAACAGAAGAATGAAAGTGCTTTAATGTTTTAAGCTTCACATTTCTGCCTTTTAAAAATTGGTCCCATTCACTTCCATTGTGAGTGCCTCACTGTAATCTCGGACAAGGCATTCATTTTTGTAGTAATCAACATTATGACAGAATGAGTTCGTCTGAGTTTAACCCAGAATATTCTTAAACCTTGTGTTAAGGCCCCTTTTAACCCTGGATTATGAAGCTCCAAGCCTCAGTGTGAACTACTGGCCCAGGGTAAAGCATTTACCGTGTTAAACATGGAACAAAAAAACCCAGGATTATTTTAACCCAAATATATAAAAATCAGGCATTTCATGAACAAAGACAGGAATCCAAGCAAATGCTCGCAAGAACACCAAAACTTTTTAATTATGTGTTTATTTGACCAACAAAATGGAGTAAAACCATTGAGACAACAATTTAACCATCACCACATCACTATTCCAATACTTATTTCTCCCACTAAAAATGTAAAACTAGGTCAAGATCAGTAAAACGCAAGCTTTAATTGGGACATGTATCAGAACTGATACACTTCCACAGGCAAGTCAAAAAAGGAAAAATCTAGACAAAATCCATAGTAAAGAAGGGAGATAGAATCAACAATACTCAAACAAGATTAGAGATGCAAAAGAAAAAAAAAAAACATTTAGAAACTGATTTGCACATCTCACCATATCAAGTCTGGGCCTCATTTCAGCATTCAACTTTCTAAAGGAACAAATCAAAGAGACCTCAGACTGAGCACTTACCAACTCGAAGCACATTATCATTGTGCCAAACATTCAAAAACATACAAGTAAATGTTCCCAAAGCCACTTCGTAATTTGCATTTTACTTGTGAAATCTTTGCAGTACATTAGTGAAGGTGTAAAATAAGTTTTCAGCATTTTTCTATATATATACTTAAGGGGAAAAGGGTTTTTTTGTGGTTAAGAACTCTTCCACAGGCCTTCTGACATTGAATGGAGTCCCTTGAGCCTTCTGGTTACACAGCCCTCCATACCTGCTTCAGAAGAACACAGCTCAGCCTTAACTCGGTGCCTGACCCTGAATCATCCAAAAACATAGTCCTGAGGATCCCACAATGACTGGATCACCCATCCTTCCAACCTCTCACAAGTGTAGTCTAAAAACTGCCTAATTAATGCAGACCTCTGCTCTAAGACTGGGAGTTGGGTAAACTGTCTCCCGCAAATTTTCCTGTGGAAAATCCTATTAATTTTGATAGTTGACAGATGTTTATGGTTGTTGATACAGGGGTTGGTGGGGGGGGGGTGTTTCAAGTGGTGTGCCATGGCCCCCCCCCCACCCCGCCACCCCATCTTGGAGAACTACCCACAAATCTCAAGGAGACAGATGCAGACCCATTTCTTTGTGTAAGCTGGATCGCCTGATGCAGCTGTGCTACTACTGGGATCCGGTGTGGGCCCGGGGGAGGGTCTCTACACACCCCCTTTCCCGCATGGTGCTCTGTGGCTCCATTGCCCCAGACCCAGTGGATTTTGGTGGATTTCTACCCTCGCTGGACCAAAGTGATCTCCAAGGATCCCGTTCACACCCATGCCGTCCATCCTTCGTACAACTGTGCCAGGTTGTCCACATTTGTAGCCTCCTTGATGACATAATCCACCTGAGAAAGAGTGTGAAAACAATTTAGCTTAAAAAAAAACAACAACAGTATACATAAGTTATAAGTCTCAAGAGGGAACACTTTTAAAAATGATGTACCTGCTCAGTGACACTCATTCTCCTGTTAGGTTCCACATCTCTCCCTTCCAGTTTGGCTTTCACTCTCTTCCACACACTAACTGCATAAGAATTCCTCTCTTGAACAGCTAAGGGAATATTGTTGGACAGTTACCCTCAGTTGTTACTAACAGCAAAGTTATTTCAAACTTCAACGTCAAGATAACTAAACATCCCATAGCCAAAAACTTTGAAAATAAAGCCACTACTTTCCTAGGACATAGTGTTTGTTTATTATCCCAACAATCCATTGCCATGAATACTAATTCTAAATTAATTGCTGACCAATAGTTGTTAATATGTAAAAAACTTGAGCAGAGTTAAAAAGTATGAGAAAGCACTTATGTAATGACAGTTAATATACCTGCAAATTGTCCCTTTTAGGACAATCACAGCTTATCTAATGATCACAATCCCACATTTGAGAGCTTTTAACTGGAACATGGATAGGAAATCAGGGCATTTCATTAGGACTAACCTCTCCCAGTTTTAGGATCTCGCACAGCTCTTTTGGGGCTCGGGGCCAGTCCTTTACTGGTGATCATCAGAGTGCTGGGGGGAGTGTCCACCGGGGTCCCAAAGTTACGAGGAAGAGCTTTGCGGGCATTCTGAGACATGCAATCAGGCTGAGTTTTCAATCCACTGCAGCGCACTGCTGTAGTAAGAGATGTAATAGTTCAATTAAATGGCACAGGAAAAAAAAAAAAAGGAAAAAAAAAAAAAGAACACAAAGTCACTCACCAGCAGCAAAGCTGGTCTGGACTGTGGAAGTGGGACTTGCACAGTCACTTCCTCTCTCAGTAACAAGGGGAGAGGCGAAGCCCACCAAGCCATTGTAGATGCTACAGAAAAATTAAAAGGCATTCTGAAATATACAAACCACTTCACAGTCTCTCACTATCAAAACATTAATGTAATTAAAAAGCAACATTTGCGATGCCACGTTGATTTGTTATTAAAATAAACACAGCGTCGTAAAGTTACCCACAAACATTGTTCATTCTCCCAGGTAACCATATATTTTGCACATTTAATATATGATCAATATAAGCATAAAAGTATGCTTGAGAGCTTTTGGCAAATGCTCACCTCACGCTCTGCACCTTGAGTTCCTTCAATGTGGCAGGGATCTCCTGCAATAGCTCAACCTGATCTTGGCTGCGGGGTTGACCTGCTGCTTGCACAACAGTGAACAACACTATCTGTACATTGTCCTGCCATGCCTTGTATTCCGACAGGAACTGCCGGACACTGCCATCATAAGTCACTTCCTCTCCCTCCGCAAGGGCATTTTCTTCATCCTGTCAAATTCAAAACCATCTAAAATTAGAGCCATCTTTTTCCTCAGGATTGAGGTTTCCTAGATATTTAGCATTTGAACATTAAATACCTTTGCCATTGCACGCAACAGGTGCTTCACATCAGCAAGCTGCCGATTGTGATTAGACAGAATGCCTTTAATGGTGTCCACCAGAAGCTGCAGAGACTCGGTCACTCTCTCCAGCTGTTGCTCTCTCTCCTCTTGCATGTCTCTCTGACTGGACATCTCCTGGGTGAGGTGATTCTGTGCAAACACCAGCCACTCAGGACTACCAATGGACAGATCCATGGCAGGACTCTGCAAAGACATGGTTCATGAATTTAGAGGTAGATTGACAATTCAATACAAAGCTGAACTTTCAATATTACTTAATTATACTTCATCAAAACTTGGCAAGTGAAACTGGGAGCAACACCAACCAGCCTGTGCAGCAGTTGAAGCTCCAGAGGGGAAACGGTGCTGCTGAACTGGGCAGCGTAAGAGCAGGTGGACTGGCATCGTTTAGCAAGTTCAAAAAGTGTGGCATCCATGTTCAAGGCTTCTGCTGTGCGGGTACGCAGGCCTTCAAAGTTGAGGATGGTGCTGCAGAGAAAAGTGACCTGGTTGGCACGCTGATTCTCCTTCATCACCATGGCACGGCGCTCTGCTATAGTGGCCTCAAAGTCTTGCAGAACTGGAGCCAGGGCTGGGTTTGCACCACCAGCCCACTTCAGCCTCTGCTCTATGCTGCCCTCTAGAGTGGCCAATTTTTCCTGCAAAAGTTAAATCCCAGAGTGAAACTGTTAAAAGGAATATTCTAGGGTGACAACTTTAGATAGAGCTGACAACTAGCTCTATCAACAACATCAGTGTCATGTCAAATACCACAGAAAAAAGTTTCAAGAAAAAAAAAAACCCCCACTCTGGTATGATGGAGGGTTTAAAAGCACTTGCTTGAATTTTTCCCTAAAAATGTTTATTTGACCTATAGGTGCTGTAGAAGCTGAATGATTGTATAAAAACTCACAGAGTACTTAGTTAGGAATACTATACTAATACTAGGTAGGGGCCTCCCTTTGCTCTCAAACAGCCTCAATTCTTTGTGGCATGGATTCTACAAGATGTTGGAAACATTCTTTTGAAATTCTAGTCTATGTAGACATGACGGCATCAAGCAATTTCTGCAGATTTGTCAGCTGCACATTCATGCTGCGAATCTCCTATTCTACCACATCCCAAAGGTGTTCTATTGAATTCAAATATGGTGACTGGGAATGACATTGAAGAACAGTGAACTCATTGTCATTTTCATGAAACCAGTTTGAGATGACTTTGCTTTGTGAAATGGTGGATTGTCATGCTGGAAGTAGTCATTAGATGATAGGTAAATTGTGGCCATGAAGGGATGCGCATGGTCAGCAACAATACTCAAATAGGCCTGTGTGCCTCAGCAGACAGAGATTCAACTAACCAGGCTAAGTCTTTCCAGTCTTCAACTGTCCAGTTTTGGCCAGCCTGTGCTCACTGGTGCTTCAGCTTTCGGTTTATGGCTGACAGAAGTGGAACAAGATGTGGTCTGCTGTTGTAGCCCATCCGGCTCAAGGTTAGACATGGTGTGCATTCTGAGATGCTATTCTGCTCACTACAATTGTAGAGCATTATCCGAGTTACCATAGTATTTCTGTCAGCTCGAATAAGTCTGGCCATTCCCTGTGTACCTCTGTAATCAACAAGGCATTTCTGCCCACAGCACTGCCACTTACTGGATGTTTTTTGTTTTTGTTTTTTGTGCGTGAAAATCCCAGGAGATCAGCAGTTACAGAAATACTCAAAATCATCCCATCTGGCACCAACAATTATCCAATAATAATTACAAAAAATAAAATTTTTCCACATTCTGATGGTTGATGAGAACATTAAAGCTCCTGACCTGTATCTGCATGATTTTATGCACTGCTGCCACACAATCGGTTGGTTAGATAATCGCACGATTGAGTAGGTGTACAGATGTATCTAATAAAGTGCTCAGTGAGTGTAGTTTTACAGGGATTCTATCACAGTGTTCTGCCTATACTTTCAAATGCAAAGACTAAAAATGGTTCAAGAAACGAAAGAAACATTCAGCAGAACGTGACCAAAAACCATAACAAAGTGATTTTCAATTGTTCAGGAGTGAAAAACTTTATTTGTAAATATTGGTAACGGTTATAACGAGTTAATTTTGTTCCGATTATTTTTTTTAATGAAACCAAAAGGCTTATATCAGAGTAAATGCCAGAAAAAATTAAATGTGTGCTTTGAGTCTAAGGGAAACTGCTGCAACACATATTTCTTTGCCCAATTGCCTGTTGTAGATGTTCGTATTCTCTGAATGAAGAACTTTTTAACAACTATGTATAAATACAACAAACAGTATACATGCATGGCTAATCCAGGAACAAGGAAAACATTATTAGAGGTTAAAAGTACATTTCTCAGTTGTTTCCAAGTCTTCACTGAATTATTGTTAGATATGATGCATTAATACAGATTTGATGCTGCCAGGTTTTGACTGAGAAATAAATCTGTCATGAAAATTATACTTAACTGTTAATTAACTGCTTAAGATGTCTTTGCTGATTAATCAACATAATTGCTTATTTTTTGATTTTTTTGGTGAGGTAAGTGGCTTATTTTGGGCTTGTTTTTCCAGACCACGTTGCTTGTTTCTCTTGCAAAATCTGGCAGCACTGCAATTTGTATTTCACCCACCCCTTAGTGCAGAGTATTGTCATTTTAAAAAGCATGTTGTTAACGGTTCTTTTATTTTGCTATAACCGGTAACCTGGAAAGGAGCTTGGAACAAAATACTGTTTTTACTCAGAAATATCCGAAACGAAAAACATTTTGTTTTTAATCCCTGTTCAAAAGTGTGATAAATTGCATATTTTCAAAGGTTACTCTGGTGCTGTATTATCATTCCATAGACTTCTAAAGTAATTTAATTATTGTACAATGTTTTTCTTTTCCAAACTAAGGAACAAGCTGCAAATATTGTGCAAGTATAATAGGTACAATTAAAAGGCTTATTTCAAGTATTCTTAAAATATGGCGTTACCTGGACACCAGCAATAGAAGCTTCATCCTGACTGAGTTTGTAGAGCTTCTTCTTCATGTTGCTGAGGACGATGGTGCGAGGCGGGGGGCTAACCGTCATAGGCGGAGTTCTCGCACCAAGTATGTCCTCATGCTGCCACTAATAGAACAAATCAAGGGGTTACAACAGATGCCATAATGATGTAAAATGATCTGGATAAAAGGAAACCTCAAATCTTTAAACAGTATGTTGACATACACACTAAAAGAAACCATGGGCTCTTACCTGGAACATAGCAATGTGCAGCTGAGTTCTCTGCAGGCTGACTTTACAGGCTTCGATGTTGACCTCCAGACGTCGAACCAGGTCCAGTTTTTTCCAGGCTGTGTCATAGGAGCTGGCCAGCACTGTAGCTCTGTTGAGCAGCAGTTGGGAGAGACGCCCTGCCTGCACCCCCTGCTCAACTGCTTTCTTACAAAGGTCATCAAGAGAGACTTTCCCCTCAGCACCAAAGTCCTTGGCCTCTACCTGGGCAATGAGATCCATTCCAAGGGCACTGAGAGTGCTGCAGATGGCCAGGCCTAGAGCCTGGGTAGGGAGGCCCATCAGCATCTGCCTCACAAAGTCTGCTGTGAAGGCTTTGATTGGCCGCGTCATCTGGTCCTCGCTGACCACAGTGGAGCCTCGATACAAAGGCTTCCCTATGGGGACTGGGCCATTAGAGGGTGGAGGCTCATCAGTGGGTGTAGGGCAAGTTCCTGTAGAACAATGTGAAAAGGGTCTATGTCCAATCTAAAGCATCATATTATACTAAACATGCTAGTTGTTAGAACTACTCTGTGTGTTTGTATATACACACACACACACACACACACACACACACACACTAGTGATTTACCAGAGAGTGTCTGTGCAAATGAGCCACACAGACAGAAGAAGTCTCTGATGGTTTGGAGTCTCCTCAGGAAGAAAATCTGCTCCAAGACCTGCCTCGATTCCACATTATCAAAGAAATGGACCTGAGTAGCTCTGGCCTCCCGGATCACATCCACCTTTCTCCAGGCAGCAGGGACATCCATAGAGTTAAGCTGCAGGGCAGAACAGGAATCATTTTAGTTCATTAATTTTTGGATTCTTTCAAAAAAAAAAAAAAAAAAAAAAAAAAAAAAAAAAAAAAAAAATATATATATCACAAGCAGGCTCAGCCAAACAGATATTCAATATTGTATTACACCTCTATCCCCTCAAGAAATTTAACTGACCTTATTAGCTAATAGATTCTACATGACAATGTTTTACCTTGTCTATCAGAAGTCCAAAGGCAGTCTCCAGCTGTGCAAACATGCCATCAAAAGCCACCAACAACATTTGACCGGCACTCATCTTTGGTGTTTCCTGAACCGAGTTCTCCATACTGCGAGGCTGGATCAGTTCCGAGTACTGGGCCCGCAGAACCCTGACAAACACACACGATCACACAGTTAAGACCAAAGCAGCTTAAACATGGCCAGTACAGCAAATACGTCTATTGTCCACGTTACCTGGTAACATCCAGATAGTGGTCGTCTGCATCCTCCTCTAGACCCATGGCAGTGTTACGAAGGTGGGCCTGCAAAACCTCACCTAACCCCTGCAGTGAAACTCCATCTGCACATTGATCAATAAGAGCATCCAGCTCTGCTAACATGGTCTCTAGTGTGCTCTCTCCCTTTAGCATATAGCGCAAAGCCTCTGGGAAGATAATCTGACGAAAGTTTGTGTTGAGCTCCTGCAAATAGGGGGGGAGGGGTAAGAAAGTGAAATAGATGGACACAAAATGAGGTCACTTACACAAATCATACCATTAAATGAAGGAAGCATTTTACCTGAAGGCAGGTATAGACGCCATTGGCCAGGTAGACAGCTTGTGAGGTTTCGGAAGGACTAAGGATGTCAAGGTCATGTGACAAGAGCTGGCACTGCTGCAACAGTTGCACGAGGCATGAAATGTTCCCACTCATACTGCAGAGCTCCTCCAAGAACCAGGCACCGTCACGGGATGTCAGCTCCACCAGCTGCTCACCTGCACTCGCTGCGGCTCCCTCCATCACCAGGTTACGTCTGTCAAAGCACAGAAACTTTTAAAACCTACAGAACTTTCAAAAAACAAAGTTCAGGCATGGAGGATAGAAAAAAATGTTAAGAACCTTTCTGATGATGAATTCAGGATTCCCACACCTTTTGACTATGAGTTTTTCCAACATTTAAAATTGTACAGCTTTTTTTAAAGCCACATATACAGACCTGGTGAGGGCACAGAGGGCAGAGACGATGATTCCAGCCAAACTGAAAGAGCCGAGCTCAGCGTCCTCATGCAGGAAGACTTTGATGCAGCGTTCAATCTCCTGCAGCTGCTCCTCGCACACAGGCACACTGGCGCCCTCTGTCTTAAGACGCTCCACCTGCCGTAGGAGTCGAGTATTGGTCTCTGCTGCATTGTGCTGCAGCGCCATCTCGATGCTGGACAGGAACGGACACATGGCAGGAGGAGGCTGAGGGGCAAACTGCATTTCATACCTGAATGGTAAAAGAGCCTTTTCTATAACTTAAGTCATTTTAATGTCATTTCTCAAATTATTATTTTACTGGCAATTTCATAAAAAAAGTTTCCACCATAACTACAAGCTTATGAGGTTAGGACCCTTTTCTGTAATAAATTATAACCAAGCAAATGTTTGGACACATGACTGAATTTGTAATTCTTTGTTTTCCCCCTTTTTCTCCCCAATTTGGATTGCCCAATTCCCACTACTTAGTAGGTCCTTGTGGTGGCATGGTTACTCTAATAGTTTCTGTACAAAGCTAACTTAGGTTGATGTAAAGTATGAACAACAAATGGTCTCTCTTCGTTACTTGAAGCACTTATAAAAAACACTTACAGAAGTGCCCGTTATGGACAATTCATATAAAATCATACGAATATCAATGATAGAATCACAAACCTCCACCGCTCGTTCTGTACAATAATGATTCTGACAGATCACTGACTATTGCTTTGATCTGTGACAAACTTTACATTTTGAATTGTAATACTGCTGCACTATTATGCGTGTTCTGCTTATATTTAACTCCCGCCAGGGTACCATTCACTTACGCAATGCTGTCTGAATAGTCAATGCAGACTTTAATATGCAGCCTTTTGCTGCCTAGTATTCGTGCAATGCCATATCGCAATTTCAGTCTTATCACAATCCATTAAGTATCAATAATGGATATCATACAGATGTCTCAAAGTCCACAAGTTTTAGCATTATGGATGGTTTTCCCTTCGTCATTTAAGTGCCGCTTTCACAACAGTCACATCCATAATGAAGAGATGTCATGCCCATAACAATGTTTTTTCCTCACACAGGAACTCCTTCAATACAGTTTAAAAAGCAAAAGCTAAACTATAATTTCTATAATTAAAGTCAATACATAAATCCTATACATCCATGTGTGCTATTTAGTAATAATAAAGGATGAGTAAGGCTGTCCAAGCTTTTGACTGGTAGGGTACTTTTCTAACTGGAAACGCAAGCAGTAGTTGCACTCACTGGTGATAGATGGTCTGGCAGTGCTCCACGGTCATGTCACATACAAGCTCCTCCATCCACTGTTTCCAAGCGTGGACTCTATGCCTGTGCAACACTGCACAGGGGTACAGCAGGGCAACAGTGGCATAGCTGTGAAGATGCTCGAGACAACCGCGAAGTTGCGAACGTCGCTGCTGTAAAAGAGCGCTCACCTCCGCCTCCAGAGCCTCACACTGGCTGATCAGGTGTGCCTGGCCTGCATTCTGCAGGAAGGAAGTAGCTGGCACATAGCTGGGAGGACCTGCAGTTTAAAAGGACCAAAACAACATTTTAGGGAGCTATACAATGGGTAAGCACTACTTGCCCTTCACTATTAATATTTCCCAGAGGATTCATAAAAAAATTAGTATTCTGAAAACGCATATTCCATTTAGAATTACATACCTAGATCAATAGGGCTACTGATCTCCTGCAGGAGGCTGGCGAGCTGTGTGGCCTCCAGACTGGCAAAGGCAGCCTGGTACTGAGAGATCCACTGATCAAGATCAGATAGCTTCCCCTGAATGGCATCCTGTACAGTTCTCTGCCTGGACTGTAACTGAGTGTGCTCGGAGTACCTGTGAAGGGAAGAGGAGAAAGAATAAAAACCTGTAATCCATTCTATCAAATCTAATCTATAAATCTTGTGTGCTTAATGATCAGGCAGCTGAGCCAAAAACTCAAGGTTCTGCTAACCTATGCTCCAGGGTGTGAACTGGATGATCTGCTCTGGTGTCAGCTCCCTCTAGAAACTCCATCTCCTCCAGCAGCTTGTGCTGTAATTTCTCAGCTTGTGTGAATTGCTCCTGCATGCTTAGGTACTCATCCACTGCCTCCTCTACTCGTGGCAGCACACCGGTCATCTCGTCGCGGTTTTTAAACCAGTTCACCTGAAAAACAAGGAACAATTTTGGCTAGCAAATGCTTGCCCATTTTCTCAAACTTGTATACAAAAATGTTACAAAGTTTCTGATGATGCAAGCTGTAGAAAAACATATGCAAATGTATTTTGTATATTAAAAGGTAATACTATGTTTAGCAGTTCTTTTTTCAGTTCTGTACTATATGCACTAGTATTTCTCACCTTAATCTCAGCTACACGGGAGGAAAAGAGGCTACGGGTGATGTCTCTCTCCATTTCTCTCTTGCTTTGTTTGTTCTCTGCCTGCTGTCCTCCTCCTCCATACACGGCCCCTGCAAACCCTACCTCCCCACCAGCTGTCCAGTCCACCAAGGGGTCATAAACAAATGCCTCTAAGAGAGTCAAGAGTGTCTCTCTACCACGCCGCATTATCTGGATTACCTGATAGACACATGAAGGGAAGGAGACCAATTGAATTTGCACATATTTTCTAAATTAGACTGCGATTGGTAGAGCATTGAATCAACAGTACAACTCTTAAAATGGCAATTCTCACCTGTTCACAGGAAAGTCTAAAGATGCCCTCCACTCCTGTGACCCCCAAAGCGGTCTCAATATTGTGTGTCATACGGAAAGGAACCTTCTCTGGAACTCTTAAGCTTTTTCCTGTGAGAATAATGTAACATTAAAATGTCTATGCAAATGAACCTGTTTACACATATTTTGACGCAAACAAGCTTACTCAACTCACCCTTTTCAAAACAGACATTGTAGTCAATGTGCACCACTTCGCCTGTCGTCATATCAATCAGCACGTTGTCAAGGTGACGATCGCCCAATCCAATAATATATCCCACCATTGACATCACAGCAGTGGATCTGGCATAAGACTAAACAGGAATAACCATGTTTGGGTTAATTACAGTGCCATGCTTAAATTACACTTAATTTTATCTCACAGTGGTTCCTCTGACCTGTGTGACACTCCACCACTCACTAGGGGTGGTACAGGAGCACCAGAGCTCCTTTGCCAGGAGGTTAGGGGGTGTGGCCTCCATCAGCTCCCGTAGCACATCTCTCATAACGCTGAGTGGCCAATCACGGCGTGATACATCCAAACTGAGACCGACAGCTTTCAAAGCAGGGCCGATCTTACTGTAGTACAGTTCACTGGGACGGGGGACCATAGGAAGGTTCTGGGGCTGCTGGAAGGAGTCCTGTGCCTAGTTGAAGGCACAATGTTTATTCTAATCTTCTTTCAAAATTCTTTATTCAAAAACAAACATAAAAACTTTTAGGTACCTAAGCAATTAAAGAGATAGTTCACCCA
This sequence comes from Moxostoma hubbsi, assembly GCA_032164185.1. Lineage (NCBI taxonomy): Eukaryota > Metazoa > Chordata > Actinopteri > Cypriniformes > Catostomidae > Moxostoma > Moxostoma hubbsi. Next base: position 29,402,228 of record JAVLUX010000007.1, on the reverse strand, counting down.
AAAAATTCAATTCTTGTCATTTACACACCCTAATGTAGTTCCAAACCTGTAGAACTTTCTTCAGTGGAACACAAAAGGAGATGTTAGGTAGAATGACATCCTGAAGTCACTATTCACTAGGATACTATGAAAGTAAATGGTGACTGGGATTAATGTCTTTTTGTGTTCAAAAAGGAAAGAAAGTCATGCAAATTTGGAACAACATAATGGTAAATTAATTTATGGGTGAACTATCCCTTTAAAAAAACTTGTTCACATTAACCAAGTGTGGCAAGCGAGGCGGGGCAAAGTGACAATGGGGTGTAACGAGGCTGAGATGGACACCTGGGGCGAATTATCTCGCCCAGATTTTGGTGATAGCGGTGTTGGCGGGCGAGGTAAAAATCCGCAACCAGAGCAGCAGTTGGGAGAGAGACAGAGAGAGACGCAACAAAGCTGTGTGTGTGGTTGAGAGCTGCTGCTGAAATGCAGAGTGACTGCATGTTCAGTGAGCTGAAAAGCCACTAGGGTGTGTGATGCTGAAAAGAGATGTGTCAATGGGAATACACTGAAGAGTGAAAATAAATGTTTTATGTTTGGTTGTGCACCTGGCTCCCGCTTCCTTCTTCCCAAATGAGCAGAGGACTTTCACACAAAGTTAACCATAACCTAACGGGAAATGCATTATACAACTCGGCCATACAAGATAACCGTGTGTCCTTGAAGACCACAGAATGGTTTTTATATGTATATTCCCTTATTTTTCCACCCTCACCTTCTGAGCTTGAAGCACAGCCTCACGCTGCTGCCAGCGTTTGTACAGTCCGAACAGAGGAGTGGCTCCATCCACCCACTGGATGAGTCCTGATCTGGTGCCCAGTGGTGTGACCGAGTAGTGGCGGGCGTGGAACCGTGGGCTCTCCTTCTGATTCACCTTTGTGAACATGGTGTTGACTATGGACAAGAACTGCATAATCCTCTCATCCAAATGCAAGTCCTCCAGTCCTAAATCACAGAACATAAATTAATAAAAGGTTTATATGGACATTTTCACAGCTGTGAAAAGGCCAAAACACAGTAACTACACATTTTGTCATTAAGCTGATACCAAAATGGGTGTTATTATGGGGCTTTTCCACTGTATGGTAAAAAATCAGACATAGAACGAAATCAGCACGATGGACAGCTCTATTTCCTGATCACTGAACATATAACCCTCGATGGTCAAATAACTAAACTAGAAACATGTTCATTAACAGCCATAGGCTACTAATGTTATCTCAATTGAATAAGAGCTATTTGAGATTTTAGGCTACTTAAGCCAATTAAACTTGGACATCAACATCAGACATCAAACAACATCAGCAAGATGGACAGCGCTGTTTTGTCACAGTATCAAATGCCTAAAAATAACTTCCATATAGGCCTACGTGAAGCAAAAAAAATAATTTATTGCTGATTTTGCCTCTTTGTTTTCATCACCACTGCATCAGTGGGAATAATGAGTCCGACATTTTGATGTGCACAGGTGATCGATGAGAGGATGCACGGTAGAAAGGAATAAATGTAAATCATCCTCCACCTGCAGCGCCTTGATCAGTTTTTGCTTTTAAGCAGGGTCAAAGCAGAAAACCCGCACTCACATAAGTGGAGGTGAAGGGGATGAGGACTTTCATAGCCTTTCGAGAGAGGTGGGGAAACTCAGATGCTTCAGTCACCTTAGTATTAACAGAGCTAAAAGTCTGGATTACTCTCTTTTGTGTTTGCAATTCTTTTAGCTTTGTCAAAAAAATCCAGTGGCTTGGCCATCAGACTAGAGTGCTTGGCCTCAATGTGATGCTGGAGCTTACAGGGTCTCATACTATCATTTGCTAGAACCTCTTTGCAAATAACACACTGTGGCAGTGGCGCACCATCGGGACCAGTCCACGAAAATCACAACTTTAAATATTCGTGATCATACTTCCTCCGTTTCTGCTTGGCCCAGAATCTGCCTCCTCTCCTGTAAACTTTTGTATTGTAGACACTGCAAAGTGATCCATTTTGCAACACGCATATGCATAACACGCACTTAGTTAAAGCTCAGTTGCATGTGGGTCTTCCAAATGGACAATTACCCCAATCATACCTCCAAAGTTGTGGCAAAATGGCTTAAGGACAACAAAGTCAAGGTATTGGAGTGACCATCACAAAGCCTCAATAGAATATAGAGAATAGAAAATTTGTGGGTAGAACTGTAAAAGTGTATGCGAGCAAGGAGGCCTACAAACCTGACTCAGTTACATCAATTCTGTCTGGAGGAATGGGCCAAAATTCCAGCAAATTATAGTTAGAAGCTAGTGGAAGGCTACTCAAAACATTTGACCCAAGTTAAACAATTTAAAGGCAATGCTACCAAATACAAACAAAGTGTATGTAAACTTCTGACCCACTGGGAATGTGATGAAATAAAAGCTGAAATAAATAATTCTCTCTACTATTATTCTGACATTTCACATTCTTAAAATAAAAGAAGTGATCCTAACGGACCTAAGACAAGGAATGTTTTCTACCATTAAATGTCAGGAATTGTGAAAAACTGAGTGTAAATGTATTTGGCTAAGGTGTATGTAAACTTCTGACTGTATGTAATGTCTTGGAAATATGCCCTTTACCATGTCCTACCTTTGAAGAGGTAAGGATAGTTTCTGCCATTAGAGCCAAGGAAGTAGAGTTTTTTGGGTTTAGTTTTAGTGGGTAGAATGGTGATGGTGTTGCCCACACTCTGGATGGTGACTGCATCAGTAGCAGACACCTCCCCTGGCAGTGCCATCTCAGTGTTTGTCATGGTAGCGAGGCGGGGGCTGATCTCATCCAGCCGCAGAAGGTAACTGGCTCGTTTTTGCGCCCTCTGCTGCAAGCTCAGCATGATCTGTGACAGGACCAGGTAGAATTACAAAATGCACAACATACATATCAGCATTTCCGAATTTCATCAGCATACATATGCATACAGCTGGTCTGACTAGGGATCGGTCACCAACAGGGAACGAAAGTAACATTGAACTGTAATAGTGGCTGGTGAATGCCTAATATATATATATATATATATATATATATATATATATATATATATATATATATATATATATATATATATATATAAACCACTGCTCTGTGGAAATAAAGTGAACAAAACTTAAGAGCACCTCCTGAGCTGGTCTGAGATCATTTCCAGCATTCTTATAGATGACACTATCCTTGCAAACTGTTTACAAACAACAATGAGCAGCAGAGCGCCATCAAACCTCTGAGCAAACTACAAATCAGATGAGCATCGATGGCTTTTCTTTCATCTGTTGTGTTTCTTCAAGTGTCTGTCTTTATGTCTAACAGCATTTCTTGCCATTTATAAGTACGAGATGTCTTATGGGGTCGCCTGCCATAGTGATGGGTAGACAAGCAAAACATCCCTGTTACTGCACATGGAAAACGCTAATTTCATAGCATACGAAAATGTGAAATTCATTCCCTGGTTGCAAAGGTCGACTAGTCATCCAACAACCAAATAGATAATTAGCAAGGTCAACTAGGTAATCTATTATTTTTTTTTTTTTTACTTTAAATGTCTTTAGAGGGGGCGCTTCAAGTAGCATGCTTTAGCTGTTAAACAGTTTATATGGTAAACCCCTTTATGAAAATGTCTTTAAATGTACTTTTAAAGCATAACTGCAGTAGCTATACATATGCACAGATGTTGTCACGTCTAGGTATTGCTCAACTTTCTATAAACAATACCTTGACTTCAATACCTGTTCCTAAACAATAAAAAAACTAAAAAAAAAAAACTCTAAAAACAGTGTTAGCTATGTTACTTACAACATTCTTTCTCTGCCCTGGAACTCAACCCATTTTCTGATACTATTGTTTTTCCTTGATGCCTAAACACAGCCAATCACCAGCACTTTTAGATTTGGTCACATCTAGCATGCTACATGCTTATCACTGACGTTGACAAGATGAAACCCTTAGGTATCAAAATTTGGTACCGAACAGCAAGACATTTTTCGATACTCGATTGTTTAGAGGCAATTTGGTCAGTGCCTAAAATGTGTCGAACTCAATACCCAGCCCTAGTCCCGTCTTGCACTGTTTTTCTAACATCCCGCCACAAGCATTTCAGTTTTAAGGTGCAGCGTTAACTAATACTCCCCACCACCCCCCAAATAAACACAACATGTTATATGTAAACAATTCTAAATCCATCCAATCATGGTCAGGTGAACCCAAAACCAGACCGATTAGTTAACTAGTTCTTCTGGCAACCCACCGATTAGTCAATTTTGAAAATATGTGGATTTGCACACTCCTTGTCCTGACCTGTTTGAAGGGCACCCAGCTGCTGGCAGGATTGGCTGGATTGAGAGGGTTTCTCAGCCTCTCAAGTGCATTGTGGATGGCCTGTCCGTATGTCTCGTGAAACCATGCCTCATGAGGTGTCTCTGTTGCAGCAGCTGTGATGCTGCGAACGTGATCCAGTGCAAAAACCACAGGCTTCATCAGAGCTGAGTGTTTCTCTCTCATAATAGCCACCTTCTCATCTCTAATCAATAAACACATGAAAAGTAGGGAATGAGAATTTAAATGATTGTTGAAGAAAAGTATGAGTCATGGCCTCCAATGTTTGTGTCAGCCTTGTCATAGTATTGGTTCCCCTGGCAGGGTTGTGACTCACTTGCGCAGAGTATTGTTGTTCTGGACTCTCTTCACCTCATCCTCCAGCTGTTGAACCCTTCGCAAGACGTGCATGTGTTGCTGCTGCAAGACTCCCAGCCAGAGCTCATCCCAGAGCAAAGTTACCCTCCTCAGCTCACCCACCAACATCTGCACCTGCACACACAAGAATCAACATACTAATTAAATAACTTTTTATTGAGGATTTAAGATGGACAACAAAAATCGGACTTTTGGTGTATACAACTTAAATTTGTTCAGTTGTTAGTAGTCGGAACAGCAAAAAACACATTTTATCAGATTTTTACAAACCTAATCCACACCACATCCATATGTGGTTGAGAATACACATTTTTGCATACTATTTGCATATATAGCCAACTAATTGACACTCACTATGCAGTGAAATGTTTTGGCACAGAATATGGATGAATGGGTAAATGCAGTAATGCTACATTAAAAGCAAGATGTCGTGAAAGACATGAGCACAGCAAAAGATTCCAGTTTTCCGTCCTTGCTTTTCATAATGTTATCTACCCTCAGTCTTAAACAAAGTCTTCAAACCAAGTCTTTAATAAAATCGGATGCTTAAAGAGACAGAAAAGTCCATTCTGCAATACCTGTAGCACCATGGTGGGTTTGGCAGAAGAGAGCTTGTCTACAATCTTGCTGTAGCAGTCCTGCATCATTGCTTGGTCCTCACTAGAATACATCACCATCTCCTCCCCACGGCTACTCTCCTGAGAAGTTGGGCCGCTACCCGTCTCACTCTCTCCTCCACAAAGAGCCTCTCCCTGCATGTTACCCAGCAGGGTGGGCAGGGATGATGGCAGCTTATTACCTGACACGGGTGAATAGACAAGGGCTTTCAGTACATTAGGTCATTAAAAACTATTTGTTTAAACTAGAACATTTGCACCAAATGTTTTGGATTAGATAACAGCATCCTAAATACAAAAGCCTTAACTGACAAATGAATGGAAGTACCTGCAGCCTGAGCCTCTCCCCCGAGAGAGATGGAGCCCACAATGGCTGGGTAGAGGATGAGGTGGGGCGAGTCTTGGGCCACCCTACATAGCAGGCTGCAGATGCTCTGGCGAATGTAGGCCTCAGGATGATTCAGTCTAGAGAATAACTGAGGGATGATACCTAGAGAGAAAACAGACAGTTCATCTACCTGACATACAACACTTCAATCATGTGACAAAAACATTGCTATAATTACCATAGAAACTTTGGGGAACATGTCCTGGATCTAAGACAAGTGGTCATTCAATATGTGGTGCTCAATGACCAATTTTTCAAACTTTATATTTGTACCCCCCCCACCCCCCCCCCCCAATCCTTGGTATTTGGCTAAATTCACTGGATACCATTACTGCCATGCATTAGGCAAAATATAGCAACAATACATTTAGTCAAAATTGAGTTTTGACAAAAAATCAGGTCTGTCATGTGAACTATGCTTAGTTTTAGAGAACAGAGTAATAAAACAAACATCCATACTAAGGCGAAACGCAGTACTTTCAAGCTATTTTTCTCAGTTATAATGTTGGCATATTTTCTTCTATACAAGCTGTTACAAATTCCATGTGTTTTTAAGATTTATAGAGAATGGGGTTTGTTATGGTATCAGATGTTCCTGTTCTTACCTCTCCAGGGTGCAGTGGGGGTGGATGCCAGACCGTGCTCCAGACTCTCTCTCAACTCCCCAGCGTGCTTCACCAGCAAACGCAACAGACGAAGGGTTGCCATGACGATTACATCATCGCTACTCTGTTTGCTGCTCTGGTTGTTCAGGAGAAGCTTAGGATCATCTTCATCAATCGGCATCTGATGATCAGAACATCATGTCCCAAAGTCACAAAAACGACTTAAAACTTGCACTTTTAGAAACAGTAATAATTTCTGCACAATTACTGGACAAATTTCTCCAGGAATAATTCTCTGACCTGTCCAGCATTGAGCTTAAGGAAGGTGAAGTATGCACTGCAGGAGACCCGGTACAGGCTGAAGATCCGATCAACCACTCGCCTCCACACCCCAATCAGCCCATCAGTCACACTTTCCTCTACCTCTGACAGCCATGGACAGGCACTTAGCAGCTGTCTGCCAATAACATCCACCATATCGTCCTCGTCATCATCTTCATTCTGCAGAGCCATGTCCTCATCCTGCAGGAAGACAAATATGATACAGATAAATAAACATCCATACACAGCAAGACAACACACCCACACACAACCCAGCAGGTACAGAATATAAACAACAATAGATAATCCATCAATACAGAGACAGACATGCAGAAAAAATAAACTAGACCAATGGTTTTCAACCCATGGGCATCCTCGAAAGTACTACTACAGTACTAACATCTATTTGAATGAACATCAAAGATATGATACGTTTTTCTATAATAATGTCAGGTAATGTTTAACCAAAATTCTCTCAACAACAATCTAGCGAGTCGCTTGGTTGGCTGATAGTTAGGGTGGGGGCCCCCTGGCTCTGTAAACCTCTGATCTAAACCCATAAAAAAAGACTCCCTTCTCCCCCTACTTAAGTCAGATGTAAAATACAGTAATGAAACAATCTTGTGGAAATAAAAGCAAAAATCTGCATCAAACTGCAAACTCTCTGACCTGAATTCCTGCTGGGCGACACATGGCCTGACCCAAAATGCTGAAAATGGTTTCCTTGTCCTCATCAATGGTGCCTGCTGGGAGCAACTCCTCTATTTCTTTCTTCTCACCAAGGAGCAGAGGGACCCCCTCTCCTTGGCTAATAGCACACAGAAAAAAACAGCAGTTAGTTTATGAGAAGACACAATGGTAGATTGTAAAGTTTTAATTCAAATGTTGCGTTTACATTGACTTAACAATTGTATGTTTCCTCTTCAACTTTAATTTGACATCAAAACAATTAATTCATTTTTGCTGACTAAATGAATCAGATGAATAAATACCTTGCATTGTCAACAACCTTCCTGCCCCATCTGTATGCCCAGGTGGCCAGAGCAGCCCATGATTTTGCCACTTCAGGAGCCTGTGTAGTTGAAAGCTGGTACAGCTGCCCTAGGACAAAGTCCGGCTCCCCAACACCAACACTAACTGTAGACAAACACAAACATTTAACACTCTTCAGATCATGACAGAGACACAAAGACAACACTAAAAGCCACTAGTACTGCTAAAAAACATTGTTGCACTTAAAATACATTATTTATATTACTATTCAAATTTATTTTCAACAGAATAAAAAACCTAACACTGACTTTTCAGTGTTAGGCAATTTGCTTTATACACAGTTTAAGTTAAGGATCAAATCTGAACAAAACAAAACCAACTAAAAGAACAAAGACGACATGCTGGTGGACTAAAGGGACTAGGACTCTTTTACCTGTGGTCTCTGTAGTAATGTGTGGCATTCCCTGATCCTCTAGTGGCAGCTCCAAAAGGCCAGAGATGTTTTTGGAGAGGGTGGAGAGGCTGGTAGACCCAGAGTTCCTCTTCACCACTATTTTGAGTTGTGGTGTCAAATCCTTCCAGTCAGCCAAAAGCCACTTGCATAGAGTGAGCACAGAGCGACAGGCCGCACTCTCACACTTCCCAGAGTTACAGTAGGATAGTGCACAGGAGCTCAGCATTTCCATAGCTGATATAGACTGACCTAAAGACAGTGAGGAAGTGTTCATACACGGTCATGAATAATATTCTGTAAACATTCAAATAAGCCTTACACTACGATTTGTTTCTTAAAAAAAAAAAAAAGAAAAGCCAAACAAATAGATCCAACCAAATTATTTGGCTGAGACCAACAAAGCCTTACTATAAAATTATATTAGTATTGTCAGTCGATTAAATATTTTAAAATCGCGATTAAGTGCTGAAATTTCTCTCAAATTATACTTCCATCAAAATGTATTTATTTTCTTTTTAGGAAAGAAAACAAAATACGGAACAATACACAGGTCTGTGAAAAAGTATTTGCCCCAATCCTGATTTCTTCTGTTTTTGTGTAAATACAAAATTGTTTCAAAATTTCTAACTAAATATAACATAAAACAAAAAGGCAATATGAGAAAACAAAACAAAAATTAGTTATTAAATAGTAATGTTGCTTATTGAAGCAAAAAAGTTATCCAATACCAACTGGGCATATGTGAAAATGTATTTGCCCCTTTAGTTACTAAACCCCCAAATCTAAGAAACCGCATTCATAATGGGGTTCAGCTGGACTAGACACACCCAGGCCTGATTACTGCCAGCCTTGTTCAATCAAATCAACACCTAAATATAACTTTTTCAGCAGCATGAAACTGGCTAAAAGGTCTCACCCAATAGCACATTATGCCAAGGTCAAAATAAATTCCAGAAATGATGAGGAAAAAGGTGATTGAAATACATCAGTCTGGAAAGGGTTACAAAGCTATTTATAGCTTTCTTTCAGAGTGAGCCATTATCTCCAAATGAAGAAAACTTGGCACAGTAGTGAACCTTCCCAGAAGTGGCTGGCCTTTCAAAATTCCTCCAAGAGCACAGCAATGACATCCAGGAAGTCACAATCAAGCTCAAGTACAACATCCAAGGAACTGGAGACCTCTCTTGCATCAATAAAGGTCACTTTTCATGACTCCATAATTAGAAAGACACTGGCCAAAAATGGCATTCATGGAAGTGTGGCAAGACAAAAACAACTGCTAACCAAGAAAAACATTAAGGCTTGTCTTAATTTTGCCAAAACACACCTTGATGATCCTCAAAGCTTTTGGGAGAATGTTCTGTGGACTGACGAGAAAAAGTGGAACTGTTTGGAAGACAGGTGTCCCGTTACATCTGGCGTAAATCAAACAGAATTCCACAAAATGAACATCATATCTACAGTCAAGCATGGTGGTGGTAGTGTGATGGTGTGGGAATGCTTTGCTGCTTCAGGGCGACTTGCAATAATTTAGGGAAACATGAATTCAGCTCTCTACCAGAAAATCCTCATGTAGAATGTCCGGTCATCAGTCTGCGAGTTGAAGCTCCAGCGCAACTGGATTATGCAGCAAGACAATGATCCAAAGCATAGAAGTCCACCTCTGAATGGCTCAACAGAAGCTAAATTATAGTTTGAGTGCCCTAGTCAAAGTGCTGACTTGAAACCAATTGAGATGCTGTGGCAAGACCTTAAACGGGAGGTTCATGCTTGAAAACCCTCCAATGTGGCTGAACAACAGCATTTCTGCAAAGAAGAGTGAGATAAAATTCGACCAAAGCATTGTGAAAGACTGATCTCCAGTTTTCAGAAGCGTTTGGTTGATCTAAGCCTTCCACAGTATAAAGATATAAAATATGCAAAATAGCACCAATTCAAGAACCATGAAATGTTTCCCAAAGTCTCAGTGGGAGTTTGATTAATTGTAAAAAATATTTCCCACATGGGTTCATTGCAATGGTCATTAAATCCCTTAAAATCTCATTCTCCACAATAATAATCTGCCAGTAGGCTTTATCTATCTACTTTGTTACAGCAATCCTAAAGCCACATTCATGATTCACATCAGGGTATCAGCATCAAGTGCCACTTTTTCTAATGCTTGCAGGCAAAAACATCTTGGTGATAGTAAAGTCTTGGTGCTTCTGTGGTAATTTAACTGTCTTAATTAGGCTAAAAAAAAAACTGTCACAAGTTCCATCGAGGCTAGTTTTGTACAATAAACATCGTTTAAGATCTCCTTTCTCCATGACTTTATCATTGACACTAAATCATTTCTGTTCATGTCAGTTTAATGACTCGGAGTGAACACATTGCAAAGCTTCTGCCCTTCCAACCAGTGTTTATATGCTGTATTAACTGTAAATCCGTTAAACTAGATTTAAAAAAACAAACAAAAAAAAAACAAAAAACGTTAAACTTTAAAAAAAAAAAAAAATCACACGCGTTAATTTTTTACATATTTATATTGTTCATTAACTAAATTGAGAAGAATTCAGTAAGGCAGTCACTTCAGACACAACGATGCACCCACTATTTTTTGTATACAGTTGAAGTCATAAGTTTACAGACACCATGGCCAAACACATTTCCAATGGGTCAGAAGATTACATTTTGTTAGAATTTGGTAGCATTGCATTTAGATTGTTTAACTTGGGTCAAATATTTTGGGTAGCCTTCCACAAGTTTCTTACAATAAGTTGCTGGAATTTTGGCCCATTCCTCCAGACAGAATTGGTGTAACAGAGTCAGGTTTGTAGGCCTTCTTGCTCGCACACACTTTTTCAGTTCTGCCCACAAATTTTTTATCGTATTGAGGTCAAGGCTTTGTGATGGCCACTCCAATACCTTGACTTTGTTGTTCTTAAGCCATTTTGCCACAACTTTGGAGGTATGCTTGGGGTCATTGTCTATTTGGAAGACTCACTTGCGACCAAGATACATTTTCCTGGCTTAAGATGTTCCTTCAATACATCCATATAATTTTCCTTCCTCATGATGTCATCTATTTTGTGAAGTGCACCAGTCCATCCTGCAGCAAAGCACCCCCATGCTTCATGTTTGGCTTGCAAGCCTCATCCTTTCCCCTCCAAACAGAACAATGGTCATTATGGCCAAACAGTTAAATATTTGTTTCATCAGACTAGAGGACATTTCTCCAAAAAGTAAGAACTTTAAAACCACCATAAAAAAAGCCAGACAACGGTTTGCGCGCAGTGGCTTCTTCCTTACTGAGCAGCCTTTTGGGTTATATCGATATAGGACTTGTTTTACTGTGGATATAGATACTTTTCCTCCAGCATCTTCACAAGGTCCTTTGCTGTTGTTCTGGGATTGATTTGCACTTTTTGCACCAAACTACGTTCATCTCTAGGAGACAGAATGCGTCTTCTTCCTGAGCGGTATGATGGCTGGGTGGTCCCATGGCGTTTATACTTCCATACTATTGTTTGTAAAGATGAACGTGGTACCTTCAGGCATTTGGAAATTGCTCCCAAGGATGAACTAGAATTGGGAGCTAGACTAGAGTTCTTGGATGATTTCTTTTGATTTCTTAAAATAAATCCACAGGTACACCTCCAATTGACTCCATTTAGCCTATCAGAAGCCAATTGGATAATTGCCTAAAGGCTTGACATAATTTTCTGAAATTTTCAAAGCTGCTTAAAGGCAAAGATAACTTACTGGATGTAAACTTCTGACCCTGGAATTGTGATATATTCAATTAAAAGTGAAACGATGTGTAAACAATTGTTGGAAAAATGACTTGTGTCATGCACAAAGTTGATGTCCTAAACTTCTGACTTCAACTGCATGCTGTGCTGGACGATATGGTAGTCATTTGGACTTGTATTGACACCTTGGAAGCAGCATTATGCGAAAACAGTTTTTGGTTACTGATGCCATTTTAGAAACACGCTATTCGTTGTCAGCCATGATAATGAGAATTTATTTCTGTGAGTAAGTGTACAAAAAAATCTGGTGTTACCAAGATAAAAATCAGAAGTATTCAGCAGGTCATCCCCCTTGAACTGCCCAGAATCATGTTAAGTAAATCAGCGTTTATTTGGCTATTGATATTGCTTGATTCTTCACATGCCTTAACATATTTTTAATTTCTTTAGAAGTAAAACATTATGAAGACATTACTAAGTGCACCTTTAAGACTTATATTCACTCACCAGCAGCAAACAGAACTTTAGCCTTCTCAATCTCCAGCTCTGGTCCCCACTTCTCTCCCACAGTGCCCTCTAGTGACAGCTGCTTGAAGCGTTGCATCAGGTCCTGACCTTCAGAGTCGTCTGATGGCTTGCTGCACTGGCCCAGCAGCCGCGTGGCCAGGGCGATATTACCTTGCTTACGAGCAAACTTCACTGCCGTAAGACAAAGCTCCATCAGATGAGAATCCACTGGAGCAGAAGAACCTGTTGGAAATATAAGTGTTCATGCAGGCTTTACAGAACACCGTCGCAACATATAACTCACACTATACACAGTACATAGAGGAGACCTTACCTTTGAGTCTTTGGAAGAGCTGCCGCTGGAAAGTGGTGTATCGGAGAGCATGTAGCCATGGCTGAACATCCTGCTGCTTGCAAGAGCTCAAGGCTTCACTGAAAAGTGGAATTAGACAGTCCTACAGATAGCAAAAGAGACAGATAGAGATTTCTCAAATGAGTAAGAGCACATCTAATTATTTGTATGTACAAATTAATACAGATGAATGAACTGGGAGCAAATGGTTATATCACAGTGTGTTAATGGAGGTGCAGGTATGATCCGAGCGGGCGAGTGTTCATGGGATTGATGGGGATAATATTTATGTAGCTCAACTGATAAAGAATGTTGCTAATATTGCCATAATATTGGTCTTGGACTTGATACTCAAGGAACATACTGATAAAATGAATACATTGAATGTACAGTGAAGTGACTTTGGATAAGTATCTGTCAAAAGGATTAATGCAAGTGAATAAATGTGAATGCGACTCAGACCTCTGAGGGGTGTTGATTACAAAGTGAGTTCTCCAGAGAGTTGGCACAGTGCAGCTGCAGGGTGCTGAGAGTAGGTAGGGAGTCAGACAGGGTGAGAGTGGAGAGACGCAGGGGACCCAGAGAGATGCGACCCGTCTGCTTCAGGTACTTCACCAGTGTGCTGAAAGACAAGACAATAAGGTCAACCACCATTAGCTTCAAACACTAATGACATCACACATGGAAGACATTACCGGCCATATTTACTTACTCCGATGAGGCGAGAACCTTCTGGTCTTGTTCGTGATTGGTTGAGGTGATGGCTCCCACAGCACTTCTGAGCAGTTGCACCTCAATGGCTTTTTGAAGCTCTGAGGGGTCTGGACTCAACACAGCAGGCAGGAGCCTCTTCAGATCTGTCAACAACAGTGACCAAATTCATTCTGCATCAAATCACCACTGATCATAACAGCATGTTCAGCTATTCATATGTTTACACTGTTATTACAGGCTTTGATCATACCGATCTTGTCTTTGGTTGTAGAGTTGTGAAGGCCATAATCCTCCCCAGGCAACAACTCCAACTGAGCGCAACACTCTGCAAAATCCCCTTCCTCAAACCTGCTCAGTGCTCTGGAGCACAAAGGGATTAACAAAAACAATCATTCAAAAGAATAATTCACAAATCATATAGAATCAGGTTAACTTCAGAAGCAGACTGTTTGCTGCATACCTGATGTAGTTAAAGTCTGTCTTGAGGTTCACACTGGAGATGCTGTTCTTTTTGAGGTTCATCATGCTGACCTGCCACTCCTGCACTGACTCCCAATCACTCAAAGCCACATAACACTCACACGCCTTATTAGCCAGAAAGCTCAGCACCTCTGGAGAACACTCACTGGGCTTTAACATGACAGTCTTTCTTCCATCTCCTATCAAAAAATCAGAACAATCAGCAAGTCAACGTCACATAGTAATGTAGTGAAATAAACCTTACGCGAGGGATTAAAATAATAACAATTACCCATATGTGAAAATTTTCCTTATTGCCTCACCCTAATATAAGTCATTATTCACTTTCAAATCATTTAATTATAAAGTGCTTAAATAAAATATGTTGGCTACATCAATAACATCAAACTGTCACACATTTAGCCCAAAGACATCAGGGATTTTTTCCTGCATAGAGAATTACTAGGCGGCCACCTCTGTCAAATATCATGCCGTGGAAGTGTCCAAATCTGAGCGGGAGTCGAGACCGGTAGAGATTTAAAGTTCTGCCGGCTGGCGCGCACCAACACGGAGATGCTCGTCTCTCACCCCCGCTGTCTGCAGCTCGGAACAAGTTGCATCATTGATGAGATCACCATGATAAGATCAATCTTATGTGAAAAATAACACTAAAATGACAACAATAATAAAATCTGTGTGTTTAAATCTATATATATTAGATTTTGGATAGACTATATTGATAAATGCTTATCAATAATACTCTTATGGCAAAAAATGTCAACAGTTTTCACTGACTAAAACTACCATTAAAATGCCCAAACTTTGTCGACTAAAAATTGACCAAAAAATAAATAAAAATAAGGTTGACTAAATATGATAAAAACTAAAAAGGACATTTGACACAGGACTAAGACTAAATTAAAAAACAGCTGACAAAACCAATGCTAGTATTCAGTTGCCAGGTCATTAGGATTGTATAAATGCAAAGCCAACATTTACAGGTTTTTAACTTCACTTTTATGATCAGTATTGTACCTCCACCTCATTTTTAGCCAAGAAAAACCCTGGACATGATGAGAACCATTGAGGTTTGATGTTATCAATGTAGCCACCATATTTGTGCTTTATTAGTGATACAATTGTGAGTGAAAAACTTACATTTCTTTCTGTTCAACACAAAGTGATCATATCACTTCATAAGACCTGAATTTGGCAAATTTTACATTATGCCAAATTATCACTGTGAATACATTTAAAAAAATTCACCATTTGAATTACAAGGAAGGTATTATTATTCCTTTAAGTGTAATTTTTGTAGACTCCTCACCGCTCATAGTGTGTTTTGGGCTAGAGGTGTTGGTGCCAGAGAGCTTGAGTAGGGAGGGATCAAATCCTTTAATGGAGCAGTCCATTCCTGTGACGGCACACAAATGCTCTTGGTACTCCAAAGCTGCCCTCTCAAATCTGGTTTTGAACACACAAAAATTATCTTAAGGATAAAGATTATATGAATGGCTGACATGCTTCATGTCTCCAGGTACATGCACACACAGCCACTAAAAGCAATTCTCAATTCAATCTCTTTTGGTCAGCATAAGACAACTATAATAAAGATGACGGACACACAAAGAAAAAGAGTATTGGGAAAGTGTTAATATAAACCCTGCACTGAAGAGTTCTTAAAGAGAATGAGAACATGCAAATAAATTAGAACAGTTAATACCAGACAGAACATTTTTGAAAAAACTGTTTTCCGTTAGTATTTACAAAATATTTAGATCTTTAAGAGGAGTCAAGTAATAATTGGTTTCACAAACCAGATAAAATATTAATTATAGTCAAAAGCAAGTCAAAGTCATATGCTTTCATGGTCTAAATTAACAAATGGAATCAAGCCTCGAGTGACTGCATTTTCTTATCCTGACTGCCCACTCAACTTTCCTCTCGATGGTGGAACGTGAAAAAAAAAACTAGACAAATTGCAAAGAAAACTGGGTTTATTGTTTTTAGAAAACATATGACTTACTTTCCCTCTGCCTGCAGTGCCACTGAGCCCAGCCAGCACATGCTCTTGCCTGTGTTGGCAAGACTCCAGGCTGCCAGACCCTGTATGGCCTCAGGACATCGCAGCTCACACAATGCATCCACCAGCATGGTGATTGGCACCTCCATCTCTGGACCCTACATATCAACATCATTGATGATTTAGTAATAGGTTTGGAGCAGTAGACGGATGTTGAGAAGAGAGATACACCGGTGAATAATTAGGTCTTACCTGTGCACTGCTATTCTTGATTTCAGTGAACAGGTCAAAGCCGTGACGGACTGTGACCGCCGGTTGACCCGAGAGAAGACCTACCCTCATCAGAGCCAAACGAATTCTGGTGAGCCAGTCCTGGCACGTCTGGCGGTTTGTGTAAAAAAATGTTCTAATGCCCTAAATAAGGAGTGAGGAAAGTTATGTCAAACAAAGTTTTGTGATGAATGATTCTTAGATAACCTCTTTTTTCACTGAAGATAAAACCATGTAATGTTGATGGCAATCACATAAAAAGCCATGAGATGGATAAAGTTGGCACTTCACAATTTGAATGTCTAGGCTAGCTGCGTACGTATGGAGGACAGACCTTTGGTGGTGCAGTTAGTGCGCTAGCACAGCCTTCATAAGCGTTGTACATGAGTTTCTCAAGGTTCTCCAGGAACTGCAGTAGCAGTGCCAGGCGGAGCTGATTGGTATGGTGACCCTCATCACTCTCTCCTCCACTCCACTGGCTCAACTCCTGCTCTGTGTTTAAACTGTGAGCCGCAAGGCTGCGGATCATACCTACACCAGCACAAGATAGTTACTACATTGTATACTCACCGTTCAAGACAACAAACACTTGACACAATCATTACAGACACATCCAACACCAACAAATGGCAACATGTATACACACACACACACACACACACACACACACACACACACACACACACACATACATAAAGTGGGCAACAGTGGTAGACAAGCGCTGAACATTTTCACAAACACTACACTGATGCAATGAAAAATGATCAACCCAAGCACAAAATTTAGAAATCAAGCTTAAGATCACTCACTGATTATTATCCATATTTGATCCAACTCTTCTGATAATAAGAGTAATTCTAAAATGTATTAAACACAATTCCTATACTGAAAACAGCAGCTCACTAACCCTCTATGGTCTGGAAAGTGTCCTGGGCTCGTCCCAAAGGGGTGCGGAGCTTGGAGAGCACCGTGAACTGAGCAGCCTCCCACACAGCCCACTGCCACAGCACTGCTTCTGTTTTTAGAAGGGCACGAGGCACCATGGCAGAGTCTTTCTTCTCCACCCGCTGACAGCTGTGGTAGAGCCTCTCCAACCACGGCTCCTTACTGCAGATCCCATAACGAAACAATTAAATTAGTACAACTCAGAACACCTAAAAATGTATTCTGCACACAGCTCCAGACAAATTGCGAGTTAAAATTTCACCATCAGCCCCCGTTTTTTTTTTTTTTTAAAACCAAATGTACTCTGTATGTATAGTCAGAAGAAAAAACATCTTTATAGGTCTACTTAACCTCTAAGAGAAAAACCCCAGTATTGCATAGCAGTCAAAGAGTGAATGCATCAACCGCCTGTGTAATAATGAAGTATACTTTGAAAGGTTAGACTGTAATCGCATGCTAGTATTCATGTAATATTCAAATACAAATAAAAAGCAAAACAACACACATGCATATGTGTTTATTTTTTACCAAGGCAAGAATAAAGAAATGGAACTGTGCCAAACAGAGCGACTGTACACGGACGTCTTGGCCACCTACTCACCCCCCACGGTGGACAGTTCCATAGAGAATAAACACAATGAGGTCAGAGAAGTCCTGTGGGTGGAAGGTGTTGCTAGGCACTTTGCTCATGTGTCGGCGGATGGCCAGAGAGATCTCCTTAATCTCAGAGTGAGTATGGGCACTGCTGGGAGACAAGCTGAAAATTACCATAATATCAACTACAGATGGAGGTGTAACTAGAATGATCATTTTGTCCCATGGTTTCTATTGTGTGGATTTCTAGGCAGATGGGAGAGAATACTGGCTAACCTAAGTGCAACATGAATAGGAACGGATCTCAGCAATTTCCCGAAGGCCTGCCGCACTCGGACTGCTGAGTGGACTAGCTGAACTCGGCACACGTCTACACACCTGCACAGAGAGGGGACAGAACCAGTGCTGATCAGACAAGATGCTTAGCCCCAGGAAGACAATTTTCAGCTCTAATAAATGTTCCTGCAGGGGAAAGTGTCAAAGAGAGGAAAAAATGTGTGCAATTACCTCTGGAGAAGCTCTGTGGATAAGGAGGAAGACAGAACCTGGAGACTGTTGCAGGCCTGCAGACATATGGTGGGGTCCTCATTCAAAGCTTAAAAATAGGAAAACATGGAAAGCACATGTTAATGTCCCTTCACAGAGTATTTATTCTCTTTATTGTTTATTGAGTTTATTCTTATGATGCTACAAAAATTCCACTAAAATACTGACTATACTTAAAGGCATAGTTAAAAACGATTAAAATATTATTATAATTTACTTTAATATTGTTTAAAACCTGAATTATATTCTGATTGCCTTAACTACTATGTACTAACATTAAATACATAAAAGAATTTTGCAGAACATCATGTGGTTACACAGTAAATGTTCTGCAAAATTCCCACATTTGATGCTACTGAGGTTGAGGTATGAGTAGGTTAGGGGTTAGGGTTAGGTTTTGGGGTAAAGGTTGGGTTAGAGGTAAAGTTAACAGTGTAACTACAAATGTAATTAAATGTATGCAATTTAAATGTAATTACAATGCAACAATATCTATATAATAAGTACATTGTATCAAATGGTTAAGTACATAGTAGTTAATGCCACATAATATAAAGCGAGTCAGGTACTCATTCTTTCATGAAGCACAAATTAGGTTATTTATAGCATAATGTTCAAGCTGCTCTTTTTCATACAATGACAGGGAACGGTGATGACAGCTGTCAAGCAAGACATTCAAGATATATGACTTAAGACTTCAATTATAAATGGTCTTTTATGCTTTTTTTTAAAGGGAAAGTTCACCCAAAAAATTTATAATTTCATAATTTTCTCACCCTCATGAATCCCAGGTGTGTATGACTGTCTCTCTTCTGCTGAACACAGAGTTTTAGAAAAATATCTCTGCAGGTCCATACAATGGACGTGAACGGTGGCCAGAACAATGAAGGTCAAAAAGTATATAAGGTCAGCATAAAGTAATCCATTTGACTCCAGTGGTTAAATCAATTTCTTTAGAAGCAATGTGCGATGAAGATGAGAAAGACAAATATTCAAGACCCTTTTTACTATAAATTCTACTCTCTGCAAGGTAGGTGGCAATAGGCACAAAGAATGTGAATCACCAACAACAATAGTAGTATGTGAAAATGAAAGTGGAGCTCACTCACACCTATCACATGAATTCAGAAGACATGTATTTAAACACTGGAGTCATATGGATTACATTTATGCTTTTCAGTTTAAAGCCAAGTTCTGGCCAACATTCACTTGCATTGTATGGACAAACAGAGCTGAGATTTTTTTTTTCCCCAAAAACTGTATATTCAGCAAAAGAATGAAAGCCACACACAAATGTGATGGCATAAGGGTGAGTAAATGAACAAATTTTCATTTTGGGGTGAACTAGATTACACCTTTAAAGTACACTTTTTTTCCTTTTTTGAGCTTGACAGCCACTGGTTGCCATTCACTTCCATTGTATAGAAGGAGAGCTGCTCAGACATTCTGCTAAACTTCTTAGGTGTTCAATGGAATCAAGTCATATGGGTTTAGAATGAAATTGAGGTGAGTAAATGACAAAAGACTTTTCATTTTGGGGTTATATATCCATTTAATATTTTTTTTGCCTTCATAAACTCAAATCTACTAAGAATAAAAACAGCGATTTTCACTCACAATTCACCAGCAACCCTTTGCAGAATTTTTTGAAGGATGGGAGTAAGAACAGGGGGGAGTACGTTTCAAATTTCTTCATCATCAGAGACACCTCAAGGGACCAAGTGAGTAACAGCTTCCTAAAAATGGATTGTAAAAAGACAGACAACTTTACTAGGGCTGGGCGATATTTACAGATAATTTTATTGATAATCCCCTTAAAATCATTGTGATATCCGATTACATAGTCAACCCCCCTGCTGATGGTCGGTGCATTTGTTGCTTTAAAAATGTAATTCATTTATTGAAATATGAAAAACAAAAGATATTTCTAAATTCAAATTAAACTAAACAAAATAAGTAATAAAATAACAAAGTGATCAAAAATCGTATTTAACCACCTCCCCAAATACAGACATTTACCATCTTCAATGGCTCCATTTGCCATGACGCAAACATCAGTCAAGGACACCAGGTGGAAAATTACTAATAGCCTACAGATTAAGGACTAAAGACAATCATAAATGTAAAGATAATAATCATAATAATAAATAAATTCCCTTGTGTACCCTAAGTAATGCTGCCAAATGTGTTCTTATCGAATGTTTCTCTATCGTGTTTTGGCAAAAAAAAAAAAAAAAGAGTTGATGCTGCCTAAAGAAAAGAAAATAGAACTAAATTTTAGGTTCAAGGTGAACGTGTCTTGTATTTCTTTGATTTAATCACATTTGTAATCACACATACTAGTTTCACACCCTGGCCACTGTTTAATATTTTCGAACTTCCCAGATCAATGGTTTTGCCATTTCCCGATATTGTTAATCATCATCTGTTTGCAATCAGCATTGGGATCTTTGTAAGACATCGCTGATATCTGATTACATATCCTGTAATTGCCCAGCCCTAAACCTTACAGCATGTTAATCCAGACAAATGCATATATTCCCTTAATTACATAAAACCGGTTGCCATACGCAAACAAGACAAACAAGGAATCTAACAGAAAGACATAATTACACTCAACATTGTATAAGCGATTATAGCAGCTGAAAGAGCAACTGGTACAGATTAATCAATCACATTAAGCCTTATTATAGAAAGGCAGTGTGAGCTCTGTACCTCGCCTCAGGGTTGAGATGATCCTTGCTGAGCAGCATACCCAGCAAATTAAGGAGCGTGCTGAAATGTCTTTTGGTTGCCGTGGTAACAGTGCTGATGACAGCACCATCAAAAAGTGATGGGGACGAAGAGCTCAGGCTGCTTGAGATAAAGTGATCGTGTCTTAGGAGACAGAGAGAGACAGCAGTCTATTAGTTATCACACTTGGGAGTGAGTGAAACTAAATTCAAGCTTGTCATGTGCAAATCGAATGACAAAGTGTTGCTTGACAGTTTTATGTACACTGGGCAACAAAACAAAACAACACTTACAATCTATGATGCAAACATAGAGAACTGCAGAATACAAGAAACTATACTGTGACTTAGGAAGCATTTAATTCATTTGCAGTTTAGTAGGAGCATCACAGCAGTTTTTAAACATTTTGTAAAATTGATCAAATTTTATTATAATTTACCGACTACTTTTGGATTTTGCTTCGGATAAAATATTTCACAGAGCATCTTCTCTTGATGTCAATTGATGTTGTGTTGTTACCTGGTGCAGTGCGAGTATAGGGTGTAGAGAACTGCATACTGGACAGCAGGGTAATGAACCGCCAAATCAGAATGAACAACCACCAGATTCTGACTGAGCAGTGCAAACACAGTAGGAGACAATGCCCACATCTGCAACACACACATCCAAAATGTTCACATGGTTACTCTTTCACTTAGACCACTTTTACAGCTTCTCAAGTACTGCATAACAAAAGAAAAAAAAATGATTTTCACAGAAAGGATAGGATATGGGTAAACATTTCCAACTGTTTAATTACTGAGACTTGCCATTTCCCAAAGTGGTTAAAAACGTCACAAGCCACCTGCTAACCAAATACAGCTAAACATGTCAAACTTCATTCAAAAAAATCATAATGCTTACAGATAGCTCACTCATTATTTAATCACAGTCATGTTGTTCCAAACCTGTATGACTTTCTTCCACTGAACAGAAAAGGAGATGTTAAGGAGAATGTTGTGGGCTGACAGCGGCAGTCAAAATCCACATTCATTGTATACAAAAAAATGCAATGAAAGTGATGTGACCGAGACTGTCAGTACCAAACATTCAGTCTTACATTTCCTTTTGTGTTCACGCAAGAAAGTCAGTCATATGAGGGAGAACAACATGAGTAAATAATTTTCAATTTAATTTGTATTATTGGGTGAACTTTCTCTTTAAATGCATAGCAGTATGGGTTAGTGCTGACCCCGATGAGGGAGTTCTTGATGTTGCCGATAGTGGTGAGAGCACTGAGGTTGAAGATGAGGATAAACTCTGCTCTCTCTGGGCTGAACTGCAGCTGGCTGAAGGCAGGGTGTTGTATATGAGGACAGGCATCAGGTAGACCCAGAGGACTCTGCAAACTGTTCAGCGCACAACCCATCTCGCCCAACACCAATTTATAAGCTGCCTCCAGTATAGGAATGTTCTTCAGGCTCAGCACGGCATGATACACTCCATGTGCTGCTGCCATAACCTGTGACACAAACCCATTCAAAATGAGTTAACTCAAGACACACTGTGTTCACATATACTATTGCGGTTAGTGATCATACCTCTCTCTCTCTGTGAAAACGCAGCTCCAAAAGTTGGGAATTTGGGGCCAGTAACTTTTCCACAAATGCGGCTGGGAGTTTGGTGTTTATCTGGTCTACAGTCTACAAACCCACAAGCACAGAATATCAATAAAACATCGTAGATGATCCAAGGTTCCTTTTGACAAATGAATTTCCATGACATATTGAAGACTTTTCCAGTTGTTTGTTCTTGTTATCACTGAATAAGGACTTTGAGAAATCATTTTTTTAGTGATTTCATTCATAAAGAGCAATTTCTGCCAGATTAAATATTTGAAGCGGAGTACGATTCAAAAAATAATAATATTAATTTTTATAAATTTTTAAGACATTTCCAGGCCTGGACATCAAAAATTTAAATATTCCAGATATTTCCAGGTTTTCCATGACTGTGGGAACCATAACAACTATACGGAGGCATTCTCCTCTCGTTTGCATCAAAGACAAATACATTTTAAATAAAGATCACAAAATCCGGAGAGGTCTGTTAATTTTTGGCTCAATATAGTCCAGCCTTACCAGTGTAAGCAGGGTGAGGACAGACATGCTGTATTCTGGTCCGCAGCATTGGCAGCAGTCCAGCTGGTCTAGGCCATAAGAGGTTATGGCATCAATCAGTTGGCTGCCTAAATCCATGCTCACAAGCAGAACACACACACACTCATTTCCTGCTGTCAGCACTGCCTCTGAGAAGAACACCTGCTTGGCTGTGACAACACAAGCCAAGACACGGTTCAAAACCTGTCGCAAAGAAAGCAAGAAAATGCAAATGAGCATTACATTACTAAAGGATTGCATGTGTGTATTCTCAAAATGCAAGACCAACTTTTGTTTGATCTTCAGGGTTCCCACTCATTTTGACTAAAGAACTTCAATTACTTGTCCAATTTTTTGTGATTACTGGATAAGGCTTATTAAAATAATTTTACAGAGATTTCAATCACAAAGAGCAATTCATAGTTACTGGAACATTTTAGAACAGAGCATAACCAAAAACTACACAAATTTCCATGCCACAAAATAAAAAAAAATCCCTGAAATATCCATGCCACGCAATTTTAAACATATATCTAGGTTTTTCATATCTGTGGGAACCTTGATTTTATAATGACAGTGGTTTATCTTGGATGAACTATTTTATATGTCCAGAGATAACTGAAACTGCTTTAGAAATGCATGTAGGACACTAACATCAGTGACATATGCCTCGGTGATTGGGGGTCCTCTGATAGGGTTGAATCGTTCTCCGATGCTGTGCACAACAGTGTTAAAGACTCTTAACAGGGCTGCCAGCTTTGGCAGAGATACTGTGGGTGGGGGAATGTCCTCATCGCCTGATTCTCCAGACACATGACTCAAATCCTATGAACAAACAACAGTAGAACCTGAGTAACTCCAAACATCTCAATTGGAAAACATTCTAAAGCAATTAGTTTTACCTCAGCATATGCTTCCATATCTTCCAAAAATTGACCCAATAATGTGGTCGAGAAGGTCAAATCCGCCACCCAAAACTGTTCCAGACTTTGCAACCAGCCTAAAAAGAAAGATTGAGACAGGTTAGCTCATCAATTTAGGTTAGACAAAACTAAATTCCAACTAAAAATAAAAAAAAATCTTACCAGACACCTGTTGTGTAAGATACTGTTTCTGTGTGTGATCTATATGCCAACCCACTAAAATATCCACTGTATCCTGGAAAACAGAGGCAACAGTTAATATACACCTTTGTTTGTTCTAGAAATATTACATTGGTTGCAATTAACAGAAGGAATACAAGTCAGGTGTTTGGCTTCAGGTGCCAAAAATAAATGTAGTTCAGAAACTTGTCCATATAGTGCAGCTGCACTAGATGCACGCGTTTACAGCAGAGGAGCCAGATCACCAAGTTTGATTTTAGGACTGAAATTAAGAGCTGTCCTGCTTACTCTGAAGTTGGTGCTGAAGATGTGTGGATAGCAACGGGCCAATAGCAAAATGCACTTCACACTTTGGCACAACAGTTCTGGTGTGTCCAAGTTCTCCAAGATAGACTGAAGGCTGCTCATCACAAACTAAAAGACCAAAGTCAAACATCTAAGCAACATGACCACAGAAATAGATTACATGTTGGGGGTACAATTTATGTACGACCAAGTAGATCAAGCTAAATAAATACCTGCATTACAGTTGAAAAAGCCTTCTTTTCCCCTGCAGTTTCAAGTGCTTTGTGCACTGCCACCAGGTAGAGAAGCTTCACCTCATCCTTTGTGGATACACTGAACTTGAGGAACATCCACTTGAAGATCCTCTCGGCTTCATAACTGAGGGCGGCACAGAGTAGTCCCAGACAGCATGCAGCCTCCTGTCTGAGCTCGTGCAGGAGCTTACTACTGTAAGACCAAACAGACACACTATGGACCTTGTTTTTTGTAACGGCCATACATTTGATCAGCCTTTCACATTTGAGCTCAAGCAAACATATGCTCTTCATTGTTAACCTCAAGAACACAGCTACAAGATAATGGCCAGTTAAATGATTTATTATTAGGATTCAGTGGGATGTTTGTAAGGCCTCATTAAAATGCTGCACTAAATATACCCTTAAGAGAGTGAGCTCTGATAACACCCATTCTGTTAAAAATAGAGTGCGTAGTCATACCTCTCATTCAAAATGTCATTCAGGGTGCTCAAAATGGAATCCAACTGTTTTACTAGGACCTGTAATTTATGCAAACAAACAATGAAATGAAATCAGTTCATTTCAAGAGCCCTCTACCATCTAGGTACTGAAATAACCCCTATTTTATATTAGATCTTACCACTTTATTTTCTGAGTGCACAATGAACTCTCTCATTTGTTTCATTGTGGACAGTCTGCGTTCCCGGTCATCTTCCCGTGATGCTCTCCGCAGAAGATTGGCCAGACGAGACTCCTCAGAGTGAGCCAACGGTCGGTCTGCAAGATGAAAGAACAATAACACTTTGTTAATAAAATCAATGCAACAACCAGATCCAAGTCACACAGACCTAACTACTTAAGCCGCGCGTGTGCCATGCCCTCTGCCTGGCTGGTCTGTGAGGCTGTTACTATGGTAACGGAGTTCAAGAGGTGATTGTCTAGGTAAGGCAGAGTGCGTGCAGAACGTGAACTTTCAGCGCACGTGAAACTCTCAAAAAGAAAATATGGCGGAACAAGTTGCATCCACCGAAGAAACTAATTAAATCAGCTATTTGGAGCATTTTGGCTAAGAAATGACACAGGAGTTGTTGAAGACAACAAATGCAAAACGTGCAGATAAAAAGTGTCAGCAAAAGTGGTGAAAACATTTAATATGTTCCAGCGCCTGAGATCACCATCCAGAGATTCATGCCCAGATAAAGGTAATAATTTTACAAACAAAGCAAATATTATATGTAGTGTACTACTTAGCTTTTGGTAAAGTCAAACACTGAATTGAAACTGTAAATCCGAAGAGTTGTATATTTTAAGTTTAAAAGAGATAGGGTTCAGCATTATATTGTGAATGCAATGCCTCCAAATAGTTTTCCCTACTTGAATAAGATTTTAGTGAGCGTAAAAGTGCTGTGATTATCCGGCTGATCATTAGAATAGATCGACTGAATAAAGAAAGAAGGTTCTCCTAGCCTAACAAAGTTTTATTTTAAACATATGGTTTAAGTTAGTTGTTTTTGGTTACTTATTTTTAATTTATATTTAATTTGTATTTATTGAAAGGGTATACATACGTAACTGTAAGGTACAGTACATTTTGGTGTCAGAGGGCAGATAGAGAAAATTGCACCTACTTAAATACAAGTACTTTACCTACATGTTTTCAACTTAGAAGTAGGAATATATATGTTAACTGCATGTCCTAACGAATGAGGCAATAAAACTTATGTTGTGATATATTTGTGGATGGTTTTATTGTTGCAGAATAGGTAAATTTGCAAGTAATCATAAAAATCATGATTTTTTTTAATCAGACAATTATCGCAGCATCAATAATTCACATTGTGACATCACTATTTTAGAGTTTTTCCAAAATCCCTAAACCAAGACCAAAATTATAAATTGTATATCCTTGTTGAGCTTGCAAGCTATATCCACCAAACCTTGCACAGACCTTCAGACTGTTCTGACTTGCATTGCTATATCTCTTTTGGTCGAACTGACTGATTTATGCACTGTGGACCATCAAATAAATAAATAAAAATTGCGTAGATTTTTTAAAACTGCCAGACATAGATTTTAAGACAACATGTTTAAACAGGTTTCAGCTTGACAAACTTTACCTATCTGGTTCAAAACATGCACTACATGAGCATTGAGAACAGAAAATAATGACTTTCTTCATAGACATGTACCCTGTGATTTCCTCATGTCCTTTGTAGCTAAAGCACGGTTTCCATGCTGAAAAGTGGTTATATCAGTGGTCACATCATTGATCCTCAACTCTTGCCCCAGCGACTTCCAACCATAAGTATTTTCAGAGAGGCCTCCATCAGCATCATATCCACCTACAAAACAAGAATCGTGTAAGTTTCCTCTGACGAAATGCTGAAAAGCGTTAAAGTCCTTTAACAAAACGTTACATAAAAAGTAGTAGGCCATGAGGAAGTTTACATTATACAATTTGCAATAAGGAACAAGCAGCTTACAATCAAGGTTAATATTTGCCCAGACTAGTTTATACAAGGAAACATTGAGATTTTCAAAACAAAAACTACATGCATTCCTAGAGTTAACTTTCTCTTTCAATTTCTTAGAAACAGAAACCTTAACCAGTGGGACACTGAAAAGATAGCAAAAGCTCAGGTACTGGGCCACCATACTGACACCTGAACTGCCCCTATCATGGCTGTTGATGTTGCTAATCACAATAATTCAGATGAAGAACAGTGGGTTTGTAAATCAGATGATTAAAAAAAGGCAGAGAGGGCAGATACACATGTAGTACACACCTCCTCCTTCTGCAGCAGTGAAGGCTTCATTGTGCAATGGTGGGGTGCCAGAGTGGTCAGAGGGCAGAGTATCAAAAAGAACTCCTGAACAGTGGTCTCTAGAGACACTGCACTTCACACCTTCCTGGCTGGCTGACACACTGTCACCTCTAAAAAGCATTTGATACACCATTAGTGACACTGAGAATCACAGACTAACCTGTTTATGTCAAAAATAATGATGTCAGCATGATTAAACGTCACTTTGAGTAGTAGTGTGAACTTTTCATATGTTATGGAACTGGGGTTTGAAAGGGGTTGGACGTAACTTAAAATTTGTGACATCACATATATATATACACACACCATCAAGCAACAGTTTCGCTCCTGGGTGATGAGGTTGGCTTACACATCCACTGTTTGTGTACAAGAGTAAAGCATGCATGCAAGAATAACACAAACTGCGGCTGAGCAAATAAGAATATTTTTTTAGCCTGTATAGATACTAGGTTGAATAGCCTAAACACTGAATCAACAGGTCTCTCTTTATCCTATATTACAAAAGTCATACAGCTTTTAAAACTAATTCAATTTTGAACCGAGAAACAATTTATATAAGTTTAATATTGATTATTGTGAAAGACCACCCAAAATAAATAAGTCAGTTTTTTCTCACATAATTAATTCATGATATACATTTGGCAACTAAAATCGTCTAATCAAAATTGTCTTGACATTCAGACTATTTAATTTGCGGACAAGCTTGGTACACTTTAAAGGGATAGTTCACCCAAAAATGAAAATTCTCTCATCATTTACTCACCCTCACGCCATCCCATGTGTATGACTTTCTTCTCCTGAACATAAATTAAGATTTTTAGAAGAATATCTTTGCTCTGTAGGTCCACACACTGCAACTGAATGGTGGCCAAAAAGCAAAGGGCAGATTAATATTTAAGTCCTTTTTTACTATTCTCCCTGTACAGTAGGTGGTGATATGCAAGAAGAATGTGAATTGACATTAAAAAGAATGTGAAAGCGATAGGGATTAGGGATGCACCGATACCACTTTTTTTAATTTTATGTAAATGTATTTCTTATTAAGAAACACTTTCATTATTAACTAGTATACTGGATAATGTAGCCGCAAAATTAACAGTAATTCCAGAATAAGTCATCAGTAGAAAAGAAACCAGTGTTTTATTTTTGCCTTTTTGTTTTTTTTCCAAAAATGTTTCAACTTACATCTGGACTTTAAAGGATTCAGATCTCTTTTTTTGTCCACTTTTCATTCACACAAGTTATTTTTTTAAACCCAATTTATATATTGTTATAAATTGTAAAATACTTATGACAACAACAATAATAATAATAAATCGTTTTTAATATTATTATTATTTACTTTTAATTTTAAATACAACAGTAATATATTTAAGTTATGACATTTTTAAACCCTCACACTTTTATTTTGACATTCTGAACTCTCCAGGAAGTCCTGTAAGTGTGTCTGTTTGTAGGCAAGTTCACAGTAGTTTAATTAGCTTCTTATTTAAATTCTGGTCAAATGCACCTCCGGTGCCGTTCTAAATGCATAAGTGACCCGAACTATTGAGCATCTACATCTGAGATGTTGTTCGCGAGTAGCGCTAAAATATTGCGCACCGCGTGAAGGCTAAAAATAGCCGCAAGAGTGCGTTTGTGTGTGGAATCAGAGCAGCACCATTCATTAACACGCTGGCACTGCGCGTACTATATATTTACTTATTAAACACAGCCATTTGTGATTCACAGAGCTATCTCACGTCTTCAAGTGACTTTGAATAAAATGCACGAGTCATATTAACTACTTCAATGGTGTTTTTATGGTTCTTTTATGCCATTTTTTGAGCTTGAAAATAACATGACTAACACACAGAATCGGATTGGGCTCGTTGGACCGATACCCGATTCGTCTAAAAGCTTCAGTATCGGAGCCAATATCGATCCAGATATCAGTAGGGATGTAAAAAAACAATAATGTCAATATATCAATGATTGATCAGCATGTTATTTTATCGATATATTTTTGAGGCATCAATACACTTTGATTTTAAGTCTTAAAATGTACCTTTTTTTTTTTTTTTTTTTTAGCTTTTTCAGTGTGAATATTAGTATTGTTATTGTCTTTTGTATTTGTTTTTATCTGGCTTATTGTACAGCACTTTGGTCATTAGTTTTTAAAGGTGCTTTATAAAAAGAAAAAAAAGACATTTAAATTAAAAACCCAATTTGAATGCTTTCCAATTTACTCGATTAGAAATGGTGATGCTTATTATGCAATTTCTCTGAATGTAGCCTTGAATAGTTGTTTCATTCAAGCTGTCAAACCACAAAATGATATACTTGTAACTGACAATACATTGCGTAGGCTACATAAAAGATACATATACCGGTACACAATATATTATCCAGTGATGGCTAACGTAAAAATATTTGCCTTTTGATAATGATTTGGATAGAATTTAGAAGAAAACCCTGACGCTCACACTTTACTAAAGTTGTGTTCAGAAAAATGCTTGAAAAGAAAAACAAGACTATTATGCAATGAGCAGCCAAATTTAAATATGATATATATATATATATATATATAAAATCATCGTGAAATTCTTCTGATTATCGATGCGTGAAAAAGCCATTGATCCCAAGCATAGAAAGTGTAGATATATATAGTAAAAAAAGGACTTAACTATTAATCTGTTTCTCAACCACACTTACATTGCATCTGAAGATATGGGTTAAACCACTGGAGATTACATTTATGCTGCCTTTATATGCTTTTTGGACCTTCAAAGTTCTGGCCACCATTCATTTGCGTTGAATTGACATACAGAGCTGAGATCTTCGTTTGTGTTCAACAGAAGAAAGTCAGTTATACACATCTGTGATTGCATGAAAATGATAAGAATTATTATTTGTGGGTGAACTATTCATTTAAGTTTAAAGCACTCGTTGGCCATTTATCTATTAACGGAATGCTTTACTGACATACACGCAGACAAGCGAAAGAGAGCCCACTATTTTACTGGCTTGTCCTTATTAAACTTATTATGAAACATTTAAATGTGCGATGAAAAACAACTTTTTAAGGTTAGAAATCAGTTAACAGGTGATCGGCCAGGCGTTACGAAGAAATAATGTAGCTGGTTGACAAACTGACACGAGCGTCGCAATTTGTGGCAATAAAACTAATCGAGCTATGGCGAAAGGCGTTGAATAGGCATTAAATCGGTATGAGATTATTTTTATCTCGAACGTCAACAATTGACAACACTCACCTTTACCGCACATTTTAATTAAAAACATTGCGTAGCTGGTGGCTAAACGTGTCAGTCCACATGCGTTTCCTCACACTCACAAAACCACAAATGAATGCCACGACACTCACGATACATCATGTCCGCCAAAGTCCCTAATATCCCTGCATGTAGGGACACATTTATGCTCATTTCTTTTTTTTTACAAACACGGCTTTCGAACACACACCCACATGGTGAATATCGTGAGCATTTGTTAGTAGGTTATCCTGTGCTAGCATTTGCTAACCAGCCTGAAAAATGTACATGAGCGTTAGACATTTGTCAGTTTAACCATGAGAAGTCTTTACAAAGATTTCCACAAATTCGAGTACGACAATATCGTCATAAAGTGTGCTGTGTTAGAAATTGTTCTTTTAAAGTATCCTCACGTTGAGAGAGCGCGCGGCTGTTTGATACAGGGGCGCGAGAGCTAGACCTCGTTGAAGCCTCGGCCTGTAGTGCGAGCACTTGAACGTGTGGTGCGCTACTGACCTGGGCTGCCAGTCATTCCAGCTTCGATGCAGTTTGTGGGCGCTGCTCAGCCGAGATCCGAGGACTTTGCGGCTCATTACCTTTACGAAGACAGCATGACCCGTCTAACACGGGAAGAGTCCGCAAACAACCCCTACTTTCGGCGTTCACTTAATGTCCATGCACGATTTGGAAATACACTGTGTGTTTGAAACTGAGAAACAGCGGCCTGACCCTCCCATCTATTTCTCCACTCATTCCTTTAGCGCGGCTGGTTAGTTCACTAAGCGGCAGCGCCATCTATTGGTGCATAAAATGAACTACAGCTCCATTGTTATTAGAACTGATGCTGAAACGAATGCGTTCCCCATGGTGTTAAAGCAGTCTTGGTTGTAAACGCACGCTGGTTGATGGCAGAAACAGACTTGTAGAGAAATGTAACTTTTTCACGAAGCTGTTTTGAAAATGTTATTATTTAAATGTGAGATTTCCTCCTAACCTCACTTGAAGCTGAAAAAAGAAACATCTGTTGCTGAAGCCCGATTCTCTGACTGTGTGGTTGCCTAGTGACTGTAGGATGTGAAGAAAATAAGGAGAGCTCCAGGTGGAACCACAGGAACCATGACAACAATGCAAAGCAGACATGTTTAACCAGCATATCCTTGCAGTTTAATTGAAACTTATCTTGTAAATAGTTTCATAAAGGTAAAATGCATAATATGTCTCAATTAATTTTCCCTCTTAAATGTTTACACACCTTAACCCATCAGCGAGACAGGTTATGCATTTCAGTAGACCTATCTCTGTCTTCATGTAGAGGAATATTAAAAATATTTAGTGGGAGGGTGTCAGTTTTTTCTCCCTTTTTGCTGTCTAGTATAATTATTGTCTGGTCAAATTGATCACCCTCTCAAATAACACACACACACACACACACACACACACACACACACACACACACACACACACACACACACACACACACACATACAGACGCATATTAGTAGACATGCTCTGGTCTTTCCTGACTTAACATAAATAGTTGTGATGCTTAGTTATCTCTGCATGTATCTGATTTTGTGAACATTTATCTTGCAAGTTGGTGTGACCAACTGACATTAATCTTTCAGATTTAAAAGCATATAATTGTAAATTAAATAATACACATAAATTAATCTATTTTTTAACTTCAGTGGATGTGTTGTGTTATCCAAAGGGGCTTCTTAATTTGTGGTTGTTTTACAAGGTCAAACAGGGATATTTGCATTTCCAGCCACCACAATGCACATTGTACATTGCACAATTGCGTCACAAGATGGTAGCAATGAGCTGAGACAGAATGAGTCAGGCATCAGCCTCATACAAATGAATACACGTTTTCCCCCAGACTTTTCCCTCATGTCGCACTTAAGCAACAGCATCTTGCAATGATGCTTGTTTCAGCAATCAAAATTAGATGGTCCACCGGAAACTGCCCATTCCCTCTCACCAAGAGGGGTTTTGTGGCCCAATTCGTGCCCACCTCAATGCATCAAGTTGCTAAGCAACAATATGTGCAAAAACACTGTATCAATAAAGGGGATGTCAGAAAAGGAAGGCCACAGGAATGAGAGTGGGTAACTTATAGAGAAGCCCTTTTGGTTAACTATGCCTTCTTATAATATAAGATAAATAACTATTCTGATATGCAACTAATGCAACCATAAACAAAACAACTTGTCATTGGGCACCCTTTAAAGAAAATAAGGAGTTTCCTCAGTACACAGGCCCAATCTGCTGCACTGCAGTGGTTGATGAAAGTGCCATTTCATGATAAATTTTAGTTGGAGATCAGCAGAATGCTCCAAATAAAGGAATAGTTCACCCAAAATTTAAAATTCTCTAATTTTTTACTCACTATCAAACCATCCCAGTTGTGTAAGACTTTCTTGATTTTGCTGAACACAGATTTTTAGAAGAATATTTTAGCACCATACAATGTAAGTAAATGGGTACCAAATTGATATGCTTTTGAATCTCCAAAAGCATATAAAGGCAGCATAAAAGTAACCCATAAGACTCTAGTGGTTAAACAAATATCTTCAGAAGTGATATGATAAGTGTGGATGAGAAACAGATCAATATTTAAGTCCCTTTTAACTATAAATATCCACTTCCGCTTTCAAGTTCTTATTCTTTTGTTTTTGGCAATTCACATTCTTCTTGCATATAGCCACCTACTGGGCAGAAATAATTTATAGTGAAAAAGAACTTACATCTTGGTCTGTTTCTAAACTCATCTGTTATCTCATCCACACATATCACTGCTGAAGATATGGATTTAACCACTGGAGTCTTATGGATTACTTTTATGCAGATTTATGTGATTTGTGGAGCTTCAGAATTTTGGTACCATTCACTTGCATTGTATGGACCTACAGATTTGAGATATTCTTCTAAAAATCTTAATTTTTGTGTCCAGCAGAAGAAAGAAAGTCATACGTATCTGGAATGGCATGCGGATGAGTAAATGATAAGAGAATTGTAATTTTTGGGTGAACTATCCCTTTAACAATATATGCAACTGCACAATTGTCCTGCAACAGGAAGTGCTCAATGTCACAGCTGTTGCTTAGATAATGTGCACTACTATCTGCAATACACCTGAGGACTACAACAAATGTATGGAAATAAATCCTCCCATGAGTGTCAATTTTTATTGTACAAACATTTATTTATTTATTTATTTAACCAGCTCTACCAACAAAACAGAGGGTGATATATATTTTCTTATATGTGCACATCAGCTTATTTAAAATTCTTTGAACTGACTCTAAATCAATACCAGACTCGAAAAGGATATTTTTAGATAACTCACATTCTTGAGTTCATCTTCCTAACATGGATCATGGGTACACGCAATGATGCACTGGAAATGTCCGAACTATTTTCTCATTTTTGGCTAGGTCTAAAGCTTTGTGATCCAGGAAATGGATTTAACAGTGTGGCTCCATAAGGAGGGCTTTGAAGAACAACGCTTGACAGTGCAGTGGTCCTACATACTGGTCCCACATGGTAAAGACACAAAAATCTTATCTCAGTGGATGGAAAGTGGAAATATTTCTGCTCTCTTTTAAAAGATTTCTTTCCTACACTTTCCCACACTTCTTATTTTATCTTTTTTTTTTCTTCAGTTGACAAAACACAGCAACAGGATATACTGAAGAGCTCATTTAGAGACCATATTTAGCAACATTGCCATCTGAAATTCTTTAGCCTTCTTCAGAACAAGAATGAGTCATATCTTCGCACCCTTGCCCTTAGCTGTTA
This sequence comes from Moxostoma hubbsi, assembly GCA_032164185.1. Classification (NCBI taxonomy): domain Eukaryota; kingdom Metazoa; phylum Chordata; class Actinopteri; order Cypriniformes; family Catostomidae; genus Moxostoma; species Moxostoma hubbsi. Next base: position 29,367,597 of record JAVLUX010000007.1, on the reverse strand, counting down.
CAGGTGGTAGATAAGAGGAATTCTGGGCCTTAAATATCATGGGCTCTGTAGGCCTCAAGATTAAGTAGACACTATCAACTGCAAGACATTGTCAGGGGAGGCTAATGGAACTTAGCAAGGAGTGTGAAGTGGGTGTTCAATAAAGCAGGAAGTCATGATCAAATAATTACAGAGGGACATGTTTATGCATGAGATCATTCTGAAAATTTTCACATTTTGAAGTTAGCAATGGATTAATGTGAGTGTTTTTGTTGCATTAATTTAACTTGTTTTGGAAATAGTTACACATTTTTACCTTCTAAAATGTATCTGTTGACTGTGTTTTTCTTCCTTCCTTAGTTGCAAATATGTTTTCTTGTTTTTTTTCAGCAGCAGCAATAACATTTACTTACTCCAGGTGGCTGTCACGCCTTTCATGACAGATTGTGGTTAGATATTAATTAATTTTGGGGATTGAATTTCATAGGTTAAAGGTCCACAAGGAAGCACAGATCATCTGTGTTTCTACATCAGTACAGTTTGATGCAAGCCAATTGGCTGTCAAAAAAAAAAAGAAAAGAAAAAAGAAGTCAATTCAATTCAAGTCAAGTCAAGTCAAGTGGTTTTTATTGTCGTTTCAACCATATACAGTTAGTTCAGTACACAGTGAAATGATACAACGTTCCTCCAGGACCATGGTGCTACATAAAACAACATAGGACAAACACAGAACTACATGAGACTACACAGACTAAATAAAATACCTATATAAAGTGCACGTGCAAACGTGTGCAAAAAGTACCGGAGAGTACAATAAATGACTAACAATGAACAGGACAATAGACACAGTAAGAGACAGTGCAGCACCGACCAGTACACAGTAGTGCAAAAAAATGCCAAATGTAAACATAACATACTATGAGATGGTGTTCTATGGACATAGCAGTTATTGAGGTAGCAGCCAGTTATAAAGTGACAATAATTAAAGTTCAACTCAGGACACGTGTGTGTGTGTGTGTCAGTCCAGTCTCTGAGTATTGAGGAGTCTGATGGCTTGGGGGAAGAAGCTGTTACACAGTCTGGCCGTATAGTAGAATGCTTCGGTACCTCTTGCCAGACAGCAGGAGGGTGACGAGTTTGTGTGAGGGGTATGTGGGGTCATCCATGATGCTGGTTGCTTTGCTGATGCAGTGTTTCTTGTTAATGTCTTTGATGGAGGGAAGAGAGACCCCGATGATCTTCTCAGCTGTCCTCACTATCCTCTGCAGGGCTTTGTGGTCTGAAACAGTGCAAGTCCCAAACCAGGCAGTGATGCAGCTGCTCAGGATGCTCTCAATAGTCCCTCTAAATGTAGTGAGGATGGGGGGTGGGAGATGTGCTTTCACAGCTTTTGAAGAAAGTAGAGACGCTGCTGTGCTTTCTTAGTAATAGAGCTGGTGTTGAGGGACCAGGTGAGGTTCTCCGCCAGGTGAACACCAAGGAATCTGGTGCTCTTGATGATCTCCACAGAGGAAAAAAAGGTGATTATAACTTTTAAACTGAATTTCAATATGCAATTTAACTAAACTGATTGAGAATCTTAATTCTAGTGTAAAATTTTATATTAGACAATTAGACACAAGTAACATTATTGTTAATTATACATTTATGTATGTATATATACCCCTTATCTGGCTAATTGAGCCTCGGAGAGGGATAAATGCCGATTGCGGATGGTGGTGCGGGAGAGAGAGATCATTTACGGATCTCTGTTTGTGTCTTTTGTTTTAGTTTATCATTAAAATATTATTTATATCGTCAAGCCAGTTCTCACCTCCTCCTTTCCATTGCAATCCCTTTACAATAGTAAATATATATATCAACCCACATATATATATATATATATATATACACACACACCAATCAGCAACAACATTAAAACCCCCTGCCTAATATAGTGCCGCCAAAGTAGTGCAAACCCGCCTCTCAGAATAGCTTTCAGAGAGATTAGGAGATCTGCAATTACAGAAATACTCATACTCATCTGGCACCAACAATCATTCCACGCCCCCAAATTAATGAGATAATTTTTTCCCCACATTCTGATGGTTGATGTGAACATTAACTGAAGCTTCTGACCCATATCTACATGATTTTATGCACTGCACTGCTGCCACACGATTGGCTGATTAGATAATCGCATTAATGATTGTTGGTGCCTGACGGGTTAGTATGAGTATTTCTGTAACGGCTGATCTCCTGGGATTTTCACACACAACCGTCTCTAGAATTTTCTCAAATTGATGCCAAAAACAAACAAAAAAAACATCCAGTGAAGGGCAGTTCTGTGGATGGAAACGTCTTGTTGATGAGCGAGGTCAACGGAGAATGGACAGACTGGTTCAAACTGACAAAGTCTACAGTAACTCAGATAACCACTCTGAACAATTGTGGTGAGAAGAATATCACTCATATATGTATATATATATGTCCTGAAGTTCAGTCAAGAAACTCTATGATGCAAGATGATATTTCTTCAATGTAATCTCGGTAGACAGTCAGCTAGTTTTTAGTTTAGTTTAATTACGCATCGGAAGCAGATCTAGTCCTCCAAGATCAAGACCAAAACTACTAACTGCAATATTCATAAATAAACACATTTTAAGTTGTCATATATATATATATATATATATATATATATATATATATATATATATATATATATATATATGTAGAGAGAGAGAGAGAGAGAGAGAGAGAGAAGAATAAAATAATCTAAAATATTCCATAATATTTTTTTTAAAAAAAAACAATTTGATATGGATAAATGATTTTTGATTTTTACAATATACAATTGTGTCACGTATGGTTTTTATTATGTATGCATGGAAATTACATTAAAAAATACTCAAATAAGTCTGACCTGACCTCACTTTAAAATGAATGAACATTGTATATTCGTCTGATATTATGACAAAAAATGTACAGTATAACGTAAATTGTCCACCAAGAAAGCACAAAAATGTTGGTGCGGCTATCCTTATGAGGACTTTCCATAGACATAATGTTTTTTATACTGTACAAACTATATATTCTATCCCCTAAACCTAACAGAACCCCTAAACCTAACCCTCACAGAAAACTTTCTGCATTTTTACATTTTCAAAAAAACATAACTTAATATGTTTTTTTAAGCAATTTATATTATGGGGACACTAGAAATTTCCTTATAAACCACATTTATAGCATAATACCCTTGTAATTACCAGTTTGTAACCTAAAAAAATTTCCTCGTAAACCACATAAACATGCACACACACACACACACACACACACACACACACACACACACACACACACACACACACACACACACATGATGTAAGATTCCTGGACTTGACCAAGGAGGAAGATTCCAGCAAAAAGTCTGCAAGAGAGGCTCACTCACACACCCTCTAATCTCCCCAACACTCTACACAGTCCTTGTTGCACACATGCTTATAAGCACATACACACACACACACCAGATGACAATCTTGTCTCTCGTGCACTAAAAATGCTCTGTTGGGAATTGTGCTTAGCTCTATTGTTCACCGGCTTCCCAGTGTGGACTCTGCCTTCAACTAACATCAAGATCACACAAGGTGAGTGCCACCACAACCTAAAGCTATAACACAGACTTTTATTTTTGCATTCATTTTCTTTATTAAATGATAATAGACAGCCTAAAAACCAAACTTGATTTGATTTTCCAAGTTATGATAATCATAACATTTAACTGTTATAGTTGATCAGTGCTGCTGTTTCTTGTATAAGGTAATGTATAGTTTTCACAGCTCCGTTTTGCATGGATGCCATGAGCCAGTTTTCCTAATAACAAATGAGTTGTTATAGAAATTCTATGCTTGAAATACTTCTTATTGAGTCAGATTTGGTAAGGTGAGAAAATCAAATCTTTCTTGTAAATAAGACTAAATTGGAAAAAAAGTTATGCCAAATTCTAGGAACCCTAATTCAAATGTACAAATAAAAATGTCTTAACATTAATCACATTTATGAATCATTTATTGAGAGAATGATTTTCTGACATTTATTACACCTAAATTATTGTAAAATAAAATTCTAAGTGTTAATATTTATAATGTTTCTATTATTTTATTACATTATTGTTACATAATATCCAAATTCAACATCTTTGGGTGACAGTGTATATTTACTTCTATTTGTTGTATAACAGAACCTTGAATATAGTTGCGTAGTTAGGCTCAAGCTAAATTGAAAACAGGTTGTTGCTGAGAAAAGGAAAGTATGACATAATATTTTGTAATCAGTAAGATACTTTCCAGATGATGTTTCAAATAATGTAATAATATGTTTTGTGGTCTTTTTGTCTAATAGGGCTATTACAGTATTTCCTCCTATTCTACTGAACTACTGAATTAAATTAAATTAAAGTATTTATTATCATTACTGTCTCCTCTAGCACTGCCCCTGCAACTGTCAGACTTAAACCAGCCTGTGACATGCCCACTCTTCTGGACTGAATTTGAGGGTTATTGCTACCGTTTCTTCCCCTTGAACCGTACCTGGGCTGAAGCAGACCTGTACTGTGCAGAATTCTCAAATGGACACAAATCAGCCAAGCTCACCTCCATCCACAGGTATGATTCCTGTTTGATATTACAGAGAGTTCGGCAGAGGAAGGACAGTTCTGAGATGTTTTATTGTACTATTGGTTAAAATCTGCAGTTTCTAACAACTTTTTTCTTCATATTTTTATAGCTGGGAAGAAAATGTCTTTGTCTATGATCTTGTGAATAGCCGTGTACCCGGAATTCCAACAGATATTTGGATTGGCCTTCATGACAGAAGACAGGTAAACATTCTGTTTACAATCTAAAATTAGAAAAATCTCTGAATTCTCTGTTAAGTGAAACACAATAAACATTTATACACAATAGATTTACTGAAATGTCTCAACTACTAGTGCATCACTTGGCAGCAAAAACATTGTTTCATGAATTTTAATATTTTCTTAAAGGAATAGTTCACCCTAAAATGAAAGTTCTGTCATTATTTACTTTCCGCATTTAGTTCCAAACCTGCATGACTTTCTTTTTTCCATGGAACACAAAAGTAGGGAGTGGGGTTGAGTGAATGATGACAGAATTTTCATTTTTGGGTGAACATTTCCTTTAACCATGATGCCATATGATTCAGTTAAGTCACACATTTGATACAGCTAATAGTTACCCATTAAAAGCTACATATCTGACATAAACTCATGTGTGTTGTAAAAAGTCAAGCCCAGCCTGTCAAACCTTTCACCATTAATCACATGAATTAAAAATACAGTTTCCATGAGTGACGTTTAATCATCTCCAGACACGGGTGAACTAACAGACTTGGTCTACCATTAAGTTGTGGTGGAGAAGAATGTACAGTATATGATATATTGATGACAATCAAGTAAGGAGAATGCACATAAGCTTGCTGTAAGAAGTTTAAAAAAGATTCTTGAGCAAATGAAATGTTACTTAGAGCTTTGTGTCTGGCATGATGGATTTAATAGCCATTTCAGGGTCAAAAGAGCAAAGAGAAATTTGAAAATGTGAAAGCATTTTTAATCGTAGTTTGTCGATAGGAGGGAACTATGGAGTGGACAGATGGGTTACCCTATGAATATAGTTATTGGGATGGAAACCAGCCAGATGATGGCATCCATCGAATCCCTCAGGAGGAGGACTGTGTTGAGATCTGGTACAGGCAAAACAGTGGTGAGTTTGGATTGACTGTATTACTTTTTTGGTGTTTCTTCATCTATAGGCACTATTATCCCTAAAGGCTTTCAGGAAAAAAAAAAAAACCCTCCCTTGAAACACCCTTTTCACACTCTCAATAGTTTGTTTAATTTTTCCATGAACAAGTTTAAACAGTGTATATTTATGTAATCTTTGTAATTTTTCTGAAACATCACCACAACATACAGTACAACATACATTCACCACAATGTGATTTCCACTACACCTCAAATGATCTTTTGTGTTTGAGCATTCTGTAGTGGAAAGACAGTGATTGAAATGACATTTTAAGCATATTCTGAATAAAATGGCAGACTCTTTGCTGAACATTTTTGGCATAATTGTTGGACATAATGGAAGTAATGCCACAACCAGTAGCGGTTCTACCTTGCTTGGCACCCTGGGCGAAACCCGCTTCAACACGCCCCAAAGTTGACCAGGGAGGGGTGGGGTTGGGTTGGGGGTTGGGTTGTTTGGGGGGTGCTCCTCGTGCCGCCCCGCAAGATGCTGCCCTGGGCATATGCCTGTGTCACCCATGCCTAAATCCGCCACTGGCCACAACTGAGGTACAGTTGTAATATGTGTGTAAATTTATACAAATAATTTCACATGTCATTTTGAAAGGGTTTATGATTATTTTACACTATATTTTTATTATCATTGTTTACAAAATATAATAATATTGTTATGATGGATTTTCATATAGTAGTGGGCAAGGATAAAAAATGCAAATCTATACATAAAATCATTTAAAACAAACAAACAAACAAACAAACAAACAAATGCAAAAAAACAAAACAATTTGATGACAAATCAGTTAGTTTTGTTTAAAATCAACCTATGTTACATAAAAGTGCCCACTGTTGATAAAACACCCAATTGAAAGGCATTCCAAAATTCCAAAACTGTCTTTTGTTTTCCTCTTTTGCAGCACTGAGATCTTGGAATGACAACAGTTGTGATAAGGCTTTTCCATTCGTCTGTAAGATTCCTACACTGGAAAACTAACCTCTCAACAAATCAATTGATTATGCAGTTATTAATAGTCAACAATTACATCCCGACATCCCTCAATCACACAGCAACAAGGTGTCTTCTCGTCTCCATCATTGCAGTGAAAATGAGCTGGCTCCAACCTGTTATAACTGCACTCCCCACTTCTCTCCCATCAACTTCAATTTCCAGTTCCCCACCCCTGTTGTTGTTATAGTGCCGGGATTTCTCGTTCCTCTGGGGCTTGTTCAGAACACTTGAGTCATGACACACACATACTTTTGGGAATATTTTTCCCACTCCAGAAATGCTGTTGATTATTCATGTTGATATTGGATATTGATGTTAATGCCATTGTTGTAAATTAACTATCAGTCCATTCCCGTTCCACCCAGACACCTACACTTTGCTGGTTTCCACACATATAGTGAGTTGCACAAGAGACTTCAGACTGAACTCTGAGTTTGCGGATATTTTTTAAGGAAAACTGAGATCCCCGCCCTTCACCAGATGCCTATTCTTGCTGTGAGGACATTATTTGCTTGTTTTCAAATTGTGTTTGGCAGGATTCGATAGCTAATAACGTCTGATGGTCTGACTTAATATATAGGTTGAATTTACAAATTAACATTAATTTCTGAATTAATCCATGTTATCCCAGCATGATTTGAAAATTTTCCTAAGAGCATCCTATGTGACTTTTCAAACAAGAGTTAATATTGTTATTTGCAAAATCGTAAACATTTCTTATTAATTTATATATAGGTATATATAATAAGGTATATAATTAATCCTGACTCTTGCTTTAACCTGTCATCCAGAGTGCTGTCAATGTTCATCGGTGCACATTGATTTAAATTGACCCAAGAGGTGAGATTTTGAAAGAGTAGGGATTTAAGTATTTGTTGACAAAAAGACAGAGAGAGCTTAACCTTAGTCTGGCAGATGACCTTTTATTCTTCTGTCTCCAGCTCATGGACTGTGCCAATTAGTGATTGCAAAATCTTTGTTCCTTTCCACACAGCTCTGTCAGTTAACAGCCTTATTGGCTCTAAATACTTACAGCATGCCATACTGTATATGCATATCATTAATCAAGGTCCAAGTTATTGAGTTCAGCAGAGAGAGATTTTAAAATTGATTGTCACCGCAGATGGGGGCCCTTAACTGCCTCACCCATGACACAGTGCCTGGGTATTCCTGTCATATAACATCCATTTTTAAATATGTTGAGTATTTTAGTTTTTAAATTTGGTCTCATATGCACATGAATGGTCATTTTGATCATTATGTGCCAGACACATACCCAGGACACATGTAGACAGCAGGGTTAAGCTGTTCCCCTATTGCTGAAGAGAGCAGTCAAATGACTAATCTTTTGGTCTTATAGTCCTCAGAGGAAACATTTATACACAAACAAGCCCTGAATCGTTTCAGTGATTAAATTAGTGCAATGCCTGAGTGATATATGTGGTTGTAAAATATAGATATTTTTAAATAAAAGAATTCAGATACAATAACCTCAGTATTTTGTTGAACTCAGTAATCAATTTTTTAACGGTATAATTTTTCAAGTATGCGATACTAGAGAGTTTTCAATGCTTTTCAGTCAGAAACATATTCATTTAGGCTCAAGAAACAAGTAACATTAGCATCTCTACATAGGGTGCTTTTCAATCGGAAAGCTGCAACCTAGTTAGGCTGGTTCTCTCAGCTGCTACATTATCAAGCAGCGTCAAAGGCCATCTCAGTTGTGAGGACCCTTGGAAGGCAGCCTCGTTCCACAGAATTCCTTCGCCACATTTTGGAGGATGCATAAAGTGCATCCTTCACTGCCTTAAGTCACTCACAATCCCTTGATCAGATCCCAATTTATACCACGAGTTGGCACAGCACTCACCGAGTTTGTTAAGAAATGTATTGCAATGTGTTACTTCATGTACTTATCTGTTTTCGGAGGTGGATGCATTGATGCCCATAATGTATGACTGACAAACCACTGGTAATGTGTATTAGATATGCAACGGTTTCACAATATAACACAGTTGTTTATAGACAATTTCCCCATCTGTCATCTTTGATGGCTCTTGTTCTCTCTTTTCACTCTTCAAAGTTTTCACGCTGTGACCACGGAGACAGAAACCTTTATGATGTAGCCATGCACTCTTACTAGACCATCTCATTCTAGCACTGAATGCTGAGGAGGAGCCTAGCCTACTGCCTCAGAAGGACTGGTCTAGGAAAGACATAGCCTAACTAGGCTGCGGCCTTCTAATTAAGAAGCACCCATATCTTTCACTGTTATAAAAAGTCAAAGGATAGTGTCAAAAACTGTAGTTGGCATTACGTTAGTAGCCTACCTTCACTTAAAGTAATCATGAGGCCATTAAACCTATGGAAATGTTCCCTAGAATACTTTAAAGAATGACCAAACAATATTCAAATCCATTGATACAGAATAAATCTGTTCACAGGAATAGACAGAAATGACAAAGCATACGGAGGACAAAGGAAGAAGCCAAGTAACAAATATCACTTTAATGCAATGTGAAAAATCTTTAAAAAAAAATGTTTCATCACTCTTAATGATTCATACATTACAATCTCTGTGGACCTTCAAATGGATTCTGCTGATCAGTTACACAGGCCTGTTTTGTTTCATCTCACACTCTACCAAACTGTACACATAAGACTCATATCTAAATAAACCACCACAAAAAGAGCAGCACACTCTCTTTTCAGAGCAGACAAGGAGACAGTGAATTAAATGTTTGTGGATTAAAATGAAGACAGTTAAAAACAGCCACCTTTGAAACAGAAATGTTGTGTCATTTCAACAGCTTTTCATTTGAATCATTTTCATTTTCTTTCCATGTTTTTCTGCTATATTGCAACATTAATTTGTTCAATACACAATTTAAGTTATTAAATATAAACAGATATTTTTGCAGAGAAAAACATATATCTATTATAATATGCATTTATAATCTAAATAAATAAATAAATATCTTCACTGGAACAGCATCATTATTATTATGTATTATTAACAATTATTACCATTTTGACTGTCATCTACGTTAACATTAACATGGTGGAATGATAAAATTGACTCTTGACCTGAAACAACCACATAGCACACACAGGGCACACAGGTCACACAAGAAAGAAGACAGATACAGAAATGTTTCTGATTGCACTTAGATTCTATGCTAAATATGTATATTTCCCCCTGTCATATCGTCCTGTTTATGCTTATATAATGTATAGACAATTGACAATTGAGAAGTAAAGACAAAATACATCTCCAACATGTAGCTTATACAACATATGGACTGAACTTGGCAAAAGCATTTGACTAGGAGTGACTGTAACATAGTGAAGAGAAATACATGTGCACCTTGTTGGCATGGCACTATATTGCCCAAAATATGTTCACTTTTGTAGACATTAACACTAATGCATTTTTACGTGTATACAGACCTCAGCTGCCATATGTGCCAATATTTATCAAATGCACACACACTCACAAACACTTAAAGGGATAGTTAACCCCAAAATGAAAATTTGTTCACCACTTAATCACCCTCACGTTGATCCAAACCCATATGAATGTTAGCCTCTTACGGGTTTGGAACAACATGAGGGTGAATATTGCAATTGCAATGATGCAATTTTGTGGATGAACTATTCCTATAAACACAATCTATGGTAAAAATGTGCATGGAAAAAAGTGATATAGATCACTAAACACAATCTTTGGTGTAAAATGCTAACTTTAAATAATCAAACCTGCAGGAAATAAAAATATTGTGCCACCACAGGATTTTGACTGATTTCCAACTACTTCAAAAGACTGATTATCAGTAATCATATGAAATGATTATTAAAACACTGCATCTCAGCCAAGTGGTCTCGGCTGCCTACAGCTGCCTGAGCAGCCTGAATGTAGCTGAGGGTCAAATGATGATTAAATTATTGTGTAAGATAGTATCAATGTGATAAAAAGAAACCATGGACAGCAGGCTTCTGCTCACAATTATGAATGGAGAAACACTCAGAGGTCTTTTCTACCCTGCTGAGAAGACCACCTTGCGTGCTCACCAGCATATTTATGTATTGGATGCAGTTCCCCATACTGATTGCTGGTGCCATCAGGCTTCTTTTCTCACTTAATCGGCAAGACGTCCTTTGTCAACCAGCTTCAGCACTTAGGTTTTGCTCCACCAGCTCCACCACCTTAAAGGTTTAGTTCACCCCAAAATGAAAATTCTCTCTTCTGCAGGATACAAATTAAGATTTTAAGGAGAATATCTCAGCTCTGTAGGATACAATACAAGTGAATGGTGACCAGAACTTTCAAGCTCGTAAAATAGCATTAATGCAGCATAAAAGTAATCCATAAGACTTAAGTGGTTAAATTATGTTTTCAGAAACAAATATAGGTGTGGGTGAGAAAAATATAAAAATGTAAGTCCTTTTTACTACAAATCTCCACTTTCACAATCATTCTTTCTCATTTATAGCAAATTTGATTTGTTTCTCACCCAAAGTGATTGAATCGTTTCAGAAGACATATATTAAACCACTAAAGTCTTATGTATTAACTTTATGCAGCCTTTTTGGAGCTTGAAAGGTCTGGTCACCATTCACTTGCAATGAAAGGACCTACAGAGATGAGATATTCTTCTAAAAATCTTTGTTTGTGTTCAGTATAAGAAAGAAAGTCATACACATCTGGGAGGGCCTAAGGGAGTTTAAATGTTGAGAGAATTTGAATTTTTTGGTGAACCATTCCTGTAAACTAGAGCCATCCAGAATAACTCAACTAGGACCACCACAGAATTCATACTGGTAGAAGCTGGTCTTTTCAGCAGGATATAATAAATATCTCCCCATTGTAATAATTGCAAGGAAGAGTGAGGTCTACATAAGCAAATACTGTAATTTCAAGACAAATTCCACCATTCAATGGTATCTGAGGTGTGGGATATTTGTTTGTCTTTTAAACATTAACGGGATAATCCACCCAAAAATGTCAGAATTTATTCACCTTTATGTTGTTAAAAACCCATATAACTTTCTTTCTTCAGTGGAACACAAACAGAGACGTTCGGAAGTATGTTAGGGTCTTGTTAGTCACTATTCACTTTCATTAAAAAAAATAAAAAATTAAATGAAAGTGAATTGTGACTGAGGCTAATATTATGCATTACATCTCCTTTTGTATTCCATGAAAGAAAGTCAAAAACAGGTTTGAAACAACATGACGGTGAATAAATTATGACACAATTAAAATTCTTTAGGTGAAGTGTCACTTTAAAACTATGCAGAAACCTCAAGAAACTCTCAGATGTTTGTTACTCAGTAAATCCACAAAGTTAATTCCTGCATCTCTGTATCCCACCTCCTCTGCTGACAAGTCCTGTGTTAGTATTATGTGACCTCAAGAGAAGCCGGGGAGACACGGTCACATTCGGCACGGGAGTGCAGGCTGTGCCACTGTTCCACCGGGGTGCGCTTGGAGCTCAGCAACCGGCGCCAGTGTGTGGTTTCCTGTGTGCCGGTGGAGAACTGGCCGATCACAATGCGACCGACAAAATCGTTGCTACTCTTCATGTTGTGCCCATAAACTAAAAAGGAAAAGACGTTAAAATCAATGTTACATTTCAGCAATATCATAGAGAAAGATGATTGATATTGTACTTAAATCTTAATAGCTATGATACAGATTGGGATATTGCTTCTAGATGTTACAGTATTAAAACAAGTTAATATTGACTAGCTTGTAAACATTTTAGACAAAATATGGCCAGGTCTTTTTTTGCTCTGCTAACGAAAATAGTTACACTATTTATAGTAACTATTAAAATTATACTATATTTGTAACAAAATAGTTAAAAATGATTACACTATTATAGTCACAAACTAACAGCCTGTCTGGAACAAACAAGCAGACAAGCAGAGTGATACCAACAGTGAAGTGTCCCTGTGCTGTTACACTAAATATAAGCTCTATTGGAATGCTGCTTGTCTAATTAGATTAGAGAACAAAAAATCTTACAAATCTGACAAGAGATAATTAGACTTATATCTTTTTTTTTTTTTTTTAGTAATGGCTGCTTGTGGTATCCATTTTTCGCATTAATTAAATGTCCTTTCCCCCCCTCTGTCCACTTATTTTATTATTCATCTTTTCTGTCAATCTGCTTATCTCTGAATAAACAAGATCATAAACAAGATTGAAGATTCTTTCCCCCAGTGAGGCTGCACTGATCAGACCAGCGCTGGTGATACGCTGTCTCTAAGCAACATCAGCTCTTGAGCAGTGGTTTATCCTACCACTGCATGCCAAGGACTGCTTCACCTTGGTCTGGCTTAAGTAACCAACTAAATCTCTGGATCTTATTACAGTCTACAGGAGTGAACACAATATTTATGTTGGCTTGACAAAACCAACATACTGTTATTCTACAATTAATATCAGTGATATCTATCTATCTATCTATCTATCTATCTATCTATCTATCTATCTATCTATCTATCTATCTATCTATCTATCTATCTATCTATTTTGTACCTTACTTTAGACAATAATAATACAAAATTATAATAATAATAATAATAATAGATAATAATATAAAATGGTATACTGTACAATAAATCTTAATTCTGTTTGTCATGTTTAATATATATTTTCATATTTTCCTAAAGAATAAAATAATAAAAAACAGCCAACAAGAACACATTTGAATAAGCATAGTGAATTATTGTTAATTTATTTATTATAATTTTTTCATTTCTTGAAACTCTCCTATTCAAGGGCAGCATTTCTGAGCACAGAGGAGAGATTAACATGTGCACATAGTGATCTCATGCGACTATAATAAACTACTAAAGTTATCATTAACATCCATTGATTACCAATTGAAATTTGGAAACTACTAGAAAATGGCCAACACCCAAAATACTGCATTATATTGTGGATAGGGTTTGATTTCGGACACAGCATATGTGACAGTCTGTCTGAATGAGTATCAAACTAGCTGTCAGTCTGTATGTCTTTATAAATATTACGCTTATTTAAGCTTTTAAACTTATAAAACATGCTTTGTCAAGCCAACATTAAAGTTTTTTCTTTAAACTTTACCTATCAAGTTCTCTGTACTATACTTATTTTTCTTAACACTTTGGCTACATTGACATAGTCAGTGGATTGACTCCTGTATTTACTAACAGGTGTGACTCTTGAATTGTGTTGATATAGCAGTTTACAGGAGCGGCTGAACAAATAACTGAAGTCAAGTTTTTTGTTATAGTCTCGCCTTTAATAGCAACTACATAGCTAACCACAACGACTTAAGCAAACTGACATAATGACAAATTACGTAATATCAGAAAATATTATTACAGCTGATACAATGTTATTTAATAAATTAGTCAAGTTGAGGTATCAAATCTCAATTAACTGACAGCTACTTCAAATGCTTTTTAATATATGAGTCTAGTGCAGAGCATTTGGATTCTGCCCACACCACAAAACTGATGGGAGCAGCTCCTTTGAAAGACACCCGCTCAATTTGTGTACTGTCAGAGTAATTTTATGTACTGCTTTTAATAAAGAACATACTTTTTGGATGTCAATGAAGTACGCTCTTTAGGTATGAATTTATTCCCAGACAGACTTCATACGGGATCCTGAGCATTGTCCATTGACCAGAATATATGACATAGTAATAGAAACCACTTGAAGAATAGATAAACCATATATTATGGTAACTGTCTGTTTATTAGCAACACGTTTCATCTGTCCTAATCAGTCCATTTTTCTTTTCCATTTATAAGCAAAAAATATAAAACATTAATCAAAACATTTGACAGCTTCTATAGTTTACATTTTTAAACACCACAAAAACCTGTTACTACAATAAATGTCACATTTATTTAGTGGAGTGAAACTCCAGATGATGGTGCTCTCTTTGTCATTAACTTGTTTCTTTTGAATTCGTTCACTGATTTTTTCAGTGACAATTTGTGTAAATCACAACAAATTAATGTCTTTTATATGAGCAGGTGGCAACAAATGAATGTATTGTATATGTTTTGAGTGAGCCATTAAACCATTCATACAGCACATTGGATTTCACATCCAAAACAAGTCTAATTTTACTTACTAACTTATTAAAATGTCTGTTTTTAAAAAATCTACTATCGTTTCCTCACAAAAGACTACAAAGCATATCAATTATTTTGTGACTTTCTTTGCATGACTATCAAGCTATACAAAAAGACAACAATTTTAGCCTAAATATCATTATAACTTTCAATTGCATCCTGTCATTGTAATATCATCAGTCACTTTTTCTCATAACACATCCAGCCCTTTTCTCTTCTTGTTATTCGAGATCTCCTTTAATCGGTATACAGATCTTACTGATGCATGCTTGGTTCACGAATGAGATGACTGATTAATTCCGCTCAGACTCAAATGACTGCAGTGAGTGACTCAAATGTGTTCAGTGCCAAATCAATAATATGCTAATTCACAGCCCGCACTTGAATGCTATTGGCTCACGCTAAACTCTGTCATTACAGGCAAAAAAAAGTGTATGATCATAGATTTTTGTGCTAATTAGAGAGTCACAGGATGTTTCTCAATGCTAAGAACAAAGAGAATCCAGTCTTGAAATGTACAAGTAGTAATATAAAGCACTAATTCTCCAAACTTGCACTATAATGCTATAAAACCGTAATAAAAACGTGTTAGTCAAATGTACAAATTTTAAACAATTATTAATACATTTCGAAAATTGTCTGAGCATTTATTGAAACATTTCTACAAACAGATTTCAATTTATGATCACTAAGCATATAAGATATAAAAACTGTATTGGAAAAAGCTGAGCTCCTGAAATAATAGCAAATAAAGAGTCTATAATTATTTATTAGTATTAGTATTATCCTTTTTTGAAGTTATGTTGTTTTTAGGGACTGTTATTAATTTGCCATGTCATACAGTTGATCAGTGATCAGCTCAATTTAGTTCAATGCAGTTCAAGTTTCAATTAAAATTGTTTATTTATCTTGTCTTTGTTATTGTTGATAAAATGAATAAAAAAAGCCCCTTAACATTGTCGTCATTATTTTTGTTAACAAGAGTAACACAGAATAAGATGGTTTTCAAATAACATTAATTAATTTTCATTCATTTTGACAGCACTTTTTTGGGTGGGCTAGAATGCCGACGGGGGTGCTGCAGCACCCTCAGCACCCCTACTTCCCGGAGCTATGGGCTGAGATGAAATTAGGGTTTAGCAACACCTATGGTTGAGGAGACTCCAGAATCTATGGTCATCTTATAATGCATTAATTGCTCCTTCTCCAAAGGGCAAAAGTTTATCATAAGAAATATAGATTTAGTTTAACAACCAAGTGTCCAAATACTTTTGTGTGAATTTCAAACAAAATAATTTTTTTGACGGCACACTTTCAAAATTAAAAGATTTTCAAGGTAACGTCTCGGGTTACTTAACAGTAATCCCTGTTCCCCGATAAAAGTGGTACGAGATGCTGCACTGATTTAGCTCTTTGGGAACAAATTTAGGTGTGACCAGCTGTGAATGTGTGTGCAAAACGTCAATGAAATTGACCAGAATTTACAGCCTCTGCTGGTGACATCTTTTGATGCACCTGTAGCAGGGCTATAAATAGATGTCACAGGTGCATCGTCAGGTATTTAGTCTGAAGAGCAGACCTGGGGCATCCCAGTGCAGCAATGAAGCACAGTATCTCGTTCCGCTTTTATCAGGGAACAGGGGTTACAGTTAAGAAACCCGAGACATTCCTTGTCAAAAAGCTACACTTTGATGCTGCGCTGATTTAGCGCTTTGGGAACAAGAATACTCACACCGCCTCACTGTGGATGTTCGGACCCCTTACGGTTGTGTAGTTGTGATCACAAGAGCACGAGAGGTCTCAGACTTAAGCTTGTGATGTTGACTCAAGGACATAAGAGCCCGGAGTGGCATGAACATCCAAACTATAAAATCTTATGAATATGTGCGGAGAGGACCAGCCTGCCGCATCACAAACATGCTGCAGAGGTACACCTCTAGCCAAGGCTTTAGAGGAGGTGACCCCTCTGGTAGAGTGAGCCCTGATACCTACTGGAGAAGCTTGACCACGCACCTCGTAGGCCAGGGCAATAGCGTCCCTCACCCAATGCAACATAGTCTTCTTGGTGGTGGCCGCCCCCCTGTTGCGGCCCCCATGGCAAACAAATAGTTGCCCTGACTTACACCACTGGCTAGTGCGGTGGACATTAGTCTAAAGGGCACGGACTGGACAAAGTCCATGAAGTCTTTCCTGCTCCGGCATTGTAAACGGCAGGGAGCAGAAGGCTTCGAGAGTGACTGGATGTACAGTCGACAAAGGAACCTTAGGCAGGTAGTCAGGATGGGGGTGCAAAATTGCTTTAGCCATTCCTGGGGCAAAATTTAAGCAGGCTGGCAAAACAGACAGAGCCTGTAGATCCCCAGTTCTTTTTAGAGAAGTAACTGCCATAAGAAAAACCATCTTGAGAGTCAGAAGTTTATCAGACACTGATTCTAGAGGTTCGACGGGGGTCTCAACCAGACCCTCAAAGACTATTGCTAAGTGCCTGCATGTGCCTGCTGACAATATTTCCTGCAGAAAGTCCAGAACTGAAGCAATCTGGCAGTTAACTGGATCTGCATTATGTGCACTGCACCATCTTTCAAAGACATCTCAAAGACATCTTTCTTCTAGTAGAGGGAGCACTAGCACTTAGAATGGTCTCGATAACTTCAGGTGAAAGCCCAGTGTCCCTCATTTGGTACCCTTCAGGGGCCAAACATGAAGGTTCCACAGCTCAGCCCGGGGATGAAATATTTTCCCCTGCGCCTGAGACAGAAGGTCCCTCCTGTCCGGAATTGCCCAAGGCGAGCCGTCGAGGAGAGACATTATCTCCGAGAACCATACCCTGTTCGGCCAGTGCAGCACTATCTGTAAGAGGCAGGGCCCTTGTTGGCGAACTCTGGCCAAGACTCCCGGGAGCAGAGGACCGGGGGAAATGCATACAGGTGCATTCTGGGCCATGTACAGGTATGCGCCAACGCGTCCAGACCCAGGGGGGCTGGGTGACTCAGAGAGAAGTAGAGGGGACATTGCGCTGTCTGTTGAGAGGCGAAGAGGTCCACTTCTGCTCTGTAAAATCTCACCCAGATTTGTTGCTCTACCTCAGGGTAGAGTTTCCACTCCCCATCGGTATTTTCTGTCTGGACAGTAAATCTGCTCCCACATTCAGGCATCTAGGGATATAAACTGCTCTGATTGACAGGAGCTTGCCCTGGGCCCAAAGGAGAATATGCCGTGCCAGTCTGTTGAGCTGGCGTGAACGTAGACCTGCTTGATGGTTTATGTAAGAGACTACTGCTCTGTTGTCCACCCTCACCAGCACATGTCAGCCTCTCAAATACTGGAGGAAATATTTCAGAGCCAGAAATGCCGCCATCAACTTGAGGCAGTTGATGTGCCAATCGAGCTGATGACCCTTCCATTCCCCTTGAGCTGGACGACCACTTACGACCACACTCCAGCCCGTAAGGGAGGCATCTGTCGTTAGCAATTTATGATGGCAAGACGTACATAGAGTGGGACCCAAAGTGAGAAACCGGGGTCTAAACCACATAGAAAAGGTAAGAAGCATGCAGCGCGTAACCCTTATCTGCCTTATGGGTCTGGCCCTTGGATGAAATCCCCTGGCTTTGAGCCACAACTCAAATGGTCTCATGTGCAGAAGGCCCAAAGGGATCACCGAGGACGCAGATGCCATGAGACCTAGTATTCGTTGATACTGACAAACAGTGAAACCTTGGCTTAGCCTGACTTTGCTCAGGGTGTTCTGAATGGACATGATTCGAGCGGGAGACAATTGTGCCCACATCATGATCGAATTCCATACAATGCCCAGATAGGTAATTTCCTGAGTGGGAGAGCTAAGACGATATTTCTGTGCTGAGCTGCCAGTTCTTGTGACTGTGCTAGTATCAGCCAGTTGTCTATGTAATTCAGAATGCGGATGCCCCAGAGTCACAAAGGAGCCAGTGCTGCATCCATGTATTTCATGAATGTGCGGGGTGATAGGGCTAGGCCGTAGGCTGTAGCCTTTTTCTACTCTTCTTAGAACCCACATAGAAACACCTGGCAGTAGCTTCCATGCTGCCAGGTTCTCTGAGATGGGAATACATTTTGACACTACCTGTTGAGGGGATGTCGAGTATTCAGCATCCAGGACTAAGGCAGAAAGCAACGGAACACCCAAAATTTTGCTGGAAACTGCGAGGCGGCGAGAATGGAGAGGTTTCATGGGGGGTATCGGGAAGGTACAGGTGAACGCTTCAGGCGCCCCAACCCGAGGGGGGTTGGGGCGCAAGATCGTCAGGGTTTTTTCTTCTTAGAAATGACTGCCCTGAGGTCTTGCTTTGGGGGCTGCTGAGGGCGACGAGCCGGCCCCCAGTCTCTACGAGGGAGAGCACAACTCGCCTCGCTTTGTTTTTGAGCCTCCCTTCTAGAAGGACCGGGGCGGGGCTGGGTGGCCGACGGCCCCTCCCCCTGAGTGCGACGAGGAAGGTATTGCCCGAAGGCTTCCTCGTGACTCTTTGCCTCATGGAACCTGGTGATAACTACATTCATAGCATCACCAAATAAGCCAGAAGGCGAAACCGGGACATCGAAAAGTAAAACTCTCCGATGCCCGACAGGTTGAGCCTTAAGTGTCTCTCCATGCTGACTAAAGCAGACATAGACAGGCCAATTGCTCGAGTCATCTCCTTGGTCGTGCGGAGAGACAGATCCGTGGCTCAACGAAGCTCAGAGAAAGCCTCTTCGTCAACCCTGGTGCCCACAGGTCCCTCAACAGATCAGCCTGGTACGTCTGTAACACTGCCATAGTGTGCAGGGCAGCACCAGCCTGACCTGCTGCTTGATAAGCCTTCCCCACAAGCGTGGAGGTGGTCCTGCATGGCTTTGTGGGGAGAGTGGGTCTCTTTAGTGATGATACTGAGCCAGGCGAGAGATAACCCGCAAGTGTCTCTTCTACCGGCAGCATCACTGAATACCCCCGTGCCTCGGCACCCACGATAGTCGAATATGTCGACGTCGACGGCACGAAGACATGGGAAGTATAAGTTTTCCATGAGCTTGTCATGGAGGTCATCAAAGAAAGGAAGGGACTGATATAGCGTTCCCTTCCTTCCTTTTTTTTTTTGGCCCCAGACAGAAATATGTCTTCTAGTTTGGAGCGTTTGGGGGTCTCTTGTTCATGTGGCCAGTCTAACTGTAGTCTGGCCACAGCCCGAGTAACCACCTCGAGTAATTCCTCAGTCGTTTTATTATTGTGCGTGGAATGTTCAGAGGTTCAGCGTCCCCCTCGTGAACTGAAGAGGCACCGAAGCGCGCTTCAGGCTTACGAGAAGGATCAGCTGGATCTGGGGAGAGAGCGAGCGATAGGGACAGACCCGTCTCTCGCTCCTCAGCCAGATTGATGCGAGAGCCCCACAATTAAAGAGTGTGCGCTGGCTCTTGGAAGTAAGCGAGACGAGTGTGAAGCATTTTAACAGATTAAAACAAAAGATTGTAAACAGATCGCAATGCGCACACCCACCCTGCCCCAACGCAACGCTATTCCCCCAAACACACAAAACAAAACTGGTGTGTGTCCGTTTCAGCCATAGAGCATAAACATTGGAACACACTTGCTTTGTTTATCAGACATTCTTTTTCTTCTTTTTTTTTTTTTTTAAAGAAAAGAGAAAGAGAAAGTTTTCTGCGCACTGCCTAACAAAATCTAACTCCTAACAGAGGAAAGCAGAAAGTTTCTGACAGGCTCATGAAGCACAACACACACAGACTGATCTGAAGACAAAAGATCTGATGATGCACCTGTGACGCATCTATTTACAGCCCTGCTACAGGTGCATCCAATGATGTCACCAGCAGAGGCTATAAAATCTGGTCAATTTCATTGATGTGTTACACACATATTCACAGCTGGTCACACCTAAAGTTGTTCCCAAAGCACTAAATCAGCGCAGCATCAAAGTGTAGCTTTTTGACAGGGAACATCTGGGTGCAAAACGTAGTTCCTGCATGAACACTTAAGGCCAAAACATACTCTACGCAAGTACGTTAAAAACAGACACATCTTGAAGCGCAAGCTCGATTTCACGTATTGTTGCATCCTAAAATGTGTCAGACCTCAATTAATAACTTAACACAACTACACGTTCCATTCTCAACGTCAATAAATTTATAGCCACTTACCTGAATAATATTACATCCAATTTAATGGCACAGACATTTGAAGGAAACTTTATCGCCGCCTTGAGTACTGAGGTATGTTCCCGCCACATTAACGTAAGAACGCATATTAAGCATGTTCAACCAGACTGCACGCTGGATATGCGGTGGACAAGCGCTCGCATATGCATTCACGTACATGCGTAGAGTATGTTTCAGCCTTATGGACTTTGAACTGTTCCTTCAGTAACCCCATCATAAGGGAAAGAATTTGAGGCACTTGAAATCTGAATTTACTTACATAAATAGGATATTTGAGTCTCTTTTAACTTCTTCAACTCTTGTAAATGTTTTGGCTACCGCATGCAATTTTTCACACCAAATTTAAAGGCTCACATTTCAAGCACATACAGTAGACTAACTGCAAAAAAATATTTTACAGAAAGTCCCCCAAATTTCAAAAGAAGATTTGTAAATAATACTTTACATGTTTTCAAACTTATGATGAACACGACGCAGCTGAGAACTCGTAGACATCCAGTCTGTTTTAGATCGCATGCATGTTCCCCATTGTTTAATAGAATATCTCGGCTGCTAAATGGAATAGAAGATCAATCTAGCTATCGTTGGCAAAAAAATACACTGTTCAGCCACATTCCTGTGAATGAGAGCTTTCATTTGATATATGACTTGCCTATTTAAGTGCTATGTAAAAAAAATAATTATATTCATACTGATATACATCATCACTGCATGGTGACGCAGAGTTTTTCCAGGCTATATTTGGTATTTTATGTAAGATCGATGCAAAAATTATAGTATTTGGTAAGCTTTCAAACTATACCACATATGTGTAACTTATGTATTTGGGGACTTTTACAATTTAAGCGTACATTTATAGCACGCTTCTGGCCCCACCCGCCTTAGAGTTTAAGAGGTTAAAGGGTTTCTAAAGGATCTCCAGAGGGTTCTTCCGGTGTTGCGTCAGAGGAAACTCAAATGGTGCCTTAAGTATCATGAGTCTCTTTATTTTTTCAGTAATATTACACTTCTCATTTGGCTTGGGTCCTGTGCCCCCTATTTTTGCACAAAAATGAAACTCCCCTTCTGTGCATAGCTGTCTGGTGGGATTCATATTTACCAGAGCCAGGAGATCTGTTTCCACTCACTGCTTCAGATTGAATATGGACATAACACCATCACTAAACCCCCATTACCTGCTCTGCCAAGAAAAAGATACGCAGAGAAATAAAAGTTAAATAATTCACAAAAAGAGTGAGATAAAGAGTGAAGAAGAGTAGAGGACCAGGGATACAAAGAGAGAGAAAGACTCTTCAAACAGGCAAAAAGGGAGAGACAGAGGCCCGCCAGGGGTGAGATTGCAGGCAACGTTTGATTACAGGTCTTTGTAGTCAGCAACATCAGAGAGAAGCAGTGGGCAGACAGCCCTGGCTGGTACAACTGGGAGAGACACATGCTGACCAGCCAAGCTGGGACCTCACAGCACTCACCCTCTAGTGTTCAGCCAGAGAATGAGACATACAGTGGCCCCAAAAAGTATTTAGACAACGAAGTTCCACATAAGCATGTCTAAATGTCATTGCTTAAGATAACAAAATATTGCGCAAACACACTTTTCATCAAATTTACTTTAAGGTTGAAATGATAAAATAATAGATTAGATAGTAGATATTGTTCAAAATTAAGACAAAAAAGTATTGTGACACTTTGTAGTTCTCAAATATTAGTGGAACATGTCCATAGTTTATCTGATGAACTACACTTGTTTCTCTGCTAAGGTACTTGAGAAGAACTAACTTTATATATCCACTTAATATCATCTTGAGACCAGTTTGTTAAATGTCATTGCAAAAATGTCACTTTTGGAAAATATCATTACTGACTGAGCACTGATTAATCCTGAGGAAACCAAAAATGGTTAAGGGAAAACTATAATGTTGGGCTATGCAACCAGTTACATTTGTAGCTCGCTGTGCTTTACTATCTGAAATGGCAGGTTATGAGAGTAGGTCAGTCTCAGCCCTATGCAATCACAGTGCATGACTGCACCTGGGTGACAAGTGCAAATATTAAATGTCAGTGTGTGCCCATGCATGGAATCTCAGCATGAGCAACTGTCCAGGTCAGCCTCTGACTGGCAGCATAAGTAATTGAATAAATTCTATTGGAATTTAAATAAACCATAATGAGGTGCCCCACTGCAGCCCTAGGTCTCAACCAAGATTTCTCTAATTGTGAAGAATTACAACATCACCTGGTTAAGACTGGCAATGTCCTACCCTGATATGTTTTTTTCAAGATTTATTAGGTGTCCATCAAGATTGAATAGTTATGAAAAAACATTATAAATGAATACTGCAGTTGAGGCGGCATCATTTATTGTGCCTTTAATAATTAAACAAAAAAGTTAAAGGTGAAGCAGTTTCTTCACCACTAGCATCACCAAAGAGAATGGAAAAAATAAGGACTGTTCAAAAAAGTTGAACACTCTCCCTGTCTTCCAATAGTCAGCCAATCAGATTGTCCCACCCCACTCTCACGCCATTGGTTGAGCTAATTGTGATGAGGAGGAGGGCGTGGCCGGGCCGAGAGGATGCACTCCCGGCACTGAGTTGCCCAATCAGCGAGAGACACATTTTATTTTTGTGTGTGCATATTCCTGTGTAGTCATCTTTATGTTCAAAACAATACCTGTGAATACAAGGCTGACTTCACTCAAGTCCTCTTGAGGTACACGGAAACTGAAGGACTCATTGTAGCTGGGGTCGATGGTGCCCCTCATACAGGATGTTTTCTTGGTCTTCACAAGCTTTAGACCTGTCACTAACTGCACCTTCACAAAAGGATCTGGAACCAGAAAACAACAAAGCTATCAACCCCAAGAAAACTTTTTCTGATGGCCATGCAAAGGCAGCGGACAGACAAACATGAAAACATGTTGTCTGAGATGTTAAAGAGTATTATGAGGAAAACACATTGAACCACATTTACCTGAACCTTGGCACATGTCTGTCTGAAGCAGCTGCTTTGCCCGGATAATATCCACATTCAGCCTGCCAGCACTGGGCAGGTAGTTTAAGGATAGCAGAAGCTCACCAAGCTCAACCTCATTCTGAGAAAGCAAACATTGGTTCAGTAATAAAAACTTTTAGCTTATACTGTCTTTTAAAAGGTCAGAAGATGGAAATAAAAGTTGTAGTGTCAGAGTGGTATTACTATGGGAAGCATTTGTATCTGGAAAAAGTACCTTTGGAATGAACACTGGTCTTTAGTTTCTTGACAAATGTTTCAGTTTAATATAAATTGGAACAAGGACAAATTATTTAAGTTCAGGCATGAAACTCTACGTGGCTCAAGCTGATAGGTTCTTTGAACTTGTTATATGTTAGCCAGTTGGATTGCTCACATGTGATATGTTAAGTCAATCAGTTTACATGTTGTAAGCTCTTAGGTCCTTGTGTCTCTTTTGTCAACTTCACAATTTCTTTGTCTAACATTTAAATTGCTCAGTTTAGCAGATAAGCAAGTTTTACTGTTGCATACCGTGAGAGTTTGTTCTCTGAAACTCTCTTCCTCCCTAGCTCCACGTCACTATATCTGCTTCATGGGAATTGTATGGATGTCTAATTATGCGGTAACATTTACTACATGCTTAATGCAGGACTTACACTGACACTTAGTGGTTTGGATGCAGCATCTTTTAAAATCAGTAGTTTTCAGTTTCAGATGCCATTGTAGAAATTTAGTATTCACAGTCAGGCATGACACTTTAATCAATGAATGAAAGTGTCAAATAATAGGACGGTTTCTGAGATTAAGCGAGTAGTATTCGGCTGGTCATGTGATTCTAACATGGCAGGTCCCATGTGTGGACCCTCTCCATGTAGGATTAAACATCTTTTATATGATTACTGATATGACTGGAGTATTCATTTTAATGTGAGTGGTAATGATTTCCTACATATATTGCAAAATTACAATTCATGTCTTTAGGATAAAAAAATTACTGAGTGCTCATTTAAGTGAGTTATTTTTGTGGCATTATGGCATCAAAACAAAATAATGACTGTTTAAAACATTCTGTTCAAAAAGATTATTCCCAAACACCCCTTTCTCATCTTCCATTGGTCGAACAAACTGATAGACCCACCCCAAACTCACATCACTGGTTAAGTCAATGTTGCTATGTTGAGCTGGTATGGATGCTCAATTTTCAGGGAAATCAGCCAATAAATGGCTTATTTATAGTTGTCTCTGCATATTAAGCATGGAAAGGAAAAAACTGTTTTAACATGGAAATAGTTACAATTCAGCTTATAGCAAATAAATTATTTTAGTTCTATGTGGCTTCATTCTTTAGTCATTGTGCAAGCACCACACCTAAATTTTAAAAAAGTACAATGTGACTTAGATGAATGGTATTACCTGAGAGCTGGGCACCAGGGCCTTCCACCAATGTCCTCCTTTTACTAAATCAACCTCACTAAGAGAGAGAGACACTTTTCCAATGACACAGTGCTGTGAAAATTTGTCAAAGTCAACCACAGAGAGCAGCAGAGTGCGTCTTTGGGCCTCTAGAAATGGGACCTCAAAAGTGAATCGTTCCTCAAAAACTGGGTTTTGGGTCTTGCGTTTAACCCCAGTCTGCCTGGAGTTCTTGTGGTCAGGCAGTAGGCTCATCTTCACATAGGGGTTTGAGTGGGCCATGTACTGGCGAGCACCGTCACACGTTATGGGTGGGGGTAGGTCCCGGCCCTCGATGACTCGCACATTGAGGTGGCCTTTGATGAGATCATACTGCGTGCTGAAGTGCAGCATGCCAAGTTGGTATCGTACCAGAATCTCCTCATCAGTCAGAGTATCAACATCATCACTACATGAGTCTAAGGAGTATAGACGGGGCTCCAGTTTGTGGAAGTAGTCATCTGGTGGTGTCGGGGGTTTACGCAAGGGCTGCACCACTTCTTTCCTGGGTCCCATGGCCCAGAACTCTATAGGCTTTACATCTACCTTAGGGGAGCTGGGTCTTCGGGCATTCAGACCTGAGATTTGTGAGAGTCAGACTAGGCATCCAGCAATGACAGTGTGCAATGACCACTACTTGAAAAGCCATAAAATAATCTGTATGTACATAAAATAATGTTTGGTCTGTCATTTAAATTTCTGTGATGCTATTGGAGCACTTTCTTGAGAAATAATGAAGATACAAGTGAAATTTAAAGGAATGGTTCACCACAAAATTAAAGTTCTGTCATTATTTACTCACAGGTTGTTTAAACTTGTATACTTGAATTCTTAATGAATCGTCATGCAGCTCATTTGCAAACAACAACAGTTCATATTGACCACATTGGTCAAGCTCCAAAAAGACCACTGAAGGACCATAAAAATAGTCCATTTGACATGTGAACTATTTTTCAAGTCTTCTGAAAGTAAACAGTAGGTTTTTGCTAGAAACATACTGTAACGTTATTTAGATCAGTGTTCACTAAAAATCTATGGTGTTTTTTGGTCTTTTCTGGAGCTTGACCACTGTGGCCACTATGCATTGTCCTTGAATGGAAAGTGCTGTGTTTTCCATGAAAAAACAAACAAACAAACAAACAAAACAAACAAACAGCACGCATTTTCAATATACTGTAGCATGATGGTGAGTGATGTCATATTTTTGCTGGTCTGCATAAATCACTTACTTGCTAGCTGGCCGACTAGGCTGAAAGTGGAGCGAGAGGTCTCTGAAGTGGATGGCCTGCAGTTTGTGGCGGTGTCAGATGGAGCAGATGAAGAAGGGTCATAGGCCATGATGTGAGAATTTGAGCCTTTCTCATCATTACATTCATTGACACTGGAGGAGATTACTTTGTTAAGTCTATGTATACTGAGAGACACTGATACATTATTTAAGTACAACTTTATGATGTTTTATAAAGCACTCTGCAATAGGTAATCCTACTGCTATTATTTAGTTTCTATAAAAATGTGATCACTCCTGATGCATCTGTCCATTAAATCCTATTATGCTACTTTTCACTGATGATGTTCACAGAAATTCATGCCAAACCATTAATTAAAATCAGTATTCTTACGTCATGTGCCAATTTATTTAGGAAACATTTTGAAGAGGAAACAAGCTGTTGCATGGTAATACTATCCAGATATCAATTCATGCAGTCACTTTATCATCTACTGCTGAAAAATATGACGAAATGGAGGGTTTGCTAACCAACATGGGCTGGCACAAACCTACAAAGGACAATCAAGTCATAACTGAATAGGCTAAGAAACAGAAACATTTTGCATGAATTGGCAAATGACAGTGGAAAACATCTTATAATGCCTGATCCATAGCTGATCCCATTTCTGATGCAATGGATACTAATGAATTGCATTAACACTATTGCCCAGTGTTATGCAATATATATTGCAACATCCTCTTCTAATTTGGCTGTTTTTAACTATTAAACCAAATATTCTGTGCTGGATTTCTTTGTGGAGGTCTGATTCCGAGTCATCCCTTGTGGATCATCATGGACCCTTTGTGTCCATGACTAATAGTTCAGAGGGAGATAGTTGTCATAGCAACGGAGGATTCTAAAACAAATGGTCTTAGGAGCCAGTAAAAGCAATGAGAGTGGCTGGACTTAAAAGGTGCGGTATATGTCATGATGTAATATGCAGTTTAAATTGTACTCCAAAAAAAAAAAGCATCCATTGCATTAGCATTGTGTTATAGATTGAGGAACATTCTAAGTATGATCACATTGTTTTTTGATGTCTTTAGAGATGAGAATAAAAGGGAAGTGGAGTCACACTCAAATGACCCCAGTTCTGAGAATACATAGGCTCATAATCAAAAGCCTTGGAAATCAACCAACCATTTGGTCTATGTTTTGGTTTAACACAGACATCCAATTTCCACAAAGCAAGAGCTCAGTCTGACCAACATAAGCCACATTAGTGACCATATCAGTGTAAAGCTCCATCCCACTCCAAGTGTGGTTGATGTTTCTCAACAGGAATTGCCAATTGGTGATAATGCTTATTGCAAAATGTAAATGTAAATAAAACACATGTACTGTATGGCCAATCCTTGTTTAGGCCCCATCACACTCTCTTGTGCGCTTCAGATAATGTCATCAATAAAGAATCCTGAGTGTAATAGTAGCCAACTGGTAAGTAACAGTGCAATGTGTAAAACCTCACTCCCCAGGCCTCAAGAGAAGATCGTCGGGGTCTCTTTTCCCTCCATCAAAGACATTTACAAGAAACACTGCATCCGCAAAGCAACCAGCATTGTGGATGACCCCACACACCACTCACACAAACTCTTCACCCTCCTGCCGTCTGGCAAGAGGTACCGAAGCATTCTACTATACGGCCAGACTGTGTAACAGCTTCTTCCCCCAAGCCATCAGACTCCTCAATACTCAGAGACTGGACTGACACACACACACACACGTGTCCTGAGTTGAACTTTAATTATTGTCACTTTATAACTGGCTGCTACCTCAATAACTGCTATGTCCATAGAACACTATCTCATAGTATGTTATGTTTACATTTGCCATTTTTAGAAACTGTCATCTTTTTGCACTACTGTG
This sequence comes from Moxostoma hubbsi, assembly GCA_032164185.1. Classification (NCBI taxonomy): domain Eukaryota; kingdom Metazoa; phylum Chordata; class Actinopteri; order Cypriniformes; family Catostomidae; genus Moxostoma; species Moxostoma hubbsi. Next base: position 29,338,907 of record JAVLUX010000007.1, on the reverse strand, counting down.
TACTGGTCGGCGCTGCACTGTCTCTTAATGTGTGTATTGTCCTGTTCATTGTTAGTAACTTATTGTACTGTCACGTACTTTTTGCACACATTTGCACGTGCACTTTATATAGGTATTTTATTTAGTCTGTGTAGTCTCATGTGGTTCTGGGTTTGTCCTATGTTGTTTTATGTAGCACCATGGTCCTGGAGGAACGTTGTATCATTTCACTGTGTACTGAACTAACTGTATATGGTTGAAACGACAATAAAAACCACTTGACTTGACTCAAGAGGCTCACTAGTGACTGAAGCTAGGGGCTGTAGCCTTTAGCCTACTCGTTAGCGTGCCCGCCTCCCATGCCAGAGATGGTGGTTTGAATAAAGCTCAGAGCGGATCAAGCAGGACCGGTTACATATGCATACACACAAGATTTAACTCTATATTGCAGCTACAACTATTCCAAATGTCTCTTTCTTGACTTGTAATTTCATCGGAAAGCTAAAAGTGAACACATTGCACTCACAGCCATGATGGAGTCTGAGCTGGGAAAGGCCCCAGAATTTCCAACTCCTCATCAGTGGGTTGACAGCAGCAACACTCCCAGCACCACTGCCAACAGGAGCGGCATGGCCAGTGACACAACAGGAAGTAAGACAGTCTGGACAGAAGACCCTGAGAAGAAGACAGCCAAGGGAAAGAGTCTCCAATAATTCAAAAGAGTAATTGTTTCAGATATATCTCAAAGGAAGAAATTATGATACATTTCGACCCTATGCTGCATTTGCCCTTGAGGGGGCATAGGGATAATTTTGAGGGGCAAAGCCAACAGAACCCCCCTACATCCAGTCCTTCTTTAGTTTAAGTCTTGCAAATCTATTGTTTGACTAATTACTAATTACTAGCTGGCTGAAGATGGTATTTGGGTCTCTAACAAAACTCTGGAGTTCTAGAAAACCCCTGTAGCATATACGTCACAAATTTGTCACTCATTATATTCACAAAGCAAATGAGCTTTGTGCCAAACTCTTTATTGTTGCCAAAGGTTTGCCAGGAGAGGCAAATTGTCCATTCTTGCTATGTTTGCTGTATGTTCCCCACTACCGGTGAAGAGCTGCAAATGACTTTTGGCAATAATTTGCAGTAAATTGTTTTGTTTGCTGCAATTTGACCACATCTGAACCGCCATGTCTGAAAAGAGAGACAATGACTGTAAATTGTAAATATGTATATCAGCAAAAGGTTTAGCTTGTAAACTTTTAGGACATCTACGTGGCTTCAAAGATCATAGACATGGACAAAAATTCACAAACTTTGTAGGGTTTTCAAATATCTCATGGCCTCAAATTCACATTGTTTGGTACAATTAAACTTCATCAATATGGCAAACAAACAACAGGACATTAAATAACAGAGAGAGAGAGCGAGAGAGAGAGAGAGAGAGAGATACGTGAAACACCACTCAGACACGTATTGTTACCCTCATTAGGAGTACCAGAGATTAGGCCAGATGTTTGGATAGAAGACCTTGATGAGAGAGTGGCTAGACTGGCCCATTAAAAAACAACAACAGAATTTTCTTATATTTGATTTAGAGTTACTCCAAAGAAACAGGAACACAACAAGATCATGAAAATTACTTCTGCCAAATAACCAAGTCATTCTCACCTCTGCTGAGGCTGAATATGTGCCCACAGTTGCTTAAGTACTGAATGAACACAAGGCAGGATGCAAAAGGCAAATAGATAGATAGATAAATAAATACATATTTTTTTTTCTCCCAAAACAGAGAAGGAAAAGTTCAAGATAACTCTTAATACACATCCTTTTTCCTGGATCCTGATAGATATGTGTATGTTTCAAAGCATTTAATAATCTGAAAGGTTTGTAGGTGTATACATATTTGGGGTCATGCCTGGATAGGATTTTCCCACATCAGATACAAGTTAGGATGGTGAGTGAATAATGTATTTATTTGTGTGACTGTTCATACCTTATTGATGGGTTCCAACTGTACGTCAAAAGTTGAGTGAGGAGGGTCGAGGTTATGCACAGGAAAGAAATGAAAGAGTACCACAGAAATTTAGCATGGAGTACAAATACACAAATTACATAAAGCACCTTTACTGATATTTTCTTGTTGAGATGACTATTTGCAATAAAATCTAAAGACTACTCTATCATAACTTAGAAATCTGTGAAAAATCTAATTAAATCTGTAAACCCTTCGTTTTCACAACCAGTAGACAGTCAGTATGTAAGGCAAAAGAAAAACACAAAAACTACACATTTTATCAAAATAACACACATAAAAATAAAAAATATAACATAAAAAACTAAAGCCATTTTTCTCTTTTGGCATATTTACTGTAGTACGGCAGAATGGTTTGGTAGCATATCAAAAGTAAAATAAATAGATAAATAAATATGTGAATCAGGCCCATCTGATTTGCTCATTTTCTGACCTGTGATAATCTTATACCCACCATCAGTTTAATTAAAAATGAAACCATCTTGTTGTTTGGGTCTTTTAAACTTCATCACTTTGATCAGAGGGCAAGCTAAAAATCCTCCTCACAATTTGACATATGACACAATACTTGTGATTAAAAGTCAAATAAAAAATATTATTTCCATAGAATACATATTTTCCCCTTAAATATTTATTGCAGTAACTTTTAAAGGATTTTAATAACCAATCAATGCTAATTTCCTTTAAAAAATAATATTTTTATTATTTTAAATATATCATTTTTCTATAATAGCTGTATTTGGTAGATTAGTTTCTGTAAATTAGATGTTTGATTTATCAGTACATACTATACAAATCTAAAAATCCTTAAACCAAGATACATTTACTTGAAAAGTATAATTGTGTATGATAATAACAAATGTTTTTTAGCAACCTAACCCTAACATCATAAACTTGTGTTAGATCTATGCTTAAAACAAGAAGAAAAAATAAATACATTTGACAATGGAGTAAAAAAACCCACTTAATTCAATATATATTCTCTATAAACAAGTCTTCTGGTTTTCCTTCTAAATATTATATCTTATTGTAATGCGATTTAGAATGGCAAGGAGGAGGCGAGAACCGGCTTGACAATATAAATAATAGTTTAATGAGAAACTTAAAAAAGACAAAACACACGCATGACGGACATGTCTGTAAATTATCTCTCTCTCCGATAAAGTCGGCCTTTATCCCTCTCAAGGCTTGATTAGTCTAACATGGGACCGGGTGTGTAGGATTACGACCCGGCCTCGACATTCCTCCCTCGTTCTCTCAGGCTGGGGACCCCCAGCATGACGTACACCCCCCCTCCCCCCTTTCCCTGGGGGAGGGCGTGCCCTTAGCCCCGTCTGCCGGCAGGTCATCCCCATCTACCTGGACGAGGGAGGGGACAAGGGGAGGGAAACAGAAATAATAAAAAATGTGTGTGTGGGGGGGGGGGGGGGGGGGGTACTTCCTGTAACAGTGTAGTACCCCCACAAAAAACACAGTAAAATTTAAAAGAGAGGGAAAATACCAACACAGAGCGGCAGTGAAAGAAAGAGAGGAGAGAGAGATAAAAAAAACAAAAAAAAAACTTAGCCACGCCCCTCTCGGCGTATCCCTCCTCCTTCCTGGATTTCATCACAGTGTAAAACGATTTAGAATGGCAAGGAGGAGGCTAGAACCGGCTTGACAATATAAATAATAGTTTAATAAGAAACAAAAGCCAAAACACACACGACAGACATGCCCGTAAATGATCTCTCTCTCCCGCACCATCCTCTGCAGTCGGCCTTTATCCCTCTCGGAAGCTTGATTAGCCTAACTCGGGACCGGGGGTGTAGGATCATGACCTGGCCCCGCCCTCCGCCCTGCCACACTTATTTTTAAGCCCCTCAAGTAAAACGATTCATTATTTCTCACCTACACCTATCATATCGCTTCTGAAGATATGTACTTAACTACTGGAGTCGTATGGATTACTTTTATGCTGCCTTCATATGCTTTATGGACCTTCAAAATTCTGTCCACAGTTCACTTGCATTGTAAGGACCTACAGAGCTAAGATATTTCTTCTAAAAATCTTTGTGCTCAGCAGAAGAAAGAAAAATCATACACATCAGGGATGGCATTAGGGTGTGTAAATGATGAGATCATAACATTTTTTGGGTGAACTATTCCTTTAAGGATGTATAGCGATTCTCATTGGCAAACAAGACAAAAATTCTGATTAAGAAATATTGTTTTTGCAGTGAAAGTGCTAATGCAGCAAAGCAATTTATTTTCGATAAGCATCTCAGCAAGGGCCATGCTAACTTACAGTAGGAGTTTTCATTGTCAGGTTTCTGCATTAAAAAGGCAGCTGCCACCATATAATGGTCAGAATTTATAAGGGACAGAGTCTAAAACACAAAAAAATTTAAAAGATCAAAACATCTGACTGCTCACACACTCATGCACACATGAAAAAAAAAAAAAAAATGAAAAGGAGGGTGTTTGTTTTCACCATCCTGTCAACACTAATGAGTATCTACATGTTGATTTCTCCCCTCTTCCCCAACCCCACCCCATTCCCTACTCTCAACCTCGGCCCGGCTCTCTTGCTCCTCATCAGTGGCCCAAAGTCATTAGCTGTGGTTGTAACCATGGTAACAGTGATCCGAGCGCCTGTTGCTCCCAGCCTGCACCTTAATGCCGCTGGCTCAGGAAGAGATGATGCATTAGGGTCACTATATGGGGGGTTACTGTCCCTATTCCACCCCAGACCACATAGTCAAGCATCTGCTATTCCCGTATCGCACTCAGCTTACCAGGCAAAGCCAGGGGCTTGGCACAATATCATGAATCATAATAAAGCCAACATAAACACAAATGCACTGTGTCATAGAGATAAAATATCATACACACAAAAACAAGCTCAGGTATATTTTGGATTCATGTGAAAATGATAAGTGTTCCTTTATTTGACAAAGCTAACTTTCATTGTTACACATTGTTATGATACTGTCTGCTTTGATTGAACATTTAAGTATTAATAATGTTTTACTTATTTGCATTAAATAAGTAGGCCTACTGTTATTTCATGTTATCTGCAGAAGTTACTTGCCTTGAAAAAGTAAATGTTATATGATAGAAGACAGTCTATGTAAAGTGGTGCAATATCTTAAATCATCCACAGAAATCAATAGGTAATTAGTTACTATGTACTGTATATACAGTGGTACAAGAACAATAATGTTTTAGTTTTATTATTTAATAAATATTATGATCACAAAGTGAATACATAACAGTTCTATAAACACAAAACACGCTGAAATGGTGCAAGGCCTCTACAGGAATACGATTTGCATGGAGAGCAAAAATAATCATGCAGGCAAATTAAAAAAACAACAACATCTGATTGCAATAAAATGTCAGAAGGAACACAAATATAAAGAGAGTAAATTGAGTATTGATAAAAAGTGTAATCTAGAAGAATTTAAATGATAGAGTGTGTGTGGCAGTAGTGACTGGGACTTACCTGTGTGTACGCCATTCTCCTCCTACGTTCGTCCCACTGTCTCACATCCCATCCAGAGCAACATACCACTGTCTGGATCCAGATTTACTCAATATAAAATAGAGAAAGAGAGAGAGAAAAGAATGTGTAGAAGTGACTCAAGTAATGAATTCAGTTCTCCATCGACTTGGTTACTCTATCCATCCTATCAAAATCTACTTCAGAAGTAATGATGAACATCCCTTCCACATACAAAACAACAAATACCCCCCCCCCCCCCTTTCTTTCTCTCTCTCTCTCTCTCTCTCTCTAGCTGTCTATCTCCTCTTCCTCCCCATCATCTTCAATCCCACCCACCCAGATGCACCTAATCTCCCTCTCTTTCCTGGCTCCCTCTCCACTCATGCCTACTCCTCAGAAATGAGACGCAAGACAACCAGCTCTCCTCTCCCTGGAGAGAACTGCGCCCTCCTCCCCTCCTCCTTCCTCCTGCCCTGTGTTGCTTTCAGAGACCAGTGACTCATCCAGGTTTTGCAAAAGCACTGATGTATATCAAATCTGTTTTGTGCATCCCTCTCTCCTCTCCAGCCTGTTTTTACAGCATCTCGCTGGCTGCAGCCACTTGTTGTTTCATTCACCACAAACACAGTAAAGAGGCTGAGGAGATGCAGGCAGACGGCAGGTGAAAGGTCTAATTACTGCTAAGGCAACATATTTCACAGGGAGTTTACGAGTGCCAGGGTCTGTGCGGCCATCTGCAGGTACTATACCGATGTGCTGCTGCATCAGAGAGCAAAGAGCACTTCGGGACACACACACACATCATCTTTAAAATGTGATGCTCAAGTTGTATAATAAATTGTAGGAAGGTTTACAGAAGTCTGTAGGCTGTATTTGGAACATTGGGTGGATCACACATGGAACAGCAGGAGCACATGGCCTGTTGCTGTGCCAGCTGTTTTGATACAAAATGGCCTTGCTTTCTAGTTGAAACTATTCATGTAAAGAGCATGTTATGGGGTGTAGAGTTACACAGAGTATATTGTTTGAAAAACACCATATGAAATATGCTAATTGGATTAAATTTTAGTTGTGCTTTTCACAATTATGCAACCGTATATCTTTTAAAAAGTGTTGTATATAAAGTGCCAATTGAGCAAGCCATAAACACTTACATTATTCATTTAGTAGACGCATTTATCCAAAGTGACCTACAAATGAAACACATAAAAAGCAATTTGTCATACAAAGTTTAACAACATCTGCAGTATAGGACAGCCAAGATCTCACAGTGGCTTGAGTAGTAAAGATGCTAGCACAGAAGAAAGAGACAGACAAGGATAAATGTTTTTGTTCATTAAGTGTAGGTTAAGTTCAGTAGTAAGTTCATAAAGCAACAGTGGTAAGGAAAAACTCCTTAAAGGGAAAAATTTTCTCATCATTTACTCCCAGATGTGTATGACTTTCTTTCTCCTACAGAACACAATTGAAATTTTTTAGAAGAATATCTCAGCTCTGTTGATCCTTATCCAAGATCCAATAAAATTGAATGGTGACTAGAATTTTGAAGCTCCAAAAAGGACATAAAGCCACTTAAAAGTAATCCATACTCCAGGGGTTTAATCCATATCTTCAGAAGTGTGGGTATGTATATGTATGTGTATGTATGTGTAACTGAATGCACTTTCCCCGTCTGTCGCTCACTTCAACGTCGTGTCGAAGAAGCGACACTAGGGGTCTCTCTTGAGCGCCGAAAGATGCCTCTGATCTATGAAAAAAGGCCAATGAGAGTTGGCGAACAGTATTTGCATACCCCGCCTCCGGATACGGATATAAAGGCGAGGGAAATACGCTCGTTCATTCAGTAATTTTCTTCGGAGCCGATGGTCGTGTGTATGCAGTCAGCTGTGAATGACACAACTGATCCTGCTTCTCATCATCTGACGCTTTGCTTGCTGTTGGATTTACGGCGCACTTCAGCGGCTTTTCTCTTCACTGCCGGCATGCAGTTTGCCCCTGGGCGCTTCGACAGCGCAGAGTTAAAAGAGTTGCCCCGTCTGCTCGCCGAGGGCGTCATCCTGCGGCTATGAAACACCCTGCTCCGCCTCAACCCGGGCCAGCTCTCAGCCCCAGCGTCGAGCACTCCACAGGAAGCAGACGCCCCTGTCTCACGGACCCCCTCGAGGACCCGGAAGGCTCCCAGGCTGTCCGAAGACGCTCAACCCAGGGACCAAGATGTTAGCTCCGGAGGTGGTAAGACCGCTCCGTTCCCGGTGGAGGGCCGGGAGGAGAATTTTTTGTCTAATTATTTTTCACATTCTCATATTCTCTGTAACGAGCTATTTCCTTTTGTCTCTGGGTCACCTGGCCCGCAAATGCCATTCTCACGGCACTCTGCCACCAGATCTCAGCAGTCCCGGCTTCCTGGACACGGACCACCCGTCTCCAGCCCCACGACTGCCCCCCAGCCGGCCGGTTCCGACGAGTCTAGAGGACGCCTACCCGGGACCTCCTCCTCAGTTGCTAACCCGCTCCCTGTCGGGTGTGCGGAGCAAGGTAAGTGCTTTGAGTCTTTTCTCAGCACCCCAGCTGCGGGTCGCCCTGTCGCTGCCCAACGCTGCCCTACCTGCTCCGCCCCACTGCGAAGCCCTGCCGGGTACATCAAAATTAATCGTCCCCTTGGTGCCCCTAGCGCAGAGGTTGGACGCGTGGCTTTCACTTCCCAACCCGTCTCACTGGCTGGCCCGGACCATCCAACTCGGTTACGCAATTCAGTTTGCCAGGCCCCCGCCCCCCTTCATGGGCGTCCGCTTTTCCGCAGTACACGGCGAACACGCCCAGTCCCTGCGCGTGGAAATCGCGACTCTTCTGGCCAAAGACGCAATAGAGCCTGTCCCTCCAACCGAGATGAAGAAGGGTTTCTACAGCCCTTACTTCATCGTACCCAAGAAAGGCAGCGGCTTATGACCAATCTTGGACCAGCGAGTTCTCAACCGAGCGTTGCACAAACTCCCATTCAAAATGCTCACGCAGAAGCACATCTTAACCTGCGTCTGGCATCTAGATTGGTTCGCAGCGATAGACCTGAAGGACGCGTACTTCCACGTCTCCATCCTGCCCCGACACCGACCCTACCTGCGGTTTGCATTCGAGGGCCAGGCGTATCAGTACAAAGTCCTCCCCTTCGGCCTGTCTCTGTCCCCTCGCGTCTTCACGAAAGTCGCAGAGGCAGCTCTTGCCCCGCTCCGAGAAGCCGGCATCCGCATACTCAACTACCTCGACGACTGGCTCATTCTGGCCCACTCACGAGAGTTACTATGTGCCCACAGAGACCAGGTGCTCAGGCACCTCAGCCGTCTGGGGCTTCGGGTCAACTGGGAAAAGAGCAAGCTTACTCCAGTTCAGAGCATCTCTTTTCTCGGGATGGAGTTAGACTCGGTCTCAATGTCGGCACGTCTCACCAACGAGCGTGCCCAGTCAGTGTTGAACTGCCTCGCCGCCTTCAGGCCAGGCACAGCGATCCCCTTAAAACTTTTCCAGAGGCTCCTGGGGCATATGGCGTCCTCCGTGGCGGTCGCGCCGCTGGGGTTGATGCATATGAGACTGCTCCAACACTGGCTTCAGACCCGAGTCCCGAGACGAGCATGGCGCCACGGCACACACCGGGTAACAATCACCCCCGCCTGCCGTCAAACATTCAACCCCTGGACAGACCTCTGTTTCTTACGGGCTGGAGTACCCCTACAGCAGGTGTCCAGACATGTCCTGGTCATGACCGACGCCTCCAGATTGGGTTGGGGCGCCGTTTGCAATGGGCACACAGCCTCAGGCCATTGGAAAGGGGCCCAGCTGCATTGGCACATCAACTGCCTCGAGTTGTTGACCGTCCTTTTGGCCCTGCAGAAGTTTCTCCCGTTAATTCGGGATGAACATATCCTAGTCAGGTCGGACAGCACCATTGCGGTCGCGTACATAAATCGCCAAGGTGGCGTACGCTCCCGCCACATGTCACAACTCGCCCGTCGTCTCCTCCTTTGGAGCCAGCACCGACTCAAGTCGCTGTGTGCCACTCACATCCCCGACAACCTCAATGTGATAGCGGATGCACTGTCACGACAACGCTTGCCTGGTGGAGAGTGGAGGCTTCACCCCCACTCGGTTCAGCTGATTTGGGAATGGTTCGGCAAGGCCCAGGTAGACCCCTCTGCCTCCCGAGAGACCTCCCACTGCCCGCTCTGGTACACCTGCTCAGAGGCTCCCCTCGGGGCAGATGCACTGGCACACAGCTGGCCGGTGTGGCTGCACAAGTACGCATTCCCCCAGTGAGCCTTCTTGCACAGGTGCTGTGCAAGGTCAGGGAGGACGAGGAGCAAGTCACTCTCGTGGCTCCTTACTGGCCCACCCGGGCCTGGTTCTCGGACATTGTACTCCTTCGCTCCTGGCGAATTCCCCTGAGGAAGGACCTTCTTTCTCAGGGACGGGGCACGCTCTGGCAACCTCTACGTCTGGCCCCTGAACGGGACGCAGAAGATCTAGCTGGTCTACCACCCATGGTCGTAGCCACGATCAAACAAGCCAGAGCCCCTTCTACCAGGCAACGCCTGAAATGGCGTCTGTTCGTGAATTGGTGTTCTTCCTGGGCAGAAGACCCACAGAGGTGCGCAGTTAGGTCAGTGCTCCTGTTCCTACAGGAGGGGTTGGAGGGGAGGCTGTCCCCGTCCACCTTGAAGGTGTATGTCGCCGCTGGTGCAGCTCACCACGACCCAGTAGATGGCAAGTCCCTGGGTAAGCACGACTTAATCGTCAGGTTCCTAAGAGGTGCCCGGAAGCTAAATCCCTCCCGGCCAAACCTGTTCCCCTCCTGGGATCTCTCGGTGGCCCTCACTGGTCTTCAGAGATCCCCCTCCGAGCCGTTAGAATCAGTTGGCTCAGGGCCCTCTCTTCAAAAGATGGCCCTGCTGATTGCACTCGCTTCCATCAAGAGGGTCGGGGACCTGCAAGCGTTCTCTACTAACGACACTTGCCTGGAGTACGGTCCGGCAGACACACGTGATCCTAAGACCTCGACCGGGCTATGTGCCCAAGGTTCCTACCACGCCCTTCAGAAGATCAGGTAGTGAACCTGCAAGCGCTGCCCCAGGGGGAGGCAGACCCAGCCCCCTCACTGCTGTGTCCGGTACGTGCTTTGCGTGCCTACCTGGAACGTACCCAGAACTTCAGACGCTCTGAGCAGCTCTTTGCCTGCTTTGGGCGATAGCAGAAAGGGAATGCTGTCTCCAAACAGAGGCTGTCCCACTGCGTAGTGGACGCCATTCAGTTGGCCTATCACACCCAGGCCGTGCCCCCCCTAAAAGCGGGTCCGAGCCCACTCCACCAGGAGTGTGGCGTCCTCTGGGCACTGGCTAGGGGCACCTCCCTAGCAGACATTTGCAGAGCTGCGGGCTGGGCAACACCTAACACCCTTGGAGATCTTACAATCTCAGGGTTGAGTCAGTCTCATCCCGTGTTTTCTCAGGTCCGAGCCCGTAGGACTCGGTACACATCGACGGTCTGACCGGGTGAATCGCTTGCGTCCAGCGCCCTTTCCTCTGTCGAGGTAAAATGGTGCGCCTTCTTCCCAGGAGACCCCTTTTAGGTTCCTGGTTGATTCCTCCCTAGCCCTTTTGGGTCTGCATCAGTTCAGCGGAGGAACTTGCCGGCCCAGCCCACTATGGGTTCCCCAGGCTACCCCTACTGGAATAGGTGCTCCACAGGTTAGGCCTCCTACGCGGACTCCTCCCGTGTGTACTTCCGTGGTACGGTCACCTTACGAGCTGACCCGCGTCTCCCTTAGGCAGTCCTTCGCTGCCCTCCGGACGCCGTGTTGTAGCAACTCCCCCCTCTTCGAGGTTGGACAAACCACCGCGTCATTTTTCCCACATGTGACCCAAGAGGCCATGTGATGTATTTTGCCACCTTTCGGGTGGGTGTGGCCTCCACAGGTTCTTTTCCCCCTGAAAGAATAGGAATTCGGGTAAACCCCCTTCCCTCGATGCGGTAAGGGCCCCGGCTGCACTTGCTCTATGCCGAGAAACAGAGAGAAAAGAGGCCCAGCCAGGCTTGGCCCGTTCCCTAGTTGGGAGCGTCACCTTGTTCCCCCCTAGGGTAACCAAAAGGATTCTGACGACTTTTTCGGGGCATTGGGGAAGAGTACGTGCAGCCTGAACACAGTTGGTCGCTTGTGCACGTAGGATACCTGCCCGCTTCTGTGTCAGCAGTACACGTACACGGCTCAGTGCATGGCGAGTTTTGAAGTGGACCCCTAGTGTCGCTTCTTCGACACGAAGTCGAAGTGAGCGACAGACGCGGAACGTCTCGGTTACGTATGTAACCTCCGTTCCCTGATGGAGGGAACGAGACGTCGTGTCTTCCCGGCCACGTCGCTGAGCCGAGTCGCTGAGGACCGCCGCGGAACAAACCCGGCTCCTCAGAAAAATCCTGAATGAACGAGCGTATTTCCCTCACCTTTATATCGGTATCCGGAGGCGGGGTATGCAAATACTGTTCGCCAACTCTCATTGGCCTTTTTTCATAGATCAGAGGCATATTTCGGCGTTCAAGAGAGACCCCTAGTGTCACTTCTTCGACACGACGTCTCGTTCCCTCCATCAGGGAACGGAGGTTACATACGTAACCGAGACGTTTTTTCTATAAATCTCCACTTTCACGTTCAAAATGGGAAAGAATGTGAAAGTGGAGATTTACAGTAAAACAGGATTTAAATATTGGTATGTTTCACACCAACACTTATCATATCGCTTCTGAAGACAATGGATTTAACCGCTAGATACTTTTATGTGGCTTTTATGTGATTTTTGGAGCTTCAAATGTCTGGTCACCATTCACTTCTATTGTAAGGACAAACAGAGCTGAAATATTCTTCTAAAAATCTGTGAAGAAAAAAAGTCACACATCTGGGCTGGCATGAGGGTGAGTAAATGATGAGAGAATTTTCATTTTTAGGTGAACCGTGCCTTTAAGATGTTTAGGTAGATTAGGAAGAAACCTTGGGAGGAACCAAGAGTTAGCTTGGGAAGCCCTCCTTTTGAAGCTGGCAAATTAATTTGAATTGAATTGAGTATTCCATTGAAACACAGCATTTGAAATTAAGAAGGCCTTGATATATGTTTGAAACCAGTAGGAAACAGCAGGTATTCAGGGGGGAAACCCATTGTTCTCATGCAAATACAAGATTGATACAATTCATGTTTTTATGATAGATGGATGAAAAGATAAACAACTGGATGCCGAGAATCAGAGTGTGAGATAGAGATGGTTTGATTTCAGCAACTTTTTGTTTTTCCTTTTGAAAACCAGTTGGAAAAAATAGCTGATAAACAGACTTACAGTGACCTCTGCTGTTGTCATTTCAGACATCTTCTTGGTCTGCTTAAATTGTAGAAATGTACCTACATATAGATCAAAGCTCCAAATGACTGGCTTCAAGGATAATGTTTGGGCAAATCTATGAACACCCAAGACATCTGACACATTTTAGAACACATTATTAGAGAGTATGGAATAACAGTTTTATTTACATATCATTAGACAATTAAATTAATTTAATTGTCATTTTAGAACTTAATTGACATTTTATATCATTATATTGTTTATGATAATTATATTTTTTTTAAATTTTCTTTATTATGAATTCTTTGTTTATTTTATGTACAAAAATAATTTGTTTTTCAACCTAACTTTATATCTTATTCTCCAAACCCAGGGTTTTTAATGGGGGTATTTGCAAATATATATATATTTTCAAAATATATTTCTAAATGTTCAATTGTTTTAGAGCTTGTTTTTGTTTCTTTAACGATTTTAATGAAAGGTATTATACAGCGTTACAGATAAAATCTAGTATTACTGACTTAGAGTTTGGGTGGGGAGTCCCTGGGTCAGAATTGGCTGACAACCCATGCTCTAAACATATTTTGATTTATTGTGGAACCCAAGCAGTGCATATTAAATTCTCATCTAATCCGTCTCCCATAACTTTATTTTACAGATGCTCTACCTCCAACAAACCAAATCTTACAAGCAAGTGGATAAATTAAATGATAATTAGAAGGATGAGATAATTTCCTCAAGATAGAGGGCACCTGCTCTGGGCCACACGGTAATTGAGACAAAGCCACAATGTGTATACTGCACAGATAAAAAAATAATCAAATAATCATTTTGTGGCTGATCAAAAAAAATTTGACAATTACACCACCTGCTTATGGAAAATTATGTCATGTGCCAGTCTTTCTGTTCTTGTTTGCAGAACAAATCTGATTTTGTTGTTGTTGTTAATTTTCTATGTCCCTATTTATGGCCTTAAAAGTACAAAGATACTCAGATAGTTAGAGATGGTGTAAGGTGGATACTGTTATGCCATATTCAAGTATTATATTCAGAAACTAATTAAAGACTGGTAAATTTTTATCACTGAACATACTACTTTGTTTAAAAAAATAAATACATAGCAACCAGCTGTTTCATTCCAAAATCACTTTTATTTTGACAAAGGACAAATATACAATAAAACCTTGTGCAGTCCAAAATATATATTTCTTTCAATTCATGTATTGAAATACATGTATAAATTATATTTACTTTATGTACAGAATTGCTCTCCTTTTCCTTTTATATGTACATAAAGTACAATGTATTTTACAATCAAATTTACATCCAAGCAGCTTTTATATTGCTTGCTTTGGACTAAATTTAAGCCTTGTTTTCTGAGAATTTCCTGTTTTGTTTCCTTTTTTCATTTTCTGTACTGGTTTTAAGCAAAAACAAGAAGCGTCAGAGTCTGTTGCTTAAGTTCCACAAACATATCCCTGTGAAGTTGATGACACTAAACCAAGGAATTAGAACCTGGGCCTCTCTTTGTTTTCACTGTATCAGATCTGTATCACATAAATGGTCATGCTATGTGAACACTTTGTGTAAGAACAGGTCTGTGTTGATAGATGAGATGTCAAGCAGGAAAAATAATAAACTGAGGGAAATTAACTGAGGTGGACTAAAACGCTTACAGTTCGACTCATCCATGGAACACAAAGTATCAATTAAACAATAATACAATTGTTACAGATATTGTTAATTATTTCATTTGATTGATTTTATGTACGAAATGGGGAAAATACTTTACAAATAAGTGGTCTCACTCCACTTTTTTTCCTCCAAAACAGGATGTTAAGTCTGGCATTGCTAATGCTGTGGGGAGTGTGGAAAAACTGCTCATACCCACAGACTATGTCTACTCAAGAACCATGACATCATGGTCTCCCTGAGTCATTAAAAACCAAACAGCTCTCAGATGCAAACTATAGTCTGTACTTATATCATACTGGTCTTTAAAACAGGTAATAGGCTAAGTCTTAACAAAATGCTTCTCTTGGAATGGTAACTAAATTTGCAAAAGCAGAAATCAACAAACAAAAGTGAAGTCTAAGCAGCATTCCGGCTTTTTGAAATAAGTTCTGTAATTGAAACAATACTAAGTTGTACCAAAACACATTTTATACAAGTATTGTTGTACCTATTGAATATTTTATATTATGCTGTAATCTTGTGCTACTTTTTGGTACACTTTTAGAAAACAGTGAATTATATTAGCAGAAATTAATGTCAGGGTGTATAAACAACTAGATGTTGCAACCCATGGCTGTGTGTTCAGCAATACCATTTATAATTAACCTTTACTCTGCATCTATATATTTGCAGTGGACACCTCTGCCCAGGCTGGTCCTCTGTGGTCGTCCAAGTCGAATAAGGCGAGGGAGGTGGTTCCAGGAGTAGGCCAGTCGGGCGGAGACCATATCAAGGGTGACATCACTGAATTCATCCCAAAGGTTGGAGGGTATTGATTCCTTCATGAGCTTAGGTAGGGACACTGAGTCAGGCAGAAGCCCATTATCACCACCGAGGAGTAGATGGCTGAGAGCCCGAGACTGTAGGCTGTCCCTTAGACTGCGAAGAAGATCATCCAGCCTGTCCACGAGGTTGCACTCTTCCCAGGCCTCATGGGGCGTACAGAGCAGCAGACGAAGCCATGCGGTCTTGAGAGCATAGGAAGAAAGGACTCCTCCCCATTCAGCTCTGGCCTGCTGGTCCAGCGTCTCCCCACCAAGGTTCCGCACCTCTTTCAGAAGCTGAAGGCACTTCAGATGACAAGAGCTGGAGGGCAATCTGCCTTTTAGCCATGCCAGCAGTCTCTGCTCCTGTCGG
Source organism: Moxostoma hubbsi (assembly GCA_032164185.1). Lineage (NCBI taxonomy): Eukaryota > Metazoa > Chordata > Actinopteri > Cypriniformes > Catostomidae > Moxostoma > Moxostoma hubbsi. The sequence goes on along the minus strand of JAVLUX010000007.1, from coordinate 29,323,170 downwards.
GGAAAATACACCGTCCATAGGTCCTGTCCTCGCTGAGCATGTTGGGATGCCACCAAGAAGGCACCGTCACCTAGAGGCAAGGCTGGGATCAACCGAACGCCCATCGAGATGTGGCAGCAGACATAATCAGAGCGGGGTGTCAGATGAAGTAGTACCTGCTGCTCCTCACTGAGAGACAAACTGAGTGAGCAGCGTTGCTCAAACTGGTAACGCACGGTAGCAAGGCAACGCTGGGTGGCTGTGTAAAACCAGCGCTGGACAGAGTTTGGACTCATCCTGTAAGCACATTGTCCATTGTGTAAGTGCATGAATGTGTCAGTGAAACCTTTGTGACGGCGCGTCCACTCTGCCTTGCGAGGTGTGTTCAGCGTGCATAGTGGTGGCCCCCCATGTTTGTCAGAGCAAATACTAGTCTCCAGTTTTAGCCCCCGAGGGGCCCGCAGTGGCACCAGGATGTCAAAGCAATCCGGTGAGCCCACTTTGTGCTCCTCATATGAGCTCCCAAACTGGATGGAGTCACCTCGGAAGGCCAGGGAAGACTCAGGTGGGACATCAGTGCGCCCTACCCTCACAAGTTCACTCACCAGCTTGGCAACATGGGCTTTACTGTGGCCCAGAACATGTGGGGAAAGACGCACATGCTTCTCATAGTGATCGTCCAGTAGTTCTCTCTTAGATACTCCTGATTTTGAGTGTAGCTCAGAGGGCTTTTGAAAAACCCCCTTAGCAGAGCTAGGCTGAGTTGAGAAGTACTTGATGAAGAAGTAGCATAATATAAAAGCCAAGATGTATTTAAGCAGTGAGACAGCAGCATGTCCCTGGTCAGTACAATCATTACCTTGGTCCTCCGAACCGATGAAGATGAATTGGTGCAGTAGCAGAAGCGCAGTGAGGATACAAATGACCAGAGGCCAGAACAACTTGAGATTGAGAGTGTAAACGCTCATCCTCTTCCTCGTTCTCCTCCAGTCCACTCCAACTGTATAGGAAAGTTGGGGCTAGCCCATGTTGTACTGCTCTTCCAGCTTCTAAAATCCAGGCCACGCTGATGTTCTTTCTGCCCTCTCACACAAAAACTGAAACCCAGCTTGTCTTGTCTGTTGCGTAAGGGGAAGCGTACTCTGTACAGTTTATTTGCAGATGCAGCGTGCGCCCAGGGCAAGAGCAGTCCTCTCATTCAGGATGTTTGAAAATCCCCCCTTTTGTCGCAAGCAAGTGCTGTGTGAAACAGGAGAGCGGGTTCTCAGTGTGTGAGCTCAGAGGAAATGCCAAACTCTTGAGAGAGGAATTTCTGTTTAAAAAATAGGCGTTCAGAACCCAGAGCCTGTCTACACTCCTTTCTCTCCTCCCTCCTCTCTTAAAGAAACACAGAGCTAAAAATGGGAAGTGTCAATTGACAGAATGGGCCTTAGAGTTTTGTCTACCACTAACAACATTATAGAGATTAAATCCAGAAACCAACACCATGATCAACAGTCATCTCAAAAGTTAATAGTAAAAGTTAAAACAGCAATATTTTAATGGATATTTCACCCAAAAAATTAAATTCTGTTATCATTCACTCACCGAAATATCCTCTTTTTTGTTCCACAGAAGAAAGAAAGTTGTGTGGATTTAAAACAACATGAGAGTGAGTAAACTGATGTAAATAGAAATTGAAACTGTGCTTTTATGTCATTTCACAACACCCTTTGCAAAATTCTGGGAATTAATTATAAAAGATGACGTCAGTAGAGGTGTGTCCCCTGTAAACCACAACACAGAAGACCATTGAGAAGGTTTTTAAAAAGATTGCATACATACATACAAAGTATTTCACTTTGGTCACTGTGATGGGGGTGAAACAGTAAGATCTCTGTACCTTTGTTGACCCACTGCCAACCCTTCCCCTGATCACCCCTGACCCCTACAACACTGAACAAGAAACCAATGTCACAGTTTGTCAACAGTCATTCTTGTTGCGTTCAAAGAAGTTGAATGTCTTTTTTTTGGGCTTTGTGGAAATTAGCCTTTAAATGTTTTATTGGTTTATGGACACAAGGTTTAACATGGCTTATTCAAATCTTTGTCAAATACAATTGTGTCACCTAATCACTCTGTAATCGCATCTTTCTGAATGCATAAAGTCCTGAACGGTCTACAGAATTTGAATTTAAGCAAAGTAGCCAGTCAGTCTGCTGCACAGTTATCATCAGGTACAAATTCAAACAGTGAGGTGGGTACCACACCTTTCCAAGTACAAGTTTAAACCACTACTCTCCGATTTTTCAAAACAAACACTGCCCATAGTCACAAAACAGTGCGTCAAGTACAGAAAACCACAGATGTACACAAAACCACGGCACAAGGCTCAGTCCTGCATGATCCCATCAGAGGATAAACACAAAGATAGCTCATTCAACATGGCTGACTGAACAGTGTTTAGATAACAATATGATTGTCTATTGGGACTTAGGTCACCAACTAAGCAGCTGCCTGAGGAAGGAAGTGATATTCATTCTAAGGGGAGAACTTGAAAGGCAATGGACAAGAGGCATTTACTGTTGTGTTTCTGTCCAGTACCTTCTTATCAAACTTCTCATGCTATTTTGATCTATGCGGCCCACTCTAAAAATACCAAGCTATCTCAAGGGGTCAACAACCACACAACAACAGATAACTGGTCTGATGATTTGCAATTACCATTGAATTTAATTCAGCCCTTCCCCTAGAAGAAGATTGTCTTGTGGTAATGCCTTGGGGGAAAACAGCACCTTGAAACATTTTTTACATGATTCATAATACTGAGTATGATTATACTGATCATTGCCCACAGTAAGCTTCTGAGCACAACACATACACTGTAGTAAATCTTTATAGTAAGCCAATGCTAAGAGATAAACAGGCATGGAGACGAATTAACCATTCATAACACCATCCGCACAGTTTTTCAATTGCTTTCCTAAACGTAGACTAGACGTTGCGCCATGTTATGCTTATTTTCGTTTCATTGTCTGGCGCAGTAGCGCTGTGTTTTTTAGGTGCCGTGCCATGTAAAAAAGAAAACTAACTGTTAACTGTTAAAAACGCATCTTAAGACTCCTGCGTTCTGCTCCATTCATGGCACTGCATCTAGCTTTTTTTATAAGGCCTAAGGGGCAGATCACACCGAACGCTTCCTTTAAAAAAAATTATAAATATATATAAAATTATTATTTTTTGCAGCAGGGAATGGAGAATAATTCAGTTCCACACAATCAACAGCCTATCCTGTGCACATATATCTATGTAAAAGAGCATTATCAACAACTGGCTCTCAGAAACAGTGTTTCTATTAAGATCTAAAGACATGTGATCTGTTCACAAAGAATAACTTATGCAGTGTTTCCAGATGGGTCAACTTCCTCTGACACAGACTTATTATGAGAAACAACAGTTCATGTGGCAGCTTCTGCATTAAATGCAGCAACTTGTCACACATTGCAATGCAGCCTTTAAGGAGTGAGTAGTTGAAATAGTCTGCTTTTGTAAACCTCAAACTTCAGAAACTTTACAAACTTTGAGAAGTCCTTTATGGGTTACATGTGGTCAAAAACGATAGCAGGCTGTAAGCTGATGAACAATTCAAGTTACATGGGGATTGCATCAGCTTCTCCCTCTCTCTCTCTCTCTCTCTCTCTGAGTGTGTATGAGTAAACGGTAGCTCTGCCCCCTCACAGAAACAGCCAAAGTAAACAGAACTCTCATGAGCACATAACCAGCACAGTCAGTCTAAAGGACTCTTGTCAAAGAGGAGGAGGGGGCCAAAAGAGTAATTTGTGCACTACTCATTTTCTGTCTTCTTAAGTCTTCATACAAAACTCCCAAACAACAGGGACTGAATAGCGTTTTAACACAGTGAAGTGCAAAAGTCCACTATTGAAAATGCTTCTATTTAGCATTGTTTTATCATTTTATACAAATATTTTCATAATAAATTAGATTATTGGCATAAATTAAATTAGCATTTAAAAAAAGGGTTGAAAAATGTACATGAATTTCTAAGTGTGCACCTTTTGATTTAATGACAGCATACAATCAAAATGGCATGGACTCCAAAAGTTGTTTAAAACTGGATGATCCATGTTATCCCAGCATGATGTGAGAACGTTGCAAGGAGAATCTTGTGTGCATCAAAGCAACCAAAGAAATCAGACATTTTGTACAAACTAAAGGAGTTAACATGGCCAATGACATAAATTTGCATAATTAACTTTTTTTTAACAACTTTGAGTTTATACCAGCTGAATCTTATTGAAGCAAAAGGAGTACATACCAAATACTAAGAAATTGTGATCATTAATAAAGGCAAATACATAATACTTAAAAGTTGTCAACCTTGTACTTAAAAGAGCACACGCAAAAAAAAGCATTTTCACAGGTGGGCTCAGACTTTTGCACCCCACATTGAAAGGAAACTGAACTACAGGCCTGACAGAGGCTCTTTTGGTATCTATGGACTCTAGAGGCTGAGAGCATGCTCTGGGCTGGCACATAGATTAGGTCATGGGAACCACAAGGAGAAAGTCTTTCAAGACCTCCCAGCCAGCTGTTCCCTGTGTCTCTGCTCCACAGATTACGTTACATGTTTTTATAACGACTCGTATGATAATTTCACCTAATAATGTATGTAAATATCCCTGCCATGACCAGCATCACAGTTTGAATGAACAAATCAGCATGTGTGACAATTCCCTAAAGACTAAATTGATAATATTTACATTTTCATTGCATTTAAAATGTATAACGATTGTGTGCGGGAGGGTAGGGCCACAAAATGTTTAGGTATAGTAAAAGCAGTATATGTGTATATGTATTGCATTTTGATAGGCCAAGCTCTGGTTCCTCACATCTGGATAGACCTCTGCCTACATATATCTCAATTGTGTGGCTCAGGCTTTACCCATTTTCATGAGCTTGAGAAGACTGCCCTCTTATGCCACAAAATAGAATTGCAGTATAATTGTTCAAGTAGTCTGCAAAAACACAAAAGTTAGGGTTAGATTTAGGGGTGGGATTAAGGTTAGGCGTAGGTATAGGGTTTCTGTGAGACTCAAAATAAACACAATAAACACAGTGTGGGAATGTCACATATGACTAAAAAAACTTTCGGCAGCTGGATAGTTACATTCTAGACACGGCCCAAAAGTACTGTTAAGACATATGACCTCCATTTGAACAAAATGGCTATTGTTAGAAAGTTACAATACATTATTCTTAATTTTATCCCTTTGAAAGAAGTCCAACCATGTTTAAAATCTTAATAAAATATTTATATAATGCTAAAACTAAATATTTAGACACATTCAGAGACATTAATTGCAGCTTTACAGCCAGACTGTATGATTGCTTTCATCAGCTGATATCCAGGAACCTGCAAAAAAGATGTAAAAAGCATCAGCTTGTTTTTACTGTATATCATTGTGAGGACTCTCCATAGACTTCCATGCATTTTATGGATTTTATACATATCTAACAATAATATCTACCCCCTAACCTTACCCCTAAACCTCACAGAAACCTTTTTGCATTTTTTAAATAATAATAATAATAATATAAAAAAAAACATAGCTTAGAATGCTTAATAAGCCATTTCACTTGTGGGTACTGCTGGCTGGGCCCCACAAGGTAGGTGATCTCACGTATTACTATCCTTGTGGGGACATTTGGTCCCCACAATGTAGTATAAACATGTACACACTCTCACTCTCTTTCTCTCTCTCTCACACACACACACACACACACACACACACACACACACTACACATGTTTGTAACTGAGAGAAAATGATACAAACCTTAAGTCACAGTATTCCTCTGATGACATCCATTGTTTGTGCTTGATTTCATGCTCATGAGAGCGCTGTGACTCTGGTCCTGCCCTGATAGTAAATGAAGCATGATTGGTTGAAGATAGAACGTGCTACGATTGGTCCGTGTAATGTGGCCGTTATCTGATTGGCTTGAGTAGATGATGGGTGGAGTCCACCTATTTGTAGGTTTGTGTGCACATCTTGATGCTAGATTTGTTTCAAAATCGACAAATCTGCAAATGCACAGTAAGCGATCCACAAATAAATGCGCATGATTCACTTATCAATGCTGGCCAGATTTGTGTTTGTGAGTTCAAAATATATTTCTAAACATTTTATTTGTAAATAATACTATTTTAATTATATTTGTGAATTAATTTAATTTTTTGTGAAATTCCTACATTTATTTGTGGATCTCATTCAATTCATTTGTGAACCAACTTTCTATTTGTGAATCTCTTTCCATTTGTATGTTAATATGCAATGATTCCCTCTCCATACACACACACACACACACACACACACACGTTGAGTTTCCAAGTTTTATGGGGACTTTCCATAGACATAATGGTTTTATACTGTACAAACTTCATATTCTATCCCCTAACCGTAACCATACCATTAAAACTAACCCTCACAGAAAACTTTCTGCATTTTCAAAAAACAAAATTTAGTATGATTTATAAGCTATTTTTCTCATGGGGACCGACAAATTGTCCCCACAACAAAAGTTTTTTGTGTTTTACTATACTTATGGGGAAAACTTATGTTTTATTTTAGTCCAAACTATTTAAAAAGTGACATGAAATGATTTGCCTGTTTTAGGGTTAACTCTTCTAATGCACACTTTAAATATATCACCATTCTATGGTTTCTTTGTGAGTCAAGTATGAAGCACATCCTGTTTTAAGGCGTACCCCCGTTTCACATCACAAGCTTGAGCAACATCATAGCTACGACTACAGACTTGCTAGGGCAGACATTGGCAACATATGGCCAGCGTGTCAGATCAGGCCCTCCACATGGTTTAAATGTGGCCCACGGCTCATTTATCTTAAAAGCGGTTTTTTTTTTTATTGGATATTTCAGTTAGCTTGCATTGGGACCAACACGTCTCCACAAGCGTTTAACGTGCTCAGGGTTGCCAGATAAGAGATTTGTACTTGCGCAAATTGGAAATAGTCTGCCAAATGTTATACTTATTTTGTGCAATTCGGCAACCATGCACGCGAGTGCGCTGTTTCTATATCCCTTTGAACAAACTTAGCGATCTGTAGTGCAATATTCTGCTCAAGGAAAAGTGTTAAACGGCTACTCTGTGTCCATTCTTGAGGCTGCTTTTGATGTTTGGTGCTACTTTGCAGGTAAACCTTCTCAGTGATTAAATTAAATATAAAAGTATTGCAAAAGCAAGCCAGAGACGAATATGTATATGTATTTTTTATTTGTGCAATTTAGAAATGTTGAAGTCCCTTTGCATCTGTATGTTAATCTAACTCTTTCAGTAATCATTTATCATAGTCATGCAGCCTGTGTTATTCTGTTGTGTGCTGAAAGTCAAACCATCGAGGAGACCCGCATCATGACCCTTTTAGCATGGGTAATGTTTTTGAATAAAATAAGTAAACTCCAAACATTAAAAGTTTTATAAATATTTTTTAAATATTTTTTTTTATTTATTAAAAAAGACCCCATATATAGAGATTGTTAAATTGAATAATAAATTAACAGGGAAGTGGAGATGGTCAAATAAATTTATAAGTTCTGCCTTTATTCAGTATTTTAATGCCTGATAGAAAAGTATCTACCTTTGTAGAGCAATACAATACTTTAGGCAATTGCAGAATAGTCTCACTAGTCACAGATACACTTCAGAAAATTGAGTACACAACTATTTCTGGGCTTAAAAGATACAAAAAAACAAATCAACGCAGAACGTATCTCAAAAGGAATACAATGTGGCCCCCTATGCACACTTAAAGCCCGATGTGGCCCCTTTACCAAAATAGTTCCCCACCCCTGTGCTAGGGCTTTCACAGTGGAAGCATAAGAGAAGCAGCTCTATACAGAAAAATAAAGTAATTTCTATGTTGCTTCATTAAGTATTTGCCTTTATTAATGATCACAACTTATAAAATGGTTTTAGGAGTGGGAGACATACAGTAAGTATTACAAACTTGATCGTCATAAAATCGTATATAAATCATACTGATGTAACCTAATAAATCCTGAAGAAGTATTTCATTTAGCAGTGTTGTAGTCAAGACCACCTAAACCAAGACCAGAGTGTATCAAGACCAAGACAAGTCCAAGACTCTGAGGTGTTGAGACCAAGTTGAGACCAAGACCAAGGAAGGGCGAGACTGAGTCAAAACCAAGATCAGACCAGTGGGAGTACAACACTGCTTGACACACTCATGATAAAATGTGAACACACATAATAGGCACCCCTCAAATTGATCTGAAAGGTCCACATTCCCATAAAAACACCCACAGAAAACAAATTCCTCTCTTTTATGCCATATATGTTTGATTGTGTGTGTGTGTACCATGAGAAATGTCTTGATAAAATAATCAAAAGACATTACAGAGGTGAATTGTATGTGTAAATTTTCCTTTGTTTTCTATGTGTAAACAATTACAAATAAACACTAAGGAGCTGAAATCAACTTAACCATCTTTATTCAACATGACTTTTCCAAGTTCCACCTAAAACAATAACATTTTTGTGCAAGCATCCCATCACTTTTTCTGGATGACTCTTCCCCTAGAAACCATCATTATATACAGGACTCAGGCGTGGCGGTGACATGGCACGAAGCTGACTGTGGCGTGGCTGTGACATGGCCTGGAGCTGACCCTGGCGTGGCTGTGACATGGCCTGGAGCAGACTCAGGCGTGGTGGTAACATGGCTTGGAGCAGACTCAGGCGTGGTTATGACATGGCATGGAGCAGACCCGGGGTGGCGGTGACATGGCCTGGATCTGACTCCGGCGTGGCTGTGACATGGCCTGGAGCTGACTCTGGCATGGCTGTGACATGGCATGAAGCAGTATGGGGCTTGGCTGAGACACGGCATGGAGCATGCTGAGGTGTGGCTGTGACATGGTATGGAACAGGCTGAGGCGTGGCTGTGACATGGTATGGAACAGGCTGAGGAGTGTCTGTGACATGGCATGGAGCAGACTCAGACATGGCTGTGAAATGGTATGGAACAGGCTGAGGCGTGACATGGCATGGAGCAGACTGAAGCTTGGCATTGACAAACTGTGTAACAGCTTCTTCCCCCAAGCCATCAGACTCCTCAATACTCAGAGAGTGGACTGACACACACACACACACACACACACACACACACACACACACACACACACACACACACACGCACACACACACCTGTACACCATCCATCTTTTGCCAGAGTTGCACTTAATTCATTGTCACTTTATTCCTGGCTAATGTCCATAGAACACTATTTATATAACTGCTATGTCCATAGAACACTATTTCATAGTATGTTATGTTTACATTTGGCATTTTTAGAAAGTATCATCTTTTTGCACTACTCAGATTGCAAATGTGTACTGGTTTGCACTGCACTGTCTCTCACTGCACCTATTGTCCTGTTCCTTTTTAGTAATTATTGTACTGTCCCATACTTTTTGCACACGTTTGCATGTGCACTTTATGTAGGAATGTGTTGGTCTTATTTAGTCTGTGTAGTCTCATGTAGTTCTGTGTTTGTCCTATGTTGTTTTATGTAGCACCATGGTCCTGGAGGAATGTTGTCTCGTTTCGCTGTGTACTGTACTAACTGTATATGGTTGAACGACAATAAAAAAACACTTGACTTGACTTGACTAAAGCAGCCTAATTGTGAGTTGAAGGATAAATTTGGTGTATGCCTGGCTAAACAGATGAATCTTTAGTCTAGACTTACTGAGTGAGTGTAATGAACGTGATGGAATATAGCGTGTCAGAAGATCACTTAAGTACTGTGGAACTAGACCATTCAAAGATTTGTATGTAGTTAACAGAATTTTAAAGTTAATATGACATTTAAAAGTTAGACAATGTAATGACGTTAAGATTGGGCAAATATTATCATATTTCTTAGTTCTAGTTTAGCACTCTGGTAGCTACATTTTGAACCAATTGAAGTTTATTTATTGAACTTGCTGGACATCCTCCCAGTAATGCATTAAAATAATCTTGTCTTGAGGTCATGAACGCATGAATTAATTTATCATCAAAAGCAGAGGTCATAAAACTGATCCCTGTGGCACTCCATACTTAACTTTTGTTTGATTTGACAATTCCTCGTTTACACATACAAAGTGGAAGTGATCTGATTAATAGGACCTAAACCATGATAATGCAAGTCCAATAATGCAAACATAATTCTCCAACTTATTCAAGAGAATATTGTGAATGTCGTGATTGTCTGCTTACAATTACAATATAATTTACCGTCTATAAATATAATTAATGTTAACAAATTATACATCTTTTAAAGGTCTAAGTGTTCAACATTGATATCTGATCTCTGTTTCATGATAGCAATAGCAAAAATAACAACATATATTAATTCTGAAACTTGGGAAATAAAGCCCAAACTTTATGGAATACTACAACTGATTCCATACTCCAAAGGGGCCAGAAAATACAACCATTTAAGTTCAGGTATGTCATTTTCATGGTTTGTACTCAAAAAAGGGGGAACATATCAACAGGTTAAAATTCATTGGGACATGTCTTAAGAATAGTGAGGAGTTAATCATATTAAGAAGAGGTTCTGAGATTACTGGGAATACCTCTTTAAAGAGCTTAGTTGTTATTGGATGTAAAATTATTGTTCCACTCACATGGCTTTTGATTTTTTATGACAGCGAAGGATTGAAGTTGCTCATGAGCAAACTGATGAGACTCTGTTTTCTGAGATGCTGTTCCTAACAATTTAGCCACAGTACTGAATAAATAGGTTCGGTTTACCCAGACGCCTATGGTGGGATTTGCCGGACCCCGGGGATTACACCTGGCAAGAGTATGTGGACCTCATCCTTGTAGTGTTCACTGCAGGGGAACTGCCTCTCTCGATCCCGGGTTTGGCTTCTGGTTACTCCACACCTGTCACGCCAGCCACGGCCAACGAGCTAACGCCCACGCCTGCCATGGCCAACGGGCCAACGCCCACGCCTGCCACGGCCAACGAGCCAATGCCCACGCCTGCCACGGCCAACGAGCCAACACCCACGCCTGCCACGGCCAACGAGCCAACGCCCACGCCTGCCACGGCCAACGAGCCAACGCCCACGCCTGCCACGGCCAACGAGCTGCCCGCCTCGTCCGTCCCAGAGCCAGCGTTGCCAGCCTCGTCCGTCCCAGAGCCAGCGTTGTCAGCCTCATCTGCCAGGAGGAGGAGGAGGAGAAGAAAGGCCTCCGCTCTCCAGTCTCCACCTTCCACGGCTCCGTCCTCAGAGCCAGAGCCAGCGCCTGTAGCCTCGACCGTCCCAGAGCCAGAGCCAGCGCCTGTAGCCTCGACTGTCCCAGAGCCAGCCTCTCGAGCTTTCCAGAGCTCCGCCTCTTGAGCTTTCCAGAGCTCTGCCTCTCAAGCTTCCCAGAGCTCTGCTTCCCGAGCCACCCAGTGCTCCGCCTCTCGGGCCTTCCAGACCTCAGCCCCTCGGGCCATCCAGACCTCAGCCCCTTGGGCCTTCCAGACCTCAGCCTCTGGGGCCATCCAGACCTCAGCCTCTCGAGCTTCCCGGGTCTCTGCCCCTCGAGCCTACCACGGCTCCGCCTCTCGGGCCTCCCAGACCTCAGCCTCTTGAGCTTCCCAGGTCTCCGCCTCCTGGGCCTTCCTCTCCTCCGGAGCCTTCCATCCCTCATGAGCCTTCTACTCCGGAGCCTTCCTCGCCTCCAGTGCCCTCTGCGGCTCCAACCCTGGAGCCTACCATGGCTCCGTCTCTGAAGTCGGCTCCGCCTCCTGAACCTTCCATGGCTCTGCCTCATATGGCTCCGCCTCCCATGGCTCCGCCTTCCAGGCCTTCCACGTCACCAGAGCCCTCCAAGACTCCGCCTTCTACGGAACCGCCTCCCGAGCCTTCCACGTCACCAGAGCCTTCCATGTCACCAGAGCCTCCCACGTCACCAGAGCCTCCCACGTCATCAGAGCCTTCCACGATTCTGCACCTGAAGTCCTCCACGGCTCCACCCTTGAAGTCCTCCATGGCTCTGCCTCCCTCGGTTCCGCCCCTTGAGCCTTCCACGGCTCCGCCTTCTATGGCTCTGCCCCTGAAGTCCTCCACGGCTCCACTTTCCTCGGCTCTGCCCCAGAAATCCTCCACGGCTCCGCCTCCGATGGCTCCGCCCCTCGAGCCTTCCACGGCTCCGCCTCCTATTGCTCTGCCTACCCTGGCTCCGCCTCCTGAGCCTCTCCCTGTTCTGTGGCCTCCTTCCAGGCCTTCTGACTCTGCCCTGTGGCCTTCCCCTAGGCCTTCTGACCTTGTCCCTGTCCTGTGGCCTTCTCCCTGGCCTTCTGACCCTGTCCCTGTCCTGTGGCCTCCTCCCAGGCCTCCTGACCCTGTCCCTGTCCTGTGGCCTCCTCCCGGGCCTCCTGACCCTGTCCCTGTCCTGTCTCCTTCTCCCTGGCCTCCTGACCCTGTCCCTGTCCTTTGGCCTTCTCTCTGGCCTCCTGACCCTGTCCTTTGGCTTTCCCCTTGGCCTTCTGACCCTGTGTCTGTCCTGTGGCCTTCCCTCACATTCACTCCTAACTACGTTTCCCACAATTCCCGGCCCTAATCACTCCCTCATTATCCCCACCTGCCTGTCATTCCCTCGTTCTGTTCTGTGTGTATATATAAGCCCTGTTGTTTCTCCAGTCCTTTGTCAGTTGTTGAATGTCATCTCTGCCCGTCACCTTGTTCCTGCCTCTACCCCTCATGGTTATTTTTATAGCGTTTGCCTCAGTTTTCCCATCGTGGATATTTCTTTGTTCCTGTGTTTTCCTTTGATTTGCTTTCAATAAAAGGGCTGCATCTAGATCCTCACTCCTCGTCTCCTCATTCGTTACAGCAACATTGGTATATTTGATAGTTTAATCTATGCCTGAATCATTTAAAAGGACTGTCAATATACCAACCCCATTTTTTGTTGTGAAATATTCAGAGATCAAAGATTTAAAATGACACTTCGAAATCTTGTTAACAAACCCACAAAGCATTTGTCTGAAGCATTTTCCCTTGAGAATACACAAACCCCCACCAGATCATCACCTTAAAGTCTGTATCATAAAATGCCTTATCGCGACACACCCCCACGAACCCCACCGGATCATTGCCTTAAGTCTGGATCATAAAACTCCTATCGTTTTAGATGATCTCGTGAATGAACTTTGAACGGAAAAATGTAAGATTCTTTGCGCTAAAGATATATTTTCTAATGCAAGGCAAGGCAAGGCAAGGCAAGGCAAGTTTATTTATATAGCACATTTCATACACAATGGTAATTCAAAGTGCTTTACATAGTAGAAAGAAAAAAAACAAGAATAATAAAATAAGAATAATTAAAACAGTTTAGAATAAAAAAAAAAAAAATCTAATAAAACACAGTACAAACAGTCGGACACACAGTGGCACAGTGCTCATTCAGTAAATGCACAGCTAAACAGATGTGTTTTGAGTCTGGATTTGAATGTGACCACTGTAGGAGCACATCTGATCACTTCTGGAACCTGGTTCCAGCTGCGGCTGGCATAATAGCTAAAAGCAGACTCTCCTTGCTTAGAGTGAACCCTTGGTATTTCTAGCTGATGTGATTCTAATGATCTGAGTGATCTGTTGGGTTTATATTCAGTGAGCATATCTGCAATATATTGAGGTCCTAGCCCATTGAGTGATTTATATACCAGTAATAATACTTTAAAATCAATCCTAAATGTAACTGGGAGCCAGTGTAAAGACCTGAGGACTGGTGTGATATGTTCATATTTTCTGGTTTTGCTCAGAATTCTGGCAGCAGTGTTCTGTATGAGCTGCAACTGTCTTATGGTCTTCTTGGGAAGGCCCGTGAGGAGTCCATTACAATAATCCACCCTGCTGGTGATGAAAGCATGCACAAGTTTCTCTAGGTTTTGACTGGAAACAAAGCATCTAATTCTTGCAATATTTTTCAGATGATAGTATGCTGATTTAGTTATTGCTTTGACATGACTACTGAAACTAAGGTCTGACTCTAGAGACACACCAAGATTCCTGACTTGATTTTTAGTTGTTTGACCCCTAGCGTCAAGGTATGCATTCACCTTGAGAACTTCATCTTTGTTTCCAAACGCAATGACTTCAGTTTTGTCTTTGTTTAACTGAAGAAAGTTTTGGCACATCCAACTGTTTGTCAATGGGTCTGTAATCAATGGGGCTGTAATCGTTAGGTGATAGGGCTAAGTAGATCTGTGTGTCATCTGCATAGCTGTGGTAAGCCATTTGGTTCTTTCTCATTATTTGGCTAATTGGGAGCATATACAGGTTGAACAGGAGTGGAGCAAGAATTGAGCCTTGAGGGACTCCGCATGTCATGGGACTCAGACTTATGGTCTCCTATACTCACATAATAACCTCTCCCTTCTAAGTATGACCTGAGCCAATTTAGGACCATCCCAGAAAGCCCCACCCAGTTTTCCAGCCTTTCCAGAAGTATGTTGTGATCGACAGTGTCAAATGCAGCACTGAGATCGAGTAGTACCAGTACTGATAATTTGCCTGTATCAGTATTTAAGCGAATATCGTTTATTATCTTTATGAGCGCTGTCTCTGTGCTGTGATGTGATCGGAAACCAGATTGAAAATTGTCAAAGTATCCATTCGAGTTCAAGAATTTGTTCAGTTGATTGAAGACAACTTTTTCAATGATCTTGCCTATGAAAGGAAGATTTGAGATCGGTCTATAGTTGATTAATATGGTCTTATCCAAATTGCTCTTTTTCAAGAGGGGCTTGACAACTGCAGTTTTCAGGGAGTTTGGAAAACTCCCAGAGAGAAGTGAGGAGTTTATCACTTCTAGGAGATCTGCTTCTAAACAGTTGAACACACTTTTGAAAAAAGATGTTGGAAGTGCATCAAGGGCGCAGGTTGATGTTTTAAGGTGCCGTATGGTTTCTTCCAAAATTTTGCCATCAATTTCTTTGAAGTCAGACAAAGTAACTACTTTCTCAGGTTGTGGTTTGATTTGTCTGACCCCAGCACAACTCAAGGATGTGCTGATCACCTTTCTGATATTATTTATTTTCTCAGAGAAGAAAGAAGCAAACGCACTGCACTTGCTGTCTGAGAGCAGTTCACAGGGAATCTGACTTGGGGGGTTTGTCAGTCTCTCAACAGTCGCAAAAAGAGTGCATGTGTTGTTTAAGTTGCTGTTTATAATATTCGAAAAGAAAGACTGTCTAGCTTTTCCTAGTTCCATATTAAAAGCATGGATGCTGTCTTGTGCATACTAATGCATACTATTTCAATTAAAATATTGTTTTGTTGAAATAAAACTATTAAACCCATTTATGTTAAAGTTTTTTTATTCGAATGAGTTTGCTTCAGTCAATATCCACTGTTTTAGAAACACATTTTCACCACTTTGTTAAAAGTAAAAAAAAATCTTATACCAAGCATTATTTTAACACTTCAGTTTTGTCACCAAGCATTGCACCCCATTAAAGACATAATTTAAACACCTTTTCAATAAAAATGTTGTTTGTTGACTGTTAAACACATTTATGTTAAAGTTTTTTATAATTTTTAGAGTGACGTTTTTGTGTTGCCAACTTGATACATTTGGTTTTGTTAGACATTTTATTAGCACTATAGCTAAACGTTTAAATCATACTTTAAAGAACACACATGCTTCCTAAGAGAAAAGATGTTGTGAAATAATCTTAACCGCGGGCTTAAACTCCACTCACCGGAGGGGTCTTGTCAACTTTCTTACTCCATTATCGTTTTGGATGAGCTCATGAAAGGACTTTGAATGGAAAATGTAAGATTCTTTGCGCTAAAGATACATTTTATAATGCATACTATTTAAATTAAAATGTTGTTTTGTTGAAATAAAACTGGAAACCCATTTATGTTAGTTTTTTTTATCGGAATGAGTTTGCTTCAGTAAATATCCACTATTTTAAAACACATTTTCACCACTTTGTTAAAAGGAATCAGGAATCAAAAGGTCAAATGTACACCAATTATGTCATAAATCATAGGCCATAAATCATTTTTGTCACAACATATATAATATATACAACTGACGTTCAATGCCAGCCATGTATTGCTCTTTTAGAGAAAATAACTCTTTTAGAGAAAATAAACTCTTTTAATTGCGCTGTCGAAGCTCTCAGGGGCAAGCTGCACTGCCGTGCAGAGACGGGAGAAAGCCGCTGATATGCACCGTAGATCCAACAGCAATTGCACTCAGAGATGGGAGGAACAGTGTGTGACTCGCAGCTCTCTGTATACACAACCATCAGCTCCGAAGAAAATTTCTGAATGAAACAGATGCATTTCCCTCCCTTTATACCATATGTCCAGGGGTGGGACATGCAATTTCTGTCTGCCAATTTCTCAATGGCCTTTTCTCATAGATCAGAGATACAAAAGGCGCACAAGAGAGACCTCTAGTGTCGCTTCTTCACAACGTCGAAGTGAGCGACAGACAGGGAATTCTAATGATGACATGGGAGAGGTGCACTTCAGATTGAGTGCATGATAGAGGACAGTAAGAAAACAGCTCACAGTCCAGATGCACTCCAAACTTTCCAAACAGCTTAAGGTGATGTAGATTTCAAAGAATTAAGGAATTATAAAAAATACAAAATGAGAAAATACAGAAGCATCACAGTTATAGTGATATTGTGTAGATATTGGGGCAATAGTTATAAAGCACAATTTGTCAACTAATGCAAATAAGTTTGAGTCAGCAAATTAAGATAAAGCTTACTCAAAATAACTACTTCAGGAAAGGGTGCATGATTTCTTGTTATTTTCAAACACATTTAGCATTTTATAACATCTCATGTATTCTATAATCAAATGAATCCACATTGTGATTGAATAAGTCAGTGTGAGCCCACATTTAAAATTTTTCATAACAAATCTATTCCCCCCAATTAAAAAAACAACGCGCTTTGCCTTTAGCCCCTGCAACAGGAGGGCTTTTTACCCTAAATACTGTTATTTAACTTGTTGGACAGCTATTAAAAAACCCATTTGATCTAATGACCTTGAACAAAACAAAAAATGACAAATAAGTCTAAATGTGTGAATTTCAAGGATTTTCATTAGCTATATAAAGTTGCAATTTGCAATTTTGCTCTTAAGTCGAGGCACAAGCTGAATTGTCGGTTAATAGCTTATGATTAATTGTTTCAATATCGCCCGAATAGTTGAATAATCAATCTTATAAACATTAGATTAGTTGATTATCAAAATAATTATTAGCTGCAGCCTTACAACACATGAACAGTATATCCTAAATGACTATTGTCATTTGGGTGTACTATTGAAATTATGTAAGTTGTCCATCTATTTAGACAATAAGTGACTGAAAAAATACTTAAGTGTAACGCATGTGTAGCTTACAGTAAGTGTTATGTGTAGATAAAAATGTTTCTGTGGAGAACGCCCACTGTCCCCTTTGTACTCCATGTCCCAAGCCCCAATGTTGGTGAACGCTCTACCGCACAAATGACCAGCGAAATGCAAATACAGGTTTCCCCCAGTGATTTTGCCCCTGTGGACTCGATTCTGTTGGTCATGCCGAAATGGCCCAACCAGTCCTGGTTTCCGGAGAGGATAGAGAAACTAGAAGGCCCTCTGTAGGAAATACCTCTGAGGGGGGACTTCCTCTCTCAAGCACAGGGCACAATTTGGCATCCCGAGCCAGAGCTGTGGAACCTGCATGTGTGGCCCCTGAATGCGACACACAGAACAAGCCAGAATTGACTAATTCGGTTATGAACACCATATAACAGGCTAGAGCACCATCCACGAGACACCTCTATGCACTTAAATAGCTCTTATTTGCGACTTGGTGAATTGCCCAATTGCTTAGATTCTTACATTCCAAGAGCGGATGGATGCTGGTCTTACCCCATCAATGCATCAATGCACGTCTGCATAACATGCCCCAGAGGCTGGCTCCTCTATAGGCAAACACGATTTACATTTACATTTATGCATTTATGCATGGCGCTTTTATCCAAAGCGACTTACAGTGCACTTATTACAGTGACAATCCCCCCGGAGCAACCTGGAGTTAAGTGCCTTGCTCAAGGACACAATGGTGTGGCCATGGGGATCGAACCAGCGACCTTCTGATTAACAGTTATGTGCTTTAGCCCCCTACGCCACCACCACTCAAATTTATAAAATTCCTTAGGGGAGCAAGGCATTTGAACCTCCCTCGCCCTGCTATGGTGCTGACTTGGGACTTAAATCTGGTGCTGAAGGCACTCACAAGCTCCTCGTTCAAGCCATTGGAATCTGTGGAGCCAGTTTAGGCTGTCGTATCAGCTCTTTGTTTGTTACAGAGGATGCTAAAAAAGGAATGTTTGTCTCCAAGCAAAGGTTCTCTCACTGGATCGTTGATGCGATCACCCTCGCTTACGAATCACAGGGCATGAATTACCCTATCGGTGTCAAAGCGCATTATAAAGGCATGGGCTCTTCATGGGCATGGACAAATGGTTTGTCCTTACAAGACATATGTTTGACAGCAGAATGGTCCTCACAAATCATGTTCGCAAGGTTTTATAACCTGGACATGGTGTCCATTTCTTAACAAGTCCTCTCTGTATATTGCACTGTTTACGTTCAGCAGGTGACCCCAAGCACTTATTATGGTTGAGATACTGACTGTAATTGACACAGCCACCTCTTACATAGGCCAAATGCGTGCCTAAAGGGGCGGGGCTCAAAAACTAATTCCCAAACAGAGGATTGCTGTCATTTAATAAGGGTTTCAACCAGGTCGTCTAAGAAGGACTCACCGTAGTGCTTACAGCAATGTCTCATCCCTTCATCTCAGTGAACCGAGGTTACATGTGTAACCGGAGATGTTTCCCACTCGAAAATATTACTTCTCATGCTTGGAATTCAGAATTACAATATTTCCAAGTCCTCTTTGAAGGGCTGTATTCAAACTCAGAAAACTCAGAAAGTCTGAATATCCAACTTCCTACTAGGAAATGTCCAATGGAACGCCACTTGAAGTCAGACTTCCAACTTCGAAACAGTGTGAAATCAGTGTGAAATGCAGGTGTAGGTGTGTGATGCCATACAAACATGTCGGCACCCAGGGAGATGTACAAAGTTAGTGATACAGTCACTTTTATTACATAATATTGATCAATGAGTCAAACTCCTAAATTACATGAAATTAAAATTTGTTTTAGTCATGACAAAGACAAAATACAACAAATATATGTGTGGGTATAACAGTTAACTGAGCCTGAAGATTAAAGCTTATGATTGGGAGAGCTCTAAAAACCTCACTTTACAAAGACTGAATTGAAAATAGAACCCCCCCCCCCCCCCAATAATCAGAAGTCATTTTAGAAAAGACATGGTCAAAGCACGAGAAATATCAAAAGATAAAATACTTAAATTTCTGAGGTATGGCACTGATTATTTATTATTGTACAGAACGATTCTATCTGGAATTCTACGGTCTTGTTGTTTGCGTATAGTAGGAGATGCTGTCATTCTGGACATGAGCGAGTGGGCGCGTGCAGATGGATGCTGTGAAGGTCTCCTGGCCAAGAACCACAGAAAAACTGAAGCACATTTCAAAGAAGAGACCAAGAATGTTATGAACAAACAGTGAGACTGCAAATTCAAATGCAAACATGCACATTAACTTGATGTTATTATCCTCCTCTATCTTTCTCTTTTTTCTCTCCTTTTCAGCCAGAGTTTGATTCTAGAATAAAGTTAAAAGTAATTTAATATAGAAATTAGAAAATTGGCTTTTTTTCCTGTGTTGGTGCTTTAACAGTATGGCACAAACAAATGTACATATGGTGTTGCTTTAATACTCTCTTTATATAAAGGATTCTAGCTGTTTATTGTGGAGGTTGAAGACTGTAGAATGTAACCTGGGGCCGGTTGCATAAACATAGCCATAAACGTAATACTTCTTAAAAAAATTATTCTGACTAGCTTAAGATGCCATCGAAATTGGCATAAAACTTGCATAAAAAAAGCTCCACAGTTGTCTTTAATTAACACATTTAGTGATTTTAACCCAAATAATAATAATAATAATAAAAATATGTTACCATCATAGAAGTAAAATCTTTACTTCTTCAAGTCTCAGCTCAAGTCCTTTTAGTCCCCAACTGAAGCCCCCACAAGCTCAGCTGACAGTTATTTTCCATGGCAACATGGAATGTAAACGAAAGTTAGCCTCTGGGTCTGCAGTCTTGTATTTTTGTCTTAAATTAGAATAATCAAATTTTTGATACAACTAACTGAAAAAGTTAATACCAAAATTTTAGAAAACTAACTTGTAAGACAAGTTTAAAACAGTTTTATGCAACAGGCCCCTGTTTTGTATGTAAAATTGTATGTTCTCTAATCATGGATTACCATGATATGATATCTATTATATATACATAATTACTTTAAAGATTTCATAGACTTTGTGTGTATGAACAGAGTGAATATAATACTGTGATATCAGTACATGTTAATGTTAAATTCACCAAATTCAAGGGAACACCAAATATTTCTGATTTGACTTCCAGTCATATTTTTGAACACACTTGGTTCGCCAGTGTTCTCGTGATCTTAAAACATATGTGTATGTAACTCTCATATGTAATTATTTTATCTTATACAAGACCAATAGCAGAGGAATGCCTAATCATAATAACAGAAACCCCTAGAATTTGTATGAATTTTTCATATATGCGTCTAGTGTTAAGTCATTGTACCTCATTCATCCACACAGTGGCACTCTAACACTGCATAACAGCTGCAGCAAACCCCTTGGTAAAGGCTCAGGGAAAGTGTATTGTGATTTATGCACATAGACCTATTTTCAGACATGCAAGATATGTATTTATTTTCTTTTGAAACTCTTCTTTGACTAACAGCAAAACCTCCAGTTTGTGATGTCACTGACATTGTCTTTCTAATCAAATTAAAAC
Organism: Moxostoma hubbsi; assembly: GCA_032164185.1. Lineage (NCBI taxonomy): Eukaryota > Metazoa > Chordata > Actinopteri > Cypriniformes > Catostomidae > Moxostoma > Moxostoma hubbsi. The sequence goes on along the minus strand of JAVLUX010000007.1, from coordinate 29,302,152 downwards.
ATTTGTAGAATGTACGGTAAATGAAAAGACACTTGTGCACTTGTTATCCCAAGCGATGTGTGGCCACAACCATGATCATTGAGTTGTTTTCAATAATAAAAAGAGTAGACTCTTTTTTTAAGAATCTGTATATTCTTGAGACTTTTGACATTTCAGACTGTCCATCAATCCTAACAGCTCCAGTGTCCAGCCTTGTGTCCTATTCCAGTATGACCAATAAACATGCAACTGACATTAAGTAAGGTGGTCTCTAGCTTTTTCAACTTTGAACCTCTCACTGTGATCTTGAATTCACTTCAGTGCACCTCTGAGTGAACTTTGACAATTAAATATATAAATATAAATATGCTTATATTTAATTAAATTAACATACTTAAAAATATTACAGAGTTAAACCTCATTAAAGGGATATTTCACCCAAAAATAAAAATTCCTTCATCATTTACTCTCCCCTCATGCCATTTTTGGTTACCATTCACTTGCGTTGTATGGACCTACAGATCTGAAATATTCTTCTAAAAATCTTTGTGAGTGTTTAGCAGAAAAAGAAAGTCACACACATCAGCGATAGCATCAGGGTGAGGAAATGATGAGAGAAAATTTATTTTGGTGAAACCGCAAATGCAAAACATTTCATATGGTGCAAAATGAATATTCTAGGGAGAGTAAAAATAATTGTAATTCTAAGCTCTGAAGCGGGGGAAATAAATACGATTGACTCAATATACTCACTGTAGCCTCAGAAAGGCACTTGCCATATGTTTGCGGTAGTTTTCCATCTTAATACTTAGTGCAACAAAGCTCAAGAGATATCTGCTAAAGAGCTGAGGCTTAGGCTTTTGTATTATGAATGGCTTTTCATGGAAATACCACAGCAGATAGAGAAGGTAACATTTGATCAGCTCTCTAATTGTAGGGTAATGCAGTTATAGTATAATTAAATTGTGGTGAGACAGAAAGAGCTCATCTCCCAGTTCTTAACCATTGAATTAAGTAAGATCTTAGTAAAAACACGTCTTTGTTTAGGATGTTTGTAATAGTGGCCTCTTGAACAAATGTTGCTCTTTGACCATGATGACATGCTGGGGGTGTTAAATGAGATGTCAGTCACTCTGGATTTGGGCAGATAGTGATGCTTGCTTGTAAGATTGCATCAATAGTTTGCCAGTTATAGTTCAATTTCTTACTGAGAAATGGGCATTGATATTTAATTGATTGTAAATTGGTAACTGTTTGTGCACATAATCTGTTAATTGGGTAAGTTATCATTCAGTGCCAACTCTAAATGTATTTGAAAGTATTTAGACCTACTGTGTTCTGCCCGTGCCCTTCGTGTATGTTTTCTCCTGTCTATGGTTTCCCATTGTGGATGTTTTTATTTATTTATTTATTTATTTTCTCCCCCTAGGTGCAGCGAAGGATTTTTAATGAAAACAATACAAATAACTGGGAGACACAGGAACAAAATAAAACCTCCACGATGGGAAAAACATAGACAGGAGAAAACATACACAAAGGGCACGGGTAGAACACGGTAGGTCTAAACACTTTCAAATACATTCAACAACAGTCAACCGGTGAGCAAACAAACAGGACTTTAAATACACAAGGACAATTAAACACAGATGAGAACAATAGGGGACAGCTGGCAGTGATGAGGGCAGGGAATTATGGGAAGTGTAGTTCATGGGGAACAAATGCCAGGGGAGAACACAGGGCAGACAACAGTAAATCGTGACAGTATTGTTCAGAGGGATCTCTGCCATGATGAGGGTGCAAAAAAACAACCTGTAAGATGGTGCTACTGAATAATAACACAACAATGGCTGGCTGATGTGAGAGCGAATTTAGCTTCCAGAAAGCATTTAAAAAAATTTAAGCACACATCTTAAGTATTCTACTGACAGAGAGAACAAACAGTTTAAAGAGTGGAGCATTACAAAGCCGGAAAAAATATATTGCAGGTACAGAGCTCAACTTGTGTTAGATTGAGTAGTTTAAACAATCTCAGATCATTCTGCAGAGTTTAGAATAAACATGCATGTTGGTGGTCTGTAAAGCTGGCTAGAAAGCTAAGGGAGAAGTTCTGTTAGATTGACAACAGTTGTAACTGTGAATATTGATGATAACTAACATATCAGAAACACAATCTGTAAAAATAGACTGCATGATCTGAGTCAGTTTGGCTTATCTTCTCAGCAAGCCTGCTGAGTCAAAGGAGAAAATAGCTTGTCCCACAACTCTGTGGGATTAGATGGAAGTGTTAAGAATAAATTATACATTAGGACAGATACACCCACCGACATTGATACATTATTTTAAAATATTTCACCATTGCCATGTACACTTTCACATTAAAATGCATTCTATAACCTTAAAACCCTTTCTCATAATTTAAAGACCAAAAACCTGAGAACACATTGAAATTGAAGTTTTAGAAGAAAAAAACCCCCGTAAATTTGATGAACGCAAAATAGAAGTATTTTCTCTTGTTCTCTCAGAAGTTTGGACCCCCTACTTTATCTGGTGAGTATTATTTGATTGGCTGGTTTAAAATTATAGAGAAAGCTTTGCTTCAGTTTCCACTCCCAACCTCTTCTGGGTTGAAGAGGCAGTAGTTGGTTGTCAGGTTGGAGATCTCGATGGTGACGTTTCTCCTGCTGCTCACATTGGCAGCCGGAGCCTTAGCAGACTCAGTCATGATGATACGCAATAGCTCTGATTGACAGTTAAATAGAGAGATGTAGGAAGGGAAAGGATGGTGCAGAGAAAATAAGTAATACAGAGTCTGCACCTAACAGTAAAACAAAGGGTAAATTCTATTTTGTTTACACTGCTGGGCCACCGAGAAAATAACATAACTTTCTCTTGTTTTTCTGTGATATAAAGTTTTCAATCATACGTTATACAACAAGGAAAAGCATAGTCTTTTTCTGAAAAATAGTCAGCTAAACTCAAAAACATCTAAATGCTTTTCTGTGTTGTGAGGAATGTCATGTATGTTTGTTTGTGTGAGTATGTGACTATACAAACTTGTGATATAAAATGTAAAATCACTGACATAGATAAAAAATTGTTCACATAGCTCATTTCAATTGGAAACTTGTAATATAAAATCACTGACATATATAAAAAAATTGTTCACATAGCTCATTTCAATCGGAAACTTGTGATATAAAGTGTAAAATCATTGACATATATAAAAAATTGTTCACATAGCTCTTTTCAATCGATTACTTCTTTACACCTTGATTACTTCTGGTCTTCCTTCATTGCAACTCTCAACATTAACAAGTGAAAAAGCAATGTCAGAGTAGTTAAACTGTGTACAGAGACCACCACGTCAAAAACCATTGTGCCTGTAGCAATCTTCAACATTTATCATGCCCTGCTCTAATAAAAGAAGCGGGAGTGTGAAATAGAAATGCTCAAGTGTCTGTAACAGAATAAAATATTTGCGTTTTAATTTTATAGTGCAAATTAAAGCATGAATTGGCATGTATTTTTGATTAGTAAGCTATGATTATTAAACATATTTAATCACTAAGGATATTAAAGGCTTACCTCTGTAGGACTCCAGAGTTGTGTGTGTGTTTGAGTGTGCAGGGTGTTGCTTGATAAGGGCATCTTCAGAAAGAGTCACTGTGTTTTTATTCTCTCCCTTTCCCTGTCTTTTTGATCACAAACAAGAACAGTACATACCCACATGCAAACAAGCCTGTTTACTTAAATTTAGTATTAGCCCTCTTTAGGCACATACCCAGAGACTCAGAAACACACAAATACATACTGTATTTACACTATGGGTTTCTTTCTATTACCTTGGTTTATAGCACAGTTATACACATTATTAGCTAATGTTAAAGAGGTACATTGCACAATGCTGACATGCCTGGGAAAATGTTTGGAACCGTTCCACACCCATCTCTAACCCTTAGATGTATTGGACCAGAAAATTGGAATTGATCCACAAGGAGAGAATATCTGATAAGCTCAGAGTTGCTTTAGAAATTGATTACTTTTTTTTTCTTTTTTATTACAAAACATTAGATGGAGACATTTTGGGATTATTGTTTAACATGATGGGAAAATATTCTTACAGTGTCCCATTTCCTGCATGCAACAGAGTCACTGGAACTTGCAAAAAAGTATCCGTATTCAAAAAAAGATTAAGTGAGTGCCAATTTGCATTTTTTTAAGACACTTTTCTTTTTAGAGAGAGAGAGAGAGCGATAATGTAGTAAAAAAAAAAACAGACATAAAAAACAGACATCAAAAAGTAACATCAGAAGAATCTCATTACTATCACTGCATTTTTTGCAAAATGATTTTTACGTAGCTCATTATACTGTACGTATGGCGGCAGTTTCCTGGTGAAATTAACACTAGAGGCACTACAACAACACTGACTTTCATTCCCATTCATACATATCATGAAAACGAGGCAGATTATCAATTCATAAACATTCTGTTCCTCACATAATGCTTCAATCTTATGACATGAAATAATTATTACTATAGCACTTGACTTACATTTTGTAAGACGATATATTTTAATGTTTGCAGTATATAACAGGCTACATTAACAAGCACATGAAAGGTCTTGCGTATGAGTCCAAGAGCATGCAATTTGACACGAAAGATAAAAGTGTCTCAGAAGTACTATTGACCTTTTGAACTCTGAGGGTGTTTTTAAAGATTTCCTGTTTCTGTGGCATACGCCACAAAGCTTTATAAAAAAATAAAACAAAACAAAACAAGGAGGGTCAAGTGGTTTTTAATTATATAGATTATGATAAATTCTTAGAATCTTAGCCTAAGAAACTGCTGAAAAAAAAAAACTTGAGCCAAAAATGTAATGATATTCCATTCAGTTTCATTCTGTGTCATTTGAGCCATTATTGAGTCTGTTTCATGTACTTGGCACATCTCCTAGTGGCCATATGAAATTAGAGTAAAAGATCCTCATATTTGGATGACTTCCAACTCTGGTTGCAGCGATCTGAATCTTAATACAATTGGTTTAGAAATCTGTGATGCTGGATAATGTACAACATAATTTCAATGAAGTCATCTGTCATTCTAGATATCTCGCTGACTCGCCGAAGCATTGACTTTGATAATTCATACATTGTGTTCGTCGCTCGCAGGAGCGAGCTCCGATTGCCTATGATTTCAGGCTTTCCACTATTGACGAATCCCCGACGGCACTGCCTGAACTCCAAATTATGTTTCACAACAGAGTACATGTGAGAAGTGATACGAGATATAAAAACAAATGCATGATCATATGTTGTGTATTTCAGAATATGATGTGCATGTTTTTAATCGCCTAAAGGCATCATATATTTTATTGGTAAATATATGAAAAAGTACCTCCTACTGAAAAATCTATCTATTTGCTTACCTGATTGTCCAAGAGAATTGGCAATTTCTCTCCAACTCTTCTCTTTCTCCACCCAGTTGTGAGAAACATGTTCAGAGGAAACATCAAATAGGCACTGGTGCTCCTGTCAATGTTCCACTAATTTTTCCTTCATTTCTTTGGTCCAATGAGACTTTCTTGATATTGCAGCCATGCTAGTTGATATTCTGTTGCAGGTACACCAGGACTCCTCCCACTGAAACTTCCCTTGCCCCGTTTCTTGCTCTCTCATTGGCTGTAGGTCAACGCTGCAGTTGTATTCAGTCAAAACACATTTCACATTGCGTGATTTGGAATCGCACACAGGTCCAGATATTTAACATTCTAGATATCTTGCTGACATCAGTCACGCATAGGCAATTCTCTCAGATCGCATCTTTGATAATTCATACATTGCGTTCTTCGCTCGCGGGAGCGAGTTCCTATTTGCCTATGATTTTGGGCTTTTGTCGGCGATCTCTACAAAAATGACAAGTGAAAATTGGGCCTAAAATTGCAGTGTAAACTCGGCATCAGTGAATGAGCAGACCTCTGTCCTGATGGTGCGGATGGTAGTTTGTGGAGTTGATATTGGTCAATAACATAATACAAATACAATAAAATTACAGTTAATAATGCAACTGAATAAAAAGTACATCTTATATTCCCTTCCCTTCACATTTTCTATTTTTTTTTTTTTTGCAACATGATCACACGGAAAGTTGGCATGATGTTTCCAATAATTCTGGTACCCTTGGACTCATTTACACCCTGTTCAGCTGAAAACAATTATTTTTACAAATGGCTTCTGGCAAAGTCTCCTGGATATAAATGGATGTCACACTTGTTTATATGCTCTGAAACATTTACAGCATTAGTGTTTTCAAATTCAGTCAAAGTATACCAATTTCAGCCAAAGAAAAATCAGCACACACTTTCTGAATTTTATGTAACATCAGGCTGTTTTTTATAGAATATTCCAGTACAAACAAATTTTTCTCACTGAATAGAATTTACCATTTTAAAGGTTATCTTGAAAGAACATTCACACAATTATTTACATTTTGTCATCATACTTTTTACTTCCCAATCAAAAACATTCTGAGCTTTACAAAAAACATTTGGGGCTAAAGCTCGGGAACGCCCCTCAGTGCTGGCAATGCTCAGAAGCAGCCTAGTGACCTAATTTACTCTCAATTGATGTTTCAGATGGGACAGTTAAAATAATGTTAATGTGAAAGATTACAATTAAAATGTATTAAAATGGCCAGGCATAATTTTCAATAATTTGGGTTGATAAGGCAATAAGTATTGGTGACATTGGTGATCTCCACTGTACAGTTCCTGTTGGTTGTTAAAGTTGCTGACATGGCCTCTGCAGTCTGCATGTTGGCTTTACTTCAGAACAGAGAGATTGCAAAAGAGGAGAAAGATTAAAAAAGAAAGGTTACAAGTCTGGATAAATTCCTTTGAGAAAAACATGCATCCAGCAAAAACTTAAACCAGATAAGCCATTAAATAGATTATCTAGTTCAGGGGTTTTCAACCTTTTCAGGCCAAGAACCCCTTGGAGAGACTGAGATAATTAGCTGAAACTGAGTGTTGCCTTTTAAACTCAGCCTATAAAAACACGTGTATAGTACCATGTTAATGTATATTTGTTATGTTACTTATATTGTAAAGCAATTTAAATAATCACTATTACAGTCATATACTTGTACATTTCAATTTTAAAATTTGAATGAATACATTTGAATGTGGGAAGGACAATGAAACATTTAGCTGAACTTTAAATTAAGTTCAAACAATTCAAACGAATTGACTTATATTAATATTCGATTATTAGCAAATAAGTTGTCATTTACACACCCATCCAGGCTAAAAATAATCTGTCTTTATGTCCGTAACTACCCGGTAAATGGGTGACAGCAGGAATACAGATGAGTGTTTTCTACGTTTTTAGCTCAGGTGCTAAAATATCTCAAATAACAGCCCTGACAGCACAGCAGAATATGGCAAGATACTTACAGGCACCATATGGCTCAGAGATATAAATTGTTAGCAGCAACAAACAGTGATGCAGTGAGCTGAGAATCTACAAAACATGCTCCAGCAGACAGATGCAGACCTTTAACTGTCACTAAAGCACAGAATTATTAAGGGTTTATGCTTTCATAATTGATACAGTATATAAGATAAACACTACAATGACTGACCAGTTCTTACAGCACACACATAAATTTAACACAAACTGGTTAAGAAGTAACTGACATATCACCTGTTAGTATGAGAAGCTGCTGCTGAGAGTATTGAGTTTTCTGCTCCTCTGTTGCACTGTAGATGAACAAAGTGGTGGGTGAATGGCAGAAACAATCTCTCACGCAAATTCTCTCATTTTATACAAACACAACCAAACAATAACCTGAAAACACAGGCATGTCCCTTCTTTCCTCTTGAGATCTGACAGGTAAATTGCTGAAAACATTTGTGGGAGAGTTTAATGGGTGTTGACACACTTAGATATACTAACTGCTTTGAACTCTTCAACCGAACAGCAGCCAGTAAAAATTCCACCAAAAAACTCAATCAGAGCAGGAAGCATTTTGTAGGTTAACAAAAAAACAACAAAATTAAAAAAAAAAAAACAAACAAACACTGACTAATTCTGCAACAATTCACATTTCAACAAGTAGATAAATTACTCGCCTGTTAGAATAACAATTTGCTATGAAATGTCCTATCAACAAATTTGATGATGAAAGTTACCAATTGTATCAATGCCCAAAACCTTTGTGAAAGGTAATGAGTGGAAATTATACAGGGCTTATTTCAGTATAAATAATAGGGTGCAAGACCAGGAGAGCTTGTTTGATTCTTAGGTATGTAACAATGTGTTAGCTAAAGTGTAATGTTTGTAGTGTGTGAACTATATTAAATATTCTAAAAACATGTTAGAGCATCTTCTGCGCTAAGAGTGACAATTTGGAATTTAACATTTCATGGTCCGATGAAGCGAGCGAGAGAAAATACTCAGCCACACATTCAGCTGTGACAGAAAGCTTCTGTGTTACACTGATTGATGCGCTGCTTGTGAGAGTGGTGTGTCACACTGCATGTACAGGCATTTCCCCTGTGTTTTACTAGACTAATTACACACCTAGAGACAGGTAAGATGCTGCAAATCTTGTATACATAAAAACCTTCAGGATGCTCTTCTACAATTGGCCCTCAATCATTATCCAACAGGGGGCAGCAAATATACATCAGATCACTCTGTTAATCCTCTTGTAATAAAATCCATAATCTAAAAAAAAATATTTTCACATTCCTGAAGAGGTTATATTTTCTTTTGCTGTTGATCATAGTGTACATAATTATACTGCAAATTATATAAAAAAATAAGATTATAATTCTTAGGGGTATATATAACATGGTTATTACACATTTATAAAGTGGGCAGTGATATGCAGTTGTGACTAATCATAGCATTAAATGTTATTATTACATACTAAAGTAGTTTCGAGTTTATAAACATCTGAAAATGTGTTTCTTTTCAATAAGAGTGCAATCTAAAGTTGAATTGTGTAATTTTCTATGTTAAAATACTTTCTTCTATCCCAGCTTAATACAATATTAAGTCCTAGAAGAAACACAACCAGAATGTTCCTTAGATGCTAGGATGGCAAGACTTTGACTCTCAAACTTTGGGCAGGTCTTCAGTAAAGACAGATTGCTAAAAAAGGACATCATGTTTGGTAATGTCGAGGGTAGAAAACATCATGTTTGGTAAAGTCGAGGGTCGAAATGAAGGAAGCCCTCAATACGACTGATTGAAAAAATAGCCGCAACAATGAAAACAAACACAACAACAATCAGAAAAATGGTGCAGGACCAGGCAACATATGGTTCTGTTACCCATATACCCCCTTTTATATGTGGTATTAAGATGCTTTTGGTGATCCGATCACATGTGGTCAGCACTAAATACAGGTCTAAACAGGGTCTAAAACATTTTGTTATCGGACCACAAAACCACATACAAATGCCAATCAATACAAACCAGTTAAAAATACATGTGAAAGCATTGCATTTGAGGTGTAAACGCTTATATGTCCTGAATGTGTCCCAGCAGCAGCGAAGTGCCAACCCTCACTTGTCTATCAACCACTGTGCTAAAACAAGAGTTTAAAAATTGCAGTTTATGAGCGGCTTTACAAGGAAATAACTACCTGACCTAGCATTCCAAAATTGGGGAGATAAAAGGATAAAAAAATTAAGTTGGTGAACAACTCCTTTAAGATTCAAATAGAGTAGCCTCAGCGTATTTAGTAAATATTTTTATTTATGTTAATTTGAGCTGTTATATTGAACCAGTCTACTTATAAATTGCCCTTCAATTTAGTGGCCACATGCCTTTGATTAATTTTTCCAATGGACAATGAACGAGAGATGCTCAGCACTTCAGCGACTTTTTTAACTATCGAAACTAGAGCTGTCCAGTGAAATACCTGTTTCACATTCTCTCTGCCAGCCAAGGCAAGTAATTCAGTATTGGTTGAATCCTTTCAAATCAAATCAAAAGCTAACCTTATGATTAGATGTATTTTAGTGTAAATCCACATCCCATTATCTGAGCCAATAGAGGCTCTCTAAATGCATAGAGCTGCCGTACGTTTCAAGGGCTAAAGATAAATCCCCAGAGCCTATGGTGCTATTCACAGGTAGCGCCTTTCAGATGATGGACTAATAGGTATCGTTCTGGGGTTTGTGTGTGTGTGTGTGTGTGTGAATGTGTGTGGTGGTGGGGGGGTTATGCAAACACAAGTGATAACACAAAATCAGGCTGTATCTGCTGCAATGGCAATGGCTCACCAAGTCAGGTGTGTGTGTGTGTTGGTGGTTGGAGTTGTCGGTTGATTGATTGTTAAGGGGGGCGAGAGGTTCTGCACGCTCACTTTGTGATGAATAGGCTGTCAGATGCCCTCCAACAAACCAAACAAGGCCGTGGTAAAACAGGCATTTAAGTGATTACACCAAACGTGTAAATATTAAACATCCAATACAGGGGGATTACATATGCTGCCAGTCCGCAGATGAGAGGTGGAAAACAAGACAGGGATTCGAGGATGAGAGAGAACAATTTAATAGAAAAAAGAACAGGTGCTCAAGCTATGCATTTGTTGTTTCACGCCTGGCTAATATTTTCTCTGTTTATTCTCCACGAGGACCAAACCTCAGTTATTAATCACGTTTTAAGTGTACTTGAGGTGTGTGAGGGCGTACGTGTATCTCTGACACTGGGAAAGGGAGCGCTTTAATTTGACAGGGCATGTTACTGCATCACAAGATTCAAATAAGCTGAGATAAAGTGCATTTGCAGAGATTCATAGGTGTCGAAGCTGAGAATGTGTGAATATTTATCTTGTTGTTCTATGATGATTTTTGTGGTGTGCCCTTTAATTCCATTGAAGTCCAGTAATCGATAGGGTGGCATGAGACATGAATACATTTGTCCTCTCCAGATAGAGAGAGCAATGCTGTAACCTGCAGGAATTATTTAAACTCACTTATCAAACAGTCTTCTGAAAAAACAGTGCTGTCCTTGAATGCACAGAATTATATTCAAGAACAGAGTTTGGATCTAACTGGTTTACAGAAAGATTCTACTGAGTTGTTCTGTGTAAAATGTGTCTTATGAATTTAAAATATTGAATAAATACAGATACAAATAAATAACCAATGGCTATAATGGATATAAAGTTAGTGCATGGGGCATGGCCTGGTGAGACAGGGTGTGGGGCATGGAACCAGGGCAGAGTCAATGGAAGGTGGGGTTGTGAGAGACTTGAGGGGCAGAGCCATAGAAGGCGGAGCCATGAGAGACTTGAAGGGGAACACCAGGGAACTTAGTTCCCAGAGAGCAGCCAAAGATTAAAAGGGAGGACAGAGGCGGTGGTGGAGGCTCGGAGGAGCAAGGTGCTGCTGGGGGATCGTAAGACTGAGGCAGAGCCGGTGGGATTGAGGTCCCTGGTGGAGCTAATGTATCGGAGGGATGAGGCGCAGCCAGAGGATCGGAGAGCCAAGACAGAGCCAGGTGACTGACAGACCAAGGAGGAGCTGGAGGGGCGAGGGACCCTAATAAAGCCAACAGGCTGAAGGACCACAGTGGAGCCTAGGGAACATAGAGCTGATGCGATGTCAAGGTATTGACAGGCCAAGGCAGAGTCTATAGGGCGGGGACAAGGGCGGGAACCATCTCCTGGTCCAACTGCTCAGATGTGGCCATGACATGGAATGAAGCAGACTCTGGCATGGAGCAGGCTCAGGCATTGCTGTGACATGTCATGGAGAAGGCTAAGGCATTGCTATGACATGGCATGGAGCAGGCTGATGCGTTTCTGTAACATGGCATGGAGCAGGCTCAGGCATTGCTGTGACATGGCATGGAGCATGCTGAGGTGTTGCTGTGACATGACATAGAGCAAGCTCAGGATCCAGGGCAAAAGATGGCACTAGCTCAATGACCATGATGTGGAACTCTGGCTTGGAGGCCATGACGTGGAACTCTGGCTTGGTGGCCATGATGTGGAATTCTAATGATAATTAAGATATGATAAGATTTATATTTAAAAAGGTTCAAATGTGTCAAATAGGTACTCAGAATCATGATGTGTGATTTCAGAATATCTTTATTTTTTATCAGTCCTATTATTAAAAATGTATATCTCTTGTAGTAACTAAAAATCCTTTGCTTCAAACGTTTATCTAATTAATTCATTCTTTCTTTCTTTCTTTCTTTCTTTCCCATTGTGGATCTCACTGTGTTCTTTTTTTTCTTGTTCCTTTTTGGAAATGGAGTCTCCCTCACTCATTTATCTTTAAAAATTTATTTTACAGACCCTATTTGTCCCCCTTTTTCTCTCTTTCTGGAAGATTCTGTCATGCTTTGGCACCACTACCTCTGATTCCCCTCAAAATACTGGCTCAAGCTTCCCCATTCTTTAAAGCCAGGGCAGTTCTCATACCATTGTTTCCATTTTATAAGTCTCTTCCTTTTGTTCTTCTGTCATTGTTTCTCTTCCTGGTTTATAAGGAGGACAGTTCCTTTGTGTTACCATTGCTTTTATGCTGTCCACTAAAGCATCTAGTGAGTAAACATTATGAATTTAATGTGATATCACATACTCATTGTCCCACACATGCCTTGTGACCAATTGTGGCAAGCCGAATTTGGGGTGATGTATCTTTCTGAATGAGGTTTGAATGCCTTCATGGTGGGGATCAGGGCAGGGATCGGTGATTAACAACACAAATTGTTAGCGGTTAGCTAAACCTTAGCGGTTTTCAAAGTGCTTTACACTGTGACTCATTCACACACACACACACACACACACACACACACACACACACACACACACACACACACACACACACACACACACACACACCAATGATAGCAGAGCTGCCATGCAAGGCGCTAGCCTGCCATTGGGAGCAACTTTTTTGTACCTAAAGTTAAAATGTATAACTAATTTTGGGCACATAACTGAACCCTATGGAAATGTACCTTTTTGTCTCCTTAAGGGTGCAAATATGTAAGAAAAACAAGGGTCAATTTATGGGGCAATTTGTAAACTTGTGCAAATACATTTGAGACAACAAGATGCCTTTTTTATGAAGTGACACAAGGGGTCTTCGTTGGGAGCCTAGCATACCTCTGAACTTGAGAAAAGGCCAATGAGGAATTTGCAGACAGAATTTGCATGTCCCGCCCCCGGATATGGAAGTGGGCGTGTGTCTGTCAGTCAGATTTTTTCTTCGTGGCCGAGTGGTTGAGCAGCAGCAAGCTGATTCTCACTACTGTTCCACTCACTTCTGTTGGCAGAGCACTGCTGTTGGATCTACGGCGCATTTCCAGTGGCTTTCTCTCCCTCTGCACGCTGTGCAGTCCATGCCCCTGGGCAACCCGATATCACGCCGAGGCGTGAAATAGACACGCCGGTCCACTCGCGGATGCGTGTCGGTGTCACGCTTTGCCTCCTCCAGGCGTGTACATGACACGCGCGCGTCTACGTAGAATACCGTCAGGGGGCGATCGTTTCCTCGACGCCAACAACTCTCCGCGCACCAAAGAGGAAGCGATACCGTTGTCGTCGCGTTGCACGTTCGTGCGGGCGGGATGCCGGCCAATTTCGCCGGTTACTTTCACTTGTGACCATATGTGACAAATAAAGGTTCATTACAGTGCTGCTTTCATGAAGAAATCCTAACGTTGCTGTAGCCTAACGTTGTTATATGTGTGTGTGTGTGTGTGTGTGTGGGCTGTCGAGTATCTTGTGCTGATGTAAATAAATACATAAATATATATATATATATATATATATATATATATATATATATATATTTTTATTTAAAAAGTGTATTTATGTACAAAAATATATATCCCGCTAACCGGAACTGGAGAACGCGATGTATCGCTTCCTCTTTGGTGCGCGGAGAGTTGTTGGCGTCGAGGAAACGATCGCCCCCTGCCGGTATTCTACGTAGACGCGCGCGTGTCATGTACACGCCTGGAGGAGGCAAAGCGTGAAATAGACACGCATCCGCGAGTGGACCGGCGTGTCTATTTCACGCCTCGGCGTGATACCGGGTTGCCCTGGGCGCTTCGACAGCGCTTCTGTCTAAAAGAGTGTTCTCCCTCCTAAAAGAGTTTTATTTCTCTAAAAGAGATTATTATCAGACTTTCAAACCTTGGACGGACCTCTGTTTTTCTGCGGGCCGGATTCCCCCTACAGCAGGTGTCTAGATGTGTCATGGTCACCACAGATGCCTCTCAACTGGGTTGGGGTGCCGTGTGCAATGAGCACGCTGCCGCTGGCTCCTGGATAGGGCCCTGTTGGCACATCAACTGCCTGGAGTTGCTGGCTGTATTCCTTGCCCTTCGGTGGTTTCTCCCACCGATTCGGGGCAAGCGTGTCTTGATCCGTTCAGACAGCACCGCGACGGTAGCGTACATTGCCATGGCGGCGTGCGCTCTCGTCATATGTCACAATACACCCGCCATCTCCTCCTTTGAACTCAGGTCGCTGCACACCACTCATATCCTGGGCAACTGCAACATGACAGAGGATGCACTGACGTGACAGGTTTTGCCCAGCGGAGTGTGGAGGCTCCACCCCCAGGTGGTCCAGGGATTTGGGGCCGATTCGGCATGGCACATGTAGATCCCTTTGCCTCCCAGAACAACACTCACTGCCCGCTCTGGTACTCCCTGACAGAAGCCCCTCTCGGGACAGACGCATTGGCACAAAGCTGGCCCCGGGGGCTGCGCAAGTACGCATTTCTCCCAGTGAGCCTTCTTGCACTGGTGCAAGATCAGGGAGGATGAGGAACAAGTCACCTTATTGGCTCCTTACTGACCCACTCGGACTTGGTTCTCGGATCTCATGCTCCTTGTGACAGCACCTCCTTGGCAAACTTCCCCTGAGGAAGGTCTGGCCCCTGGATGGATGGGATGCAGAAGATCTGAGTGACCTACCACTTGCAGTCATGGACACAATAAACCAAGCCAGTGCTCCCTCCACCAGTCAACTTTACGCCCTGAAGTGGCGCTTGTTCGCAAATTGGTGTTCTTCCCAATCTGATGACCCACAGAGATGTGCAGATGGGCGGAAAGGGAACGCTGTCTCTAAACTGAGGCTGCCTGCTGGGTCGTCCATGCCATTTCCTTGGCCTTCCAGACTCAGGCCGTGCCCGCCCCTTTGCAGGTTTGAGCACACTCGACATGAAGTAACATCCTTGTGGGCACTGGCCAACGGCAACTCCCTAAGCAGACATCTGCAGAGCAGCGGGCTGGGCAGCACTCAACACATTTGCAAGATTCTACAATCTCAGGGTTGAGTCTGTCTCATCCCGTGTTCTGTCAGGTACGAGCCGGTAGAACTCTGTAATACGGAACATTCGACCAGGTGTCAGGCGGACCCGCGTCTCCCTTGGGCAGTCCCACTGCCCCTGGTCGATGTGTTTGTAGAGCTCCTCCCTCTTCAGGTAGGACCTACCACCGCACCGCTCCCACATGTGGCTTGACAACCCACGTGGTGTATTGGCCACATATCACCTCCCCCTAGTCTGGGCAAGATGTGGCCTCCACAGGGACTTCCCCCCCAAAGAATAGGATCAGGAAAGACCGCCTTCCCCAACGCATTTCATAGAGATCGCTCCAGCCACTTTACACTCTATGTGAGAGACACACAGAGAGAAAAGGCCACAGCTGCCGATCTTGCTCCTATGCTGGTCATATATCACCTGTGCCCCCCTCAGGTGTGCTGGTAACTTAAGGTCTGTATATGACACCTTTTATGGGGGCATTGAGGAGGGTTTCGTGCGGCCGATTCAGTTGCTTCTAGCACACAGCAGCCTGCTTGCACCTGTGTCAGTAGTTCTCGTAACATGGTCTAGTGGATGCCGCTTTTGAACGGGACCTCTTGTGTCACTTCATTCAACACAATGTTGAGTGAGTGACAGAAGGGGAACATCACGGTTACTGTAACCTCTGTTCCCTGAGGGAGGAAACGAGACGTTGTGTCCCTTCTGCCACACCATTGGACCTACCTCTGTAAACAGTCGTACCTTATTCTCGGCTCCTCAGTGCAAAAACCTGACTGACAGACACACGCCCGCTTCCCTTTATACCCGTATGTCTGGGGGCAGGACATGCAAATTCTGACTGCCAATTTCTCATTGGCCTTTTCTCAAGTTCAGTGGTATGCGAGGCTCCCAAGGAAGACCCCTTGTTTTCATTCGACACAACGTCTCGTTCCCTCCCTCAGGGAACGGAGGTTACAACAGCAAGCAAGACGATAATGCTTATTTAAATTAACTACCTCAGTAAAGGGTGCATAATTTCTTGTTCATTTCAAACACCTTTGACATTTCATTACATCTTAAGTATTCTATAAACTAATTATTCTCCATTGTAATTGGATCAGTCAGTCTGAGCCCAATTTGAACACATATATTAACCCCACTTAAAAAAAAACAATGAATTTAATACTGGTCTTTAGCCTCTGCAACATGGGGCTTAAAACCCAAAATGCTATCCTTTCACTTATTGGATTTTTTTTATATAATCAGCTTGAACAAAATGTAATTTTTTTTAATAAATGTAATTTTTTCAAAATTATTTTTTAAATAAATGTTATAATTTCCAGGATATTCATTGGCTACATTCATTTGCAACTTTAATATATATATATATATATATATATATATATATATATATATATATATTGACTAATAGATCAAATTGCCTCAAAATCAACCTTTAGACATTACATGCAATGATCTCATGGAAGAGGGAAATATGTAGTTATAGTGTCATACAGGTGTTTAGGAAACTACTGTGGTAGTTTTTGATTCTAATTAGTGTTTGGGGAGAAAAAAAAAATCAAAGGAGCCTTTTAGCCTATGGAGCATTTTGCCCTTTTTTACCCTGCGTTTTAACTACAATTATTGTCATTGTACATTTTTCTGCCTGCAAGTTTTTGGTTGATTTTATTATTGAAAAGTATTTGGGTTTAGGGCTAGAGCTAAATAAATCTATATCTATAAAAAAGTAAAAATGTTACAACAAATATACATTTCTAAAATCTTCTAGAGCTGTAAATGCATTTCAGCATCTATCCAAACATACAAAAATGTACATGTAAATGTAACAAACAATTACCTGTGAGATCAGAATAACAACATCAGGTTTCTATAGCCTACACATTGGCCCTGAAAGGGGCCCACCTGTAAACGTTTTGGCCCGGCTTAAATTTAAGAGACGGCCTAGCTCTAATTCACACAATAATTGTATAGGATGTGTGATTTGTACACACGTTTAAGCATTTGGGCATTTAGATAATGTACAAGAAATTTGTCTGTCAACAAATTACAGAAAAAGAGAGGTAAAGATAAGAAGAGGCAAAAAAATAAAACATAATGAGAAAAGAAAAAAGTGTTTAGAGAAAATAGACAGAATGGATAGTGCAGAAAGAGAGAGAGAGAGGGAGAGATCAATACTTTCTTGTCTTGGACTCCAGTCAACCTGTATGAATGGGATATTTCCTCACCTTATATGTTCTCTCATGCCTCTCTTCTCCTGCATCCCTCATTTATTCACTCAGTTTTTTTCCTAAGACATATCCATCCCTCCTTTATAAGAAATATAATTCCATTGATCAGAAAACCAATAGGAAGCACTGCTCTGTAAACACACTACCGTTCAATAGGAAGCCGGGGGCTCCACTGGGAATTCAAGACAGGTGTGTGCATGTGGCGTGATGATTACTGTGTGCACACGTAAACTATATTTGACTTTCAGAGTGGCTTAGAATCAATTATAAGTCTTATTGCCTTCCTGTCTTGTTACCCCCTCATCTCCAACATCCTCCCAGTGTCGACTGAGGGCACGGACGCCCACGAGTGTGTACGTGAACATTTCGCTCGATTCCTCCCACTCCCACCAGTGCAATTAAGCGTTGTGCGCAGTGGATGGAGGGGATCAAAGGTGTGACAGTTCTCTTTTGACTGCAGATGAATGCAGAGCAACGGCAAAAACGGACGAGTGTGAGTCTGGTTATAGACTTCTGCCCTCCGTTCCCACTCTCCCGCGACTGTTGCTCTCATCGCAGTGTGTTTAAGAGTACGTATATCTTTGCAGGGTACGTGGAAGTGTGTGAGGGTGTGTGCTGCAGTAGAGTGACAGTGTGTATTGTGATGGGCCATGGCCTTAAAGAGAGCAGAGTCCTTTCCTCAGACTGATCCTAAATCACCAGATGACACTTTAAAAGGCCACCACACAGCTTTTTATTCAGTCTCTGTCACTGTAAAGAAGTCCTGTGTGTGCACATGCAAGTATGGAAGTTGTGTGTGTGTGTGTGTGTGTGTGTGCATTTGTGCTATAATGTAGTGGCCTATACAAACTAATTTGAAATGTAAGTGTTATTTTTTGAGACATGGTCTAGCAGTTAGTGTACATGCCCCAGACTAGTTTGTGTGGGATACAAAGATTCATTTGTGGCCTGTGATGTATCAGAGTCCTGTTGCTTCTCTATCTCTCTGAATGATTTCTTATTCCTTCTTTCTACAGTCCTTTCAATAAAATTGTGGCAAAAGGCCAAATCATTAAATGTGTGATTTTTACCTTGAAAATATTTTTCAAATCCCCCAGACTTCTCCCTTAGATAAGTGACATCAGTAACATCAAGTCCTTCTCTGACAATAGCCTTTGCATGCTATATAGCACAATGAACGGACTCACACACACTTCCCCACAGAAGTTCACCCATTCCATTAACATTAATGGCAGTGTAAGCGACTGTAAAAACTAGATGTATTGCTTCCAGCCATTTGGAAAAACATAAACTTCTGTCATGAAATGTTAATATATTGATTTTTGATGTTATTTTATCAATACATTTTTGAGGAATTGATGTATTAACATCAGCTGTTATTTAAATTAGAAGCCTAATTTGTGTGTTTCAATTCACTGCCAGTTGCATTTCGTTCAGTGTAGTCTGACATAATAGCTGTGATAGATAACATGGGGGTGACATAATATTTACTGAAGCCGGTCGCAGCATGAACAAGGCATCACACACACATATTATGAGCTGATGCCAGTCCAAAGTTACGAAGGTTTTTGTACTTCTTTAAGACTGAACAAAGTGACATTGATGAATTTGCAGGTTTGTGTATTAAACGGCTGTAACTGTATAAATTATCCATTAGAAATTGTGATGTTTATTATACAATTTCCCTGTATGTAGCATTGAATAAGTCTTTAATTGAAGCTCTCAAACCACAAAATACTTGTAACTGAAAATATATTATGTAGGCTCTGTGAAATATACTTATACACAATACACTATCCAATAATGACTAGAGGAAATAATCTGTCCTTTAATAATGATTTGGGTCAAATTTAATGGAAAACTATGCTCAACTATGAGTTGAACTCCATGGCGCTGCAGAATTTTTAACAGCTTCCGGAGACAGCAAGCCTGATGTATGTGCGTACGTACCTTCATAGAAAATAATTGTTTCAAATTTTAGAATGCGCCATGTCGTCTGCCAGATGTGTCTGGTGCATGATCCATTTTAATTAACCTTGCCGCTCACAGTTTACAAAATGTTTGAAAAACAAAGACTATACAAAGACAAATGTGCAATGAGCAGCCCTGTTTAGATCTAAAAAAAAAATCCCAATATACATAGACAATCATTGGAAAAATCTTTAGATTATTGATGTGTGAGAACGACGTCGATCCCAAGCCTTGTAACTTCTGCTGTGTCAGAGAACAGTCTTTGGGATGCAGAACTACATCATGACAGTAACAAAGTGCACTGTGAACTTGAATCCACCTTAGCGCCCTCCTGAGAGAACCCCAGGGAGCAGAGGCTGGATTTGTGTAATGGCTGTTTGTAAATGTTGTTGTATGGATCATTCCCAGGCCCCACAGAGAGAAGGCAATAACTCATTGTGAAAGACTGAAGTTTCATCTCTCCAATATTAAAGATCTCTCTGACTTAAATGGAACTGGCCCGCAGTTTGCTTTTATGGGGCAATAAAAGTGAATGCATACATACTCACTTTGAGTGTATATTGATGCATTAAGAATGTTGCAGGTGTTGGGACTAATGTGCTCAGATAGCAGACAAAGGCAGGCCTACACACAGTCATAAAGCCTGACTGAGAATTGTAGGAACACTCAAAGCCTGATAACACAAAAACGGCACCTAAATCAAACAAAAGGAGTCCAAACAGGCTGCAGATCCCATCAAGCTCTGCTCAATTTATAGCACTACAGCATTTTGTTTGAAATTCGTTTGAAATTTTGGATGAAATGCATGACAGAACACGTCCCTCAACCATGATGTCATCAAGAGTATAAAATTCCGGCGATTACTCCAAAGCTTGCTTCCAGTAACAGTATTCACAGCTTCTAGTTACAGCCCTGCTGCTCCCAGGTGTAGCCTCACTGCCCCAGGAAGTAACAGACATACCTGAACTTTGGCCATACAATCTCCATCTCGTTGGACGAGCCGAGATTCTCGGTGTTCCACCGAGAATGCTAATAGATCCGAAGGAGTCTGCTGAGCAATCCGTGTCTCACACTTTTGCCTGCAGAAGTGAAGAAAGAATATTCCTTTTTCAACCATGTCGACTTCAATGATTTCGCCACCAACCCGATGAGAACCAGCCACCGTACCGCCCACCGACAGAGCGAGGAAATGGACTCCCATCATCACCCGAGCTTCGAGGAAACAATCCAGAGTCAGAGTCAAATGATGGATGAACACACATTCTTCCCTCGTCCTCACGTGACTCAAGTAAGAGGTTTACATCAGGGCAGAGATAGATTATTATAATGTGTTATTCTTGTGTATTAAGGTTATTGCTTGTACAGTTTATGGACCGCAGAGTCCGATCATTGTTGCTAATAATTTATAATTAACAAGGTATTACTGTAATTTACTGTAAGGTAGTCGACTCACTGAAGGAGGCAGGAGCCGGTCAAACGTCCAACATAAGACACTTTATTGTCAGCACTTTTCAGTATAACAAAGACCTTCAATACTTTTCAGCTCCACCTATACACACAATAACAGGGTGCTTCTCAGCTCCACAAGAAAACACAGCTTCATTGGTCTCTCTCTCTCTTCCGGAGTCTCTCCCTGACTGCCTCACTCAACGCAGCTTTATCTCTCACTTGTTAAGGCTGCAATCACCCACAGCTGGGCGAGATAGTCCGCTGCTGGTGTCCAAACCGGCCACTTGGCCTGCCCTGCTCTCCACACTTACTGTTACCACGAATGAGATTTGCTGTGTCGTCATCCAACCACGTTGGGCTATTTGTACATTTCCGCCTTCACGGGTGAGACCGCACACTGAGTTTATCCATTAAAAAACCAACGACCACTGCGGATGGATTACGAGCCATTCAATGGGTCTCTGAGTGATAAAACTAATGGTTGCTGTCACTCCCACAATCACTAAACTGGCTTCGGTGCCATCACCCTGTTCTCTCTCGTACTAGCCGCACGCACACACTACCCCTCACAAACATGCCTGCACACACATTTGGCGAACAGATAACTTGGCAATAGAGCCCAGCTTTGTCCCCAAGTTATCGTACTAGCAGAGACATGTGTTAAATGGACAGACGCCATTAACCAGTCTCTCCGCCCACATTCGCGGCCACATTCTTTGACTGGCAACCTCGTGTGACACACTCTCCATGAGAGCCACACCTGCCATTTTGTGCACTCATTCTCTCCTCGCACACACACACACACACACACACACACACACACACACACACACACACACACACACACACACACACTCTCACACACACACACACACACACCCCTCTACCCTCCTCTCATGTATTATAGGCTTATCTGTTACCATAATCATAATCATGTTACTGTTTAGTTTGTAGTTGGAAGTTGGAAGTTTATCGACTGCATTGTACTGATTATTAATTGATATTACTGAATCAAGAAACCTTTTTATACTTTAAAGAGAAGTGCTTTGGTATTGTTCAGCTGGCAGGGATGTCAGTGATCGGATCCAAGGCTTCATTGTTCCCCTTTTGAATGTCGATGTTCTCTGGACGTCGACTTTCCTAAGCGAACAATCGTAAATTGAGACTGCTATACTGTCTGGTTATTAGTCCCTGATTCCAGGGTGGTTCCCCGGCAATATTAATTCTTATTAATATTCTATTGATTTTGATAATTGATAGTTATCTTTGATGATTGTTGATTTGAAGGATTCATAAGCTAATGTTGATTCTAATCAATGTTCTATTGACTTTAATAATTAATAATTAACTTTGGTAGTTATTAATTATTGCTAATAACCAAACCCACTCCTGAATGAAGCCTCAACACAGGAGAAAGGAGTGTTCCGGGAGGGATACATTCAGCTTGAGATTTAGGCTACTTTTATTAAACAGATTGAGGTTTTAGCTGTGGAATGACAATTCTGAGACATGTATGTTCCAGTATTGTTCATTAGACAAAACATTTGCATGCAGTATTTCAGCAAAAAACAGTATCTTATTTTCTCCTCTCCTACAATCCAGCTTAACCAGGTTTTCAGTGCACTAAAATAGCATTGCATCATTCAAATTTAAATTACGTAACTCATTCTTTTCAGCAGAACATGCTCCTTTCTCTGTAAATTAGTCTTATTATAGATTAAGCCTTATTCACTAAACTCAGCATTATTGCCTTGGTGCAATTAATGGCATGATATTACAAAAAAAAAATTAAAAAAATATTAAAACGGCCAAATACTGCACAATTTGATGCTTAGATCCTGAAAAATCTTCATTTAGTGTGTTTTGACATGTTGAACTGCTGAAGGGCAGACGGTTGCTGCTCCTGCTAAAAACCTATGTCAGTGTGACTTATACAGAGATGCAACTAAAGGCGGGAGTACACCGTGCCATTTTCATCTGTCGTGCGAGATCCCGGACGATTTTTTCCAGATGGGAGAAATCGCATGGAAATGGTGCTGGTGTGGTCGCAGCTCACATTGTGTGAGAGGAATTATGAGCAGAGCCGAGCAGCTTACGAGCAGCCGTGACCTCCTTATAATTGTTAAAACTGTCAAACAAATTCGGCCACTGTCAGCTTGAATTTGTGAGGTGTGTGTGGTTGAACGAGCCGATTTGGTTGACCAAACAGGAGAAGGTGTTACAACTCACATGATGTATGAAATCTGAGTGTTGAAGCTTTTACACATTTGGAGAACATGGTTGTTTTTTTTCCCATATTATTCATGACCACATCACTGAAGGATTCTACAAAAAAGCCATTCTGTTCTCTGCTCTTCAAACAAATCACAATTTCAAACAAGCACATTTACATGGACAAGACTTCTTCAGCATGTCGGCTATCAACATGCAAGCAGTGACAGTATGACAAAGATGGGAACGACACAACAATGTGATTTTGTCCAGGTGCGACCTTTATTCAGGTGAGACTTAATTTCTGGAAAATACTGTATCTAAAATAATGTTAGTGTACAATCTTGATCATGGTAGCACTACTTTGTCAAATGATTATCAAAAAATTGAGAATATTGGACTATTACAAGGCACATATCGTGTGACGTGCTAAAGACAAGTGCACTTTGGACATTTTAAAGAGCTAATTCAGGTGTCAAGATTGCAATGGTGGAGTGATGCTGTACAGTTCCAGATAATTATGCCCAGTAGTCTGCTGTATCCACCACAACCTAGCTCTCAAACTGACCTGTAAGATCAAGAATTGTGTCATGCAAATTCTGCTCAGCTAGGGATGTGTAATGAACTGGCCATGGAGACAGTGTTAGGATCCATGTGCAGGAAGTTTATTAAAGAACACAAGCAAACAATCCAAATGAGCAGGCAGATAGATGTAGTCAGCAAGCAGGCGGTTAAATCCAGTATACAAAACAATCAGTCCAATCAGGCAAGCAAAACAAAGGGTTATCCAAAAAGCAGTAAATCCAGTAAAACAGGCAATGGTCATAACATGAGAACAAACAGTAAAGGTAATGGAAAAATGCTTGGTAAGGCAGGGTATACTGGCAATATTGGCAAAGAAACAATGGAGGTGAATGGCTATTAATACATGGGGAAAACAGGAAATGAGCAGAGAAGAAATGGGAGACGATCAGTATTCGGGAGAGGGCTCCCTCTGGTGGTTGGTAGGAAGGGTAACAACCACAGATGATGTGTACCCAGGACCTCTCCACTGGTCCGTAGCCTTCCCAGTCCACCAAGTATTGAATCTGGCACCCTCATCGTCTTGAGTAAATGATCTATCTGACCATATACGCTGGGGCTCCTTCTACCTCCAATGGAAGCAGAGGCTCAGAATCCTTGTTTCCAGAGCCAGACGCCGGGTGGACAGGTTTCAGCAAGGACACATGGAAGGAAGGAGAGATGCGGTACTTAGCAGGAAGCTCTAAACGGTAAGTAACTGGGTTTATGAGATATAGTGAAATGTTCTCCACATGAAATAGTCCAATCTTGATGGTTATAGGAACGGACAGTTGGGTTATACCAGTACCAATAGGAGTGTTGTCAATAGTGGTGATGATGATCATTGGGAAGCATTGAATGGGTATATTCAGCTCTTGGATGATCTCTTGATTAATGAGATTCACAGCAGCCCCAGAATCCACTAATGCTAAAACTAATGCTCTGGTGGTTGGCAGGAGGGGTAACAAACTTGGATGTTACAGGATGTTAATGATTAATTGATAATCGTTTAAAAGTTAATAATTTAATTGATTAAGCTCAATGATCGTCAATTAATCAGTTGCAGTATTAGTATGTTCAGTTATCATGTGAGCAGATAAAGAGATGATAAAAAGAATGTCTATACAGTCATCTGCTGCTATAGTCTTTCTTGTCATATATGCAGCACAAACGCACATCCTTCACTTCCTTGCTTGTGAAGACAAAGCAGGCTCAATGTAATTAAAGAGTTTTTCTCTGTAAATGAACATTACATTTACTGCATACTCCATAATAGTGTGTAAAAGTACAATATGACAGCAAGAACTGTTGATCTGCCAATCTCCCTGTATCATCCCATCTGAAAATCGTCATTATTCGCCGGAAGAACATGCAGGTGCACCGGCCTGAAATCTCACCGTAACTAGTGTAGTGGCATGTTATGTACTGTATCACACAGCATGTTATTATTTGACTAAAATTAAAATAAAAATAAAAAAATAAATGAATTATCCCACAATCAACAATGTTAAGTTTTAATGTATCTTCTATACAAGTTATTATTAACAGTAATACATTAACAGTAAATTAAACATTTCACAAATTTATACTAAACATAGCCACCATAATTTATGTTTAAAACATAAATGTTTTAAAATACACTAAACTGAAAAGAGGAAAATAACAATACTCACATTTCTTAAGTGTATTTCTTTAAATTATATGTAGAAAGTAGGCTACATCCACACATTATTTGTAATCCTCCACATTCATAATTAACATTAAAGGAACTTTTGTCTTTGTGTCATCTTGGACTTACACTGACACCTAGCGACTTGGATGCAGTATCATTAAAAATCAATAGTTTTCAGTTTCAGAGGCCATTGTAGAAATGTAATATTCGCAGTCAGCCATGATGACTTTAATCAGTAAGTGAAAGTGTCAAATAACAGGATGATTACTGAGATTAAGCGAGCAGTATTCGGCTGGTCATGTGATTTTAACATGGCAGCCCTTATGTGTGGACCCTGTCCATGTGGAATACAACAGCTTTTATAAAGTTATTAATATGACTGGAGTCTTCATTTTAATGTGAGTGGTAATGATTTCCTACATACTTTAACAGGGACTACAAACAGGCGTGGGCCGAAATACCAGGAACAACAACAGTAATGAAGACAGGGCAATAATCGTGGTCAGTAACACGCAACTGGTCAGGGCAGGCAAACAGGCAACAACAACATCCAGATAGACAAACCAGGGTCAGAAGGCAAGCAAGCAGTGGAGAAATGCTCAGTAATGTAGCCATGGCAAAACAAGACTTTGCATTGATTCTAGTTTGATCAGCATTTAAATAGTCCTTGAAATGCGGAACAGGTATATGTGCGACCAGACCAGGTATTTAGGTTCAGGGATTTGAGGTCCAATTGTTAGTAATCAGGTGAGAGAGTCCTCTGGTGGCAGATGAGAGGATTTTCAGAACTCGCCTTCCTGACACATAATAGCTAAATTAAAATTAATGACTTTAGAAGTTAAACTTTTTTAATGAGGAAAAAATGACTGAGTGCACCTTTAACAAATAATTGATTAGTGGATTATGAATTTTTATAACCATAGATTATCGTTTTTGCCTTATAACCTATTTTTAATGAATAGCACGATAAAACAATGCAGGTAGCATGTAGGAATAAATGCCGCTATCAGTGGGCGCTGTTCATTCTTAGTGAATTCTCCCTTAAGTAAACTGTAAAATGTAATTTAATTTAATTATGGTGTTTTAAATCACAAACGGCAAACTGGGCCCAAAACAAAACTGAAAACATCAGGGAATCGAATGAGGAGCTTTCCCCAATCATTTTGACACACATATGAAATATTAAATCCTGATCCGTATTAAGCGCTGTGGATATTGTTGAACACAGAGACAAATCGTGCTCATCTTCAATGACCCCAGCGAGGAAAATGAAAGTCCACACCCCATCAGTAAATAAATCAATCAAAATTTAATTCAGACTTGCACACAGTGACCTTCACTTCGCCGGTCTTATAAAAACGGCCATCATGCCACGTGAATTTCATTTATGGCCTCCTACACTCTGTCCTCTAAAAGCAATAAAGAGTAATTGGGGATGGCACTCACTCATACCAAATTATCTTTTCCAGTCCTCTACACCAAGCTGTCCAAGAAATACTTTCTTTCTTTCTTTTCTCTCGATCTCTTTTTCTCTATCTCCTCAATAAGCATGGACCCATTACTCTCAATGTGGAGAATAATTAACTCATAAGTGCATAAGTGCATAAGTGAAAATGAGAATTGGTTTCCAGTGGGTGTTGGACGCATGATAGATCCTCTTAATCTTTGCGCACTCTGCTTACACACCTTTGGCCTCCACTGTGATTGTTAATCTGTATGTCCCCAATTAAAGCACACTGGGGGTGTCATCGCGATGTCTTCAGGTGTGTGCTCATTAACACTCAAGGGTTCACACGGTCCACTGAAGACCTGACACTGCCTCATTTGTTTTCCTGTCTAATGAAGGAGAATGGAAATGAGAAGAATATGTTTGATTTAATTGTGTAATGTCAGTGGATCAGCCAAAAGATTGTCAGTTACTTCTGGTTTATAAATCTGAAAGGGTGTTGGTCAAAAAAGCTGTCTGTTAGCATTTCCACCCATCTCCATGGTAGTCTGTCAGCAGGCACTAGTACCCCTGGACTTGCATTTTTTAACAAAATTACTAGAGCCATTAAAGACATGTGACACATTACTCTGGAGCCAGAGCAAATTATGGCATGCAAATGCTGGCTGACTGATTGCACCACAAGAATGTACACGGTTCCAAGCCTTCAGTCACTTGCAACTATCCCGAGCTGTGACGGGAGCAGACAAAATATTGACTTTGTAATTTTCGTGCTTTTAAGAGCCACGTAATAAATCAGCCACTGGTAAAACATCTAAATATTAGCAATATATAGTATATGTTGCTTGCACAATGTTGTATTTTGTTGGAATACACAGCAAATTTTTATTTAATTGAATTTATAGAGCACATTTTACCCTACACAGTAGTCCCAAAGTGCTGTGCAAGATACACATACACAATATACAAAAATAAAAGTAATAAAGATATAATAATACAAGCAAGCCCATGTTAAAAACGAGACATATTGAAAGCCACAGAAAGCAGATAAGTCTTTAAGTGACCTTTAAAAGCAATGGATATAGTGGCTCTAATTTCCCTAGGTAAACTATTCCATAACCTTGGACCAGCAACGGAGAATGCATGATCACCTTTTTGCTTATGATGCATCCTAGGAATGTTTAGAAGCAATTTATTGGTTGATCGTTGTGGCCTACCCAAATTATGTGGTTTAATAAGTTCTGAAACATAATCTGGTGACATCCCATGAACAACCTTAAACACATAAACTAAAACCTTATTCTGGACCCTATACTGGACAGGTAGCATGTGAAGAAAGAGTAATATTGGTGTAATGTGATTTCTCTTTTTGGCATTCAAAAGTTGCCTCGCCGGAGCATTCTGTACCAGCTGAAGTCTTGAGATAGATGCCTGAGATATCCCATTATAAATAACATTACAATAATCCAACCAAGAAGAGATAAGAGCATGAATAACCTTTTCTAAATCATTAGTAGAAAGAATAGTTTTAAATTTAAAAATAATCCTAAAATGAAAAAACAACAATCTGCACTAATGCTTTTATCTGTTTATCAAATTTCAGTGATGAATCAAAAACTACATCTAGGTTTTTGAATTGATTTTGCACTTTTCCAGCCCAGGGACCCAACCCGACTTCTGTGGCCATACTGCAGTTCGTCCAAAGATCTATTCTCAATTTTCTTTTCATTTAGTTGAAGAAGATTTTGAGCCATCCTTTAACTTTTATCACCTGGTCTCAAAGGCAGATGGATCTGTGTATTGTCTGCATATAAATTATATGAAATGCAAAAGGGAGCATATACAATGAAAATAAAACTGGGCCCAAAATATATCCCTGCGGGACTCCATAAGTGATTGGTGCAGCAGAAGACGAATAGTTTCCAACCATCACTGTAAAAGATCTGTTCTCCAAATATGAAGAAAAAAATGTAAACCAGTGCCTTGCATACCAACAAACTGCATTAAGTGGCTAATTAAAACACAGTGGCCAGTAGTGTGAAAAGTTGTGGTAAGATCCAATAAAACTAAAGCAGCACTGACATTTATCAAGAAAGTTATTATTAGTTAAAACAGAATTCAACTGGCCAAGAACTAACTTCTCTAAAATATCTGATAAAAAAGGTCATTTTTAAATAGGTCGATAGTTCTTTAGATCCAATAAGTGGCTGCACAATCGTTTGCTTAATACGTGAAGGGACAATCCCATTTAGCAAACTACTATTTACTATTTACTAGGACACTTGGACTAAAAATGTACAACATCCTAATAAGAAAACAAGTTGAAGCTGCATCACTTGGACATAAGGAAGTCTTTAAATAAACTATGATATCTGTAATTTGTGATAATGAATCTAATTTAAACTGTTGGTGAGGTCAGAAACAATTGTGCAGATATGGAATAAAGACTGGCGATTGTAGATCCAATGAGAGTGGCTCAGTTGCAAATACACACACAGAAATAAAAACATAAATAATAAATCAAATGAGAAGCATTGGCTTGAATGAATTGCAATGGAAAGATTAGGCACAAGCATATCTGTTGTTTTCCTTGTTTGTTATTAGAGGATTATATTTGTATCATGGCAAGAGTCAAAGCTCTCAGAAAACAATAATGCAGTGGAAACAGATGTGGCACACTGTGCTTGGCAAAACATGAAATGTCAAGTGCACTTGAAAGAATCACTGTGTGCAGAATCAGACACACACAGACATAAAGATGGGTATAAGATCGTACTAAGCCTGTATATATACTATGATATCTCTGTGTTATTTTATGATGTTACTTGTAATAAAATTCTAATTGATTTGGTTTAAACTTGCAGACCTCACTGAACCTTTGTGTGTGTATGTGTGTGTATGTGTGTGTTTGTGGGTGTTCAGGTAAATATGGTTTATGAGGACACTTTTTTAGGTTACACAATGGAAATTACAAGGGTATAATGCTATAAATGTGGTCTCACCTCAAGTGTCCTTGTAAATAAAAAAATCTTGATAAACTGATTTTTTGTAAATGTCAAAATGCAACAAGTTTTCTGTGATGTTATATTTAGGGGTAGGGGATAGAATATATAGTCTGTATAGAATAAAAACCATTATGTCTATGGAGAGTCCTCATAAACCATATATACAAACTTTGAAAGCTGTGGCAGGCAATGTAAGTCTAGGCCTTCAATGCGATTAATGCCATTAATTAATACTATTTAAGAATAAACAGAACAGTGTAATTTAACTAAATATCAGTCATTGACCACTGACTGTCATTCAAAATGCATACTGATTAATGCAGGATATTATTAACCAAAAAGGACAAATGAAACAAGTACTATTATTGATACTGTTTGTTGATATCAATATGTTTGATATCATTTAATGCTTATACTTTGATTTTGCTCTCATTGACTTTAAGTGATTCTGATGTCCCTAGAAAAAAGAAAATGTATGCATTAATATCAGATCAATGCATTAACAGGCTTAACAAGCTATGCCAGCCTAGTTCCCTTTACAAAAAGCTTCACTATGATGCTGCGCTTTGCTAAGCGCTATTGGGAACAATCTTATTGTGAGCAGCTTTGAATATGTGTGTAACACGTCAATGATAATTGACCGGAATTTATAGCCTCGGCTGGTGAGATCATTGGATACACCTGTGGCCAGGCTATAAGGCGTCACCAGAGTGTCGTCAGATATATTTTTTCTTCAGCGCATACTATGACTGTGTGTCTCACAAACCTGCTAAAAACCTCTTTCTTCCCTTTGTTAGGAGTTAGAAATGGTTAGGCAGTGTGCAGAACGTTCCTTTCTTTCTCTTGCTAAAAAAAAAAAAAAAAAAAAGAGAGAAAATGGTGGAGAAGCAAGGCAAACGATGCGTGTTTCCTTGTCAACGTTATATGACTGACAGCGACACGCATGAGTTTTGTTTGTTTGGGGGAAGAGCACGCTGCTCTCATGTTGGGGAAGTGCGGGTGCACGCATTGTGACCTACTTTCGGTCGGAATGCTTCGCGCTGGCCTTGCTTACTACAGAGAGCCGGTACCCACACTTCATTCGTGGGGCTCTCGTATGGATCTGGCTGAGAAGCGAGAGATGGGTCCGCCCCTTTCGCTCGCTCTCTCTCCAGATCCGGTTGGTTCTTCCCGTGATCCTGAAGCGCGCTCCAGCGCCTCTTCGGTTCATGAGGGGGACGCTGAACATCTGTATGTTCCACGCAATAATTAAGCGACTAACAACAGACCCTCCCCCCAAACGCTCCAAACTAGAAGACAAATTTCTGTCTGGTGGCCAAAATAATTAAATAAATAAAAGAGGGAATGGAACTCTATATCAGTCCCTTCCTTTCTTCTATGACCTCCATAACAAGTATTTTCTTTATGGAGGAAATTTATACTTCCCGTGTCTTCGTGCCCTCGACGTTGGTGTATTCAACTATCGTGGGTGCTGAAGCTCGGGGGTATTCAGTGATGCCGACGGTAGAAGAGACACCTGCGGGTTTTCTCTCACCTGGCTCAGCATCATCGCTAAAGACACCTACTCTCCCCACAAAGCTGTGCAGGACCACCTCCAGGCTTGTGGGGAAAGCTTATCAGGCAGCCGGTCAGGCTGGTGTTGCCCTGCACACTATGGCAATGTTACAAGCGCACTAGGCTAAATCTGTTGAAGGACCTGAGTGTGGGCATCTCACTCAGGGGGACGGGCCATCGGCCACCCAGCCCTGCCCCGGTCCTTCTAGACGGGAGGCTCTAAAACAAAATGTGGCGAATCGTGCTCCCCCTCGTAAAGACTGGGGTCCAGTTCGTCACCCTCAGCAGCCCTCAATGCTAGACCTCAGGGGCATGACTTCTAAGAGAAAGAAACCTTGACGCTCTTGTACCCAGCCTTGTGGGGGTAGTTGCCCTCGGGACGGGGCACGTGTATCATCCACTTCGGCCCTCCCGATACCCTCACGATACCTCTTCACTCCCGCCACCTTTGGTGTTTCGGGTGATAGAGGCTTCCAACAAAGAGTTGGGTGTACCGTTGCTTCCTGCCTTTATCCAGGACGTGGAACACTCGACATCCCCTCAACAGGAAGTGTCAGAAATATCTCAGAGAACCTGGCAGCGTGGAAACTTCTGCCAGGTATTTCTATATGGGTTCTAGAAACAGTAGAAAGAGGCTACGGAATTAAATTTGCTCGTCGTCCTCCCCGTTTCAACGGCGTGGTTCCCACTACCGTGAAACCGGGACAGGCATGTCTACTGTGGAAAGAACTGCAAAATCTCTTGGTCAAAGGGGCCATAGAACATGTTCCCCTTCCAGAGAAAGAGTCAGGCTATTACAGCAGATACTTCCTGGTTCCCAAGAAGGGTGGGGGGTTGCGCCCGATTCTAGATCTTCGAGGCTTGAACCGCTCGGTCAGGGTGTTCAAGTCCTAGATACTGACTATCAAGACAATCGTGTCTCAAGCCCAACATCATGTTTGGCTGGTCACCATCGATCTCATGGACGCATATTTTCAAATAAAGCCACAGCACAGGAAGTTCCTGTGTTTTGCTTTCGGGGGCGAAGCCTTCCAGTATCGGGTTCTTCCACTTGGCCTAGCCCTATTAACCCGCACATTCAGGAAATGCATGGGTGCAGCACTGGCTCCTCTGCGGCTCCAGGGCATCCGCATTCTGAATTATATAGATGACTGGCTGATCCTAGGGCAGTTCCAAGAACTGGCAGTTCAGCACAGTGATATTGTCTTGACGCATATGGGGGTTATATGGAATTCGGTCACGATGCAGGCACAATCATCTCCCGCATGAATCGTTTCCATTCAGAACACCCTGAGCAAGGTCAGGCTAGGTCGAGGTTGCACTGCTCGTCAGTATCATTGAATACTAGGTCTCATGGTGTTGGTGTCCGCAGTGATCCCTTCGGACCTTCTGCACATGAGACCGCTTCAGCTGTGGCTAGAAGTCAGGGGGTTTTATCCGAGGGCCGGTCCCCTAAGGCAAATAAGGGTTACGTGCCACGTGCTTCATTCCCTTTCTATGTGGTTCAGACCCCGGTTCTTACCTTGGGTCTCACTCTAGGTGCGTCTTGTCGTCGCAGGCTGCAAACGACAGACGCCTCCCTGACGGGCTGGGTAGCGGCCTTAAGTGGTCGTCCGGCTTAAAGGGATAGGAGGGTTGTCAGTTCGGTTGTTACAGTAACTGTCTCGAGCTGATGGCCGTATTTCTGGCCCTGAAATACTTCCTTCTGAGGCTGCCATGTCTTGGTGCGGGTGGGCAATACAGCGGTAACCTCTTACGTAAACCATCGGGGGGATCCACGTTCACGTCAGCTGAATTTCTGGCACGTTGGATCCTCCTTGGGTCCCAGGGCAGCTCCTGTCACTCAGGACAGTTTCGTCCCTGGATGCCCGTGTGTGTGGGAGCAGATTTACTCTGAGGTAGTGAACAAATCTGGGTGAGATTTCACAGGGCAGAAGAGGACCTCTTCGCCTCTATGATAGCGCAATGTCTCCTCTACTTCTCCCTAAGTCACCCAGCCCCCTTGGGTCTGGACATAAAGGCACATACATGACCCTGAATGCGTCTGTATGCGTTTTTGTCCCCCGGTTTTTCTGCTCCCGGGAGTCTTGGCAAGGTTCGCCAGCAAGGGTCTTGCCTCCTACTAATGGCGCTGCGCTGGCCGAACAGGATATGTTTCTCGAATACCTCTCCTCGATGGCTCGCCTTGGGCGATTCCGAACAGGGAGGACCTTCTCATCCTTGGCCCGAATTGTGAAACCTTTCGTGCTTGGCCCCTAAGGGTACCAACTGAGGTTCACCGGGCTTTCTCTTGAGGTTATCGAGACCATTTCAAGTGCTAGGGCTCCCTCCACTTGGAACTGATCTGGGTAGATTTTAAAGGGCAGAAGAGGACCTCTTAAGTCAGAAGAGAGCAAATAAAGTCAAGATGCGTTTTGTTACGCAGTTTTTGTCTATCGTCCTGGCAATCCATCTGTCGACAGTCCTCTCACTGAGTCGGGGAGGCTATGCATCGGCCGCCGCCACAACATATGGGATTTTACGTTATACCCGGGATCAACTCTGGCAACTAAGGGATCTGCACAGCGGAAACTTCCCAGTCGATCTGCCTGAGGAGTGAACACGGACATCCACAGCACCGAGGAAAAGAGGCCGGTGCGGGGGCATACGGCGTAGAGTTCGCGCACGGGGGAGCAAGCCACCTTTACCTACGGTCATCCTGGCTAACACCTGCTCCTTGGTGAAGCAACTTATGGAGCTACCTCTCAGAGTATCGGGAAAGTTGTCTGTTGTGCTTCACAGAAACATTGCTTAAAGACACAACTGATAACTCAACACTCAGGATCACAGGGTTTAGTGTCCCGATTAGACTGGACCGTGATGCACAGGTAACCCGCAAAAGAATGGGTGGGGGAGTGTGTGTTTATATTAATGAGGGATGGTGTGAAATTACACAGTAAGAGACTCCCATTGCTCGAAGGACATTGAGCTATTGTCGCTGTCGGTAAGACCTTACTATCTACCTAGGGAATTTGGTCAGGTGTTTGTCACTGTGGTATATATTCACCCCCGCGCTAATACTAAGGTCACGGCAAATAGGATATATGACACAATGTCTAAATTAGAAAACATGGCACCTGATGCGCCAAAGTTTGTTCTCGGAGACTTTAATGGATGCTCAATCAAAAGCATATTGCCCACTTACTATCACTACGTAAAGTGCCCGACAAGGAGGGAAAAGACACTTGATCTATGCTTTGGGAATATTAAAGACGCTTACAAGGGCTACGCAAAACCACCCCTCAGAGACTCGGATCACAACGCAATCCAGCTCGTTCCGCAATATAAACAAAAGCTCAAGACCAGCAAACCCGAGATAAAGACAGTCAAACAGTGGACTGATGAGTCTGTTGAACGCCTTAGAGGCTGTTTTGACTGTACTGTGTGGGACATTTTCGTGAATACTAGTAAGAACTTGGAAGAGTTGACTTCAGTGGTGACTGATTATATTCGGTTCTGTGTGGACTGTATAATCCCAGAAAAAAACTTTTAGAGTATTTCCAAATGACAAACCTTGGGTAAATAAAGAATTAAAAGTTGCACTGCACAGGAAAAGGAGAGCTTTTGAACAGGGAGACAGTCTTAAAATGAAAGCAGCTCAGAAGGAGATTAGACAGATAACAAATGACTGTAAACAGAAATACAAATGGCAGATTGAGACGAAAATGAGGGGGAATAATCTGAAACATGCATGGCAAGGGATGTATACAATGACAGGGAAGGAAGAGAAGAAAAGGCACATAGATACAAATGGAGATGATCAAGCATTTGCAAATAAACTGAATGGTTTTTATGCACGGTTCGAAACATCAGACTTTCTCCTGGAGCGTGATACCATTAGACAGCAGCTACAGTATAGTCCTCCTCCAACTATTACAGCAGATGAGGTGCATAGAGTTTTTAATAAAATTGATTCCAATAAAGCAACAGGCCCTGATCAATTAAGTGGAAGGGTTCTGCAGAAGTGAACAACTTAGCCTCATTTTCTGCCAGCTTTTTCAAAAGTCATTAGATACACTTTACATTCCTAAAGCCTGGAAGTCCTCGCTCATAATCAAATCAAATCACTTTATTGTCACACTACTGTGTACACGAGTGCAACAGTAGGTGAAAGTCTTGTGTGCAGTTCCGAGCAACATTGCAGTAATGACAGTGACAGTGACATAAACCACTTTACAATAAACAACATATCTACACAACACAATTTACATAACAAATGTACACATACTTACACAACAATTTACATATCAAATGTATACAATACACACAATGTAGAATACACATACACTAGATAAGGGTATATAAATATATATATATATACACTAATTGAATTGGGAGCGAGAATATATTTGACAGAATGAAGATTAATAAAGTGCAGTGCTGATTGTTGATCG
The DNA here is from genome assembly GCA_032164185.1 of Moxostoma hubbsi. Lineage (NCBI taxonomy): Eukaryota > Metazoa > Chordata > Actinopteri > Cypriniformes > Catostomidae > Moxostoma > Moxostoma hubbsi. Next base: position 29,266,329 of record JAVLUX010000007.1, on the reverse strand, counting down.
TGAGAGATCATGTGTTCAAAAGTCTTATTGCTTGTGGGAAGAAGCTGTCATGTAGTCGGGTGGTGCGGGTCCTGATGCTGCGATAGTACCAGTACCTAAGGTAGCAAGACCGGCTGATTTGAATGATTATCGTCCAGTCGCCCTAACATCAATCGTGATGAAAAGCCTAGAAAGAATTGTTTTGAGACATATTCTAAATGATGTGCAATGTAATATCGACCCTTTACAGTTTCCCTATAGAAACAAGCGGAGCACAGATGATGCCCTTCTGTATATGCTCCATAATATCTATTGCCATCTGGATAAGCCCAAACGATATGCCCGGGTTCTCTTTATAGATTTTTCCTCTTCCTTTAACACCATCAGGCCTCACATTATGATGGAGAGGCTGGGGCAGTTAGGGGTAAATCCTAACATAATCAGGTGGGTTGAGTCCTTTCTGACGGAGAGAACACAGTGTGTTAGGGTAAATGAAGTTGTGCCCTCTCCGATTATGACCAATACAGGATCCCCACAAGGCAGTGTCATCTCACCAGTATTGTTCACTCTTTACACTAATGAGTGTAGAAGTAATACACCTGAGCATTTCACAATAAAATTTGCAGATGATACAGCAATAGTGGGGTTAATACAGAATAGTGATGAGACCAACTACAGGGCCTGGGTGGATCAATTCGAAGACTGGTGTAGGTCCAGCTGTCTTCTATTAAATATAAAGAAAACAAAGGAAATAATAATAGATTACAGAACTGGGAGCCACCCCCACCAGTGTTTAGTTATAAATCGAGAGGATGTTGCGATTGTAGCCGAGTACAAGTACTTAGGCACAATAATTGATAAGTTGCAATGGAACAGAAACACCGACACCATCTATAAAAAGGGGCTGCAGAGGCTGTACTTTATGCGGAGACTAAGACAATTTAGAGTGGATAGAGATATGATGTTACTTTTTTATCACTCATTTGTGGAGAGCATGCTACTTTTTTGTTGTGTTGCCTGGTATTTCTCTTTGTCAGTGACCAACAAAAACAGACTGAGCAAGTTAGTTAACTTGGCCAGCAAGGTTGCGGGGCAAAAACTAGACGGTATGGCTATTACCTGTGAAAGAACGGTGTTGAAGAAAGGTCAAGCAATTAATAAAGATATGTCACATCCCCGACACCAGGCATATGAGGTGTTGCCATCAGAGAGAAGGTTTAGACTTCCTTCTTTCAAAACAAATCGAGCCAGTAAGTCATTTATTACAACTAGCATTACATTGATGAATAAGAAGTTACCTGCAGGACAGCACTTTAAATAGCACCATGCACTTTCTTTCCAACTGGACTGTCACAGTATGCACAACTACACTTTATTATCCTAGTTATGTGTAGTGGGGTTTTGAGTCTTTTGTCCTGACGCTGTGTAGGTGTAGGGGTGTGGGAGGGTGGGGGTGATTGGGGCAAGGGGGTGTTTTGTGAAATTGTCTTATTGTCTTTTGTATAAATGTATCAGACGTACTGTATGGTGCAGAACAATTTTTCCGAAAGGATAAATAAATCTCTCTCTCTCCACTGCGGTTTGCCACGCCTTGGTGGGCGGGGTTCCCCCTAAGAGGCATCCTTGCTAAGACCTCTTCATAGGGTAAGACCCCCTTTTTAGACCTATAGAGTCAGCGTCTGGTAGACTTCTGTCTCTCAAGATGGTTTTTCTTATGGCAATTACATCTCTAAGGAGACTTGGGTACCTACAGGCTCTGTCTCTTTTGTCAGCCTGTTTAGAGTTTGCCCCAGCTATGACCAAAAGTATTCTTTGCACCCTCACCCTAACTACCTGCCCAAGGTACCTTTCGCGACCCTTGGCCGGTTATTTTCTAAGCCTTCTGCTCCCTGCTGTTTTGTAATGCCGGAGCAGCTAAGACTTCTCAGACTTTGTCCAGTCTGTACCCTTCAGACTTATGTCCACCGCTTTTGCTAGTGGCATAAAGTCAGGGCAGCAATTCTTCACTTGGAAGCCATGACCGGGGGGCGGTCACCTCCTGGAAGACTATGTCACTTTGGGTGAGAGACATTATTGCCTGGGCCTATGAGGCACGCGGTCAAGCTTTGCCAGTAGGTTTTAAGGGCGCACTCTACTAGAGGGCTGTCCTCCTCTAAAGCCTTGGCAAGAGGTCTCCCTCTGCAGCAAGTTTGTGATGCGGCAGGCTAGTCCACTCCGCACACATTCATCTGGTTTTATGGTCATGTTACTAGATGTTCATGCTACTCCGGGCTCTTATGCCCTTTGGTCAACATCTACGCTCATGTCTAAGCAAGTTTGTGATGTGGCAGGCTGGTTCTCTCCGCATACATTCTCAGATCTTATGGCTTAAATCTTTCATGCCTGAACAAGTTTGTGATGCGGCAGGCTGATCCTCTCCGCACACATTCATCTGGTTTTATGGTTATATTACTAGATGTTTATGCTACTCCGGGCTCTTACGCCCCTGAGTCGACATCTGAAGCTCATGTATAAGCAAGTCTGTGATGCGGCAGATTGGTCCCCTCCGCACACATTCATTAGACTTTTATAGTTTGGATGTTCTTGCCACTCCGGGCTCTTATGCCTATGAGTCGACGTCCCGAGCTCATGTCTGGTAAAGTTTGTGATGCGGCGGGCTGGTCCTCTCCGCACACATTCATCAAATTTTATGAGTTAGATGTTTTGCTACTCTGGACTCTTACGTCCGGACAGCCCAGTACGGCGGCATGGGTATTGCGTTCCCCATAGCGCTTAGCAAAGCGCAGCATCATAGTGAAGCTTTTTGTAAAGGGAACGTCTCGGGTTACATGTGTAACCCTTGTTCCCTGAAAAAAGCGGAACGAGATGCTGCGCTTCTTTGCCACACTGGGACGTCCCAGGACTGCTCTTCAGAAAAATATCTGACGACACTCTGGTGATGCCTCTATTTATAGCCTGGCCACAGGTGTATCCAATGATCTCACCAGCCGAGGCTATAAATTCCGGTCAATTTTCATTGACGTGTTACACACATATTCAAAGCTGCTCACAATAACATTGTTCCCCATAGCGCTTAGCAAAGCGCTGCATTTCGTTCCGCTTTTTTCAGGGAACAAGGGTTACACATGTAACCCGCGACTTTATCCTATAAGCCGATTGCAAGCAATGTACAAATGACAAAACTTGGGAAAATATAGATAGAACATATCATAAAACAATATAAGTGTACAAATAGTGCAAAATAAAATTCAATTAACAGTGCCCATTATGAAAATACAAACATGTATGTATAATATGTGTGCGTTGATGTACAGTATTGCCTGTGGTAGACCTGTGCTCTAAAGCTTTAAACATGGTTACTGGAGACTCCAGGCTGTAGACTCTAGACCGAATCAGACCTGAAAATGCGCTCTGTGAATTCATCTTCAAATGCATTAGTATCTACTTTTTGAGTGTGCTATTTGCTATTTGTGTGATATTTACTGAGCTTCTAGCTTTTACATGAAGTCTATCTCACTCTCTTTCTCTCTCACACTTTCTTCACACTCTGAAGAGTCATGTGGCATTGGTGTGAGATTAAATGAACAATCAGACGTATCCATGTCTCTTATCCTTATTCTCTGTGGACAGATTATATGCAAAAGAACATCCATCAGAGGATAAACCTCAGAGCTAGAGCCATTGATCTGCAAGGGGTCCCGATCAGCAATAATCACCCTCTTCCCAGCCCGGGTGATGCTAACCTATTGATCTGTTCCACACCCCATCACTACACACACATTTATTTTCATTAACACACCTACACACTATACTGAACCCTTTGTAAAAAACAAACACACACACCAGACACAGATAATTGGGAAAAGTGGCCTCTAGCCACTTGGGGGCCCCAAACTTAAACTTGGGATGCACCGTTACAATTAATTTTCTCTTCCAGTCCGATTCCGATATTGGAAAACATCCTGTTACTTTCGTATCCTCCGCTCCCTGATGGAGGGAATGAGATGTTGTGTTGATGTAGTGACACTAGGGGGTCACTCTTGAGAGCCCAAGATGCCTCTGATCTTTGATAAAAGGCCAATGAGAATTGGCGAGTGGTATTTGCATGCCCCTCCCCTGGACATACGGGTATAAAGGAGGGGACGCTGCATACAGCTAATTAGATTTTGTGCAGAGGAGCCGAGAAAAAGTCCCGGCTGTTTCAGCGGGTAGTTCAGCATTGTGGCAGGAGGGACACAATGTCTCGTTCCCTCCATCAGGGAACGGATGTTACAGAAGTAACCAGGACATTCCCTATCTGTCACTCACTTGAAGTTGTGTCGATGTATTGACACAAGGGGTCCCCTATAAAAATGCTGCAACTAGCTCAACTGTGTTACGTGGGTCAGCGGTGCGAGGTGGGCAGACTGCTGTGTGCCACATAGCCAGCACACCAAGCCGGCACGTAACCTCCCCTGACGTAAGTCTGAGTGTCGTGCAACCCAATTGGGGTTGAGTTGACTACCCAATAATAGGGACACAGGCTTGTCATAGTCATGCCTTTTCCTCTCTTTCTTACTTTTCTCCCCAGAAAAGAGGGAATTCGCTAACCGACCAGAATACCAGTGTCAACATCAGGGGGTACTCCCCGGGGGAAGACACCACAGAGACCACACCCCGCCCAGAGGTAAATATATTTTTATATTTTTTCTGATGACAACATAATGGGTCACACAGGCCACATGTTGAGTACCACTGATCTGACCTACTGATTTGTGTACAGACAAAAATAAACACTTTTTTTGCACTGTTGGCGCTTGCGGTACATAACAGGCCTAAGTTGTTTGCAGAATGGGCAGTTAGTCTTGATTTCCCTGTAGTCTATGTTCCTTTGAAAATACTAAGGGGAAATTATAATATTGTATATACAGGCATCTGGATAATATACTGTTATCTACTCACCACATCAAGTCATTTGGTAGGGAGGTGTGGTTTCGTGCTCAGTTGCCTGGATCTATTAATAGGCCTTCTGCGCACACACAAGCACACTAAACGGTAACTAATGGTAACACGCTAATGGTAAAAACCTGTTAAGTCGAAGTTGAACTAACTATGTTTTTTAATGAAGTGTAAGTGATGGACATTACTGTTGAGTCTCAATTGCAAGATGGGTAATTGTGGGGGGGGGGGGGGGGGGGGTATTTTGAGAGAGAGACAATTCTATTTTAATTAGCTTGGTCATCAGAGGTATAAGAGGTGGCTTGTTGAAATCATACCATATTAAAAGAGTAATGACCTATTCAAAGTCACACTCTCTTCTGCTAATAGTTACTGCTCTCCTTCAGAGTGGAGCAAAGAGAAGAGGCCTACACACACACACACTCTCTTGACTCACAAACCACCCACTGCACATAATCAGCCCTCCGCCTGAGCATGGAGACAAATCAATACGTCATAAATATGTGTTGTAATATTTATTCATGGTTGATCTGTGAGCTGAAGAGGCCACAAATCTAGTTCATTCAGCACTATCGTGTACAAGCAGGAAAAAGCGCCAGCCATTAACTATAGCCAAATCGACCAGCTGAAAGATTCCTGCAGTGCTGCATCTGATTGTGCCTCAAGGCTGCACCGGAGCCCTGGATCTATCCAATCACAGTGCAGAGCCAAAAAAATCCACTGCTGCTGTAATTCCATCTGGGACTCTGCCTGTTATCAAGCCGGAAGTTTGGGCAGGGTGTTTTGTTTATCAATTCATTTATCTTGTAAAAAGGAAAGAGAGAACAGTTATTAACTTCCCTCTTCCTCCACTCCTCCTCCCAGAAGTATTCTTCCATAAATAAAGGGAGTGAAGATCTTTGCATAATTGTTTCTTTCTCTTTAAAAAAAAGTAATTAAGAGTGTGGGATTTAAGGGCAATGAGCTAGAAGAGGAGTCAAGGGAATAATTAAGGATTGATCAGCAAGAGAGACATCTAGAGGATCTTCAGTCTGCGTTGGCACGATTGCAGATGGCACTATCAAAATATCTTTGTTCTCTGTGTGCATGTGGTTTTTTTTTTGTGGATGCTTGTGTATGTACGTGGTTTAACCCATTAGGCTAAAGCCCAAATTCTTTTCCCAGAGATGGCTTATAATTACTTGCACAATCTTTCTTATGAACTTACTGTGCAGTTCTTTTGCATTATTTAAAAAGAAAGAATGAATAAGGTAAATATATATATTTTTTTTATTTGGCTGAAAGAAAGGGACATTCAGCTGTTGAACTTGGTGAGGGCACATATGTGGGCAGCAATTAGGATGGGTGCCTTCAAACAGTGCTATTTTTCTCGTCAAAATACACTGATACAACAACTACACACATACAGTGAATCCTGTCCAGTAACAAGCCTGATACTGACTGACAGATAGCAGCAGAGGTGGACATGCAAAATGTAACCTGTCCACAAAATTCTGACTGGAAAGCATAAGGATGTGATGATGCCATGAGACATATTTCTCATCACAAACAGTGTTACATCGCCTCAAGCTATTTAGGAGGATGTGGGAGACAAAGTGTCAATATTATCAACACATTTTTTTACAACTGTTTGGCATATATAGAAATCGGTGTGCAAACTTTGAAATTTCAGGTCCTGCTGTGTTGGTCTACCAAGGCTTAGAGTTAAAGGAATAGTCAAAAAATTAAAATGTTGTCATTATTTACTCACCCTCATACCATTTTGAAAACTGTATGCTTTTATTTTTTCTGTGGGACACAAACAAACAATGTTTGAAGAATTGTCACACACTTTTCCATTCAATGACAATTCATAGTGAGCTCCAAGAAGGACCACGAGACATAAAAGTAGTAGATATGACTAGTGTGCTATATTCTTAGTCTTTATTCTGAATCCTTATCATAACTTGTGTTAGCAATTAATTAAAATGTATGTTGTTACTAACTGAAAATCTTTCCCTCTTTTTAATGAGAAAAACTTATCTCAAATCTATCTCAAGATTCAAACACTACCAGCTCAACAAGATACGGCTAGCAGTCACAGTTGCAGTTGTTTGTCATGAAGCAAGTTTAAATAAAGCTTGAGTGTTGTTTGTAAGTGTGAGAAAGGTTACTGAATAATTAGCAGTTCAGAGTGCTGAAAGCAGTATCCAGAGTTTCAGACAGAGCTCACAGTGATGGATACATCAGAAGAGGGTGGTAGAGAGAGAACTGACACACAGAGGGAATGGCAGGGAGATGATCATGCAAGAGGAACTCACCATGAGTGGATGTCACTGATATATATATATATATATATATATATATATATATATATGTGGGGATCTACTCAGGCAGGCATACAACACAGCTGCAGCACATTCACTTAACACCCGGGATCATGTGATCTGTTGTAAGGTCCCATGACTAATCAGGAATTGATAAAAGTTTGCTGGCTGCAAGGCAGACATCTTTCGTGTTGATGCTAGACACTGTTGTGTGAGTTGCACTCCCATTTCATGCAGGTATAACTGTTAATTTTAGAGCATGTTTAATTACTGCCATTGGATTTTAATACTTATTTATTTCATTTTATTAAGGGTAATTCTAGAAGTGTGTCTACTCTTCACGGGGGACACCAGGCTTCTGTATGGAAGTTTAAACTTTGTGATCACCCCCAGTGTGACTCGAGCTGCTGGGCTGCACTGGTAAATGCCTCAATATGTACATTTTATATTGAATGTTTTATACTTGCATTGAGACGTTTTAACAATTTTCTCTGTCCGTAGCAACAGAACGTTCACCTTTTCTCTGCATGTGCTAATGCGCTGTGGGACAGTTGAGCATACTGAAAAGTAGGCCTATATTTTTGGTTATGTTTGAGTTGACTATGCTAATGCTGTTTAATGAGGTTGGTAACTAACATGCTTGGCTTCTCTTGAAAAGGGACCAGGCCAGCCACTGTTTTCATGTGATTAATAAGCTTTTCTTTATTGTTTTCTGTTGTTTGATTTTTTTGCTGTTGTTTGGTTATCCGTAATTTTGCCACTTATGTGCCACATTCATAGTAGCATTTATTTATTTTCTTTATTAAGTGTTGTCATGTATACTGGTGGTTCTCCTCCCTAACCATGTCTTCTGTGTAGGTTGTCCTTGTACAAGGCCAGATCCATACTGATGCTTTGCCCCTTCTCTTCAGGGGACCACACTGGGAGAGACACTGTATTGGTGTGTACTTATAACTACAACACGGTGTGATATTTTGTAGTGGTATCTAAAGATCTTAAGTGTGTAGAGCTTGCTGTGTTGCATGCTTCGACTGGTGTTGGGTTGCTGTCTCCTGTTTTCTGTCTCCCCAGGGGCCTCCTGAGCAGGGGTTTTGCATTGGCTGATCTGACCTTCCTAGATTGAGGAAAACCCACCAGTTATTTATTCCAGTATTTTTACGATCCATTTTAATAACTTTTCTACGTCTTTTTGCACTAACATATATAATAAATTTGGAATACATATATATATCTGCCTCTTGTTGACCGTCCCTTTGCGGGGATAAACCTAGTATTAGCCACACTACATTCACGGTAAGATTTGGGGTTCCTCCTGCCCATCATCAGGGGGTGGCGTAGTCAGTCTTAAGGTATACTGCATGGCAGGTACTACATTTTTGGCGTAGTCGGCAGGATGTAAAAAAAATAAATAAATACATAAAATAAAATAAGAGGCACTGACATTTTATATTGCTTGTATGGTTTTGTTTGTGTATTCTTTGATTGTTAAAATAGAAACAGTGGCTGGCTCTGGACAACAGAAGACGGCCAAGACAAAGCATGATGGGAACCAAAGGCTAGGCTGAAGTGTTTTTGTTTTTCATGTCTTTGGCATTTGTTCTATGTTCTCTTCTGTGATAGTGAGGCTGTTAAACTGGTAAAATGAGTGAGGTGGAGGAACATGTGCCAGAGGAACTTTTGACTCTTCGGGAGGAAGTGCAGAGGTTACGAGTGGCTAATGAACAACTTCAGAGAGGAAGAGGTGCCAGCGCACGTACCTCTGGTAATGGCACTACTGCTGGTGGGACAGCCCCCAGTGGCGATTTGTACTCTCCAAATTTTCCTGGTCCACAACCTGGACCTGAACGTTTTGTTTATATTCAGAGAGAAAGGAAGTGCCCCCACTTCTCTGGCTCAAAATCGAAATCTGATATATTGATATATGATTGGATAGAAAATATTGAGTCATGCGTGAGGGATAGAAATATGAGCACTAGAGAGAAGGCCCTCTTCCTTTATGACCATTTGGAAGGAGAAGCAAAAGCTGAAATTAGATTCCGCCCTTTGGCTGAGCGGGAGAATCCGGACACAATTTTAAAAATCTTAAAAGAGCTTTATGGTTCCTCCTCCTCCTTTGTCAGCCTGCAAAGACTATTCTTTGACAGAAAACAAAAAGATGGGGAGTCTCTAAAAGAATTTTCACACTCTTTGTGGGCTTTAATTGAAGAAATCAAGCGTGCTTACCCTAATAGGTTGACAGACCCAGATCTATTAGTCAGAGATCAGTTTATGGAGCATGTACGTGATGTTTCATTAAGACGAGAGCTAAAGAGCATTGTGCGCCAAAATCCGGCAGTTGATTTTATAGCACTGCGGCAGGAAGCAATTAGATGGATGGAGGAGGGTGAGCGCCCCTCCGGACAAAATCGAGCCGGGCTTTACCACTGTGGTGTGGATATAAATGTTGAAGGGGCTTGTCATGTAGTGGGGGTGGGAAAAGGGTTGGAAGTTTCTGTCTTGCAGGAACAACTTGACCAACAGCAGTTACAGATTAATAAAATCCTACAGAGTCTGTCTAAGATTGAATCTGTGTTAAACCAGTCTACTGCTCGTCCCCATAACCCCAGTTACCAGTTTACTCCGGAAGGTCAACCCATCTGTCTCCGCTGTCGTAAGCCTGGGCACGTCCTCCGTCAGTGTCGACAGGGACAGAGACCGCGAACAGCCAGTCTACCTAGTGTCCAGCCTGAGGAAAATCCTGCAGTTACAGGACAGTCAGGTATGCATCATATTGATCCTAGCATTGTGATGAACAATCCTAATCTCTCTAATCAGGTTTTGCCCTGTTCAAATGAGTCAATCTCACTTGTAGGTAAATGTCCTGTAGTGGAGGTAAAGATGGGGGGTGTTAAAGTAAAGTGTTTACTGGACACCGGTTCTATGGTGACGACAATAACAGAGTCTCTTTTTAAGGAAGTTTTTCAACATTGGGGTGCACCTAAGCTCAAGTCATGTGGGTGGTTGGCTTTAAAAGCTGCAAATGGCTTAGACATCCCTTATGTTGGATATTTAGAGTTGGATATCCAGGTACTGGGTAGAACCCTTCCAGGGCGGGGGGGTTTTGGTGGTGAAAGATGCCCCTCGCACATTACAACCACATTCCATTCCTGGGCTGTTAGGAATGAATGTCATTGCTCAATGTTATAGGGAGTTATTTGCTCAACAGGGTGAAGATTTATTTACTTCTCTATGTGCTGTTCAGGCAGAGGCCTGTTGGGAGTCTGCTCTCCGCTACTGTCGTCGCCAAGATGTGTGCCATTTGACTCATGAGGGTCGGGTGCGGGTTCTAGAAAGGGGTGGGGAGTTTATACCAGCGGGGTCACTTAAGTTTATTAAGGTCACCTGCCCAAAAGTCCCACATACGCCACCTGCCACAATGTTGTTGGAACCTGGAGGCTCAGATCTCGCCCCAGGTTTGTTGTTGTCTGCGTCGTTACTCAGTGTTACTAATGGTGTCACATTTGTTCCTGTAGTTAATGTAGGAGCCACTGGTGCTACAGTCCACTCAAAGCAGGTGTTGGGGATGTTACACTCAGTAGTTGACATTCAGGCAGAGGAGCTGAGGTTTGAGGGGGAGAATGGAGAGGTTGCCCTAGTTAATATACATACTGCTGGTGAGCCACCTGCCTCCATCTCAGAAGCCCTTGCAGCTTTACACTGGTTAGAGCTTTCACCTGAAGAGGAGAGTCAAGAAAAACAGCTGTTAGAGAAGTATAGTGATGTCTTTGCTAAATATGATGGAGATCTGGGTTGCACTGATGAAATTGTACATGAGATACCTCTTTTAGATGATGCACCCATCAGACAAAGATATAGGCGGATACCCCCTACACAGTGGCAGGCTGTGAAAGATCATATTAAACAGCTTATGGATAGCAAAGTGATTAGGGAGAGTAGCAGCCCTTACGCATCACCCATTGTCCTGGTGCAAAAGAAAACTGGAGAGCTACGGATGTGTGTTGATTACCGCCAACTTAACGCCAAGACAAGAAAGGATGCCTACCCATTACCTCGTATTGAAGAGTCTTTGGACGCCTTGTCGGGTACCCAGTGGTTCTCAACTCTGGACTTGGCTAGTGGCTATAATCAAGTTGCTGTTGCTGAGAGAGACAAGCCAAAAACGGCATTCTGTACCCCCTTTGGCCTTTTTGAATTTGAAAGGATGCCATTTGGACTATGCAATGCTCCCGGAACTTTTCAGAGGCTCACGGAGCGAATATTTGGTGACCAAAGCTTTCACTCAGTTCTTTTATATCTGGATGATGTAATAATTTTTTCTTCTTCTGTGGTCCAGCACTTGCAGAGACTGGAGATGGTCCTTAGTCGACTCCAACAGAAAGGGCTTAAGGCAAAGCTGAGTAAGTGCCACTTTTTCAGGAGGGAGGTGCAGTACTTGGGACATCGTGTGTCCAAAGAAGGTGTGGCCACTGACCCAGAAAAGATATCTGCTGTGAGTAACTGGAGGAGGCCCTGTGATGTGACTGAAGTCCGATCATTTCTAGGATTTTGCAGTTATTATCGTCGCTTCGTCAAGGGGTTTGCCCAGTTAGCGGCTCCACTTCACCAACTAGTGGCGGACGTGATTAAAGCCGCAAAGATGAGTAGGACCAGGCCAGCTGCAGTCCTACCCAGTATGTGGACTGAAAGATGTGAGAGAAGTTTCACTGAATTGAAGAGGATGTTTACAAGTGCTCCCATTTTAGCATTCGCCGATTTCACCAAGCCTTTTGTCTTGGAGATAGATGCTAGTCACCAAGGACGAGGTGCAGTCCTGTCCCAGGAGAAGGATGGAAAATTGAGACCCGTGTCATATGCTAGTCGCTCATTGCGTGGTTCAGAGCGTAACATGGAGAATTACAGCTCCATGAAGCTGGAGTTCTTAGCATTGAAATGGGCAGTCTCAGAAAAATTCAGAGAGTATTTACTGGGCAGCAAATGTGCGGTCTATACTGACAATAACCCTTTGAGTCATTTTCAGACCCTGAAGCTGGGGGCTACTGAACAAAGATGGGTTGCTCAGTTGGCAGCTTTCGACTTCACCGTGCATTACCGACCAGGTAAGAATAATGCTAATGCTGACACTCTCTCTCGTCAATACAGCACTCAAGCAGAGACCACAGTTTTGGAGACTGACCAGTTGAGAGTTAAATCTTCCCAACCCGATAGAACTGAGGAAGCCATGTCTCATCAAATTGGAGTCCTTCTAAGTCGATCCAATACTGATTTGGCAATGTTGCAAAGAGCAGACCCTGTTTTGAAAGATTTTCTGTGTCTTTGGAGACTAGGAAGGTCTCCTAGCAAGGAGCAGCGGGCCAAACTCACCAAGGATGTACAGCATCTCCTCCGGCAGTGGGATCGTATCCTGGAGAAGGATGGCCTGCTGTACCGGAAGACAACTGCCCCTCATGGGGAGCCATACATGCAGTTACTCCTACCCCAGTGTCTCCACCAGGAGCTTCTCTGGGGTCTCCATGACCAACATGGACATCAAGGAGTACGGCGGACTACTGACTTGGCGAGGCAACGGTGTTATTGGCCAGGGATGGGAGCGGAAATTTAGAAGTACTGTCAGAACTGCCAACGCTGTGTTCTGGCTAAAGCTGTTCAGCCCAGAGTAAAGACTTACCAGGGGGTTTTGCTGGCCAGTCAGCCATTGGAAGTACTTGCTATAGACTTCACCCTGCTTGAGTCTGCAACAGACGGAAAGGAAAATGTCTTGGTCATGACAGAAGTTTTCTCCAAGTATACACAGGCAATTCCAACCAAAGATCAAAGTGCCAGTACAGTGGCGAAGGTCCTAGTTGATTGTTGGTTTTATCACTTCGGAGTGCCTAAACGGATACATTCTGACCAAGGGAGAAACTTCGAGAGTGAAGTCTAGAACAACAGCATACCATCCCCAAGGGAATGGTCAATGCGAAAGATTTAACAGGACCCTTCATGACCTCCTCCGATCACTCACTATAGAAAAGAAAAAATGTGGCCAAAGTACATCTCCCAGTTGGTGTGGGCATACAACACCTCTACCCACCGCTCCACTGGTCATTCCCCTTACTCATTGATGTTTGGCGTGACACCTCAACTCCCCGTGGATTTCCTCTTGGGGGCTACTGACACAGAGGAAACAAGCTCTTGGGATGAATGGGTCTTACAGCATCAGGAACGACTTCAGGTAACTCGTGAACTGGCCCGCAAGAACATGGAGGAGGCAGCAGATTACAGGCAGCGAAACCATAACCAACAGGTGCGTGATAAGGGTTTTACAGAGGGTCAACTTGTCTATTTAAAAGATCACCGTTGCCAAGGTCGCCGCAAGATCCAGGATGTCTGGTCACCAGTGCTGTACAAAGTTGTTAGGGCACCGACTGACCCTGGTGGGCCCTACACCGTAACATTGTCTGATGGAACTGGTAATGTCCGGCAAGTCCACAGAACAGATATTAGAGCATCACAGTTAGAGACTATACCATCAGTCCCAAAGGTCCCTCAGCCATGCACAAAATCTACTTGCCCAGAAAGTAACTTTACTTGCAGTGACGAGGATGTCCTTACTTGGATAGAAGTACGACCTATTCCAACCACTGCGGTCACTACAGATTTGCCACCAACGGCTCCCAATGAAGTGTCAGAAGCACCGGTAGGAGAGGATGAGGTTTGGGACGAGGGTGATGGTGAAGATGACGAGGTGGGGAACTCCCAACTCCAAGGCAGGTCGCCAGGTCTTAGACGCACCAGACGGGCAACAGCTGGAAAACACCAGAATCCTCACAATTTGCCAAGGTCCACAGTATCCAGTGCCAATGTGGGGATGGTAGGGGCTGCTGCATTCCTTGGGGTTGATGTTTGATCGTCTGGGGCGACGACACCTTTTGGGAGGAGTGAGTGTGGGGATCTACTCAGGCAGGCATACAACACAGCTGCAGCACATTCACTTAACACCCGGGATCATGTGATCTGTTGTAAGGTCCCATGACTAATCAGGAATTGATAAAAGTTTGCTGGCTGCAAGGCAGACATCTTTTGTTTTGATGCTAGACACTGTTGTGTGAGTTGCACTCCCATTTCATGCAGGTATAACTGTTAATTTTAGAGCATGTTTAATTACTGCCATTGGATTTTAATACTTATTTATTTCATTTTATTAAGGGTAATTCTAGAAGTGTGTCTACTCTTCACGGGGGACACCAGGCTTCTGTATGGAAGTTTAAACTTTGTGATCACCCCCAGTGTGACTCGAGCTGCTGGGCTGCACTGGTAAATGCCTCAATATGTACATTTTATATTGAATGTTTTATACTTGCATTGAGACGTTTTAACAATTATCTCTGTCCGTAGCAACAGAACGTTCACCTTTTCTCTGCATGTGCTAATGCGCTGTGGGACAGTTGAGCATACTGAAAAGTAGGCCTATATTTTTGGTTATGTTTGAGTTGACTATGCTAATGCTGTTTAATGAGGTTGGTAACTAACATGCTTGGCTTCTCTTGAAAAGGGACCAGGCCAGCCACTGTTTTCATGTGATTAATAAGCTTTTCTTTATTGTTTTCTGTTGTTTGATTTTTTTTTGCTGTTGTTTGGTTATCCGTAATTTTGCCACTTATGTGCCACATTCATAGTAGCATTTATTTATTTTCTTTATTAAGTGTTGTCATGTATACTGGTGGTTCTCCTCCCTAACCATGTCTTCTGTGTAGGTTGTCCTTGTACAAGGCCAGATCCATACTGATGCTTTGCCCCTTCTCTTCAGGGGACCACACTGGGAGAGACACTGTATTGGTGTGTACTTATAACTACAACACGGTGTGATATTTTGTAGTGGTATCTAAAGATCTTAAGTGTGTAGAGCTTGCTGTGTTGCATGCTTCGACTGGTGTTGGGTTGCTGTCTCCTGTTTTCTGTCTCCCCAGGGGCCTCCTGAGCAGGGGTTTTGCATTGGCTGATCTGACCTTCCTAGATTGAGGAAAACCCACCAGTTATTTATTCCAGTATTTTTACGATCCATTTTAATAACTTTTCTACGTCTTTTTGCACTAACATATATAATAAATTTGGAATACATTTATATATCTGCCTCTTGTTGACCGTCCCTTTGCGGGGATAAACCTAGTATTAGCCACACTACATTCACCGTAAGATTTGGGGTTCCTCCTGCCCATCATCAGGGGGTGGCGTAGTCAGTCTTAAGGTATACTGCATGGCAGGTACTATATATATATATATATATATATATATATATATATATATATATATATATATATATATATATAAAACTGGATTGCTGAAGCAACAGTAAACTGCCAGCAGGAGATGAAGTCACCGGAAGTGTTTGAGCAGCCATCTTGTGTGCCCCAACTGCCATATAGCCTCAATGACCGGCAGACGATAATACCGCCAGATTCGACAATCGTATTTCACCCTCTACTGACAATTATGATTAACTTTCCTTTGTTTGTGACGGATAATATTTGTTATGAAGAAGATATATGTGGACCGTGATGTCAGAACATTCACCTGTTCTTTGTGCAGCTTATCAGTGCAGCGCAATGATAATCAAGGGGTGTGGCAAAACTGTCAACAAGTTGTAAAGTAAGTCGACAAAGCTATCTACTTGTTTCAGGTTGAAAGCACTTCTTTTTCCCGGAGGGTCCTTAAAAAAGTCTAAATTACTTAAAATGCTAGAGATTTGCCTGTTAACTCGCTCAGGCTTTCAAGAAAGAGGACAAATTCTACACTTTAAAGGTGCTGTAAGTAGGGCTGGGCGAAATGGCCAAAATTGTTATAACGATAATCTTTTTCATATTGTACAACATCGATATTTATCATGATATACATTTACACATTGCACTTTCTTTTTTTTATTTCAAAATTGATGGAAGATAAGAAGAAAAAAGTAATTCTAAACAGTCAAAATAGTCTCTACAAAACTACACATGGGTCCAGAGACGGCCAAAGCAGTGGGGTCTGTGGAATCTTTTACCAGTTTTATCATCTTTTACCATTTACCAATTGAAAATGAATGTTAAAAGATCATCTGTTTGTTCTGAAGCAAAGTGACAGCAGTCCAGTATTTGATGGAATAGTTTTACATTAAAATTAATATTTTTTATATTTCTTTAGATTCAGATACCCAAGTATGGGGCATATAAGCCCTTGTGACTGTGGAATGATGCTGAATGTTGGTTCAGGGGTGTCCCGAGAGAAAATTTAGAAAACATTTGTAAAAAACATATTTTGTATATTTTCATTAAAGTGAAAGACAAGTCTACCAACTAGTAATTTTAGTCTTTCCTTATCCATTCCAGACATCTAATTAATTTTCACAAAATTTGAACAGAAACCGATTTGTTTATTCGATTTGTTTATTATTAAAGGCTCGTAACATGCTGATTAATAAAGATACATTTAGAAGGGAAAAACATTATGGTCTAAAAGGTGCTTTGAAACCACGGCGCTCATGCGACGCTTCATGTCTACACACATGCAGGGAAAAGAAATGATGCATGTTTGTTGCTAGAGAAAAATATTCAAGATTAGAGCATTGAAAGATCAGAGCTGATCAGAGCTGAGATGGGAACTAATTTCAAGACTTCCTGTCGAGGGGGTGTCGAATGTTCCGTGTCCTGGATTATGGCAGGGAGCAACGGTACATTCAACATTTTGTTGGAAACCCCTGTCACCCGAAACACCAAGGGTGGCGGGAGTGAAGAGGTTTCGTGAGGGTATCGGGAGGGCCGAAGTGAATGATACACGCGCCCCGTCCCGAAGGGAACTACCCTCACAGGGTTGGATACAAGACAGTCAGGGCTTCTTTCTCTTGGAGATACAAGCCCTGAGGTCTTGTTTGGGAGGTTGCTGAGTTTCTGAACCTCCCTCCTAACAGAATCAGGGCGAGACTGGGTGACCGACGGCCTCGCCCCCTGAGTGCGACGTGGAAGGAATTGCCCAAAGGCTTCCTCATGGCTTTTCGCCTCCTGGAATCTGGAGATAACCGTGTTCATGGCGTCTCCAAAGAGACCAGAAGGCGAAACTGGGGCATCAAGGAGGAAAACTCTGTCCTTATCCTTGATGCCGGATAGATTAAGCCATAAGTGCCTCTCAGTGCTAACCAAAGCGGACATAGACCGGCCAATAGCACGGGCTGACTGCTTGGTGGCACGGAGAGACAAATCCGTAGCTCGACGAAGTTCAGAAAAAGCTTCGTCGTCGAGGCCTCTTCCAGCACTCAAATCTTTTAGTAGGTCAGCCTGGTATGCCTGCAAGACAGCCATGGTGTGCAGCGCAGCACCAGCCTGACCCGCCGCTTGATATGCTCTCCCGACCAGCATGGAGGTTACCTTGCATGGCTTAGAAGGGAGAGCAGATTTATTAAGCGATGATGCCGAACCCGGCGAGAGATAACCCGCAAGTGTCTCTTCGACCGGTGGCATCTTTAAATACCCTCGCGCCTCAGCGCCCACGATAGTCGAATATATTGACGTCGAGGGCACGTGAATGCGCGAGGTATAAGGTTTATTCCAAGAACGAGAGAGCTCGTCATGGAGATCATCAAAGAAGGGAAGGAACTGATGAGGTGTTCCCTTCCCTTGGTCACCAGACAGAAATCTGTCCTCTAACTTAGAGCGCTTGGGGGGAACTTGGTCACGTGGCCAGTCTATTTGAAGCCTGGCCACCGCGCGAGTAACCACATCGAGCAGCTCCTCCGAAGATTTAGAAACGCGATTGGAGCGCTCAGATGCGGTTAACTCGGAATCTGACCCAAGGGAATGGAGGTTCCCCTCGTGAACTGAAGAGGCGCCGAAGCACGCTTCAGGATCACGCGAGGGACCAGCAGGATCTGGGGAGAGAGCGAGCGAAAGGGGCGAACCCGTCTCTCGATCCTCAGCCAGATCCATGCGAGAGCCCCACGAATGAAGTGTGGGTGCCGGCTCTCGGAAGTAAGCAAGGCGAGCGCGAAGCATCCTGACCGAAAGTAGGTCGCAATGCGCGCACCCGCCCTGTTCCAACGCGAGAGTAGCGTGCTCTTCCCCCAAGCAAACAAAGCAAAATTGATGCGTGTCCCTGTCAGACATAGAACGCTGACAAGGAAACACGCATTGTTTGCCCTGTTTTTCCGCCATTTTCCCCTTTTTCTTTTCTTTTTATATATATATATATATATATATATATATATATATATATAAAAAGAGAGAAGGAAGGAAAAGACTTAGATTTTTAAACAATTTTCTAACAAGAGTTTTGTGAAAACACACAGAGAGAAAGCTCTGAAGAAAAATGTCTGACGACACTCTGGTGACACCTCCTATTCATAGCCTGGCCACAGGTGCGTCCAATGATCTCACCAACCGAGGCTATAAATTCCAGTCAATTTCATTGACGTGTTACACACATGTTCAGAGCAGCTCACAATAAGATTGTTTCCCCATAGCGCTTAGCAGCGCAGCATCAAAGTGAAGCTTTTTGTAAAGGGAACGAGCAAAATGTCTGACGGGTGAAAAGTGTCAATGGTTTGCGGATACATTTTTGTTTGCTGTTAAGTCTACAGCTGTCACTGGTGATGACCAGTGAGATATCTCATGACACTGATTTCATTACTATCATTAAGGGAGTAGGAACACTTTTTGCATACTTTTCCATAAAAAAAAAAAAAATGCTTACAGCTCCTTTAAATAAATAAATAATTACGTGTAGGACGTTTGCATTGTAGCGATGTACAGGTAGATTTTAGATATAAAATCAGTGATTAATGGCCAATGTTTACTCACTGAAATCAGAAGAGTTTTCTATTAATTCAATAGAAACAATAGAATGTTTGGGAATAGCAATATGATGGTGCAGTTGCTTCAGTGTTATGACATCATCAGCTGTTCAGTTCTAAATATCACTGATTCTTGAGATACATGTAAGGGAACAGGTTTTTATAAATAATAATAAAAAAAATTCTCAAAATTGACATTTATTCACCTTATACTGTCAATTTTGTCAACTCTGTCAGACACACTAAAGGCATGCTATTTTAATTTGATCCATCCAACAAGAGTGTAAAGTCTTTAATTATCTAATAATAGTGTTCAGTAAAGGTGATAAAATACATTTTATCTATCTATCTATCTATCTCTCTCTCTCTCTCTCTCTCTCTCTCTCTCTCTCTCTCTCTCTCTCTCTCTATATATATATATATATATATAGACAAAATTGAATATTTTTCCAACTAAACCATGTGTTGTACACTGGAGCTATTTTTTGATTTTTTTACTCTATAACCTAACAAAAATGGCAAAATTATTCCATAAGGCTTAACAGAAATTATCACAATGTGATGACGGTGTTGAATTTTTGATGCTTTGACCACTGTGACTTAAACATTGTTTGTTTGAAATATATAAATATATACAAATTACCAGACCATGTGCCCTACTGTTGCAGCTACCATGAGCAGGAAGTGGGAAAGAGGTACTAGAGTTATAGCTGACCATGACATTGACTGATTTAGTCAGGATTATTACAAAAATCTGATAGAATTAACACAAAGTGAGGACACAAATTTGATAGGCAGTTTTTAATGGAAAATATCATTTTAATTTTACTTTATGTAATGTTTGATATCTTACAGATCTGTACCTTTTATTTGATATTTATATTTATGAATTTGTTGTATTTGTAAAGACTTTGTTTGGCAGTTTAACATTGTGACCTCTTGCTGATGACAGGTTAAGTTACATGTGTTACATATGTAACAAGTTTAGTGCATGCATTTTAAAATATTCTGATAAAACGATTAAAGTAATACATGCCCTAAGTATACACATTTCCTTCAGATTTAACTTTGTCAGTATTTTTATTATTATGAATTTCTTGATTTTTAACATAAATAGAACTTTTGTATATAGGACATGTTTTATACCTTATCTCAAGAATCAGCCATTAGTGTTTTTTGTATTTGCGGAGTTCAAACACAGCTATGTGTACTTCTGTTTTGTTGTTACAATTTTTACATATACTAATCATGACAGATTTGCAAGTCAGTGTTGATTGGGTACTTTTTTTCTAATATTATAATGCTATACCAAAAAGTCTTTGATCTTCAAAAAACAAGGTATATACACTACGTGTAGGGTTCATGTTCCCTATCAGTGCATTTTATTCAGCTCCCTAGCTCCCTATGTCATGAATCAGTATATCATGAACACGAATTCAGACACAGGCTAGGGCAATGAACATATACTTTTCACAGACTGTGATGATGCATTTCAACATAATTAAAAAATATTTAGTGTAAATTTATAACATTATTACTTGTGTTATATTACCCTGGGTAAGTGTGGGTAAGAGTGGGTAAGTGAAAAATGTGTAAGTGAAAATAATATTTGCTATGATCTCCCCTTGACTCACTTTTACCACTGTCAAAGTTTACCCTGCAAACATTTACTTCCATGTTCTAAAACACACAGTGTGAAAAAGGTCTGTTGTGACACCTGAGACATGTTCAGATAATGTGCTCGAGTATTAAAAAACAGCTGGGATTAATCAGCAACATTTCTGTATATATGACACTGTCAAGCATTTTTGTTGTAGATATTTAAACGCACAATTGCATCTGTCATGCAATTATGACAGATAAATTAAATGCAGTAAAAAAATAAAATAAATGGAAATATAAAAAAGTGTATTTTTAACCTTTTCTAACAACTCTTAATATTTTAAAGAATGCTTCCCTTTCACGGTCATTATGGATGAAAGACTTTAGAAACAACATCCCATAAGGCTTACGAAGATCGCTGCCTCACGTGCCTGGGCCATAATCACGTTGAGGCAGCGTTCGTGGATGGTTAATGTTGTTATTGCGAGAACATAACCATGGCAACGTTGTGGTCGCGGCTTTCCTCAACTCCAGCCCCACCCCGTGCCGAGCCATCTACCTATGGTTACGAGGCCGGGTGGGTTGATGCAGGAGGTGATTTGTCTGATGCATGCTTTGCGCATCTATTTGAATTGTATGCAGAGCTCTAGATGCTCTGAGCAGTTCTCAGGGTGAAGTGCGCGTCCCTTTGGGATTAAGAGCACACTCTACAGAGTGTGGCATCCCCTTGGGCACTTTCTAATGGCACCTCTCTAGCAGACATCTGCATGGTAGTGGGCTGGGCAACACCCAATACCTTTGCGAGATTTTATGATTGAGCCGGTTTCATACTGTGTGTTTTCAGATACAAACAAGTAAGTTTACGGGACAGCTGGCCAGGTACACTGCTTGCATACAGCGCCTAGTGCACTATCTTTTCCCATGCGAATTCACCAGTCCTAGACACTGGATGCCCTTACTCCCTAGCCTTGTGGAATTATTTATTTATTTATTTTTTACATTATATCAATGCATTGCCATTGTGCCATTAATTTTGAATCTAAGTTGATTTGGCAGAAAAAATATAAAGTTTAAAAATCATGGAATTAATTTTTATGTTGTGGTGTATCATGCTCTGTTGAATACTGTAGCCTTTGACTTAATGAAATTCAAACATGGAGGTAAAGTTGATAATTTTAGTGTTCTAATAATAATAATTATTATTGTAATACTATTTTACCTAACTGTTGGTGTATCTCATGTGGACTTGTTTTTCTTAATTTTCATCTTTTATTTTGATCAAGTCTTATGCATTATGGTGCTCCGTTTCGCTTGTTTCCCTGCAAGGCATAATGTAATCCATGCTGTAATGTACTGAATAACTTACATTTCTTTGCAGATATTTATTATACATTTTTATTTTTCCAGTTATTAATGTCATATTCTTCTTTGAAATATATTTTGGGTTTATGTTAAAACAAATGAGCAGATATGTGAGAAGGTGCTTATCTTTAGTGTGTTTAGTGTGATATCCACAACGTACACGGATTAAAGATAAAATGATTGATTTTATTTGTTCATCTGCAGGGATTCATTTGACTACTTTTCACCAGCATGTTATAGTTTGTGCAGGAATTCCAGCATTATGAAAGCCAAACTTTGAATGCAATGCTGTGCCAAATTCAGAACCTGTTATAAAATACATAACAATGTAACTTTATAACATAAATAGATAGTATGTGTCTTACCTTGAAGCTTATAACAATGATGATAATTCTCTTCAATTGCCTGGTCCATTTCTAAAGGGCAAAACTGGCCCGACCAAATAAACACGAAGGAAGACGAATTAATTGAAGCTGCTATAGCGAGCAGCCCCATCTGTTGGTTAAAATAAACAGCACATGGTAGGCTTTGCTGCTTGGGCTTACTTGACATGTAAGATAAATCACTATACGGACTCTTTTGAATGTTTGGGAAAAAAAGAGTACATTTCCAGGGACAGCTCCAGTCCGGGAAAGATCACCAGAAACCGGGACTGTCCCAGAAAATGGGGACATCTGGTCACCCTACCGTAACAGAACGTTGCACATGTATTTGTGCAACAAGCTGCCAGATTAAAATCTTTCATGCCGAAACACAGGGCTGCATCATTTATATTCGCACACGTAATAAATCATAGTGATAATCCGATGCACGCAGACATGTCTGTTGACTATGAATTTGTCACACACACACGCACGCACGCACTCATGCACACACACACACACACACACACACACACACACACACAATGTCTGAGATGTCAAACAGTGCACAGGCAAACCCTACTGCTGATATTATTTGACCATTTATTTTTATAGCTATATATAAGATAAATAAATAAAACAAATACAGTACAGTAGACATAACCAGTTTGTTCATATGTTTATTATAGTATACACAGTATTTAAAAATTTTGTAAACGACAAGAAATCAAGAATTCCATAAACTACTCATCTACACTCCAACCCCCTCTAGTACCGACTATGAAGTGTCACTCAGTGTGGGAGGCACTCAGGAGAATTTAGACCCTACTCATGAAAAGGTTAAGGATAAGAATAGGGAGGTTGGTTTAATTGATTTAAAACTTGATAAGAGTATAACCTTTAAAAAGAACTCATCAATTTTGGAGAAAATTAAACTCACTTTGAGCACCACTCAGTGGACATTTAATCTTGGAACTGCTGCGATACAGCCTCTTTTTTTCATGAGATCAATCTCAAATTATGGCTGGCTGCGAATAGGATCATATACTTCTACAATGGCAACTAAAACCGTTAAACTTTATTTTACGTGGTGCTGTATTTTTTAAAGGTCTCCTGGTGGTAGTTGGTAAAGGGGGGCAATGATGTGCATGCAACTCTCTCTCTCTCTCTCTCTCTCTCTCTCTCTCTCTCTCTGTGTGTGTGTGTGTGTGTGCCAATAGCTAAAGCTTCTGGACTGGCTGGGGAAACGTACTTGAAACGTGCTTTCTTCCTGGCGTGTCTCCAGCCGTCAGGCCCCAGACAGCTTACTTTGCTGGCCTCCTTCTCTTCCCTTCAGCTCTAATAGGCAATCCATCCATTCTCAGAACACACAGCCACCATGATGGGCAGCTAATTAATCATGATTGTGTGAGCTGGACTCTTTCCTTTTTTATAGTCAGAAGAGGTCTGATGCCTCAACCTTGCCCCAATATGAAAAATGCATCAAAAAACAGATAATGCTTGCACATAGCTGACACACACATACACACCATGTCTCTGTAAGGAGAAGGATTTTTTTGGTCATGGATGCACTGTAAGTCAGGTGCTATTTTCTGAAAAATGCTAGACCACAAGTCAATATCATGCCATTTGTGATTAAGGGGAAGCATCAGGAGACAGGGAAGGATGGAGAAGACAAGAGCAAGAAAGAGGAAGACAGAGATAGTAAACAATGAAAAATGACAGCAAAAAAAAGATGTGGGGATAGAAGCGTGGACATGGTCTTGAAATGTTAGAAAATATTAGCAGAGTGAGCCACTGTACCGGGAATTTTCTTGTTGCAAGTGCCAAGTGCCGACACACTTGGGGCCAATCAGGGGTGGATTGGCCATCGGGAAAACCGGGCCGGCTGCAAAACGTCCGAATGGGCCGTGATAAGCCGAAATGAGCCGCTGCCTTATGCAGAATGGGTCACAAAACGGCCCCGCGAATTGCTAAAAGGGGCAGCAATATGCAGAAAAGGACTGTGACAACCACACCCCACCCCCCACCCACAACAACAACTTTTGAGCCGGTTTCTATGTAAAATCCCAGGCCGATTTCTCTTCCCAGTCCACCTCTGGTTGTCTCATTCACAGACTGTGCATACGCATGTATTTGTGCATAAAACCTGTGTGGAACATTGTCATGAAGAAATCATGATATCTATTGTGGCACAGTGGAGGGCGGGACCGGGGCATGATTACGCACGCCCGGTCCCGTATTAGGCTGATCAAGCCGTCAAGAGGGATAAAGGCCACTCGCGGACGGCGGTGTGGGAGAGAGAGAGATCGTTCACGGACATGTCCGTTGTCTTATGTGTTTGTATTTTGAGTTTTCCATTAAACCTTTAGTTGTATGTCAAGCCGGTTTCTCTGATACGCCGTAGCTCGTTCTGTCCGCCAGGGGCTGAGGACTGCCTCCGATCCGCCCGGAGAGGCGCAGCTGTCGTCCTGTAGAGGGTGGAGAAGTGGCTGAGGAACGAGCTATGGCGTATCAGAGAAACCGGCTTGACATACAACTAAAGGTTTAATGGAAAACTCAAAATACAAACACATAAGACAACGGACATGTCCGTGAAAGATCTCTCTCTCCCACACCGCCGTCCATGAGTGGCCTTTATCCCTCTTGACGGCTTGATCAGCCTAGTACGGGACCGTGCAGGCGTAATCACGCCCCGGTCCCACCCTCCACCGTGCCACATCTATAAAAGTGCATCTATGCAAATATTTATTTATTTATTTATTATAATTTAGCGTACAATTTAGAACCAACTCAAACCGCTCATATGCAAAACTTACAGAACTTTTAGCTTGTTCTAAGCCAAAAAGATTATTTTATGTAGGGGAGGCTACTAGTCACACTATTTATTCTAGTAAATATTTCTCAGGGTGTGTTAATTTTTTGTATAGCAACATACCTTGAAGTCTTGGCTAAAAAACAAACAAGCAAAAAAACAAACAGCTATTTAACATTTTCAACGTTATTACCCAGGAAAAAAGAGAGTTCATTGAACTCATGTTGACCTTTTGTGACAACTTGCCCCAAATAGTGTGGCATGTTGTTGCACTACATGGGGTAAGTTGCCACAATGGAACCTGCCATGAAACTAGTGATACCGGTGGTATTGGTACTGGTATTTTTCTACTTGATATCTCTGTTCTCTGACCATAAAGGCATTCCGTTTCCAGATGCTCAGAAGATGATGGTCAAAGGCCAATTCACACTGACCCAACTTACTCCAACAAACTCTAAGGCTACGTTCACACGGTCAGTATTTAGGACTGACAACCGCATTTACTTACTGGTGTGAGTCTTTAAATGTTCTGTTCATACAGCAAATTAAAGTGAAATGAACAACCAAAGTCACAACCGTATTCTGACAGTGGTAACCAGCGGTGACAGACTAACGAAAATATCAAAGTTGGTGATGTCCATAACACTGCCATGTCTTATTGCAATTGATACAGCATTATTAAATGAACAAGTCCAAATAAGGTGCAAGTTTATTAATCAGATCATAATTAACCGACAGTGGATTTGAATGCTTTTTAATTTAGTTAAGAGCGAAGCATTTATCACGCAGCTCACAATGACGAGCAGCTTCGGTGAAAGGTAGCGGTTGGATCTTTGGATGACGCGCAGATCATATCTCAGTTTCTGTGTGTTAGCGAAACCCCTCATGATTAACATGAGATATGCATGTGTACAGTGCAGTGTGGCTTTCACATATGATGTGACAGACAACTAGATGTACACTACAGTTCCGTTTACACAGCATAGGTTTGCCGAGAATGCAGTTGTGAGACCTGAAAATATGCGGGTGTCAGTTTGGTTATAGAATGTGGTTGTCACACTTGTAAATAACATGTTTGTTGGGGCAGTTTGGATTGGCCTTGAGGAAACTGTGATGAGGAGGAGAGTGGGTCTGGGCCATGACAACGCACGCCTAGCCCCCATTTGGGTTAATCAGCCGAGGAGAGGGATAAGTGCAGGGGAATGCGGCAGTTCGGGAGAGAGAGAGCCACATGCAGCTGCAGTGTATGTGTTTGTGTTCTGTGTCTTTTTGTTTAAGTTATCATTAAACCATTATTTTGACGGATCAGCCTGCTCCCACTTCCTCCTTTCCCATTTTTATTCCACTGCACATTACATAGTAGGAAGTTAGAAATTCTGACTTTCCAAGTTGAATGGAATGCAGACTAATAGAATATGAGCATGTGAGTGCACCACTGGAAGAAAACGGATTTGCTCAAGTTTTATGAGGTTTGTGGATTAAATCTGTTTATATGAGATATCTGCATATTTGCAGAAAAGTATGATTGAAGTTTTATTGATATAGCATGAGACAAGACAGTTAAAATTTACAGGAAACTGTTGAGGAGAGAGAGAGTTAATAAAACACGGTAGCACTTTCCTGTGTTCTTGTTGCAGCTCTGATATGCAGGACAGTTTAAATGAGACATTGGGTGCTTCTCAAGTCAGAAGGCTGCAGCTTAGTTAGGCTGGATATCTCGGCTGCCACGTCATCAAGCACTGACGAAGGCCTTTGAGACTGCTTTCGACGTTGCTTGATGATGTGGCAGCTGAGATATCTAGCCTAACTAAGCTGCAGCCTTCCAATTGAGAAGCTCCAGTTGTTGTATGCTGGTCTATTATTATAGTAACTCGATGGCACGTTACAACTAAATTAAATGTGATTGGTTGTTTACATGTCTCAGACGGCTCATTTACATGCAAGCAGGCTACTAGCGGCACCCAACGACTTGAGAAAAAAATAACCAAATGCAGAAATGTATTGCGATTCTGAATCTTGATGATTTATCTGACTCAAGAGATATATTGGCCAACCACTACCCAATACACAACAGTAAAACATATTGAACGGACTGTATTTCTGTCCCTCTCAGCCTAATTTTTTATTGTATTTTCTGTGACTAAAGTCTATTACCAAAAACTCTGGGTAAGGAAATTGTTTAACATATAGTAACAATTAAGCAAATAGACATTTCAAACCCTATAATTATCCTTACAATTTAAGAATTTAATTGTTATCTTTACAATGAAACCATTATCCTTCCAATTTATCTAAAAATACTACTTAATTTAATAATTTAGTCATGAACACTTTACCACAACCAACCCTGCCCCTCCCAATCCCCAACCCCACCCCCTAACAAACATCCTTGTGGTCACACATGAGTAAATGTATAGAAAAAAATAAAAACACACTCAAATAAAACAATACAACTCTCTCCACGCCCCACCCCGAGAACCCTCCAAAACTAATTTCCCAACAAATATATCTGTTACCCAATCTTGCAAATTACACCTCCCCATCTCTATGGAACACTCCCGAAATGGGGACACACCAGCTGACCTCCAACCCCTCAAAATAATCTGCCTGGTGATCATCACAAAGGTCAGAACCCAATTCTCTATGTGACTATTCCCCACATTGATGACCGCCCCATCACCCAAAACACAGAGTCTGGGGCAAAATGAAACCCGAGTACCCACCATGTCACACACAATACTCTGAACCTTCAACCAGAAAACATGAAATCAATAACCCTATTAATGAAATCAATACACCACCAAAAACATGGGACGTGTCTCCATCCTCCGATTGGCATCACCAGCTGGTGGGTGTGTCTTTAAGACCAAGCCTATACAATCTAGAAGGGGTCCAATCCAATAAAATCTTGAATTGTTTAAGGTGCACCCTTGCATCTTTAGATGCAGACTTGACATTTATAGAGTTTTAGCCCACACTCCCTCCTCCAATACCAAGTTGAAATCCTTCTCCCATAATCTCTTGATAGAAGTTAAAGCTCCATCCCCCAGACTCTAAATTAGCTGGGAGTAATACACTGATGTCTCATGACCTTTTCATAAAGCAGTAATCACCACTTCCAGAGTATCTGCCACTTTAGGGGGTGTATGCTACTCCCAAAAATAGTACAGAACAGGTGGCACAGTTTTAAATACCTATAAAACTGAGATCTGAGAATCCTAAAATGTTGAACCAAATTTTCAAAAGATCTCAACACTCCAATCTCATATAGGTTACAGAGAATAATAACCTCTCTCACAATCTACTCTGACCAGCAGAAAAGGGAACTTATTAATACATAATTTTGGGTTCTACCATATGTTCGAGGCAACATTTAAATAAATGTCCGAGTTAAACACTCTGGACACTTTTGCCATGCAAAATGCGAGATAATGGGGTGTAACTTAACTTCTCTGATTAGTTTGATAGAAAGGCTTTGCAATGGCAAAATGGGGGCAAGAACTTTCTGTTCAATACTAAACCAGGGAGGGGCTCAATGAGCCAAATGTCTGAGACCGAATGCATAATAATAAAACAAAATCTTGTGTAGGCCTAGCCCACCTCTGTCAATCGGCCTATGTAACTTATTGAAGTGTAATCTGGGATGCTTACCACTCCAAATGAAGGACTTGCTATGCTATCAAATTGCTTGAAATAAGAGAGGGGAACATCTACAGGGAGAGATTGTAGCAGGTAGTTAAATTTTGGAATTTTAATATCATTAACCTTCCCAATCATAGATAAATGTAATGACGGCCACCAGCCCATATCGCTCAAAAACCTTTTTATTAAAGAGTTACTTCAGGATTTAGCATTAAGCTTTGTATCAGCAGAAAACCAGTAGTATTTTCGAATTACCGAGCTCCCCCCCCCCCTCATATCCCCCAGAGACGAGAGATTTATTTATTTTTAGTCTGGAAAAAAAAATCGTCTGGAGCAAAAATCGTCATTTTGCGTCATCGGAGGATTTTTGGGCAAGAGGCTTAAAACTACAGCCAGTATTCCGCATGTTTTCACCACGCCCATATGGGGCGGGATCTCACTCACAGAATGTGAAGATAGTGTCAGCCATCTTTCTGTAGAAGCTAAGAAAACAGGCTCTTGCTCTGTGTAGAAAGTTTGTATACAAGTAGGCTAATCACGATGGCGGAAGGTAGTTTTGAAGTTGAAATGGCAGAAGGGGATTTCGAAGATCTGTTGCAAGAATCTGATGCTCGCGGCTACCTGTACGAGCCGCAATACAGCGATGAACAGAGGCTGGAGCAGCTGCTGTAGCAGGGGAGCAAGACCTGCTTGGCAGGCAGGAGGATGAGCCCGGCCAGACTCGAGTTGGGGCGGACTGGTGGTGTCAGTGCTCTCGCTGTGCGCCTATGGAAACAGATAGAGAGTCCTATTGCTGTCGCGAATTTCAGCGATGCCATTTTCTTCTGGACGAGATCGCTGAATCCGCTGATGAAACTGCACCGCTAACTTGAGCATGTATAACTGAGCACCCAAGTTTTGTACCACACATGGACAGGGGAGTCCTGGAAACTTATTTTAGGATTCCGAAGATAAATTGGAAACACCAGCCAAAGCCCGCAGGGACAAACGGACGGCTTAGTGTAAAGTGAGTATTTTTTTGTTTTTCTTTTTGTTACTAAGACGTCATGTACAGAGTTTGGACACCCAGAATTATAATGTTCTTCCCGCGTAGTCAGTCAATTTATCAACTAACTCACAATTTATAGAGTCACGATGTATCAAAGCAAGCCTAGTTGTATCATATTTTCAGATACTGCCGCCTGTAACCGGTAGGCGTGGTTTGGGAGTGGCCTCGTAAGGGCAGCAAAGCAAGTGCATTCTGGGAGTTGTTGTCTTTCAGCCACTTGTGTAAAAAATACATTTTCTACCTTTTCTCAGTTTAGAATGCTTCAAATTCAAAAATAATTTCACATTTATACTATATAAATGACCAATTTTAAATACACATTCATCTTCCCAGAGGTGAAGTATCCCTTTAAGAGGACAAAATTAACTCTAACTAAATCACTCATTGCTCATCAAATGCCCAAAAAATTAATGACCTGTTTGGGCCACTGGAAGGTGCCCTGCTGGAAAGCCATTACTTTCCACATAAGTCCGCTTTGGTATGCCCTGACTGAGGCACCCCTCGGTATAGATGCGCTGGCACACAGCTGGCCCTCTGGACTATGCAAATATATTTCCCCCAGTGAGCCTACTTGCATAGACCCTGTGTCAGGGAGGATGAGGAGCAGGATGTCCTAGTAGACCTAAGTGGCCTTCCACCCACCGTGGTAGACACGATCACTCAGGCTAGGGCTCCCTCTATGAGGCGCCTGTATGCCTTGAAGTGGCGTCTGTTCACTAAGTTATGTTCCTCCCGATGTAGATGCACATTTGTTTGAGGGCGGGCCAAAGTAGCATTTAGGTGGGCATTATGCAAATGTGTTACATAGTGACACTTTACAGAAGAAATGGCTGGACTACAATCAAGTCGTTTCTTGTAGTTCTTGAGCAGTGTTGTCTGTGGGAGAGAATTTCTCCCTTTTGCATGGACTTTGTGCTTTGTAACTTTACAGACCTTTTACATGCATAACGAGCTGTTACACACTAAAGGAAAAGTAAAAATCACAAAAAGCATAATAGGACTTCTTTAAAGTTATCAGAATTTGACCTCACTTGGCCTATATTGGGCATGTGCACAAATGAAATACTTAGATCCTTCAAATTATCTCCCAATATCTGAACGAAAGGAGAGGCTGACTCAGAGCATGTTTTACCTAGAAAGAGAGACAGACTAATGGGCCAAAGCCAAATCTACACCCTTGGCCAGAGCTAGGCTGTCCTACTGTCTCTCTTACTCTCTTTATCCCTGCATCTGGAGCTCAGCTGGATACATGAAGCCTCCTCTGGGCAAGCAACTTGAGGAGAAAATCTCTAATGTCAGTAAATTAGAACATTAAACACTTCCTGAACTCCCTCTGAGCTCAAACTAGAGCCTCTTGCAGGATCTTCCGGGTCTATGTCTATACTGTGTAAATGAAAGTTGTGTCTAAAACAAGCTTTTTTTTTTTTTTTTAAATGTATATGGTACCACACACAATATATTGAGTTGCTTTATTGCTTGAACAATCATTTGTAACCTTTTATTCCAATAAAATCTCTTGTGCATTAGGTTGACTAGTTTTACTAGTTATGCAGTCTTGCTTGGACAGTAGAAACTGTAATGCATGTGCACCATTGTAAACGCTTTATGCATTAATGAGATGCTGTAAGTCTTTTTATGAGTGCTGTACTGATGCACATGAATGAAGCTCTCAGAGATTTGAGTTGCATCACTTTTATATTTTCATTTCTCTTCAAACTGAAACGATGACCCTTAGGCAGGGTGTGTTCTCAGGCAGGTTTTGTCAGTACATGTTCTAAGGGTTTTTAAGTCCATTTCAAAGATTTCACTGATGACAAAGGAAGGAAATTCAAGTAGATGTACAATGATTCAACAATAAAAGTTCATCATCCTTCTATAAAACAGCTTAAAACTAAGGTTAGTTTAAGGTGGTTTAGGTAGTTTAAACCTAAGGTGGGTTAGGATGGTGGTTTTGCTGGTTTTATAAGAGCTTTGAGCACTGAAAGAACAATTAAAACTAGCAAACAACCTTAGGCTGGTTGAAGCAGTTCTGTTTTCAGCAGTCCACAGTCCTACTTCTCTGACAAACATCTGAGATGACTGTGGTCTAACATTGTGCTCTGCTGACTGCACTCTCACACTGCTTACCTTGTGATGAGTCCTTCAACCTGACCTAGCCTTAAACCCAGCAGGTCTGTGCACCTGCAGAGAAACACAGCAGGGATTCTTGCTGGGATTTACCTGAGAAACCAATCACTTGCTGGTCAGACCCTGGCTACTAAGCCTGCTGATCGAAGGTCAGTAAACACAGCTAAACAAACCACTGCACTTTCAAAGTAAAGCAGTTTTTAAATGTTTTTGATATTGACAGGCAGAAAGTAAAAGAGGTGGACAGAGAACAAAAGAAGAGCAGTACTGAGACATTGTATCAGTTGTTGTCATACCTGTCAACGCTCCCGTTTTTCCCGGGAGTCTCCCATATTTCACACCCATCTCCCACCCCCCTCCTGTTTTGTTATTTCTCACGAGAAACTAACGTAATTTGTATGGCCCAAACCTCGCTATATGAATAATCACATCAATATATAATTCCAAGTTTGTCCAGTTGCCAGATCTTGTATTACACACATCCTACTCACACAATCAACACATCATTAAAATTTCAACCCATTTGTGACCTCAACCTGGCAACCTACAACCCAGTTGCGCTGTTGATATCTGCGCAGGTAGTAGATGCTTGAAGTTTAATCAAGCATCACTGGTAGATGTGAGAAGACTCTTTACAACAGAAATTTTATAACAACTGGATGGAAGAATTTAATTTCTTATCTCGAAGCCATATCGACAATGCCCACGCCTTTTGCAAAGTGTGTCGCACTGATTTTAACATCGGACACAGTGGGGAAAATTATATTGCTCAGCACATAAAATCACAACGGCACAATTTGTATGTATTTAGCCTGCCTCTGCCATACAGCACCATCCCCCGCTCAGATGTCTCCCGCATTTTGGTACCCACATGTTGACAGGTATGGTTGTTGTAGAGGCCCAAGCAAAGAAGGGGGAATGTTTTTGTGTGCTGGGACTGGAATGTAGACAATGAGGCAGGTATATAAAAGTTTTATAGGGAGGAGATGAGGAAAATAGTGGCAGGAGGGAAGACAAAACTGTAAGTAATGATGTAGCTTTTATTTATTTTTTTGCTTTAATTACCCACCTATTTGACCTCTGACTGCCTCACAGAGCAACTGCTGTACAACCAGCATACAGACTCACACATTTTCTCTGTCCACAGCACTATATCCCTAAAGCAGATGAAAGGAAAATTGTATTACTCATAGGTTGATCTTTCCTGTAGCATAGGAGATGTAATTCAGTTCCCAGTTGTTTCACTTTAGTATTAACTTTGGCTCAGATGTTTCTCCCAAAATCAAGAGAAATAAAAATTCATTTGGTGATGTACAGTAAGAGTATACAGCTGAAAATAAATGTATATAGAATGGCCAAGATAATTAGATCTTGTTTGAGTTTGTTTTAAAACATTTGATTGTAGACTTAGAAATGTTGGGTAAGTTGCTCAAAAAAGAAGCCCACTTCAAATAACTAATTAAATGATCTAAAACTGTAATCATATTACTTTACTAATTATGCCATTAAAAGTAATCACATTACTAATTAATTTACTTTTAAGTTACTTTCTAAATCCCTTTTCACTGAAAAGTTTGTGTTTTTCAACAAATTCAAAATAATGTCTATATTTCCTCCTTATTTATTGTCTCACGCAAGTCATACCCTCAGCAGCATGCATTTCTACATCATTCTACGGCTGTGGCCTAGGTGGTTGGTGATCACAGGGTTCCAACCTTTGCGCCTTGCATGGCAGCTCTACCATCATTGCTGAGTGAATGTGTGTGTGAATGGGTGAATGAGACGCAGTGTAAAGTTATTTGAATACCGCTAAGATTAAAAATATAAGTACAGACCATTTACCATTCTGCTGTCATAGAAACACAAACAGATGTACAGTACTTATGGAAATAATTTATAATTTGAATGCATTATACATAAATAATATTATTTTTGAGATATATTGTAACTCAAGTAATGTACCTAAAAGTAAGTTACTGAATTGGAAGTCTGTAATTGTAATATGATTACAAGAATTAAGTGTGTTAAACTACTTTTTTGAATGAACTATAATTATATTACTGTAAATAATAACTTTGTAATCAGATTACACCCAACATTGTATCTTTGCAAATCTGAGATGTGTTGGAGATGCAGCAAAAACGTGTACAGTGCATTCAGAAAGTATTCAGTCCCTTTAATTTTTTTCACATTTTGTTATATTGTAGCCTTATGCTAGAATACTTTAAATAATTGTTTTCACATCAATGTACACTCCATACCCCATAATGACAAAGAAAATATCTGATTTGCAAACTTATTAAAAAGAAAAAAACTGAAATATCACATTGACATAAGTACTGAGACCCTTTGCTATGACTCATGAAATTTAGTTCTGGTGCCTCCTATTTCTCTGGATCATCTGTGAGATGTTTATACACTTTGAGTGGAGACCACCTGTGGCAAAGTCAATTGATTGGACATGATTTGGCAAGGCACACACCTGTCTATATAAGATCTCACAAAAACCAAGCCATCAGGTCAAAGGAACTGCCTGCAGATCACAGAGACGGGATTATGTCGAGACACAGATCTGGAGAAGGCTACAAAAAAATTAAAAATAAATTAATAAAAACTATTCGGCTGCATTGAAGGTTACCAAGATCACAGAGGCCTCCATCATTCTTAAATGTAAGAAGTTTGGAACAACCAGGACTCTTCCTAGAGCTGGCTGCCCAGAAAAACTGAGCAATTGGGGGAGAAGGACCTTGGTAAGATGTGACCAAACACCCGATGGTCACTCTGGTTGAGCTCCAGAGATCATGTGCTGACATAGGAGAAACTTGCAGAAGGCCAACCATAACTGCAACACTCCACCGATCTGAGCTTTATTGCAGAGTGGCCAGACGGAAGCCTCTCCTCAGTGCAAGACACATAATAAAGCCCCTAAAGAACTCTCAGTCTGAAAATTCTCTGATCTGATGAAACTAAGATTAAAATGTTTGGGCCTCAATTAGATTGATGTGAAAAACTAAATAAAATAATTTAAGGCATTTTAGCATAAGGCTGCAACAAAATGTGAAGAAAACAATTGAAGAGGTCTGCATACTTTTTGAATGCACGGTATCTCATTATCTAGTTGTCTGTCACGTCATATAATGTGAATGCCACCTGCACTGTACGCACGCGTGTCTCGTGTTAAACATGAGGGGTTTTTGTTAACTCACAGAGATGGAGATATGAGCAGCGTGTCATCTATGAGCCATTGTTTTTAACCCAAAGCTGTTCGCATTTGTGAGCCATGCAACAAATGCTGCGCTCTGCACTCGATTAGAAAGCATTCAAAGCCGCTGTCGTTTGATTATGATCTGTTGAATAACGCAGAGTCAATTGTGATAAGGTATGCCAGTGTTATGAGAGTCGCCATCTGTAATATTTACTTCAGTCACTGTCACTATGGATACAGTTGTTTGAATATGCTTAGTGTCCACGTACAGGACGCGTGATGCAAATTTTGTAATTTGCAGAGAGTCCAAGCACTAAACGTGCACAGCCCAATTTTTCTAACCACGTGTTTATGAATGTGCAGAATGCTCATGCACCTGACGTTTTTTGCACTAATTAGTAGGTCCACAAGGTGGCAATACTCACAACTGAGGAGTTACTGTCACAATGAAGCATGAAGAAGAAGATGTAATCACCGCTAAACATACAACAACAGTGGATGTGAATGTCTAGAGCGTGTTAGGAGGTCTGGAGATAATTGCATTTGTATAAATCGAGTCTGAAGGAATATAAAGACATCTTTATGGGTCTAAACTCCTGAAGAAAAGTCTGGTGTCTCATAGCAGTCATAG
Organism: Moxostoma hubbsi; assembly: GCA_032164185.1. NCBI lineage: Eukaryota > Metazoa > Chordata > Actinopteri > Cypriniformes > Catostomidae > Moxostoma > Moxostoma hubbsi. The sequence goes on along the minus strand of JAVLUX010000007.1, from coordinate 29,230,518 downwards.
TGTGCATGCACCGAACTGCAGTGAATGCAAGCTTGGTCATATGGTGTATAGTTTGAAAGGCTTGCATTCGACTGTACGCAGATGTTGAGTGTTCGCGTTAAAAAGGAAGAATACCCAGGGCTTTAGTCTACTTTAGTCTGTGTCTTTGCTGCATTTGAATTGTAGAGTTATTCCTCTATACACAATGAGCTAAAGTCCCTGCTTGTGTGTGTGTGGTATGTGAGAGAGGAAATGCATGCCAGTGGGTCTCTTCACTGCCAGGTCCTGCTGATTGAGAATGGGTCTGACATCAGATTAGAAGCCCTTTGTGCAGCGATGCTGAATTAAGCATGGCGTGTGAACCAGCTCCAATCAGCGCAATGCTACTAACATTCCATAAGCATTTAGTGTAAGCATTAGTCATGCTGTGTGAGAGAGACTTTTACATATCACACACTTACCCACACACAGAGATGCTTGGAGAGAACTGGATTAACACATGCATGGAGCGGTCTGCCTTCGCCGTGTGCTCCTCAAACAGCTGGTGGTGCAAACATAGTTGTCTTTCTTCCTAACTTCCAGTGCATCAGTTCACATACCAATCAAACTGCAGCGCACAGCTGCCGTTTGTACAGATGATTTGGCTCATATTTCTAATTTCCTGTAGGTTCTAATCCTCTGTTATTTGTTATGTGTCAAGAGACCAAAGACCGCTCTCATTATAAGCGAAATTGAGCCAGATTGCATCAACAACACAAGTACCACATTGTTAAGAAGCCAGTGCACGAGGCACATTATTTCCTTTTGATGCAATATGTTGTGAAAAACTAATCAATTTCTATCCTACTCACCGGCTTTGGGTCCAATGAGGATGCTTCTGGTCTTTGCATTATGGCTATTCTCTTTCAGAACAAAAACTGTCTAAATAATGCTGTGTATAGTCAAGAGCAGGACATACAAGCCCTCAGTTTGTCCAGGAGAAGTTTAGTGATTGTTTACTGCAGTGGTTTTCAAAGGGTGGGTCACGAACCCAAATCTGGTTGCAGATCTACTGTGAAAAGATCATGGACAGCAGGAAAAATACAGTGCTAAAGGCAAAAAAAATAAAAAAAATAAAATTGCAGCACTGTGATTTCTTTCACATTTGTCCACAAACAGAAATATCTTGACTTTCTAGGAGACAATAGGGAAATATATTACTGTGGAATGCAATCTTTTCCCCAAAGACTCCAAATCTAATCTTGATACGTTTAATTAATGATTATATATTCCTTATATTTTCAATTTTGTGAAAATAGTAAGATTAGTCTAATCTCAGGTTGTGTGACATGTCCTCATCCTTGAAAATCTCAAATACTAAACAAATTTGACACTATTTTGGGTCACCACTTGATGTCCAATGAAAAAATTTATTTTTTATTTTCCAAAGTTTTCCATTTGATGTCCAAAGTTGAGAGCCACTGATCTACAGCTTCATGACTAATATTTCTCAGTGCAGGTCACGTGGCATAATGGGACTAAAGATACTGGTTCAATCTATGTGAACTTTTCCACTTTCTGCCGGTGTCCACTGAGCAACTGGCTCCCCCACCTCCCAGCCATATGGTCCAGTTTGCGGCTGGGCGGAGGTGTCTGAATTGCATGCAGACTTCTCTGACAGTTCCTTGTTATGGAGGTAAAAATAGACAATAGACACCTCATCATGTCACCTTACTTTGAAGTCAATGAGAGACAGATAGTATAAATTAATGATGGTGAAAAAGAAAGAACTAGGATTGCAAAAAAAGCACTACTGAAACAACAACCACAAATTAATAAACAAATGAAAGGTGTGGCAAAAATTCATTGGAATCTAGTGTTTGGCCTGTGCTGGACCTCTGCTGCACCAAGTTCTTTGACAGAATCTAACTTATGAATGCTATTTAAAGTTCTGAGATCCAGTTTGAACAGCAGTTGTTAGTCAGTCACTATGTGTTCCCATCGACAGGAACACAGAGAATCTGCTCCAGCAGAAAGTTCTGCAGATCTGCACAGAATCAAAATAGTATATATATATATATATATATATATATATATATATATATATATATATATAAATATAATATAATATATATATATATATATATATATATATATATATATATATATATATATATATGTATGTGTATAAATATTATTCTGAAAAGTAATTATTTCTGGGGTACTTTTATTTTGATGAGTGGTCTGTTTTTGGGCATTCCGAGGAGAGGTGAAAAGAGACGAAGAAGGAGAGTGTGGTGTGTGTGAGTGTGGTAGGCAGAAGTTAGTGTCGTGTCGTGTTTGAAAAGCTTGTTCGATAAGGTTACTTCAACGGAGGATTATTGAGGCTTAATTTGGACAAAAGACGACAGCACTAAGTGTTTTTGTGAATCGTGACCCGTGTTTCGCAGTTGTTAAAAGTTTTGGATCATTTTCCCGTGGATTTCATTATCTGCTGGAGCTAAGTGACAGTGATATACTGTGAATGTCATGAGAACCGAGTTTGCTTTATTAGTTACAATTGAAAAGTTTTTGCAGTGTTTTGTGCTTTTGATTGAGAAGCAACAAGAAGAAATAACTGCTGAGAATGATCACGTGTATTTGAGTTTTCCACATGTGTCATCGCACGTGAGATTGAAACTGCTGTGTGACGCAGTGGAGGCAGAGTCATCATTTTGAGGAGATTCAAGTTTTCAGAATATATATGTTTTTTTATTTATTATTTTTTCCTTTTTCCCTGCCATCCAAACGACATCTCCAGTTTGATTCATCTCCTTGGTGGTGAATTTCCAGTTTGATTTCACTTTGATATATTTTATTTTTGGACATATCTTTGAAGTTGAGTGAAATGGAAGCTTTAGCATAAGTTCTGCCAGGAAGACTCAATTGTTACGTCACTCATTACCTTCTCATCTATCCAATCACGTTCTAACACTTGTGGTATAAAAGATGGGTACTTACACATGTCTGAGTTCGCAGATGCTGACGCTTTCGTTCATTGTTCGCGTCAGTCGCCGACCAAACATGTCTAATGACATGAAATTCGTTTGTGTCTATTCTGATTCTGACGACGACGATTTCGTCCCAGCTCACGTATCAGTGCCGTACCTCTCCATGGGCGCTGTGATCTCCGAAGGCACGATCATCGCTCTCGAGGACGCCGGTATTCCGGTCAGCCAAGGCCTTTCTAGTGAAAATTTTCTCCTTATGGCCCAAAACACCCTGGGTAATCTGCCTGTTTCCCCTTATTCGTCTTCAAAAGCTTACATCCTCTACTCTGCCTGCTTCTCTACCAACGATCCAGACGCCATTTCAAGATGTCTCCGCTCCACTGGCTCCTTCTAACTTCAGTCTATCCACAGCAATTCCAGCTCAAGCTTTCGGTAGGCGTTTTTGTTTCACCAGCTGCCGCATCAGTGTCCCCACAACTAAGAGCCAACATTATCCAAGGTAAAGATATTAACTTGGCCTCTTTCTGCTTCCGTCACCCGCGGCTGGCAGGAATATGGTCGACTGTGGTGACGTGGCAGTCCTTCTTAAAACCTCCGATCCTCACCTTCAATGTAATCTCTCTTTTGGCGATTTTGTGATCGCTTTAGTATCTACAGAGACATTTTGTGCCAAAGTTATCCCGAGAGAAGGGAAGAGTTAGATCTCTATCTAGCCATGATTGCAGACTTTAGCCAAAGTCACGGGGGCATGTTGTTTCACGAATACCACAAGACATTTTCCGCAAATCCGCTTCTTTCATCATCAATTACAACTCAAGACTAGACCGGTCAGTTACAGACACCGAACTGCTCGTTCGCCATTTCGGCAGCAAAAAACTTTAGCCTTTACCATTTGCAGCGCTCACAGCGTTCGCAAGCAATGATCCGGCCGCTGTCCACGGTGCTGAAAACGTTAAAAAAAAAAAAAATAAATAAATCAATGGGCCCCTCTACTTCGCTCGAATTCCTAGGCATTTTCCTAGTTACGGTTAAAATGCAAGCTTCTCTCCCTCACGAATAGCTTTTAAGGATTAGATCCTTCCTGGAAACTTTCCCTCTCTCGCTATCATTTCGAAACATGACGTGCTTTCGTTGCTCGGTCACCTTAATTTTGCATGAGCATAATTCCTCAAGGTAGGGCTTTCATTTCTCGGCCGCTAACTTTGGCTCATTCAGTGCAAGAATTAAGTGACTCGGTCCAGTTAGACGAAGGCTGTCTGTCCGACATCAACTTTCGGACTCCTCTGTTAAATGATTGGAACGGCATTTTCGTTTTTATAATGATGCTTTCGAATCATCAGAAGAACTTCAATTATTTACAGATGCCGCCCCCTCCATTGGCTTCGGGGGGTTCTTTCAAGGGCAATGGTTCGCAGAAAAATGGCCAATTGGTTTTCCTAGTTGACTTCTGGCTCTGTCTCTTTCGCACTCCACGAAATGTATCCTTTAGTTGTAGCCAGCGTCATCTGGGGTTCAGCATGGTCTAGGAAACGCATACTATTGTTTTGTGATAACGAAGCTACCGTCGCCATCATTAATAAAAGTTCGGTCATCTTGCCAGACGATGATGCCTTTTGTGAGACGCTTAATCTAGCAATCAGTCGTCTTCAATTTTATTATCAAAGCTGCTCTCATAGCAGGCTACTCCAATGTTATTGCCGACGCGCTCTCTCGTTTTCGTTTTCAGACTTTCAGACGGCTTTGCCCTTCAGCCCATACGGATCCAACTCCGTGCCCTCCCCTATCAGCTACAATGTTAAATTAGACGATTTGCTTAGTTCAGTCAGTCATTACATGGCTAAAGGAGTAGCTCCTTCCACTTTTAGAGCTTACATTTCCGCTCGGTCTTCATTCTTTATGTTTTGCTTTTCTTTCAGATTTCCGTTTTTCCCATTTTCGATTACGACCGTTTGCTCCTCTCTCGTCTTCACTTCGAGAAACCTAATTTAAACCTTCCTCCATCCGTAGATTTCTAGCAGGCATTCAATTCTGATTTTCCAAGTCTATTCACCGCTTCTCCTATTCGTTTATTGCTCAAGGCATAAGCAAATCCTCTATCATTCTCCAGATAATCGGCTGCCTTTTACTTTGCCTTTATTGCAAAGACTAATCTCTTCTATTCGCCAAGGCCTTTTTCTACATCAATATTTTGCTAGAAGCTGTGTTTCTAACTGCTTTCTATGGTTTTATGCGTCCAGGAGAATTTACATCAGCTACCAATCATTTCGATCCCGCTCGTGATCTGTCCTTCTCCGATCTACTCCTTTCACCTAATTCTTTACTCTTACTTAAGCACTCTATGAACGATTCCAAGGTTCCGGCATCACACTAACAATTTCAATTTATAACAATTTTGTCCCTTCTCATCTATGGCTAAATTTCTTAATTCGTCATTAATCTCCTAATTTCTACCATTCCTTGGGTAGATGGCGTTCCTTCGCATTCGAGTCTCTTTTAAGACCCGACTCAAAAACTATCCTTGAAGCTCAGCAAGCTCCTATAACGGTCCAGGTATATACCTATGCAACTACTGGTGGTGGTGTCATGCTCTTTCATTATCTGTCATAGTTCTAGCTCACTAGAACTAATATTAAAAAAAAAAATATATATAATCTAAGCATATATATATGTTCAGTGTGGTCTACTGTGACCGTGTAGACTAATGTGGCCTTGTCCTGTGGTCTCGTGGCCTGTTATGGCATGGTTCTGTGTGGCCTAGTGGCCGTGTCTCATTGGCCGTGTATCCATGTGGCATTAGCAGCCCTGTGGCCCAGCGGGCCTTGTCTCCATGTGGGTCTTAAGGCCTTGTGGCATAATGTTGCCTTGTCCTGCGTGTGGCCTACGTGGTCTTGTGGCCCTTACGGCCTTGGTTCCGTGTGGCCTCGTGGCCGTTGTCTCTGTCCAACCTCGTCTCAGTGTGGGCTCACGACATCGCGGCCCTCGCGGCCCCATTCTATGTTCAGTGTGGTCTACTGTGACCGTGTAGCCTAATGTGGCCTTGTCCCGTGATCTTGTGGCCAGTTATGGCATTGGTTATTTGTGGCCTAAGGCCGTGTCCATGAGTGATTCTGTCTCTGTGTGGCTTTAGCAGTCTTGTGGCCCAGCGGGCCTTGTCTCTGTGTGGGTCTAAAGGCCTCGTGGCACAATGTTGCCTTGTCCTATATGTAAAAAAAAATGGCCAGTGGTCTCGTGGCCCTCAGCGGCATTGGTTCTATGTGGCCTAGTGGCCGTCGTCTATGTCGCTTGTTCCGTGTGGTCTATAGTGGCCTCGTGGAACAATGTTGCCTTGTCCTATATGTAAAGAATGGCCAGTGGTCTCGTGGCCCTAGTGGCATCGGTTCTATGTGGCCAAGCGGCCTCGAGGCACTGTAGCCTTGCTAAAAGATGGCCATGTGGTCCTCGTGGTTGGTTTTGTGTGGCCTCGCGGCCTTGTCCAGTCTACTTCGTTTTTATGTGCGGCATTAGATGCCATCGTGGCTGATTGCCAGCCTCGTCTCTGTGGTCTACTAAGGCCGTGTGGCTGCGCGGCCTTGTCTCTGTGGTCTAGCAAGGCCATGTGGCCAGTGTGGCTCCGCTTTGTGGTCATTAGGGCTGGTTCTATGTGGCCCAAGGTGGCCTGGCTCTGTACGGCCCAAGGTGGCCTTGTTCTGTGCGGCCCAAGGTGGCCTTGTTCTGTGCAGCCCAAGGTGGCCTTGTTCTGTGTGGCTCAAGGTGGCCTCATCCTGGCGGCCAGGCAGCCCTGTTCTGTGTGGTCCATCGCGGCTTTGTCTCTGTGTGGCCTTGTCTTCATGTGGTCTATAACGGCTTGCTTCCATTGACTCTCCATATACTATATTAGCATAATTCACAGTTATATCTCTATTCCTTAATGCTCACTTCCCTTTGACTCATTCTCAGGGATAAACTGGTTGATCAGTTGTAGTGCGTCCCAAAACTTATCAAAAGTCACTTGTATGAAAGCGTCAGCAACAGATACATGCTTAATGTATATACAGCAGCAGAATTTTAAATGCATAAATGCATTATTCTTGTCTTCTTATAATGAAGTCACCTCTTACTAATTAGATATTGGCATTAAAGGTGCTATGTCATGCTCATTATTAACTTTCTTTTCTCTCCATGTTTAGGCTCTCCAGGATACACGACCGGTGGGTATACTTCTCTTTAATGTTCTTTGGGGTAGGTCATGTCCCGGTGGAATTATTCTTCCACCTTCTTTGGGGGTCGGCTGCGCCCCTGCCTCCATCGCCAGACAGGAAATGCAGAGTCCGGACCCCCGGATTGCGAGCTACGGACGGGGCCTATGCCAAAGAACTTTATCATTATATTGTTTGACGAGCTGTCAATAAATGGTTAATTGTTTCAGCTTTATTCTCCCGAGTCTTTCTGGTAGAACTTTAAAGTTAGCCTCTTCCCCAATGCTGGTATTTTTCCAATTCATCCATTTTTGATTATTGAACTGTTAAAAAGTGAGAGTTCAAGTGAACTACGGAAGGTAAAGTGAACTGTGAGTGAACATTTAAAAAAAATGTCATCTAAGTGCTCATTTTGAAGTTTTTTTTAAATGTGATGGATGTGTTTGTAAGTGATCATTTGAACAATGAGAATTTATCCTAGGTTGAGTTTACATTGAGAATCAATACAAGTGTTTCCCTTCTGTCACTCTCTCGACGTGTGTCAAAGGAAGTGACACAAGGGGTCTTCTCGGAAGCTGAATCGTACCTCTGAACCTGAGAAAAGGCCAATGTCAAGTTGGCAGACAGACTTTGCATGCCCCGCCCCGGACATATGGGTATAAAGGGAAGCGGGACAGCGAATGCCAGTCAGAATTTTTTTTCGGAGCCGAATGGTTGTACAACAAGCAGCTGAATTTCACTCCTGTTCACTCACTTCTATCAGCGAGAAGTGTGGCTGTTGGATCCGCACAGCGCATTTCCAGCTGGCATTTCTCTCCCTGCACGCTGTGCAGTTCATGCCCCTGGGCGCTTCGACAGCGGTTCTTTCTGTGTAAAAGAGTATATTTCCTCTAAAAGAGCTTTTCCACTCACTAATAGAGTCACAGCAGCGTTGAACGTCCTTTTCAGGATGCGTCTTTTTCAAGATGCCTTTCCACCCCTGTGTTGTTCCTGTATGCGGGCGACATCTCTCCAAGAACAACGGCCACAGATGCTGCCTCGTGTGCCTGGGCAGCGATCACTCTGAGGCGGCGTTTGTGGACGGTTCATGTTCTCATTGTGAGAACATGACCATGGCAACGTTGCGGTCGCGGCTCTCCTTCCTGAAGGTAAATGCCACTTCAGCCCCCTAAGGGAAGTGGGCATCCGCATACTCAATTACCTTGATGACTGGCTCATCCTGACCCACTCTTGAGAATTACTATGCGCTCACAGGGACCAGGTGCTCAGGCACCTCAGCCGTTTAGGGCTTCAGGTCAACTGGGAAAAGAGCAAGCTTGCCCCGGTCCAGAGCATCTCTTTTAAAGGCATGGAGCAAGCCCAGTCAGTGCTCAGATGCCTTGATCACTTCGAGCCCGGCACAGCGGTTCCTCTAAAACAATTCCAGAGGCTCCTGGGGCATATGGCATCCTCAACTGCGGTCGCGCTGCTCGGGTTGATGCATATAAGACCATTACAGCAGTGGCTACAGACTCAAGTCCCGATATGGGCATGGCGCCATGGCACACATCGTGTGATAATCACCCCCGCCTGCCGTCAGACTTTCAACCCTTGGACAGACCTCTGCTTTCTGCGGGCTGGAGTCCCCCTGCAGCAGATGTCCAGATGTGTTGTGGTAACCACAGATGCCTCTCGACAGGGTTGGGGCGCCGTGTGCAATGGGTGTGCTGCCGTTGGCACCTGGAAAGGAACCTAGCTGCGTTGGCACATCAATTGCCTAGAATTGATGGCCGTAATTCTTTCCCTACAGAAGTTTATTCCACTAATCCGAGGCAAGCACGTTCTGATCCGCTCAGACAGCACCGCAACGGTAGCGTACATAAATCGCCAAGGCGGCGTGTGCTGTCGTCATATGTTACAACTCGCCCGCCATCTCCTCCTTTGGAGTCAGCCATGACTCAAGTCACTGCTTGCCTCTCACACCCCTGGCAACCGCAACACAACGGCGGACGCACTGTCATGACAAGTTTCGCCCAGCGGAGAGTGGAGGCTCCACACCCAGGTGGTCCAGCTTATTTGGGACCGATTCGGCAAGGCACAAGTAGACCTCTTTGCCTCCCAAGACAACTCCCATTGCCTGCTCTGGTATTCCCTGATGGATGCTCCCCTCGGGACAGACGCGCTGGCATTTCCCCCAGTGAGCCTTCTTGCATCGGCACTGTGCAAGATCAGGGAGGACGAGGAACAGGTCATCTTGGTGGCCCCCTACTGGCCCACCCGCACCTGGTTATTGACATCCCCTCCCTGAAAAATTCCCCTGAGGAAGGACCTTCTTTCTCAGGGATGGGGCACCCTCTGGCATCCGCACCCAGACCTCTGGAATCTCCACGTCTGGCCCCTGGACGGTATGTGGAAGATCAAGTAGCTCTACCACTGTCTGTCATAGACACGATCAATCAAGCCAGAGCTCCCTCAACTTTCGTTACTCAGTCTTCCAGGGCAGCACTAACTAATTTCCCCTACAAGGCGGGACTAAATACCCCCGCTACATAAACATCTGCTACCCCTTGTTAATTTCTTAAACACTTTTGGCCAATTTGATTTTGCTTTAAAGGGATTGTTCACCCCAAAAAGAATATTCTAAAGAGATTTACTCACCATCATGCCATTCCTTACCTTTATGACCTTCTTTCTTTTGCAGAACACAAAATGTTTTAACAAAGATTACCCCAGTTCTTTTCAATACAGTGGCATTGGATTATGCCTCACTTTAATGTGTAAAAGAGGACCCAAAATTATCAAAAACATAGTCCATGAGACTTCTTTTTCATATTGTAAGTCTACTAGATCTCAAAATGGCACCGAGTATGGCTGCTGCGTCGCGAGCTCCGTCAAAACACTGCAGTTTATTGTTTGTTTTGTTTACAGTTCTGTGTTTTTTTGTCTTGGATGTTGTCTGCCTTATTGTGTACGACAGACAAACGCTTTTGGACATTGGTTCGGCAATCACACACCGAAAACCGGACTTCACATTCCTCAATGCCGACCCGCGGTTTACAAACACGCCAGCGGAGCCCTTTGTTTGGGCTGCCCGGCCGCGGAAACGCAGAAGGAAAAGAGGAAAAAGAGCCGGCGTTCTCATCAGATTAAGACGTCGCGCAAATCGCCCCCCACTACCCAGTATACTACTGGCAAATGTTCAGTCTCTGGACAACAAGCTCTGCGAGCTGAGAGCGCGGATCTCTTTCCAACGAGAGACGAGAGAATGCTGTGTTATCTGTCTTACGGAAACCTGGTTGTCCGCGGAGATTCCAGACTCGGCCATTGAACCCACGGGTTTCTCCGTGCACCGAGCAGACAGAGCGAAAGACCTCTCAGGTAAAAGCAGAGGTGGAGGTGTATGTTTTATGATCAACAAATCATGGTGTGATCAGAGGAATGTACATTTTATCAGGTCTTTCTGCTCTCCTGATCTGGAATTTCTCATGCTTCTGTGTCGACCATTCTGGCTACCGAGGGAATTCACAGCGGTCATTATCACTGCTGTGTACATCCCCCCACAAGCCGACACAGACCGGGCACTTAGGGAACTGTATGGGAGTATAAGTCAGCAGGAAACCGCGCACCCTGAGGCCGCGTTCATTGTTACCGGGGACTTCAACAAAGCCAACTTCAAAACAATAGCACCAAAATAGCACCAACACATCAGCTTTAACACACGAGGGGACCGGGTTTTGGATCATTGCTATTCTCCTTTCCGGGATGGCTACAAATCCCTCCCCCGCCCACCATTTGGCAAATCTGACCACTCTTCCATTCTGCTTCTGCCCGCTTACAGGCAGAAACTGAAACGGGAATCACCCGCCCTCAGAATGATCCAGTGCTGGTCGGACCAATCAGACTCTGCGCTACAGGACTGTTTTGATCACGCGGACTGGGAGATGTTCCGGTCTGCCTCCGATGACGACATCGAGGTTTACGCTGATAGCGTAACGTGTTTCATCAGGAAGTGCGTAGAGGACGTTGTTCCGACGAAAAACATACGGATCTACCCCAACCAGAAACCCTGGGTTAACGGCGATGTTCGCGCGGCACTTACTGCGCGGACCACCGCTTTTAATTCCGGGAACGCGGAGGAGCGTAAACAAGCCAGTTATGCCCTCCGTAAATCCATCAGCACAGCCAAACGCCAGTACAGGCACAAAATTGAAGGTCAGTTCAACACCACTGACTCCAGAAGTATGTGGAAGGGAATTAACATCATCACGGACTATAAACAGAATAAAAACTCCGCCATGAACACCGTTGCCTCTCTCCCGGACGAGCTTAATACATTTTATGCTCGTTTCGAGGACAACAACACCGCCCTCGCGGAGAGAGCACTCGCGGCCGATACTACAGATGATGGTTCACTCTCCGTCTCTGTTGCGGATGTAACCCGATCCTTTCGACGGGTGAACATCCGTAAAGCCGCGGGTCCAGACGGCATTCCGGGCCGCGTCATCAGAGCATGCGCGAACCAACTGGCTGGTGTTTTTACGGACATTTTCAACCTGTCCCTCTCCCTGTCTGTAGTCCCCACATGCTTCAAAACATCAACCATTGTGCCTGTACCGAAGCAAGCCAAAATCACTTGTTTAAATGACTGGCGTCCTGTTGCTCTGACCCCCATCATCAGCAAATGCTTTGAGAGGTTAATCAGAGATCACATCTGCTCTGTTCTGCCCACCTCTTTGGACCCATTGCAGTTTGCCTACCGTAACAACCGCTCCACTGATGATGCTATTGCATCTACAATACACACTGCTCTCTCCCACCTGGAAAAAAGGAACACATATGTGAGAATGCTGTTTGTAGACTACAGCTCAGCATTTAACACCATAGTGCCCTCCAAGCTTGATGTGAAACTCCGGGCTCTGGGCTTAAACAGCTCGCTGTGCAGCTGGATCCTGGATTTCCTGTCAGGCAGACGTCAGGTGGTTAGAATGGGCAGCAACATCTCCTCATCACTGACCCTCAACACTGGAGCCCCGCAGGGCTGTGTTCTCAGCCCACTCCTGTATTCCCTTTACACACATGACTGTGTGGCGACACATAGCTCCAATGCCATCATTAAGTTTGCTGACGATACGACGGTTGTAGGTCTGATCACTGACAATGATGAAACAGCCTACAGAGAGGAGGTGCACACTCTGACGCGCTGGTGTCAGGAGCACAAACTCTCCCTCAACGTCAGTAAAACCAAGGAGCTTGTGGTGGACTTCAGGAAGAAAGACAGAGAACACAGCCCCATCACCATTAATGGAGCACCGGTGGAGAGAGTCAGCAGTTTCAAGTTCCTCGGTGTCCACATTACTGAGGAACTCACATGGTCCGTCCACACTGAGGCCGTTGTGAAGAAGGCTCACCAGCACCTCTTCTTCCTGAGACGGCTGAGGAAGTTTGGAATGAACCAACACATCCTCACACAGTTCTACACTAGTACTGTTGAGAGCATCTTGACTGGCTGCATCACCGCCTGGTACGGCAATAGCACCGCCCACAACCGCAAAGACCTGCAAAGGGTGGTGCGAACGGCCAGAAACATCATCGGAGGTGAGCTTCCCTCCCTACAGGATATATATAACAGACGGTGTGTGAAGAAAGCTCGGAGGATTATCAAAGACTCCAGCCACCCGAGTCATGGGCTGCTCTCACTGCTTCCATCAGGCAGGCGGTATCGCAGCATCAGGACCCGCACCACCCGACTACATGACAGCTTCTTCCCACAAGCAATAAGACTTTTGAACACTTGATCCCTCACAATCAACAATCAGCACTGCACTTTATTAATCCTCATTCTGTCAATATATTCTCGCTCCCAATTCAGTCAGTGTATATATATATATATATTTATACCCTTCTCTAGTGTGTGTATTCTACATTGTGTGTATTGTGTACATTTGTTATGTAAATTGTTGTGTAGGTATGTGTACATTTGTTATGTAAATTGTTGTGTAAATTTATGTAAATTGTTTTGTGTAATATGTTGTTTATTGTAAAGTGGTTTATGTCTCATCACTGTCATTACTGCTATGTTGCTCGGAACTGCACACAAGAATTTCACCTGCTGTTGCACTCGTGTACACAGTAGTGTGACAATAAAGTGATTTGATTGATTGATTTGATACTAAAGGGATAGGTTTTGGAGTTTCATAGGTTTTGGTGGGAAACATCTTGGAATTGAAGTCATTTTTCAGCTAAATTCTGTTCATAAGTGCTAGAGAAGGTTATTTAAAGTGACTGAAACATGAAAGAATTAAGTTTAGTGTGTTGTCATTCTCAAGAGTGTTGACATTTCAGCTCTGTTTAATGTAATTTCTATCAGGAGGACTCGCAGATTTGAGTAAAGTTTTATATTACTGTCCAAAGAAGTTGTACTCGGAAGCATCAGATTCTGCTGGATATAGGAGGCAGGGGCGAGGAGCCTACCCCCATGTTGGACGGGACTCAACTGGTGACAGTGGGGTGGTGGAGGTTGCTGTGTTAGCACACTGAAACAACAATGTGATTGTGGCAGGGCGGTGGGCAGGGCGGGTCGTGATGCTACACACCCGGTCCCATATCAGGGATGTCTGAGACCCCTTCAGCTCCCCGAGAACGTGGTGGGACGTTCCATCCGCCAGGGGCTGCCAGGGGCTGCCTTTGATCCTCCCAGAAAGGCGTGACTGTCGCCTGTTAGAGGGTGGACTGTCGCCTGTTAGAGGCCGAGGAACAAGCTACGGCATATCGGAGAACCGGCGAGTATTTTTTATTTTTTTTTATCTCTCTCTCCTCTCTCTCTCTCTGCCGCTCTGCACTGGCCTTTTCCCTCTCTTTTAAATTGTCACATTTTAATTATTTCTGTTTCCCTCCCCTTGTCCTCTCCCTCATCCAGGTAAACGGGAATGAACTGTAGGCAGACGGCAGGGAAGGCATCCCAGGGAAAGAGTGTGTGGGGGGGGTGTACGTCAGGTCGGGGGCTCCCCATCCTGAAAGAATGAGGGAGGAATGTGGCAGGGCGGAGGGCGGGGCCAGGTCTTGATGCTACATACCCAGTCCCGTATCTGGCTAATCAAGCCTCCGAGAGGGATAAAGAACGATGGCAGACGGTGGTGCGGGAGAGAGAGATCATTTATGGACATGTCCGTCACGTGTGTGTTTGTCCTTTTAAGTTTATCATTAAAATATTATTTATATCGTCCAGCCGGTTCTCGCCTCCTCCTTTCCCTTAAATCCTTTACGATGATATATTGTGAGCAGAATATAAAGCAATGGTTTACATGTGATTTGCTAGGAGTTACCTAGCTAATGGTGCGATGATGTACAGCTGCTAGTCTTCCTGCTAGAACTACGCTGCGCTTACCTTTCTGTGTCAGTATTGCAATACCAAACAGATTTGCAAAAATAAACAATGTTTTCAAAAACGTTTTCTGAATACACGCTTAGTTTGCTGTTATTCAAACAGTCAGATAGACCCCATGGTTAAACGGGTCACACAGCACAAACGCAGGAATATTTATAGTGCTACAGAGACAGTTTTTGAGAAACTTAAGCTATTTACGGCTTACTTATAGTTGACTATTGATATTAAGCTGGGATAGAAGAAAGTATTTTAATGCTGAAAAAGTTAGATACTTTAACTTTTAATATTTAAATCCATTGAGCAGAAGTCCACAGATTTTCACCCTAAAGTGGTGGTTACACTACATCTCAATCTCCATTTACTATTCAAATGCATTAGAACATGGGATACCGGAAATGCAAGTTCATGCAAAAAAAAAACGTGTACGACACTGCGTATCAAAGTTTATGCTTGATGAAGTCTGAACTGCGAATCTGGATGACGAGGAGATGCGTGACCAGTAAAAAATCGAAATATCACACACTGACCTCTTGGCTCAATTCAAAGAATACATATTTCTAACCTGCATGTTTTTATTGTTGCTGGAACATGAGTAGATGGTATTTTCTAACATTCTGAATATGATATTATTTGTTATTTGAGAAATGTTATTTACTAAAACCAGAAGCCCTCTGCATGACATAATTTTCTGGTCCATTGCGTTGTCCAAAAAAAATTGTGACTGCTCCATAAATCAGTGCAGAAAATGCAAAAACAAGTTTGCATGCTTTATGTCTGGGCCTACCCATTGTTGACTGTTTGATGTACAAGTGATTTCACTACATAAACATGATCATAAGATCGTAGACATTAGCACTTTGCATGAAAGGAGTTTCTAAGATATGAAGAGAAGGAATGGGGCAGAGGAAAGATGTACATAAATATAGCCTTACTGGAGAGCTCCCAAATGAATGACCTCTGACAGCCGTTTTCGATAAATAGCGTTGTAGTTCAGAGATTCAATTTTTATTGCACTGGTGCTCAGGGAGCAAGAGAGGCCTGAGAGGATCTAAAGCATTATTAAAGCTCAGAGACAGTATGTGTAAGAGAGAGAGAGACAGAAAGAGAGAGACATTTAAACACTATATTTTATCATCATATTATAAAAATATTTAAACAATATTCTTATAATTGATACCAATACATAATAACAGTTAATAATAAATACAACTTCTAATTCAATATAAATTCCATAAAAATTTCAACAATACCAATAAAACACCATCATCAGTCACAGAAATAAAATTGGTATTTATGCACCACTTCCTTTTAAAGACTGACATATCATTGTTCATTTTATAAAGTTGTTCATACTCTATTTTAACTCTAGATTTAACCAAGGCTTTAAACAGTTTTACTATATTAATTCCTCTTCTTTCATTTTAAGTTTTATATACTTTCCAAATAGTTAACTTTGCCTTAATTCCCACATGCTATATACAAATGTCGCTTATTACTTTCTAAAAAGGACAAATGTTGAAGTTCTCATAAAGAAAAGAGTTGTCTTATATCCTCATTATCCTGCCAATGATGAGGTGTAACAAATACTTCAGGAAAAAAACTTTGATTTGAACCACAAGCAAAAAAATCTTCAAGAAAAATATTTAATGATATCGGAAATTATTATTATAACTTACTTAAAACTTACTTTGTAACTTACTTTGTCAATTAAATATCCCACTTTTAAAACAACAGATGAAGTAAAAGTGTTGGTTTCAATACTTGACAAATGAGATTGATGACATAACCATGAATTATATAAAAAAAGTGGTTCTTCAAGACCAAAATGGTTCTCTCTTTCCACCTTAAATATACTCCATGCTCTTAATACAGACCAATAGAACCCATTCATACCCAAACTTTCAACTGCATTATTCAGTGTTATAAAGGTCGGTGTTATAAAGCAGTTTTTGAGCCGATTGCAATCTCATTGCTTTCCATTGAGAGATTAAATCAATAAGGCCTTGACCACCCTCAAACACAGGTAGGTTCAGTGTGAGCCTGGATGAAGCCAATGATGCCCCCCAGTATCAGTTAAAGTCCTGCTGGAGAGTCAAAAACAGATGCAACAACATTGAAGCAGCTACGTTGTTTACCACTAATACTCTGCCTCTATATGATAATTGTAGTTGAATCCAACCCCATCTCTTTAATCTTCCCAGAATATTTTCAAATACTCTGTCCCAATTCTTTACCATAAATTGTTGAGTTCCAAATAAAATTCAAGTGGCACTGTTGCGGGAGATGAGGCGGAGCTTCTTCCTGCCACTGTCCGCAGAGTAATGCTTCTGTTTTGTTCCAGTTACCCATGCTGAAGATGCTTTTTGAAAACAGTCCAGAAAAATATCTTCTTTAGATCTTATTATAACCGTAACATCATCATCATAGGCAATAAGCCTAACTGTAGTAGTTTCCGATATATTGGGATTAAAGACTGAAATACCTTGCTACTTTTACCTTAGAACTCTTAATAAGAGTTCGATGGATATTACATATAAAAGTCCTGAGAGGCTACATCCTTGTCTTACAACTCTAAGTACAGGAAAAGGTCTAGTTAAAGTTCCTTTTATTTTCAGTAAACATCTGTATAAAGTATCCGAATCCATGAGATGAACTGCTCTCCAAATCCAAAGGCTGACAAGGCATTAAAAAGATATCCATGGTCGACTTTGTCGAATGCCTTTTCCTGGTCAAGTGACAAAAGACCTACATCAAGTCCATATATCTCAGTAAGATGTAATAAATCACACACAAGAAAAAGTTTATCAAAAATAGAATGTTTTGGAATGCAATAAGACTGATCTTCATGAATTATGGAAGCCATAACCTTCTTCAAGCAATTTGTGAATGTGTGACACCCAGTATGTATAGTCACAGGAATAATTCTATTTTTCTTGATTTATTTGATTTATTTTATTGTGTGTATAATATTATTTCAATTACTGTTATTATGCTGGGCCGAGATAGTAAAACCCTCAGTGGACAGTAGAGGGAGACTATGTGCTGATCGGAGACTGTCAGTAACTTGGAGTCGCGGGAAAGAAGCGGCCATTATGAGAGCGACTCGTTACTGATAACAGCACAACTGTGTCTGTCCCATTGTTTTACCAAACAGGTGGGTGAAATCAATCACCATGGACATAAAAACATGACAATATGTTGATAACATGTGTATACGGTTTTAAGAGGGTTATATACATTTCCTGAGTATTGTTAAGATGTTTAATGGAGACGGTGTCGTGTTTATGAAAACTACGTTTCATTCGTGTATGTGCCGTTCAGGCCTGGTATTAATATTATACAATTTGTATGGTTAGAGGCTCCAGCACACTGAAAACCCAGAGTAATGTTATTTTTATGGTGTTTATAACTTTATAATTGTGTTTATAGCATAAAAGCGATGTATTAAGCAATTGCAATGGGTTATAAGGTTGAAGTATATGTATATGTAGATATGTAATGTTCATTGTTGAATAATATATATAATTTTTGCATACTATATTATATAGGTTACTGTTGAAATTTGGATGTTTGAATAATCTTTTGATATATGCTGTACTGCATATAGTAATTCAGTTCAAATGGTTATTGAGTAGTCACGGGTTTGCTCAACAACTATTCAGTAATATAGTATTTATTAGAATACATTTGGACAGACAACAGAGACTGTAATACATTGTGATGTGTGTTTGACAGGAAAAGTATTGAGTTTTCTGAGGAAAAATAATACTAAAGTACAAGAAGAAAGACATACAAGAGTGTTGTAACACGTTTATTGGTGTTTTGTTTGAGTGAGTCACATGTAAGGTGACTAAGATATTGTGATTTAATTATACAAAATATATACAAATAATCTTGGAATTATTGTAATAAAGATTATGAGAGCGACTCGTTACTGATAACAGCACAACTGTGTCTGTCCCATTGTTTTACCAAACAGAAGTAATTTACTGTTGCATCGCCAGTCAGACGGCGGGCGTGCTACAAATGCCTTTGAAAGTATCTTGTAATCTATCCCTAAAAGAGTGTTAGGACACCAGTTCTTCAAAAATCCTAAATCTCCTTTCTTTGGCAATAACGTTATTACAGCTCTTCTGCAACTGAGAGCAAGAATCTTTGATTTTTCACATTCAAGATACACAGCATGTAAATCAGATCCAATAAATGACCACAAAGCCTTATAAAATTCAGAAGTCAGTCCATCCAATCCTGGAGATCATCCAGCAGCTTGTTGTTTAACAGCCACACTCAATTCTTCAAATTAATTTTATCATCTTTACTCAATTTTGGAATTTCACTAAGAAAAAAAATCCATTGCCTCAGAATCACAGAAGAATATTATGCTGTTCAAGCAAATCAACACTTCTTGTTCCATCTCTTTCGCTTATGGAGCTATTCAATCTCATGATTTCTTGCTCTAGCTGTTCAATTTTCTTCTGAATTTCTTTTGTATTATTTTTTACATACTGTTGACAAAAGGACTGCATTTTAATTTTCCAAATGTCCCACCTCTGACGTAGGGACTTAAACTCTGTCTTTCTCTCTCTCCACGTGCTCCAAAAGAAAGTAAATTAATGCAAAAACATACGATCCTGCAACAAACTATTATTGAAATGCCAACAAGATTTATTAATAGTGCTCAATGTTGTGACTATGACAGAGATGTAATAATGATCAGAAATTGGTGTAGGATTAATTTTACTTTCGAAACATTTTCCTCTTCCACAGTTCTGGACATATATCCTATATAGTCTAGCCCCCGATATTACATTGGAATTCATTTTCAGCCATGTACACTGCCTACTTTTTGGGAAGAAATATCTCCACACATCTACAAGGAAGTGAAATATTACTTTCTGAAGAGCTTCTGGTGAATTTGGGTGGGGAACACTTTCTGATATGAGAACAGCTACTCCAGCACTTACACTGGAACCATGGCTAAGAAAAACCTGTCATTTCCATTCACTTAGCCATTCTGCCTGGTTATATACAGTACATCTGTGTGTGTTTCTTGCAAGAATATCACACTAGACTTTTTAAATGCCAAAAATTTGAAAAGAGCACTTTTCTTTTCTTTATTACGACATCCATTAAAGTTTAAGGATCCAATATGTAAGGATGTCATAAAGTCTTACTATAATACAGCGAGCAAACAACATATCTTGATGAATCATCCTCTTTAGTTTAGTAATAAATTTTTTGAGACAATATCATTTTTGTCTAATAAAATCCTTGACTGTTGCATTTATCATTACATCACTACAAGATGCTAAAAATCTTCTCAAATCTGGAAAAAATATTCAAGTTGTGAATTCCGTAAACCTTTAGTTTCATCAAGGAAAACTTTATTTTTTAGCGCTGTTTCTAATACTATAGAGAAGCAAAAAAAAAAACAAAAAACAACACGCTCTAGGCCAAACATTCTCATCGCTACCCACAATCCTCAGAGAGAGAGAGAGAGAGAGAGAGTAGTTAAGTAAGTAGCTATGTCTGATTGACAAAGTAAAACATTGAAACATTAATTAACAATTACAAAAATAAAGTTCCATAATTCATATATAGTGAGGGACAGATCATAAAATTATAACTGATACACACTTGTTGATAGATAGGTGAAATGAGTAGAGAGAAATCAGATCAAAGTCAAGTACAAATCTATGTTCTGTTTGTTTTCTGTGTGGTCTTGTTCTATATTTGATAGCCGTGACAGATTTTTGTGTGGGAATTTCATGTGACTTGTTTAAATGTAAAAGTTAAACTAGTTAATTGACAGGCAGATTGCATAGTGGGAGGTTTGAATCCAGATTGCAGGAAGGCTCAGTAGCTGAACTGTTGATACTTGTTCACTCTTGTCTCCTGCCAAATAAGCATGACAGTCAGTGGGTGATTTTTCACACACTCATGCCAGAAGAAACTTTCTATTAAATGTGGGTTGTTTTAAAGTGTCATGTTCATTCTTATTTATTTTCCGTTCATCTTTCTGGTTAAAGACCCAATTACACACCACATTTACAGTAACCAGACTTGTATTTCCTGAGGGAAATATCAGTGCTTGCAAGGCAGACTGGGCTAAAAATAAAATAAAAACAACCCCATCTCATGACAAGTCATAATAATTGTACAAGATGGCTAAAATGTAAGAAATCTTATGAGTTGGATCATCTGAAAATGTATGACTTTTACTCCCATAGAGAAAAATAAACAAAAATATTTTTTCCTAAGTTTAACCCCTAACCCACACCTAAACGTCACTATAAAGTAGTATAACTGTAGTTCCCCCTTCTGTCACTCGCTTCGACATTGTGTTGAATAGTGACACTAGGGATCACTCTTGGGAGCCCGATCCACCTTCAGATCTTTGAGAAAAGGCCAATGAGTAATTGGCAAGTTGAATTTGCATGCCACTCCCCCGACATATAGAGAGAGAGATTGGAATGCGGATTCAGTCAGACTTTTTCTTCGTAGCCGAGCAGTTGTATTACAGCCAGCTGAATACCACTGCCATTCCCATTCACCTAGACTCTTCAAGAGCTTCTGCTCTTGTATATATGGCGCATTCCAGCGGTTCTCTCTCCACTCTGCACTCTGCTGCAGATTACACCCCTGGGTGCTGCGACAGCACTTCTAAAAGAGCTTTTTCTCTGAAAGAGTGTGTTTCCTCTATTAGAACAAGGAACACTGACGGTCACGATCACTGCCTCACATGCCTGGGTAGTAAGCATGTTGAAGAAGCGTTCGTAGAATATGACCATGGCAATGTTGCGGTCGTGGCTTTCCTTCTTCCGAGGGAAAGCCACTTAGGGTGTCCACTTCACTCCTATCTGCTGGTAAGAGACCTCCTCCAGTGTCAACCAGATTTGGGGGCTTCAGTGAGTACGGCTCCGCCAGGTAAACCCCCACAGACTACCCACTCACACACTGGGATGATGTAGGCTTGCCTCAATGTCAGCCTTGCTCTTCTGGTGCACACGAGCCGGATGAGATGTTGATTGCTGCATCGGAGAGCACCTTGGTGATGAGGACTTGACAGGGCTACCGCCTTCGTGTGTGGCAGCCCAGTCTGATGCCGACACGGAGCTGACCGCCATGCTTTCCCGGGCTGCTGCGAGTGTTGGGCTGGATTGGAATATTCCACCTACCCCCCAACAATCGGAGCTGGGCAACTGGTTCCTGGGGCCAGCGCACCATTCTTGGCCACGCATACCCCAGTCCCGTTCTTCCCGGAAGTGCCCGACAAGCTGACGCAATCATGAAGGGCACCTTGTACTGCCCGGACGAGGTCCTTAGGCTCGTCCGCCCTCACTTCCCTTGATGGGGGGATGGCCAAGGTTTATGCCATGATATCCCAGGTCGACAAAGCCCGCTGAGTGCCACCACCTGGCGGAGTCGCCTGGCACTACTCTCCTGAGCCTGTAGAGCGACATCGTCACTGATGACAAAAGCCTACAACGCTGCTAGGAAGGCCGCTTCCGCCCTTCATGCCATGGCCCTTTTCTAGGTCCATCAGGCCAAGGCTCTGAAAGAGCTACATGAGGGTTGTTCTGATCCCAGTGTGCTACAAGAACTGCGCTCGGCTACTGACCTCACCCTGCGATCCTCTAAGGTCACTGCGCGTGCACTCGGGCAGACGATGTCCATGCTTGTATTCCAGGAGCGCCACCTGTAGCTGAACCTGGTCGAGATGAGGGATGCGGACAAGGCACACTTCCTGAACGCCCCCATTACCAAGGTTGGCCTCTTCGGTGACACTGTTGAGGACTTCGCCCAGCAGTTCTTGGTGGTGAAACTGCAGATGGAGGCGATCCAGCACATCTTTCTCGGCTGGCTGCGAAGACCCCCAAGAGGGCTCCTAAGCACCTCTTAGATGGTCGACCTGAGGATAGAGATGCCTGCAGAAATGCCAGAGCTGGTGAACAGACCACTCCTTCCCCGGTGGAGGGCCGGGAGGTAAATCCTTTGTTTCCTTCTTTTTTGTTCAGCGTCCGGCATCCGGCATCCGGCATCAAGATTGGTTCACGGCGGTAGACCTGAAGGACACGTACTTCCACGTCTCGATTTTGCCTCGACATAGACCCTTCCTATGGGTCGTGTTCGAATTGCTGGCAGTACTGCTTGCCCTGCAGAGGCTACTGCCGTCGATTCAGGGCAGGCACGTGTTGGTCCGGACGAACAATACGTCGACGGTGGCCTACATAAACCGCAAAGGTGGTTTACGCTCCTATCTCATGTTGCAACTCGCCCGTCACCTCCTCCTCCTCTGGAGTCAGTCGTGACACAGGTCGCTGTGCACCGCTCACATCTCAGGGCCACCTCAACTTCATAGCAGATGCTGTCATGGTAGGTAATGCTCAGGGGAGCGCATGTGCAGCATTTGAGTTCTTGTGGGTTTAGGATTTTTGAGCTTATTTCCTCAACCACAACAAAATATGACAATATGGACAAAATAAATGGAGGAAAAAAGAGATAAGACATTAATTTCTCATTTTTTTTCTAAGTCATCATCGAACGATTATTCGATATATTGCCATCAGCTGAGATGTTCTCAGCACTTTCTGAAATAGCTTTCATCAGGTATGTGTATAATACAGATGAAACATCTCCAGTTCTTGTGTAGGTGTTTCTATTTCATCTGATCTGTGTATTTTTTGATTGGCGATCCGGCATTGGAATGTGTTATTCTGAATTTTATAATAAATGTTCATTGTGGCTGTTATCATTGTCATTTAGAGTCAGCAGTTTTTTTTCTGCAGCTCACGTTCTTTTCCGGGAAAAAGAAAATCTCCATTGTGATGGCCTTCTCGGCCGTTATGTTTATGTGTATGTAGTGCATGTGTTTTGTCTTTATCTCCCTCTCTCTTAATCGCTCTCAGGTGTGGGCTAACTAAGTGAGCTGATTGTTAATGGGGAGTACCGGCACGCAGTGTGTTTCCTTCCTATGTAAACTGAGTGTTCCATGGCTGGGTTGTGTGATAGGAGATGGGTGTTCATGAGCTGTGCCATCTTGGTCACCGGTGCTCTCACACAGATTCCTGATGCTGGATCGGAAAATTTGTGGTTGTCGCTGTCTGAAATTGGGTGTTAGCCGTTTTTTCAAATACAGAATGGTCAATAAATGTGTCTGTGTTTCTGGTACTCTTGTCTCCCTGCATCTTTTATTGCATATTATTTTTAAAATGTAACACCCATCCACTGACATACAAATGCAACCTTGGTTTATTACAATAAAAAAATATATTTGGATGAATTAGAAACCAGAACCTCAAAACAATAGATACAAAAAATAACCACTAGACCAAACAGTCATGTTCTTGATTAAATTGCTGATCTACTGTATGTGATAATCTACTGACTAACAAAATCCTAACACTGATAGTGGCAGAGTAGAGATGAAATTGATAAAATTGATGCTTGAATAGGTGATTTAAAAGAATAATTTGTTGTGCATAAATTAATTCCTATTCACGAGCACTGCCACCCAAAGTACAGTTTTCCTAGAGTTTATTTTTTTTTAAACTAACTTTGTGTTAATGTTTTCTTTCAAATGGCTTTTTCCAGCTGTTACAAAGTTGATAGGCCTACAGGAGTTTACAGTATTAGGAGAATAACATTGGGCATGCATGCACTCTCCATCCATTGGTACACTTAACAAAATAAAACAATTTGGCCTGCATAATATGGTGAAGTTTATTCCGGATTGCCAGTTAAGTCAAGCTAAGGAACATTTAGAATGTTTTTAATAGACAATGTCTTGGTACATTTTATATGTTGGCAAATCAGAAGCAAAATGGTTCCAATGTGTGGTTCCTGTGGAAATGCAGATGTATTGCAAATTCATGGATATTTATAATTTTATATTGACTCCAGTTAATGAACTAGTACTTGTTGCAATGAAGCTTGGTACCTTGATCCATGAGAACTATACATGGGCACTTGCTTTGGCGTTGCCACCCCTCATATTCTGCATGCCACCCCCTTGCCACCCAATAAAAAAAGTTCTAGATCCGCCCCTGACAATGGCATAGACCAATGCAAATATAAAGGTGTTTAGCAACTTGTTAGAATTTTTATTAAAAGCTTGCTGAGATGAGCTGTTAGGACCACCGAAACTAACACAAAAACACCTTCTTTTTGGCCAGATTTGGTTCTAAATTATATCACACCCGTTTGCTCTTTGATTTTAGATGAAGTAAATCTGAAATGCTGTCTTGCAAGCCCTGTAATAAAATAAATTTCACTTAATTTCTGTGGAAAAGGACATTATTTGCATACATCATCATGAATCAGGTATGTAAAGCAATTTTATGCATTCGATTAAAGTTACTGTACACGCAAATGCGTTATAGTGCTCCCTCCACACATAGAATCAGAAATATTATATTCTTGCTATGAGGTCCCATTTGCTCAGAAGGCTTGACCTCAATAATGTGCCATGTTCTTTAATAAATATAATTGTTCTGGTGCCCCACTGGTTTCATGTAGATGCTAGCAGTCTCCTCCTCTCCCTCTAGGTCTTGCACCTGCACATGACAACTTGGAGAGTGTAGGTTTGTTGTCCATTCTTTCATTACTCTCTCATTCCATTTCAAAACTTCGGTGGGGTGATTTGTTTTGGGAGGGGGATACCAGATGGCAACCCCTCTCTAGAGGTCCGGTGGAGAGCGGGTAAGTCATCCTCTCCGACAGACTGGCTCTTCCCCAGCTGAGGGACCGTGTGCCAGCCTGAGCCCATATGGTATCCTTAGCGTCTTAGCCAGGCTCTGGGTGGGCACACCATGGGAGGCCTGAACAGAGCTCACCAACCCCGTGGCTCTGCCCACAGGCATAAAGCTGGACATGGAAAGGATGAGGAGGTGTGGAGTTGGTTTGGGGGGATCAGTGTTGTGGTGTGGTATCAGTGAGCTATAGCTATCTTGTTGGTTCTCTCTGATTCTAAATGGTCACTGTATTTAGGTGTCAAATATTTTTGTAAAAGGATCATTTTCCAAAGCAACAATGTTTAACTGTTTGTTCATCTGAGCAATTAATTTTTCCTACATGTCTCATGTGTCACTATGTTCTCTACAAGGTAACAAAATTATTTAAACTCAAATCAATATGTCATGTTAATTTTTTTTTTGTGTATTAGGTTATATTATTGTAAAATAGGACAAACACTTTTTTTATCAGAATTTATATTTTGTTTTCCAGTAAAAATATCTAAACTTGAGAAGCAAAATGAGAGGCAAAAAAAATAATAATAAAAAATCGAGCAAAATTTATTGAGGTTTATGCTTAAAACAAGAGAAAAAAAATGTAGTAAGAAAAAAACTTGTTCCCTTCTGTCACTCACTCGATGTTGTGTCGATGTAGGGGTCACCCTTGGGAGCCCCAGACATCTCTGATCTTTGAGAAAAGGCCAATGAAAATTGGTGAATGGAATTTGCATGCCACTCCCCGGGACATACGGGTATAAAAGGAGCTGGCATGCAACCACTCGTTCAGATTTTTTCTTCGGAGCTGAACGTTTGTGTTCAACGAGCTGAATTACTCTGCCGATCCATCGACCTTGAAGACTCTTGTGAAGCTGTTGGAATTTA
This sequence comes from Moxostoma hubbsi, assembly GCA_032164185.1. Lineage (NCBI taxonomy): Eukaryota > Metazoa > Chordata > Actinopteri > Cypriniformes > Catostomidae > Moxostoma > Moxostoma hubbsi. The sequence goes on along the minus strand of JAVLUX010000007.1, from coordinate 29,204,417 downwards.
CGGCGCATTACATCAGTTCTTCCGCTCTTGCACCAGTGTTGTGCAAAGAACACACCTGGGCGCTTCAGCAGCAAAAGAGCATATTTTCTCTTTTAAAAGAGAATGTATTTTCCTTCTGAAAGAGTGGCACATACGAAAGCGTCTTTTTCAAGATGCCTTTTCATTTGTGTATTATTCCTGGTTGCGGTCATTATCTCTCCGCTTCTGACAGCCATGGTCGCTGTCTTACGTGTTTGTGTGCTACCCACATGGAGATGTCGTTTGTGGATGGTTCTTGTCCTCATTGCGAGAACATGACCATGGCTACGTTGTGGTCACGGCTTTCTTTCGTAAGAGGGAAAGCCACCCCAGCAGCTCCCCGCCTCGTTCCTTCTACCTTCGAGTGTGAGGCAGATTCGGTTAGCACTGGGGGCAATTTGGGGACCACTCACGGCCATGCTCTGCCCCCGATCCTTTCTTCCCGGAGGTCCATGAGGAGCTTACGTAATCATGGTGGTCACCTTTTACTGCCCTTACACAGTTTGCAGGCTCCTCCGCACTCACTACCCTCGACGGTGGGGTGGCCAGTGGGTACTCAGTGATTCCTCGAGTGGATCAGATTAAGGCACTTAAAGAACTGCATAAGGGTAGTCCTGAACCGGGATTGATGCAGGAGCTGTGCTCGGTGACCGATCTCACCCGCTGGGCGATGAAGGTCACAGCGCGATCTCTTGGGCAGGCGATGTCCACTTGGTGACATCACAGTTTGATTCCTTGACGCCCCCATCTCCCAGATTGGCCTATTCGGCGACACTTTGCCCAGCAGTTTTCGATGGTGATGAAGCAGATTGAGGCTATCCAACATATCCTGCAACAGCGCGGCTCAAGACCTCTCACCCCATCTGCTCGTTGCAAAGGCATCCCCCTGCGGAGGCAACACACCGGCTCTGCCACAGCCAGCCCCAGTAGGCCGGCCTAGGCATGGAGCCACCAGCAGTAAACAGACGCCACCCATCTCATGGATCACGGACAGCCCAGGAAGTCAGGAATCTGCATTTCGGGAGCTTGTATGCAGAGCACTCCTTCCCCCGGTAGAGGGTAGTGTGGAGAATCCTTGTTTTCCTTTTCTATTGATTTTGCTGCACGCCCAACGGTCTGCAGTACCAACATTCTCAAGAAAAGAGCAGTTTTCTCAACTCCTGGGCCATACAGTCGGTGTACACGGCCGTCGTTATCAGGACCACCGAGCACCATTTCCTTTTGGGAGTTACGTTGCCCCCCGGAGGTGTGCCTCCCACCCCTGTGCGCCCAGCTCTGGCACAAATCCGCCCCCGATGTGACGGTCTCCAGGGGTCGCGAGGATAATTTTCCTCCTCCCCCTTCCCAGACCACTCTGGGGGTGGGCACAAGGAGCCAGGTAAGTGCTTTGATGTCCTTGGACTCAGCACTGCCACGAATGGCACCTCAGGCTCCGCCCCGTCGTGAGGCCCCACCAACCGGTTCGTCTGACGTGATTGTTCCCTTGGTCCCCCTCGTGCGGAGCTTGGGGTGCTAGCTCTCCCCATCCCATCGCAGTGGCTAATTAGGACCGCCCAACACGGTTACGTGATTGAATTTGCCAGGCGCCCTCCAGGTTCAACGGCACCCACTGTACTTCAGTTAAAGTCGAGAACGCTGCTACCTTGTGCACGGAGATTGCCACCCTCCTGCTGAATGACGTGATAGAGCCTGTTCCTCCAGCCGAGATGAAGGAGGGGTTTTACAGCCCCAACTTCATATTTCCCAAAAAGGTGGTGGGTTGCAGCCAATCCTGGACCTGGGAGTTCTGAACCAGGCTTTGCACAGACTCCCTGTTCAAGATGCTTCAAGAACTTATTTTAGCAAGCATCCGGCATCAAGATTGATTCGCAGCGGTAGACCTGAAGGACACGTAATTCCATGTCTTTGTTTTACCTCAACACAGACCCTTCCTGCTGTTTGCTTTTGAGGGCTGGGCATACCAGTACAAGGTCCTTCCCATCGGTCTATCCTTGTCACCTCGTGCCTTTATGAGGCAGCCCTTGCCCTGTGAAGGGAAGTGGGCATCCGCATCCTCAACTATCTCGATGACTATATGATTCTAGCTCATTCATGGGACCTGTTGTTTGTGCACAGGGACCTGGTGCTCATGCACCTCAGCTGGCTGGGACTTCAGGTCAACTGGGAAAAGAGCAAGCTCTCCCCGGTACAGAGCATCTCTTTTCTCGGTATGGAGTTAGACTCAGTCTCAATGATGGCATGGCTCACGAGCGAGCACATGCAGTCTGTGCTGAACTGTCTGAGAATGTTCAGGCAGAAGACATCGGTCCCACTGAAATAGAGGCTCCTGGGGTATATGGCATCCTCAGCGGTTGTCATGCCGCTTGGGTTGATGCATATGAGACTGCTTAAGCACTGGCTTCAGACTCCAGTCACGAGATAGGCATGGTGCCATGGCACACACCGCATGCTCGCCATGCCGGTCTGCCACCATATATTCAGCCCTTGGATCGACCTAGCATTTCTACGGGCAGGAGTTCCCTTAGAGCAGGAATCATACATTGTGCATCTTTACCTCAGATTACTCTAAAAAAAATTTAACATTTTCTTCTTCCCGTCTTGTTTTGCTAATGTACATTCGCTTTCTAGAGTTTATTGCGATGTCTGTATCTAAAAGGATTGGCTCTTTTACCTGTAAGGCAGGACTTCCTTACTACATCCATTGACCATTGGCTGCCGTGGGGCATTCCAATTTCTCTCATACATTTAACACACTGTGTCCGATCCATACCTGTCAACACTCCCGTTTTTCCCGGGAGTCTCCCGTATTTCACACCCATCTCCCACCCTCCTCCGTTTTGTTATTTCTCCTGGGAAACTCCCGTAATTTGTATGGCCAAACCTTGTTATATGAATAATCATATCTATATATTATTCCAAGGTTGTCCAGTTGCCAGATCTTGTATGAAACGCATCCAACTCACATAATCGACACATCATACAAATTTCAACCCATTTGTGACCTACACCTGGCAACTTACAACCCATTTGCGCTGTTGATATTTGCGCAGGTAATAGACACGGGAAGTTGATTCAAGCATCACTGGCAGATGTAAGGAGAAGACTACGGTGGTGCTCCAATGAAAAAAAAAATGAAATATACATGTACATTTAAAAACAGCAGGACGAAATAATTGAATTTCATAACTTGAAGCCATATTGGCAATGCCCATGCCTCCCAGCTAACAAAAAAAGGTCCTCCAAACATTCAAGGGGTCATTCACATGACGTCCTTTCAGGAAATTTAGGGGACGTTCACAGGATGTCCGCCAGCGAACGTTACAAAGCGGACGTCCTCAGAACACACCCACCCCCTGCTCAGAGGTCTCCAGGATTTTGGTACCCAAATGTAGACTGGTTTGGTCTGAATGAGAGTCAGTCAGAGTGGATGATGTGGGACTACAGAACAGGTACATCTCAAACATTAATGGGTACAGATATATCAATAATAATATGGATGCTCTTTAATGTAGGCTATTTATTAGTTACATGCACAGAATTATTGTTATGTACCCCAACCTAAAGAGCAGAAACTGTTTTAGAAATAGACAAACATATACTGTTCAAGACAGAAATGTGATTAAGTACAAAGAACACTCACACATAGCTCTAAATGTTATGACATTTGCCTTTCAGTGCGTTCCTCATCCAAATAACTGACCTTTCACTTCTGCGTTCAATGTCCATAAGCCAAAAGTGGTGAGGCTGCAGTCTGATCCCTGTGAGTTAGTTCACAGTGAGCCTGAATTAGATCAATCAATCAATCAATCAATCAATCAATCAGTCAGTCAGTCAGTCAGTCAGTCAGTCAGTCAGTCAGTCAGTCTGTCTGTCTGTCTACAGTACTGTGTGAAAGGCAATTGTGAAAAATGGTGCATAGTGAGGATGTCTTCAAAAATAATGCAATAAATAGTTTTAATTTCTCAATTAACAACATCATACAAGGTCTAGTAAACATAAAAAATCAAGTGTTACCACCTTTGACTTAAAAAAATCTCCAATACTCCTAGGTACACCGGAACAAAGTTTTTCTTGGATGTTTTTCCCAAGCTTTTTAAAGAATTCACCACCGTTATTCTAACTATTTAAGCTGTTTCAATTGCTTCTATCTCTTCATGTAATCCCAGACTGACTCGATGTTCAGTGGGGGGCTCTGTGTGGGCTCTGTTGCAGGGCTCCCTATTCTTCTAATCTATTTGCAAAAGGAATGTTTTGGAGTCTAATTCGTGTGCATGTATACAGTGGATTTCACAGAATCACTATATATATATATATATATATATATATATATATATATATATATATATATATCAGGACAGGTACCCGACCCAAGCAGTATTTAGACATCAACTAATAAACAGCCTACATGTCAACGGTACTATTGAAAATATCTTTAATGTTTGAGATTTATAGCTGTTCTTTTGTTTTGAGGACCCAGATACAATCTTATTACAGCTATTCACCTCACAACATTTACAGCAACATAGTTTAGATTGACCAGAATCCTGGTAAAGTTAAAAGGTATAAGATGAAAAAACATGAGTAAGGGAAATGGTGTTTATGTGAAATCCATTGTACTTGCCAATGTGTAACAAACAACAGTGTCAGAGGTGGCGATGATCATGATGATGACAGTAGACCCCTGCAGCGAAACATCCCCATGCTGTCACTCAAGGCTCAGACAGAGCAGGTCAAGCCCTACTGATCAGCACATCATCCAGCCTCAGGTTCCAAGTGTCAGTTTCAGCTATCAGGAATTGGCTGATTTCACTTCACTTACTTGGATGCTTACACTGGTGTATTTGCCCTCTTACTGTTTAGACTTGTGTAATATGCAGTATCAACAATAACAGTATGAACAACAAACCTTAATATCTTGATTTATAAATATATTTTTCAGTTGAGGATGTCCATGAAAGTCCTCAAATGGAGGTTTTGTGAGATTTGGCTTTTGTCCACAAACTAAACGTCTATGTTACTGTTGTAACCTCCATTCCCTGATGGAGATGTTGTGTCGAATGAAGCGGCACTAGAGGACTTCTTTGAAGGCCTCAGTAACCTCTGAACTTGAGAAAAGGCCAATGAGAAATTGGCAGACAGAATTTGCATGTCTATCCCCAAGACATACAATTATAAAAGGAGGGAATCATGCGTCTGTCCATTCAGGTTTTGCACTGAGGAGCCGAGAATAAGGTTCGGCGTCGTGGCCAGGGGGACACAACATCTCGTTCCCTCCATCAGGGAACGGAGGTTACAACAGTAACCTAGACATTCCCCTTCTGTCGCTCACTTCGACGTTGTGTCGAATTAAGCGACACTAGGGGTCCCTATTCAATCATGCCATGCACTGAACCGTGTACGTGCGCTGCTGATGCAGGTGCAGGCAGGCAGTTGTATGCCAATGCGGCAGGCTGTGTCTGACAGCAGGTACCCTTCCCAAACTCCCCATAAACCTTTTAGGTTCCCGGCACCCTGAAGGGGCGAACAAAGTGACGTGCCATGCATGGGAGCAGGCCGCGCCAGCCATGCCTTTTCTCTCTCTATTTTTCTTGCATAGAGTTAAAGTGGCTGGGGCCATTTTAACGCTATCACATGCATCAGGGAAGGTGTTCTTTTCCAGCTCCTATTCTTTCAGCGGGAAAAGACCCCGTGGAGACCACCACCTGCCCAGGCTGGACACATGTGGGAAGGGCGCGGTGGTAGATCCTACCTACAAGAGCTAAAAACATGGTGACCAGGGAGCAGCAGTCTAAGGGAGACGAAGGTCCGCCCATAGGGGGAGCATACAGTGGAAAATACATACATGGGGATTAATCCACATAAGGGCCTACCCTGTGGAGCACCTATTCCAGAACAGAGTAATGTTGTAACAGTAGTTGGTCTGGTCAGGGAAATTCATCCGCTGAATTCGCAGACCAGAGGGCTATGGAGGAAGAACATCCAGGGAATGCGGATCTAGTGGACTCTCCTAGGGGAAAGAGCACACATGATCACCTCAGTGGAGGGGAAAGGTGCTATGTGCATGCGCCGGTCAGACGTTCCACATTCCCAAGTTCTACGGGCTTGGACCTGAGAGAAAACGGGACGAGACTGACTCAACCCTGAGATCGTAATATCTTGTAAAGGCATTGTGTGTTTCCCAGCCCACTGCTCTGCATATGTCTGCTAGGGAGGTGCCATTGGCCAGTGCCCACGAGGATGCCACACTTCTTGTCGAGTGTGCTCGAACCCGCAAGGGGTCTCTTTGGAAGCGAACAGGTCTAACTGTGCTTTGCTGAACCGATCCCAAATCATCTGGACCGCCTGGTGGTGGAGCCTCCACTCTCTGCTGAGCGTACCTTGTCGTGACAGCGTGTCCACTGGCGTGTTGAGGTTGCCTGGGATGTGAATGACTTGAGTCATTGCTGGCTCCAAAGGAGTAGATGGTGGGCAAGTTGTGACATATGACGAGAGTGCATGCCACCTTGATGGTTTATGTACGCTATCGTAGCAGTGCTGGAATGTAGTGGTGCCCGAATGGGATGCGGCAAAGAAAATAATACTGGTCTGCTTACCAGCTCCAGAGCAAACGTCTCGATCCCTGGGTCATTCCTCTCAGGAACGCTTGGATGATGCTCCTGGACCACGAGGGTGGACATCGCCTGTCCAAGTGTCCGCGCTGTGACCTTCGTGGCCCTGAGGATGAGGTCGGTCGCAGAGCGCAGTTCCTGCAACACATCGGGGTCAGGACTACCCAAGTGCAGATCTTTGAGTGCCTTGGCCTGGTGAACTTGCAGGAGTTCCATGGCATGCAGGGTAGAGGGCGGTCTGTCCAGCGGCGCTGTAGGCTTTGGTGGTCAGTGACGATGTCATCCTACAGGCCTTTGAGGGGAGCACTGGGCAATCTCGCCAGGTGGTGGCATTCTCGGGACACAGGTGGATCGCAACTACTCTGTCCACCTGGGGGACCTCAGAGTATCCGGGGTGGGGGACTGTGAGCGGTGCCCGGACCTGAGGAACCAATCGTCTAGCCATGAAGGCTGTGGGTAGGATGGAGGGTTCCAGTCCAGCCCCATGCTGACGGTGGCCCATGCAAGCATGTCGTCCATCTGGGTGTCAGCCTCAGACTGGGTGTGCCAACCCGCAGGCTGCAGTCCAGTCGTGTGTTCTGCGTCAGACGCCGGAACGCTTTCCGATGCAGCGGCGAACTCATTGTCCAGCTCGGGGGGCTCGAGGGAGTAAGCAGACTGGCCGTGGGGTGAGCCGCTCTCACCTCGAGCTTGTTCGGAAGTCAATGAGTGTGGCGGTGGGCGGGTGGTTCATGGGGATCTACCTGGCGAAACCGAGCCTGCTGCCATCCCCAAATCACCTACATCGCCAGACGGGTTGTCCTCAATCCCGTGGGAAGAAGGATTTGCCTTCTGCCCGTTCCTCCTTAAGAAGGACAGCCGTGACCGCAACGTTGTCATGGTAAGATTCTCGCAATGAGAACGCGAACCATCCACAAACGCTGCCTCGGTGTGATCGCTGCCCAGATACACAAGGCAGCGTCTGTGCTCACTAGGAGCGGAGAGAAATCGACTGCATCCAGGAACTACACAGGGGCACAAGGACATCTTTATAAATATGCGTCCTGAAAAGGTTCAACGCCAGCTGTGTATTGCTCTGTTAGAGAGAATAAACTCTTTTATAGAAAATACTCTATTTTTGAAGCGCTGTCGAAGCGCCCAGGGGCAAAGCTGCACTGCTGTGAAGAGAAAGAGGATGCCGCTGATATGCGCCATAGATCCAACAGAATACGCTCTACAGAGGTGAGTGGAACAGTAAGTGATCTCATCTTGCTAATCACACATCCGCTTGGCTCTGAAGAAATCTGAATGGACATATGCATGGTTTCCTCCTTTTATACCTTTATATGCACTTTAGCAGTAGTGCGCTGATGACACATATGGCCAATTAGAGGTGGATGAGGTGATGATTATCTAAGCTGAAAGCTTGTTCACACATGGCAGGTGACCAGACAGCCAGTAGGGAGAAACCGACCAAGAAACTCACCAGGAGTCTTTTGCTTTCCCCTCTTTTCTTTCCTTCTGCTTCTTTCGCACCATCTCTCTTGTGCACTGAAAATTATTTTTCTCATAATCTGTTTTATCTTCTTTTCCTGTACAAACATTTAAACATAATTAAAACAAGATACATTTACTTGACAAGCTAAATTATGTACCATCAAGAATTTTTTTGTTTCCAATGAATGTTTTTGAATTAAGTTTATTCTATTTTTTCTTTTTAGTTTTGTTCTACTTGTAAAACTTACCAAATATTGAACGAATTATGCTTAAAACAGTAAAAAAAATACATTTTAATACACAAGTAGGGCCCTATTTTAAGAGTGCTAGCGGTAAGTACAGCGCTATACTTTAAGTAACTAGTGCAAAGTCAGTGGGCATGGCCAGGACATTTTGGTATTTTCGTGCAAGTATATGTGCAAAGTCTAGGTGCAAGTGGGTTTAGCTAAATTGCGTGCACAAAGCACTAATGGGATGACTCAAGCACAATTTATTTCAGAGGTTCTTCTCTGGCCCCTTTTGTAGTGACTTAAAAATCCCTCTTAGGTTTACATAAATACAATTGTAAATATAAACATAACAGTAATAATAATTGAAAAATAAACCATGACCTATTGATAGTTTTACTCAAATCTAATACATTTTTTTTTTACATAAAACGGCTATTGTCAGGGATATATATAATTTGATGTTCCACTATATTTTCAGAGTTTGTACATGAACTTTATTACCATCTGCTGGTGGAATCTTCCAACTATCAGTGCAGCAATGAGTTTTGACTTTGTGCTGCAAACAGACCTGCTTTTGAAATGTCTTAGCGCAATGACCTATTCTCAGGTGAATAGCAAACTGCACCACTTCATTACCGTACAGTCCACCCACAGTTTGCACACATACACCCACAGATAGCGCAAACACTCCCACCCATGCCCACTTGCACTTTACTTTGGCACAAAAATTGTGCTTAGAATTACCACTCTCAAAAAAAAATTGGATAAGACGTTGTACACGGTCTTATCAAGATGCTGCAATTTGCACTCACGAAAATATAGCCCATAATATCCTATGCAATTTTGCTTCTCAAGACAATGTATTTTGTTTTAAGGATGCTTACATATTGTTACTGTAAAATAAATATTCAGTTTTCTCATTACCCTCTCTCTGCTTCACCTTCATGTCTCCACACCCACTGCTTTTTTTTGTCAAATCTAAACTATTTTTCCCCCTCAATCAGTCCAGTATTCTGACTCTTCCAGCACTCTGGGTGTGTTAATGTTGTGTGGAGTAATATTCCTTTCATAAATCATGCAGTAAGAGATGTCAGTGGGGTAATTGTGCTTCTGTTAGTCCTCTTTAAAGAGGTGGATTTTATTACTTGGTGAACACACAGAGGCTCCCCTCTATTCTCCAGCACTACACACATAAGGGAACAATCAGGGTTTAAATGCCGCTTACTCGTAGGAGCAACGATTAGTGTGAGAAAACTATGAGTGTGCAAAAGGACACACATATGTACACATGCAAGCACACACACACACACACACACACACACACACACACACACACACAAACACATACCCACATAAACATTCAAACTCATAGTTTTACAAGTGTATGAATGCAAGAAGATTATTTGCAGGATATTATATGACTTCCTTTGTACTTTTTTCAACATACGTTTTTTAATACATACAGAATCTGTCTTTGAACTTTAACCTCAAGTGAACTGTTTTAAGTTGAATCACACTTTTTCTCTCTTTCCCTCTCCCTGATGAATACCAAAAACAAATGGCTAGGTAGTGTCATCCCCTTATGCTCTCAAATGGAAATGCTTACTGATAGCTTTCTCTGAGTGTTATAGTTCTTGGTTCGAAATTGTGAAATGACCTGTTTTAGTCTTGGAAGTATTAGATAAAATGGTATGAATAGGATTTACTAATTAAAAATGTTTGTTACCCTTTTGTCACTCACGCGATATTGTGTCGCTGTAGTGACACTAGGGGTTGCTCCTGGGAGCCCCAGATATCTCTGATCTTTGAGAAAAAGACAATAAAAATTGGCGAGTGGAATTTGCATGCCACTCCCCTGGATATACGGGTATATGCAACCAATCATTCAGACTTCTTCTTCAGAGCCGAGCGGTTGTATTCACTGAGCTGAATTACTCTGCCAAGCCATTCATCTCTGAGTCCAGTGAAGCTGTTGTATTTATGGAGCATTACAGTGGCTTCTCCCCCTCTTACTGCGGTCATTGGACTGGTCTGCGATTGCATTGGCACATCAACTGCCTCGAGTTGCTGGCAGTATTACTTCTTGGTCCGGATGGATAGCACAGCGACGGTTGCGTACATCGACTGCCAAGGCGGCCTACACTCTCGTCAAATGTCACAAATCACCTGCCATCTCCTCCTCTGGAGTCAGCAGCAACTCAAGTCGTTGTGAGCCACTCATATCCCGGGCAACCTCAACAGCACAGTGGACGTGCTGTCGCAGCAGGTCATGCTCAGGGGAGAGTGGAGACTCCACCCTCAGCTGATTTGGAATTGATTCGATCAAGTACAGATGGACCTGTTCACTTCCCGTGAATCCTCCCACTGCCCGCTCTGGTATTCTCTGACCAAGGCTCCCCTTGGCACAGACGTATGCATGGCAAGTATGCTTTACCCCCAGTGAGCCTACTTGCAAAGACATTGTAGGAGGACCAGGAGCAGGTCATCCTAGTTGCACCATATTGGCCCACCCAGACTGGGTTCTCGGACCTCACACTCCTCACGACAGCCCCCCCCCCCCGGTAAATTCCCCTGAGGAAGTACCTTCTTTTTCTAGGGACGGGGCACCATCTGGCACCCGCGACCACACCACTGGAATCTCCATGTCTGGCCCTTGGACAGAACATGGAAGACTTAAATGGCCTACCACCTGCACTTGGGCCAGGACTTCCTCGATGAGATGCCTGTATGACCTGAAGTGGCGTCTGTTCGCTAAGTATGTATCGTTAGATTTGAGGAAAATAAAATGTTTAAAAAAATGCATGATATAAAGTGCAGCAGGTTGAGAGAAAGAAGAATGAGGCAGGGAAGTTAAAGATCAGAATATGGAGTGACAAGGTCCTTTAAAAGTGATAAAATAATGAAATAAATAAATCCACAGCTGTGTGTCAAAGATACACTTTCCTTATTTTATGGTGTGTGAGAGAGAGAGAGAGAGAGAGACAGAGCAGAGGGTGATCTTGTTTCTGTACAGATTTATAACCTTTACAGATGGCAATGTTGTCACTGTCTGGCAGAGATAACAAGCATAAATAATCTCTCAGATAGCAAGGGTCATGTATAGGCTGTATTTTATTTTGCTTGTCACATTTAAGCCCATTTTAAAATTTAAAATTTTCTATTCCATTGATTTACATAATAGTCATTTACTCCCACCTCAAATAAATATATTTCTAAAATATCCATGCATGCCTTTTGTGTGATTTAAGTTGTCTTTATTCTGCATACTGTGATGTGATCAGGGCTGGACTGGTAATCTGGCATTCCGGATATTTTCCCGGTGGGCGACACACTTTAGGGCTGATCAGGGTCAGATCGGCCAAGTACAGGATCGTCTGCGAAACGTATCAAACGATAAGCTATAATGAGTCACCATATTATGCAGAATGGACCACAAAATGGTGCCGCGATTTGCAGAAAAGGACAGCTAACCCCCCAATATATATATATATATATATATATACCAAATTTTTACAGAGTGGTTATCTGAGTTACTGTAGACTTTGTCAGTTCGAACCCGTCTGGCCATTCTCTGTTTACCTCTCTCATCAACGAAGCATTTCCATATGCAGAATTGCCACTCACAGGATGTTTTATGTTTGTGAAAATCCCAGGAGATCAGCAGTAACAGAAATACTCAAACCAGCCTGTCTGGCTTCAACAATCGTGTGGCAGCAGTGCAATGAATACAATCATGCAGATATGATGCATCCTTCAGTGATTATATATAAGTATAGATCTGGCAGAGAAGAGAGAACTGTAGTAGAGATGCCGTTTCCCCCCAGAAGTGCAACTAGACCAACTCAGCCCTGTTGATTAAGTGGCCCACAGTGCTGTGGTCTAGGAACTGCACTGCCAGCAGCTGTGGAGCATCCAGAATCTAAAACAGACACTGTAATAAGACACCAGCAAAGCAAATGCCTAGTTGCAAAGATACACATTGTTTGGGTCCTTCTCACAAATGCAGTTCAATTAATTTTACATTACTTTTCTTAAACCAATAAATGCACAAAACCCTTCAGTTCTTCAGAGAGAAAACTTATAGTTATGTTAGATAAACTAATACTTAACATAAAATTATTATAGCATGAAAAGTAGCTGGTATAAAACGTATCAAATGTCTGTTGTTGCCATTAAAAATTTAGATTTTTGCATAGTTTTATGAATTTGGCATGGTTTGTTGAATGAAATGTAATTTACAATATACAAACAGTATGTATACATACATACATACACACACACACACACACACACACATATATATATATATATATATATATATATATATATATATATATATGTATATGTATATATGTATATGTATATGTATACACTATATATATATTTTTAAATATTTAACTAATTAACTAAATTTTATATTATTAAAAGTATTATGTTGTATCCCCTGTTACTGCTTTAAAAAAGGGGAATCTAAAATTGTGGCACATCATTTTGACCGTTTTCTACAGCATGGTGGGAAGACAAGTACCCTAATTACATTTTCTCTATTTTTACACAAATTTGTTCATATTCACTGCAATGGTCAAGCACAACCATTCAACCCAGTTTCCAAAGTTAAAATGGATCTATTAGAAATATTTAGGCTAAATCTGCAGCCCTGTTACTTTCAGCCCTGCTACCCATTTGTGCAGTACATTTTACATGTTGTAACAGTGTTGTAAACCATTTTTTTAACCACTATTTTACATGTGTCATGGTTCTGCCACTTTTGTCTTTGTTTATTCATGCTGTGGTAGGATCATAACTGTCTCCACTGTCTGTGTGTTTCTTGTGTGTGCTTGTTTCTGTGTTTCACCCTCTTCCTCTTGTGTTTGCAGGTGCCACGTATCTGCTTCCATTACCCTTTCCTATTTAAACAATTTTCGTGTTCTGTCCTATGCCAGATTGTTTTGTGTGTTCCAGTCTGTTTTCTTGTTGGTTTGGTTTTTGTATTTGTTTTTATTTCAGTTTTTTTCCCGCTTGTGAGAGTTTTTGTTTATATTTTGATTTATTTTTAATTTTTTTACTTTAACTTGCCTCTGCATTTGGGTCCTATCTCAACAATTCGTGACAACATGTGGATGTATTATTTAACATAAATCACCCCATTTAATATTTAGTTACCCTCATAAAGTGGACAAACAACATTCTATTTTTTGCTAAATATTTTTAACATTGCTTAACAAGCAGTTAAGACCCTAATGTCACAGACAATCTGTTAAAAAAAAAAAAAAAAAAAATTATGTATTTGGAATACATTTGTGGGAAACGCCTGGAATAATATGTTCCTGACCTTTTTACCTTAATAATACAGACATTGATTTAAACAAATTGGAATTTTGATGGAAAACAAAACAAAGACATTTTCTCATTTAACATGTTAAATAATCAATACCTGTAATCAGCAAACATTTCTGCTTGGTAAGAATTACATTTGTTTGTTTTTGTTATGTGTTTTGTCATAAGTTTAATGTGCTGTAAAGGTAGACTGTGTGAGATTTATATGGGCTCAAGGGTAAGATGAGTGCATGTGTTTGGTTAATTATTGTGGCATTCTTAAATTCGCAATCAGGAGCGGCTTGGGAGTGCTGCTGAAGGCAGTTGACTATGCGTGTGCTAATTTATGCTTTATTGTAGTGCTGAAAAAGCATTCTGAGGGGTAAGAGCAGGTATTTTAAAGCATTGTTTGTAGAGAGAGATTTTTGTTTATTTACACATTTATTTGCATTGTGATATAAATGTAGCTGTGGGCATGGTAGTGCACTGTAAAATGTTTAGTCAAATAACCCTTAAAGAATGTACTACATGTGGTGACATCTAAATTAAGTGGTTTTAAGTAAAACTTTATTCACTATGACCGAATCAAACTATATAAATTTAGTTACACCAATGAAAGTATCAATGAAAGGATCAGATCAGATACTTAAGACAGTTTCTCAACTGAGTTTGTTCTAATGGTGTTACTGACAGCAGTGTAAAACAATTCTATATGCAAATAATATATATATATATTTATAATATAAATAATATGCAATTAATGTCTAGGTTATGTATGTAATCTCCGTTCCCTGATGGAGGGAACGAGACGTGTGTTGAAGAAGCGCTGAATATGCCTCTGATCTATGAAAAAAGGCCAATGAGAAGTTGGCAGACAGTATTTGCATACCCCGCCCCTGGACATACGGGTATAAAAGAGGGAAATACGTTGAGTTCATTCAGGATTTTTTTGAGCAGCCGGAAATGGTCCGGCCACAACAGTGGCTCGGCTAAGCGACGTGGCCGGGAGGACACAACGTCTCGTTCCCTCCATCAGGGAACGGAGGTTACATACGTAACCTAGCCATGTACGTGTTTTGCTGACACAGGAGCGGGCATGTATTTTATGTGCAAAGTCGACCAGCTGTGTCAGACTGCACAGAGGGGAACAAGCCAACCCGGAAACTGGCCGAGCCTAGCCGGGCCTCTTTTCTCTCTATGTTTCTCCGCGTAGAGCAAGAAATGGCTGTGGTCCTTACACGCATCGAGGGAAGGAGGTCTAACCCAGTTTCCTATTCTTGCAGGAGGAAAAGACCCTGTGGAGACCACACCTACCCAGGATGGGGGAGGTAAGATTGGTGAATACATCACATGGGTTTTCAGTCGACATGTGGAAGGTGGCGTGGTGGTAGATCCAGCCTCAAGGAGGGGGGAGTTGCTACAACACGGCGACCGGAGGGCAGCTGGGACTGCCTAAGGGAGATGCGGGTCCACACGTAAAGGGACCGTTCTGCAGAAAATACACACAGGGGGAGTCCAGGCAGGAGTCCTGACCTGTGGAGCACCTATTCCAGTTCAGGGTAGATTAAGTACCAGCAGTGGATCGGGTCGGCGAGTTCCTCACCTGAACTGCGGACCAAAAGGGCTAGGGAGGAGTTCTCCAGGGATCCGAATGAGTGGGATCTCCTGGGAGAGAAAGCACACAGTTTTACCTTGGCCGAGGAAAGGGCGCTAGGTGCAAGCGATCCACCCAGTCAGTCTGTCAGCGTGTACCGAGTTCTACCAGCTCGGATCTGAGAAAACAGGGGACGAAACTGACTCAACCCTGAGATTGTAGAATCTCGCAAAGGTATTAGGTGTTGCCCAACCCACTGCACTACATATGTCTGCCAGGGAGGTGCCTCTGGCCAGTGCCCACGAGGACACAACACTCCTTGTTGAGTGTGCTTGGACCCGCAAGGAGGGTGGGTCTGTGTGTGACCCGCCTGCGTGTGATAGGCCAATGAAATGGCGTCCACCACCTAGTGGGAAAGCCTCTGTTTGGAGACAGCGTTCCCTTTCCGCTATCCACCAAAGCAGACAAGAGCTGCTCAGAATGTCTAAATCTCTGCGTGCGGTCCAAGTAGGTACGCAAAGCACGTAGGTACGCAAAGCTCCTCCCGGGGCAGCGCTTGCAGGTTCACTACCTGGTCTCTAAAAGGCATGGTAGGAACCTTGGGCATGTAGCCCGGTCGCGGTCTTAGGATCAAATATGTGTCTGCCGGACTGAACTCCAGGCTAGTGTCGCTGACAGAGAATGCTTGCAGGTCCCCGACCCTCTTGATGGAGGTTAGAGCGATCAGCAGGGCTGTCTTAAGAGAGATGGCCCTGAGTCCAACTGATTCTAGTGGCTTGAAGGGGGGTCTCTGAAGGCCCGCGAGGACCACCGAGAGATCCCAGGAGGGGAACAGGCCTGGCTGGGAAGGATTTAACCTCCTTTCACCTCTTAGGATCCTGATAATTAAGTCGTGCTTACCCAAAGACTTGACGTCTACTGCGTCGTGGTGGGCAGCGATAGCAGCAACATACACCTTCAAGGTGGAAGGGGACAGCCTCCCCTCCAACTTCTCCTGCAGAAATAGGAGCACTGACCTAACTGTGCACCAATTTGCGAACAAGCGCCACTTCAGGGCGTAAAGTTGCCTGGTAGAGGGGGCTCTGGCTTGGTTGATCATGTCTACGATGGCAGGTGGTAGATCAGCTAGATCTTCTGCGTCCCATCCAGGGGCCAGACGTGGAGGTTCCAGAGGTCTGGGTGCAGATGCCAGAGCGTGCCTCGTCCATGAGGAAGAAGGTCTTTCCTCAGGGAAATCCGCCAGGGAGGGGCTGTCGCGAGGAGTACGAGGTCCAGGCCCGGGTGGGCCAGTAGAGAGCCACTAGGGTAACTTGTAACTCTCGGGAGTGGGCCAGAATGAGCCAGTGGTCGAGGTAATTGAGTATGCGAATGCCAGCTTCTTGGAGCGGGGCAAGGGTTGCCTCTGGGATTTTCGTGAAGACTCGAGGGGACAGAGACATGCCGAAGGGGAGGACTTTGTACTGATACACCTGGCCGTTGAACGCAAACTGTAGGAAGGGTCTGTGTATCTTTTGTGTTGTTGTTGTGTCCAATCCAACTCTACAGTACATAGTTGAGTCACTTTGTCATCTGTCCCTTTGTAGAAGCAAGCCAAATTAGACAAATGCCAACATGGACAGGTTGCGTGCAATGCTTTCATCCTCGAAAACCATGTGCAAATTAAGGTAACAATTTCTTTACTGTGTCGGGTCGTCAACACTTACAGTGTTGGGTCATGCTTAAACCATGCAAAACCAGTTCAGAACCACTTCCTTAACCCTTAAATGCATGGGAATTTCACCAAACAGTCTTACATATTCAGGTCTTTAGAGACTCAGCAATTATATCTATCACAAACGGATCTACAAAATGCCCAGATAGTATCAAATGTTCTAAATATTTTCAGGACTATTAAAAAATAAGAGAATAAAATCTATGTTATATATTTTGATGTTTTCTTTTTCATATATCAAAGAGATAATGCAACAAATTTTCTTCGCCACTTTAGAAAGAATGTGTAGTACTTCAACCTTGAATTAAATGTACATAATTTAATATGGTCATAACGACAACTTTTTTATAACAATTTTGATGTCTTTAATTTTGCAACAAAAATCACAGGATGATTCAGGATTATTTTGCATAATTTATATGGATCATCCTAATTCAATGTTGAAAGCATTAAAGGTCCCCCCCCCCCCCCCCCCATTCGTTAGATACATTCTAACTTGCGTCTAGCGTCAAGATTTGTTCTCAGCGGTAGACCTGAAGGACGCGTACTTCCACGTCTCTATCTTGCCTCAACACGACCCCTTCTATGGTTCGGGTTTGACGGCCAGGCATATTAGTACAAGGTCCTCCCCTTCGGCATGCCCCTGTCCCCTCGCGTCTTCACGAAGGTCGCAGAGGCAGCTCTTGACCCACTAAGGGAAGTGGGCATCCGCATTCTCAACTACCCACTATCGAGAGTTACTGTGCACCCACAGGGACCAGGTGCTCAGGCACCTCAGACGTCTAGGGCTTCAGGTCAGCTAGGAAAAGAGCAAGCTCACCCCGGTTCAGAGCATCTCATTTCTCGGCATGGAGTTAGACAGTCTCAATGTCAGCACGTCTCACCAACGAGCGTGCGCAGTTGGTGCTGAAATGCCTTGCCACCTTTAGGCCGGGCTCATCGGCCCCCTTAATAATTTTCCAGAGGCTCATGGGGCATATGGCATCCTCCGCGGCGGTCCCGCCACTCGGGTTGATGCATATGAGACTGCTTCAGCACTGGCTTCAGACTAGAGTCCTGAGATGAGCATGGCGCCGTAGCACGCACCATATGATGGTCACCCCCGCCTGCCGCCAAACATTCAAACCCTGGACATACCTCTGCTTTCTGCGGGCAGGAGTACCCTTGCAGCAGGTGTCAAGAGGAAGAAGTCACCATAGTGGCTCCCTACTGGCCCACTCGGGCCTGGTTCTCGGACCTTGTACTCCTCGCAACAGCCCCTCCCTGGCAAATTCCCCTGAGGAAAGACCTTCTTTCTCAGGGACGGGGCACGCTCTGGCATCCGCACCCAGACCTCTGGAACCTCCATGTCTGGCCCCTGGATGGGACGCAGAAGATCTAGCTGGTCTACCACCTGTCATCGTAGACATGATCAACTAAGCCAGAGCCCCCTCTACCAGGCAACTTTACGCCCTGAAGTGGCGCTTCTTTGCAAATTGGTGCTCTTCCCGGGCTGAAGACCCACAGATTATTAGACCCACAGACTAATTATTGCCAACAAAAGCCTTCATCAGCCAAACAAGGACAATTGCATCTAAGTGAACTTCTGGAATTTAATCAAGGATGGACTTCAAAGACACTGGTCACTAATCTTGCAGTTCAAACACCTTCACTGTCTAAATACTGACCCTTAGCACTTAATAAGTTTAATAATTTTTTAAATCATGTTTTTTAACTATAAATAATTCTTATTTACATTATTCATGATGTTAGCCAGAGGGGAACTGGCCCCCACAGTGAGTCTGGTTTCTCCCAAGGTTATTTTTCTCCATTAACAATCATCTTTTGGAGTTTTGTGTTCCTTGCCACAGTCGCCTTCGGCTTGCTCACTGGGGTTATTAATACAATTATTATTTAATTATTTTTAAACACGATAAAGAATCATATCTTATCTAATTCCACAACAGGGCTCCAAACAAAAAAAAAAAAAAAAAAATCAATTAAGGAGCCACTGGCTCCTACAGGGGGAAAAACAGGCGCCAAATATTTTAAATTTTTTTAACTCCATCCATTCCTTTTCGTCCCGCAGCTCGCTAACAGTGTAGTCTGTGGAGCATTCTTCGCAATTATGTGATCACGTGCATTTTTATGCTTGTTACTGTCACCGTGTTTTCTAACAGTCTCTTTTTTGAAATTGTTAGTTCCTGCAATGAACTCCGTTTTCCCCGCTATTTCTTTGATATAAACTTTTGTTATGTATCTCGGGAAATGTAATGCAAATTTTAAAATCAAAAGGGAGTAAACTTTTACTGTCGCCAATGGCGACCTTGACAGAAATTACACTCACAAATAAATTTATTTGGTCACAAATGCGACCATTTTTAGTCGCAGTTTGGAGCCCTGCACAAGGATGATGATTTATCGACTTTATAGACATTACATTTTTATCGTCTGTTAATGCTGAACTTCTGTAAAGCTGCTTTGAAACGATGTGTGTTGTGAAAGGCGCTATACAAATAAAATTGACTTGACTTGACTTGACTTGACAGAGGTGCGCAGATAGGTCAGTGCTCTTATTTCTGCAGGAGAGGCTGGAGGGGAGGCTGTCCCCTTCCACCTTGAAGGTATGCTGCTATCACGGCCCACCATGATGCAGTAGACAGCAAGACTTTGGGTAACCACGGCTTAATCGTCAGGTTCCTAAGAGGTGCCCGGAGGTTAAATTCTCCCCGGCCAGGCCTGTTCCCCTCCTGGGATCTCTCGGTGGTCCTCACAGGCCTTCAGAGACCCCTATAAATCTCCACTTTCATATTCTTTTTCTTGTGTTTTTGGTGATTCGATTATTTGTGCCTATCACCACCAACTGGGCAGGGAGGAGAATTAATAGTAAAAAAATAACTTTATATATTTTGATTTTTGTATTATTATTTTTGTCTGTTTCTCACACACATCTAACATATTGCTCCTGAAAATCACTGGAGTTTTATGGATTACTTTTACGCTTCCTCTATGTGCTTTTTGGAGCTTCAAGTTTCTGGTCACCAGTCAGTATGGGCCAACAGAGCTAAGATATTCTTATAAAAATCTTAGTTTGTGTTATGCAGAAGACAGAAAGTCATACACATCTGGGATGGCATGAGGGTGAGGAAATGAGAGCGTGTGAATTTTTTGGTGAACTATCCCTTTAATTTGCTGCTTGAAAAAAAGAAGTCATATGGGTTTGGTACAACATGGTGGTGAATGATAACAATTTCCATTATTTACAATAATATTAATAGTATTATGTGGCAGTGGGGGCGTGCTCAAGTGTCCGTCCGGAGAGAGGGAGTGATAAGGGTGCTTGCACCTGAGCTAAATTATGTCTAATTCCTGTCTCTAATTTCAGTGAGCATGGGGAGAGCGGCATAAAAGAGCCACACCACCAGCAGATGAGGGGGAGAGTCTGAATCTGATGTTTATTATTAATCTAGAGAGTTACTGTGAAGCTGAAGTTTTGAGAAGCAGGTGTATTGTGGCGCCCAATCAAGCCAAACATTTTAATAAAAGCCTACTCACCTGAATGATTCCCCGCCTGATTCCCCGTGTCCTCCTTTAAGCATCCCCACATTTTATTATAATTAATCCTTCTGTAATGCATGTTAAATGTGTATCATGTACTGGAATATAGGAGAGTAATCATCCATTACATTACTTGTAAAAGTAACTAGTTACTCACTACTTGAGTATTCATTTATTGAATACTTTCTTACTCTTACTCAAGTAAGAGTAAGAACATTGTTACTTTTACTTCTACTTGAGTAATTTTTTTTAAGTAATTGTACTTTTACTTGAGTAAAGTTTTTGGCTACTCTACCCAATTCTGATTATGACTGAAGTAAGAGTAAATAAATAGTTTGCTGAAAAAATATTCAAGTAATTACGTTAAAAGTTACTTTATGAAAATTATATTATATATAATATATATGCTTCCATTTTTAGAACACAAAGACATTTTTGTTCTTGAAAGAAATTGATGCTTCGTTTCACCAAGGGTGCATTAAATTAATCAGAAATACTGCAAAATTATTCAGAAAATCAAAGTACAGTGGGATTTTTCCCCATTGACTGATGTATTGAGTTCTTTATGAGAAAATAGAATTTCAGGAGAAATGTGTTTCTTTTTGCCTATTTTTAAAACTTAAAAAAATAATAATTTCAAGTGTATAGCAACTCTTTACACTTGCAAGTCAAATTTTTTAAGTTTTACCACTTTTCTCCTGAAATTCTAACACCTGCATTGCTGCAAGAGGATTATTGGACAAACAGAATTTTTTAAGAATATACCCACAACATTTATTTAAATAGAAATCGCCATTTGTAACATTCTTTTCTAAATGCCTCTAAATCGTCTCTAAACTACATAATGTGCAATGTGTCTGAAACACATTCCTTTTTTAGGTTTATTCTCATTTACGTATGTCTATTAAGTATTTAGGCTATTAAGTTAACATACTGTACATAACTAATATAATGCAATATCATAGAGGAGGAAATGTATAATTTTCATAAAGAAATGAGAGATATGATTGATTAAATCACTAAAAGTGGTTGTTTTGTATATGTATTGTTGTATTACAGTTGTAATAATAAATACTTAATTAACATTGTTTATTTAACATATTGAGATATTATTATTAAGAAAATTGTGGCATTTGGTTACACTATGTTTTTTTATTTCTCATACTTATATATTAATTCCATCCCTTGCGCACTTTTGGACTTTGGTGGGTGAGGCTTTTTATACAGATAAACAGCAGCACAGGGCAGGGAAGTACAGCACTGTGAGTGAGAGCGTTACCCACTAAGGCAGTTTATTTTGAACAAGAGGGGCGAAGAGTTATGGAATTAAATGCGGGAGTAAAATACCGAACTGATGCTGATTGATTGGGGAAGGACTCACTCGAAGGGAAAGACACAACGGAGACCACACCCCGCCCAGAAAGGGGAGGGGGTATTTCAAGTGGAGATACGTCACATGGTCTTGCTGAGTCTAGTCGGAAGTATGTCATGTGGAGGAGTCCCATGGTAGGTCCTACCCAATGGGGGAGGCTCTACAAGCATAGTGACTGGGGCAGAGGTGCTTCTGCCCAAGGAAAACAGTTTGCCAACAGGGAAACGTTCTCAGCGGAATATACGTCGCAAGGTCTTACCTACAGGGAACCACCGCATGAGGAGCACCTGTCCCAGTATGGGCTTAGTTAGCACAAGTACTGAGCTGGTTGCGAGTTTCTCCGCAAACTCGTCTGCCACAGGGCTAGGTGGAAGTTAACCAGGGAACACATATGTGAATACTACTTGGAATCAACAACGTACATCTTCAGCTCGGGGGAGGTGAAAGGTGCTAGGTGCAAGCAATGTACCCAGCCGGTAGACCTGGCTTACCTCTTCGTTCCTGCTAAGATACAGGACGAAACCGGCTCAACCCGGAGATGGTAGAACCTCGCGAAGGTATTGGGTATAACACAGCCCGCTGCTCTGCAAATGTCAGCCAGAGAGGCGCCACTGGTCAGAGCCCAAGAGGCTGCCACATCTCTGGTGGAATGGGCCCGAAGGCCTGCAAGGGGCAGCACATGTGGTATGCGACAGCTATGGCGTCGATGATCCAGTGGGTGATCCTCTCCTTGGAGACAGTGCTTCCTTTCTGCTGTCCCTCAAAGCAGTCAAAGAGCTGCTCAAAGATCCTAAAGCTCTGCGTGCGATCCAAAAAGATGTGTAAAGCATGCATCAGACACAGCAACGCTAAGGCTGGGTTTGCCTCCTCCATGGGCAGCGCTTGCAGGTTCACCACTTGGTCCCTGAAAGGGGTCGTGGGCTCTGGCTGCCAGGGAAGACGTGAACCTACAGGCCTTGGACGGGAGCTTCGGGCCATGCGCCAGGTGGCGGTGCTCCGCAGGCATAGGTGCCCCGCAGGCATAGGTGCCCCGCGAGCGCCTTATTCACTGGGGGCATCATCGAGTAACCACTGGCCTGGCGTCTTGAAAAATACTTTCCGGTGTGTACTGCTCTTTTACTCTTTATAAAGAGTCTTTATAAAAAACTCTTTTAGGATAAGGAAATTAAACTCTTTCAAAATATAATCTTTTAGATCTGCCCAGGGGCGATCTCTGCAGTGCACCCGTGCAGAGAGGGGAGAAAGCCACTGTAATGCGCAGTAAGGATCCAGCAGAGGTGAGGGATGGACATCGCTGGCTCAGCTTAAACCGTCGACCATTCGGCTCCGAAAAGAAAATCTAATGAGCGGTATGCATCATCCCCTCCTTTATACCCGTATGTCTGGGGGAGGGGCATGCAAATACCACTCGCCAATTCTCAATTCGCAAATTACAATTATTCTAACTAGTGCATCATTTAATTAATATTCACGTTCATTCGTTTAGTTGTGCAGATGTAAGTTGTTTCATAAATGTTGTGAATATTCTGATGAACCTCATAGGATGTGTTTGAATGAGGTATTTACCCCATTTTATCGCAGTTAATTTTGCCGGTGTTAGTATGTTCAACTTTCAAGCTGAGAAATGCCCAACACATTGGATTAATAGATTCAATTAATCCATATCTAATATCTTCTATTTACAGATTATCAAGATATTTATTCTTCTGTTTATATCTTGCAATGTTAATATCTATTATAATTTTTATTGTCATATTTTCGTCAACACTATGCTTTAATAAAAATCATTTAATAATCTTCATGATATTCAATGAAATACTTTAATAATCATATTAAATATACTTGTAACTGATGGTGATTCAGGAGAGTCCCTGTTCTCTATGTAAAAGTGTTTTGAGTGTAGTGTACAATTCATTCTTTTAAAATATGTAAATAAGAGCGTTGTTTAGCTTCATCGAAGCAAGTGATGTTTTATTTTTTATTTTTATGTTTTATTTTTATTTTTTTTAATTTTTAAATGTTTAATCATATAATATAAATATATCAACATGAAAATAGCATGTTATAACTCTGGATCAGAATATCTTCCAGTCATGATCACACAGGCAATGTCCAGGTAACCTCAAATCATGAGATTCATCTGCCAGGGCAGTAGTGTCCAAACACCAGGGAAGTAATGTATTCTTCTGCAAATTGTTTACAATTTTACATTTCAACTACAAATGTCGCTAGAGAACACAACGTTAAGTAGCGCAGCTTTAAGGTGGCTGTAATTAAAGCATCAATTCATATTAATTTATAGGTCATGTTGTAGTTAATTAGTCCATTCCAAAACTCATTATTAATTCATGCAGAAGTAACTATTAATTCAGGTGTTAATTCATGATTAGTCATGTACTGTATTATACACTGTCATATCATACTGTTCATGTGTTGTACTTGCTATAGTTTGTAGTATACCTCCATTTTGTATCTTCGTCAAATAGCAACGTCAAATATAAATCAAGTCAATCACTGAGACAAAAGTGCCAACTGGAGTAACAAATAGCATGTATATTTAACATACCTAAGGTCTCTAATGACCATATACAACTTTGGAACTTAAACAATTATATATTTGTGTGTTTGTTACACTATTTATAAGAGAGAGATTGGGTCACTAAAGAGACAAGGTATTCATTTAAGTGTTTTTGTATTCCATGAAATAAAGAATGTCATACAGGTTTGAAACAACATGAGAGTGAGTAAATGATGACATCATTTTAATTTATGATGTTCCCTTTAAGATAACTGTCTGTTTTTACATTTTAAAGAGTACCTTCAGAGTTTACCATATTGTATTGTTTTGCACTGGAATGTTTGTATGGTACAGCCTATACCATGTGTATGGGGTTGTGTAAGAGCAAGAGGCAAGAAGTGCAGAGAGAGTTTCCCAGTGCAGGCCCCATTACTCTCAGCTCAGGTGATTTATGACACGTGTCTGTGGTGAATATAAATGAACTGCTGTGTGGGAGAGGAGAGGTGTCCTGCTTCCTCTGTGGACACAAACACACACACACTCTCTCTCTCTCACACACACACACACACACACACACACACACACACACACACACACACACACACACAGGTAAGAGATAGATTAATGACACTGAATAAATACAGTAACAAATCCCACACCCCATCCCAGCCCCCAGAGAGGCTGCTGTGAATTTAAATGTGACATCATGGGCCTTGATCTGAAAGACGGATAAGAAGAAATAATCTGAGGTCAGTAACTTGAATATATTATCTTCCATACAATGAAAACAAAGCATGCACCATAAACCAGTTCTTGAAAGTCAACAATCAATTGATAAAAGACACCCAAATAGTTGTACAGTAGCTGAAACATTCTTTCAGCTAATATTCAACTTCAACATTCCTTGAACTTGTTGCAGTACTGTTTTAGAGTTTTGTGGAGGTCGCAACACAAATGCTGTTCTCTATACTCCTTAACATTTCAAATAAAACATTCAAAGTCACTGTCAGTTAATTAACATTTGAAGAATGAATCTTCACACTAATGTATTGTGAGAATAGAAAATTGGCTTGACCTTGCTTATTTGTTCAATCAGAGAGTGTTCAAGTTGCTACTGTAAGCTTTTGGATGAATAGGGCAATTCAAGAGTCACACCTGTTGGTAAATATGGCTGTCAATCCCAAACTCTGACTTTGTTAACATAGCCCATGGTGTCTGAACAGATTTTTCACATCACTAGCGCAACGTTATTTCAAGCACCACACCATCCCGCTTTGCTCCAAGTTTACCTCTAAGGAGGATTTTGGCAATTATACAAGCATTGTCTGAATTTACAGCTGAATAATATTTTCTTAGCATTACCACTTGTACTTCTTTGCATAAAAACAGTTCTGTGTGCACTTTTTTCAGATAATGAATTGACTAAGCAGAGGCCTTTGTCTTATATTTGGCTCCTCTGCCAAGTACAAGTTCACAATCCTTTCTTTTGAGAGTCAGCATTTATTTACCATTTTTTAATCTGGCAATATATGCTTATTGTGGTGGTCAAAATGCATCATCAAAATTACCAAAAATGTAAGTATATAAATGATGGTCTTATCAACAATTTTGATTCAATGTAATGGTATTTTCATCTGAGAACATGTCTACACTAAAATGTTTTTGTTTGAAAATGCATTCATTTCGCTACGCTTATATCTCTCATCCACAACTGAATTATATTTTCTTACACAGAAAATGTAAAGTTTCAAAAATGATTTCCATTACTGCAATGTTAGTAAACAGAGTCTTCAAATGAAAACGGATAAGTGAATGTAGCCAGAGGTGCAAAAACATTGTAAAGGGGGTTAAGGGAAAGGAGGAGGCGAGAACCGGCTTGACGATATAAATAATATTTTAATTATGAACTAATTATGAAAAAGACACAAACACATGACAGACATGTCCGTAAACAATCTCTCTCTCCTGCACCATCTTCCGCAGCTGGCCTTTATCCCTCTCGGAGGCTTGATTAGCCTGATACGGGACCGGGTGTGTATAATCAAGACCCGGCCCCGCCCTCCGCCCTGCCACATTCCTCTTTCCCTGGGGTGGGGCGTGCCTTCCCAAACTGATTTAAATTCACAAGCTCTCAATTCGATTTGATTTCCAAATTTGATTCAATATTAATTTGTATGGGTCAGGGACGGAGCCAGGAGTTTTTCAAAGGGGTGGCCAGGCAGGGGCAAGCGATTAGTCTGTGGTGGCACAGCAATGTTTGGGCAGCATTTTTATATATTCAGACTGTGACAATGACACATGGGACAGAGAGGTTTGGCAAACTTGGTGTGAGCAAATGTTAAGTTTGTACATTTGTTCAGAGATGATTTCACCTCTAAAGAACTAAATTGTGCCAAAAAATAAACAAAATGACTAAAACAGCAATTGCCAATGAGTATAGTGTCCCTTTATATGAAATTAATTTTCTCCAGGCTAATGCTGTTAATTATACAGGGGACCATCTATCAAGGTACAATATGAAAATATAAATTTTACTAATTAGATTTTATTAGATTTTAATAATTTTGGCTACATTTTAGCTTTCTAAAAATGAACAAAACAATGCATTTAATCAATAAATACAATATTATATTGCATATATTATAATTTGTTACATGTTTATTGTTTAATTCCAAAATTTGTACTATGTACAGTTATTTACATTGATTTGTTGAACACGTGGTAAAATCCGGTACTGCCTCTTTAAGGAAACTGCATTTCTGTAAATAACGTGGGACTCAAATGTATTTATCTTATCTGTGCAATGCCTGATTATAATTAAATGTTTATCTTTTGTTGTTTTTGATCAACGACTGACTGTAATGAACAGAAAGGTTATTAAAAGAGATTTAATTCACTGACAAATCGGATGCTTGGATCTCGTCTTTGGACACACATGGAACAACTTTTACTCTAAACACACAGTGAAAGGATCTCGCTGCTGAATACTCCACAACTATACTACACAATTCATTCACAGGTGAGTGAAATCTAAACATTTTCCAGCCAGTTGCCAAATATACAAATTTTTGGTTGGATAGTCCAAAACATTAATTTAGTCAATATTTAGGAGAAGATTTTGAGTTTTTCACTGTTTTTCACTTTTAAATGGGTCACAAATAACCTGTGTATTACAGGAGGCCAGTTATCACAAAATAGAAAATAAATTATTTTCAACTTCATAGATTCAAATTGTTTTAAAACAAGGATTGTCACTATAACATCAAAGTGAATATGTCTGTGTACAATATATGCAATTAAGATTATTGTGGAATGGGCTAAAAACATTCAGAAACATGCTAAAACATTCAGATTCTCTCATTTTCTAATTTCAAAACATTGTAACCTGTTGTGTCGAAGAAGTGACACTAGGGGTCTCTCTTGAAAGCCTTATGCATCTCTGAACTTTGAGAAAAGGCCAATGAGAAATTGGCAGACAGAATTAGCATGTCCCGCCCCCGGACATACGTGTATAAAGGGAGGGAAATGCGCCTGTTCATTCAGGATTTTTCTGAGGAGCCGACAATGAGGTTTGGCCACAACAGTGTCTCAGTTCAGTGATGTGGCCGGGAGGACATAACGTCTCATTCCCTCCATCAGGGAGCAGAGGTTACAACAGTAACCTAGACATTCCCCATCTGTCACTCACTTCGACATGGTTTTTGAGGAAGCGACACTAGGGGTCCAATTTTAATCATGCAATGCGCTGAACCGTGTACGTGCGCTGCTGACACAGGTGCGGGCGGGTAGTTTGCGTGCCAAAATGACAGGCTGTGCCAGACTGCACGTACCCTTCCCCAACCCCCCAAAAAATCGTCAAAACCTTCTGGTTCCTTCACCAGATATGGGGGAACAAGGCGACATGCCAAGCATGGAAGCAAGCCGTGCCAGCCGTACCTTTTCTCTCTCTATGTTTCTCGCATAGAGTTAAAGCAGCTGATCTTAACGCTATCACATGCATCGAGGAAGGCGTTCTTTCCCAGTTCCTATACTTTCAGGGGGGAAAGACCACACCTGCCCAGACTGGGGGAGGTAAAGAGTGGTGAAATACATCACATGGGCTTTTAGGTCACATGTGGAGAATGGCGCAGTGGTAGATCCTACCTCATTGGGAGGGAGGAGTTGCTACAAACACGACAACTGGGGATCAGTGAGGACTACCCAAGAGAGATGCGGGTCCGCTCGCAAGGGGACCGTACCGTGGAAAATACACACAGGGGGATAAGTCCACATGGGAGCCCGACCTGTGTACCTATTCCAGTACAGGGTAAATTAAGTACCCGCATTGGGTTTGGTCGGCAAATTCCTCCGCTGAATTCGCGGACCAGAGGGCTAGGGAGGAGTCATCCAGGGAACCGAGTTAGTGGGATCTCCTGGGATAAGAGCACATAGTATTGCCTCAGCGGGGGGGAAAGGATGCTAAGTGCAAGCGGTACACCTGGTCAGTTGTTTCTGCATTACCGAGATCTACTGGCTCGGACCTGAGAAAACACGGGATGAAACCGACTCAACCCTGAGATTGTAAAATCTCGTAAATGTATTAGGTGTTGCCCAGCCCACCGCTCTGCATATGTCTGCTATGGAGGTGCCTTTGGCCAGTGCCCACGAGGATGCCACACTTCTCATTGAGTGTGCTCGAACCCGCAAGGGGGCGGCACGGCCTGGGTGTGATAGGCCAATGCTATGGCATCAACCACCCAGTGGAAAAGCCTCTGTTTGGAGACAGCATTCCCTTTCCGCTGTCCACCAAAGCAGACAAAGAGCTGCTCAGAATGTCTAAAGCTCTGTGTGCGGTCCAAATAGATAAGCAAAGCACGTACCGGACACAGCAACGAAGGGGCTGGGTCTGCCTCCTCCTGGGGCAGCGCTTGCAGTTTCACTACCTGGTCTCTGAAGGGAGTCGTAGGAACCTTGGGCACGTAGCCTGGTCGTGGTCTTAGGATCACATGAGTGTCAGCCTGACTGAACTCCAGGCAGGTGTTGCTGACAGAGAGCGCTTGCAGTTTGCTGACTCTCTTGATGGAGGCGAGTGCGATTAGGAGTGATCTTGAGTTTGTCTGATTCTAGTGGCTCAAAGTGGGGTCTCTGAAGGCCAGAGATGACCACTGAGATATCCCAGGAGGGGAACAGGCTTGGCCGGGAGGGATTCAATCTCCGGGCACCTCTTAGGAACCTGATAACTAAGTCGTGCTTACCCATAGAGTTGCTGTCTACTGCGTCATGGTGGACCGCAATAGCGGCTACATACACCTTCAAGGTGGAGAGGGACATCCTCCCCTTCAACCTCTCCTGCAGGAATGAGAGCACTGACCCGACTGCGCACCTTTGTGGGTCTTCAGCCTGTGAAGAACACCAATTTGCAAACAAGCGCTACTTCAGGGCGTAAAGTTGACTGGTAGAGGGAGCTCTGGCTTAGTTGATCGTGTCTACGACAGCAGGAGGTCTCTCGGGAGGTGAATAGGCCGACCAGTGCCTTGCTGAACCATTTCCAAATCAGCTGGACCGACTGGGGGTGAAGCCTCAACTCTTCGCTGGGCAAACGCTGTCGCAATAGCACGTCTGCTACCACTTTGAGGTTGCCCGGGATGTGAGTGGCACATGGTGACTTGAGTCGGTGCTGGATCCAAAGGAGAAGACGACGGCGAGTGACATGAGACAGGAGCGTACGCCACCTTGCCAATTTATGTATGCTACCGTGGTGGTGCTGTCTAATCGGATCAAGACATGCTTGCCCCAAACTAGCGGGAGAATCTCCACAGGGCAAGAAGTACAGCCAACAACTCTAGGCAATTGATGTGCCAGCGCAGCGGGGGCCCTTTCCAATGGGCCACGGCTGCGTGCCCATTGCACATGGCGCCCCAA
Organism: Moxostoma hubbsi; assembly: GCA_032164185.1. Classification (NCBI taxonomy): domain Eukaryota; kingdom Metazoa; phylum Chordata; class Actinopteri; order Cypriniformes; family Catostomidae; genus Moxostoma; species Moxostoma hubbsi. Next base: position 29,174,136 of record JAVLUX010000007.1, on the reverse strand, counting down.
CCCTGTTTGGAAGCATCTGTGGTGATCAGCACGCATCAGGAAACCTGCTGCAAAGGGACTCCTGCCTGTAAAAAACAGAGCTCTGTCCAGGGTTTGAAAGTTTGGCGGCAGGCAGGGGTGATAAACACACGGTGTGTGCCGCGGCGCCATGCTCGTCTCGGGACTCGAGTCTGGAGCCAGTGCTGAAGCGGTCTCCGCGGAGGATGTCATTTGCCCCAGGAGCTTTTGGAAATGTTTTAGGGGGACCCATGTGCCTGGCCTGAACGAGGTGAGGCATTTCAGCACTGACTGCGCGCGCTCGTTGTTGAGGCGTGCTGACATTGAGACTGAGTCTAACTCCATGCCGAGAAAAGAGATGCTCTGTACTGGGGCAAGCTTGCTCTTTTCCCAATTGACCTGAAACCCTAAATGGCTGAGGCGCCTGAGCACCTGGTCTCTGTGGGCGCATAGTAGCTCTCGGGAGTAGGCCAGGATGAGCCAGTCGTCAAAGTAGTTGAGTATGCGAACGCCTGCTTCCTGAAGCGGGGCAAGGGCTGCCTCTGTGACCTTCATAAAGACGTGAGGGAACAGGGACATGCCGAAGGGGAGGACTTTGTACTGATACGCCTGGCCATCAAATGTGAACCATAGAAAGGGTCGATGTTGAGGCAAGATCCAGATGTGGAAGTACGTGTCCTTCAGGTCTACCGCTGCAAACCAATCTAGATGCCGGATGCAAGTTAGGATGTGTCTTTGCGTGAGCATTTTGAACGGGAGTGTGTGCAAGGACCGGGTGAAAACTCTCAAGTCCAAGATCGGTCAAAAGATGCCGCCTTTATTGTGTACGATGAAGTAAGGTCTGTAGAAACCCTTCTTCATCTTGGCTGGAGGGACAGGCTCTATCACGTCTTTGAGTAAGAGAGTCGTGATTTCCGTGCGCAGGGATCTGCTGTTCACTGCGGTAAATCAGACCCCCCCCCCGAAGGGGCAGGGGGGCTTGGCAAACTGGATTGCGTAACCGAGACGGATCTTCCTAAGGGGACGATTACTTTTGACGTACCTGGCGGGGCTTCGCAGCAGGGCGGAGCAGGTAATACGGCGTTGGGAGGCAAAGGTGCGTCCCGAGGCTCACCCGGCAGGGGGCGGGTCAGTGACTGAGGAGGAGGTCCTATGGAGGCATCCTCTGGACTCATCAGAACCTACCGGCCGGGAACAACAGTCGTGGGGCTGGAGGCGAAAGGTCTGCATCCAATGTGCCGGGACTGTGGAGGTGTGGCACCTGCGTACCGTGAGAATAGCATTTGTGGGCCAGGTGACCCAGAGACAGAGGAAATTGCTCTTTTATTGAGAATGTGGGTATTGCAGCCCGAAGGGGGTGCGGTAAAGTAAATTAACTCAACTGAGGATTATCCTCCCGGCCCTCCTCCGGGGGACGGAGTGGTCTGCTTACCAGCTCCGGAGCAAATGTCTTTGTCTCTGGGTCATCCATCTCAGGAACCTACAGGCCCTGGAGGGGAGCACCGGGTGATCCCGCCAGGTGGTGGCATTTTCGGGACACAGGTGGATCACAACTGCTCTGTCCACCCGGGGGACCGTCATGTACCCGTGGACGTCAAGGGTAGTGAGAGCGGATGAGCGAGAGGACTGATTACGGGCAGTGAAAGGTGCCTTCCATGACCTAGTCAGCTCAACATGCACTTCCTTGAAGAAAGGAACCGGGGGGTCATGGCTGTGAGTGGCGTGCAGACCCGAGGAACCAATCATCCAGCCACGAAGGCTGTGGGGAGGATGGAGGATTCCAGTCTAACCCCACGCTGACTGCGGCCCGGGCAAGTATGTCGGCCATCTGGGCGTCAGCCTCTGACTGGACATGCTGACCCGAAGGTGGCAGCCCAATCGAGTCTTCTGTGTCAGACGCCAGAACCCTCTCCGATGCAGTGGCGAGCTCATCATCCAGCTCAGGTTGCTCAAGAGGATAGGCAGACGGACCGTGAGGCAAGCTGCTGTCCCCCTGAGCCCGGGCGGAAGTCAACGAGCATATCAGGGGGCGGATGGTGAGTGGGGATGTACCCGGACATGCAAATTATTTCTGCCAATTTCTCATTGGCTTTTTCTCAAAGTTCAGAGATGCATAAGGCTCTCAAGAGAGACCCCTAGTGTCGCTTCTTAGACACAATGTGGGAACAGAGGTATTATCAAAGGTTTACATGTTTTTCCCTCTCACAACAATGCTGGGATTACACAATTTTACCAATAAATAAGATGGGAGATCCAATATAAATTCCTGACGACTCTTCATCCTTTGTTTATTTTCATCATGAACAAATGAAATGTATTCTATATCCATCCCTCATTTTCTGCCAAATTAATACATTTTCCAAATACAAAGTTCAAAACCATGTGTTTGACTCCAATTCACTGACAAATTCTTCTTCAAAAAGTTTCAAAGTTTGTAACTTTTTTTAAGTGCAATTTCAGAGTTTAGAAAATTAAACAATGCAACTTCAATCAGAAGATTTGGAAACTACTCATCAACATAGAAGATTGCTATGTGTAGTGGGTTTTTGTTTAATCACATATTTGATTAAAGTTCATCTTTAGCCAATCAAAACTTACAAGCAATTGAGAATTATGTGCAGTAGATTATAAGGGCATTGAGAGTGGTGTAGCCAAAGTATGAAGAGAGTGTCTGTGAAACAGGGGCGATGCAGAAAAGGACAGCGTATCATCAATTAATGTTTACCACAGACCTGAAAAAACATATGAAGATCTAAAGAAAACCCATTGTGAATTAGGCTCCCAGGTTTGCTTACAAATTGTCATCACGTCTGAACAGGTCTATAACTGCAAATTAATGAGTCTTTTATTTTGATTAGTTTTGTAATGCTGTTCATGCAAGTTAGTGAGAAGTTATGCACAGTCTTTGACAGTTTGCTTGCCCTTACAAAAATTGACAGTACAAAGCAAATTTGCTACGAATTTGCCACAAATTTTGAAGAGCTGCAAACTTCTGGCAAACATTTGTCAAAAGGTAATTTACATTGGTGCAAGTTTGCAGCTAGTTTAGATTTTTTTGTAAGGGTATGTTTTGCTTTCACGGTCACTTGAGTTATTTTGTCATGGGTGTGCATGTTTTAGTGGTGTTTTGTGCTGAGATGTAATTATTAGTGATGCTTGTGAGTGGCATCATGTTGAGAGTTAGCGTTAGATATTATATTTATTCGTCACTCTTCATTTCGTTTCATTCATACTTGGGCTACATTCAGGGATATAGCATCCATTATAATGTCATGCAGATATGATATATTTTTTACTCCTCATGCTTGAGAGAACAAAGAGTTCTAGGCTTAATTTGTACATGTCAATCAACCACTTCTTTGCCGATTAAAGTGCATACATACATGAACAAGTTCACTGAACTTTTTCAATGTGTCTAATATCAACAGAAAGTGTTCCAGATGAGAAGCACACACATCTCTGAGGCTCAGGTAAAGGTACTCCAGTAAAATAACTGACAATTCTGCTCTAAGCGTAATGTTAAATTAAATGCAAGTATAATTGGCAGAAATGATGTGCTGCTATTTTCAGGATTTCTTTTTGATGTTATACATTTTGGCACTTTATTACCATGCATTAACACTGACTTAATGATTGATGTATGTGTAATGAAATCAGAAACCCTCACTTTGAAATCCAGGATACATAGACACAGCAGTAGTGTGTGAGAGAAGGATGTCACAAATGATGCACCAGGTTAAAAAAAAATTCTTGTTTCTTTTCATCTGTCAAAATTATGGACAGCATTTGGAATTTTCCATCAGTGTTTTCAGATTTACGATTTATGACATTTACCTCAAAAAGAAGTAGAAATAATCTAGAAATAAGGGTACATTTCAGTTATTATTATGTTAATATTTATAATTGTATTTATGTTCTTATTTTATATGGGTAATTTACACCTGTTATTATGTACTACGTTACTTACATCATGGTAAGTTCATTTAAATTCAGTAAAAATTTAGATTTGGGGTGGTGGTTATATAAAATTTGAATTCACAAATGTTTTTGGTTTACATTCTTGTAACAATAAAACTAACTGGTGGAAATGAAGTGTGATTTTGAGATTGAATTTGTAAATCTGTCCAAGATAGATTTATTCTAAAGACTATAAAGGCTTTTCTAAGGATGCGTCAATGTACACTTATGTCAGACGGATACTTTTTTAGGCATTATTCTCCAGCTACAACAAGCATTGACCATTTGAGTTCAATGTTTTACCCCTGCATATATAGTCATATATTCTTTAATCTAATTGTGCTATTGTTATCTTCATAAAATGGTCGGTGGCAGAGAGCACGGGTAGGAGAAAAGAAATGTCAAACCGAATAACGAGCCAAAAACAAACTTCTGGAGACAAGGTAGAAGTTTCAGCATTAATGTTGCATCTTTGGACCTGCTAGCTCCAGTTTCAGTTCTGGACCTGGATCAGATTTTCTGCCTTATTGAATGCACCTGAGCCTAAATCATCGCTCTTATTTGGCAAGCATTCATTATAAAATATTTTTTGTATGTATATATATCTGTTGGGTTTTAATTTCTGGAACAACATACAGTACACACATGTTATTTATATTGAGGTATTTTTTCCCCATATTTGATTTAATGTTTATTTTATTAATATTGGTACTGTTGTGTACAGGCACAAGAATAAAAAGCAAATGCACAACTCACTGGGAGGGAGAAAACAAAGCTGCAGATTTGACCCTGCTTCCAGGGACGTCGTTAGGCCTATTTTAGGGGGGCTGAAGCTACCCCAAAATGTTCCTAAGCCCCCCTAAATGATAATAAGAACAACAATAACAATTCGATTTATCAATAACCGTATCCTCATTCATATTTAGAATTAGACGCAACAAATGATATATATATATATATATATATATATATATATATATATATATATATATATATATATATATATATATATATATATATATCCAGCTACAAAAAATAGCTGAAAAGTCGGAAGTTGGACAGAAGTACAAAGAGTCGTTGTGCTATCAAGATGATGCACCGCAGCGTCTCGTTGCATTGGTGTGAACTGTGGCAGCTTTCAGAGCGTTGCAGACCGGAGTGCTGCAAGTAACTGGAGGATTCATCTCGTCTCGTCGTTACTCTAGTTTGGTCTGAAGTTGAACTCGCTATGCACCCTCCGGCCCACACACACCGATACACACGCTAATGGTGAAAGGAAGATTGGTAAGTGTCGTGATACAGAGTGAAAAGTTGTTTTTAAGTACCTGCTTACCTTTAGCTACGTTTTCTTGAGGTAAAGGAAAGGGGATATTTTGGTTTGCTATGGAAAACTGTAGTCTAGCTAGAGTGAACAAGCAAAATACAAGAAATGGTTAACTTAGCAAGCTAATCACAACTCTTTATTCTTTGCCAATAATATAACCTCTCTCTATAATAGGCATATAAAACAATATCAATCCCCATAGATTGTTGTTGTCACTGAAAACTAAATGTCATAGGGTCCCTGTTAATGCTATTACCGTTGTATCCTTCAATTAATTGAGCAGATAAGATGGATATTCAAAGATATTTTAGCAGAGAGAAAGAAGCAGCCGCAGGAGATTGGCAGGCCAGTTGATTCTGAGGGAGCCGGTGTGATTGAGGTCAGTAATGGTCTATAGGTCTAAGGATTGTTTTGTTTGCACTATGCATAGCCTAAACTAAATTATTTCATTATATTTTTTATATATGCTAGCTATACCAATTTAACTTTCTGCATTCATTGGCTGTGATAAATTAAATAAATACGTAGATGTTACCTAAATAGGCTAAAGATGAGCAAATGCCCACAGATACACATGTGAAACTAAAATGAAAACAACCCTTTTTGATGCTTCCACCAATGAAGTAGACATAAACAAAAAGTAACTGTTGACTGTGGTTTTGAAAATGATTTCATTCTTAATTTTCCTTTATTTGAATACTGCCTTTTTGTTGTTGATTTATATCATATATTGTATACATCATTTGGCAGAATAAATCATCTTTAATTGAGAAACGCTCAAACCTGTGTTGTCAAATTTCACTATGACCTTAAAATTCTGGTTCTTGGGTTAAACTGTATGCAAGCCAAACTACACAGCGAAATTACACACTGATTGAACCAATCCACAGCGCAGTTACAGTAATTAAATAGCATTCTGTGGACAACTTATCATATATAGAGAGGAATTAGATATAGTATGCTATTACTTTATCATACATTTACATGAGCAGACATTTAAGTCATTGCTTATAGAATAACTCATCAGGAGCAAAGTCTGGCCTAAGTAAATTCCCCCATGCAGCTTTGATGTGTCTAAAAGCAACATTACAGTAACTTTTCTTTAACAGAGTAGAAATGGAAGAAGAGGATATGTCTGTTACGTTTTACTTGTTAACATCTTGGTTTCTTGACTGGTTGTTGACATAAGTGTAGCTCTAGATGTGAGTGCAAAGATTTAGCAAACGCAAGTTACAAATACCCTGGGGGCTAAGCCCCCCCCGTCTTCCAATCCTAGTGACGTCCCTGCCTGCTTCTCTTGCTAATGAAATGCATGAGAAGCACTAAATACTTTACAGGGAAGATAATAATATTGAACTCACGCAAAACTGAAGACTATGTGCTATCTAGGACATTTCCTTTGAAGGCTGCAGTATACTGAGCATCCTCCTTTTAACAAGCATTGCTTGGCAAATTTGAGGAGAGTTATTATGATGTAGAGAGAAAATATTTTAGATTGTACAGGTGTACTTTTAGTTTATACAACTTTATTTTATTTATATATTACTATAATTATACATATTATATACTCTACACCCATCTACTGAGGTGCTTCAACTTGGGAATTCTCATTACTTGCTTTAAGATTACTTGCATTTTAACATCGCATTTGATTTTTTCAGACGGATGAGGTTAATTTCAGTTGACGCAAAGAGTTGTGGGTTGTGAGTGCCCACGAAGGATACACCTCACGCATCCTCAGAATTCCTGTGAAAGAAGGTCGCATTCGAAGGCTGCATTCAGAGTGTCCTCATTGCTTTTCTGAAATGAGACAGCCTTGATGACATATTCGGCCGGTGTTCTGACAATCTGTGCTACCTGCACAGGATGTGCTACCAGCAGTAAAAACAGTGATATGTAAAGTTAAAACATAGGTGGCACGTGTCGGGAGGCACGGGAGAACCTGTTGGTATGTGCTACAACAGCATGAAATATATAAAAAACCTAGGTAGCACATCTTCAGGCAGATAATACCTATCAGGATGTGCTACAAGCATAACTATCAGATAGTGTGATAAGGTGTGAAGCTGTCCTAAGCCCCAATCCTACCCCAAACCCTAACCACAACCCTAAAACTATACAAATATAGCATTGGTTGCACATCCTGATAGGTAGCATATATTTTCAGGACACCGGCAAATGTGACCTCTGGAGGAGCCTTCGAGATGAGACACAATTATGATTCAAAAACACATTAAAGCCATCTTATTGGTTACTAATAATTACGATGCATGCAAATTTTTTAAATCATTGTAATTTAGATAGATACATGCATTTAAAAATTCACTTATTAAACTGGACCATTTTAAATGATTTTAAAAATGTGCTTAAAATTCTTTAATGTTTTAAAGGAAAGATTTACAAGGGCTGTATATGCTGATTATAGCCTACCGCTTAAATTCTAAATTCGCTTAAATTGGGTGAGAATAAACCAAAATGAATCTCTTATCACTGTAATGTATCACTGTACATCTGCCATTGCAGTCTCTAGGAACAATCATGATTTCAAGCTCAATTACACTTTATAGTGCTTGACGCAAGGAATGTTGCAAGGAAGTGTAATTGAGTTTGAAATCATGATTGCCAAGGACATTTAGATAGAGTTATATTTTGGTCTGAGCTCACTGAAAACTGATTGGACAACATTAGAAGACATAGATTAACTGAAGTCATATGGATTACTTTTATGCTATGTTAATGTGCTTTTTGGAACTTTTGGAATTTTGGTCACCATTCTCTCACCATGGTATGGACCTACAGAGCTGAAAAATTCTTCTAAAAATATTTGTTTGTGTTCTGCAGAAGAAAAGAGTCACACGCATCTGGAATGGCATGAAGGTGAGTAAATGATAAGATAATTTAAAATGTTGGGTGAACGTTTCCTTTAATGATTTTGACCAATATTTATTCTAAATAATAATAATTGATTTCAGCCCATTCTGTGTGATTATCCATTTTTCATACCACTCAGTTCACTTGTCATCCATATGCATGTCATAACCGAATGTCAGCTTTTACCCCATGACAAACCAAATAATGTTAAACAATATGTGATATAACTGGGATGAATACTAGTGTAGTACATGTGTAGTTGATAGTAAGTTTATAATGATGTGCCCCACCAAGAAAAGTCATGACATAAACATGCTGCATTAACAAGTCATCAGTTTATGATAGTTCATGAGTAGTTAACAATGAGTTAGTAATGATGTGCCCCACCAAGTAATGTCATGCCATGATGATGCATTAACAAGTCATCAGTTGAAGATAGTTCATGAGTAGTTAACAATTAGTTAATAAATGATGTGTCCAACCAAGTAAAGTCATGATATGATGATGCTTTAACAGGTCATCGGTTGATGATAATTCATGAGTAGTTAACAATGAGTTAATAATGATATACCCCACCAAGTCATGTCATGACATGATGATGCATTAAAAGTTATGGATTCATGAAAAGTTAATAATGAGGTTGTAATGAAACACATGCACTAAGGTGATCCTTAATCTTTTGCACCAGTGAAATAAAGACCAATATTTTTTTTAAAGATCTGCATATTTGGAACTACAAATATATGACAACATATATGACAATATTAAAACACAATTTTAAAGGGGAAAACACCTTTAATGTGAAGAAAAAAAACAATACTGAAAGTCAAGTGTCAATCTTCCACCAATATGCTTTAAATGAATGAAATCTCTGTTGAAACACATACAGGCTCAAAAGAAAAATCAAACATACCTGTTAAGACATACAAACACCTTCAAATGATTTATAAGGTGTGTTTCACAACTATCTCTCCTGATATAAAATCGGAAATGCTAAAAATGCTAATGTTATCACTTAGTCCAAATGTTTGAATTAAATTAAATTAACAAAATTATTACAAATACTGCACATAACGTTGTCAAAATGGATATTATGGACACTTTGACTTCAATCCTTAATTCAGTCACACAAAACAACCAATAAATGTAAAGTGCCCAATCAGAAACAAATTCTCGACATACTGTAATTCTGGGCAGAAATGTAGTGAACTATCTGCACTTGAATTGGATGGAAGTTCACACAACAAATGATTGAATGTTATATGCACAAGTTTCCACGGAAAAATAAATACAAATAACTATTATTAACAATGATGATGATGATGATGAAGATGATGTGATGATGATGATGATCCAATCACTATCATAATTTTTAATTTTGATTTTGAGTACTGATGAATCTCACAAAGAAACCATGGAAAAACTGAGAAAAATATATAACAAAAACAAATATTGATCCAGCAACATAAAGACAAAATTTCCTATTTCTATGGTCCAGATGATGAGTGAATTGAGTGGTAGGGTGAGTATGAGGATGGAGGATATTGAGATCAAATTATTGTTGATAATTATAATTTGTTTTTTTCTAAAAATTTTTGTCCATTTAAAAAATGGCAGAATTATACATCATAATTCAGAAAATTTAAATTTTAAATATGAATGTTTAATTCAAGGTTGAAGTATTTCACATTCTGTCGCTCAATTCAACATTGTGTCGAATGAAGCGACACTAGGGGACTTCTTTGAAGGCCTCGGTTACCTCTGAATTTGAGAAAAGGCCAATGAGAAATTTGCAGACAGAATTTGCATGTCCCTCCCCCGGACATATGGGTATAAAAGGAGGAAATCATTCGCCTGTCCATTCAGATTTTATTCTTTGGAGCCGAGCGGTTGTGCGATCAGCGAGCTGAGATCACATAATGTTCCACTCACCTCTGCAGAGCTTACACTGTTGGATCCTGCGGCGCTGTGACGGGGTGGAGGGTGGGGCTGGGTCGTGATTATACACACCGGTCCCTTATCAGGCTGATCAAACCTCAGAGAGGGATAAATGCCGACTGCGGAAGGTGGTGCAGGAGAGAGATATCGTTTACATCAGCTGACTGTCGTGTGTTTATGTTTGTGTCTTTTGGTTTATTTCTTCATTAAAATATTATTTATATTGTCAAGCCGGTTCTCGCCGCCTCCTTTCTCTTAATCTCTTTACACTGGTGCCAAAATCTGGGAGTGTAAAAGGGAATATAAGGGAAAGGAGGAGCCGCTGCCATAAACAATATCTCTCTGCTGCACCACCTTCCGCAGTCTGCCTTCATCCCTCTTGAAGGCTTGATAGCCTGATAAGGTGTATGTAGAATCACCACCCGGCCCCACCCTCTGCCATGTCACGGGCGCATATAAGGGGCTTTCTCTTTCTCTGCACCCTGGGTGCTTCAACAGCACTGCTAAAAGAGAATATTTATAAAAATATACACGGCTGGCATTGAATATCCTTTTTAGGACCTGGATGTGGTCAATTTCTCTCCGCCCCAGAAGGTCACAGGCGCTGCCTAGTGTGTCTGGGCAGCGATCACACTCACAGCCACCCACCCCCACCCAGTTACTTTCTTCCCAGAGGTGCATGATGATCTGACGAGGTCGTGGAGGGCACCTTTCACCTCCTGCAACCGACCTCCTCGCTGATCTGCTCTCACCTCGATGGCGGGGTGGCCCACGGGTACTCGGAGGTCCCCCAGGTGGACAGAGATCGCCCAGTGCTCCCCTCCAAGGCCTGTAGGATGATGTTGTCACTGACTTCCAAAGCCTTCAGCACCACTGGATAGTCCGCCTCCACCCTGCATGTCATGGCCCACCTGCAAGTTCACCAGGCCAAGGCACTCAAAGATCTGCACTTGGGTAGTCCTGACCCCAATATGTTGCAGGAACTATGCTCTGCGACCGACCTCACCCTCAGGGCCATGAAGGTCACAGCGCGGACACTCGGGCAGGCTATGGCCTCTCCATGAAAACGGCCATCCTGATCGTGCTCACTTCCATCACAAGGGTTGGGGACCCGCAAGCATTCTCTGTCAGTGACACCTAGCTGGGGTTCGGTCCTGCAGACACCCATGTCATCCTAAGACTGCGATCGGGCTAAGTGCCCAAGGTTCCTATGACTCTCTTCAGGGACCAGGTATTGAACCTGCAAGCGCTGCCCCGGGAGGAGACAGATCCAGCCTTGTCGTTGCTGTGTCTGGTGCATGCTTTGCATACCTATTTGGACTGCACGCAGAGCTTTAGATGTCCTAAGCAGCTCTTTGTCTGCTTTGGTGGACAGCATAAAGGAAACATTGTCTCCAAACTGAGGCTTTCCCACTGGGTCATTGATGCCATCCAATTGTCCTATCACACCAGGCCATGCCCGCCCCCTTGCGGGTTCCAGCACACTCGATGAGAAGTGTGGAATCCTCATGGGCACTGACCAACAGCACCTCTCTAGTAGACATATGCAGAGCAGCAGGCTGGACAATACTCAATACCTTTACAAGATTTTACAATCTCAGGGTTGAGTTGGTCTCACCCGGTGTTGTCTCAGGTCCGAGTACGTAGAACTCGGGAATGCGAAACATCTGACCGGGTGTTCCGCTTGCACATAGCACCTTTCCCATCCACTGAGGTGATAACATGCACTCTTTTTTTTCCTAGGAGAGTCCACTAGATTCGATCTCCCTGGATGTTCTTCCGAGAATTCAGCGGAGGAATTCCCCAACCAGGCCCACTACAGTTACTAAAATGAATCTGTACTGGAACAGGTGCTATACAGGATGGGCCCTTGTGGATTAAGGGAGACCTGCGTCTGCCTTGGGCATTTCCCGCTGCCCCCGGTCGCCGTGTTTGTAGCAACTCCTCCCTCGCAGCAGGTAGGATCTACCGCTGCGCCATTCCCACATGTGGCCTGAAAACCCATGTGACGTATTTCGCTAGTCTTTACCTCCTTCCAGCCTGTGCAGGTGGTGGTCTCCGCTGGGTCTTTTCCTCCTGAAAGAATACGAGTTGGAAAAGAACACCTTCCCCGATGCGTGATAGCATTAAGATGGCCCCAGCGTGGCTTTAAAAAAAGGCACGGCTGGCGCGGCGCGTCCCATGCTTGGCACACCGCTTTGTTCCCCCCTTCAGGGTGCTGGTAACCTAAAAAGTTTATGATGATTTTATGGGGCGTTGCGGAAGGGTACGTGCATTCTGACGCAGCCTGTTGCTTTGGCATGCAACTGCCTGTCCTCATCTGCATCAGCAGCGCACGTACATGGTTCAGCGCATTGCATGATTGAATAGGGACCCCTAGTGTCGCTTCATTCGACACAGCATCAAAGTGAGCGACTGACGGGGAATGTATAGGTTACTGTTGTAAACTTCATTTCCTGATGGATGGAACGAGACATTGTGTCCCCCTAGCCACGACACGGAACCGAGCCACTGCTATGGCTGAACCTTACTCTCGGCTCCATGCAGCTCCACAGATGCATGATTCCCTCCTTTTATACCCGTATGTCCGGGGGAGGGACATGCAAATTCTGTCTGCCAATTTTCCATTGGCCTTTTCTCAATTTCAGAGGTAACTGAGGCCTTCAAAGAAGTCCCCTAGTGTCGCTTCACTTGACACAACGTCTCATTCACTCCATCAGGGAACTGAGGTTACAACAGTAACCTAGATGTTCTTTCTTATAAAGGCTGTTTGGTTTAGTTTATTCCTTAATGTTAATTAATGCATTAACTATCAAACATGTACTAACATGTAATTAATGTGTCAGTTATTAAAGCATACATTTTTATGAGTCATGTTGTAGTTAATGTAAGCTCTTCATTAATTCCTGATTAGTCCATTCCTTAACTCATTATTAATTTATGTGGAAGTAACTATTAATTCAGGTATTAACTCATGATTATTTATGCACTGCTATTATATTATAAAGTGTTATTGACTAATTGAAACATTTGTCATGAACATGCTTGTTTGTATATTTTCAAAATTTTTACTCAAATTTAGTGAATCTGTGGTTGTCCCCCAGTCAAAATGGTCTAGAATCACCACTGGTCATGAATTATTGCATTCATTTCTTTAAAACATTACATTTCATATAATTAACTGCACTGAATTTATTAATTAAATTGACAGCCTTAACTCAAATATTTGAGTGCTGCTCCAGTTGACTTAAGGATGTCCTCAATATGGAGCATGTTTATAAAATCAGCCTGTCACTCATTAGCAGCCAAAGGAAGAAAAAAATCAGCCTCCTTTGACCCTCCCAGAAATACCCACATCTGTCCAGTTCACTCCTATCGGATAGTTCACTCTCCTCATGATTAAAAGAAAATAGCTATTCGGTCCTCATTAATATGTAAACAGACAGAGCAATGCCCAGGAGCGAAACAGAGAGAGAGAGAGAGAGAGAGAGAGAGGGAGAGGGAGAGAGAGAGAGAGAGAGAGAGAGAGAGAATATGAAAGCAATGGCAGGTTGGAGTGTGTGTTTATAGTGTTGAAAAGGGCACAAGCTACCAAAATGCCTCAATATGAGATGCAGTGCTAAGGCTCACTTTGTATGACACATTGCTCAAACCTCATGGCAGGACAGCGAGTTCTTAGAAGATTTTAAGATGATGCATACATGTGTAGATAAGAAAATGCTCTCATGCAAAATCAGACTTGCAGCACTTGCTGCCTTTTCAAGCTGATTTCTACTCTTTGATGGTTTTCACGATTTGTTTGTTTATCTCATGTTCTCCTTCCTTCCTTCCTTCCTCGTTGTATTTGTCTGTGTATTTTGCACACACACAAATACGCCTCTCTGTATTTGTGCGATCCTGTTGTGGAGAGGTCTCTACCTGTCTTTGTCCTGAGGGCCAGAACAAATACATAACTAATAAACCACCTTAATACCGCATCTATTTTCCCTTGTGTGTGGTCATTTGTGAAACAGTCCTGAAATGCTATTATATGACTAAGCAATCAATTCACTGCTGAAATTACCACAAGGCATTGTAGTCATCGTTTGAATACACACATAATATGCTCGCACACAGTTATCTGAGCCCACGGTTATGCAGAAATACCTGTTTAAAAGGATTTGGTATATCTGGTAGACGATAGCATATCTGGTAGATGGTCTGTGCAGAGAAGACTCAAATATTCCCACCTCTAAAGATAAACGTCTCGGTTACGTATGTAACCTCCGTTCCCTGATGGAGGGAACGAGACGTCGTGTCGAAGAAGCGACACTAGGGGTCTCTCTTGAGCGCAGAAAGATACCTCTGATCTATGAAAAAAGGCCAATGAGAGTTGGCGAACAGTATTTGCATACTCCGCCTCCGGATACGGATATAAAGGCGAGAGAAATACGTTCGTTCATTCAGGATTTTTCTGAGGAGCCGGGAGTGTTCCGGGCACCTCAGGGGCTCGGCTCAGCGACGTGGCCGGGAAGACACGACGTCTCGTTCCCTCCATCAGGGAACGGAGGTTACATACGTAACCGAGACGTTCCCCGTCTGTCGCTCACTTCGACGTCGTGTCGAAGAAGCGACACTAGGGGTCCACTTCAAAACTCGCCATGCGCTGAGCCGTGTACATGTACTGCTGACACAGAAGCGGGCAGGTATTTGCACGTGCACAAGCGACCAACTGTGTTCAGGCTGCACGTACTCTTCCCCAATGCCCCGAAAAAGCGTCAGCATCCTTTTGGTTACCCTAGGGGGGAACAAGGTGACGCTCCCAACTAGGGAACAGACCAAGCCTGGCTGGGCCTCTTTTCTCTCTATGTTTTCTCGGCATAGAGCAAGAGCAGCCGGGGCCCTTACCGCATTGAGGGAAGGGGGTCTTATTCCCGAATTCCTATTCTTTTAGGGGGAAAAGACCCTGCGGAGGCAACACCCGCCCAGCAGGGGAGGTAAAGGTGGCAAAATACATCACATGGCCACTTTGGGCATGTGGGAGGAAATGGCACGGTGGTAGATCCAACCTCGAGGAGGGGGGAGTTGCTACAACACGGCGACCGGAGGGCAACAAAGGACTGCCTAAGGGAGACGCGGGTCAGCTCGTAAGGTGACCGTACCGCGGAAATACACACAGGAGGAGTCCCGTAGGAGGCCTGATCTGTGGAGCACCTATTCCAGTAGGGGTAGCCTGGGGTACCCGTAGTGGACTGGACCAGCAAGTCCCTCCGCTGAACTGCTGCGGGCCCGAAGGGCTAGGGAGGAATCAACCAGGGACCTAGGTTCTCTGGGAAAGAAGGCGCACTGTTTTACCTCGATCGAGGGAAACGGCGCTGGAAACAAGCGATTCACCCGGTCAGATCGTCGATGTGTACCGAGTTCTACGGGCTCGGACCTGAGAGAACACAGGACGAGACTGACTAAACCCTGAGATCGTAAGGGTGTTAGGTGCTGCCCAGCCCGCAGCTTTGCAAATGTCTGCTAGGGAGGTGCTCCTAGCCAGTGCCCATGAGGATGCCACGCTCCTAGAGTGGGCTCGAACCCGCAAAAAAAAAAGGGGGGGGGGGGCACGGCCTGGGTGTGATAGGCCAACTGAATGGCATCCACCACCCAGTGAGACACCTCTGTTTGGAGACAGCGTTCCCTTTCTGCTGTCCTCCAAAGCAGACAAAGAGCTGCTCAGAGCGCCTGAAGCTCTGGGTGCGTTCCAGGTAGGCACGCAAGGCACGTACCGGACACGAAAGTGAGAGGGCTGGGTCTGCCTCCTCCCAGGGCAGCGCTTGTAGGTTCACTACCTGATCTCCAGAGGGCGTGGTAGGAACCATGGGCACATAGCCCAGTCGAGGTCTTAGGATCACATGAGTATCTGCCGGACCGAGCTCCAGGCAAGTGTCGTTAGTAGGGAACGCTTGCAGGTCCCCGACCCTCTTGATGGAAGTGAGCGCGATCAGCAGGGCCGTCTTTTTAGGAGAGGGCCCTGAGCCAACTGATTCTAGCGACTCGGGGGGGCGATCTCTGAAGACCGGCGAGGAACACCGAGAGATCCCAGGGGGGGAACAGGTTTGGCCGGGAGGGGTTTAACCTCCGGGCACCTCTTGGGAACCTGACGATTAAGTCGTGCTTACCCAGAGACTTGCTGTCTACTGGGTCGTGGTGAGCTGCGATAGTGGCAACATACACCTTCAAGGTGGATGGGGACAGCCTCCCCTCCAACCTCTCCTGTAGGAACAGGAGCACAGACCTAACTGCGCACCTCTGTGGGTCTTCTGCCCGGGAAGAACACCAATTCACGAACAGACGCCATTTCAGGGCGTAGAGTTGCCTGGTAGAAGGGGCTCTGGCTTGGTTGAACGTGGCTACGACCGTGGGTGGTAGACCAGCTAGATCTTCCGCATCCCGTTCGGGGGCCTGGGTGGTCTGGGTGCGGATGCCAGAGCGTGCCCCGTCCCTGAGAAAGAAGATCCTTCCTCAGGGGAATTCGCCAGGGAGGGGCTGTTGCGAGGAGTACAAGGTCCAAGAACCAGGCCCGGGTGGGCAAGTAAGGAGCCATGAGAGTGACTTGTTCCTCGTCCTCCCTGACCTTGCACAGCACCTGTGCAAGAAGGCTCACTGGGGGAATGCATACTTGCGCAGCCCCACCGGCCAGCTGTGTGCCAGTGCATCTGCCCCGAGGGGAGCCTCTGAACGGGCGTACCAGAGCGGGCAGTGGGAGGTCTCTCGGGAGGTAGAGGGGTCTACCTGGGCCTTGCCGAACCGTTCCCAAATCAGCTGAACCAAGTGGGGGTGAAGCCTCCACTCTCCGCCAGGCAAGCGTTGTCATGACAGCGCATCCGCTATCACATTGAGGTTGCCGGGGATGTGAGTGGCATGCAGTGACCTGAGTCGGTGCTGGCTCCAAAGGAGGAGACGACGGGCAAGTTGTGACATGTGACGGGAGCGTACGCCGCCTTGGCGATTTATGTACGTGACCGCAATGGTGCTGTCCGACCTGACCAGGGCATGTTTGTCGCGAATTAACGGGAGAAACTGCCACAGGGCTAGAAGGACGGTCAACAACTCGAGGCAGTTGATGTGCCAACGCAGCTAGGCCCTTTTCCAACGGCCTGAGGCTGCGTGCCCGTTGCAAACGGCACCCCAACCCAATCTGGAGGCGTCGGTCGTGACCAGGACGCGTCTGGACACCTGCTGTAGGGGTACTCCAGCCTGTAAGAAACAGAGGTCTGTCCAGGGGTTGAATGTTTGTTGGCAGGCGGGGGTGATTGTTACCCGGTGCGTGCCGTGGCGCCATGCTCGTCTCGGGACTCGGGTCTGGAGCCAGTGTTGGAGCGGTCTCATATGCATCAACCCCAGCGGCGCAACCGCCGCGGAGGACGCTATATGCCCCAGGAGCCTCTGGAAAAGTTTTAAGGGGACCGCTGTGCCTGGCCTGAAGGCGGCGAGGCAGTTCAACACTGACTGGGCACGCTCGTTGGTGAGATGTGCCGACATTGAGACCGAGTCTAACTCCATCCCGAGAAAAGAGATGCTCTGAACTGGGGTGAGCTTGCTCTTTTCCCAGTTGACCTGAAGCCCCAGACGGCTGAGGTGCCTGAGCACCTGGTCTCTGTGGGCGCATAGTAACTCTCGCGAGTGGACCAGAATGAGCCGGTCGTCGAGGTAGTTGAGTATGCAGATGCCGGCTTCTCGGAGCGGGGCAAGAGCTGCCTCTGCGACTTTAGTGAAGACGCGAGGGGACAGAGACAGGTCGAAGGGGAGTACTTTGTACTGATACGCCTGGCCCCCGAACGCAAACCGCAGGTAGGGGCGGTGTCGGGGCAGGATGGAGACGTGGAAGTACGCGTCCTTCAGGTCTATTGCTGCGAACCAATCTAGATGCCGGATGCAGGTTAAGATGTGTTTCTGCGTGAGCATCTTGAACGGGAGTTTGTGCAACGTTCGGTTGAGAACTCGAAGGTCCAAGATTGGTCGTAAGCCGCCACTTTTCTTGGGTGCGATGAAGTAGGGGCTGTAGAAACCCTTCTTCATCTCGGTTGGAGGGACAGGCTCTATCGCGTCTTTGGCCAGAAGAGTCGCGATTTCCGCGCGCAGAGAGTGGGCATGTTCGCCGTGTACTGCGGAAAAGCGGACGCCCATGAAGGGGGGCGGGGGCCTGGCAAACTGAATTGCGTAACCGAGTCGGATGGTCCAGGCCAGCCAGCGAGACGGGTTGGGAAGTGAAAGCCACGCGTCCAACCTCTGCGCTAGGGGCACCAAAGGGACGATTAATTTTGACGTACCCGGCGGGGCTTCGCAGCGGGGCAGAGCAGGTAGGGCAGCGTTGGGCGGCGACAGGGCGACCCGCAGCTGGGGTGCTGAGAAAGACTCAAAGCACTTACCTTGCTCCGCACACCCGGCAGGGGGCGGGTTAGCGACTGAGGAGAAGGTCTCTGGGTAGGCGTCCTCTAGACTGGTCGGAACCGGCCGGCCGGGGGGGGGGGGGGGGGGCAGTCGTGGGGCTGGAGACGGGTGGTCCGTGTCCAGGAAGCCGGGACTGCTGAGATCTGGTGGCAGAGTGCCGTGGGGACGGCATTTGCGGGCCAGGTGACCCAGAGACAAAAGGAAATAGCTCGTTACAGAGAATATGAGAATGTGAAAACTAATTCGACAAAAAATTCTCCTCCCGGCCCTCCACCGGGGACGGAGCGGTCTTACCACCTCCGGAGCTAACATCTTGGTCCCTGGGTTGAGCGTCTACGGACAGCCTGGGAGCCTTCCGGGTCCTTGAGGGGGTCCGTGAGACGGGGGCGTCCGCTTCCTGCGGAGTGCTCGACGCTGGGGCTGAGAGCTGGGCCCGGGTTGAGGCGGAGCAGGGTGTTTCATAGCCGCAGGGTGTTTCATATGACACGACGTCGAAGTGAGCGACAGACGGGGAACCATAGACATTATGAGTAAACAGCTACCATTTGGTGTATTGGCTGAAAATAGTGTTGCAGCAGCTGTAACAGTGTCAGAATGGTGCTGTATCCATTTTTTTATAGTCTCCATGAAATCAAAATTGAGAGTTTTGTGGCTTTTAGTCCATGTCCATTAGCTTTGAGGTCATCTATATGCTAGTGTACAACTTCAAGTTGACTAAATAAACTGTTACAAGGTATGTTACATATACAAATTACAGTCTTTCTCTTCAGGGCAGACCAAACAGACCAAAATATTTTTGATTATCTTTAACTCACTAATATTGTCCAATTTAAATATTCTCTATTATGAGAATGTCCCTCCCTCTAATAGCAACAGTTTTTCGCAATTCCTGATATTTAGTCGTAGAAAACATTCCCTTTCTTAGGTCAGTTAGGATCACCACTTTATTTTAAGAATGTGAATATCAGAATACTAGTAGAGAGAATCATTTATTTCAGCTTTTATTTCTTTCATCACATTGCCAGTGGGTCAGATGTTTACACACATGCACTTTGTTAGTATTTGGTAGCATTGCCTTTAAATTGTTTAACTTGAATCAATTGTTTTTGATTGCCTTCCACAAGCTTTTCACAAATTGCTGGAATTTTGGCCCATTCCTCTAGACAGAACTGGTATTACCGAGTTCAGTTTGAAGGCCTGCTTGCTTGCATATGCTTTTTCAGTTCTGCCCACAAATTTTCTATTGGATTGAGGTCAGGGCTTTGTGATGGCCACTCCAATTCCTTGACTTTGTTTTCCTTAAGCCATTTTCCCACAACTTTGAAAGTATACTTGGGGTCATTGTCCATTTGGAAAACCCATTTGCAACCAAGATTTAACTTCATGGTTGATGTCTTGAGATGTTGCTTCAATATATCCACATAATATAAGCGCAGCGTAGTTCTAGCGGGAAAACTAGCAGCTGCACATCATCACACCATTAGCTGGGTAATTCCCAGCCAATCACATGTAAGCTGTTGCTTTATAAGTCTGCTCACAATCTATCACATTGCTGTTTCAGTGTGCTAACACAGGTTTGCACTTTTTGCACCAAACTACATTCATCTCTAGCAGACAGAATGCGTCTCCTTCCTGAACAGTATGATGGCTGCATGGTCCCATGGTGTTTATGCTTGTGTACTATTCTATGTACAGATTAACCTTCAGGCATTTGGAAATTGCTCCCAAAGATGAACCAGACTTGTGGAAGTCCACAATTTGTTTCTTGGCTTATTTCTTTTGATTTTGCAATGATGTCAAGCAAGAAGAACTGAGTTTGAAGGTAGGCTTTAAAATACATCCACAAGTACACCTCCAATTTACCCCAATTAACCTATCAGAAGCTAAATTAGGCTTGACATAATTTCATGGAATTTTCCAAGCTGATTAAAGGCACAGTTAACTTGGTGTATGTAAACTTCTGACCCACCGGAATTGTGATATAGTCAATTAAAAGTGAATCAATCTGTCAGTAAACAATTGTTGGAAAAATTACTCATGTCATGCACAAAGTAGATGTCCTAAACTACTCGCCAAAACTATAGTTGGCTAATTTGAAATCTGTGGAGTGGTTATAAAATTAGTTTTAATGACTTCAACCTAAATGTATGTAAACTTCTGACTTCAACTGTATACGTCCGCAAACTTTCTGTTTAAAAAATAAATAACTATGCACATGCTCATCAAATGCGACAACCAAATATACAAACAAATATGATTTTATATGATATTTTCTGGCATACATTATCTTTTATTCTTCTGTGTTTTTACAGAAGCAAAGACTGTTATAAAGCTTGAACAATCCTTCAATTTTAAACTAAACAGAGAGGCTTCTATATGCTTGATTTGGTTTATTAACATCTGAAGAAATTATGGAGTGTGTTGCAAGACAGATGTAAGTTTAGGTCATCTGGGTGTCTAGCTTGAATATGTGTTTGATTTCTTTTTAAGAAATGCTACATCTGCTGTTATACCCATCTCTTCCTAGTCTCCCTCTGGGTCAGAGCAGGCCATGCCCTACGCCCCATTCCGGAGAGATGGAATTCTTCCAAAGCATCCCCCTTCTTGCTATGTGGGGGCCAGGCCATGCATAGTGTACCCCAGTTGAGATCCTGCCTGCAGTCTGACAGCCTCTGTCTCCTTACGCCTGGATGGCAGGAACCATCCTACAATTCCTCCCAAGGGTCAGATAAAAGGAGAGAGAAATTGAAAAACACACTGGCAAAACTTTTCATTTATTATTTATTTATTTAAAGATATATTTTGACAGCTGTCTCCACATTGTAGAGGGTTTGCGTGTCTTACATGAAAGGAACTGTTCTCATTTCTCTGAGCTTTAGAGACTGACTATTTAAAGAGAGTTTATTTAGTTGTGTTTCTTTAAGTTTTCTCAGTGAATTGGTTGACACTGACTGTAATAAGCGACAGAGGAGGAATTCTGAGACTTTTTCTGCCATATCCTCTTTCAGATATGCTTAACGAGAGACCTGCCAAATCTGGTATTTTGTAAAGCGCTGTAGTCTAAAATTTGCAGTTCTGGCCATGCCATTTTTGTCATTGGCCCACACTGCTTTTGTTCCGTTTCATTGTTAAACAATATTATGGTTCTCTCCACTTATTTCAGCTCACTGTGTTTCTCTTAACCCAGTCTATAGGAAGATTGGCCATAATCATGACTAGCAGCACTGTCACTATCCACAACTGCCCTCCAGGAAAGTTTAACCAGAGGGATGACATACCAAAAGAAACAGGTGACAGCTCCACATTTCCTCGCGGCAGGTCTGCGAAGCATTGGGGTGGGTTTGCAGGGAAGGAGATAGAAATTGATGGACAAAGGGAGGGCAATGTCACTTTTATTTAATCTTACTCTCGGCTCAAACCATTGACTCATTAGTACACAGTGTCTCTCTTGTATGTGGCCTTGGTGTTTTGGCAGTGAAGCATGCAGCATGTAGACTCTGAATAAACCTTTCAGAAATTGGAAAACCAATTTGAGAATGCACAGTTTAGCCCTTGTTCTTGCAACAGAAATATGCTAGTAACAAAAATATATAAAAAACATAATTGGTGTTATCCTAAAATGGATCAGAGAACCTTGACCTTCTGAGACCTTCTGCTTCACAATCAATGTGAAATTGAAAAATGCAGTGGTGAAATTATTGAATTCATTTATTCCCAACATTAGTGCATACATAATGGGAATGTTGTAGAGGACAGGCAGCAAATTAATAAAGAAAGGAAAACCGGAAGCAAAAGTAGATCAAGATTGATAGTACTTATAGAGTTGAGGGCAAATGTGTGAAATGCCATGTAACATGCAATGGCATGGTTGAGGCTTATATAAATTAACATATTTTTGCAATTGGATGTATGGTGTACTTTTGGCTAAAGTAAAATTAGGTTCATGTGTATGTGACAGTAGGACAACATTGTCCTCATACAACATGATTACACTGGAAATCGACATGTTGCTTACGAAAGTTGATGTACCCTGAAATCAACCCCATTCAGCAGAATTGCTGAAAAAAAGCACAATCCCCCATCATTTTATCGTCAGTTCAGGCATGAACACATTTGAACCATGCGAGAAGCTTCATCCAAAAATTGGAGCTCACATGACATCACTTAAAGTTCAGCCAGGGGCATGGGACCATGGGTAATGATGAACCTGAGTAGTAGGGGCCCTCAATGGAGGGGGGCCCACAGAAAGGCTTCATTGATATTCCATTATATTATCATTTGTTATATATATATATAAAGTAAAAACATGCTATTAGTTGGAATAAAACGTTGCAAGTCTCCGTATTCCACCTGTAAAAATGGGGAGTTCCACTGTAATCTGCCTTGTCTCATGTCCCATATTAGCAACCCCTACCTCCCCTCTACAAAAGTGAAAGTGTTCTAGCCCATCAGTGGCACGCAGTCCAAACTGACGTCATGATGTAATTTTCTTAGTCTGTTAATGTATCTACAAAATGAATCCAAAATCAGACATTTAAAAGAAAAAGAGAAAGAGTGGAAGGTAGCAGACAATTTTTACAGAAGAAAAGTGAGCCATACATGTCAATATTAGTTTGATATTCATGTAAACATGGTCCAAAATTAACAACATGCATGTACCAAATGCAAGAAAAAAAAAAAATGCTTTTGGTGAGAAAATAAAATAGAAATATTCACCAAGTGGTAGGTAACATTACTATCAACTGCATCATGCTTTTCATTAAACAGTGAACAGCAATCAGATGCTTGCTTAATAAAGAGACGTGCACAATTCAAATCAACCTGTCAACATCTATCACTACTCACGCATCTACTGTATAAACATATTTTACTTCAGTGCAAAATGTAACATCAGATGTTTATCTATGATGCTGTTATTTTTTCCAGAACTCCATGAGGCAACAGACTCAAAATACTGTGCACAAGACCTCACAAATTAACCTTTAGACTATGCATAATAATGTTAACATTGCTTACATCATGCAATTTAAAGTCCATTCATGACAAAAATCGTCTAGGTTACGGATGTAACCTCCGTTCCCTGATGGAGGAAATGAGACGTTGTGTCGAAGAAGCGACACTAGGGGTCTCTCTTGAGCGCCGAATATGCCTCTGATCTATTAAAAAAGGCTAATGACAAGTTGGCAGCCAGTATTTGCATACCCTGCCCCCGGACATACGGGTATAAAAGCGAGGAAATACGCTGAGTTCATTCAGGATTTTTCTGAGCCGGAAATGGGTCAGCCACTACAGTGGCTCGGCTCAGCGACGTGGCCGGGAGGACACAATGTCTCATTCCCTCCATCAGGGTACGGAGGTTACATCCTCACTTCGACGTTGTGTCGAAGAAGCGACACTAGGGGTCTAATTTAAATCATGCCATGCGCTGAGCCGTGTACGTGTTCTGCTGACACAGGAGCGGGCAGGTATTCTACGTGCAAAAGCGACCAGCTGTGTCAGACTGCACGTACCCTTCCCCAAAGCCCCACAAAAGTTGTCGTAATCCTTCTGCTTACCCTGGCAGTGGAACAAGGTGACGCTTGCCAACCTGGGAACGGGCCAAGCTTGGCTGGGCCACTTTTCTTTCTATGTTTCTCCGCATAGAGCAAGAACGGCCGGGGTCCTTACATGCATCGAGGGAAGGGGGTCTTACCCAGTTTCCTATTCTTATAGGGGAAAAAGACCCTGCGGAGGCCACACCTGCCCGAAAGGGGAGGTAAAGGTGGCGAATACATCATATGGGTTTTCCTCATCATATGGGAGTCGCTGTGTGCCAATGCGTCTGCCCCGAGGGGACCCTCTTTTCGGGCGTACCAGAGCGGGCAGTGGGAGGTCTATCGGGAGGCAAAGAGGTCTACCTGGGCCTTGCCAAACCGCTTCCAAATCAGCTGGAATGACTAGGGGTGAAGCCTCCACTCTCCACTGGGCAAGTGTTGTTGTAACAGCATGTCCGCTACCACATTGATGTTGCCGGGGATGTGAGTGGCACGCAGCGACTTGAGTCACTGCTGGCTCCAAAGGAGGAGACGATGGGCGACATGTGGCGGGAGCGTACACTGCCTTGGCGATTTATGTATGCTACCTTGGTGGTGCTGTCTGACCTGACTAGGACATGTTTGTCCCGAACTAAAGGGAGTAACTTCCACGGGGCAAAGAAAACAGTCAGCAACTCTAGGCAGTTGATGTGCCAGTGCAGCGGGGCCCCTTTCCAACGGCCTGCGGCTGTGTGCCCATTGCACATGGCGCCCCAACCCAATCTGGAGGCGTCGGTCGTGACCAGGACGCATCGGGACACCTGCTTCAAGGGTATTCCTGCCCGTAAAAAGCAGAGGTCTGTCCAGGGTTTGAATGTTTGGCGGCAGGCGGGGGTGACCACCACACGGTGCGTCCCACGGCGTCATGCTCGTCTCAGGTCTGAAGCCAGTGCTGAAGCTGTCTCATATGCATCAACCCCAGCGGCACTACCGCCGTGGAGGATGCCATATGCCCCAGGAGCCTCTGGAAAAGTTTTAAAAGGACCAATGTGCCTGGCCTGAGAGTGGCGAGACATCTCAGCACTGACTGCGCACGCTCGTTGATGAGACATGCTGACATTGAGACCGAGTCTAACTCCATGTCGAGAAAAGTGATGCTCTGAACCGGGAAGAACTTGCTCTTTTCCCAGTTGACCTGAAGCCCCAAGTGGATGAGGTGCCTGAGCACCTGGTCTCTGTGAGTGCATAGTAATTCTCACGAGTGGGCCAGGATAAGCCAGTCATCGATGTAATTGAGTATGCGGATGCAGGCTTCTCGGAGCGGGACAAGAGCTGCCTCTCCGACTTTCGTGAAGACGCAAGGGGACAGAGACATGCCGAAGGGAAGGACTTTGTACTGATACGCCTGGCCGTCAAACGCGTTCTGTAGAAAGGGTCGGTGTCAAGGCAGAATTGAGACGTGGAAGTACGCGTCCTTCAGGATGTGTTTTTGCGTGAGAATTTTGAACGGGAGTTTGAGCAGAGCCTGGTTGAAATCTCGCAGGTCCAAGATCGGTCGTAAGTCGCTGCCTTTCTTGGGTACAATGAAGTAAGGGCTGTAGAGACCCATCTTCGTTTTGGTTGGAGGGACAGGCTCTATCGAGTCTTTGAGTGAAAGAGTAGCGATTTCCCTGTGCAGGGACTTGGTATGTTTGCCGTATACTGCGGTATAGTGGACACCCGCGAAGGGGGGTGGGGGCCTGGCAAACTGAATTGCATGACTGAGGCCCTAGTGCTGAGGAAAGACTCAAAGCACTTACCTTGCTCCGCACACCCGGCAGGGGGCAGATTAGCAACTTAGGAGGAGGTCCAGTGTCGGCATCCTCTAGACTCATCGGAACTGGCCGGCCGGGGGACAGACGTGGGGCTGAAGGTGGGGGGTCCGCGTCCAGCATGCCGGGACTGTAAACGGCATTTGCAGGCCAGGTGACCCACAGACAAAGGAAATAACTCTGTTATTGAGAATGTGAGTACCGCAGCCCTGTGTAGGGGGGCGGCAAATGAAATAAATCCAACAAAAGATTCTCTTCCTGCCCTCCACCGGGGAACGGAGTGGTCTTACCAGCTCTGGAGCTAACATCTCGGGCTCTGGGTTGAACGTCTCAGGAGCGCCTGGGAGCCTTCCAAGTCCTCGAGGGGGTCCGTGAGACGGGGGGTGTCTGCTTCCTGCGGAGTGCTCGACGCTGGGGCTGAGAGCTGGGCCCGGGTTGAGGCGGAGCAGGGTGTTTCTTGGCCGCAGGAGGACGCCCTCGGCGAGCAGATGGGACATGGCCCATGGCGGCAGGCTTGCGGCAGGGCAGGATGTGAGATATGGCCTCCGTCTGCTTCTTCACTGCGGAGAACTGCTGGGCGAAGTCCTCGACGGTGTCGCCGAAGAGGCCGAACTGGGAGACGGGGGCATTGAGAAAGCGAACCTTGTTGGTCTCACGCATCTCGACCAATTTCAGCCACAGATGACGTTCCTGGACCACGAGTGTGGCCATCGCCTGCCCGAGTGACTGCTCTGTGACCTTCATGGCTGTAAG
The DNA here is from genome assembly GCA_032164185.1 of Moxostoma hubbsi. Classification (NCBI taxonomy): domain Eukaryota; kingdom Metazoa; phylum Chordata; class Actinopteri; order Cypriniformes; family Catostomidae; genus Moxostoma; species Moxostoma hubbsi. Next base: position 29,147,554 of record JAVLUX010000007.1, on the reverse strand, counting down.
GGCGAGGTCGGTCGCTGAGCGCAGTTACTGCAGTATATTGGGATCAGGGCTAACCCCATGCAGATCTTTGAGTGCCTTGGCCTGGTGGACTTGCAGCAGGGCCATGGCGTGCAGGGCGGAAGCGGCATGTCCGGTGGCGCTGTAGGCCTTCGCGGTCAGCGAGGATGTTGTCCTACAGGCCTTGGAGAGGAGCGACCCTGTCAGGTGGGGAATCCACCTGGGGGATCGCCGTAGACCACTCCGCCGTAGAAGGTAGTGAGAGTGGATGAGCGAGTGGCTTTGTGAAGAGTGGAGAAAGGTGCTCTCCACGGTGACGTCAGCTCATCATGCACCTCATCATGGACCGGGGGGAGGAGGGGGGGATGCGAGGCAGTGAACGGCCCCCGGACCCCAGGAACCAGTCATCCAACCGCGATGTCTGCGGGGAGGACAGAGGGTTCCAGTCCAAGCCCACGCTGGCAGCGGCCCGTGAAAGCATGTTGGTTATCTGAGCGTCAGCCTCAGCCTGGGCGTGCTGGCCCGAAGGTGGCAGTCCAGGGGAGTCATCTGCGTCAGACACCGCGCTCTCCGATGCAGCGGCGAGCTCATCCATTTCGAGCTCTAGAGGATAAGCAGGCTGGCTGAGAGGCGAGCCACTATTGCCTCGAGCACAGACGAGAGTCAACGAGCGTGCTGGGGGGTGGTTGGTCCGAGTAGCCGTACCTGGCGGAGCTGCACCCGCTGCCATCCCCAGATCGCATCCATCACCAGCTGCATCATCCTCAATCCCGTGGGAAGAAGGAGCAATGCTGGGGGCGGCTGGGGTGGCGTGCTTTCTATTGAAAGCGAGCCGCGACCGCAACGTTGCCATGGTCATGACCTCGTAGTGAGAGCATGAACCATCCACAAATGCTGCCTCGGTGTGATCGCTGCCCAGACACACGAGACAACGCCTGTGGCCGTCTGAAGTGGAGAGCACTCTACCGCATCCAGGAACTACACAGGGGCGGAATGGCATCTTTATAAAGACGCGTCTTGAAAAGGGCGTTCAACGCCACTGTGTATTGCTCTAATAGAGGAAAAACACTCTTTTAAAAAAAATATCACTCTTTTAACATGCTCTGCGATGTCAAAGCGCCTAGGGGCAAACTGCACTGCCATGCGAGGAAGGAGAAAGCTGCTGTATTGCGCAGTAGATCCAACAGCAGAGAGCGTCAGAGGAACAGGAATGGGGGTGTGACTCGTAGCTTGCTGCAGTACAACCATCGACTCCGAAGAAAATTTCTGAATGAACATATTTCCCCACTTTTATACCCGTATGTCCGGGGGCGGGGTATGTAAATACTGGCTGCCAACTTCTCATTGGCCTTTTTTCATAAATCAGAGGCATATTCGGCGCTCAAGAGAGACCCCTAGTGAAAGTCGAAGTGAGCAGCAGACGGGGAATTGCATTTATCCTTGAATGCTGTGAATTTGTACAGAAGCAATGCTTTAAATAATGAGGACGATTTAAGACGCAACTTTTCATGTTCACTCACTGATAGTAACTACATGCAATGCACGACATGCTGTCAGAATGAAATAAATAAAACAAAAAAGTGGTATCTTTAATTCGTCATTTTAAAATCACCACAGCTAAAAATATTAAATCTCACTAGCTTGTTGTGGGATGATTAGTGGAGCATCCTGTCCAATTTGTAGGCTGTGTATCTTTCTACAGTATGTCTTCTGTCTGCTTGTTTTAAATCCGTCATCTTCAGTCAGTCATTTAAATGCTGCCAAACAGCCGATTTAAGTAGCTTTTTTTTATGGATATGAGTCTTGTAGATCGAATCCCTCTGTTATATTTTGGAATTCATGTGTTTAAGCTTCAGTTTCACGTGAATTGAAAGTTCACCTTCAGTCTGCGACACCTGGCCATTAAAGCACCAAGCGACCACCATCCGTAACCATAGCGACAGCTCCAGTACCCACAAAGGCACAAGAGTTTTCACATTTAAGCTTACAAAATCTTATGAAAAACTCTTTTATTTCATATATTAACACGTTATAAATTATATTTTTTCCACATGTAAATAAAGCATTTCACGTCTTAATTAATCGTTGTCACGTTCAGGAAAAGACGAACCCAGGCGCAGACCAGGTCCAAAGTGCAAACAAAAGACTTTTATTAATGAAAAAAACACAAAGCTGGGTACAAAACAATAGATGCCCAGACTACAGCTAAATTGGCTGGGAAAACAAAAGACCTACAATGGAGCAAAACCAAACAAATACAAACTGGATAAACAAACCAAAGAAAATTAAACCAGACAGGAAGCACTGGAACAGAATCTAAAATACAGTGTGTAACCGACAGGAGAAATAAATCTGAAGTGTTCTGCTGAAGGAAGTCATATACATCTGGGATGGCATGAAGGTGCGCAAATGATAAGAGAATTGTCATTTTTGGGTGAACTATCCCTTTAAACTAAAAGTGAAGATAATTTAACTCTTATGGAAGATACCTCTTATAGGGGGTCTGGGTTGGGTTCTTTTTTTCACTTCTTAGGCTTGCAGAATACAACAAATTTGCACACTGTTTTTAAAATGTACCTTTCTTTACTGTTCATTAGTCAAATTCATTATTCAAACATTTGTTCAATAAGCACAACATTTGGCATTTTTAGTGAGTTGTGAATTTTTAAAAGCTTTGACGCCAAACTGTGATTAAATTTCTCCCTCTGCGTCTCAGCACTGCCTTGCTCACCCAGTGCTCTGAAAGGAGCTCTTTGATAAAGCAGCAGTCTGGAAGGATGCAAGGGAAGCAATGAAATACATAAGGAGTATGTTTGTGTATAACATAACTATTTAAATTGTTGGTTTCTTGTCATTTGCTTTTTACAATATTAAGAGTACATGTAATGTCCAAAAAATAACCTATTAATTTGTTCATCTGAAGTTCCATGTTTTCTTATTTATTTGTTTGTTTGTTTTTCAACCATTAGCTCTTAAGGATTTCTCATCTCGCCACGTCTCTGATCTTTTTGTCTTGCCCACTTTATTTGGTTGTCATGACAAACTTGAATGCGAGGGAGTCCATTTAAGACCCTTTCTGGTAGTCTGGTGCAAATGGTTAGTGCATTATCTTCAGTGGATACATGAGTACTCTTGCTCTCTCTCACTGTGATGGGCTCATAACAGCACACAGATCAAAGACCAAATAAACATTGTCCTATGTTTCACTCCATTCCATCAGACCAAGTGCTTTCACACACGTTTTGTAGGTGTCTAAATAAACATCCTCTTAAAAGTATTGAAGTAAAAACAAATTATTAAGAAAATCGCAATTCACTTATGATCCAGTATCACCAGTTATCTTCGTTTTATTATATTAAAAATGCTTTAATAGCATAAGAATGTTTAAGCTTATCAGATGGTAAGAATATTTTAATGGTAAGCAAATGGTGATAATATGTATATACTGTAAATAAAAAATCAGGTAATTTAAAAATATGCTTCTTGTGGTAACAACTAAAATAACTGCTTTAATTTAAGTCAATTTTTTTTTACAAGTAAGCCTATTACATGAGCAAGAGGACAGTTGTTCTGAAAATAAGCATGGATATAATTCAGCAACAGGTAATCACAACAGCTTGCCTGCCAGTGCGATAATGCTTTTATACAACAGTTCTGTAAACAAGAATTGAATATTGAGTAACTCACATTTTAAACACAATATGGACAGTTGTCTATTTTTTCTTCGCCAAGGAAAATAGCTCCAAACGATACCAAATGGATCAACTGTTGCCACAAACACAAGCACAGTGATACAAACAGTGAATCGTCCCAATGCTGATATCACAAATATCAGCACTCTTAGGGGGCCCGTTCAGACCAAACGCATTCTTGCGCCGAAAAATTCAAGATGCAATGTAACAAACAGAAGAAAGCACAGATGTCTTGTAGTGCGTTTTAAAAGGTTAATTATTTTAATTAACGTCTAAAAAATGCAGGGGGCTGAATCCACATGAGACACGGAGCACATATTCACATAGGGAACACATTAATCCTATCTTGCAATCCTTGCACTGGCTCCCTTTCAGGTTTTGTGTTGATTTTAAAATTCTCATACTTACAGTGGCAAGAAAAAGTATGTGAACTCTTTAGAATTACCTGCATTTATGTATAAATTTGTCTTAAAACCTGGTTTGATCGTCATCCAAGTTCCAATAATGAACAAACACAATCTGTTTAAAGAAATAACTCACAAATTATTGTATTGTTCTTATACATATTGAGTACATTGTTCAAACATTCACAGTGTAGGTTGGAAAAAGGATGTGAACCCCTAGGCTAATGATGTCAACAAAAGCTAATTAGAGTCAGGAGATCTCAGAAGACCTACTATCAAGAATGTCTGCTTTGCATAAAGCTGGAAAGGGTTACATAGTTATCTCAAAGAGCTTAGATATTCATTTGTCCACAGTTACACAAATTGTCTATAAATGAAGATGATTTAGTACTGTGTCTACTCTCCCTAGAAGTGGCCATCCAGCCAAGATGACTCAAAAGGTCCACTGCAAAATGCTCTGAGAGGTAAAAAAAAGAACCCTAGAGTGACATCTAAAGACTCTAAAGATCTACTATCCAGAAAACATCAAACAGGCATGGTGTCCATGGCAGGACACCACGAAGGAATCTGCTACTTTCCAGCAAAAACATTGTTGTGCTCCTGAAGTTTGCCAAAGACCACCTTGATACTCCAAAACTTTACTAGGAAAGTGTTTTGAAGGCTGATGAAACTAAGGTTGAATTGTTTGGCAAGAACACTCTAAATATGGTGTAAAAAGGGCACCACATACCAACATGAAAACATCATCCTAATGGTGAAGAACGGTGGAGCAGGTGTTTAAAGTAATTGAGTAAAAACATATAAGTATTATAGTGAAAGGTGCAATATGTAACAATTTTCATGTAATATTTGCCCTTTTTTTTGCCAATGTGTGGATGGCTTGTAACACAACTTATAATTACTTAAAATTAGCCCTTCCTAGACTTCCTAGGTTGTCTATTAAAGCACATTGTGTGACTGTGGCAACCAGGGGCTGACTTGGAAGAGAAATCGGCCCTGGAGTTTACATAGAAACTGGCCCAAAAGTTGTTGAGCCTGAATGGCGGACTAGCCATTCTCCCTATGGCCAGTCCGCCACTAATGGCAACGTTTTTACTAAATAAAATTATGCGGTTTATTACACATCTCAGGGCGGTTCCGAAGTGAAATGTCCACTGTGTGGTGCTAGAAGCGGGTGAAATGTTCTCACGAACAGATAAAAGAAAATCAACAAAACATAGATCCCTATAAACCTTAAACATACGCCTAACCAATATTGTCATAAAGAGCAAATATGAGGGGGAAAAAACACTTTCTGAAGCAACCACGTCATTTTGTGGTGCTTCTATGACACTTTGAGCTCACATGTTTACTCCTGTGCTTTTCAGGACTCATACCCCATTCTTTTGTATAGTATATGCAACACTAGCAGTTGAGCTACAGTTGACTGAAGAACGAGTGCATAACAGGCCAAGTCGAGTCTGAATGAATCTGTTCATGAATCTGAATTTGTAACTGTAAACTCAACATCAATATTTTAATCTAATTTTAACTTTCTAACACAAATCTGTCCATTAACACACTTTTTATTGCATTCTTTTGACATTTCAGTTATTTGTTGCTTTTTCCCATCCACTCAAACATAGACTAAAGAAAGTGATAGCTCAATCATCAGTATTTGTAACATAATATTGATTATCACAAAAATGTATTTCAACTCATTCCTCCTTTTTTTCGATATTATACAGCAGTCTCTGTAGTAACATTCAACCACATTGGTTGACTGAGTCTGCTGCTCTGCAGGTGTGTTTGCTCAACACCGTGAAACAAACTCTGGTTATGTTTATGACATCAGGGGGTGCTACAGCTGCTTGCAGACAGGGATGGGTTTACAATTTCTGATGCCCCAAGCAACCAACCATTTGCTTAAAAATGACAGAAAATTAATTTGAAATCATAATTTTAAATTCATCCTATCAGCCATTGTAGCCAAGTACATTCAAAATGTTTAATGAAATAAAAATCTAATTAAAGATAATTAATGCTTGTTTTCCAATTTTTCCACAATACAGTGATAAAAAAGCAATATTTACATAAATATATTTAAAAAAATGTTAATATGGTGTGCAAAACTACTTCACCCTTCACTTCTTCACTACTTCACTACTTCATATTATAACCCAACAACTATTTATAGTTGTCCAGTTTGTCATTATTATATGATACAGTATTATTATTATTACTTTGAGGATTTGTTGTATACAATAGTAATATAATTCTGTCTTATTTACTTTACTTTCAACTGGAGCTTATAGTGTATTGTTCACCATGTTGCAAAAGTCTGTATTTTATGCAAGCATTGTAGGCAACATTCACAACCAGAAACATACATGGCATGGCGATCTCTCAGCACTCTAGAGCAGAAGGAAAAAAACATTGCTGTTTATCAAGCGCTGTTCCCTATCAAAAAGCTACACTTTGATGCTGCACTGATTTAGCGCTTTGGGAATGTCTTTAGGAGTGAACAGCTGTGAATATGTGTGCATCACGCCAATAAAATTGACTAGAATTTATAGTCTCTGCTGGTGATATCATCAGGATGCACCCGTAGCAGGGCTATAAATAGATGAGTCACAGGTGCATCGTCAGGTCATTTGTCTTCAGACCACTCTGTGTGTGTTGTGCTTCTCAAGTTGTTTGAACTTTCTTTTCCTCTGTTAGGAGTTAGAATTTGTTAGGCAGTGTGCAGAAAACCTTTTCTCCTTTCCAAGAATGAGTGTGAAGCAAAGCAAACAGTGTGTGTTCCCGTGTTTACGCTCTATGGCTGAAACGGACACACACCAGTTTTGTTTTGTGTATTTGGGGGAAGAGCATGCTGCTCTTGCATTAGGGTGGGGCGGGTCCGAGCATTGTGATCTGTTTACAGTCAAAATGCTTTGCACTCGTCTCGCTTACTTCAAAGAACCAGCACCCACTCTTTCATCATGGGGCTCTCGCATGGCTGAGGAGCAAGAGACGGGTCCATCCCTATTGCTCGCTCTCTCCCCAGATACAGCTGGTCCTTCTCGTGAGCCTGAAGTGCACTTTGGCGCCTCTTTGTTTCACGAGGGGGACGCTGAAACTCTTGAGTCTGTGGATTTTGAGCTACCCACCCTCTGAACATTACACGCACAATAACAAAGCGGCTGAGGAATTACTCGAGGTGGTTACTCGGGCTGTGGCCAGGCTATAGTTAGACTGGCCACGTGTAGACCCCCAAATGCTCTAAACTAGAAGACAGATTTCTGTCTGGTGGCCAAATAAAAAAAATGAGAGGAAAAAAAGCAAGGGAACGCTATATCAGTCCCTTCCTTTCTTCGATGACCTCCATAACAAGCTTTCTTGTTCATGGAGGAATCCTTATACTTCCTGTGTCTTCGAGCCCTCAATGTCAGCATATTCGACTGTCGTGAGTGCTGAGACACGGGGATATTCCACGATGTCGCCGGAAGAAGAGACACTTGTGGGTTATCTCTCGCCTGCCTTGGCATCATCTGTTAAGAGACCCACTCTCCCCACAAAGCCCTGCAGGACCACCTCCACGCTTGTGGAAAAAGCTTATCAGGCAGCAGGTCTGACTGGTGCTGCCCTGCACACTACGGCAGTGTTGCAGGCATACCAGGCTGACCTGCTGAAGGATTTGAGTGTGGGCAGTACGGTCGACAAAGAGGCTTTAACCAAGCTTCGTCATGCCACAGATCTGTCTCTCCGGCCGACCAAACAGATGGCTCATTTATTTGGTGACGCCTTGAACACGGTTCTCAGCAGGTTCCAGGAGGCAAAAAGGCATGAAGCCTTTGGGAAATTCCTCCCTCGCCGCACTCGGGGAGAGGGGCCGCCGGCCACCCAGCCCCACCCCGGTCCTTCTAGAAGGGAGGCTCAAAAACAGAGTGTGGCGAATCGTGTTTCCCCTCACAGAGACTGGGACTGAGACCCCTCAGCAGCCCCCAAAGCAAGACCTCAGGACTGTCATCTCTAAGAAGAGAAAGCCCTGACGGTATTGCGCCCAGCCGTGGGGGGTAGCCCCCCTTGGGACGGGTCGTGTGAAACATCCCCCCATGAAACCACTCCATTCCCGCCACCTCTGGCGTTTCGAAAGTTAGCGTTTTCCAGCTAAATGTTGGGTGTTCCGTTGATTCCTGCCATAGCCCAGGACGCGAGACACTCGATATCCTCTCAACAGGAAGTGTCAGAATTTTTTTTAAAAATGCAAAAACCCATCTCAGAGAACCTGGCTGCGTGGAAACCACTGCCAGGTGTTTCTATGAGGGTCCTAAGACCAGTAGAAAAAGGCTACAGAATTCAATTAATTCGCTGTCCTTCGCGTTTCAATGGCATTGTTCACACTACTGTGAAACCAGAACAAGCATGTCTACTATGGAAAGAACTGCAAATCTCTTGGTCAAAGGGGCCATAGAACATGTTCTCCTTCCAGAGACAGAGTCTGGTTTCTACAGTGGTACTCCCTGGTCCCCAAGAAGGATGGAGAGTTGTTAACAGCACAAGGATATTGTCTTAGCTCATCTGGTTTCTCTGGGGTTGAGGCTCAACGCCAAGAAAAGCATCCTCTTTTCCACTCAAAAAACTACCTATCTGAGGATCATATGGAATTCAATCACAATGCAGGCACAATTGTCTCCCGCTCAAATCTAGTCCATTCAGAACACCATGAGCAAAGTCAGGCTAGGCCAAGGTTGCACTGTTCGTCAGTATCAACGACTTCTAGGTCTCATGGCAACTGAATCCTCGGTGATCCCCTTGGGCCTTTTGCACATGAGACCATTTCAGTTGTGGCTCAAAGCCAGGGTATTTCATCCAAGGGCCAGTACCCTAAGGCTGATAAGGGTTATGCATTGCATGCTACGTACCCTTTCTATGTGGTTCTATGTGGTTCCGGTTCCTCACTTTGGGTCCCACTGTAAGTGCGTCTTGCCATCGCAGTTTGCTAATGACAGAAGCCTCCCTGACGGGCTAGGGAGCGGTCTTAAGTGGTCGTCCAGCTCAAGGGGAATGGGAGGGTCGTCAGCTTGATTGTTACATCAACTGTCTCGAGCTGACGGCTGTATTTCTGGCCCTGAAATACTTCCTCTGGAGGCTGCCATGTCTTGGTGTGGGTGGACAACACAGCAGTAGCCTGTTACATAAACCATCAAGGTCTGCTTTCACGCCAGCTGAACAGACTGGCACAGCAGATTCTCCTTTGGCCCCACAACAAGCCCCTGTTAATCAGAGCAGCTTATATTCCTGGATGCTTGAATTGGGAGCAGATTTACAGTCCAGAAGGGAAATACCAATGGGGGAGTGGAAACTCCACCCCGAGGTAGTGAAATAATCTGGTTGAGATTTTTACTGAGCTGAAGTGGACCTCTTCACCTCACAGATGTCCCATCTACTTTTCTCTAAGTCACGCAGCCCCTGGGTCTGGACACGAAGGCACATACATGGCCCAGAATGCGCCTGTATTCATTCCCTCCAGTTTTCTCTGCTGCCGGGAGTCCTAGCCAGAGTTCGCCAGCAAGGGTCCTGCCCCTTACTAACGGCACCATGTAGGCCAAACAGGGTATGGTTCTGGGAGAAAATGTCTCTCCACAACGGTTCGCCTCTGGCGATTCTGGACAGGGGGGACCTTCTGTCTCAGGAGCAGGGGACAATACCTCATCCCAGGCCCGAACTGTGGAACCTTCATGTTTGGCCCCTGAAGGGTACCAACTGAGGTACACTGGGCTTTCACTTGAAATCATCGAGACAATCCTGAGTGCTAGGGCTCCCTCTACTAGAAGTTATGCCAATAAATGGGGTGTCTTTGAAGGATGGTGCAGTGCACATAATGCAGATTCAGTTAACTGACAGATTGCTTCAGTTATGACTTTCTGCAGGGAAATTATCAGCAGGCACATGCCCCACCACTCTCAGTGTTTATGTGGCCGCTCAATTGGCTGCCACGCCTTGATTGTCAGGATGCCGTTTGGGAAACATACTCTGCTCACTCACTTTGGCCATTGAGCCATGCGATTGAGACCTCCTGCTAGGACCAGGATCCCTTCATGTGATTAAGCAATAGTCCCTAGGGTCTGGATGAGACGCCCCCCTTCCCCCCTTTTTTGAACCTATATAGTCAGCGTCTGAGAAACTGAGAGACTCTCAAGATGGATTTTTCTTATGGCTACTACAAAGAATTGGGGATCTGCATGCTCTGTCTGTCTTGCCAGCCTACTTAGATTTTGCCCAATGGCTAAAACAATATTGCACCCTCATCCTGACTACCTGCCTAAGATTCCTTCTCGACCGTACATCCGGTCACTCTCGAAGCCTTCTGGTCCCCACCATTTACAACGCCGGAGCAGGAAAGACTTCACAAACTGTATCCAATCCATGCCCTCCAGACTTAAGTCCACCGCACTAGCCAGTGGCATAAGTCAGGGCAAATATCCGTTTGCCATGGGGACCGCAACAAGGGGGCGGCCACCACCAAGCAGACAATGTCACATTCGGTGAGGGATGCTATTGCCCTGGCCTACAAAGCGCATGGTCAAGCTTCGCCAGTAGGGATCAAGGCTCACTCTACCAGAGGGGTTACCTCCTCTTAAGCCTTGGCTAGAGGTTCTGTGTGAGATACTGAAGAAACAGCGAGATGCGGTGCAGGAGTCAAGGATATTCATCTTGCACATGTTTACAAACAAGTTTGGAAGTCCTGTATATTTTTTCATAAATTACAAACCCGAACCCAAAGTCCTACTGACCCAAACCCGGCGGCTTTGTGAACCGTTCTGAGACCGCAGACAACAGCGTATCCGCGCGTGTACTCAGAACATCATTTCACCCCTCAAGCATTTTTTGTAGCGCTTTCCTACCGGGGCGGAGCCCTACGCAATTGCGTGGTTTGCGTGGTGGTTAAACCACTACTGCTTGCAGATAGAGTGTCATTTTATTTCTGTTTTGTTATTTGTATTTATTTATTTTGTTCATTGCTTCACAAATGAAATGCCATGGACTCAGAGTCCCAAAGGCTCAAGCCAGAGTCATGTCCAAGTAAAAATGCATCAGAGTCCGTGACAAGTCCAAGTCCATTAAAATTGGACTCGTCACTCACTTGAGTACCCCAACTCTAAAATGTTTTATATTCCATGAGATAGTATTGTGTGAGGAACAGGGTGAAAAGTAAGTGTCTATGAATTGATAATCTGTCTTTTACTTGTGAGCGACTTGAGTGATAGGGGATAAAAGTAACTGTTGTTTTAGCACCTCTAGTATTCATTCTACCAGGAAATTGCCATGTTACTCACAACAGGCAACATAACAATTATTTTGCAAAAATGTAGCTATTGTAACATGATTCTATGACCAGGTTGAGAATGCCACTGAGGGAGAAATATGACAGTCATCAGAGACCGTAAAAAGGCGACTTAACCAATCAATCGAATTTAACAACATCTTTCATTTACTTTTTACTTTTATAATACTTAAGTACAATTTAATGTGAATATTTTTTTAATTTCACTCAAGTATGTTTTTGGTTAGATACTTTGACTTTTAATTGAGTAAAATTTTCACTCAGTATCCATACTTTTTCTTTAGTATAAATTTGTCATTTTTACACCCCTTTGCTGTACAGAGCATCATGATTTAGGGCTGCTTCGGGGGCTGGAGAGCTTGCCATCATCAAGGTTTATCAAGATATCCTACAGGATAATGTCAGGATGGCTGTGCATCAGCTGAAGCTCAGAAGAAGTTGGGTGATGCAGCAGAACAATGACCCTAAACATTGAAGTAAATCAACCACAGAATGGCATCAAAATAGAAAATTCACCTTTTGGAGTGGCCTAGACGGAGCCCAGACCTTAACCCAATAGAGCTGTTGTAGACATCCTAAAATTTGGCTGAACTGAAGCAATTCTGTAAGGAAGAATGTTCCAAAATTCTTCCGAATGTTGTGCAGGTCAAATCTGCAGCGACCTGAAACGACTGGTTGAGGTTATTTCTGCCAAACGAGGATCGACCATGTCTTTATTGTTTTCATTAATGATATGAAAGATTATAATTGTTTGTGCGTTGTTAGCTTAAGCACATTTTGTTTGTCTATACTTGTGACTTTGATGAAAAAGAGATAATAGTTTATGACCAATTAATTCAGAAAACCAGCCAATTCTAAAGGGTTCACATATATTTCCTGCCACTGTACCAACAAGGCTTCATGTGGTTTTGGCTCCACAGTATTTGTCTTTTAACCCTTTACACCCCAAAATGCAATCTTCGCTCCTCCAAATCTGGTCGTTTAGCTGTCCCTCAGACTTGTATACAATCTGTGGGTGACAGGGCTTCCAGCTGACATTAAAGAATCACAGACATTTGATATATTGAAATCTTATCTTAAAATATTTTTTTCAGGACAGCTTTAATTTTATTTTTAATTATTATATAATTATATTTATGTGTTATAATTATTAATTTTGTTTTGATATACATGTTTATACAGTCCAGTCTATTTGTTTTTATGCTTTGTATTCTTATATTGTTCTTGTTTATGTAAAGCACCTTGAGAAGCTACCTTTAAAGGAGCTATTTAAAAATATAGCATTTTTATTACTATGTATGTGCTGTCTACAGCACAGACAGGGTTTTCAAACACTCGAGGAATGTGAACATATGGACACATGTGTGAATTCATGTGTCCAATGAAATCTTCAGCATTCCGATCACTATGTGAAATTGAGCAGTGTGAAAGATTGCAGTCACCTACCACTACAGTAAATGTCACCACACGCCTTTCTCTTTTTAGCCTCACTGCCTTTATTGAACCCTTTGACGCAATGAAAACATCATCATGTTGTATATTACCACATAGTGCCCAGGCCAGTGTGTGCACTGGATCATCTCTTTCCCTCGTTCCTGTACTCCTCGCATGCTTATCTCTCTCTCTCTCTCTCTCTCTCTCTCTCTCTCTCTCTCTCTCTCTCTCTCTCTCTCTCTCTCTCTCTCTCTCTTTCTCTCTCTCTCTCTCGACATCTCTGTTTTTCATCACTCCTTTGTCTTTTACTTGTCCTTCCCTAGTGGAATAAAAGAAGTATTTAAAAAACTTCTAAAAGATTTTCCTTTTAAAGCTGCCACAGTAAAATCTTAACAAAACCTTCTCTTTACTCACTTCACTCTACTGCTGTTATTTAAGTGCTGTTACATATTCAGATTCCTGCAGTTCTTCTCTCAGTTCTCTACTCTTTGGGTAAAAATGTCAGCTGTCCAGTATAAGCCACAGGGATGGATTTTTTTTTTTCCTCACTGGTCCCTTAATTCAATTAAAAAACTGGATCAATAGATGCCATGCACAAAAACGCAACAGGACAATAACAAACCATTTCAGAGCAAGAGGAGTAGGAGGAGGGAACTTTATTGGTAGCTAGGAAAAAATAAGTGAAATACAATAATGTTCTATATGACAAGCACTCAATGTCAAAGACACGCACAAAGAGGAACAGCAAGTGAATTTGCTCCTTGAAAATGTTCTTGCTATACTATGTCTAAATAATATTTGTAGTATGCCTATAAAGTCAATGCTATTATTTGTATTTGTGTATTATCCTGAGAGAAAAAAAAACTTTGAGGTTTCAAACATTCAAAAAGAGAAATACTGCTTCAAAATGCCTCTCATAATGTTCTTGACTACAATTTTCATTCTTAAGAACCTAAACCAAGCTCTGAAAACTACTATATAATTAGCCATTCAAAGAGGAGCTTCGCCAACATATTGGTTAGCTAAACCTTCCTCAAGTTCAGATCAATGACTTCAGGGACTCAGGTACAACACTGAACTGTACAGCTTGAAAGCATACAGAGAATATTTTGAAACTTTGCTTATTAAAGGACAATCACTTTTTAATTAGTCATCTGTCAGAAAATAAACATAAAATCTTCAAAGGAATAGTTTGCCCAAAATGAAAACTCAAGTCATCATTTTATTCACCCTCAATTTATTCCAAACCCATATAACCTTTTTTGAAAGTGAATGATGACATTCTTACACACAGCCTAACATCTTTTTGTGTTCCATGTAAGTCATATGGGTTTGGAACAACATGAGGGTGAATACATGATGACAAAACTGTTGGGCATGTTAGAGTAAACTATACCTTTTGAGTTTTTTTTTTTTTTTTCCTTGAGTCTCTATTTTTTTTTTACTGTTTCTTTTATATTTCCCTTTGTTGTCCCCTCCTCTGCTCTCCTTCTAGGTTAATTTTCCTACATTCCCCTGGCTGTATTGCTATGACAGAGAGAAGGAGTGGAGTGGAAGAGAGAGAGAGAGAGAGAGAGAGAGAGAGTGTGTGTGTGTGTGTGTGTGTGTGAGTGGGGGTGTTACTCAGTATAAAACCCTCAGTCTGAGAAAACGCCTCTGCAAACATACACTATCTTTCCTCCCCTCCTCTACATCTGCTCTCTCTCTCTCTCGCTCTCTCTCTCTCTCCCTCACTCTCTCGCTGTCCCTCACTCACATGCGCACACTCACTAACTTCATCCTTTCTTTCTCTTTGCTACCTCTGCCATCCCTCATTCTCTTCATTACCCTGTGCAAGCTCTCTACCATACAATGGGACTGACTTTTTGGGAGAGTGTGTGAGTGCATTGCTTTGCATGTATGTGTGTATGTATGTGTGAGGCTTCGGTGTGGATTTGTGAGCTTTTCTGCCAGCCCAACGCATCCAGTTAGACAGCTAACCAAACCAGGCGTGAACAGAGCTGGGCAAGTGTGTGAGTGTGTGCATGTGGGTCTCTTTCTCCCTCACACACTCTACCACACAATTGGAATTCTAGGGCTCGCTGTCTATCCCCCAGGACCCCCTACACCCCTCTGTCTGTCTGTCTTTCTTTCGCTCTCTCTCTCTCTCTCTCTCTCTCTCTCTGCGGGCTCCTCTTCTCAAGCAGTCACCATTTCGGCTCCCGGCAGACCCACGCTGGCTGCCCAGCCACTCCCGCACCTCAGCCTGGGCAGGAAGACCCTAGTGGCGGCCGCCGTAGGGGTCATGCTGGTGCTGGTGTTGGTGGTGCTCATCCCCGTGCTGGTCAGCTCCGTGAGCAATGACAACAACCACTACGAGATGCTCGGCACCTGTCGAATGGTGTGCGACCCGTACCAGAACAAGGGCACAACCACGGGCATCGCCAGCACCGGCTCTTCTGTGCAGGCCGAGGCTTTGGCCGATCACAGCATCATGCCTCCACCCTCCACGCTCCTCCAGGGGCCACAGGGGAAGCCGGGCCGGCCAGGCAAACCCGGACCTCCAGGGCCACCAGGGGAGCCCGGGCCCCCGGGTCCAATGGGGCCCCCAGGGGACCGGGGAGACAGAGGCCAAAGTGGGGTTCTGGGCTTGGGCAATGATGGAGCTATCAGTACAGTTACGTACAACACGCATCCACGAGTGGCTTTCTACGCAGGACTGAAGAACCCGCATGAGGGCTACGAGATCCTCAAGTTTGACGATGTGGTGACCAACCTTGGCAACAACTATGACGGCAGTTCAGGCAAGTTTATCTGCGGTGTACCAGGCACATATTTCTTCATCTACCACGTTCTGATGAGGGGAGGCGATGGAACCAGCATGTGGGCTGACCTGTGCAAGAACGGACAGGTGAGTGCCAAATCATATCTCTTACCTGTACACATGTTCCGTGAGTTTGCATTTTAAAAAAGTGTTGAACATTTGTGTCCAATATTTTGCTGTTATTTGTCTCGAACGGCTTAGCTATAATATAATTGGTCTGAAACTGAAATGTTCTTGTCTAAACATTCTTTCATTTTTAGCGTTGTATTTATTTATTTTTTCAGGCAGATATGTCATTCTTTACTTTCGCGCCTTTTTGACTGTTCCCTTTAAAGTTTTGCTTCTGTTATCGTGTTTTATATCTTTACGCTACATTTCAGCTGTTGTTGCGTGTGCTGGGGGTGAGATATTCTTTAAGCTGGTTTTCGCAAAGCGGATCTAAAATTAATTAAACTCTTAATTATGACCCAGCAGAGGACAGTCAAGACGCGTCCTCTGAACCCTCCCGTTTCTCCCTTACCTCGTGTGTGTGTGTGTGTGTGTGTGTGTGTGTGTGTGTGTGTGTGTGTGTGTGTGTGTGTGTGTGGAACTGGTGGGAGACGCGGTAATATCTGCTGTGAGTTTCTCGTCCTTCCAGAGCACGCGGGTGAAGTTTGCACAGCTGCGGCACTCCACATATCCGGGGAGAGGAGACGCGTTGAATGCGCCTAATGCGTGTTGACATTATGTGCGTGTCCCCGTTAACGGAGGACAGAGATTCTAGCGCGCTCTCTTATGGAATTGTCTTTGCATGGGACAGTTATAAACTTTGCCAAACTTTTTTCTAACAAAGTGTCA
Source organism: Moxostoma hubbsi (assembly GCA_032164185.1). Taxonomy (NCBI): domain Eukaryota; kingdom Metazoa; phylum Chordata; class Actinopteri; order Cypriniformes; family Catostomidae; genus Moxostoma; species Moxostoma hubbsi. The sequence goes on along the minus strand of JAVLUX010000007.1, from coordinate 29,131,078 downwards.
AATTATGTTTCCAGCATGTATTTGAACGTATTAACTGTTTCTTTTCATATTATAGAAAAATAGGTCAACAGTTTACGGGAGAATAAACAATGTAAACGTTAAAAGGATTAATTGATATCATTACATGACACTGAAAGGAGAAGATATTCCCTGATCTGTCTAAATAGATTTACATACTTTCTGATTCGAAGTGTTTCACCTCTAATTAATGTTTATTTTTTTCCCCACAAAGCTTGAAGCAGTCTGTTTTCGTGTGTTTTTGTACCGGTTGACGTCAGGCTCATTAATTAGGGGGTGCAAGCGGAAATGCCACAAGCTGACAAAAACTGGCGGCGCGTGAGATATCGTGCAACTTTTTGAACTTGTAATCACAGTGCCAGGAAGACACGCGACAATCACAAGCACATATTTTTATCCACGTTTGTCTAAGGAAAAGACCATTTAATGTGATTTGTTTTACTCTCCTTTCCTTCTCCTTTTCCCGTGCGTGCTTGCATGTCTTCTCTTCCCACTGTTAAAAGTTTTTTTGTTTCTTTCCTTACTTGCTTTTTTAATAAATGTGCTGTTGTGCACGAGATACATGATAGACATTACGCGGAACGTGTGCCCTGTGCAAGGACTGTGGTGTCAATTGTGCCTATAATAAATAGGCCTATGTAGCCTACTATTTATTAGAGGAGGGTTGGGGGGCCTATATATTTAATTTAAGCTGTTGGAGTTGGTTGTCTCTCAGGTGGAAGAATAACGCGCGTGAGCTTTGATAGCCTACAGCATAATACGATAGACTTCTAGGATTTAATCTATTTAATTAAAATTAACATTTTCAATATATATATATATATATATGATAAATAAATGAATCCAATACAAGGATACAGTTCACAAATCTATTATTAATAACTTTAATTATTTAATCACACTTATAGGCAAAAAAGGGTACCAAGACTCTTTAATCACATTTCCTCCTGCCTGCCTTGAACATTCATGTGCAAAAAAAAATTCTTCTTCTTCTTCTTCTTCTTCTTCTTCTTCTTCTTATTATTATTCTTATTCTTATTCTTATTCTTATTCTTCTTATTATTATTATTAGTAGTAGTAGTAGTAGTAGTAGTAGTAGCATCATTATGAAGGCTATAATCATTTTATTATAAATATAAGCAATAACAATGTAGACTAATTGCATTGCTCACTTGAAGATGATCATTTTCTTTTCACCACGGGTAAATGACTCGCATATCTTGTTCGACATTCCTAATTTTAAAGTAGGTTATTAATCAGACACGGGTTATTTTAATTTGATAAAACGAGGATTTGTGACGTGTTCTAAATATCTTGTGTTCTTTAGTTCAGTGTTGGCATCATTTTATGTCATGTTATGCGTGTTTTGTTGCATGATAAACACATACATGTATCAGACATTTTTAAGGTACCATCTGCTAGTTCAAAGCGATCAGGTGTAGCCTACTTGGATCACAGAATAGCCTACGATTTTAAAAAGTAAATTTCAAACAATTTTGTTGGCAATTTTAGACAATAATAAAAAAGCTGAACTGTTTCCCTTTTGCCTCACCAACGTTAAAAAGCGGCCTATAGCCTACAAGTATATTTGTAACAGTATTTATTTATTTATTTATTTTTTTTACTATTTTACTGTGAGAGAGGGAGAAGAAGCACCTGGAACTGTAAATGGGGTGAGGAGAGCAGGACCTGAAGGGTACGTGTGTTTTTAGTCTCACTGTGGCCTGGAGGTCAGCGCGCGTTGCCGCAGTAACCGGAGCTTCCGCGAGACAGGAGATTTTTCAGTCAGATAAATACAATTACCAAGGGTTATCCGACTGCCGTCACGACCATACCCAGCAGGAGAAAATAGTTCAACTTCCACAAAGAAACTGTCACAGAGTGAACACCGCCATACGTTTGAATACTGTCTCAGGGGGTAAGCAAAAAATGAAAAAGATATACAAAGGAAGGAAACTATATTTGGAACTGAAAAAAATTATATAGGCCTACACGTTTTTGTGAACAACATGTCTAAAACTCTTTCTTTCCCTCTGCGTCTCACTACCCCACAATCACTTTTACTTTTTCATATATTTTTTTTTTTAAAGTTAATTATGTTGTTCATGCCATTCAAAGTACTTCTAAGTATTGGCTGTCTTTTATAATGTAGTAGTATTATTAATTGACTGTAACTTTTCTGAACGATTTAATATTTCAGAATAATAACGTGGGTAGATAGTCTCCCCCTCTTGAGATCACCACTTGTTTTCTATCACAAACACATCTTTAATTTTAACTAATTGTCCTTTAATCCAAAACCCACACCGAAACCTTATATGTTGGCTACTCATCTAATTGAGAAAAGTCTACTCATTTAATTTAATTGAGTAATGGCCTCCAAAATGTATGTAATAAAGTTAAATTAACTACTAGTTTAATTAACTAAACTATTTAGGTTAAGTTAACCAAATGCAAGTAGACTTAACTCAGATTTGCTTTTTAAATATTGTTGTTTTTATGTATTCTATTGTATTGTTGTTAATTTTAATTCAATTGATTACATTTTAGATCAAGCTCAAATAAAAATCATATCTGATTCTAGGCTTATCATTAAATAAACTTCATTCTCCAAAGAAATGCATATACCGTATACCTGCACTTTAACTGCTCATGCACAAAGAGAATTAGTCAACAGGGTCCAACATGACCAAATGGGACACTGATCACGCTAATGCTGACATCACACGAAACAACTGTTTACAAAAAAACATAAATAATACTACAAAAGAGCTAAAAACCTCTAGAAATTCTTAATTACAACTATTTAAATGCCCCCAGAACTAGACAAAAAGTCTATGGATTTTTTTAACATAAGTTCTATTAGCTTATGTGTTATAAGCCCAAAACCTGACATTTCAAGTAATACAAGTATGGCAACTTGATATTTCCAGTTATGACAACTTCAGGGTTTACTGTGGCAGGCTACTAATCAAACACAGAGAAGAAAGAAGACAGCAAGCACTGTACTGGCGTACTGTATGTTTGAACTTCTGGGTTGTACAGACTCAAAGGTTGTTGCTGGAGGAGATTTGCTGCTAACTTGCATCTTCCCTGGTGATGTTTTATGTTTCTTTGTTTTCCCTGTGCTCTGACTAGATTGCCTAAGCAAAACCATACAATAAAATAAATACTAATGGAAAAGGCAAAAGCAGGCAAAACTTCTGGGAGCATAGTACAGCATTTATGGAGTGTGTGAAGGAAGAACATTGGGGAAGGTGAACATATGTTGTCGTAAAGCACCGTCTGTTGAACACAATGGGTCTTGATCTCTAGAGACCCTCCATACAGACACTTTAGGCAGACATAGGCGACGAGCTCTCCTCTTGAGAGCAAGCTAATCTTTTATGAAGTGGTTACCACCTCACTAATTAAACTGCTCTTTCAGATCAGAGGAATAGCAGCAGTTTTTGTACAAGAGTTGGAATATAGGACCTTACGCAATCTGCTGTAGGATGTGTGGTTGTCGGAGGCTTTTATTGTTCTTTAATGGATTAAAAGAAACTTTTGTTGTTTAACTTTGTTACAGTAACTCTCTCACTCTCTGAATGTATGTGAATGCGGTGTTGTGTTTCTCAGTGGCAGTGATGGAGTACTAACAGACTTTCAGCTAGTCTGTATCCCTGTGGACTTGCTCTATTCTTTAAGTGGCCACTGACCATACCACCATGCAAGCACACACAGCTGTTGTACAGGGTGTATGTGTGTTTGTGTGAGAGAATGAAAAGAAAGAAAGAAAGGTCTAGTGAGTTTGCAATCTGTGCTACAGTAAGTTTTGTGTGTGTGTGTGTGTGTGTGTGTGTGTGTTTTTTTACCAGAGCTTTGAATGTGTTTCATGGATTTTAGCTTTAATACGCACACATGGCATGCACATGCATTTCTTTCCATCAGTTTCAACTCTGCCTCCCAAGCTTCTTCTAATCTTTTTTATTTCTCTTAAATTGCCAAACATTCTTAAAAAAAATCCTGATTTGCCAGATGGACAGATGCCTTTGCTTTCCTTTTTGAAACTCCACTGGCCTTACAAGTAAACTGCAAAACTGGGAATTCCACTTGAAATGTGATAAAGGAGAGGGAAACATGTGAAAAATAAAAGGCTGGAAAGGAAAAGTCATTTGCAGTGTTCTAAGGAGTCTTTCAAATCATAATTAAAAACTTTGAACTGCATCCAGATTGTGATGGCACCTGTCCTCGTGTTCCTTCTGTTGATATTGTCATTAATCCACCCAAACCCATTCTGACTTCATTATAAGCAAATGCATCCAGGCGCTCTTTGTGTTTCTCAAGAGGCTCCTTCTGAATAATCTTGCTGTCTCAGACCACACTCCCACACACACACACACACACACACACACACACACACACACACACACACACACACACACACACACACACACACATAGTCTAGAACAGTTATCGGAAGATTCACTTACAGTTTTTGGATGATACAGCTGATTTATATTTTATTTGATACTTTTTTTATGTTGAGTAAGCAGGGGCGTAGATTCCAGGGGGGATCAAAACAAGCAAGTGCCCCCAAATCTAGGCCCTTGGGAGTAAGGCATGGCTTTCATGCTCTCTCTCTCTCTCTCTCTCTCTCTCTCTCTCTCTCTCTCTCTCTCTCTCTCTCTCTCTCTCATTAACACGTACACTCATTTACTCTGTATTACGTTTTATTTGGGCATAGTGTATGCTTTTTGCAATTATTATGTACAATAAAAAAGTGACTATTTTGCAGTTTTTCAAAGGAAATCTTAATGTTATTAAATTCAGTAAGGTTTATTTACAAATATGATACACTGTACATGGTGCTTGAATAAACTTAATTTAAATAAACATCTTATTAGAACAGGTCACATTTTAACTTTCATTACAAACATCTTTAATCATGTACCACATGACATATGGAAGCCTCCTTCAGGAAAACACAATGCATACTAGGTTGTCTATGAGACAACATCACCATGCAGTACTGGCAATAGAAATAAGATACAGAGCATGCAGACCTCAACACATTGTGCACAAAACACCATGACGGTAATTATCAAAAGATCTTCTTTTAATTTATTTTTTTATTATGAACAGGTAATTTTAAGTAGAACTTGAGTAGTTGCCAAATGTAAAATCATCAACAACAACAACAACAAAAAAACTATATCAAATATGTAAATAAACTTGCAAACAGGTAAACCATGCAAGCTCATTAATTATTTAAGCCCAGTGCATTGTGGGAACACCAGCTTCGAAAAGTTGAATAAAATGTACATATTTTATGTACCAGTGAAATATACTGAAATTAGCAACTACATTTGAAAAGGTTTTCTACTCTAGGATTAATACATGATGACGACACATTGCAAAAAGAACAAACAATCATAAATAATATTTACTTATTAGCTAGAGTATTCATTTTTACATGTTTTAATGTAGAATTTACTTAATGTTTTTAAGTTCATGCTTAAACTAACTTATCTGATGTAGAAAGTACTTAAACTTTTCTTCTATATTTACTACACCACGATATTTTTTTTTTAATGTATAAATCGTGTTGATATGAGACATATGAGTAGATGCAATACTTTCAGTATATGTGTATGTGTGTGAGTGTGTGTAAGCACACACACACACACACACACACAAAACACACTTCACCATCTGGAACAGGGAAAAAGTTTCATAGACATGTTTTTAATTACAGGGTTCATTGTTTAGTTATTAGAGTAACACAAATTACTCATGTTTAATTACTCAGCCTACACAAATAGGAGTGTTGTTCATCTGTATTTGGATGAGGAGAAAGACATGTTGCTAGAGGGAAAACATCTACTGGATCAATTAATCTTTTAGCTCTTTGACATTTTGTTCAAATAAGAAAAATAACAGCACAGTCATTATTTTGGTCAAACTACCATAAGTTAGGCAAGTCCTATAAAGTACACCCAATCTTTCAGTTGGCTGTCAGTTTGAAATGTTCTTCTTAAGCAAACTTGTTATCCTCACAATAATCTCCTGAAAAGTATATTTTAACAAGTCCTATAAGCAGCACTCTTCAATAACATCTTGTTAATTTGTGATGGAGTTACTTGCGTTTCAGTCAGACATACTTTCCCTGCTCTCCAATTCTTTGAATCAGCTATTGAGGCATAAAGGCAGGGCCTTTGCCCGTGATCTGATGTCTAATTGGACACTAAATTTGCCACTGGATTGAGCAGAACATTAAAACCAGTCTAATTGGGTGTAGTAGGGTAATTAGCACTGGATTTGCCCATGCTGCCAAAGAAATGCCACACATGTCAGATGTTTCTGGGTGACATGGAGCAAGCACTTAATTCATAAGAGCGGAACTATACTCTTAAAACATGATTCTTTCTGTACTTCAGCTCTATCTGCAGTGCTCCTCAAATGCACATTAGTCAAACCTTCACAGAGACTACAGCAGTGCTGCTTGTTTGTGTGTGTGTGTGTGTGTGTGTGTGTGTGTGGCGTGTATGTAGATTGCATGCACTAAAATAGATGTGCCTCCCTTTCTGACTGACTCTGTTTTGGCCAGGAAACTGACTCACAAGAAGACCTTTTTCTTCTCTTAATGAGCACAAATAAACGCTCACTCATACACAGACACATATGGCCACATTGATACCACACCACATCTCAACTCATCTTGTTGTGTGTGCACACCCATGCTCTCCCTGGGGAATAACAACTTGCCCCTCAGCAAAGTTCCTCTGTAAACATCTTGATGCTTCACTGATGCTTTCAATGACTCCTTCCACTCACATCCACTAAAATCCACGTTTCCCTCCACTCCGACTCCTGTGCTTAGCCCAGTTACTTGGTTAAATTAGTCAGTGTGAGCATGTGCGTTTAACACCTCGTTCACCTCGAAAAAATAAACAACAGCTACTGTTAAGATAACAGCTATCCGCCCAGTGCCAAATGATGAATAGGGCAATTCATGAAAAATGTATGCTGCAGTAAAAACCATGCATCTCTCCCTAGCTCCCATCCCTCGCTCCCCTTCCTCATCTTTCTCTCCCTCTCCTTCAATCTCCCCTAAGACCAGAATTACTGCACTCTTCTCATTATGGCACTGAGAGGAGGTGAGACCACTCTATCACACAATAATGCTTTATAACACAGTGTGATGTTTCATTATGCAGCTCCTCTCCTCAAAGACTTCAGGGCTCCTTTGCTTAGAGGTCAGGCAATTGTAAACTATCTGCACACTGTGGCCAATACTTTATGAAGATTCCTAATGGATTGGGTTTTTAGGTGCCACAACTCGTTGTAAACTACTGGGCTGTTTCTGCAAAAGACTTTATTCGAATTTATGACACACAAATGGCTCTTTCAAATGAAATCATGTACAATTTTGTGGGCAGGTTATTCTCTGTTATGTTCTCTGGTATTTTTTGCGTTAGAGGCATAAATGTATTTATGAAGGAACCGGGTGACAGCCTATCATGCTCAAAAGTTGATTGTTGTCTCTTATGCACAGCTGACAGAAAGCAAGACGTGTGCTGATTGTCATGACAACTATAAAGCTTAAAAGCCAGCACAGAGTCACCTTAGCTCTGCAGTGTAAAGATACAGAACAAAAAAATATGATGTGTGAGAATGGCGTACCAGTGCAAAAGTAAGTATCCAGTGTTTTATGTTAGTAATAGAGCACAACAGTTACTGGTTCCATAAGTAAAAATTCCATTAATTTCTTCCATAGAATTGATTTTCAACGGTAATTCATAAACGTTTAAAGACTAGCCTACAACGATCTCCAAGATTGTTCATCAGTGGTATTTTGTTGAAGCCATCCATCTGCGATATTTCAACTACATTGTTTAAAAATCGTCTTTATTAGCAGAATTCCTGCTGAAAAACTACATTACCCATGGTCACTAATTAGAGAATCGCAGCCAACCAAGCCCACAAAATAAGCCCAGAATTGACCGCCCACTCCAATGAAGCACTCTGAATGATGCAAACGAGTCTGTCTCCCTGCACTCTCAAACTACTTATATGTTAGTGTATATTGGAATATTTTGCAATAAATGTAAAATATATTGTTTATCCACTTCAACAACCTACAATCAATAGAACGATCAATACAATCAATACAAACAATTTTTTATATTTAGAGTTTTTATGTAATTGCAATGATTGTTGTCCATGCTCTCATGAAAGACGGTAAGTACACATTCTTGTACCTATGTCTTTTTGTCAGATTTTAAAATATTTTTTTGCCTTAAAACCAAGTCTGTAATGTTGCAATTCACTTCGGAGCTGGTTGGTTTGGTTCATGCTTTAATGGAGGATTTTATGAAAAGTCTATAGAAGAAATGAATGGGAAAAATACTTCCGGAAACCAGACAGCTGAAAAAGTGGGCGGACTTTCACTGTTGCAATCTATAGTGTTGGGTTTGAGTCCACCTTTGTCAATTCTAAATCAAAATAAACTGCCAGTTCCAAGAAACCCCTTAAGTTAAGAAAAACCTTAGTGACAATACACTTAAAATTATAACTAAGGGTATACTTAATTTAAGAATACCACGTGCCCCACCGAGAGCGAACCACATTATAGCGTCCACGAGGATGTTACCACATGTGACTCTACACTCCCTAGCAACCGGGCCAATTTGGTTGTTTAAGAGACCCCCTTTATTCACTCAGCACACCCAGGATTAGAACGTGTGACTCCAGGGTTGGTAGAGCTTCAACTGCATTAACCCATCTAATCTCAATTTTCTTTTTCTTTTAATCCAATGTTTTTTTCCCAACTGAGTGGGCACATGTATTTTACTCCTTGGATTGCCCAATCAAAGACTGTGTATGCCTTTTCTAACATTTAAAAAACAAAAGTGTTAAAATGTGAGATTTATTCTTGGTCACAATTGTAACTGGTGGGAAAATACAGAGTAAGTGTGTTTAAGTCATTTTGCTCATTTGCTCAATAGAAAACGTCTAGGTTACATATGTAACCTCTGTTCCCTGATGGAGGGAACAAGACGTTGTGTCGAAGAAGCGACATTAGGCGTCTCTCTTGAGCACCAAATATGCCTCTGATCTATGAAAAAAGGCCAATGAGAAGTTGGTAGACAGTATTTGCATACCCCGCCCCCGGACATATGGGTATAAAGTTGGGGAAATACGCCGAGTTCATTCAGGATTTTTCTGAGGAGCCGGAAATGGTCCGGCCACAGCAGTGGCTCAGCCCAGTGACTTGGCAGGGAGGACACAACGTCTTGTTCCCTCCATCAGGGAACGGAGGTTACATACATAACCTAGACGTTCCCCGTCTGTCACTCACTTCGACATTGTGTAGAAGAAGCAACACTAGGGGTCCAATTGAAATCACGCCATGCGCTGAGTCGTGTACGGGTACTGCTGACACAGGAGCAGGCAGGTATTCTACATGCAAAGGCGACCAGCTGTGTCAGACTGCACGCACCCTTCCCCAATGCCCCAAAAAAGTCATCGGAATCCTTCTGGTTACCCTAGACAGGGGAACAAGGCAACGCTTGCCAACCTGGGAACGGGCCGAGCCTGGCTGAGCCTCTTTTCTCTCTATGTTTCTCCGCATAGAGCAAGAACGGCAGGGGCCCTTGCATGCATTGAGGGAAGGGGGTCTTACCCAGTTTCCTATTCTTTCATGGGGAAAAGACCCTGCGGAGACCACACCTGCCTGGAAGGAGGAGGTAAGCGTGGCGAATACATCACATGGGTTTTTAGGAGACATGTGGAAAGTGGCGCATTGGTAGATCCAGCCTCAAGGAGGGGAGAGTTGCTATAAAAAGGCGACCGGAGGGCAGCTGGCACTGCCTAAGGGAGACGTGGGTCCACTCGTAAGGGGACCGTACCATGGACAATACACACAGGGGGAGTCCATGAAGGAGTCCTGACCTATGGAGCACCTATTCCAGTACAGGGTATATTAAGTACCCGCAGTGGATTGGGTCGGCGAGTTCCTCCGCTGAACTGCGGACCCAAAGGGCTAGGGAGGAATCATCCAGGGATCCGAATGAGTGGAATCTCCTGGGAAAGAAAGCGCACAGTTTTACCTCAGCCGAGGGAAAGGGCGCCAGGTGCAAGCGATCAACCCGGCCAGTCCGTCAGCGTGTTACTGAGTTCTACAGGCTCGGACCTGAGAAAACACGGGACGATACTGACTCAACCCGGAGATTGTAGAATCTCACAAAGGTATTTGATGTTGCCCAATCTGCTGCTCTACATATGTCTAGAAGGGAGGTGCCCCTGGCCAGTGCCCACGAGGATGCAATACTCCTTGTTGAGTGTGCTCGGGCCCGTAAGGGGGGGGGGGGGGGGGGGGGTACAGCCTGGGTGTGAAATGGCGTCCACAACCCAGTGGGAAAACCTCTGTTTGGAGACAGTGTTCCCTTTCCGCTGTCCTCCAAAGCAGACAAAGAGCTGTTCAGAACATCTAAAGCTCTGCGTGTGGTCCAAGTAGGTACGCAAAGCATGTACCAGACACAGCAACAAAGGGGCTGGGTCTGCCTCCTCCCAGGGCAGCGCTTGCAGATTCACTACCTGGTCTCTAAAGGGCCATGGTAGGAACCTTGGGCACATAGCCCGGTCGTGGTCTTAGGATCACATATGTGTCTGCCGGACCGAACTCCAGGCAAGTGTCGCTAACAGAGAACGCTTGCAGGTTCCCGAGCCTTTGATGGAGGCAATCGTGATCATCAGGGCTGTCTTTAGAGAGAGGGCCCTGAGTCCAACTGATTCTAGCGGCTCGAAGGGAGGTCTCTGGAGGCCCACGAAGACCACTGAGAGATCCCAGGAGGGGAACAGGCTTGGCCGGGAGGGATTCAACCTGCCAGCACCTCTTAGGAACCTGATGATTAAGTCGTGCTTACCCAAAGACTTGCTGTCTACTGCATCGTGGTGGGCCGCGATAGCTAGATCTTCCGCATCCCGTCAAGGTGCAAGACGTGGAGGTTCCAACGGTCTGGGTGCAGATGCCAGAGCGTGCCCCGTCCCTGAGAAAGAAGGTCTTTCCTCAGGGGAATTCGCCAGGCAGGGGCTGTCACAAGGGGTACGAGGTCCGAGAACCAGGCCCGGGTGGGCCAATAGGGAGCCACTAGGGTGACTTGTTCCTCATCCTCCCTGACCTTGCACAGCACCTGTGCAAGAAGGCTCACTGGGGGAAATGCATACTTGCGCAGCCCCGCAGGCCAGCTGTGTGCCTATACATCTGCCCCGAGGGGAGGATGTGGAGTGGCGTGCTTTCAGTTGAAAGCGTGCTGCGACCGCAACATTGCCATGGTCATGCTCTTGCAGTGAGAACATGAACCATCCACAAAAGCTGCCTCTGTGTGATCGCTGCCCAGACACACAAGACAACACCTGTGGCCATCTGAAGCAGAGAGCACTTTACCGCATCCAGGAACTACAAAGGGGCAGAAAAGCATCTTTAAAAAGAAGAGGACGTTCAACGCCACTGTATATTGCTTTATTAGAGGAAAATACACTTTTACAAGAAATATCACTCTTTAATAGCTTTTTAGCTCTGCGCTGTTGAAGCGCCCAGGGGCAAACTGCACTGCCGTTCAGGAAGGAGAAAGCCACTGAAGTGCGCCGTAAATCCAACAGCAGAGTATGTCAGAGGAACAAGAACGGGTGTGTGACTCGCAGCTCACTGCAACCATGACCATCAGCTCCGAAGAAAATTTCTGAATGAACTTGACGTATTTCCCCGCCTTTATACCCGTAGGTCCGGGGGCGGGGTATGCAAATACTGTCTGCCAACGTCTCATTGGCCTTTTTTCATAGATCAGAGGCATATTCGGTACTCAAGAGAGACCTCTAGTGTTGCATCTTCGACACAACGTTGAAGTGAGCGACAGACAGGGAACTGTAAACAATAAAGTAACATAATTGAATATCTTTTTCTTTCTTTTTTTTTTACTATCAAGCAATTGTGGGGGGAAGGGTATGACAAACAAATAATACTTGCATTTTTATTTTTACTTTGTTTCATTTATTGCAATGATTCTTTGAAATCTGCAATTTTATAATGGGAGTCAATCAGTCGCCTGTTTAAAAATGGGTCTCAGTATATTCCCACCGGTCACAATTGTGACCACTTACTTGTTTACTGATTTATATGAGGCAGAGCAATCTTATTTATAAATGAATAACAGACCCTTTAAAAATTAGATGTACAAAATATGGTAGTTGCAAATATATCATGGCAGGTGTTATTTGCTTCCTTTTTATGGAGTTTTGACACAGACATAATCTTTTGAGGAGCACAGTGGAATTAAAGGGCTCTGGTCATGTGACTATTAGCACCACTCATATAAAAACAAAGTTCACATGAAATCAAGACAGTTTGCACTGTCATTTACTATTGACAGCTCTTTTAAAAATATATCATCAACACTTTTTAGACCCTTCAAATTTCAAACATTGTAGCTGGTGGGGTTAAATGTGTTCAATGAATCTACAATATAGGTGCATCCCAAATCACACACTTCTGCACTATTCTATGCCATTTTGTAGTGTAAGTAGTGTGAGTAGTGTTCACACTGAGAATGCAACAAAAAGAAGAGTAATATGAGTACCCATATGATGTACTTCTTCATCTGCAAAAAATTTGTCTGGAATGTTGGATATTTCATGCATGCAGGTCTTGTGGCTTGCCGTATGTAGCGGAAAAGGCGGGATTATCTGTTCGCGATGGTAGCCTGATGTAACAATTGTAATTAATGATGAATGTGGCACCTACCAAAAATTCTGTGAAGACAGCACCTTATAAATGTGAGTTGAATGCTTTGCCGTCATTCATGCTGTGAATATGTGCATTATTTGAGATAAGTGTTGGACTGAGTTTGGCTATCTTGTTTTGTGATGGATTGCATGCATTTGCCTTTCTTCAGCTAAAAAACAGGGAATTTTTCATTCATGGGACAGTACTACACTTTGAAAATTCATATGCTAGATGGCTGAGAGCATATTGTAAGTGAATGCAGTAATGTGTAGTGCGTCATTTTGGACACAGCTTATGTAGATTTGTTTTATAATGTATCTTAGTTTCTGAAGGAAAGTTGGCCTACACATTAGCTGATGGCTGCTGGCATCCTCTTCTCTAGCCAGCTGGCCCTCTTCAAACATGACTATCACCAGACTACATTATTATTTGAACTCTCTCTGAGTAATAACTTCATTAGGACTTGCTTCTGAAGTTTCATCCAAATGTTTCTCTTTTATCTATATTCATCGCTCACACTCTGTGCAAACACCACTGGCTCTCATTTTCAAACAGTTTAAATTATTGTTTAAACATTATATTACTATTATTTAAGCATTTTGGAGATTGCTGATGGGACAAAGATCTGCTGGGTAAATTAAACTCTGTGGGTGTCTCTGTGTGATAGAGCGACAGATGGAAATGAACGTGTGACACCTTCACTTTTTTTCTCCACAATTTATCTGGTTCCTAATCAGATTTGCTCCGCTAATAAACCCTAAGTGAAAAAGGAGTAAGTGGAAGTATCTAATGTCCTCAGGAATTTTAGGGAATGTATGAGCATCTGGCTTGCTCTTGTCTGAGAGGAGATTTTTCTCTGAGTGCTGCAAGAAGTGCTCAACTAAGCCTCAATCAGAGATGCAACACACAGTCCACCTTTTAAGTATAATTAGAGCCAGGCGTATGCTTTAATTTAACCACAGTACTACAAACTGACTAAGCTCTTGTAATGGTAGGGGGAGTTAATGGGTGTCAATTACAGAAAAAAATCAAAAGTGAAAGAGAGAAGGAAATAGAATAGCAGGATATTTCCATCTGGATTAGTCTGCTTTTCGTAAATGAAATGTTTTGTGGCATTCTGAGACAGATCATTCTCTGGCAGGGAGATGCTGCTGACATGTGTGAGAATATCCACTGTCTACTACTGCTTTTCAGTCGCAGCACATTTAATCTCTGTATTGACTCTATTAGATAATTAGGCCAGGAAAATTAAAATAAAAGGTGAAGGAGGGTGATTATCTTGAAACATTTCAAGAAACTGTCTTCATCCTAATTTACCTTAAGATCAAAAGAAACAAATATGAAAATACAGTATATAATCATAAACAATTCTCATTATCGTAATTCAAAACAGATGGTAATTATGATATTCTCATTACTGCATCTTAGAGTATAGAACCTACAATAATTATTTTCCATAACAAGTATGTCTTTTTGTGGTTTGAAGGCTACATACAGGGAAATTGCATAATAAATATTGCCATTTCTAAACTATCAGTTTGCAGTTCCACTAGTTTAATACACTGACCTGCAAACTCATCAGTTACTTTTTTAATTATTGAAGAAGTACAAAAACCTTCATTCATTTGGACTGCCCTCAGCTCATAATATGTGTGTCATTTTTGTGCCGTGTCCAGCTTCAGTTAATGTTTTGTTGCCTCCTTGTGGTCTCCCAAAGCTATCACATCAGACTTAATTGAATGGAGTGCAACTGACAGTGAATTGAAAGCACCTAAATTAGGTTTCTAATTTAAATGTTGGCTGATGTTGGCTGTGTCCGAAACCAAAGGTAGCTGTCTTTCCTCACTGCCCTATCAGTCAATGACTCAACAGACAGCATTTGCGGATATAGGTACCTCCAGAAATGGGTTTTTTGATTATCGCCATCTTGTGTCCACTAAAGGTAATGCATCTGCTTCAGTTAGTCCAACCGAACCACAATGGTCAAAAAATCTTGAACAAAATCAAGAGAGTTTTGTGATAACTAAGTGTATATTTAATAACTAAAATACTACTTTATCACTAGAAATTAAATTAAAAGTTCGAAAAAGTGAACGAAAACATACATTTATACACAAAATTGGCTATCAACTGCCTCTTTGGCCACTTTTGTTTTTCTTCTTCAGCTCAACCATTGTGGAACCGCATGCAGAGGATTGGGGGATTTGATAGGCAGCGAAACATACATTTATGCTGCCTTCTAAAATCGATCAGATGAAGGTATCTCAGTAGACAGGATGTGACATGAACATTGAATTCAGACGTGCCTTGATCCCTTTATACCTCCATTTACAGCCTCCGGAGGCAGTATTTTCCTGGTTCAGGACACAGCTGTTAATATATCGATGCCTTTAAAATTGTAAAGATAAAATAACATGGCAATCAATAATTGATATTGCAATATTTTATGACATCCCTAGTGTATATACATTATATTAGTACTCCCTACAGTCTTTCATTTTCACTGATTTGAATTTCATAATAAAAGAAAATGACTGTTAAAGTCATGAGAATCAACATTGAAAACAATGGGATTAAAAAGTTAAATGTCCTGATGTGTTATGTTAAAGGTGCTGTAAGCAATTTTAGCCACTCTGGAACTTCCACGAAACTGAGCGGTTGAATAAGACACACCCCTTCTATCAAAAACACCGCCCTCCAACAATAGCATGGAGCAGTGTGTCTTCTCACGGTTGTCAAACACAACAGTAGCAAAATAGTGCCATCAGCTGACACTGTTATGAATCTGAATATGTTGGTAAACCTGAACTTTTCACTTCAACTACTTTATGATGAGAATGCACAAAATGTTTGACAGGCAAAAAGCACATCAAAATCTTCTGATTGTCTGATCAAAGAATATGTCCACGATCACATTTTTGTTAGCTGTTTACAGTCTAGCTGTTTACAGTCTAGTGCTGTCACAGAGATCTATAAGATATCTCAGGACATTTTCAGAAATATCTTTCAGGGAGAATCCATTTTTCTGCATACCATTCCATAAAAAATTGCTTACAGCACATTTTGTCTCAATTGGGGGGCAAAATCTGCTTAAGTGTCCAAAAAAGAATGCCAAAATGCAAAAAAAAAAATCTTAATGGTCCTAAATATACTTTCATTTTTATTTATTTATTGTATTGTATTGTAGTGATTTTGGGTTTAGTATGACCAGGACATTTTCTTGACAGGTTTGGTGAGAATGAAGTTGTGTTTCTTAAATATAACAAAAACACGTTTTATGCCAAATTATGTCTGATAATTTGATCATTTCAGTCACACCTGCAATTTTACCAAACATAGAGGTCAGAATTTCAAAGTATAAAAATCCTTTCCATGACCAATGCCTATAAACATGGTGAATATATCTGAACAGCTCTGAACACTGACATATATTCATTTTGACTGTCTTCCAAAACAGGGATAAACAGCTGCATGTCAGAGCAGGGCCTGTGGTTTCCATCCATTTCAAACACTAAATGCAGGCTGCCTGTCCTTCTAACCCAGCCCTAAAGCCCGGCACTGTCTTTGGACTCACATTCTTTGACTTTGCCTAAATTTCCTCATATTTTCCATGTTTTTTTCCTTCTGTTTCTCTATTTGTAAAATACTGTATATTTAATAGTCAAGCATTGCTCTGTAGGCTTCCATTGTAAGAGAATTTACAGTATGCGCAGATGTTTTTTTTATGATTGCACATACAAACTGAGGAAAATTGTTTTCTGGGTAATCAATGCTAGAGACACTGTATTTAACAAGAATATATTCCTTTTAAACTAGATGTTTATCTCAGTTACTGTCTTTGTGTGAATTTGTTTAGATGTCATCTAACCTACATGCTTTGAGGGCATCATGAATTAATTATGTACAGTGTACTCCTAGCTGTACATTGCTATTTTTTTTAAACTGAATTGAAATGCCTTGTGAATTGAACTGCATTGTCTCCTCATAGCTATGGAATTCTTTCACTGTCTGACAGTAGATTTAGAAATGAAATCATTCTAACAATATCATCTGTCAATGAACTTCTGTTATTCAATCTTTCTAAGAGTTTTTCAAGGATAAACACGCTTAGATTTCAACAGCAGTTCAATTGATTTTTAATTACTCTGAAATGCTATCCAAATGCTGCCACAAACGGAAGCCTCCCTGAGGAGGATAATATTAAAAATAAAAAAGATTAAAACATGTTTTATCGAAATCCTCTCCAACAAATCCCACGCACTCCCCGGGCACTAAGAGCTCACCCTCTAATAAGGCCACTGTGCAGGCTGTGTGTGCTAAAGGAGGATTATTTGACATTAATATGCACCGGACGATCGTCACCATGGATTCAGTATAGCAGCCTTTGTTTGCACATCGATATTAGACTCACCAGATTTAATCAGGAAGATAAACAATGAACAGAAAAAGATAAAAGAATAAAAAAGGAGACAAAGCAGCAGAGTGCCATCTCGGATGAGTGATGGACCTCTTCCATTTGACCGACAAAGATTTTTATTTACATTTATGCATTTGGCAGACAATTTATCCTAAGTGACTTACAATGCATTTATTACAGACACAATCTACCCGGAGAACCTTAAGTTAAGTGCCTTGCTCAAGGACACAATGGTGGTGGCTGTGGGGATTGAACCAGTGACCTTCTGATTAACAGTTATGTGCTTTAGCCCACTACACCACCACCACTCCTTATATGATGATTAGAAGCTATAGACATTAGCTCTATTTGCTTTATTGCACAACCAAATGTGTCACCCAAAGCAAACTTTCCTCTGAATATGGACTCTCTAAGGTACAGAGTAAAATGCTGGCACAGTATTTTCTGAACACTTGTCTAGTCTCTTTCAAAAGTGTTTTCTTATGGCTCTTTAAATATTATGGGTGTCCAAAAAATTATTTATAGCAATAACAATTGTGTAAAACTGCCTGTGACCCCAAAGCACAAACTTTGAATACAAATCAGTTCATGAACATTTATTTTTTCTAATTAAAATCTTTCCTTTAATATGTCTATCTCAGTAGGTCAAAGCGAAATGTCACTCAATCTTTTTCTGCTGGTTATATTGTGGTTTTTGGTAGTGAAAATTTTGTCGGTGGCCTATAGAATCTGCAAATTTCAACCTTCCACCTTGATCAAGTTCTGAATTACCTGATCTGGTCCCAGATGTAAAAAGGATTCAGAAAATGTCAGATTTTTAGAGAGTAATATCCTTATGCAACATAAGTGTAATTAACAGTAGTTCACAGCCTCAGGGTGGGAAGCAAAACACTAGGAATTTTCTTGAATTAAAAAACTGTTGCTAATCTTTTGACACCTGTAGATGGTGGCAGAAGTATGGATAATTTACAGTTAAAATTGTTTGCTTAATATTTGACCAATGAGAATAATTAGAAGATCGTTGTTAGATGAACACAAAAGTTTATAAGGCAAAATGTACAGAAAATATTTTAAAGCTGTTAAAAGATGTACTGATGTAAATAAAAAAGGACACTGAATAGAAGTGGGTTGTTGAAGATGCTGCACAGATGGTCACACTGTCTGTCTGTCTGTCTCTCTCAAGCCGTTCTCATCTACATCCAGCTGAATGCTCCTCTTGCCTAAACTACTGATTGTCTTCTCTCAGCCTCTCCCAGACTTTTCAATATTGACAGAATAACACAGAAAAACATGTATAGGGACAGAGAGAGAAATTAGAAAAATAAAAGGGAGAGAAAAGAACATTTGAAGGTCCTGAGATGGCCAAGGAAATACATGCGATGGATGGAAGAAAGAGAGACAACGAAGTCTATTTGGACATTTATGAAAGATGACAGAATATATGGCAAATGGCATAGGGGTAAATGAGAAAATGTGAGAAGTATGTTAGGGGCCTTCAGACTGAATATTTTTTTGCACAAATAAAAAAGAATAAATAGAGTAGAATGCAGGTGTCATGCAATACGTTATTAAAACTTGTCCTTTTCAACAAGACATAGCATCTAAAAAACTGTGAAGCTCCTGCATGTGATACGTGCAACATTTACATAGAAATACAACAGAAAAACAGATGGACACAAAATGGGTTCAGTGGAGGTTTCCAGAGGTCTGGGTGCGTGTACAGAACATACAGTAGCCCCAAAAGTACTTGGACACTTCAGTCAAAATTGTATGAATGATATTTAATTAATTAACAAAATATCAAATTAAATGGCATTTATTTAAAAGAAAGATGGCACAAGCACAATTTTATAGCACACTTTTTAAAGTTTGTTCCCCTTCTGTCACTCACTCGACGTTGTGTCGAATGAAGTGACACAAGGGGTCTTCCTGGGACGCCAAACGTACCTCTGAACCTGAGAAAAGGCCAATGTCAAGTTGGCAGACTGAATTTGCATACTAGTATAAAGGGAAGCGGGTCAGCGAGTGCCAGTCAGAATATTTCTTCAGAGCTGAACTGTTGTGCAACAGCAAGCTGAATTTCACCACTGTTTCACTCACTGTGAGTGAGAAGCATTGCTGTTGGATCTACGGTGCATTTCCAGCTGGCGTTCTCTCTCTCGGCACGCTGTGCAGTCTACGCCCCTGAGTGCTTCGACAGCACTTTTCACTGTTAAAAGAGTGTTCTCCTCCTAAAAGTGTTTTTGATTTCTCTAAAAGAGTTTGAGTTTTCCACTCACAAAAGAGCAATACACAGCGGCGTTGAACGTCCTTTTCAGGACACGTCTTTTTCAAGATGCCTTTCCGCCCCTGTGTTGTTCCTGGAGCTGGTACCAAGACCACTCCGTCCCCCGGTGGAGGGCCGGAAGGAGAATCCTTGTTTTCATTACTTCCATTTGCCGCACAGCCATCGGGCTACAGTACCCACATTCACAAATAAAAGACCAATTTCCTCACTCCCAGGGTCATTCAGCCGGTGCATGCCATTCTCACGGCACCCCGGCCCCAAAATTCTACAGTACGTCAAATGCGATCGTCCCATTAGTGCCCCTCACGCGGAGCTTTGATGCATTGCTTTCACTTCCCAATCCGTCGCACTGGCTGGCCAGGACCATCCGACTCGGCTACTCGATTCAGTTCGCCCGGCTTCCGCCTCGTTTCAGCGGTGTTCGCTTCACTTCCGTGCGCGCCGAGAAAGCTAGCGCTTTACGAGCAGAGATCACGACCCAGCTCCTCAAGGATGCGAGATGGAGAAGTGTTTCTACAGCCCTTTCTTCATCGTACCCAAAAAAAGCGATGGGTTGTGACCAATCTTGGACCTGCGAGTTCTCAAACGGGCCTTACACAGACTGTGTTCGACAGCTAGATTGGTTCGTGGTGGTAGACCTGAAGGGCGCGTACTTCCATGTCTCCATTCTGCCTCGACACTGACCCATCTTGCGGTTCGCGTTTGACGGCCAGGCGTATCATTACAAGGTCCTCCCCTTAGGCCTGTCCCTGTACCCTCACGTCTTCACGAAGATCGCAGAGGCAGCTCTTGCCCCTCTAAGGGAAGTGGGCATCTGCATACTACCTTGACGACTGGCTCATCCTGGCTAACTGGAGAGAGTTACTGTGCGCTCACAGGGACCAGGTGCTCAGGCACCTCAGCCGTCTAGCACACAGTCAGTGCTCAGGTGCCTCGCTCTCTTCAAGCTGGCACAGCAGTTCCTCTAAAACAATGCCAGAGGCTCCAGTGGACGTGCTGTCACGGCATGTTTCGCCCAGCAGAGAGTGGAGGCTCCTCCCCCAGGTGGTCCAGCTGATTTGGGACCAATTTGGCAAGGCACAGATAGATCTCTATGCCTCCCAAGACAACTCCCACTGTTTGCTCTGGTACTCTCTGACAGGAGCTCGTCTTGGGACAGATGCGCTGGTACACAGCTGGCCCCGGGGGCTGCGCAAGTACGCATTTCCCCCAGTGAGCCTTCTCCAAACAAAGGTTAGCTCACTAGGTCATTGATGCTATTTCTTTAGCTTATCACACCCAGGCCGTGTCCGCCCCCTTCGAGCACACTCTACGAGAAGAATGGCATCCTCGTGGGCACTGACCCATGGCACCTCCTTAGCAGACATCTGCAGAGCAGCGGGCTGGGCAACACCCAATACCTTTGCCAGATTTTACAATCTCAGGGTCTTGTCCCATGTTTTGTCAGGTCCAAGCCGGTAGAACTCTGTAATGCGGCACAACCGACCATGTGTCCCGCTTGCACACAGCGCCCTTCATCAAGTTGATCCAGTGCGCCTTCTATCCTAGGTTAGCCACTAAGTGTCGCTCCCTGGATGTTCTCCTCCCTAGCCTTCTGGCCTGCGAATTCAGCAGAGCAATTCATGTCCAGACCCACAATGAGTCACAGGTGCTCTGTACTGGGCTCGGTTCCCTTTTCAGGCAAACTACTCGTAATGTATTTCCTGTGGTATGGTCCCTCTATCAGCAGACCCGCATTTTCCTTGGGCAGCCCTGCTGTCTTGCAGGGTTTGCTGCCATGCTAGTCATGTAGCACATGCTCCCCCCCTCAGGGGTGTGGGGAACCTAAGGTCTGTATGTGACATCACTTTGGGGGCATTGTGGAGAGCTACGTGCAGCCGACACAGTTGCCTATAGCACGCAGTAGCCGCTTGCACCTGTCTCGACAGTTCACGTAACACGGTCAGTCCATGATGTTTTTATATGGGACCCCTTGTGTCACTTCATTCGACACAACGTTGAGTGAGTGACAGAAGGGGAACACATGGTTACTGTTGTAACCTCCATTCCCCGAGGGAAGGAACGAGATGTTGTGTCCCTCCTGCCACAGCACTAGACCTACCACTGTAAACGGCCGTACCTTATTTTCAGCTCCTCAGTGCAAAATCCTGACTGGCACTCAATGCCCCGCTTCCCTTTATACCCATATGTCTGGGGTGGGGCATGCAAATTCAGTCTGCCAACTTGACATTGGCCTTTTCTCAGGTTCAGAGGTACGTTTGGCATCTCAGGAAGACCCCTTGTGTCACTTCAGTCGTCTTGTTCCTTCCTTCGGGGAATGGAGGTTAAACAGTAACCATGACGTTTTCAATAATAAAACAATAGATATACTGTTCAAAATTAAGAAAAGTATTTATACACTTTCTGGTTGTCAAACATTAGTGGAACATACTGTAAACTTAGTTAATGTATTGAACAAAACTTCTGGTTACTCTACTAGGACACCTGTGTAAACTTAATACACTTCATAATCCATTAAAATGACCTTGGAACTAATTGGTTAAAAGTAACTGCAAAAATGGCTCACAAAATGAGATGGCATTCTTAAATGATATTCTTACTGTTCATATCCAAAGTATGGATTACTGTGGCCTCAAAAAGGAAAAAACAAACTAAAACAAAACTGCACAGGTAGGCTAGGCTTCAGCCAACAACCATGAACTGATCTGATGATTGTAAAACTTCCATATGTCTCGCTTTTTCTTGGCCCTTTCACATTTCTCTCCATTTCATCTTTCACTGCGCTCTGTCCATCATAATTAAAGAACATATTACAGTCTCTGGCTGACAAACCAACTGCCATTCAGCTTACAATGAAAACTAATGAGAGGGCTGTGCTGTGTTTGCTTATCCCACTGTGTCCCTGAGGAGGGCTGGTCCTCTCACATGATGGAAAGCTCCAGACCTCACTCTTTTTCCCAGAAAAAGGACACTATAAAAAAGGATGTAGCATTTTGGGCAATGTCACTCACGCACACTTACACTGGCACATTCGGTAAACAATGTGTCCGATCAATATTGAACGATTTTGGCAAGCGCTGCCTCAGCACAAAATGGAAAAATGCAGTAGAATTATATAATTTTAAGGAATTGACGGCTCTTTTCAAACTCTTTTTGCATATTTTCTTTCTCACATTCTGTTCCACAATTTCCTTTGTCACTGAAATAATAAATTTGTTGAGATTTCATTAGCCATCACTGATGGACTTCATAAGCCTTGCCTCTGGGAATTCATCCAGTTCAACCTTTTGCAAGATTGCATGTCTTTAATGTTTGTCCTCATATAATTAAAGGAATAGTTAGAAAAAAAAAATTCTAATTCTATCATAATTTACTCACCTTCATGTTGTTCCAAGCCTGTATGCCTTACTTTCTTCTATGGAACACAAAAGGAGATGCCTCAGTCACTGTTCACTTTTATTAAATCTATTTTTTCATATAATGAAAGTCAATAGTGACTGCAAGAACTCTGCCAAACACTTTTGTCTTCCACTGGAGAAAGAAAGTCATATGGGTTTGTAATAACATGAGTGTGAGAAAATGATAGCAGGATTTCCATTTTTTGGTGAACTATCCCTTTAAGTTTGCATGTTTCGTTTCAATGGATCTGAATATTCAAACATTTCTATTGGATATTCATACCTTGGAATAACTTGGCATCCATTGGGAATTTAGCCTGTTGATATATATATATATATATATATATATATATATATATATATATATATATATATATATATATAATTAATGATAACAAATTATACATCTTTTCAAAGGTCTAAGGATTCAACATTGATATCCGATCTCTGTTTCACGATAACAATGCTCAAGAAACAAAAATCTAGTTATCTGTGCCAGAAGTACAAATGAAAACATGCAATATCAAAACGGGACTTCATACCTTTATTATGAAAATGCAATCGCCAGATGAATCCAGTTTGCCACACTTGGGTCAATTGTCCATGACAAGTGTTCAATGAAAAACAACCAATAGCACTTTTTGTCCATAAAAGTGATAAATCTGAGAAATATTGATATATTCTCCATTGTTTACATGAGATCTCACCTGAAAGAATTACCCTTCCTCATCGTTCTTCAACAAACTATAGTAACAAATAGTGCCAATGACTGAGTAAAGTATATTCAGCAGCAGCTGCTCAAACCAGCATTGCAATGCTACCCATTAAACACACCAGCACTGCAATGTGTCCCTATTCAGCCACCATACCACAGCCCAAATATCCATTTGGCCTTGACTTTAGGGAATCCCCTCTGCCAGAGTATTAACAGGCACACTCATATTTGTGTGTATGAATGAAATTAAACAGGGCCACAAACACACACACAGATTGGCCAACATTTAAATGGGGCAGGTGGTGATATGTGCCTGGCTAATCAGTCCAGCCATTTACTCAAGCAACACAAATGTACAGTGTGTGTCTGTGTGTGTGTGTGTGTGGGAGGGGGGGGGGGGGGGGGGGGGGGGGGGTTATTATCGTAAACTGAAATGAAAACTAAAAAATAGTAAAATGAAATAAGAGAATAATTAGAAAAACTGAAACTAAACTAAAATACATATTCATGGCACTGAAAAAAACAAAATAAAATTAAAATCTGAAAAAATATTTAGTTTTCGTTTTTGTTGTAATAGGTTAACTTGATGATGCCACTAGGTGACCAGATTTATATATATATTAGGGCTGTCGATTTAACGCGTTAGTAACGTGTGATTAATTTTACAAAAAATAACGTGTTAAAAAAATGTACGCATTTAATCGCAATGCTTTCCTGAGAATTTCCTAAGAAATGCAAGCTTGTAGTACCACCTGTTCACTCCAGAGGGCAGTAAGTGAAATTTCAGCTGTGTGAGCAACACATAGTTTATTACAGTGAACAAAACATCAACAACCCTTCAGTGGACACACTTGAAGGTGCACAAATGCGACTAAGGGATCTCAAGATGTGTTTAAAGATTGAGTATTAAACTATATTTAACTTGACACAGTGACCTAAACATTTTATTTTTATGACGCAACACACCCGAGACGTGACACAAGCATGTCTGACGCAGGTCGTATGGTCTTTACCTCACAAATATTGAATTACCAACAAGGTTAAGGAGGTGTCCTTTAATCTGTTATACCGTTTTTACCCAGTCAGTCTTTATTTAAGAAACATGCTCCCTGAAATAGATCCACTTTGCTCCTTCTGTAATGCTGTAGATGAATCTGCCCCTCACCTTTTTTGGGAATGTGTCCACGCTGTACTATTTTGGAGAAAATGTTGTTTATTTGTACGTACCTCTATTTTAACTAGTTTTTCTTTGCTATATAAAGACGTTTAATTTGGTTTTCACAGTTTTGATAACTTCAGTAAATGTTTTCTGATTAATCTGTTTATTTTTCTTGCCAAGTTTTTTATACATAATTGTAAATTTATGTCTAGAAAGCCTCTATTTGCCCTTTTTTGTAAAGACTTGAAATATTATTTAAATACTCTTTGTACCTCCAACAACTCCAAAGATTTGAAAACCATTGCACTATGTAATGAATATAATGTCTTGGCATTATTGTAAAACATATCTGTAGTATTGTGTACTATGTATACCCCTGGCTTGTTTCTAAAAAAAAATTAAAAATGTCAGACACAGGTGTACATTGACGGGTCCTTAAACAAGCCCTCATAATAAATCTCCAACTGATTGACAAATTCACTTGTGAAATGGATTTCTGTGAACTGTCTGCCAATGATAGTATTATGTTCATTAATATGGTAGTAAACAATACATTGTATTCTAAAGCCGCTTTTGTATTGTCTTATCAATGATTAACACTTCTGCTACAAGAATGTAATGCATTTTAATTACCTGAATATTTTGTTATTTTATATATATATATATATATATACACACAGTATCTCACAAAAGTGAGTACACCTCTCACATTTTTGTAAATATTTGATTCTATCTTTTCATGTGACAACACTGAAGAAACAGTGTAAATTTGCTGTCCCCTCAAAATAACTCAACACACAGCCATTAATGTCTAAACCGCTGGCAACAAAAGTGAGTACACTCCTAAGTGAAAATGTCCAAATTGGGCCCAAAGTGTCAATATTTTGTGTGGTCATCATTATTTTCCAGCACTGCTTTAACCCTCTTGGGCATGGAGTTTACCAGAGCTTCACATGACGACATCACTGAGCTGGTGGATGTTAGAGACCTTGTGCTCCTCCACCTTCCATTTGAAGATGCCCCGCAGATGCTCAACAGGGTCTAGGTCTGGAGACATGCTTGGCCAATCCATCACCTTCACCCCCAGCTTCTTTAGCAAGGCAGTGGTCATCTTGGAGGTGTGTTTGGGGTTGTTATCATGCTGGAATACTGCCCTGTGGCCCAGTCTCCGAAGCAAGGGGATCATGCGTATGTCACAGTACATGTTGGCATTCATGGTTCCCTCAATGAACTGTAGCTCCCCAGTGCCGGCAGCACTCATGCAGCCCCAGACCATGACACTCCCACCACCATGCTTGACTGTAGGCAAGACACACTTGTCTTTGTATTCCTCACCTGGTTGCCACCACACACGCTTGACACCAACTGAACCAAATAAGTTTATCTTGGTCTCATCAGACCACAGCACATGGTTCCAGTAATCCATGTCCTTAGTCTGCTTGTCTTCAGCAAACTGTTTGCGGGCTTTCTTGTGCATCATCTTTAGAAGAGGCTTCCTTCTTGGACGACAGCCATGCAGACCAATTTGTTGCAGTGTGCGGCGTATGGTCTGAGCACTGACAGGCTGACCCGACACCCATTCAACCTCTGCAGCAATGCTGGCAGCACTCATACATCTATTTCCCAAAGACAACCTCTGGATATGATGCTGAGCACGTGCATTCAACTTCTTTGGTCGACCATGGCGCGAGGCCTGTTCTGAGTGGAACCTGTCCTGTTAAACCGCTGTATGGTCTTGGCCATCATGCTGCAGCTCACTGTCAGGGTCTTGGCAGTCTTCTTATAGCCTATGCCATCTTTATGTAGAGCAAAAATTCTTCTTTTCAGATCCTCAGAGAGTTCTTTGCCATGAGGTGCCATGTTGAACTTCCAGTGACCAGTTTGAGGGCGTGTGAGAGTGATGACACCAAATTTAACACACCTGCTCCCCATTCACACCTGAGACCTTGTAACACTATTAAGTCACATGACACCGGGGAGGGAAAATGGCTATGTAAAACAGATCATATTCATGGGCAAGGAAGAGGCGAGAAACCGGCTGAACATATAAACTAAAGGTTTAATGGAGAACTCAAAAGACAAACACATAATAGGACGGACATGTCCGTAATTGAGCTCTCTCTCTCGATCGCCGTCTGCGAGTGGCCTTTATCCCTCTTGACGGCTTAATTAGCCTAATATGGGACCGGGCGTGCGTAATCAATGGACATTTTCACTTAGGGGTGTACTCACTTTTGTTGCCAGCGGTTTAGACATTAATGGATGTGTGTTTAGATATTTTGAGGGGACAGCAAATTTACACTGTTATACAAGCTGTACACTCACTACTTTACTACTTTAAAGTGTCATTTTGGTGTCATTTCTTCAGTGTTCAGTCACATGAAAAGATATAATAAAATATTTACAAACTGTGAGGGGTGTACTCTTTTTTGTGAGATACTATATATATATATATATATATATATATATATATATATATATATATATATATATATATATTTTTTTTTTTTTTTTTTTTTAAATATATATTTTTTGAATATTTAAAGATAACTATGTATAATTATTTCATCATTATATATTGAATTGTTGTTATATGAGGGGCTTTCTCAGCAAATATTTGTACATGCGATTAACCGCGATGAATTAATCGGGACACCATGTAATTAATTCGATTAAAAATTGGAATCGTTTGACAGCCCTAATATATATATGTGTGTGTGTGTGTGTGTGTGTGTGTGTGTGTGTGTGTGTGTGTGTAGGCAATATGATGTTAAAACATAGAAAACAGAAACAATATAATATCCAGTAATTTATTCTGACTTTCAATTTAAATTCCCCCGAACACCCCCCCCCCCCCACCCCCCCCACACACACAGACACACAGCCATCCTCACAAAAACATGTGAAAGCTGAATCCTGTATGAACTATAGATGATATCCCCTAACCCTACCCCTAAACCTAACCCATACAATAAACTTTCTGCATTTTTACATTTTCAGAAAAACTTAATTTAGTGTGACTTTTACTTTTAAGTGATTTGAATTATGGGGACACTAGGAATGTCCTCATAAACCACATTTATAGCATAATACCCTTATAATTGCCAGTTTTTAACATAAAAAAATGTCCTCGTAAACCACCCAAACCCGCTCACACACACACACGCACGCACGCACACACACATGTACACTGACAATCAGTGATTTGTTTTACATTTCATTTGGAATTGGTATAGAGTTTTTTTTTTTATTTTCAGTTTTCAAAGTTGCGACTATAGAGGACTTTGTGGTTAAAATTAAATAAAAAATAAGCATTCTTCATCCAAATCCAAATCTGAATTACATGTTTTCATGGAATGTAATATCAGTAATGAAATTCAGTTGGTCTTTTTAAAGATAAAAGATTTGTAATATTATAAGTATTATTTACAAACTGTATATTTGGGTGTCCATCTATATGACCCACGTTGCACAAATGCCTGTTTTCCCCAGTCTATATGTATCCCTTAATATAAAAACTAAAATTAAAATAAAAACTAAATGTCACGCTTTTGGACCATCTCGGTTGCGTTGCATCATAAACATACAATTTGTAAGTCACAGTATGAAGTTAAACAAAGTTTGAAACTTAAAAAAAAATGCATCTTGAGATCCTCTTCATCACGCTGTATTTGTACACAAGAACATATTATCAACTTGTGTTGTCTGCTCTGGGTAAGTGTGGTTGGTTCTGTCTATTTGAGCTGCATGTTGCCTATACAGCGAGTTTCGCTTACTGCCCCTTGGAGAAACCAGGTGGTACTCCATGCTTTAATTGCTCATGTG
The DNA here is from genome assembly GCA_032164185.1 of Moxostoma hubbsi. Lineage (NCBI taxonomy): Eukaryota > Metazoa > Chordata > Actinopteri > Cypriniformes > Catostomidae > Moxostoma > Moxostoma hubbsi. The sequence goes on along the minus strand of JAVLUX010000007.1, from coordinate 29,102,493 downwards.
GAAGGAATATTCCTTGTTATGGTCTGGGGACATGATTAATTGCGCTAATTTTTTTTAACGCACATTTTTTATAGAATTAATTGCACTGAATTAACGGGTTAAATCGACAGCCCTAGTTATTACATTTGCCTGCTAACATTTTACATTATGTAGGAAAGAACACACACACACACACACACACACACAAACTCAAACACACATTGGCGTTGATTATAATATTGTATAAGGGTTTGCTCTAACACCTTTGCCCACAAAGCTCCCCCTTGGGTCTCGAAAAAATCTTTCAAAGAGAACTCTTAATTAGATGGAACAGAGGTCATCTAGAACTAGAACACAAGGACACACAAATACGCATCCACACAAACACTTTCATGTTTTTTTTTGTTTTTTTTTACATTAGACATTAGTACTTATCTGAAGCCTAACTTCTCATCTAATAATGAACTGGAAAAAAAGACAGGCTGTCACATTCATTGCTTCTTTGAATGTGTTCACATTTCACAGCTTGTTGTGAGAAAGATACAGGCAGCCAGGCTGGCTGCTACACAGCTGTACATATTCATGCCTTCACCCGCTCTAACTTTAATATACCAGACAGATTACAGAAATCCTCAGCAATTTGCCCAAATGCTGTCGAGTGATACTCAAACAATATTAGAGAAGGAGATTTTAACTAATTTGAATTAATTTACTTTGTGTGAACCGTACGACTTAAGCTATAAGCAACTATGGTGACTGCAGTGCCACTAGCGTTCAGTTTGTGATTTGTCAGATCAAGGAGGTTTATAATACCCAGAGAGAGCTTTCCGTAAACATTTCCATTTATCTCAATGACAGCTATTCAGCTGGTACAGGAACCACAGAAGTTTTTGAGCCAGTTACCTGAGCCAAAAATGCCATTTGAGTCGATGTCATGGCACACTGATTGGCCGATGACACCAGAGGAAGTGCACAGACCCAAACCCTTCACTAGTGACTATCCTGAGCTGTGATATCAAAGGCAGCAAACTGGGAAAAATGGAACTCCATTTTATGATTTTAAGAGCCCTACAAAAAGATTCTGGCACTGGTAAAAAATCTACTTAACTATAGTAAAATATATATGTATATATGTGGTGGCGTAGTGGCTAGAGCACAGGGCTGCTAATCAGAAGGTCGCTGGTTCAAACCCCACGGCCCTTGAGCAAGGCACTTAACTCCAGGTTGCTCCGGGGGGATTGTCCCTGTAATAAGGGCTCTGTAAGTCGCTTTGGATAAAAGCGTCTGTCAAATGCGTAAATGTAAAAAAAAAAAATATATATATATATATAAAATGTCAGAATGTGCAGATAATTTTGAAAAAGTTTTTTGCAACCAGATGGTATAGGTACATATTGATCACACTGTGAATTCAGCAACAGTAGGTCAAAAGTTCTGCTGCTGAAATTGGTCTGTGCTTACAGAAAATCTACCCCCCAGTAGCCGAAGCTAGAAGTGTTTTTGAATGTATGTGCACTTGAGCTCCAGTTTCCAGATTAAATTTCCACAGGGTGGTGCCAAAATCAAGGTATAAAGCTAGTTGTTTATAGTTTTAAATGACATAATACAGCCAGCAGGAATTCCTATTTTACCCAAACTCCAAACCTTAACTAAAATCAGTGGAAAAAAATTAGAATTTTAAAGCAAAAACGCATCATCCAAATAGCGCTTATCATTGTTTATGTGAACGTGACGAATTCCTGGTTCCAGGAATCAGAACCCATGTTTTTGAAGTTGTTCATGCAAATTCGTCAGTATGAGGTTGATTTCAGGGTATATGAACTTTCAGAAGCAACAAGACAAATTTCTTGTGTGACCTTGTTGGTATTTATGGCACCAACCAGCATCATATTTTCTGTATTTCCCATTCCTGTTACTGAACTTTGTTTGTTTTCTATACCTCTATTTCTGTTTCTCATTCTCATATAGGTGCGAGCCAGTGCGATTGCCCAGGATGCTGATCAGAACTATGACTATGCCTCTAACAGTGTGATTCTGCATCTAGACGCTGGCGATGAAGTCTACATCAAACTGGATGGCGGTAAAGCCCACGGAGGCAACAATAACAAATATAGCACCTTCTCTGGCTTCATTCTTTATGCTGACTGAATTTGCAGAAATAAAGTGGGATAGACAGAGATGTAGTAAATGGAAAAAGAAAGTAAAGGACAGAGCATTCATCATCCCAGCTCTTTATTTAACCAGGATCTCTCCATCGCTTCAACACACATCTTCACGTGAGTGCTGTTTCCACAGCTGAAGAAGTTTAATTGACAGAACTGAAAGAGACTGAAAGAGCTTCTCTTTGAATCACCTTATTCATTGGGAAAATACAAGGATAAAAAGTGATAAAATTGTTTTTTTTTTTCTTTTTTGGTGTTGAAAGGACAGTTTGTCTTTCTTGTTTTAAGACTCCAGGATTGACTGGCTGAGACCTTTCCCCTCAACATTGTGTGCTTCTACTTAGTAAAACTTTTCTTCACCAACATCTGTCTATTGGAAAAAGGAGAATGTTAAAAATATCCTAACACCATGTGGAGTATGTTACTTTTGAAGGCTTTTGAAGGATCAAATGAGATATAGTTACAATAAGATTTAATTAAAAATGCTTGTGTTCTCATTGGGCACAGCACCCCCTGTTGGCTGTTGTTGGTAACTGAGCTCCTTTTATGTTCTTTTTGTATGTGTTGTACTCTGTTGGGACTGCAGTGGCTGATGACCATTGTGGATGAATGTTATTCCTTACAAGCACTTAAAACAATTGCTACTCTGATACACAATGTCACTCCCTTCCCTTGACTCTTTTCCTCCCCTGTCAATTAGCACTCGACCCTGACATCGACTCTTTCAACCTTATCCTGCTCCCCTGTGCCCTTGAGGAAATGGCAGATGAGTTTATTCACTTTCTATGAATATAAGCAACAGTTAATGATGGTACATAGGATTTTTAGGTAAGTTTTAGGACAGGTTAACTTGTGCATTGGACAAGAAAAAATTAAGGAATATTTTACTGACACCAAATTACCAAAAAGTAATGTATGGCAAAATTTAGGCAAAAACATCTGCATTATGAATATCACTTAGTCATAGTAATGCTGCTTTATAGCAGCAAATTGCTCTCTGCTTTTAGAAACATGAATATGCCATCATATTATGAGAGCACTCTCATTGGGCTTTGAATTCAGAGTTGCATAATTGGAACTTTTTGGTAAAATTATTATGTCTGAATTGTTTGCTACAAGTGTTTCTGGGGGGTACAAAGGGGCAGAGGGGAGTTGAGCAGCTTGTAACTCAGTTATTACTGCTAAGAATTGCAACAAAATGCAGTAAGAATATTTATGAAATATAATTTTTTCTGATGGGGTGAATAATTGCTTGCAAATGAGGTTTATTTGTAAGCTTTCACATGTGTTTGTGAGGATGGCTGTGTGTGTGTGTGTGTGTGTGTGTGTGTGTGTGTGTGTGTGTGTGTGTGTGTGTGTGTGTGTGTGTGTGTGTGTGTGTGTCAGTACCAACACCAGTGCATGAACTGTTTTTCGTCTTTGCCACATTATTGTTTGAGAAATGTTCTATACTTTAGCCAGTCAAAGATGCGATATAGAGCAAATGAGACTGCATCAGACATGTTTAGCTAAGCCTCTGCAGAGAAGATATAAAAGAAACAATAAAGTTGTAAATTAAATAAATATATGCTATGTTTGTCAGTCCTACTCTATCTTTTGGAAATGTTGAATAAATTTGAATAACAAATGGGACATTTAAAATCTGTGGTGTAATGATTTTTTTTTTTCTTCCAGTAAAACAATACGAGTAAACAGTTTCTGGGTAAATAGAATACTATTTGCATAAATATTCAGATTTATCTAATATTTTACACTACAGCAAATTTAATGCATTAATTTGACATTAAGCCAATTTAAAGAGGAAGGTGACTGATATTCATGTTTACTACACTGTGTATGACTCTCTTTTTTTCTCCTTTCATAGATTCCTTCCTCCCATCTCTCTATTTTTATCTCTTACCTGTCACCTGGCCTAACTCAAAAAAGCACACAGGGAAAAACACAGTTGTAGACGTAACAAAAGCTTTCATTAAGTGTGCTTGTGTGTGCCTCATTGCTTGATTTGCATTGTCACCTCTGTTGCATCGCAGGACACTTTCTTCCAGAGGACACATTTAAAACACCCAGCCTTGGTGTTCTGAGCAGTCACTCCTACAGAGAGAGAGAGAGAGAGAGAGAATGTGAATTACTGGTAGATATTTGCAAAATACATCATGTAATGCTGACAGTGATTTAAATTAATGTAAATCATGCAATCACTTTGCACGAATAAGGCACACCTTAGTGTATCATTACAAATATTTGGACCTTTGAGGCAAAGGCAATAAAGGGATTTAATTTTCATTTTGTTTTGTGTGTGTGCATATGTGTGCAGCTTTGGGTGGTTTATGAGAAACACATTTTAGGTTACAAACTGGTAATTACAATGGTATTATGCTATAAATGTGGTTTATGAGGACATTTCTATTGTCCCCATAATTAAAATAGCTTAAAAATATATTAAACAAAGTTTTTTTTAGAAAATGTAGAAAGTTTTTTGTGAGGGTTAGACTGAGGGGAAGGATTAGGGTTAGGAGATAGAATCTATAGTTCATACAGTATAAAAATCATTATGTATATAGTGAGTCCTCATAACGATAGCCGCACCAGCATTTGTGTGTGCAAATTATAGTGCTGACTGGATTCACCTAGCACATTCATTTAACGCTGTTACCACAACTATTGCAATAACATTTTAATAATTTGTCAAAGATATATATTTTTCCAGGGTTTTTTTATATATATATATTTTATGGGAATTATAAGGTTATCAATAAATATAAACCAATATTTGGTCCCTGACCACCAACAAAGTGATAGCTTAATTTAGGCTAATTGTGCAATTCTGTCACTTGCAAACATGTTACTCATTCTGCCATATTTTTGGTTGTTCATTTAAATTTTAATTTACTTAATGTTTATTTTCAATTTTCAGTTTAAAATAAAACAGCTAATATAATAAATAATCTGACCTTCAGAGATTGATGACCAACATTTTTTGACGGTTAAACACCTTTTACTGACTATTTTTTGAAATGTGTCTTATAAGTGTTTCAGACTCCATATTATATACCCTATTCATGTAAAGTGCCTTTTTCTTTTTTGTGAATTCTGGATTGATGTTGTTTTCTTGTTTTCTGTCTTCTTAAGCTCCTATTTTCTCCTCTCTGTTCCTCATGTGTGCTGAGAGTCTTTTCTCACTCTAAACTCTCTTTACTGCACGTCAGCACAGAGGCCTGACAATATCATGGGTCAGAGCACCTTTTTATTCTCTCTCTCTCTCTCTCTCTCTCTCTCTCTCTCTCTCTCTCTTTGAAAGAAACTGTAATTTTCATACACACCATGTACTTAGGTGTCTCCAGGGAGCCACTAGAAAATAAGATAAAACAACAGCAACAGATATCCTGTGTTGTTTTCATCCTTCGTGAGCTGTGTCTTCAGAAAATTGACCTAGGAGGAACCCTGTTTCAAACAGTCTTCAAAGAGCCTTTCAGTTTAGTCTGATCACAGTGCAGTTTAAAGAGACTGTCTGACTGACAACAATCCAACACAGAGGAATTCTGAAAACCTGTCTGAGAGGAACTGAAGGTTTAAATTGTCTATGGGTAACAGTACACATCACAGAGCTACAGGGAGTGATTTATCAAAAAAGGTTACTTTTTTCTTCACAATATTACTTTTGATTGTAATGCACTGTAAAACAATAATTATATTATTTTACACATACATGGACATTGTATTTTGGCTTTGCTATACTGAATGCATAATTTAAATTAATTTAAACCAACTGATCTCAGTTCAGAAGACTCTGTGTTGTAAGTAAATGGTTAAACTTTTGATGTATGAAGTCATGAGGCAAAACAGCATGGCACGATCACAGCGGAGTTTGTCTTTAGGAGAAACGGCAACAAAACTACATCTGCTAAGAAAGTTTGAGTCAAAATATAAGAGTCTCTAGTTTCATCCTATATGCCATTTTTTAAATTTGAGCGATTTATCACAAAACGTCCCGCTGCTAAACACAATGTCAACTATTGTGTAATTAAGTGCATTTTTACCTTAGAAATTCTATATTTACTGTGTATTATCACATTAAGAATCAATGGGTTCATCCAAAAGCTGAATTTTTTTGCTTTCAGAGCCTTTATATGGAGTTATGATGCACCTTATGAAAATAAGGTGCATTTCAAACTGTTCTGAGACCTGTGCAGACAGACAGCAAACTGGAGGTTAAGTCATTCACTAAAAAGGGAGAAAGGGAGCATCCTATAGTTCTCTAGCTAAGTGCATTCACTACTTACATATGATTAAAAGTTCAGTTTCAGGCAGCAAATGATTTTTGGACCACTCATGTCCAAAAATGCCCACATGTTTGGCAGACATTGGACAATAGTAATTAGTAAATAGATTCAGAATTTATAATGTAGAATTTTATTTTAACATGGTGGCAGTAATTGTATGATGCTGGACACTACTTTGAATCCCAGTTTGTTTTTTTGTATGTTTTTAGGTCCTATACTAGTTACAAATAAAAAGGGAAATGGAAAATTCACACAGCAGTCACGCTTGGGTCTCAGGAAGATACATATAATAATTCAATTTATAGTATTATTTATATAGTAACAAAATATATTTTAAACTGCCTCAAAAAACACCATTAAAGCATTAAGCACTACATATTAAGGATAATGTATAAACCCTGGCAGACTGACTGTAGGCTTACATTATCCTACTTATTACATGGCTACTTACCTAATAAACAAATAAATGTAAATGAAATGTTTTGATTTGGTTTGGTTTAAATTATTACACAGCCACCATTGTCAGTTTTATTTTAAGTATTGCATATATAACACTTCTTTTCTCCATTTGTACAGCTTTATTAATATGCATTTTCGCACAGGTAAGCGGAGCCTACCACATATCTCTCTCTCTCTCTCTCTCTCTCTCTCTCTCTCTCTTAAGTACTTTATTAGCATGATTGTGTACAATATTTCCAAAGCATTAATACATGAAACAGTAAAAGATAATAAATAAAACATACATTTTTACACATTATAATAATAAAAAAGTAACAAATTAAAATAAGGTGCAAATTAATGAATAAATACAAAACTATAATAACAATATACACTATACAATATAAAATAAAATATGCATTTAACAAGACATTATGAAAAAAATAATAATAATAATTTTGCTGCAACTGATGCATGATTGTCCTCCTACAGTAACAACTGCATTTGTCAAAACTGTGGCATGAGGTTTGAGAGTTTTTCAAAGTATTTCTCTCTCACCACTGTGATTTTTTAACAGTGAAGGAGAAAGTGTGTCTCTGTCTTGACCTCAGCAGTGTCACAGTGGAAGCCATGTTTGTCTGTCTGCCTTTTTCTATGGCCAGACTGTGATCACTGAGCCTGTATTTTCTGAGGATCCATCTCTGTTTTGCATCTCTTATAGTGCAGAGATATTCTGACAGATTATAGTTTCTGTTTAGGGCCCGATAATATTCCAATTTCTTTTGGTGTTTACTTTTATTTTCCCAATGGTCCAAATATGAATTTTTGCTTTATTTTATGATTTGGTTTATTCTGATTTGGTTTTGTTCATCAGTGCTGGTCTGAAACTGGTGTTTGTTAGTTGTGAGTGGGTTTGTGAGTTTCAGAGCCAGCTGAACTCTTGGGTTTTAAGGGCTTCATGTTGCAGTGTGTTAGGGGAACTTGAATTTAAGTGTGTCCAGAATTTGAAGAATTGCTTTTCAATAAGGGAATAAAAAAAAAAAAACATGCTTTTATGGCAGGTAGCCCACATATTGTAGCCTTATATGCCTTGAAGTGAAAATTTGGCAATACTACTTTGATACATGTGATGGCACCCCTGGTGGGCAGAAAAAGACAGCAGAGTGAGACAAGAAACATGAAAAATAGCCAAGCAATGTAGGTAATCAGTTTCCTGGGACAATAGTCAATTATACAGTATAGTAATCAGAAAGTTGCGATTGACAAATCAGAATCAAGTATTCCAGCGAAATAACAAGTTTAATGACTGAATAATTCAACAGGTATTCAGTGAAACTTCTCAGGTTAGTATTGTTCACAAAAAAAAAATACTCAAACAGTAATGCAGCCCAGAGGGGATGTGAGAAGAGGCCGATGGGGCAGACAAAAGGGGAAATGATAATTGCGTGTGTGCATGTGTGTCAGGAGAGGTGGTTAATGTCTTTCTGTGTGTGTGTGTCTGTGTGTCTGTGTGTGTGTGTGTTTTGCTTAAAAGCTACAGCATCACTGAGGGAGACTCACAGAGCCATCTGCCCAATTAGGCATTGAACCATCACACCACATTTGATCACAAACTAGATCGTGTAGCAGAGTCGGATGGTCCTGGCCAGCTAGTGTGATGGTTTGAGAAGTGAAAGCCACTTGTCCAAGCTCCCTGCGAGGGGCACTAAGGGGACGATCGTTTTTGACCCAACACATTCTCACACCCAACTCGTCACATATGGACGCTTTGCCAGGACCCCTTGGCGTCACTTTTTAACGCACTGGGTATACCTTTGGCGTCATTTTTCAACGTGCAGGGTAGTCCGATAGACTTCTATAGAGGATTTTAAAAATAAAAATAAAAAAAACTTTGATTAATTGAACACAATCATAGCATATTATATATATTTATTAACATCAACAAACCTACGATAAAAATACGTTATCCAGCATGCTCTAGTTAAAGCAGTGTACCTATGTATACCAGTACCTAAGAAATCGCTTAAACTGCTTTCTTGCATACGCCGTGGAGCGTTGTTAAACTCACCTTTGAATGCCGTTTTACCTCCAGTTTAGCGTTGTTTTGGTTAAGACTACCCTGCACGTTGAAAAATGACGCCAAAGGTATACCCAGTGCATTAAAAAGTGATGCCAAGGGGTCCTGGCAAAGTGTCCATATGTGACGAGTTGGGTGTGAGAATGTGTTGTTTTGACATACCTGGCGGGGCGGAGCAGGTAGTGTTGTGTCGGGAGGCAAGTAAAGCCCAAGGCTTTGGTGTTGAGAAAAGCCTCGGTGACTCGAAGCACTTACCTTGCAATGACACGTATACACACGCACACACCTGCACAAGACAAGGATGAGTCAAAACCACATTCAAGATTATTTTAAAAAGTTACAGCACAGGGCTCAACAATAAGGATGGTCCACTAGCTGAGAGCCAGTGTGAGAGAGTTTTGGGCCAGTTGACAGAAGTGTCACTTGTGGTATCGAGCCATTGCAGAGTTATCTAGTCACTACAGTTGAGCACATCAGGGACGTCGTTAGGCCTATTTTAGGGGGGCTGAAGCTACCCCAAAATGTTCCTAAGCCCCCCTAAATGATAATAAGAACAACAATAACAATTCGATTTATCGATAACCATATCCTCATTCATATTTATAATTAGATGCAACAAATGATATATATCCAGCTACAAAAAATAGCCGAAAAGTCGGAAGTTGGACAGAAGTACAAAGAGTCATTGTGCTATCAAGATGATGCACCGCACCGTCTCGTTGCATTGGTGTGAACTGTGGCAGCTTTCAGAGCGTTGCAGACCGGAGCGCTGCAAGTAAATGTTTTTACTGGTGCCCCGCCTCTTACTTCTCACCCCTCTTACTTTATGCCGTTCTATGGTATCGTGCTGGGAAAACGGGAAAGAACATCATGCTTTGCGAGTTATCAACATCGCTTGTTGGTAAATGGAGTGTACCACATTTTGCTTTGCCGATTGCTAGACGTGATTGGCAAACGGTTTACCAGAATATACCCTGACCTACCCTGACCCCTGGAGGATTCATCTCGTCTCGTCGTTACTCTAGTTTGGTCTGAAGTTGAACTCGCTATGCACCCTCCCGCCCACACACACCGATACACACACTCCCCCCGCATACACACCGATACACACGCTCCCCCCGCACACACACCGATACACACGCTAATGGTGAAAGGAAGATTGGTAAACTGTTGTGATACAGAGTGAAATTGTAAGTTGTTTTTAATTACCTGCTTACCTTTAGCTACATTTCTTGAGGTAAAGGAAAGGGGATATTTTGGTTTGCTATGGAAAACTGTAGTCTAGCTAGAGTGAACAAGCAAAATACAAGAAATGGTTAACTTAGCAAGCTAATGACAACTCTTTATTCTTTGCCAATAATATAACCTCTCTCTATAATAGGCATATAAAACAATATCAATTCCCATAGAATGTTGTTGTCATTGAAAACTAAATGTCATAGGGTCCCTGTTAATGCTATTACCATTGTATCCTTCAATTCATTGAGCAGATGAGATGAATATTCAAAGATATTTTAGCAGAGAGAGAAAGAGAAGCAGCCGCAGGAGATTGGCAGGCCAGTTGATTCTAAGGGAGCCGGTATGATTGAGGTCAGTAATGGTCTATAGGTCTAAGGATTGTTTTGTTTTCTTCTAACAATAAGCATTTGTTGGCAGGTCTAGGCACTATGCATAACCTAAACTAAATTATTATATTTATTATATATGCTAGCTATACCAATTTAACTTTCTGCATTCATTGGCTGTGATAAATTAAATAAATACGTAGATGTTACCTAAATGTAATTACTTTATCATACATTTACATGAGCAGACAGATAGCATTTAAGTAATTGCTTATAGAATAACTCATCAGGAGCAAAGTCTGGCCTAAGTAAATTCCCCCATGCAGCTTTGATGTGTCTAAAAGCTAACATTACAGTAACTTTTCTTTAACAGAGTAGAAATGGAAGAAGAGGATATGTCTGTCACGTTTTACTTGTTAACGTCTTGGTTTCTTGACTAGTTGTTGACATAAGTGTAGCTCTAGATGTGAGTGCAAAGATTTTGCAAACGCAAGTTACAAATACCCTGGGGCAAAGCCCCCCCTGTCTTCCAATCCTAGTGACGTCCCTGGAGCACATTTACATTTATGCATTTGGCAGACGCTTTTATAAAGCGACTTGCACTTATTACAGGGACAATCCCCCTGGAGCAACCTGGAGTTAAAAGCCTTGCTCAAGGACACAATGTTGGTGGCAGTGGGGATTGAACCAGCGACCTTCTGATTAACAGTTAAGTGCTTTAGCCCACTATTATTATTTAATATTATTATTTATAATATTATTATTTAGCACTGCCCTGATGAAGCTATTTAACAGATATTTAAATATATTCCACAAGAAATAAAATAATAACGTCTAGGTTACTGTTGTAACCTCCGTTCCCTGATGAAGGGAATGAGACGTTGTGTCGAATGAAGTGACTCTAGGGGACTTTCTTGAAGGCCTCAGTTACCTCAGAACTTGAGAAAAGGCCAATGAGAAATTGGCAGACAGAATTTGCATGTCCATGCCCCGGACATATGGGTATAAAAGGAGGGAATCGTGCATCTGTTCATTCAGGATTTTCACTGAGGTGCCGAGAATACGGTTCTGCTGTTACAATGGCTCGGTTCAGTGTCACTGCCGGGAGGACACAACGTCTCGTTCCCTCCATCAGGGAACGGAGGTTACAACAGTAACCTAGATGTTCCCCGTCTGTCACTCATTAGATGTTGTGTCGAATGAAACGACACTAGGGGTCCCTATTCAATCACGCCATGTTCTGAACCATGTACATGAGCTGCTGATGCAGGTGCAGGCATGCAGTTGCGAGCCAGAGCAGCAGGCTGCGTCAGATTGCGCATACTCTTCCCCAACATCCCATAAAAATGTCATAAAAGTTTTAGGTTCCCGGCATCCCGAAGGGGAGGGGAACAAGTGACATGCCAAGCATGGGAGCAGGCTGCGCCAGCCACGCCTATTCTCTCTCTATGTTTCTCGCATAGAGTTAAAGCAGCTGGGGCCATTTAACGCTATAAAACGCATAAAAGGTGTTATTTTCCAACTCCTATTCTTTCAGGGGAAAAGACCCCACGGAGACCACATCCTGCCCAGGCTGGGAGAGGTTAAATGTGGTGAATATGTCACATGGGTTTTCAGGCCACATGTGGACATGGCACGTGGTAGATCCTACTTGCTTAGAGGGAGGAGTTGCTACAAACACAGCAACCGGGGGGCAGAGGGGACTGCCCAAGGGAGACGCGAGTCCACCAGTAGGGGGACTGTACAGCAGAAAATACACACAGGGGGATTAATCCTTGAAGGCCAACCCTGTGGAGCACCTATTCCAGTACAGAGTAATTAGTACCCATAGTGGGTCTGGATGGGGAATTCCGCTGAATTCGCGGACAAGAGGGCTAGGGAGGAAGAACATCCAGGGAGCACAAGTTTAGTGGACTCTCCTGGGAGAAAGAGTGCACGTGATCACCTCAGTGGAGGGGAAAGGCGCTATGTGCAAGTGGAACACCCGGTCAGATGTTCTGTATTCCCGTGTTCTACGTGCTCGGACCTGAGAGAACAAGGGACGAGACCAACTCAACCCTGAGATTAAAAAATCTCGTAAAGGTATGCCCGCTATTCTGCAAATGTCTGCTAGGGAGCTGCCGTTGGCCAGTGCCCACGAGGATGCTACACTTCTCGTTGAGTGTGCTCGAACCCACAAGGGGGCGGGCATGGCCTGGGTGTGATAGGCCAAAGCGATGGCGTCGATGACCCAGTGGGCTAGCCTCTGTTTAGAGACAGTGTTCCCTTTCCGCTGTCCACAAAAGCAGAAAAAGAGCTGCTCAGAACATCGAAAGCTCTGAGTGCGGTCCATATAGGTACACAAGGCATGCACCAGACACAGCAACGATAAGGCTGGGTCTGCCTCCTCCCAGGGCAGTGGTTGCAGGTTCACTACCTAGTCCCTGAAGGGGGTCGTAGGAACCTTTCGCTCGAGGTCTTAGGATGACATGGGTGTCTGCCGGACCGAACTCCAGGCAAGTGTCACTGACAGAGAACACTTGCAGGTCCCCGACCCTCTTGATGGAAGCAAGATCGATCAGAAGGGCTGTCTTCATGGAGAGGGCTCTGAGCTCGACTGATTCTAGTGGCTCGAAGGGGGATCTCTGGAGGCCTGAAAGGACCATGGAGAGATCCCATGAGGGGAACAGGCATGGCCTGGGAGGGTTCAGCCTCCAGGTCCCTCTAAGGAACCTGATGATCAGGTCATGCTTCCCTAAGGACTTACCGTCCACTGCATCGTGGTGAGCCGATATAGCAGCAACATAAACCTTCAAGGTGGAGGGGGACAGTCTCCCCTCCAGTCTCTCCTGCAGAAACAAGAGCACTGACCCGACTGTTTATCTCTGCAGGTCTTCATATTGGGAAGAACACCAATTCGTGAACAAGCGCCACTTCAGGACTTAAATTTGCCTGGTAGAGGGAGCTCTGGCTTGGTCGATCATGTCTACGACAGCAGGTGGTAGACCACTTAGATCTTCCGCATCCCATCCAGGGGCCAGATGTGGAGGTTCCAGAGGTCTGGCCGCGGATGCCAGAGGGTGTCCTGCCCCTGAAAAAGAAGGTCCTTCCTCAGGGGAAATCGCCAGGGAGGGGCTGTCGCGAGGAGAGTGAGATCCGAGAATCAAGTCAACGTGGGCCAATTGGGGGCCACTAGAGTGACTTGTTCCTCATCCTCCCTGACCTTCCACAGAACGCATGCAAGTAGGCTCACTGGGGGAAATACTTACTTGCACACCCACTGGTGCCAGCTGTGTGTCAGCGCGTCTATCCCTAGGGGAGCCTCTGCTAGAGAGTACCAGAGAGGGCAGTGGGAGGTGTCTTGGGAAGAAAACAGGTCTACCTGTGCTTTGCAGAATCGCTCCCAAAGAGTCGCTGCTGACTCAAAGGAAGAGATGGTGGGCGAGTTGCGACATGTGTCGAAAGCGCGCTCTGCCATGGCGATTTATATCTCAACGGATTAAGACGTGCCCGAATTAGCGGGAGAAACTTCGACAGGGCAAGAATTACAGCCAGCAACTCTAAGTAGTTGATGTGCCAACCCAGCCGGGGCCCCATCAAGGAGCCGGCGGCTGTGTGCCCGTTGCACACGGCACCCAAACCCCGTTTTGTGACAGAGGTCTGTCCAGGGGTTGAAAGTCTGGTGGCAGGTGGGGGGTGATGAACACACAGTGCCATGCCCATCTCAGGACTCATGTCTGAAGCAAGTGCTGAAGCGGTCTTATATGCATCAACCCCAGCTGCGCGATATGCCATATGCCCCAGGAGCCTCTGGAATTGTTTTAGAGGAACCACTGTGCCTGGCTTGAACAAGGTGAGGCATTTCAGTACCCACAGCACGCACTCGTTGATGTGGCGCGCTGTCATTGAGACTGAGTCTAACTCCATGCTGAGAAAAGAGATGCTCTGAACTGGGGCGAGCTTGTTCTTTTCCCAGTTGACCTGAAGCCCAGGACGGCTGAGGTGCCTGAGCACCTGATCCCTGTGGGCACACAGTAACTCTTGAGAGTAGGCTAGGAGGAGCCAGTCGTTGATGTAGTTGAGTATGCAGATGTCCACTTCCCGTAGTGGGGCAAGGGCTGCTTCTGCGACCTTCATGAAGACATGAAGCGACAGGGACAGGCTGAAGGGGAGGACCTTGTACAGATATGCCTTGCCGTCAAACCGTAGGAAGGGTCAATTTCGAGGCAAGATAGAGATGTGGAAGTACGCATCCTTAAGGAAATGCCTTACAATTTTGGGTCAATTTTGGGTCTACCGCTGCCAACCAATCCTGATGCCGGATGCGTGTTAGAATGTGTTTCTGCGTGAGCATCTTGAACGGGAGTTTGTGCAAGGCCCGTTTGAAAACTTGCAAGTCCAGGATCAGTCGTAAGCCACCACCTTTCTTGGGTATGATGAAGTAAGGGCTGTAGAAACCCTTCTTCATCTCGGCTGGAGGGACAGGCTCTATCATGTCTTTGAGTAAAAGGGTCGTGATCTCCACATGTAGGGTGTTGGCGTCTTTGCCATGCACCGAGGTAAAGTAGACGCCACCGAAAGGGGGCGGGGGCCTGGCAAACTGGATCGCGTAGGCGAGTCGGATGGTCCTGGCCAGCTAGTGTGATGGTTTGAGAAGTGAAAGCCACTTGTCCAATCTTTAAAAATATGCATCCTGAAAAGGACGTTCAACGCCTGCTGTGTGTGCTCTTTTAGAAAAATAAACTCTTTTAGGAAAATATTCTCTTTCAGAAGCGTACTACTGTATATCTTAAATTTGTTGATCTTAAATGTGTTTTTATGGCAAGAAAACTTTTAGGTTTTCTGTGATGTACTTTAACATTGTTGCTGTTACAAAAATGCTGCTTATTTTAACTTATCACTAAGGTAATGTTACAGTTTCTAGTTACGCTATAGCATAGCATAAATATATAGCTAAAAATGTATGCCAATTTTTTTTGTGGTGGGGCCAGTGAAAATTTTAATTTGATGTCAAAGTAAAAGTCAAAATTATCCTTACTGTTAAATCCTGCAGCATATACACACACTCATTCACACAATTCATGCCAAACTTACAAATTTGGTGACATTGCTTGTATTTTCTGACTCAAAGGTCAAAGCCACACAAGGCGAAATGCTCCTAATGTCGAGAAGTCACTGGTTTCCATAATGATGAGGAAGACACAATTTCTGTTGGCTGAAAAGGCCACAGTGTCCTGACATGTTGGTAAGTTAAAGATAAAATTAATCCTTAATACATCTATGCATGTGTGTGTGCATATTTATGTGGTTTATGAGGACAATTTTGTAGGTTACAAACTGGTAATTACAAGGGTATTATTATATAGATGTGGTTTATAAGGACATTTCTAGTGTCCCCATAATTAAAAAGTTTTATTGAAAATTTAAAAATACAGAAAGTTTTCTGCGAGGGTTTGGTTTAGGGGCTATGTTAGGTTTAGGGGATAGAATCTATAGTTTGTACAGTATAAAAATCATTATGTCTATGGAAAGTCCTCGTAATGATAGGTAGACCAACATAAAAAATTCTAAGAAATACATTTAAGCAAACGAGACAAAGACACAGCTCCCAATATTAAACACTTTTTAACATTCCCAAGAAATTTGCACCTTGAAAATTCAGATTATTTATATACTTAAGTAATTTATAATCTATAAGAATCTATAATATACATATATATATATATATATATATATATATATATATATATATATATATATATATATATATATATGTATATATACACTCACCTAAAGGATTATTAGGAACACCTGTTCAATTTCTCATTAATGCAATTATCTAATCAACCAATCACATGGCAGTTGCTTCAATGCATTTAAGGGTGTGGTCCTGGTCAAGACAATCTCCTGAACTCCAAACTGAATGTCAGAATGGGAAAGAAAGGTGATTTAAGCAATTTTTAGCGTGGCATGGTTGTTGGTGCCAGACGGGCCGTCTGAGTATTTCACAATCTGCTCAGTTACTGGGATTTTCACGCACAACCATTTCTAGGGTTTACAAAGAATGGTGTGAAAAGGGAAAAACATTCAGTATGCGGCAGTCCTGTGGGCGAAAATGCCTTGTTGATGCCAGAGGTCAGAGGAGAATGGGCCGACTGATTCAAGCTGATAGAAGAGCAACTTTGACTGAAATAACCACTCGTTACAACCGAGGTATGCAGCAAAGCATTTGTGAAGCCACAACACGCACAACCTTGAGGCGGATGGGCTACAACAGCAGAAGACCCCACCGGGTACCACTCATCTCCACTACAAATAGGAAAAAGAGGCTACAATTTGCAAGAGCTCACCAAAATTGGACAGTTGAAGACTGGAAAAATGTCGCCTGGTCTGATGAGTCTTGATTTCTGTTGAGTCAGAATTTGGCGTAAACAGAATGAGAACATGGATCCATCATGCCTTGTTACCACTGTGCAGGCTGGTGGTGGTGGTGTAATGGTGTGGGGGATGTTTTCTTGGCACACTTTAGGCCCCTTAGTCCCAATTGGGCATTGTTTAAATGCCACGGCCTACCTGAGCATTGTTTCTGACCATGTCCATCCCTTTATGGCCACCATGTACCCATCCTCTGATGGCTACTTCCAGCAGGATAATGCACCATGTCACAAAGCTTGAATCATTTCAAATTGGTTTCTTGAACATGACAATGAGTTCACTGTACTAAAATGGCCCCCACAGTCACCAGATCTCAACCCAATAGAGCATCTTTGGGATGTGGTGGAACGGGAGCTTCGTGCCCTGGATGTGCATCCCACAAATCTCCATCAACTGCAAGATGCTATCCTATCAATATGGGCCAACATTTCTAAAGAATGCTTTCAGCACCTTGTTGAATCAATGCCACGTAGAATTAAGGCAGTTCTGAAGGCGAAAGGGGGTCAAACACAGTATTAGTATGGTGTTCCTAATAATCCTTTAGGTGAGTGTATATATCTATAGCTAATCCATTATTATGTGTTTTATTGTGAAGCAACTATGCCAAAAATCTGTACAGGTGAACTGGATTCACCACTACGGTTGCAGCGGGTTGCAGTGTCCCACTGCAACTGTACCTGTAACTCTAACCTTGACACTAACCTAATTTAATCTAGACTAACCTAACCTAACCTAACCTAACTTAACCTAAACATAAGATTTACAGAAGCAAATGCAAATGATGTGATGGTTTAACAAAACATTATGTATAGTATGTACACAATAATTACATTGTACATAATTCACAAAATTTTAACTTAAGCACACAGAAGTTGAAGAAACCCATTATAGTGTGACCATTCACTTTACCACACATTTCAAGGAAGCTTTGTTTTGGTCCTTTCATGTCATACATGTCAACAGTTTACTCCATTCATTTTTAAATAATCAAATAATTTCATTTATGAGCAAAATTGCATGAAATTGTGTGTGTGTGTGTGTGTGTGTGTGTGTGTGTGTGTGCAGGCAATAACAAAAAAGAAACCCTGCACAACAATGGTGTATTCTGTTTGGCCCTGCTTTGATTTGATTTGACATTACCATAATGCAAGCAATTATACACATTTTCCTGTTTGCAGCATTTCTGGCTGACTG
This sequence comes from Moxostoma hubbsi, assembly GCA_032164185.1. Classification (NCBI taxonomy): domain Eukaryota; kingdom Metazoa; phylum Chordata; class Actinopteri; order Cypriniformes; family Catostomidae; genus Moxostoma; species Moxostoma hubbsi. The sequence goes on along the minus strand of JAVLUX010000007.1, from coordinate 29,084,384 downwards.
CAAAGGGACAGGCGTGATGTCTTTACTTTGACGCTCGACCGCATGCACTCAGAACAGAGGTCAACATCAAATTTGAGCTCTCAGCATCCGTGTCTAATGAAAACAAGTGTGTGTGAGTGTTTGAAATCCATGAAAGCCCTATCTAACAGCATAATCCAAACATTCCGAATTCCGCATGCACTGTCAACAGACTTAAGCAAAGTGCACACAATCCACTGAAGGAGAAAATGGCAGCCTCTGACTTTGATAAAGGCCAGCATTATCTCTCTCTTTCTCCTTCTCTTTCACTAACCTTTTCATTCATGTTTGTTCATGCTGCCCTTAATCTAGATGTTATACAGTACAATGACATCCAGGGAAGTATATTGTAATATTAAGGGCCCTATTTTAAGAGTGCTAGCACCATGTGATTCTACCCTCCCTGGCAACCGGGTCAATTTGTTTGCTTTGGTAACCTGGCTGGAGTCACTCAGCATGCCCTGGATTCTAAGTCGCTACTCCAGGGGTGGTAATCAGCGTCTTTGCTCACTACCCAGGCCCCGAATGTAAATATTATGAAAAGAAATTCATCTACTTAATCGTTTTCATTTACTGACTAATATTAACAGTGATTTTAAAGGAAAGCACTTCACTTCAAACACTTCAAGCAAAACAATATATACTCAAAATAACTAAGTGGTCAAAAAAACGCTCTTCAACTTTTTCACCGGTCACTTTTGCAGTGACTTAAAAATCACCCTAAGACTCTAATAGATGGAAAAATACCAATACATAAATACAATTGTAAATATAAACATAATAATAATAACTGAAAAATAAAGCATGATCTAAAGATAGTTTAACACATATCTCATAAAAATTTGTTTCATAAAACGGCTAAAACTGTACTTTCAGAGTTTGTACAGGAGAATCTCCAAACTGCAAATATAGGAACTGAGAACAGACATGCTTTTAGCCTGTTTCTCAAGGTAATTTCACTTTGCACCACTTCATTAACATACAATACACCTACAGTTGGCAAGCATACACCCAAAAATAGTGCAAACACTCCCACTCACGCCCATTTGCGTTTTGCGCTGGCACAATAATTGCTCTTAAAATAAGCACTCTCATGTAATTTGGACACCTAGTGCTGCCCTTTGTAAGCTCATGAAAATAGAGCCCTACTGTATGTACTGTAAGATGACAGGGTGCTGACAAGTGAACCAGGCATTTCATACAGTTTGACAAGTATCTGTGTAATATTTATTTCTGTTTATGTATTTCACAATTGTATGTATTCATGCACTTGTTTATGGGAGTTTAATTACATTTTTTTTTTGTTGTTGAGTACTTGATTATGATTGGTCAATTGTGGCATCCTGTATACACAATAATCACAATAAAAATTGTACTGTTGTTACTGACATGCAGTTTCCTTCATAGCTGTGCTAGTTTCATGTTTCTTGTAACACTCCATGGTCTCTTTATTCTCACATAGTTACAGTGGCAAGAAAAAAGTATGTAATCCCTTTTGAATTAGCTGGTTTTCTGAATTAATTGGTCATAAAATGTGATCTCATCTTCATCAAAGTCCTAAGTATAGACAAACACAATGCACTTAATCTAACAACACAATGATAATCTTTCATGTCTTTATTGAATACATCCCATTTAACATTCACAGTGTTGTGTAAAAAGTAAGTGAACCCTTAGATTTAATAACTGGTCGATCCTCCTTTGGCCTCAATAACCTCAGCCAAGCTTTTACGGTAGCTGCGGATTAGATCCGCACAACGTTCAGAAGGAACTTTGGACCATTCTTCCTTACAGAACTGCTTCAGCTAAGCCATATTCTTAGGATATCTGGTGTGACCTCATTGAGGTCCTTCCACAGCATCTCTACTGTGTTAACGTCTGGGCTCTGGCTGGGCCACTCCAAAAGGTGAATTTTCCTTTTTTTATTATTCCTTATGTAGTGGATTTACTTAAATGTTTTTTTTCTTGTTGATGGCAAGCAGTCAAGGATCTGAAGCAGAAAAGCAGCTTAAATCATGATGCCCCCTCCAACATACTTTAACATTGGGATGATGTTTTTGTGTTGGTATGCAGTGGTATAAATTTGCCAGGCACGGAGCAATGCTTTTGTTGGAAAGCTGTGGCTTCCTTCTTGGTAACCTGCCATGAACACCACACCTGTTTAAAGTTTTCCATATAGTAGACTCATTAACAGAGATGGTAACCAGCTCCAATGATTCCTTCTCATCTTTAGCTGTCTTTTTAGTGTTTTTTTTATCTCGATGAGCATTCTGCAGTGTGCCCTTTCATTCATTTTGGCTGGACAGACACTTCTAAGGAAAGTAGCCACAGTACTAAATCATCTCTGTTTATAGACAATTTGTCTAACTGTGAACAGATGAACATCTACGCCCTTCGAGATAACTTTGTAACCCTTTCCTGCTCTGTTCAAAGTCTTGATTATTTGTGTTATTAGTTTAAACAGCATGTTTTTTCATTATTGTAACTTAGATGATCAAACCAGATTTTAAGACAAATGTATGCATAGATGCAGGTAATTCCAAAGGGTTCTCATACTTTTCCTTGCCACTCTCAATCATTTAAACTAAAATCAATAATTCATGTTCATTTATTTATTTTTGTAAGTAGCTTAAAATGTCAGGGAGTCTTCCACTAAAAACTCATAATAATCAGTCAAGTTGCTGAACAATGAGCAGGTGTTGTTGATGTATAAATGTGGGAGTCTATTTGTCAATATGCCTAGGCTTTAATGCCACAACCATGAACATTTCATAATGAGTTGTTTTTGTAGCATTAAAAAAAATGCACTGGGGAGAAGGTTTTGAGTTCTAGAAATGAAATCTTAAGACTGCATGAATAAATATAGTTGTATATTTTCAGATTTAACAATAATTATTGGTATGTGTTTCATCTCTCTTGAGAATGTAATTGGCTGCGGTTTGGAGTTGGAGATCTGTTGACCTCCTCTAAGAACATGTTCCTTTCCATCCCCTTTGCACCGGGTTTAGCCCCAGGATAAAGCTAATGCACATTAGTGTTAAGAAGTAAAAATGCTGAGTTGGGCGTTTGACTGACCCTCTACCTGACTCTCCCGGACACACACACAACATAGCTTTCCTGACAGCTGACTCACAAATGCACACACTCACAGTTGGTGTCAGATTTAGCATGATGACCTTTATGCTACAGATTGTCACAGAACTCTAACATGCTCCAGAATCAATGCATGACTTTTCAGTCTGAGACTAAATGCTGCTTCAGTACTTTTTTTTTTTTTTTGTACTGGTGTATAAAAGCCAAGGACATGTTTCAGAAAGGTCAGCACTTCAAAGCCAGTCCGAAGACTACAAATTCAGCTATTTGGCATACTGATACTACTGGATTAATAGGTAAGCCTAAGTGACAAAATGCAGCAGTTTTTTATATACTGTATTCATGAGCTGAAACAACAATAACAACCCACTTTTTAGTGGCCTTGGTTTCAGTTTTATTTTAACAAATATATAAGTAGTTTATAGAGAAATGTATAAGAGTGTAAAGAGACAGACTTGATAACAACATTTGCATTAATGTAGTTTTATTTAGGATATAGCTACTGTGAGTTTGGCTATTAAAAAATAATTTCAATTTATTTACATTAAAATAAATGTTTAAGCGGACACCATCCTAACTTCTGGCCTCAACAGATGCATATATCGTCACTTTTTTATTTTATTTTTAATAATAATAAAAAATTATAATAAAATAAAATATTTGACACAAAAGCAAAAACAAAAGCAAATAAAAAATACAAATAAAAAAATCCACAACAACAACTGGACTGCCTCAGTTGACAGCACATACAGAGAAACTGAAAATATGAACATGAATGACAATATTCATGATCGCTTTATAAACCAGATAATTTAACACAGTGGGAGAAAATAGAAAAAACAACAATGATGGGGGAAATTTGAAAAAAAAGGATATTATATTACATAATATATCATAATTAATCTTCTTAAAGATTCAAGAGAGGTCCCCATGTGGCTACAAATCTTTTTGGTGAGCTTAGCTCACCAAAACGTAGCCGCTCCATTTGAATAATATAGAGAATCTCATTTAACCATCTCTTAAAACAAGGTGCTTGTGGAGATTTCCAATCAAGAAGAATTACCTTTTTGGCTGCAATCATGCCCACCATTAAAGCCTGTTGATGGGTATGAGGGAGAGCACCAGTCAGATCAGAATAGCCGAAAATCGCCAGATTGTGGACAGGTTGAATATCCATTCCGTATGCTCTTGAAAGCAATTAAAAAATATTTGACCAGAAATCATGTAAAATAGGGCAAAACCAAAATAAATGTGCCAATGTTCCCTCCGCTGTCTTGCACCTATCACATTGAGATGGTATGGAGTGAAATATTTTATGCGATCTAGTTTTTGAGTAATGAAGCCGGTGTATAACTTTAAACTGAATTAATTTATACCTAGAATTTATTGAACAACTCTTTATTCTCAACAAGCCCTCTTCCCAGATCTTATCAGAGACTTCATCTTTCAGCTCAACAGACCAAGCCACCTTAAGGTGGCTGGTGCATACAGATGTTGCTGTTGCAAAAGCATGAACAAAACAGCATACCAAATGTCTGGTTTCAGGATCAGAAGATAGAAGATCTTGGAAAATATGACTTCCAGGCTTATTTATAAATTGTGGGATATTTTTCTGTACATAATTTCTGATTTGCAAATAACGGAAAAAAATGAGACTGAGGAGGAGTAAACTTATTTTTAAGTTGCAAAAAAAGTTGCAAACTGATCCTCAATATAGAGATCTCCTACACAACATAGTCCCTTACTCCGCCATGCTGAGAAAACTCCATCAATCTGAGGTTCAAATGATGGATTACATTATATTGGTGTATTTATTGAGACTTTTGGTAAATTATAAAATCTTTTAATCTGATTCAAGATCTTCAAGGAATTTCTCAGCAAAAAATTACTGATTGTCAGCTTATTAACAGTTTTGATCTCTGTAAAAAGTAAAGCTGGGAGAGAGGACCCTGGCACTGACATGGCCTCCACTCGGACCCATAATGGAAAAGTCTCAGGTGACATATCATCTAGAACCCCCCTTTGCCAATAAGTGAGAGCCCTAGCATTTGCTGACCAGTAATAGTGTTTAAATATTGGAAGACCAAGGCCTCCACATCCAGTAGGTTCTTGTAAATGGGCTTTTGCTATGCGAGGTGTCTTGTAGTTCCATAAAAATGAGAGAATAATTGAATCTAGTTGTTTAAAAAAGGTTGCCCGTAAATAGATAGGGAGATTTTGGAAGAGGTAAAGAAACCTAGGAAGAGTAACCATCTTTATTGCATTCACATGGCCAATTAATGATAAGGGGAGTAGTTTCCAACTCTGAATGTTTGATCTGAGTTTGTTAATCATGTCTAAGAAATTTAATTTAAACAAATATTTAGGGTTCTTTGGAATTTTCAGGCCAAGATATGTAAAGTGATCCTCCACTATATTAAATGGTATACTATTTAAAAAGCTGGTGCTTAAATTATTTGTTAGGGGCATAAATTCACTTTTACTCCAATTTACTGAGTATCCTGAAAATTTACTAAAAGTGTTAATGTAATCTAAAAGTTTAGGGACAGAAACCTCAGGATCCGTGACACACAGTAACAAATCATCTGCATATAAGTTTACCAGACTTTCAGTATTTCCTAATGAGATCCCATGGATATGAGAGTGGGCTCTGATTCCTACAGCTAATGGCTCCAGTGCAATGTTGAAATGAAGGGGGGATAGAGGATCACCCTGTCGTACACCCCGATGCAATTCAAAAGCACTGGATCTAATACCATTTGTCAAAATGGATGATAACGGACAGAAATAAACAATTTTAATCCATTAAATAAATCTCCAAATCCAAATTCAAACATGAATGTCCATTCTATCTGATCGAAGGCTTTTTGGGCATCTAACGAGATAACAGCTGCTGAATTGTTCGCTAACCACCGGTCCATATATAAAATATTAAGAAGAAGGCGAACATTACAGAATGAAAACCTTCCTGGAATAAACCCAGTTTGGTCAGGATGAATAATAGATGAGATGTGTTGTGCTAACCTGGAAGCCAATACTTTAGTTAATACCTTTTGATCAAAATTTAAGAGGGCAATGGATCTATAATTAGCTGGATCTGTCTCACTTTTCCCTTTCAAAACGACACAAATATTTGCTTCATATAAAGAGTCCGGAAGTTTCTTGTCTTGGATTGATTCTTGTAGCATTCTCAGCATATAGGGGGCTAGCCTCTTATTAAAAGCTTTAAAAAATTAACTGCTGAACCCATCAGGGCCTGCAGCTTTACTCGATGGAAAAGCTTGAATGGCATTTAGAAAATCTGCTACTGAAATTTCAGATTCAAGATCACTTTTAAGTTTTGGGAGGTTTAAGTTTGAAAAAAAGCCACAATCATAGTTAGAGTCTGTATCTTTATTTTTTTAATCAATAGTTCAGAATAAAATTCACTGAAACAATCATTTATCTCTTTAGGATTAGTTATTAAACTGCCCAGTTTCAATTTTATCATATGAATCACTTTCTAAGCTTGTTCTCCCCTTAATTGTCTTGTAAGCAACCTCCCAGGCTTGTCCCCCAGCTCAAAATTCTTCTGTTTAAGTTTAAGAAGAAGGTTACTTATTTGCCTGCTAATGATAGAATTATGTTCATACTTTAACTTTAGGATTTTATTATAATCAGATTTTAAGAGAGACATTCTATATGCTTGTTCGAGTACTGGCAGCATATTTCTCACTGAGTCGACTATTCAGGGGTTTTTTCACGGAGGAATCGAATGACATGATATGCATCACAACCTTAAATGTATCCCACAAGATTGAATCTGAGACCTCGCCATTGTCATTAGTCTCAAAAAACACATCTATTTTTACAGTTAAATATGATATAAAATTTGGGTCTTTGATTAGCATTGGGTTAAAACGTCAGCAGTGATTTCGCTTAGGCAAAATACATTCAAGTTGAAGTATGATTGGGCTGTGATCGGATATCAATATATTATGATATTTAGTGTTATTTATATTAGTAATCAATTCGGAAGTTACCAAAAAGTAATCAGTTCTAGTGTATGATTCGTGAACATGAGAATAAAATGAATAATCCCTATCTGTGATAATGTAATCTTTATCTTTATTCACCTTCCCACATCTGGCTTCCCCGAAATGAAGCACTATGTTTCCCCTTCGACTTGGAAACACTACTCGCATGTAAATCAGAGGATTCATCCCCAGTCTCTTCACTCGCGGTAATCCCGCTCAACTCCACTTCCAAGGTATATACATTTAAAATGTTGAAACTATTAACAGTAGTACCGTCCAAGATGAATGCCTTTGTAAACACTCTGTAAACAAGAAAAATAAAGTGTCAACGGGCGACATAAAGTATTTTATGAGCGATACCGTGCTGTGCATATGTTCTACACCTCCCTCAACTTGGTCTCCACAAATTTCGTGGCCTCTGCAGGGTCAGCGAAAATCTTGAGCTGTCCGTTGTGCTGCACACAGAGCCTTGCTGGGAAACGGAGACTGTGTGTAACCTTTAATTCTCTCAGTTCACGCATCACTTCATTAAACGCCCGTCGCTGTTCCATCACCTCTGCAGTATAGTCCGGAAAGATATGCACCTTGTGTCCGTTGTAATCCAGGTTGCGGTCTCGTCGAATTCAGAGAATTAATTCCTTTTCCTGAAAGAAATGCACACGCGCAATGATCATGCAGGGCCTCTCACCCTCTGACGGCCTTGGTTTGAGAGCACGATGAGCACGGTCAATGATCAGCGGTCCCTGAAAATGAGTCTCACCCAGTAGTTTAGGGATAAGTGCGGCGACAAATTAAGTCAGTCTCCCCTTCTCCTCTCCCTCTGGGATGCCAATAATTTTTATATTGTTCCATCGGGGTCGCCCTTCTAGGTCGTTTACCTTCGCTCTAAGTGCTTTATTTGTCTGCTGCAGGTCAGCCAAAGCCGCCTCAAGAGAACATAAGCGGCCCTCGTGATCCTGTGTCTGACCGTCAACAGTCTCAACTCTCTCCGCAAATTCCCGCAGAAATGCCTGTAGAGATCGAAAGTCTCCTTCAAACTTATCAAATCTTTCATTTATGGTTGCAAGTATCTTGTTAGATATCTTTTCCCACATCAATGGCATATCATCATCGACCGGTAGAAGCATGACTAGTAGAAGGATTAGCTTCATCACCGCTAGCCAGTGGCTGAGGCCCAGCACTTTTCAAAGCTTTTGACGCTTTTAAAGGCATTTTTTCGCATCAAAATTTAGGCCAAGCGAGTTATACAAGTTAAGCAAAGGTTTACAACATGGGTACACAAAATAAAAAGAAAGAGGGCAAATAATTAAACTAATTTGAGAAACTTGGCGTGGAGGAGCCCGATGAACATTTACTCCATATGAACCTCAGCAGCGCCCCCTGCATATATCCTCACTTAACCATAGAACTTATGGTAGGTCTTTATTGAAAGGCTTATAAGTTATCATTAAAAATCTATTTCTCTATGGAGAAAATAATGGGATTTTAACTTCTAGAGCTTGACTGCACTCTATAATACTGCAGACCTTCAGCACCATGGACAGCAACAAAACTGCAGATTCCAATGTGTCTAATGATGAATTAATCCATCAGACAGCCCTAGAAAAGAAGACATCATGAACAGCCAGGGAGTCAGGGAATAGCAGCAGTTCTGTTAGTGTGTTTCTTTCTTTGCACTCATTAAAAGTAGTGACGGGCTCCTCATGCATTAGTGTCCAGACTGAGTCAGTCAGTCATTCAGTCACACAGCATTTTACTTACTGCATGCACTTCTTGTGTAAATCACAGTGCTACAGTATACACAAACAAACAAACATGCATATTTGCACTTATACCACCATCATTCATGGATCTGATGTGCATAAAAGTGTTGGTGTTTGCCCTATGTGCTTGAGACAGTGTTGTTTCCTGTGTTTTTAAAGTAGTTAAGGTAGTTCATTCAAAAATTTTAATTCTCTCATAATTTACGCACCCTCATGCCATCCCATATAAGTATGACTTTCTTTCTACTGCTGAACACATTATCTCAGCTCTGCAGGTACATACAATGCAAATAAAATGGCCAGAGTGCATATAAATGCAAAAAGCATATAAAGGCAGGAAAAAAGTAATCCATATGACTCTAGTGATTTAATCCATAACTTCAAAAGTCATATGATAGGTGTGTGTGAGAAACAGATAAATGTTTAAGTCCTTTTTTTTTACTATAAATGTAGACTTTCACATTCCTCTTACATTTACATTTAGCAGATGCTTTTATCCAAAGCGATTTACAGTGCACTTATTACAGGGACAATCCCCCCGGAGCAACCTGGAGTTAAGTGCCTTGCTCAAGGACACAATGGTGGTGGCTGTGGGGATCGAACCAATGCCCTTCTGATTAACAGTTGTGTGCATTAGCCCACTACGCCACCACCACTCCTAAACTTCTTCTATTGTTTTTGGCAGTTCACACTCTTTAAGTGCATATCACCACCTACTGGGCAGAGAGGAGAATTTATATTAACAGAGGACTTAAATATTGATCTGTGTCTCACCGACATTTACAGTTGAATTCAGAAGTCTACATATACCTTAGCCAAACACATTTAAACTCAGTTTTCCACAATTCCTTACATTTAATCGTAGAAAACATTCCCTGTCTTTGGTCAGTTAGGATCACTACATTATTTAAGAATGTGAAATGTCAGAATAATAGTAGAGAGAATGATTTCAGATTTAATTTATTCACATTCCCAGTGGGTCAGAAGTTTACACACATTTTGTTAGTATTTTGTAGCATTGCCTTTAAATAGTTTAACTTTGGTCAAACATTTTGGGTAGCCTTCCACAAGCTCTCACAATAAGTTGCTGGAATTTTGGCCCATTCCTCCAGACAGAACTGGTGTAACTGAGTAAGGTTTGTAGGCACACTATTTGCTCGCACACACTTTTTCAGTTCTGCCCACAAATGTTCTATCAAATTGAGGTCAGGGCTTTGTGATGGCCACTCCAATATCTTGACTTTGTTGCCCATTTTTATACCAAATTTGGACGTATACTTGGGGTTATTGTTCATTTTGAAGACCCATTTGTGACCAAGCTTTAACTTCCTGGCTGATGTCTTGAGATGTTGCTTCAATATATCCATATAATTTTCCTTTCTCATGATAACATCTATTTTGTGAAGTGCACCAATCCCTCCTGCAGCAAAGCACCCCCACAGCATGATGCTGCCACCTCCATGCTTCACGGTTGGGATGGTGTTCTTCGGCTTGCAAGCCTCACCCTTTTTCCTCCAAACATAACGATGGTAATTATGACTAAACAGTTACATTTTTGTTTCATCAGACCAGATGACATTTCTCTAAATAGTAAGATCTTTGACCCCATGTGCACTTGCAAACTGTAGTTTGGCTTTTTTATGCCAGTTTTGGAGCAATGGCTTCTTCTTTGCTGAGCAGCCTTTCAGGTTATGTTGATATAGGACTTGATTTGCTGTGGATATAGATATTTTTCCTGTTGTTCCTGTATCATCTAGCAACTTTACAAGGTCCTTTGCTGTTTGTAAAACAGTTCATGTTCACGGGCAAGGAAGAGGCGAGAAACCGGCTTAACATATCATAGGTTTAATGGAAAACTCAAAATACAAACACATAAGACAACGGACATGTCAGTGAATGATCTCTCTCTCCCACACCGCCGTCCGTGAGTGGCCTTTATCCCTCTTGACGGCTTGATCAGCCAAATATGGGACGGGCCGTGATTACCCGCCCTCCACCGTGCCACAATGTTATTCTGGGATTGATTTGCACTTTTCACACCAAACTACATTAATCTCCAGGAGACAGACTGCATCTCCTTCCTGAGCGGTATGATGGATGCATGGTCCCATGGTGTTTATACTTGCGTACTATTGTTTGTACAAATAAACGTGGTACCTTCAGGCATTTTGAAATTGCTCCAATGGATGAACCCGACTTGTGAAGGTCCACATTTTTTGTTTTCTGAAGTCTTGGCTGATTTCTTTTTATTTTACCATGATGTCAAGCAAAAAGGCACTGAATTTTGAAACTAGGCCTTAAAATGCATCCACAGGTACACCTCCAGTTCAATGCACCTCCTATCAGAAGCTAATTGGCTAACTGTCTAAAGGCTTGACATAATTTTCTGTAATTTTCCAAGCTGCTTAAACTGCCTACACTGGAATTATATATAGTCATTAAAAAGTGAAACAATCTGTCTGTAAACAGTTGTTGGAAAAATACACAAAGTAGATGTCCTAAACAAATTGCCAAAACTATTGTTTGCCAATATTAAATCTGTAGAGTGGTTAAAAAAATTACTTTTAATGACTTCAACCTAAGTGTATGTAAACTTCTGACTTCATTTCTGAAGATATGGATTTAACCACTTGAGTTGTGTGGACTACGTTTATGCAGCCTTCATATCCTATTTGGACATTCATAGTTCTTTCCAACATTCACTTGCATTGTATGGACCTACAGAGCTGAAATATTCTTCTTAAAATTTTTGTTTGTGTTTTTCAGAAGACAGTAAGTCATGCACATCTTGAATGGCATGAGGGTAAGTAAATGATGAGATCATTTTCATTTTTGTGTGAATAATCCTTTTAAAGGGTTAGTTTATAAAAATATGAGAACTCTGTCATTGTGATTTTATTTTCTCCCATTTAATCAAACTTCATGATGTCATGTTGGCCACGGGACATGATGACAACCAATGAGGTTTGATGTTATTGACGTACATTTGATTTAATCACTTTAATTTATTGATATTATTTGATCTGTGTGTGAATACACTATACATTCACTATGGTGAATAAACTCTGTGAAGACTAAAAAATTCACCTTTCGACTTCCACAAAAGGAAGTAATCATATGTGTTTTGAATGACATTTGGGTGAGTAAATGATGGAAGAATTTTAAATTTTTCATTCCTTTAAGACCATCTAAGACCCCAGATACAGCCAGCTTGTATTGTAAAGGTCTCTCTCTCATAAACACACATACACACATTCACACACAGATCCTGGATGCATGCTAGGTCTATAGCAGGATTCTCAATTTCTGATCCTACTGAGATCTGAGACCCAAAGCAAGCCGCATGATAATTATGCACATTTTAATCAGTCATATCCCCTTTCCTCCAGTAAAGCTGTGTGTATGTGTGTGTGTTTGTGTGTGTGTGTGTGTGTGTGTGTGTGTGTGTGTGTAAAAGATGGAGAGGGGATTGGAAAATAGAACAAGACCATGAACATGGGGTACAGAAAAATGTGAGTGTATTTGTTTGCATGTGTATGTGTGTGTGCAACAAAGTCAAGGAAAAAAAACATTACACTAAAGTGGACCTTAGGTCCCTGTGAGACTAAATGGCTTTTTCAAAAAGCCACCCCTCCCCCCTTTTCTCTGTAGCTCTGGGTCGCATTCCTCCTCTCTAATCCCACATTTTCAGGCGTTGAAGTTAAATTGACTTTCAGTGACAGACATGGGGGCTTTTCTTTTGAGCTCTTGATGGCAGTAACCGTGTTTCTCACCTGTGACAGAGCATGTCTTGGGCACACATCACCACTCCATTCTCAGAGCTGCTGTCATTAGCTCCAGATCACTGCTGCCATTAAAGCAACCTCAGGCCAAAACAGCACTCTTACCATTATCAGACCTCAGATACACACACGCAACAAACAAACACATTTACATTTACATTTATGCATTTGGCAGAGGCTTTCGACTTACAGTGCACTTATTGAAGGTACAATCCCCCACTTATTGAAGGTACAATCCCCCCGGAGCAACCTGGAGTTAAGTGCCTTGCTCAAGGACACAATTGTGGTGGCCATGGGGATCGAACCAGTGACCTTCTGATTAACAGTTATTTGCTTTAGCCCACTACGCCCACACACGCACGCACGCACATACACACACACACACACACACGTTGGTGCGGCTATACTTATGAGGACTCTCCACAGACAAAATAATTTTTTATACTGTACAAACTATATATTCTGTCCTCTAATCCTACCCCTAAACCTATCCCTCACAAAAAACTGTCTGCATTTTTACATTTTCAAAAAAATCTTTTAAGTGTTTAAAATTATGGGAACTCTAGAAATGTCCTCATAAATCACATGCATAGCACAATACACATGTAATTATGAGTTTGTAACTCTTGAAAAATGTTTTATATATGTCAATTAATTTACAGGACAAATTATTATCTGTTGTCCACACTCTGCACTCAGGCAGCATTTTAAAGCATCATAGGTGCGCTTCTATAGGACATTACAAAATGTAAGAAAACTGTTTTTATTTTTTTGGCCAATTTTACGGGTATAAAACGAGCTGACTCGCAACCACTCATTCATTTTTCTATGGAGTCGAGCATTGAGTTCCACTGCCATTCCATTCACCTCATTGAGAAGCGTATGCTGTTGGATATACAGCGCATTTCAGCAGCTTTCTCCCCTTCTGAGCGATTAATGCAGAGTATGCCCCTGGATGCTTCGACAGCTAAGAGAGTATACACTCACCTAAAGGATTATTAGGAACACCATACTAATACTGTGTTTGACCCCCTTTCGCCTTCAGAACTGCCTTAATTCTACGTGGCATTGATTCAACAAGGTGCTGAAAGCATTCTTTAGAAATGTTGGCCCATATTGATAGGATAGCATCTTGCAGTTGATGGAGATTTGTGGGATGCACATCCAGGGCACGAAGCTCCCGTTCCACCACATCCCAAAGATGCTCTATTGGGTTGAGATCTGGTGACTGTGGGGGCCATGTTAGTACAGTGAACTCATTGTCATGTTCAAGAAACCAATTTAAAATGATTCAAGCTTTGTGACATGTGCATTATCCTGCTGGAAGTAGCCATCAGAGGATGGGTACATGGTGGCCATGAAGGGATGGGCATGGTCAGAAACAATGCTCAGGTAGGCTGTGGCATTTAAACAATGCCCAATTGGCACTAAGGGGCCTAAAGTGTGCCAAGAAAACATCCCCCACACCATTACACCACCACCACCAGCCTGCACAGTGGTAACAAGGCATGATGGATCCATGTTCTCATTCTGTTTACGCCAAATTCTGACTCAACAGAAATCGAGACTCATCAGACCAGGCGACATTTTTCCAGTCTTCAACTGTCCAATTTTGGTGAGCTCTTGCAAATTGTAGCCTCTTTTTCCTATTTGTAGTGGAGATGAGTGGTACCCGGTGGGGTCTTCTGCTGTTGTAGCCCATCCGCCTCAAGGTTGTGCATGTTGTGGCTTCACAAATGCTTTGCTGCATACCTCGGTTGTAACGAGTGGTTATTTCAGTCAAAGTTGCTCTTCTATCAGCTTGAATCAGTCGGCCCATTCTCCTCTGACCTCTAGCATCAACAAGGCATTTTCGCCCACAGGACTGCCGCATACTGAATGTTTTTCCCTTTTCACACCATTCTTTGTAAACCCTAGAAATGATTGTGTGTGAAAATCCCAGTAACTGAGCAGATTGTGAAATACTCAGACGGCCCGTCTGGCACCAACAACCATGCCACGCTCAAAATTGCTTAAATCACCTTTCTTTCCCATTCTGACATTCAGTTTGGAGTTCAGGAGATTGTCTTGACCAGGACCACACCCCTAAATGCATTGAAGCAACTGCCATGTGATTGGTTGATTAGATAATTGCATTAATGAGAAATTGAACAGGTGTTCCTAATAACCCTTTAGGTGAGTGTATATTCTTGCAGAAAAAGAGTATATTTCCTCTAAAAGAGTGTGCACTGATGGGCAGTGTCTTTTTAAAGATACCTTTTCATCTGTGTGTAATTCCTGGATGCAGCCGGTATCTCTTCGCCACTGATGGACACGAGCACTGCCTCACGTGTCTGGGCCATAGTCACATTGTGGCAGTGTTCATGGATGGATTGTGTTCTCACTGTGAGAGCATGGCCATGGCAATGATTCCATCTCCCAGATCAGCCTATTTGGCGCCTATTTGTGGACATTGCCCAGCAGTTCTCAGTGGTGAAGAAGCAGGAGTTTCAGACTTGAATCCTGAGAGGGCACACACCGCGTGGCCATTACACCGATTTGCCACCACTTGTTCAGCCCTTGGAGAGACCTTGCATTTCTTCGGGCAGGGGTCCCCTTACAGCAAGTGTCCAGGTGCATCGTGATTACGACAGACTGGGGCGCCATGTGCAATGGGCACGCAGCCGCTGGCTCCTGGACTGGACAGCGACTGCATTGGCAAATCAACTGCCTCAAGTTGCTGGCGGTATTGCTGGCACTGCAGAGGCTTTTTCCGTTGATCCAGTGCAAGCACGTGTTGGTCCGGTTGGACAACACAGCGACGGTAGCGTAAAAAAATAAACTAGCGAGTTACCCTGAGGGAGGACCTCCTCGCGTGTCACTACATCGACACAAAATCTCATTCCCTCCATCAAGGAACAGAGGTTATGACAGTAACTGAGACGTTAGTCTCCCTCCTATGGTAAAAAACAAGGAGGTTTTTATCTTGGTGTAGAAGATCTCTGCTATTTGTTTGACAGACAAAGTTGTTGCCTAACTATATGTACCCTACTGAAAAGACCAGTTTAGAACAGCATGAATTTCTATGCTGGTTGAGGCTGGTCCATGCTGATTTATGCAGGTCAAGCTATTGTACCAGAATAACCATGTTTTTCACCAGGAAAAAATAGCAGGTGACGGGGCATGTGTAGCTCCATTAGCAATGATGCTGACTACCACCCCTGGAGTTGAAAGTTCCTATCCATGGTGTGCTGAGTGACTCCAGCCAGGCCTCCTAAAAAACCAAATTGGACCAGATGCTAGGGAGGGTAGAATCACATGGGTTACCCTCCACATGGTCACTCTATAGTGGTTCTCGCTCCCAATGGGGCAGGTGATAAGTGCACAGAGATCGGGGGGAATAGCGTGAGCCTCCGGACACACTAAGTCTCTGCGGTAATGTGCCCAGTAAGTCACGTGATAAGATGCATGTGCTGACTGTCCCAGAAGTGGAGGCAACTGAGATTTATCCTCCACCACCCGGATTGAGGTGAGCAACAGCGTCACCATGAGGACCTTGTGAGCACTGGGAATTGTGCATGGCAAACTACTAGATGGTGGAGGAGTGGCCAAGGACCAAGCTACAGCGTATCGGAGAACCGCAGAGTAAGTCTTTTTTTTCCCTCTCTCTAATACACTGTTACCACTGTGCGCAGCATGACGGAAGCCTGCAGGGCACAGCATCATGAGCACATCAGCTTGCATAAACTGCTGCAGGTTTCCTCTCTTCTCTATCTTCTCCAAGACTTTCTGCCCTGTCACTATACAAGAACTGTAATACGGTGATTTTTCTGCATATTTAATTATATTTTGGAACACTTCACTTATATAGGTAGGCAAAGTTTTAACTGTCTCAAACATTAACCAATGTAGTTTGACATATATGTGAGGATATCTTGTTTACTTGCCACTATATGTCTAAAACAAACTATAAAATACCTTTGAAAGATACAATGTCAATAGTGTTAGAAATTAATAGGAACTTGAACCAGGTGACAAGCTTTACCGCTCTCTCTCTCCCGCAGACCGACACACGACCATGTCCCCACGCCACACACATGTTGTTCACCTTTCAGCAAAGATATC
This sequence comes from Moxostoma hubbsi, assembly GCA_032164185.1. Taxonomy (NCBI): domain Eukaryota; kingdom Metazoa; phylum Chordata; class Actinopteri; order Cypriniformes; family Catostomidae; genus Moxostoma; species Moxostoma hubbsi. The sequence goes on along the minus strand of JAVLUX010000007.1, from coordinate 29,067,608 downwards.
TCAAAAAAACTCTTCCCTCTTTGGAGGGTTTTCATAATAACATGTTGTTGTCTTTCAAAGAAGGGGTTGCATGCAACTTTGCCATTATCGTATGGCTTTACACATGTTGTTCACCTTACAGCTAAGATACCTCAAACAACACTTCCCTCGTCGGAGGGTTTTCATAATCAAATGTTGTTTATCTTTCAACAAAGATACAGCACAGCAATGTCAGCCTAACATAGGGACGCATGCCACATTGTTCATCTTTGGCAAAGATTCTGCACAACCAGGGGCCCTGCGAAAGAGAGCCCAAAATTGCAATCAAGGACAAGGAGAAAAAATCTAAAAAAAAAAAACAAAACACGCACAGCTTGTCCTATTGCAAAGGTATTGCACAACCATGCCAGAGATATTGCGCATTTCATGTAAAATCTATGTGTTAACATCTCTTTTGTTTCCCTCTTCTCAAGACATAAGTTGGTTCATACCTGACTGGATCTTCTCTTTTGGGGGTAGTATTCTACTTTCTCTCTCTTTTGGGGGTAGGTTCCTCACCCCTCACTCTTATCTCCAGCAGGATATGACGGTTCCGAGTACAACTTTTTCGGACTGCCAGATGGGGCCTATGCCAAAGAGAGACATTACTTTTCTGTTTTATATTCATCAAATAAATGTCATCTTAAATTTCACTCAAGTCTGCGAGTCTTCCTGTTAGTTCTAGCAGGGAGACTAGCAGCTGTACATCGCACCATTAGCTGGGTAATTCATAGCCAGTCACATGTAAGTCATTGCTTTATAAGTCTGCTCACAATCTATCACATTGCTGTTTCAGTGTGCTAACATGGCAACCTCCACCACCCCACCACCAGTTGAGTCCCGTCCTGCATGGGGGTAGGCTCCTCGCCCCTGCCACCTATCTCTGGCAGGATATAACGTTCAGAGTAAAACTACTTCGAACTGCCAGACAGGGCATACGCCAAAGAGAGACATTACTTTTCTGTTTTAAATTCATCAAATAAATGTCATCTTAAATTTCACACAAGTCTGCGAGTCTTCCTGATAGAACTCAGTACCTCAGCAAATGGGGAAAAAAACCCCACTGTACTGTGATTTTTGCATGGTAGTGCAGCCATTTTCAATTGTTCGAATAATAAGAACAATTAAGTACCAAATTAGCACTTTAGAATGCTTTTGTAAGTAATAGGTGACAGTATATGTTTGCCATCATGGGTAAAGAACAAATGTAATAAATACCACATAAAACAATTATTTCAAACCGTTATAATAATTTGCAATTAATAATTTTGGCAGAAATTTTTGATCAATTTAATGCATCCTTGGTGAAAGGAACGATCAGTTTCTTTCAAGAACAAAAATGTCTTTGTATTCTAAAAATGGAAGCGTATATACTATATATGATATAATTTTAATAAAGTAACGTGTAACATAATTACTTGAGTATCTTTTCAGCAGACTACTTATTTACTCTACATTGAGTTATAATATTTCTCAGTACTTCTTCTTGAACTCAAGTGAATTATTTCTTAAGTAGCAGTACTTTTACTTGAGTAAAAAAGTATTCCTTCCACCACTGGTGTGTGTTAAAGCCAGTAATTCTCTCACTGGCTACAAATGTGCTGTGACGGAAAAACAGAAAAATCTCAAAGCTTGCAATAGATGTGTTTTACATGCTCCGGTTTGTTTTTCCAAGATAGCTTGTTTTTTCTGTGTTCTTTGCATTGAGAAACACCAGTTGACTCTTGCACTGCTTTTAGCTGTTTTTCAGCATCTTCCACAGGAGGGCAAGGATTTAAGAACTTCAACTTTTAAAATTGCATTTCGAGACACCTGCGTTCTGAGTAAAGAGGGTCACTGCAAATGAAACAAGAGACAGCTGTTACAAACACTACTGTAATGTGCTTCCTTTTTGAGGGAAATCTAAGACTTCTAGACCATCTATCCTGCTGAGCTCATACTGCATTTTAGGACATGCACAAAAAGCATATGCACACACACACACACACGTTTACATACCACATAAGTGTGATATAGTGAATACAAGTTATGTTTTTGTATTCTATTTTCTCTATAAAATTGCTAAATGTTATTTTTCTAATACTGCTAAATATTTGTGCTTTATGTTAAAAAAAGAGTGTTATCTGCATTTAGTGAATTAATTATTTTCATTTGACATACCTGCGTCATGATGTCATCGCACGCTTCAGTTGGGTGCATGCCTGTGATGTGCTTCATTCGTAGTAAATGCAGCGATGAGAAGCCATCACATCAGCATTCTTCGTTTAATCATATTATACTTCTTTTCAGGTAACTGGGCAACAAAATGCACAAAATACACTTCCGGTTTCAGTATAAACACTATTAACAGAATACTAACGAGTAGTAAGTGTTGAAAGCAGTTCTTTTCACTTTATTAATAGTTTGTCATGAGTTCAGTGCGGCCGAGCACATGGTTAGCATGGGTACTCTGCGATTAGTGCGACAGCCCGCTATATGGAATAAATGGTAAAAATAGCGATGTAATTCGAATCTATATAAGTTGATAATGTTGTTTCAGAGTTATGAATTATCTTCAACTTACATATTTGTTCATTTAACCGCCCTGCGATCTCAGTTAACTGTTACATTTGGCTTGACGTGAATTTTGTATGTGTCCTAATTGAAAGTAATCAGACAATGGACTCAGCAGTATTCACATTGTGTGTGTGTGTGGGTCCATTGGTCATATCAGGGATCTTTTTTCCACTCTAATTGCTTGGGATTAGAACAAGTTTTCCCAAATTAAGCAAAAAGGATTATGGAATTGGAGTGACATTAGGAATGGCTGTTTAATCATTTGACTAATTGCTGCAAACTTGCTTCCTACATGTCTCCATGGGCTGCATGTACTCTATCGATAAGTATGCATGTGTTTGAGAATGATGGTGAAAAGATATATTTTCATCCTCAGTTGTGTTATTCCACCAGTATTCATGCATTAATTTGTGCCTATGTATACAGTAGATCTTTGCTAAACCTGATTTCCCTGACCATGCAACTTTCTTCTCCTTTTCTTCCCACCTCCTGAAACTCCAGTAATTTAGACAGTAGACAAATCTGTTGTGCTCTCTTAGCATAAACAGTGTCAATAGAGCCGCGTGGTGCTCTGTTGTAATAAATGAACCTGAATATGATGTCATCAGCGCAGCCGTCTACGATAATAAGCGAAACCCTCCTAGGGACCAATTGGAATAAGTTGCTATTTGCTGTGCTCTGCCTTGTGTGCCAATTATACAAGCACTCGTGAGAAATGACTCTCGAACACACAAAGCGTTCACCATTCCAGATATCAGATGGAATTTTGGGGGATATTTTGAACTCAAATGAGGGATTTAAACAGTGCGATACATAAAGGCTTACTGTAGTATTTCTTGATTTATTACCAAATAAATTTTACACGGGCTTACTAAACTGTCATGAGAACTTACAGTAAATATTAATTAAATATCAGCTTGTTCCTCACAAAGCTATCATGTGGCATTAGATACGTATATTCGACAAGTCACATGGACTACTTTTACACTTGACAGCCATGGGTACCACACACTTTCTAATGCAACAAATTAAATTTTTTAAATGTGACTATGTCAAAGTTTTCTTTCCATACATAATAATATAATATCAAACTTATCTCTCAGTCCTTGCTTTCTCCCTTTCTCCATGTTTCTGTATGAGTTGGTTTGTCATCTATGTCTCCACTGACATGCTTTCATGCTTCTGCTTTCATGTGATTTTATCACATAGCACCAGCAAAAAAGTTGCCATTGCTCAAATCTCTCTGACACACACACACACACATACATGCTTAAAATGATGTGAGCATTCATTGCTGTCGGCATCTCTCTCATGCTGTATTTGATTCAGGATATTAAGTAGAAATCAAGAGTCATCACCATATAAAATTAAGTTCACGTAAGGAACCATTTCTCATCTTCCTGCCCATCATTTCTTCTCTCGGTCTCTCTCTGCCCATAAATCTACCTTTCCTATTTCCGAGACTTCAGCAGTACTGCAGAGTCACACCATTAGGCTGGACTTGTATTAGGAAATTACAGAGAACATCAAGCTCCTCTCTCTCCTGATAGCAAAAAAACACAGTTTCATTCGTTTGGTAACAGGGTTTCCCCGTCTGTCGCTCACGTCGACGTCGTGTCGAAGAAGCGACACTAGGGGTCTCTCTTGAGCGCCAAAATATGCCTCTGATCTATGAAAAAAGGCCAATGAGAGTTGGCGAACAGTATTTGCATACCCCATCCCTGGATACGGATATAAAGGCGAGGGAAATACACTCGTTCATTCAGTAATTTTCTTCGGAGCCGATGGTCGTGTGTGCAGCCAGCTGCAAATGACACGACTGATCCTGCTTCTATTCTCTGACGTTCTGCTTTCCTGTTGGATCTACAGCGCACTTCAGCGGCTTTTCTCTTCTCTGCACAGCGTCCCCCGGTGGAGGGCCGGGAGAAGAATCTTTTGTTTTTAAACAATTTTAATTTGCCACCCCCCTTAGATGGGGTTGCGGTACCCACATTCTCAATGAAAGAGCTATTTCCTATGTCTCTGGGTCACCTGGCCCGCAAATGCCATTCTCACGGCACCCGTCACACGTCTCCAGCCCCACGACTGTCCCCCGGCCGGCCGGTTCCGATGAGTCTAGAGGACGCCTACCCTGGACCTCCTCCTTAGTCGCTATCCCGCCCCCTGTCGGGTGTGTGGAGCAAGGTAAGTGCTTAGAGTCTTTTCTCAGCACCCCAGTTGCGGGTCGCCCTGTCACCGCCCAACGCTGCCCTACCTGCTCCGCCCCGCTGCGAAGCCCCGCCGGGTACGTCAAAATTAATCATCCCTTTGGTGCCCCTAGCGCAGAGGTTGGACGTGTGGCTTTCACTTCCCAACCCATCTCGCTGACTGGCCTGGACCATCCGACTCGGTTATGCAATTCAGTTGGCCAGGCCCCCGCCCCCCTTCATGGGCGCCCGCTTTTCCGCAGTACACGGCGAACATGCCCAGTCCCTGCACGTAGAAATCGCTACTCTTTTGGCCAAAGAAACGATAGAGCCTGTCCCTCCAACCGAGATGAAGAAGGGTTTCTACAGCCCTTACTTCATCGTACCCAAGAAAGGCAGCATCTTACGACCAATTTTGGACCTGCGAGTTCTCAACCGAGCGTTGCACAAACTCCCGTTGAAAATGCTCACACAGAGACACATCTTAACCTGCGTCTGGCATCTAGATTGGTTCACAGCGGTAGACCTGAAGGACACATACTTTCACATCTCCATTCTGCCTCGACACCGCCCCTTCCTGCGGTTTGCCTTCGATGGCCAGGCGTAACAGTACAAAGTGGAGTGGTGGTGGTGTAGTGGTCTAAAGCACATAACTGGTAATCTGATAATCAGAAGGTCGCTGGTTCGAACCCCACAGCCACCACCATTGTGTCCTTGAGCAAGGCACTTAACTGGTTAGGGGCGCCGTATGCGACGGGTATGTAGCCGCAGGCTGTTGGAAAGGGGCCCAGCTGCGTTGGCACATCAACTGCCTCGAGTTGTTGACCGTCCTTTTGGCCCTGCGGAAGTTTGTCCCGTTAGTTCGAGATGAACATATCCTGGTCAAGTCAGACAGCACTACTCCGGTCGCGTACATAAATTGCCAAGGCGGCGTACGCTCCCGCCACATGTCACAACTCGCCCATCGTCTCAAGTCACTGTGCGCCACTCACATCCCCGGCAACCTCAATGTGATAGCGGACGCGCTGTCACGACAACGCTTGCCTGGCGGAGAGTGGAGCCTTCACCCCCACTCAGTTCAGCTGATTTGGGAACAGTTTGGCAAGGCCCAGGTAGACCTGTTTGCCTCCCGAGAGACCTCCCACTGCCCGCTCTGGTACGCCCGCTCAAAGGCTCCCCTCGGGGCATATGCACTGGCACACAGCTGGCCGGTGGGGCTGCGCAAGTACGCTTTCCCCCAGTGAGCCTTCTTGCACAGGTGCTGTGCAAGGTCAGGGAGGATGAGGAGCAAGATACTATCGTGGCTCCTTACTGGCCCACCCGGGCCTGGTTCTCAGACCTCGTACTCCTCGTGACAGCCCCTCCCTGGTGAATTCCCCTGAGGAAGGACCTTCTTTCTCAGGGACGGGGCACGCTCTGGCATCCGCACCCAGACCTTTGGAACCTCCACGTCTGGCCCCTGGACGGGATGCGGAAGATCTAGCTGGTTTACCACCCACGGTCGTAGCCACGATCAACCAAGCCAAAGCCCCTCTACCAGGTAACTCTACGCCCTGAAATGGCGTCTGTTCAGGAATTGGTGTTCTTCCCGGGCAGAAGACCCACAAAGGTGCGCAGTTAGGTCGGTACTCCTGTTCCTACAGGAGAGGTTGGAGGGGAGGCTGTCCCCTTCCACCTTGAAGGTGTATGTTGCCACTATTGCAGCACACCATGACCCAGTAGATGGCAAGTCTCTGGGCAAGCACGACTTAATCGTCAGGTTCCTAAGAGGTGCCCGGAGGTTAAATCCCTCCCGGCTAAACCTGTTCCCCTCCTGGGATCTCTCGGTGGTCCTCGCCGGTCTTCAGAGATCCCCTTTCGAGCCGCTAGAATCAGCTGGACTCAGGGCCCTCTCTCTAAAGACGGCCCTGCTGATCTCGCTCGCCTCCATCAAGAGGGTCGGGGATCTGCAAGCGTTCTCTACTAACGACACTTGCCTGGAGTTCGGTCCGGCAGGTCACTCATGTGACCTCGACTGGGCTATGTGCCCAAGGTTTCTACCACGGCCATCAGAGATCAGGTAGTGAACCTGCAAGCGCTGCCCTAGGAGGAGGCAGACCCAGCCCCCTCACTGCTGTGTCCGGTACGTGCCTTGCATGCCTACCTGGAATGCACCCAGAGCTTCAGGCGCTCTGAGCAGCTCTTTGTCTGCATTGGAGGACAGCAGAAAGGGAACGCTGTCTCCAAACAAAGGTTGTCCCCCTGGGTGGTGGACGCCATTCTGTTGGCCTATCACACCCAGGCTGTGCCAGCCCCTCTGCAGGTTCGAGCTCACTCTAATAGGAGCATGGCATCCTCATGGGCACTGGCTAGGGGCACCTCCCTAGCAGACATTTGTAGATCTGCGGGCTGGGCAGCACCTAACACCTTTGCGAGATTTTACAATCTCAGGGTTGAGTCAGTCTCGTCCCGTGTTCTCTCAGGTCCGAGCCCGTAGAACTCGGTACACGTCGACAGTCTGACCAGGTGAATCGCTTGTTTCCAGTGCCTTTTCCCTCTGCCGAGGTAAAACAGTGCACCTTCTTTCCCAGTGGAAGTGGACCCCTAGTGTCGCTTCGTCGTGTCTTCCCGGCCATGTCGCTGTGCCGAGCTGCTGATGTGCCCGGAAAACTCCCGGCTCCTCAGAAAAATCCTGAATGAACGAGCGTATTTCCCTCACCTTAATATCCGTATCCGGGGGCGGGGTATGCAAATACTGTTCGCCAACTCTCATTGGCCTTTTTTCATAGATCAGAGGCATTTTTCTGCGCTCAAGAGAGACCCCTAGTGTCGCTTCTTCAACACGACGTCTTGTTCCCTCCATCAGGGAATGGAGGTTACATACGTAACCGAGACGCAACAAGTCTTTAATTCATAAGGTCATGGCATTAAATGTTGCATGAGGGATTGTTTTCTCGTTGCGCGATTGTTTTCTAATTGAGGGATTGTTTTCTAAAGTAGGGTGACCAGATGTCCCTTTTTTAATAGGTCTAGACCAGTGGTTCCCAAAGTAGGGGTCGACAGCGAGGGGGGGGGGGTCGCGAGATGATTTCCAGAAATAAAAATATATATATATATATAACGATTAGAAATAGCATATTGTATCCATAATTGTAAAAAAATACAAAAATAGTTGTTAAATAAAAAATAAAAACATGCAAATAAAAAAAGCCATCAGCCTTTTCATTTTCGTCAGATACAGTTTTGACGGAAAACTTAACGAGGACATTCTGTTTTGCACCGCGCTGGAGGGAACATGCACAGGCGAGGACATTTTCACAAAACTTGACAACAAACTAAAAGAGGGACTGTCTTGGGGTGAGTGCATCGGTGTGTGTACAGATGGTGCTGGAGCGATGCTGGGGAAAAAGAAAGGTCTTAAAGCAAGAGTCTTGCAAGTGGCGCCTCACATAAATTTCACGCACTGTATTATACACAGAGAAGCTCTTGCCAGCAAAACGCTTGACCCAGAACTGGGATCGGAGCATGAGTGCTTGCTGTTCCACACAGAAGTCAGGTGGCTTTCGCGAGGGAATGTGCTCAGCCGCCTGTTTGAGCTGCGGGACGAAGTGCGCTTATTTCTGATGGAGCATGGGTCCCAGCTCGCTGACCACCTCACTGATCCTGACTGATTAACAAGGCTAGCGTATTTGTCTTTCATATCTGAAAAAATTAATGGCCTTAATATGTCATTGCAAGGTGAAAACACAAGCATCATGTCACTGAATGATAAAATCTACGCATTCACGAGAAAACTTGAGCGCTGGACTGAGCGAGTTGAAATGGGTAGAATTGACATGTTTTCTGAGCTGGACGAATTCATTGAGGAAAATGAACTGAGTGTTAACATAGTGATGAAGTCTATCACTACCCACCTTCAAGCCCTGTCATCTGACATCCGACCTGGAGGACGCATTGGTTGAACTGTCAAGCGACCGAACCTTAAAGACAGCGTTTAATTCCAAGACGCTGGCTGAGTTTTGGATTTCTGTCGAGAGGGAATACCCACAGCTATCCAAGGCCGCTATGGATGTACTGATGCTGTTTGGCACTGCCTACTTGTGCGAAAAGACTTTCTCGGCACTCACGTACATTACAAATAAATACAGATCGCGACTGAATGTATGAACTCTGAGTGGCGGTCTCCAAAATTAAACCAAGAATGGACTTGCTGTGCTCCAAGCATTGTGCCCATCCATCTCATTAGGTGATGTTACTATTTAAATAAAAGTAATGAGTAAATTACTATAAAACAATATTATAGTTGTTTGATTGTTGTGTTCTTTTTTGTTGTAAACATGCACGTGTATAGGCCTATTTGTGCGTGTGCGCAGTTGTGCGCAACGGCATTGTGTCCAAATCTCATTAGGTGATGTTAATATTTAATATAAAATAATATAATGGTTATTTTGACTGTTGTGTTCTTTTGTGTTGTAAGTATGCCTATTAGTGCGTGTGCACAGTTTCACGCAATGTTTGTATACTTTAACCACCTCCGTGGATAGTAGGGGTCGAGAGTCACTCGCACCTTTATTTTGGGGGTCGTGGGCTGAAAAGTTTGGGAACCCCTGGTCTAGATAATTCTCTAAACATTGTAATTATGTCCTGGTTTTAGCAGGTAGGATCACTGATTTTTTCTACTTACATTTGATGTACTAATTTTCCATTTGCACACTGATTTGACAATACTTTCATTCTAGTCTTTCAGCAAATCTGCTGAAATGTATCTGGATACCATGGCAATGGTGTTATACGCTTGTTGAGCTCTCTTTGTCACCCTGTCAGTCAGCACAAGAAGACATGCACCAATAAAAATGTCTAGGTTACTAGTGTAACCCCCCTTCCCTGATGGAGGGAACGAGACGGTGTGCTGATTGTAGTGACACAAGGGGCTTCTTTCAAGAGCTACGGATACCCCTGAATATGAGAAAAGGCCAATGAAAAATTAGCGAACAGAATTTGCATGTCCCGCCCCCGGACATACAGGTATAAAAGGCGGGGATTGTGCATCTGTTCAGTCAGGTTCTGCACTGAGGAGCCGAGAATAAATTTCGGCCATTACAGCGGCTTGGTACAGTGCAAGGGGGACACAATGTCTCGTTCCCTCCATCAGGGAAAGGGCGTTTAACTAGTATCCTAGACGTTCCCCTTCTGTCACTCACTCGACGTTGCGTCGATTATAGTGACACAAGGGGCTCCTATTCAATATTGCCACCTACACTGAACCATGTTACGTGATATGCTGTTGCTGGTGTAAGTAAGCTGTAACAGGAGCATGGGCATCAGACTGCACGTAACCTTCCCCAACGCTCCACTAAGATGTCATATTGTTTTTATTATGTTCCTGGCATCCGACCAAGGTTTTCCCTTGAGGGGTGGGAACAAGCGATGTGAAAAGCATGGGAACAGGCCATAATAGCAGCTGCCTTTTCTCTCTCTATGGTTCTCATAGAGTGTTAGATGCGGCTGGGGCCATCTAGCATTAACACGCATCGGAGAAGGTATTCTTTATCAGTCCTATTTTTTCAGGGGAAAAAAACACTGCTTAGACCACATCCTGCCCAGGCTGGGGAGCTGAAAATGTGGGGGTTACTGTGATAACTGGCACCTATGGAGCACCTATTCCAGAGTATGGGCAAGAGTGATGGGCAAGCGGATCATCCAGTCAGTTGTTCCGTTTTCCCAAGTTCTACATGCTTGGACCTGAGAGAATATGGGACGAAACCAACTCAACCTTGAGATTGTAGAATCTTGAAAAGGTATTGGGTGTTACCCAGCCCGGCGCTCTGCAGATGTCTGCTAGGGAGGTGCCGTTGGCCAGTGCCCATGAGGATGCCACACTTCTTGTTGAGTGTGCTCGAACCCACAAGGGGGCGGACATGGCCTGGGACTGATAGACCTAAGCAATGGCATCGACGACCCAGTGGGCTAGCCTCTGTTTGGAGACAGCGTTCTCTTTTCCACTGTCCTCCAATGCAGATGCTCCCGGCGCTTGCAGGTTCACTACCTGGTCCCTGAAGGGGGTCGTAGGAACCTTGGGCATGTAGCCCGATCGAGGTCATAGGATGACATGGGCATCTTTGACATGGGCATCTTTCGAACCGAACTCCAGGCAAGTGTCACTGTCAGAGAATGCTTGCCGGTCCCCAACCCTCTTGATGGAATCAAGCGCAATCAGAAGGGCCATCTTCAAGGGGAGGGCTCTGAGCTCGACTGATTCTAGCAGCTTGAAGGGGGGTCTCTGGAGGCCAGAAAGGACCATGGAGAGATCCCATGAGGGGAACAGGCATGGACTGTGAGGATTCAGCCTCCGGGTGCCTCTAAGGAACCTGATGATCAGGTTGTGCTTCCCTAAGGACTTAAAATCCACTGCGTCGTGGTGAGCCGATATAGCAGGTACATAAACCTTCAAGGCTGAGGAGGACAGCCTCGCCTCCACCCTCTCCTGCAGAAATGAGAGCCTGACCTGGCTGCGCATCTCTGCAAGTCTTCAGATCTCTGGAGATTCCAGAGGTTTGAGCGTGGATACCAGAGGGCTCCCCGTCCCTGAGAAAGAAGGTCCTTCCTCAGGGAATTTGCCAGGGAGGTGCTGTCACGGGGAATGTGAGAATCGAGAACCAAGTCCGTGTGGATCAATAGGGGGCCACTAGAGTGACTTGTTCCTTGTCCTCCCTGACTTGGCACAGCACCCGTGCAAATAGGCTCAATGGGGGAAATGTGTAGGGGAGCCTCCGCTTGGGAGTACCAGAGTGGAAAGTGGGAGGTCTCTTGGGAAGCAAACAGTTCTACCTGTGCTTTGCCGAACCGCTCCCAAATCAGCTGGACCACCTGGGGGTGGAGCCTCCACTCTCCGCTGAGTGTGCCCAGTCACGACAGTGCATCCGCTGCCATGTTGAGGTTTCCCGGGATATGAGTGGTGCGCAGGGACCTGAGCCATGTCTTCAACTTGTGATGAGAGCGCACGCCGCCTTGGCGATTTATGTACACTATTATGGTGGTGCTGTCTGAATGGATCAAGACATGCTTGCCCCGAAGTAGTGGGAGAAACCTCTGCAGGGCAAGAATTACAGCCAGCAACTCTAGGCAGTTGATATGCCAACCCAGCCGGGCACTGTCTAGGAGCCGGCGGATGTGTGCCCATTGTACACCGTGCCCCAACACCGTTTGGAGGCATCTGTGGTTACCAGAACGCATTGGGACACCTGCTGTAGGTGGAGTCCTGTCTGCAGAAAACTGAGGTCTGTTCAGGGGTTGAAGGTCTGGTGGCAGGAGGGGGTGATGAACACACGGTATGTGCCACGGCGCCATGCCCATCTCGGGACTCCAGTCTGAAGCCAGTGCTGAAGCAGTCTAATATGCATCAACCCCAGCAACGTTACCGCTGCGGAGGATGCCATATGCCCCAGGAGTCTCTGGAATTTTTTTAGAGGAACTGCTGTGCCTAGCTTGAACAAGGTGAGGCATTTCAGCACCGAGGCGAGGGGTCCGCATCTGGTGTGCCGGGACTACTGATGATTGGCACCGGGTTGCCGTGAGAGTGGCATTTGCAGGCCAGATGACCCAGGGAATGAGGAAGTAGCTCTTTTATTAAGAATGTCGGTACCACAGCCTGAAGGGGGTGTGGCAAAAGAAGTAAAGGAAAATGAGGATTCTCCTCCTGGCCCTCCACCGGGGGATGGAGTTTTCTGCTTACCAGCTCTGGAGCAAAAGTCTCATTCCCTGGGTCATCCGTCTCAGGAACACTTCGGAGCCTTCCTGGTCCTCGAGGGCATCTGAGAGAAGGGCGGCGCTTCCTGCAGGGTGCTCGACGATGGGGCTGAGAGCTGGGCCCAGGTTGAGGTGGAGCTTTCTGACGTTTGGACGGTGTCACCGAATAGGCCGAGCTGGCAGACGGGGGTGTTGAGAAAGTGTGGCTGTGAACGGCGTCCGGACCCAAGGAACCAAATGTCTAGCCATGAGGACTTGCCTGGGCCACGCTTACGGCGGCCCAGGCAAGCATGTTGGCCACCTGGGCAACAGCCTCAGACTGGGCGGGCCGACTCAAAGGCGACAGCCCAGTCATGTCTTCCACGTCAGATGCAGAGACGCTCACCGATGCAGCGGCGAATTCCTTATCCAGCTCGGTGGGTCCGAAGGTGTAGTCAGACAGACCTCACCTCGAGCCCGGACAGAAGTCAATGAGCATGCCGGGGGGCAGGTAGTTCATGGAGATTTACTCTGTGAAACTGAGCCCGCTGCCATCCCCAATTCGCTTCCATCGCCAGCTGGGTCATCCTCAATCCTGTGGGAAGAAGGAATATATAAAACAAAATATATATTGTGTTTTAAAGTCACTTTTTTTGTCTAATCAATGCTTTACTCGTCTGCCACAATAATTACATTTTGATTAATTGTATGATTTTTAAACATTTTATACAACCCCAATTCCAAAAAGTTGTGACAGTATGAAAAATTCTAATAAAAACAAAAATTTGTGATTTGTAAATTATATTCACCCTTTGCTATATTGAAAACACTACAACTACACGTTATATGATATTTTACCTTTTAATGTACAGTAATTTCAAATCAGATGATCGCAACACACTCCAAAAAAGTTGAGACAGGGGAAATTTAAGACTAATAACAATCTGATGAGTTAAAATAACAAAAAACAACAATTTGAAACAGGAGATGTTAAACAGGTGGAGCAATTGTGTCATAGTACATATGGAGCCTCCAAAAACAGCCTAGTCCTTCAAGATCAAGGATCATTCGACTTGTCAATTTTCCAACAGATGCTTCAGCAAATAATCCAGCACTTTGAGAACAATATTCCCCAGAGACGAATTGGAAGGATTTTTGGCATTTCACCCTCTACCGTTCGCAAAATAGTTAAAAGATTCAAGGAATCTTGTCAATTCTCGGTGGGTAAAGGGCAAGACAAAAACCACATCTGCCGTATTGTAGGCAGACATCACTGCCTACAATACGGCAACGAAGACCCTGTACAATTGACCAGCTAAAGACCTGCATAATGGACGAATGGGGGAAAATTCCACTTTTTAAACTTTTTTTTTTGTGATCAACAATTTTTATTGATTCAACATAAAACAATGAAAAACAAAACACACACAAACAGAATCAACATTTAACCCTCACAATTCTCCAGCTGACTTCCAACCCCTTAAAATTATCTGTCTGGCAATCATAATACTAGATAGGGACCAGTTTTTACGTGCTTATTCTCCATATTAATGAATGCCCCATCACAGAAAATACAGTCTGGGGCAAAATAAAATTTGAGAGTCCAATACCTCGCACATAAAACTCTGAATCCTCAACCAAAATTCTTGGATGTTAACACATCCCCAAAAGACATGGGTTCTGTATCCATCTTCTAATTGACTTCACCAGCAGGTGGGTGTGTCTTAAAGACCAAGTCTATGCAATCTAGAGGGGGTCCAATAGACTCTATGTAAAATCTTGAATTGCATAAGGCAAACCCTTACATCTCTAGATACAGACTTGATGAAATTTAGAATCCTATCCCACACTCCCTCCTCCTATACCAAGTTTAGATCTTTCTCCCATAATCTCTTAAGAGAAGTTGAAGTTCTGTCCCCCAGACTCTGAATTAGCAGGAAGTAATACACAGATGCCTCATGACCTTTTCCAAAAGCAGTAATCACCACTCCCGGAGTATCTACCACTTTAGGGATGTGTAAAGTACTCCCAAAAACAGTACAGAGCAGGCGGTGCAAATAAAAATACTGATAGAACTAAGATCTGGGAATGCCAAAAAGTTTAACCAAATTTTTAAAGGATCTCAACACTCCACTCTCATATAGGTCACCGAGTATAGTAACCCACAATCCACTCTTACCAGTAAAAATGGGACTTGTTGATACATAATTTGGGGTTCAGACAACATTTAAATAAATGTCCGAATTAAATACTCAAAGCTTAACTTCTTTGATTTGTTTAATAGAAAAGCTTTGCAATAGCAAAATACGGGCAAGAACTTCCTGTTCAATACAAAACCAGGGAGGGGCTCTCTCAAATGGAAGCGACCAATGGGTCAAATGTCTGAGAATGAACGCATAATTATTAAACAAAATCTTGGGTAGACCTAGCCCAACTTTGTCAAAAAGAGGGGGACATCTACAGGGAAAGATTGTAGCAGGTAGTTCAAATTTGGAATGCAATTAATTTGAATAACAATAACCTTCCTAATCATATATAAATTTAATAAAGCCCACCTGCCCACATCGCTCAAATTTGTTTTATTAAGGGGTCAAAATTAACTCTTAACTAAATCAGGCAAATTTGATGGGAATAAAATGCCCAAATACTAAATGCCCTGTTTGGGCCACTGAAAGGTGCCAGGCTGAAAAGCCATTACTGGGAAGTACAGGTGCTGGTCATATAATTAGAATATCCTCAAAAAGTTGATTTATTTCAGTAATTCCATTCAAAAAGTGAAACTTGTATAATGTATACATTCATTCCACAGAGACTGATATATTTCAAGTGTTCATTCCTTTTAATTTTGATGATTATAACTGAAAACTAATGAAAACCCCAAAATCAGTATCTCGGAAAATTAGAATATTGTGAAAAGGTTCAATATTGAAGACAAAGACAAAGTAAATTTTGCATTTCCTTTGGAAATCAAGGTCCCAGAGTCTGGAGGAAGAGAGGAGAGGCACAGAATCCACCTTGCTTGAAGTCCAGTGTAAAGTTTCCACAGTCAGTGATGGTTTGGGGTGCCATGTCATCTGCTGGTGTTGGTCCACTGTGTTTTCTGAGGTCCAAGGTCAACGCAGCCGTCTACCAGGAAGTTTTAGAGCACTTCATGCTTCCTGCTGCTGACCAATTTTATGGAGATGCAGATTTCATTTTCCAACAGGACTTGGCACCTGCACACAGTGCCAAAGCTACCAGTACCTGTTTTAAGGACCATGGTATCCCTGTTCTTAATTGGCCAGCAAACTCGCCTGACCTTAACCCTATAGACAATCTATGGGGTATTGTGAATAGGAAGATGCGATATGCCAGACCCAACAATGCAGAAGAGCTGAAGGCCACTATCAGAGCAACCTGGGCTCTCATAACACCTGAGCAGTGCCACAGACTGATCGACTCCATGCCACGCTGCATTGCTGCAGTAATTCAGGCAAAAGGAGCCCCAACTAAGTATTGAGTGCTGTACATGCTCATACTTTTCAGTTGGCCAACATTTCTAAAAATCCTTTTTTTGTATTGGTCTTAAGAAATATTCTAATTTTCGGAGATACTGAATTTGGGATTTTCATTATGTCGCAGCGGGGGCGTGGTCAAGCGCCCGTCCGGAGAGGGAAAAGCGGTAAGGACGCTTGCACCTGAGCTAAATTATGTCTAACACCTGTCTCTAATTTCAGTGAGCATGGGGAGAGCGGCATAAAAGAGCCACAACACCGCCAGTCAAGAGAATCTTATACGTCAGTCTAGTGTTGGCGTGGTCCCTGAGTGAAAGAACTGTTTATGTACCTGAGTTGTGTTTGTTATAAGTTTTTCGTTTTACGTAAAGTTGTGTGCACTGCTGCGTGCCCATTAAAGAGACCCTTACCTGAGTGAGAGTGCTGTCATCGTGTCCTTCTTTTCCCCTGCCCAATCAAGAACCCTCGTTACACATTAGTTGTCAGTTTTAATCATCACAATTAAATGAAATAAACATTTGAAATATATCAGTCTGTGTGTAATGAATGAATATAATATCCAAGTTTCACTATTTGAATGGAATTACTGAAATAAATCAACTTTTTGAGGATATTCTAATTATATGACCAGCACCTGTACACTGTCAGAGCCAAAGCTTTGGATTTACACCAATTGACTCTGATTCCTGAGATAGAAAAGATATTAATAATTATGTGATGGTAAGGCATAGATCTAGTGGGGTTGGAGACAAATAATAAAATATCATCAGTGCAAAGCAAAAAGGTATGCGCCAATCACCTGCCACCACCCCTGGGAAATCATCTTCCCTTCTTATTGTGGCTGCTAATGGTTACAGGGTGAAACAGAACAATAATGGGGAAAATCCAGATTAAAATAATCTGAAATTAATCCATTTGTTTGTTCCACTGCTACCGGGTTTCTATAAAGTAACTTAATCGATCTTATAAAAGTATTCCAGAATCTGTATTTTCCAAAATCGTTAAAAGATAATCACATTCTATCATATCAAATGCCTTTTTGGCATCAAAGGAGATGGCAGCAACCGGAATCATTCGCCACTGACCACATGATAATAATGAAACGCCTAATGCTATCAGGAGAGCTGCAGCCTGAATAATCCCCATCTGATCTATATGTATAAGAGATGTCACAACTTTACTCAATTGCTTAGCCAGAATTTCTGACAATATTTTAATGTCTAGCTGGTCAGGGAAATTGAACAGGAACTTTTACACTTGCTTGGAACATTCTTTTTAAGTATCAGACTGATCCAGGCTTGTGTTATTGTGTCAATGAAGCTGTCCATTCTTTAATGATTCCGTATAAACAATTAGCAAAAATGGAGCCAAGTCTGCAGCATAAGATCTAAAAAATTCAGCGGCAAAGCTATCTGGCCCCTGAGCCTTGACTGTATGCAAAGCCTTAATTACCTCGTCAAGCTCCAGAATCAAGGGATTTTTTTAATTTTTTTGCACAGTCATCAGTCATCAGTTTAGGGAGTTCCAATGGTTCCACAAAGTTTCTTATATCTTCATAAGTAGAAGAAGACGTGCAACTATAAAGATCAAGATAGAATTCTTTAAAAGCATTATTAATATCAATTGCCGAGGTAAAATTTTCACCAGCAGTTGGGAATGGTGTAAAAAGACTCTCTCTGCTTTATATATCTAACCAAAAGCTTCCCTGGATTGTCCCCCGACTCAAAGGAAGACTGTCTTGCCCTTAATAGCCGAAACTCCACCTTTCGTGACAAAATAGTATTATATCTGTATTTCAGGGCATGATCTGAGACTAAAATGCTTCCAATTTAACAATCCACAACAGGTGATATGAGGGGCTTAGATATACAAAAAATATATATATTCTAGAATAGATTTTATGGACTGATGAAAAACAATTTATATTCCCTACTAGATGGGTTCAAAAGTCTCAAAATATCTGTAAGACCAAGATTTTTACACATCCTGTGAAGCGTCAATGTTGCTTACACAATTTTGCTTCACTATGATCAAGGATCTATCAAAAGATTAAAGTCTCCTCCCAATATTATAACATGAGCGGTGCAACATCCCTTCAAGATCTATAAAACAGCCCTGATCATCAACGTTAGGTGCGTAAATAGCAGGAGAGCTAACCGGCATCCATTCCTCTAAACTCAAAAAAGTCCACGTATGCCTACGAGAGTCACAGTGACAACTTTGCTGTCAGATTGCTCAAGTTCGGTGCTTCTATTCAAATTTTGTGAGACAGAAGAAAATCTGTAAAATAAACTCAAGCCAATTGGCAGAATAAACACAAGCAACATGTAGATTCATCCACATACTGTCCTGAAGGTGTGTTATTCCAAAAAACAAGCTCCAGCTTCTAGCGGAACCAACACACACACACACACACACACACACACACAAAAACATTCAGTTTCCTCGGGCAGTCAAATGAATGCTCAGTGAGCTAGCTGTTTCATGAATGCAGAAGATGACCTAATCCATCCAATATCCTGCAAAAAAATATTCCACAAAACAAACTCCTTACAATAGGAGGCATAAGTACAAAGAACAAGCAAATTCATCCACAACTGACCTGATGGGGGGTTATTCCACAAAACAAATCAAGTGAATGTTCAAAGAGTCAAGCTCACTCAGGAGCAACATGAAAGTCACCAAAATAACTTACTCATTCCATTGACTTTATGAAAGATATCACTTGTTGCTGGCATGTAAATACTTTGTGGCCATCCTTAGTATCTATTCTCAGTTTGGCGGGGTGTAAGATGTAAGAGTTTCTTGCATTCCTTGAATCGATCATGTTTCCCTCTTATAGTGTTCGCAATGTCTGGGAACAAGAAAATGCTGTGGTTCTTCCAAGAAAACTTTCCTTTACTCCTTGCCTCAGGTAACACAAGATCTTTATCGGATGATCTCACAATTTTGGCCAGAATTTATCGGGGCATGTCTCCCTCTGTGGATCTATGAGCCGGGATTCAGTGAGCTCACTCGATTTCAAGCTTATGGCCTGTTATGTTGTGTAGACTCGGGAAGAGCTCATCTTGGAATTTCACCATATCTCGGCCTTCCTTGTTCTCAGGAATTCCAACAACTGAGATGTTATTTCACAGATTACAATTTTCAAGGTCTTCTAACTTTTCCCAGATGCACTGCAAAACTGCCTTGGTCGCTAGCGGAATAGCAACTAATGCCCTCTCTGTTGACTCCAGATATTCGATCCGTTTCTTGACGTCTGACAATCTTGTAACCACCTCGCATCCATCGGCGTAATCGATCGACGTATTACAGCAAGATTCTATAGGTCTGCTACAACCTTCGTCAGCATCACAGACATGCTCACCAGATGATGTTGAATTCCTTGTACCGCACTGTCCAAATTGAGTCCCTGGTCTGTGGCCTTGTCAAGGGTATCAGCTTGAGCACGTAAGTGTATTAATGTCATCAGAGCCTGAGGATTTTGAATTCTTTGACATATTTTGTTCATAGAACACTGGTTTAGGACACAAAAAGAATTAAAAAGTAGCAAAGTGCACAGAGCTCGCCATTCACACGTATGTGTGTTATTAGAAGAAATGATGATGTTTAACAGTGATAAACACTCAACTGTGCCAACTTTATGGAGTGTGTTGCAATCACCTGATTTGAAATTACTGTACATAAAATGGAAAAAAAAAAATATAATAATTCACAAGGTAAAATATCTTATCAATCATATTAAATTGTTTTTATTTGGGGACCTTTCTCTGAAAATGTTGATATATGCAAATAATTCAATTCATTAATAGGCATATCATGAAATTAATTCAATAAAAAATAATAGTAAAATAAAAGTTTATATAGCTAATTATAATATAAATATTACTAATTGATATATTACAACTCATACTCACCCCCTTACCCAAATAGAAAACTTTTCAAGTTTAAAAAAAAATTAATGAATGAATGAATTAATTGATAAACATATATTTACTTTATATATGAATAAAAAAAAATGTTCTTCCAAATTAGGGCATCCTTGAAAATCCACATAGGGAGGTTTTATTAAATAAAATTTTGTCCCCAAACTATAACTAAGCATGCAACATCCCCCATTCCAAATTGGGGAGAAAATCTGCAAAAAAAGGGGATACCCCTTAAATCTAACACTCACAAAAAATATTCCCCTTGTCCCACAATTGTGTTAAAACCTGACCCTCTCCACAAACACATTTGCTTTATAAATCCATTTATGAATCTCTGCATGTATGTTCATTAAGTCAATTTCCTTTTTAAACATCTCTTTATCATATTAAACTCTCTCTCTATCCCATACACTCATATTGTCTCTCTCTTTCCCACTTCTGCACCCCTAACCTTGTCACCAGCAGATCAATTAACTGCTCAGGCATTAGCTCACAGACATTTTGACTGGCTGTTAATTTAAATCAGCTGGCACATTATACTTGCCTCATTTCATCACCTTCTCATAACCTTGTCATTCCCCTGACATATTCCTTCCCCTACATATCTGCTTTATAAAATATCAATTTTAGTCACAATTATGGTCACATAGACTTCAAGCCCGTAGTTAACACAGTAGCAACATTAAAGAACTCATGAGGAATGTTGGGGAGTTATGTTATTTGGGTGTGAACTTATTGTGGTGATGCGATCAATCATTATAGTGATTAGGGGCGGATACGGCACGTTCAATGGATATAAAAGGAGATGAGGTTGACATCTCACTAAGCGCGTCTTTCTGGGTCCTGGGAGTGACGTCATTTCTGGTGCGCCGTATTTATGTCCGGGAGGTAAGAGCTACTGGTGGCAGTCTCATTATGAATGTTTTGTGAGGGAGGGTAATTTGAGACTTATTTGATTTACAGTGTGTGGCTGGGGAGTACTTTAGACACGTCAAACAAATATTTGTCAATGTGAGGCCATAATTAGCACGATCAAGTGCACTGGGCGGCACGAGTTACCATACGCAGGTATGTTACGCTTATTTTAATGTTGGGTTCACGAGACAGTGATTTCTTAAATTGAAATGTTGTGTATTATATTTTAATAGTGACACGGGGGCCAGGAGGTGTTGCAGCAGGCTTTGTGGGCGCTGTTAAGCTTTATGTGACCCATTGCTGGTCCTGTGAATTAGGATTACCTGCATCCGGTAGTCATTGTTCGAACTGGAGCGCTTCTGAACGGAGTTGTATTCTCCTCTGCAAGCCGTATACGACCATCCCTCTGCCTCTTATCGGAACGCTGTATCCATTGTCGATTTGTAAATGTATTTGAATTGTTTGACGATCTCATGTCAGCGAACGAGGGTCCCCTTGACGACCGGAACGACAGTGAGTTCACAGCTTGTGGTGACGTGTCTAAATTTAGTCTTTTTCAGAATTGACATTAAGATTTGAGTACAGTGGCGAGAAGCTACTGACTTTGTCACTATTGTGTTTAATTGTGAATATTATGTATTTTTTTGGATTTTGTTTGTAAATGTGTTTTGAGAATTCTGTTGTATTGTAGTCTGAGACTACATTTTTATAGGACAGCGCTGGGCTGACCGAGTTAACCAGTATCAGCCAGTGAACGATTGTATCATTGACAAACTGATTCTTTCTGGCAGCATGTGATAAGTGTTTAAGTGACAGACCATTACGTGGAATGTGTATTTGTGTGGTTGTTTGTATCTCATACTGTTTTTCTCTTCCATTCAGAATTGGGGTTCCAGTATGTGGCACGGTGGAGGGCGGGACCGGCACGTGATTGCGCACGCCCGGTCCCGTATCGGGCTGATTGAGCCGGCAAGAGGGTTAAAAGGCCACTCGCAGACGGCGATCGGGAGAGAGAGCTTAATCAGCAGACGTCTGCTGTCCTATGTGTTTGTTTTAAGTTATTCATTAAATTATTATTTATTTGACAAGCCGGTTTCTCGCCGG
Organism: Moxostoma hubbsi; assembly: GCA_032164185.1. Taxonomy (NCBI): domain Eukaryota; kingdom Metazoa; phylum Chordata; class Actinopteri; order Cypriniformes; family Catostomidae; genus Moxostoma; species Moxostoma hubbsi. Next base: position 29,045,702 of record JAVLUX010000007.1, on the reverse strand, counting down.
TTCTCTGATACGTCGTAGCTCGTTCCTCAGCCACTTCTCCACCCTCTTCAGGACAGCAGCCGCGCCTCTCCGGGCAGATCGGAGGCAGTCCTCAGCCCCTGGCGGACGGAACGCCCCGCCGCATTCCCGGGTTTCGGCACCAATGTAAAACGGGGTTATGATGGGCAAGGAAGAGGCGAGAAACCGGCTTGTCAAATAAATAATAATTTAATGAATAACTTAAAACAAACACATAGGACAGCAGACGTCTGCTGATTAAGCTCTCTCTCCCGATCGCCGTCTGCGAGTGGCCTTTTAACCCTCTTGCCGGCTCAATCAGCCCGATACGGGACCGGGCGTGCGCAATCACGTGCCGGTCCCGCCCTCCACCGTGCCACACTGTATTAGCCAGAGTCCTCTGTGTGTGGTGGTGGTTCGGCTATTGGTCTGCAGTGTTCACAGCGGGTGATTTGGTGTTGTGTGGTGAGAGCACGAGTAGTTGCTGTGTTTATTGGATAGGCAAGATGAATCCCCCAATTCTGAAGTGGTAAAGTGTGTTCGTGCGTGTGTCTGTGTAACATCTCCATGATTGAGTTCCTTTTTTATGTTTGTATATTAAAAGATACCAGTTTGGCATTTTATTGTATGCATTGAGGAATAAAACCTGTGAAGCGCTTATCCTTGTCTGATACCTGACTCAGCCACTGCGAATCTGTGTGTTTTGCAATTGATGTATATGTGGGTCCCCGGCCAATTTCTGGGGTGGCGTAGTCGGTTTAGTGCCATAACTGGCATTATAGTAAACTCTTAAAATGGTCTTCACGCTACAAATCTCTTGTGACGCTGTATTGTTGAGAGCCATTTATCCAGACACTGATGTGTGAGATAGACTACTGTCAACGTGTCACAGATTCATAATGTAAAAATGATGTGTTCGTTCACACAAAGTGCCCATCTCCTATCCTCCATTTTACTTCCTCTTTTGGTCTTTTTTTTTTTTTTTTTTCTCTTTAAGCTAATTAAAACTAGATTGCATTATTGTTTTTATCTGATTCTGGTTTCAAAGAAAATTTTGTAATAGAGAGAGCAACTCGTCTTGTGAATCACACAGAAAGCCTGTGGGCTCTTTTTATATTGAACATATCAATGCATGTGAACAGCTGAGAAACCATCCTTGGATTTTCAGTCCCCCCCCATTTAGTGTATATTTAATTGTGATTATGTAATAAAGAGACATACAGCAAGAATGAATTACACTCACTCACCGATACTGCCATTTTATTTTCACACACTGTCTGCATAGGGATGAGTATTGCTAAAGATTTACTGATTTGATTCCGATTCACAAGTTATCGACTCGATTAATTTTTATATATTTCAGGTATATCTATTTTATACCTATTAAATAAGTTCTCTCTCTCAGCTAATGCTGTTAATTATACAGGGGACCATTTATTTTGGTAATTTTACAAAAAATATTTTTTTTCACAAGTTTGTTTATAATTTTGTTCATTTTAGCTTTTTAAAAATGTACAAATTCTATGCATTTCATCAATAAATGTGATGTCTTCAATTTGTATATATATTATATTGCATAACATTATGACCACTTGCCTAATATTCTATTGGTCCACTGCGTGACGCCAAAACAGCACCAACCCACCAAGACTTGGAACCCCTGAAGGTGTCCTGTGGTATCTGGCACCAAAACATTAGCAGCAGATCCGTCAAGTCCTGTAAGTTGCGAGATAGATCCATTGTGGATGGTTCAGCACATCCCACAGATGCTCAGTCGGATTGAGATCTGTGGAATCTTGAAGACCGGGAAAAACCTTGAACTCTTCATCATTTTCCTCAAACCATTCCAGAACAATTTGTTCTGTGTGGCAGTGCACATTATCCTGCTGAAAGAGGCCACTGCCATCAGGGAATACCATTGCCATGAAGGGGTGTTCCTGGGCTGTCACAATGTTTAGGTAGGTGGTACATGTCAAATTGATATTCACATACACTCACCTAAAGGATTATTAGGAACACCATACTAATACTGTGTTTGACCCCCTTTCACCTTCAGAACTGCCTTAATTCTACGTGGCATTGATTTAACAAGGTGCTGAAAGCATTCTTTAGAAATAGGATAGCATCTTGCAGTTGATGGAGATTTGTGGGATGCACATCCAGGGCACGAAGCTCCCGTTCCACCACACCCCAAAGATGCTCTATTGGGTTGAGATCTGGTGACTGTGGAGGCCATTTTAGTACAGTGAACTCATTGTCATGTTCAAGAAACCAATTTGAAATGATTCGAGCTTTGTGACATGGTGCATTATCCTGCTGGAAGTAGCCATCAGAGGATGGGTACATGGTGGCCATAAAGGGATGGACATGGTCAGAAACAATGCTCAGGTAGGCCGTGGCATTTAAACGATGCCCAATTGGCACTAAGGGGCCTAAAGTGTGCCAAGAAAACATCCCCCACACCATTACACCACCACCACCAGCCTGCACAGTGGTAACAAGGCATGATGGATCCATGTTCTCATTCTGTTTACGCCAAATTCTGACTCTACCATCTGAATGTCTCAACAGAAATCGAGACTCATCAGACCAGGCAACATTTTTCCAGTCTTCAACTGTCCAATTTTGGTGAGCTCTTGCAAATTGTAGCCTCTTTTTCCTATTTGTAGTGGAGATGAGTGGTACCCGGTGGGGTCTTCTGCTGTTGTAGCCCATCCGCCTCAAGGTTGTGCGTGTTGTGGCTTCACAAATGCTTTGCTGCATACCTCGGTTGTAACGAGTGGTTATTTCAGTCAAAGTTGCTCTTCTATCAGCTTGAATCAGTCGGCCCATTCTCCTCTGACCTCTAGCATCAACAAGGCATTTTCGCCCACAGGACTGCCGCATACTGGATGTTTTTCCCTTTTCACACCATTCTTTCTAAACCCTAGAAATGGTTGAGCGTGAAAATCCCAGTAACTGAGCAGATTGTGAAATACTCAGACTGGCCCGTCTGGCACCAACAACCATGCCACGCTCAAAATTGCTTAAATCACCTTTCTTTCCCATTCTGACATTCAATTTGGAGTTCAGGAAATTGTCTTGACCAGGACCACACCCCTAAATGCATTGAAGCAACTGCCATGTGATTGGTTGATTAGATAATTGCATTCATGAGAAATTGAACAGGTGTTCCTAATAATCCTTTAGGTGAGTGTAAATTGCTGGACCCAGGGTTTCCCAACAGAACATTGTCCAGAGCATCACACTCCCTCCACTGGCTTGTCAGTGGAGGGAGTGCATCCTGGTGCCATCACTTCCCCAGGTAAACGGTACACACGTAAGAAAACGGGACTCATCAGACCAGGCGACCTTCTTCCACTGCTCCAAGGACCAGTTATGACACTCATGTGTATATTGTAGGTACTTTCTACTGTGGACAGGGTTCATCATGGGCACTCTGACCGGTCTGCGGATATGCAGCCCCATACACAACAGGGTGCAATGCACTGTGTTTTGACAAATTTCTCCTGTAACAGCATTAAAATTTTATGTGACTTGTGTCACTGTAGACTTTCTCTTAGTTCAGCAAAGACGGGATAGCCTTCGTTGCACTCACACATTGATGACCCTTGGGCACTCAACACCCTGTCACCAGTTTGTGATTTGTCTCTCCTCGGACCACTGTCAGTGGGTACTCACCACTTCTGAATGGGAGCACCCCACAAGCCTTGCCGTTTCAGATATGCTCTGACCTAGTCATCTGGCCATAACAATTTGGCCCTTGTCAAATTTGCTCAGGTCTTTAATCCTGCCCATTTCTACTGCATTTAACACAATGACTACGAGAACTGATTGTTCGCTTACCATCTAATCTACCCAGACCTTGACATGTGGACTCGTTAGGAGATGACCAACGATATTAATTTCACCGGTGACTGGTTATAATGTTTTGGCTCATCAGTGTATATACACTCACAGTGCACTTCATTAGGAACACCTGTACACCTTATTCATGCGATTATCTAATCAGCCAATTGTGTGGCAGCAGTGCAATGCATAAAATCATGCAGATACGGGTCAGAAGCTTCAGTTAATGTTCATATCAACCATCAGAATGGGGAAAAAATTAGGTCTCAATGATTTTGACCGTGACATGATTGTTGGTGCCAGATGGGTTGGTTTGAGTATTTCTGTAACTGCTGATCTCCTGGACTTTCATGCAGAACAGTCTCTAGAATTTACTCAGAATGGCTCCAGCAACTTATTGTGAGAAGCTTGTGGAAGGCTACCCAAAAAGTTTGACCCAAGTTAAACTAATTAAAGTCAATGCTACCAAATACTAACAAAGTGTATGTAAACTTCTGACCCACTGGGAATGTGATGAAAGAAATAAAAGCTGAAAAAATTATTCTCTATAATATTATTGAACTATTAAGAAGCTTGGTACATCCTTTCTGCCAACAACCAATAAAAACTGTGTCCATGTGTACCTAGGAGAATTGGAGCTGTTTTAAAGGCAAATTTGGCCACACCAACTATTGATTTAGCTTTTTTATGTTTACTGGACTTTGTATGATGTTAATTGATAAATGAAAACTATTTATGGCATTATTTTTGAAAACATCCTCACAATGTAACATTTATCACAAGTGCCTAAAACTTTTGCACAGTACTGTATATATGAGCATTGGGAAAGGGTGTTCAAAGAGACGTTATTCAATGACAAATGGATTGTGTGGATTTTGTCTTTAGACACACTTTACACTAAACCAGTCAAATCAAACTTTTGTGGTGACTTGATGAGATGGCAATTTTCATGAATATAAATTAGGTTATGCACAGATAATGTGAAATAATCTTTTACTGTTTTGATAAATAATCATTCTTGATTCACAGTAGAATTTAACATCTAGTAAAGTTAGATTGTGGGTGGTTTGCTAATAAAATGCAGGATACTGTGCTGAAATTATACAAGCAAAAGTGGTGCAAATGTTTAGTGAATTCACCCCTTTCTGTACCATGACCATTGAGAGTCAATATTAGGGCAATTCATGTGTGAATGCATGGCATTCTCCATCAGGATAGGAACTCTGTAGTAAGGTAAAGTTTGAATGCATTTGTGCATGCATGTGTATGTGTTTACACTATCCTGAAAAAAATTAATGTACATTCATAATGAAACTTGTGATTTACATACTGAAAGAGAATAAGCATCGCATAAGGATTTGTATATTTGTGCATCTATACCTGAAGGGGACATGGACAGAAGGTCATGTAGAATTCAAAATACTGAGCTGATAGGGCAGAGATGAGCACGAGATGGCATTTGCATGTCTTTTGGGCTCTACAGGCCATATAAGGAAAGAATGTGTAATCATACAAACACAGACACACACACACATAAGGGACATATTCACTCAAGTCTCTATGGAACTACACCAGCCTGGATGTACCGATCCCATCCATCAGCCACTCAAGACTAAAAACCCAGTGGAATACTAGAAGTGCTATATGTGAATGTGTTTGTTTGTGTGTGTGTTTGCTAGAGAGTAAGCAACAGACAAAGGGGGATGTGTTAGGTAGATCCTCTAAGTGAGAGCAATAGAAGGAATAAGCTACAAATAAAATGATTTATATTAGAAGCAAAGCAACCTTTTAACTGCAACTCAGAATACTACATTAGTTATTTTTTCTCCCCAAGATAATTTTATGAAACAAACTACAGTCCCGTCTCCCTGCAACCTGCACCCTGTCTTCGAGTACAGCCTCGCAGTGGATGATTCATAAAATATGCTCACTTCCACAAAAAAAATTGCTCAACAAATCAGCACAATTTCCCAAAGAGTCCCAAATGATCGACTCCCATCACGCATTTCAAACACCCTTCAAATGCCCTTACATATCCCCTAAAGCCCTGACTAATGCTTCTTGACCTTTTTATTAACATATAACACTACTGACACAACCTATACATGTCCTTCGAGTGCTCCGGCTCCTCCACCCTGAAGAGCCCTTCACTGGCCCTTATCGTTCTAACCCCATGGCCCCTGCAGCTTCCCCCCCCCACCCACCCACCCACCACCCCACACGCTGTTGTTGGCACACAGTTTGGAATCAAGCCCAACAGTGACAAGGTGACTGCCTCCTTATGCTTCCACTAATTAAAAGAGAAGCACTCATTTGTCCCTGACTATATGAGGCTGGCCTAGTCTGAGAGCCCAGCTGTACAAGAGAGGAGAGAACTGTTTGCCTGTCCTTCCAGAAGTCCTATAAACCATTTCTCATTCTCTCTCTCTCATTGTTCTTGTCATCCTGCATAGCTGATGCTCCTGTGATAGTTTTATTATAGCAATTACAAAGATAGGCCTGCAGGAAAATGCATACAGATGAAGTGAGATACACAGAAACATAAAAATGTACATAAAAACTTAAAAAGAACATATAAACACACAAAAAACAAGCCCGATCTAAGAACATAGCTGCAGCTAAGCTTTGTATTCATATCCACAGGGGTCTTAGGGACGTTCTACTGCAATATCCATGGTTTAGAGACAAAATACTATAAAACAGCCTTCCTAACCTATTTTACATCTGTAATCTGACTTATTTAAGAATGATACAGGATGTTCAATGAAAATAAATAAATAAATAAATAAATAAATAGGGCGGTACTTGACTCTATGCATTGGGAAATAAGACATTTCTGGATTGTGAAAAGGTGGTTTTGTAAAGCCAGGCATTTGGAGGGGAGGGGTTGAAATATAAGAGGGATTGGTGACATCAGCCAAAAAAGGAAAGTTGTGGTGGAAGTGGAGCAAGCTATTTCATTTTGATGAACGATTGGTAGACAAAAAAAAAAAAAAAAACTCATTTGGAATTATGTGCACTGATGAATTCTGCACAATAAGACAAGAAACTTTTAATAAAATATATACAGTCCATTTAGATGTTGTATCATTATTTACTCCCCTCATGTCGTTTCAAACCCATATGACATAATTTCTTCTGCAGAAGAGTACTCCATTGCTAATTTCAATATATCAGCAGTTGATAATGCCTCACTTTAAAGCTTAAAAAGCAGTATATATGACATAACAGTAATCTATACAATTTGAGCATCATATACAAAGTCAAACAATTACTTTGTGTGAAGCACAGACCACAATTTAAGGCACTCTCAAATCATTTAACATAGGTCATGACAAAAGAACCAAGTGTGATGTTATTGACTTGTCACCATATTTTATTTACTGAATTTGTGTTATTTTGGGAGTGAATAATGACTGAAATTCCCATCTGTTCATCATTGAGCACTTTTATAAAACTTTTGGTTGCTTTTTAAAGCTTTAAAGTCCACTGCTATGGGAATCAGTGATCACAAAATTCTTTAAATATATCATTATTTTGTGTCCTGCAGAAGAAAGAATTCATATGGATTTGGAACAACATGAAAGTAAGTGGTTGGCAAGTGGTATTTGCATGCCACTCCCCCAAACATGTGGGTATATAGGAGCTGGCGTGTGAACCGCTCATTCAGGTTTAGTGCTGAGGAGCCGAGAGAGAAGGTCCTGGTCATTTCAGCAGGTAGTCCAGCATTGAGGCAGGAGGGACACAATGTCTCGTTTCATCTATTAGGGAACAGAGGTTACAGAAGTAACCAGGACATTTCATATCTGTAACTCACTGGACGTTGTGTCGATGAAGTGACACTTAGTGTCCCCTACAAAAACGGCACAACTAGCTGAACTACATTACATTTACATTACATTAATGCATTTGGCAGACGCTCTTATCCAAAGCGACTTACAGAGCCCAAATTACAGGGACAATCCCCCCGGAGCAACCTGGAGTTAAGTGCCTTGCTCAAGGGCACAATGGTGGTGGCCTTGGGGTTCGAACCAGCGACCTTCTGATTAGCATCCTTTGCTCTAGCCACTACGCCACCACCATCCCATCACATTACGTGAACAGGGTCCATGCAAGTAGGCTCACTGGGGAAAACACATAATTGGATAGTGCATGGGGCCAACTGTGTGCCAGCACGTCTATGCCGAGGGGTGTCTCGGTCAGGGCAGTGGGAGGATTATGTGAAAAAGTACAGGTCTACCTGCGCCTGCCCTAATCAACTCAAAATCAGTTTGACCACCTTAGGGTGGAGTCTCCACTCTCACCTGTGGGCAACCTATCAAGGCAGCGTGTCTGCTGTGGTGTTGAGGTTGCCTGGGATGTGAGTGGCTCGCAGCAACTTGTGCTGCTTACTCCAGAGGATTAGATGGCGGAAGAGTTGTGACAGACAACGGGAGCATAAGCCATCTTGATGGTCGATATGTGTCACTGTTGCCGTGTTGTCTGTTCGAACCAACACGTACTTGCACTTGATCAATGTCCGAATCCTCCGCAGGGCGAGCAATAATGTCAGCAACTCAAGGCAGTTAACGTGCCAACGTGGTCATGGGCCCATCCAGAAGCCGGTGGCTGCATGCCCGTTGCATACATTGCTCCAGCCCATTTTGGAGGCATCCGTCATAACCACGATGCACCTGGAGACTTACTCTGGGGGAACACCTGACCATAGAAATGTTAGGTTGGTCAAAGGGCTGAAAAGGCGGCGACAGACTGGTGTGATGGCCAAACAATGTGTCCCATGGCGCCATGCCCATCTCGGGAATCGAGTCTGGAGCAAGTGCTGAAGCGGTCTCATATGCAACAACCCGAGCAGTGTAGCCACAGTTGAGGATGCCATATGCCCCAGGAGCCTCTGAAATAGTTTCAGTGGAACCGTTGTTTTCTGTCTGAACACCTTCAAACTGTTCATCACCGAATCTGCGAGCCTGTTCATGCCGTTGGAGTCCAACTCCATGCCGAGAAAAGAGCTTGCACTTTTCCTCATTGACCCAAAGCCCTAGCTGGCTGAAGTGCATGAGCACCAGGTCCCTGTGTGCACACAACACATCCTGAGAGTGAGCTAGTAGATTAGCCAGTCGTCAAGATAGTTGAGGATGCGAACGCCCAATTCTCTTATCGGGGCAAGAGCTGCCTCTCCGGCCTTCTTGAGGACACGAAGGTACAGGGACAGGCTGAAAGGGAGGATCTTGTACTGGTATGTCCGACCCTCGAACGCATACGGCAGGGAGGGTCTGCGTCGAGGTGGAATCGAGACGTAGAAGAATTCATCCTTCTGTTCTACCACCGTGAACCAATCTTTATGTCGGACGCTCGCTAAAATGCGTTTTTGTGTCAGAATTTGTGTCAGAGTCTGTTTAAGGTCCGGTTCAGTACTCGCAGGTTCGAGATTGGCCGCAACCCACCGCCTTTCTTCGGTACAATGAAGTAGGGGCTGTAAAACCCTTCCATCATCTCGGCCGGAGGGGCAGGCTCTATTGCACCGTTCCATGGGAGGTTAGCGTTTTCCACATGTAAGGTAGCGGTGTTCTCGGCCTTCATCAAGGCGAAGTGGTTGCCGCTGAGCCTGGGCGGATGCCTGGTGAACTGAATCACGTAGACAAGTCGGGAAGTTTGGGTCTGCCTTCGTGATGGGTTGGAGAGCGCAAGCCATGTGTCCAAGCTCCGGGCGGGGGGGACCAAAGGGACAATCTCGTCGGACGTACCAGCGGGTGGGGCCTCGCAGCGGGACAGAGCCTTCAGTGCCACGTTGAAGGGGTTTGAACCCCATTGCCATGCTGAGTCAAGGGACATCGAAGCACTTACCTAGCTCCTGATACCCACCAGCAGATCAGTCGGGGAGGGGGAGAGAGGTACATCATCTCCACAGTCCGTCGAAACCGTCTGGGTGTGGGTGTGTTTGCGTCACAGCTGGGCATTCAGGGGCAGGGCGGGGGAGCGCTACTGGAGCACTGGACCTGCCAAAATGGAATGGTGGACGGTGGTCGACGGTGGACACTGGATATATGACCCAGGGAATAAGGAAACTGCTCTTTTGTTAAACTTCACTTGCTCCGGAGCAGCGGGTCCCTGGGTCGCCCATCTCAGGGGCGCTCAGAAGCCTTCTTCTTGGCAGTTGGCCGTGAGACGGGTGGTGTCTGGTACCTGCGAGCATCAATAACATGTGCGGATTAATGGCGTTGAAATACCTTCATAATTATGACCATAATGATGAATAAAATTATGAAACAGTAAAAAGGCGTATACATTTTTACATTGTTCTTATTAACAATAATCAACATTACCCAAAATCAAACCTTTTTATGCTGTTTGTTTAAACTTATTTTGTATCTTTGAAGATTTATGACAAGAACACGTAAAATGTTCGGTTTAAAATGATTCTGATAGTCAAACTAAAAACAAATGGCATAATGACTAAACATCAATAGGGATGTGCACTCTCCGAGTGAGAATGACGTTTGTTGGAGTTCGGTGTGTAAATTATAAACAATAAGCCAACAATTAGCATGAAATTCATCGTATAATGTAATCATGCCCGCTAAATCACACACATCTGAATGATCATTCGTGATGTTCATGTCTTGAGCTCAAAACGCATTTACAAACACCAAGTGTTTGAAATAACATCCGACTTGGATCTGATGTGGATTCCGTTCACAGAATGAAGCAGAATTACATTCATTATTGAGTAATATTTGCTGCTTACTCTTACGCATACTAATCACTTTCATACTAAATATACTTTATACTAAAACAAACGCCAGAGACCATTTAGACAATTGGCTGAGAATGTGCTAATGTGCTAACCATAAAAATATAAATTTTAAATAAAAAAATATAAAGTTTAAGAACCACTTCATGGTCAGAATGGCGACCTTTTGAATCATGCTCACGCCAGAGAATTATTGCACCTCGACCTGTAATTGGCCAAAATGCTCCTTCGACTTTTATGAGACCCTCTACTCTTCCCTGTGGAACACTGAAGCTTGACCTCTGACCCACTTTCTGTAGATCTGAATTTCTGCTGTTTGAATTTTAGAATATTAGTGAATATTAATACTAGTGTCACTTCATCGACACAATGTTGAGTGAGTGACAGATAGGGAACCTGCTTTATTTAACACTGCATTTGCAATATTATTGTTGTAAACAATTGGTTAAAAAAATTAACAGGTTTAATTATTCTTTACATTGAATACAGGTTTTCTAAGCACATGTGATTTCCATGGTAAAGTATTCGAGCAAACAGCAGATCAATGTGTGAAAATGCTTATAGTTAAATACAGCCACCAGGAACAGTCACACATGATAAATTAATGAGAACATTAAAATAACATATCTTCATTATCACCTCTTGTCTCTGTGATCCTCTCAGCCTATAAAATTGTCCAGCGGCTGTACACAAATCAAGCAGTTTAATTTATATAAAGGAAAATATTTACACTATTAAATACACAAATTGACACACAAACACATAGATGTGCAGACATACACAGATACTGTGCATAAAACTTTTATGTTTTAGTAGTATGTAGTGAGTACTGAGTTTATGTTTCTCTAGTTTTGTAATAAATTATATATGAAGTTTTGTATTGGAGAGAAGAGGGACTTTCTGATGGTTAATTGTTTAGACAAATTTGTAAGACAAACATGCAAATAAATAAATAAATAAATATAAATCTCTCTGATTAATATTTTGAGCAACAGAAGGGAAAAATCACCTTTTCTTTTAACTGGTGATGCCTGCATGGTTCTTGCTCCCATGGCAACCAAAATGGCAAAATGGAAATGAAAATCAAGCAAAAATGGAAAAAGAAATGTAAGTGTCTACTGTGCCAACATCTACAACAGTTGGAGGAGTATTCACTAAAAAGTTGCACCACTATTGCATGCAGCTTTACTGTAAGCATAAAACCTTATCTTATGCTACCTTCAAGCTCTATCAGAATTATCATAAAATACATTCGGAAGTTGCCCATAAATGCCCCTTCAAGTCATAATTATGACTGGTGAACTCAAATAAAAAAAAGAAATTCCAAGTTGGGAAGAGCCATAAACTTTCAAAATGACAGAGGAGAGTATGTTTTCTATAGTAAAATTTTTTTCTAAATGCAGCTACCTTATTATCACTTGCAATTTAGGTCATGCAGTATACATTCACTCACTTAGCACTTTATTATAAACACTATGGTTCTAATAAAGTGCCCTTTAGAGACTCTAGAGACTGTTGTGTTGTGCATCCCAGGACATCAGCAGTTACAGAAATACTCAAACCGTCTGACACCAACAATCATGCCACAGTTGAAATCACAGAGATCAAAATTTTCCCCATTCTGATGGTTAATGTGAACATTAACTGAAGCTCATGACCCGTATCTGAATGATTTTATGTATTACACTGCTGCCTATGATTGGCTGATTAGATAATCGCATGAGTAAGTAGTGTACATGGGTTCCTAATAAAGTGCTCTATGAGTGTATATATACATATATCCAGTTATGAGGTGTAGTCGAGCACACATTCAGCATTTTAAAGGTGTGATTCAGGTGTCTGGATACAGTCTTTGGTAATGTTTGCACCAAAGCAGACAGCTTGTGCAAATAAACAATGCAATCAGCCATCGCAACATTCTTAGTGAATTCTACCCTGTTTTGATGAAGTACTTCAGTAACAGTAATATAGATTTGGATGAGAGGATGACTGTAATTCACCTCAGACTGAGTACTAACAATGACTTGAGGTACTCAGGTGTAACAGTATAAGAATGAGCAAGGAGGAAGCAGGAACCAGCTGAACTGTAAACAAATATTTCATGTAAAACTTAACTTAAACCAACGTAAACAAACATGCAGCAAGGTGCATCTCTCTCTCTCTCTCTCTCTCAAACTGGTGCCTTCGGCTTGTCTTTATCCCCCTCCTGGCTGATTAGCCCGATTCAGGGCTGGCCATGTGTCTTCACGGCCAATCCCTGCCCTCCTCATCACACACCTCCATCAGCTGACTCAGGTCAGGGAAACCCCCGGTATGATGCACTCCCCTCCCTTCCTGGAAGGGGGGGGGGCATTGCCTCACTGGCCATGCCTGCCAGCAGGTATTCCCTGCCTTCTGGAACCCTGGGAGAGACAAGGGAAGGAAAAAGTGAGCGGGAAAGTCCGAGGCAGTGCAAAAGAGAGAGAGAGAAAAGAGAGAGAGAAAAAGTTGTTCACCGGCTCCTGGATGTGCTGTCGCCCGGTCCTCAAACAGTTCTATGGCGGATGCCAGCTCAGTCCTCCCTTGGCAGACAATAGTGAGTCCTCCGGCCCCTGGCAAATGAAACAGCTCCTCCACTTCTTCTTCAGACAGCCACGGCTCCACCAGCTGCTCCTTTTGTGGATGGCAAGGACTCCGTGACACCACATCCCTCCTCCTTCCCAGGTTTCGTCACCACTGTAACAGTATAAGGATGGGCTAGGAGGACGCGGGAACCGACTGAACAGTAAATAATGTTTTAATGCCAAACTTAAAACCAACATAAACAAACATGCAGCGCGGCCGCGTGCGTCTCTCTCTCTCTCAAATTGGCACCTCCGGCTTGTCTTTATCCCCCTCCCAGCTGATTAGCCCAATTCAGGGCTGGCCATGTGTCTTCACGGCCATGCCTCTCCCTATTCCTCATAACATCAGGTTGGGAGACTGTGAAAGGAAGTTAGCAAGAAGGGCTTTAAATATAATGTAATTACGTGATCTCTGGTCTTGTGGCATTGCTGGAGGTCTATTTGCACTCTCCCCAGAGTATTTGTCAAATTCCCATTCCATTTTTATTGTAGTTGGGACATTTCACCAGTTGTTCAATTGATTGATTTGAAACTGAATTTCCAAACTTTTTAATATTTTTTTGTTTTATTGGGGCATTGTATTGAGACATTTACTTTTCCAAATCATTATATGATGGTATATTTAATTCCTCAGTCTTCTCATTTCTCTCTAGTCCTCTCTTATACTCTCATATACATAAATACATGAGACAGGCACCCCACGCACACACACACACAAAGTTGAGTTGAGCTGGCAGCCATTTTTGTTTTGAAAATTTCTCATGAGTATGACAGCAAGCTAAATGTTCCATTCAAAGGGCGATTTCTCCCATGAAAAGTGCACTTCAACAACACAGAAAGCACATGACAGAAAGAAAGAGAGAGAGAGACAGTGACAAGATGAGACAACGAGGAAAGAGCAAGTCAAACTGGGGTCTGTAGTGGGCATAGGGACATAAAAGGCAACATAAAAGAGGAATGAAGAGAGAGATTGCAATTGAGAAAGAAATTATGGCTGAATGTTTAAGTGAAAAGTGCAGATAAAGAGAAGCACAGGCCTCAGAGAGACTGTAAGTAGAAGACACAGCACAATAACAGAAGAGCTTGTCTTTTGTACAATCATGGAATCAGACCACAGTGTCTACACACACAACAAACAAAAGAAGAACTACAGCTCTGAACGTTCTTTTTACTCTCATATACTGTGAGACATGAAGAAACATTGGAAAAAAACTAAAGAGTGAAAGAATGTGAAAACATACAGTAGGAAAAAAGAACGCATTTATCAGTACAAGTTGTTTCTGTTGATTTTGTCTATTAATTTCTTATACTACCAGAGAGAAACTAGCATTGCAACTTTATGTGTTGGGTTATATATTAACTGCATATACAGTGGCCGCAAAAGGTATTTGGGCACTTAAGTCAAGTTTAATTCACTCATGTATGAACTCACTTATGTCTTTTGATTATATAACGAAAGTGGATGTGACGAGGAGGAGGAGGGCGTGGCCAGGCCACGATGGAGCACGGCCAACGCTGAATCAGCTGATCGGTGGGAGAGAAAGATAAAGGGCAGCCGGAGATGCCAGTTTGAGAGAGTCTCACTTGGCCGTCCTGCATATGTGTGTGTTTGTTTTTTTTTGTTGAGAGCTGGAGGAACCGTGGCCATCTGCCGAGAAGGGGAAGAATGGTTCTGTTCACCAGGTGCCGGAGGAGGTCCTCAACTGCTCTTCTTCCCTCTGGCGAACGCCAGCTCGCTCCTCCCCCGGCGGACGGCAACGAGTCTTCTGGCCCCCTCAACATAAAACAAACATAAATAAAAACACACATGCAGCGTGGCCGCATACATCTATCTCTCTCTCTCTCTCTCTTGAACCGGTGTTTCTGGCTGCCCTTTTATCTCGCTCTCCCACTCATTTTTTTATACAAAAAATAAGCTCCAGCTACAACAGCATGTATATATGGAGAAGCGATCTATCTACAGGAGTCTGCAGTTGTATGCAAGTGTGTTTATTTCATTGTTTTTAATGTTGTTAGAGTGGTATTCATTGCTAGATCAGATGCTCTTTGTTTACTGTCTTGAATGCGCATTGCTTAAACGTGTGTGTGCGCTATATTTGTTTTGACTTGTCCCATAGTATTCACTGCTAGATTTAGGGTTGGTTATCCAGTGTGTGTAAAACTATCAGCGTTTTAGTGTCTGCAAACAGTGCTTCACTTGTTTTAGAGTATTATTCATTGCTAAAGTGCAGCACAATTTATTTGTGGCACCTCGCACAACCCTTAGTTTCTGTTGACCATGTGACTAGCTTTGTTGTGCTAAGTAGCATTAAGGCGTGGCTGCTTTTTCCACAGAATGGCTCGTTAAAAGTGTGTATTTATTGGACTGAATGCTGACGCGGCAGCGGAAGTGGTAGCCCTTGTGTAACGCACTCCTCGTGTGAAAAACCTCCTATTACCAGACCAAGATCAACAGCACCACAGACACGCGTAGCTTATTTAGAACATTCAACACTCTTCTCTGTCCTCCACTACATGACACATCACTGACAGCAGATATCTTTGCCACATTTTTTACAAATAAGGTTACAACCATCAGCAATATATTCGCAGCACCACACCCTGTCAAACACCTGGCTCCTGTATGCAACTATTCTTTATCTGTGTTCTCTCCTTTGACTGACACTCTCTAAACTCCTCCTCTCCAACCACACCACCACCTGTTCCCTTGACCCCTTTCCATCACATCTTCTCCAGGCCATCTCTCAGTCCATCCTACCTGCACTTACACACATAATTAACACATCTCTACTTACAGGCACTTTTCCCACTACATTTAAGCAGGCTTGAGTAACCACACTGCTGAAAAAACCTGCACTTAACCCCACACAGATAGAACACTACAGACCAGTTTATCTCATCCCATTCATTGCAAAAACACTTGAAAGGGCAGTTTTCAATCAGATCTCTGCCTATCTCTCACAGAATAAGCTGTTGGATGACAATCAGTCAGGCTTCAAAAGTGGATACTCCATCGAGACTGTCCTGCTGTCTCTCACGGAGTCACTGAGACAGCGAAAGCTGAATCCAGATCATCCATTCTGATTCTGCTGGACCTTTCTGCAGCCTTTGACACAGTCAACCATCAGATCCTTCTCTCCACCCTCTCTACTCTGGGCATCAGAGGAACTGTGCTTGGCTGGTTGACCTCCTATCTCTTAGATAGGTCCTTCAAGGTAGCCTGGAGAGGTGAGGTATCCAAGCCACTTCAGTTACTTACTGGGGTACCTCAGGGATCAGTGCTTGGCCACTTCTCTTCTCCATATACACAACATCACTGGGACCCATCATTCAGTGACATGGTTTCTCTTACCACTGCTACACTGACGACACGCAACTCTACTTGTCTTTTCAGTCCAACGACACTACAGTGACTGCTCGAATTGCTGCCTGTCTTGCAGACATCTCGGCCTGGATGAAGGAACACCACCTGCAACTAAACCCAGCCAAGACAGAACTCCTTGTCTTTCAGCCAACCCTGCTGTTGAACACAACATCACCGTGCAGCTGGGTTCAACTACAGTATCGCCTTCCAAAACGGTCAGAAATCTAGGGGTAACCATCGATAACAAGCTAAATTTCACAGACCACATCTTATAGACTGCAAGATCATGTAGATTTATATTCTACAATATCAGGAAAATAAGACCTTTCATCTCTGAACATACCACACAACTGCTTGTTCAGTCACTTGTCATAACTAGACTGGACTACTGTAACTCTCTCATTGCAAGCCTTCCTGCATGTGCAACTAGACCTCTGCAAATTATCCAGAATGCAGCAGCACATCTGGTTTTTAATGAATCAAAGAGAGCGCATGTTACACCATTCTTTGTCACTCTCCACTGGCTCCAGTTGATGCATGTATTAAATTCAAGGCTCTGATGCTGGCATACAAAACAGTCACTGGGTCTGCTCCAGCATGCCTAAAATCAGTTCAGATCAGTTTAAATTGAATAAATACATATTTTATTCAACTAAATTTAGTGGAAATAAATATTAAGTGTTGTGCTTATTAAGATAAGTATAAAATTTGAGTCCAGTCTGAGGTTAATAAAGTTCAGTGCTGTATCATGTATCATTAGAGATCAAGAGTTCAAAAGTCTGATTGCTTGGGGGAAGAAGCTGTCATGAAGTCAGCTGGTGTGGGTCCTGATGCTGCAATACTGCCTGCCCATGGCTCAGTGGCTGGAGTCTCTGATGATCCTCCAAATTTTTTCACACACTGCCTGGTATAGATGTCCTGGAGGGAGGGAAGCTCATCTCCGGTAATGTGTATGGGAGTTCGCACCACCCTTTGCAGGGCTTTGTGGTTGAGGGCGGTGCAGTTGGTGTACCAGGCGGTGAATCAGCCAGTCAGAATGATCTCTATTATAGTATAGTAGTTACTGTAGATAGAGCTTTAATTGTTGGTGACTTCAAAATTCACATGGATAATGAAAATGACATTGGGATTAGCATTAATCGATATTCTCAACTCTCTTGGAGTCAGACAAAATGTGACTGGACCAATTCATCGGCATCATTTAATATAATTAACGCTAGATTTAATACTGTCATGTGGAGTTGATGTGGATTCTATAGAAATTCTTCCACAGAGCGATGACATCTCAGATCATTACCACATGTCTATTACCTCGTGTCTTGTATGCTGCGATCAGCTAATGTTACTCAATCTACATCACACTGTTCAGGTAGAACTGTTATTTCGATCACTAAAGATAGCTTCACTAATTATCTTCAAGATCTATCTCACCTACTCAATAAGCCCCAAAGTCTAGAAGAACTTGATGAAATAACAGAAAATGTAAATGCAGTCTTCTCTATCTTGATAGTGTCGCCCCACTTTGATTTAAGAAAAGTAAAGAAAAAATCCCTGCATCATGGTACAATGATCACACTCATGCCCTCAAGAGAGCAGCTCGGAAAATGGAGTGCAAGTGGAAGAATACAAAATTAGAGGTATTTCGTGGTACATGGAATATAGTGTCTGTAGCTACAGACAGGCACTAAAAGCTCCCAGGTCAGCATATTTTAGCAAACTCATAGAAAATAACCATAACAATTCAAGGTGTTTATTCAGTACTGTGGCTAAATTGGTTTGGAATAAAGCCTAAACTGGTGGTGGAAGTGGTGGTGGCGTAGTGGGCTAAAGCACATAACTGTTAATCAGAAGGCTGCTGGTTCGATCCCCACAGCCACCACCATTTTATCCTTGAGCAAGGCACTTAACTCCAGGTTGCTCCAGGGGGATTGTCCCTGTATTATGTGCACTGTAAGTCGCTTTGGATAAAAGCATCTGCCAAATGCATAAATGTAAATGTAAACTGAACCAGATATTCTGTTGCAGCTCAATAGTAATGACTTTATGAATTCCTTTACTGATCAAATTTAAATAATCAGAAATAAAATTGGAATTATGCAATCATCTGTCATATTAAAATTGGTATTCCCTGTAATCTCAGAACCACTTCTTAATATTATTAACTCCTCACTATCCTTAGGACATGTCCCAAGAAACTTTAAAATTGTAGAAGCCACAGCTTGATCCTGGAGAACTAACTAATTATAGACCGATTTGTCATCTCCTGTTTATGTCGAAAATATTAGAAAATGTGGTGTCCTCCCAACTATGTTCATTTCTACAGAGAAATGGTAAATATGAACAATTTCAGTCAGGCTTTAGGCCCCATCACAGAACAGAGACTGCACTTATCAGAATTACAAATGACTTGCTCTTAGCATCTGATAATGGCTGCATTTCACTTCTAGTGCTTTTAGATCATAATGCTGTCTCAGACACAATAGATCACAACATTCTCTTGAGTAAGCTAGAGAATTATGTTGGCATTTGTGGACTTTCATTAGCATGGTTTAGGTCCTATTTAGCAGAGTGCTATCGCTTCATCTATGTAAATGAGGAATTGTCAAACCAAACAAAATTTAAGTATGGAGTGCCACAGGGATCAGTTTTAGGGCCTCTGCTTTTCTTCTTGTATATGCTTCCCCTGGGAGACATTTTCTGGAATAGTGAAATAATTTTCCACTGTTATGCTGACAATACCCAATTTTATATTTATTCAAAACCTGACGAAATTTCACAATTCTCCAAATTAGCAGACTGAATCAATGAAATCAAAGATTGGATGGCCAGAAATTTCCTTCTACTCAATTCTGACAAAACAGGTACTAATTATTGGACCAAAAACCTCTAAAATATAAAATAAAACAAGCCGCTAAAATATAATTTGACTCTCAATCGATGCACTGTTACATCTTCAACAGTGAAGAGCGTAGGTGTTATATTTCATACCAATTTGTCCTTTTAAAATCAAATAACCAATGTTTGTAGAACAGCATTCTTCCACCTAAGAAATATTGCTAAGTTACGACACATGCTCTCTGATGCTGATGTCAAAAAACAAATGAATGTTTTCATGACCTCAAGACTAGATTATTGTAATGCATAACTGGGAGTATGTACTGCAAGATCAATAAATAAACTTCAATTGGTTCAAAATGCAGCAGCTTGAGTGCTGACTAGACTAAGAAATATGATCATATTAGCCCCATTTTATCATTGTTACATTGGCTACCTGTTAAATTTCATATGAATTTTAACTGTTAACTTCTGTTAACTATGTACAAAATGGTCTAGCTCTGCAGTACTTACCTGGTGGGCCAACCGGTTACATTTTGACCTAGTGAATTTTGAGAGAAAGCTTCAAGTGTGTCAATCATATATCGGTAGGACAAACACAGTTCACATAGAACTGGCCCCACAGTGAGCCCGATATCTTCCAAGGTTATTTTTCTCCATTAACCAACATCTTACAGAGTTTTGTGTTCCTTGCCACAGTCGCCTTCGGCTTGCTCACTGGGTTTCTAAATACAATTATTATTGAATTACTTATTTTTAAATACAATTCACAATCGTATTTTATCAAACTACACAATGATAACTTTAAGACATTATATATATATTACAGTTTGATTTTCTGTTTTGTGTATTTTGATATTCTAGGAAATATTAACAGGCCAGAATTTCGTAATGAATGTGATGGAATAAAGTGTGGTAGAAGGTCACTTAAGTACTGTGGAGCTAGACCATTCAAGCTTTGTATGTAGTTAAGAGAATTTTAAAAAGAATTTAAAAATGCTAAAAATAGATAGATTTGCCCCTTGAAGGTCTCTGTGTTGTTCTGTCTTTTCTGAGTACTGAAGTAAAGCAATTATCGTTAATTTACACTTTACAAATTTGTTCCATTATTAATTTTATCTGACTTAAATTTTATATTAATCTAACTGCAATTTTAAGTTGACCTCTAATTAATTCTAAGTTATTGATTACTCTGAATCCTCTTCTATTCATTTACATTTTGATCAGTTTCTAATGAGATTCAAACTGATAGTATATAAGTGGCTTTCTCCTACATTAAAGCTTCAGTTATGATATAAATTATTCTTAAAATGGTATTCTCCTACTCGGTTCCTCCAGAGTGGTTTCACCTATTTTATAGATAGTTCTATTCTATTTTTCTAATGAAATTCAAACTGATAGTCTTTTAGTGGCTTACTCCTACATTTAAGCTTCAGTTATGATATAAATGATTCTTAAAATGGTATTCTCCTGCTCGGTTCCTCCAGAGCGATTTCTCCTATTTTAAAGACCCAGTATTGATATAAATTATTTTGGAGGAATACAGAATAAATCAAAAAGTAACAAGTCAAAGAACATACCTGGCAGTTGAGAAAACTACATGTAATTGCAAAGCAAGGGAGATCTGAATGCGCAGATTCCTATTATTAAAGTTACACATATTGAGGTATGGGATCATCTGACTACAGAGAACTCTGAGCTCTGGCCCAGCCCTCCTTAAATATTCAGACAGAATACACATTGTGTACCAAATGTTATTATCATTTGAACAATGAGAATTTGGGGTTGAATGAGTTCTTGGCTTTCTGGTGTTTAACCTTCAAGGAGGGGGATAGACCTCCAGAATTATTTATTATTTGACAAAGACCTTATAACTTTGTTGTCATTAAGTTTTACAAACCTGGGAAAAAGAACACTATACCAGTCACACTGAGACATTTTAAATTATACCAAACATGCCTAGTTACATTATTTGTATACATCAGATATGATATTTTGTTATATACAGATCTTAGGTGAGTTTGAGGTGAATCTGACCTGAAGGGGAATGGAGGAGGAGGAGAGGGGAGAGAATGGGACAGATGTGGAAGGGCAACAATGAGGTGCGAATTTGCAATCATGTAGGGTGTGGTGCCTCAGGAAGAGTTGCTAATTGTGAGAAAGTTCATATGTTGATTTTCTCAAAGATCATACATTTGCACTTTGCCTTTGAATGCAAACACATTGGCACCCTGCCTTACAATATATGAAATTGAACAGGTAGCCAATGTAACAACGATAAAATGGGACCATTTTAAACCAATTGAAGTGTATTTATTGATTTTGCTGGACATCCTCCCAGTAATGCAATTCAATAATCTAGTCTTGAGGTCATGAATGCATGATTTAGCTTTTCAGCATCAGCAACTGAGAGCATGTGTTGCAACTTTGTGTACGTGAGCTCATAGGGGGTGTATCCTGTCATATCACTGTGTGTGCAATTGTAGGCATGCAACAAATTCTTCACAAACTCTTTCCAGCAAGACATTTTCTTGTTGTCTAGAGTACCCAGAATCTGGAGGAGGGTTCAATTAAATCATCCCATTAGATTTCCTCTCAGATGGTAGGGAGTGGTTCTTACTTTGCATCTAACTCTTTGATCGCGTGCGACTCGAAATCTGGCCCCTGTCACTGTGCAATCTCTCCCGTAATCCATAATGCACCAGGTGTCCCATACACATTTTGCCACGGTCTGAACTTTCTGATTTCGACTGGGCACAACCACTGCATATTTGGTGAAATGGTCTGTGATGACTGGTTTGTCTTTTGTATTACTCTGGTCTGGCTCTAGAGATAAAAAGTCCATGCAGACCAACTCTAAAGGTCTGGTAGTCTTGATGTTCACTAGAGTGGCTGATCTCTCTGGATTTATCCTCCTGCGTACACAATGTTCACACATCTGGATTATTTCTTGCACTTCCAATGACATTTTGGGCCAAAAGAAACTGGTCCTGATGAGGCCATGGGTTCTCTCTGTGCCCCTTTGACCCATGTCATTATGTAGGCTCCTTAACATGGTTTTTCCCAATGCAGCAGGTAACTCCAGTTGATATAGGGTGCTTCCTTGATCTTGCCTTTTCCTGTAGAGCACTCCCTCTCTTAATTCCAGGAGATCCACTCTCTTATCCACAAGGTGTTAGCAAGGGATTTGCCTTTTGGTGTAGGAGGTTTTCCATCCAGCTCTAAACATTAAATGATGATTTTAAGGTCTGGATCCCTTTTCTGCTGCTCCATCATCTCTTCCTTGCAAAGATAGGGAATAACTGAAAGACCATGTTCATTTTCCGGTTGAAACTCATCAGGCAGGGCATCTGCATGCAGGGCCAAGGATTCAACAAGAGCAATGGAAGGGCACGGGAATCCACAATCATCAGGGAATTATCTAACAGGATGTCTTTCACATATAGCTCTTTTGGCATTTGGCAGGATAACAGTGGTTTCAGTTGTTGAATCAGCTAGATGATGAAGATTGAACTGTTTAATTCTCTCCCTCTCTTTCTGAGACACCAAGTCATCCAAATGCTCGACATGTTGGCGTTGAGAAAGCTCATCAGCATCCTGATTCTGGCTTCTTGCTTGATACTGTAGCTTGAAGCTGAAGGTTGACAGGCTTGACAACCAGCGGTAACTTGTTGCATCAAGCTTCGCAGAGGTTAGATGGGAGGTCAGGGGATACTGTCTGTAACAACTATGAACTCTGTTCCATACAGGTAATCACTGAACTTGGTTGTAACTACCCATTTGTGTGCTAGAAACACCAGTTGGTGAGCAGTATACTTGGTTTTTCTTTTCGTCAGTTTCCAAAAGCAATCACACACATATGTCCTTCCTGTTTCTGGTACAAGGCTTCTTGAAGTGCAGTAGTACTGGCATCAGTGTGCATTATGTAGGGAAGTTTTAGGTTCACAATGCTGTTCATTCTTTTTCCCTTGACCACGGAGTGGTAGATACTCTGTTGTGAGGTCGTTAAGGGGCTTGATTATCTTAGAGTATTCCTGAACAACCTCCTATAGTAACTTCCTCCAGAAAACCATAGAAAAGATCTTAATTTCTTGAGGTTATTAGGTCTCTGCCAGGTTTTGAGGGCTTTGGTTTTCGCCAGATCTGTCTCCCCTCCATTCTCAGATACGATATGACTCAGGTATCGAACAGAGGTCTGGAAAAATGTGCATTTCTCAGATAACATCTTTAATCCATAGTCTTTTCAGGACTTACAGAAGCTGGAATTCTTAATCTTCAAGACTTTCAGAGAACACTATAAGGTCGTCGCTAAAGACTAGCAATTCTTTATTGTTCAAGTCTCCCATGCAACACTCCATTAACCTTTGAAATGTGCTTGGGTGTTGGTAATTCCCTGGGGCATTCTATTGAATTCCCAAAATCCAAGGGGAGAGACGAATGCAGTCTTATAATAATCAGCTTCTTCCATTCTAATAGTAGCCTGATTTTAGATCAAGGACAGAGAAACATTTTGAGCCAGTCAAAACAGAGAAGACTTCTTCTAAATTCAGTAAATGTCCTGATCGACACCAACTCATTAGATGCCCTTTGCTGTGATTATATCAATCCAGCTCCCTTGGCTACTTTAAGAAATATAGGTTTGCTCTCAGTCTAGGCCTGAGACTGAGAGCAAACCTATATTTCTTACAGTAGCCAAGGGAGCTGGATTGACATAATCACAGCTAAGGGCATCTAATGAGTTGGTGTCGATCAGGACTTGGGGCATGTTCATCATATCTGGAACCACTAAGTCTAGAGTAGATACCTCCACTTCCGTTCCTAGAAACTCTTTGGGAAAATTTAGGGTCAGCTTGACATATGCAAAATAAGGCACAGCTTGTCCATTCACCCCTTCCACTTCTAGCAAGTTGTTTAGTGACTTTAGAGGACACTTGAACAAGTGACTTTCATAGAAAGACCAGGGAATCGTGGTGATTTTAGATCCTGTATCCAAAAGGCAGGAAACTTCCTACCCTCTAGCATTAATTTGGGCAGTGCACTTAATTCCCACTAACCCTGTTTGCAAGTTGCTTGAATGTGACTTGTTACAAGCATATTGGTTGGACGCATGTCTAGGCTTCTTAGAGCAATCCTCTTTTCGTCCGGTCTCTGTATGCCCTGGTCTCTACAGACACCACTCTCAGTTTAAATGTTTCATAGCTGCAGCAGTGTGGGAATCCCACTGGACTTGTTGCTCTATTAACTTGCATAATTTTTCCCCAACTTTAGCAGGATCAGGAGTGTTTCAGCAGTTTCTAGAAAGGTGACCATCTTCTCCACAGCAGGAACAATACCATGGAATGGGTCTGCTATTGGTCACGCTACTATTTCTAAGCCTCTATTTTGAGTTTGACTCAGACAGCTTGTGATTCAAAAATTCTCTGGAATGAGGGAACTTTTCAGGATGGTTTATGTGTGTTTCTGCAGTAGCCATTTGGACTTGGAGCTTGGCAAGCTGTCTCTTTAAGTTTGTGATCTCAGCCATTTCAAGATCATTAATTTCTTTACTCTTCTTTAGTAGCTGTGGCTTTCATGGCTGTGACTTGGGTCTGTAACTCTGTGATGGCTTTCCTTAGTGCACTCACTTTATCCTTTGTAGCATGGTTGGCCTTGTTCTTCTGGCTCGGAGGCTTTTGTATGGCAACAATTTGAGGTTGGAGTTCAAGAGATTAGCTTCAATGTGTCAACGTCAGGTGCATTGCATGAGTGTGCAGAAAGCTGGTGGGTTGATGTTCGTAATCTTAGAGGAGCAGAACAGTGCTTTTTTAGCCCCAAGTACTTCCTCATTCATTCTTTTTTAGGGGCATTTTGTCTTCTTCAGTTCAAGTGAGCATTACCAAATCTGTGAGTGAAGGGGGTTGGCTTTTCTCTTTTCTAGCTGGAGGTCAGCAATGAGGCCATTGTCCCAACAGCCACAGCAAAACTGCTTCAGAAGACAGCAGTCTCTTTCACTTTCAGAAATGCCACCTTGTCTAATGGTTGTGCTCAAGAGGACTTGAATCTGTGCAAATAGTTTGAAGGCTTCTTGCCATGGATATGTAGAGTGCTCATAAACTTGGCTAGCAACTCATCTCAATCTTCAACAGAACCATACACTGACTCCATCAGCTCAAGATACACTGCAGGTAGGTTTTTAGGAGAGACATGTTTAACAATATCTGCAGCTGTGAGGAGCAGACTGTCAAGAATCTTCCCTGTTCAATGCAGGTCAGAAATAGAGGGATCAGTCAACAGGTCAACACTCACACACCAAGTGTCAAAATCTGGCTCATTGCTGGGATGGGTGATTTTACTAGAAAAGAGCTCGAGGAGAATTGATACTTGTTGCAAAGATGCAGCTTTGCAAGCCTTTGCAATGTGCTTTACCACCCGCTGTCCACTGGGTGTGTCTAGGATACTTGCTGGGATAGCTGGATGTGTTGTTGTGGGTAGGTTTGTAATGCTCGCTGTGATAGCTGGAGATGCCATTGCTGTAAGGCTGGTCTCATTAGCTTATGACTTAAGGTTGTGGTAGTAGCCGTGTTCTCCTTAACCAGGCTTTTTGGCTCTGGGTCCTCATCACTAAACAGAGGGGGGTTGCTGCCCACCAGGATCAGAAGATTCTCACTAGGATTGCAGTAACCCACTTCTCATGTCTTTATTGGTACTTTAGCAGAGATACTGACCTGATGAATCTTTTCCAATTCTACCTGAAGCACATCTTGGAAAGACTTACCACTTACACTGGCAATGGCTTGCAGTTCTTCGATGTACCCTTTGGTAGCTCCACAGCTGTCAGTGTGAGGGCATATGTTATCCAAGTGGTGTTTATGGAAGGTAGCACCCAGGTCAGTAGGACATAATTAGTTAAATGTAGTAAAGGCCCTAATTCATGCATTGCGGGTCTATGGGCAAATTCCACTATGGCATTATGGTAAATTTTGAGGTGGGATCATCTATCAACAAATTACGGTTTAAGGAGCCATATCTAAGCAAATATGTCTCTCTATATCTTGATCTGCTTCAGTTAACATGATGTCACTAACAAGGACTTGAACAGTAAAGAATTGCTAGTCTTTAGCGACGACCTTATAGTCTTCTCTGAAAGTCTTGAAGAGTAAGAAACATTCACATTTTCTCATCTCACTATATAAATTTTTTGCTATTTCGGATGTGTAAAGTATATTTTCCCCTTGTTTCTCTTGCACTTTAACAATGCTCAGTAATGGATACAGAACACTGTAACTACTTAATTTAGAACCAGATAATATAATACTAGAATCGGCTCTCTGAAGAAAGTGGAAGCAACAGCAAAAAAAGGGGAAAGAATCACTCGGACAACAAGGTAATGTTGAAAAAACATGGAAGTGTGTATGTTTCTTTGCTAGAGTTGTGTGTAACTTTGTGAAAAGATGTTAAAGGAAAACAAATTAAATAACAATGTAACAACAAGAATTAATTTCACAGTTCACAGAGTGGTTACAAAAATAAATCTGGTTCCACTATCAACTTTAGTTTCTTAGTTCAGTTTAGTCTTGGTTTCACCAATTTAAAAAAAAAAGGGTTTTTATCAGTTAACAGAACTAATGAGAGACCATCACTCCAGAATGAATAGTGGTCACAGTTCACGGAAGAGAAGAAAAAAATTAAAGTGGTATCTTGGTCCAGATGTTACAAAGCCAAAATCATACTTAATCACTCTTTTCTCAAATGTCAACTCACAACTGCATAAAATTCAACTTACAACTCTTTAAACATTTTGGTAAGACCTGTATACCAATATAATATATACATTATAATTCATTAACACTTGAATAATACATGTGTTGTATTATACATGCTGAAGAATTGAAACGACATGATTTGAATCTAGGAAAAACACAATCTTTTTAATCCTGGAATTCTTCAACATCATAAATTAATGGACCAAGCATCAACAATCCTACTGAAGGCCGGTCTTTGGACAATAAAATGCTCAAGACATTCTAAACACCATAATTCAAAGCAAAAAGGTCATTGGTCAGAAAGGCCTATTTGGTATGCAAATGCTGGCTTGGTTACATTGAGAAATCTAATAACAATGAATATTGTGTCTCTTGAACCATTTTCAAGATATAAAAGTTAATGATTAAATATGCACTATTTTTGAGCAGGAGATTTGTAAAACTCTGAAACAAAGGACCATAAAATCAACTGTCGGAATGAACAGCCCAGTCGACCATGTGACTCTGAAAAGTCACTTCTGACTGGCGCAGGACACCTTTGGGGATGCGGCCAATTTCCATTTAAAATTTTTCCAGACAGGAAGAACATGCTGCTCTTCTCTCTCTTCTCTACTCTCTTGTCATCTCTTGTCTCTTCCCTTCTACACTCTCTGCTCTGACTCTTCCTACGTGGTCTTCTCTGGATCATGTCGGAACCAGATCCATGCCATGTGAGGTCCAAGGAAGCTCAAAGTCCCAAGAAAGCTCCTCACTCTATACGGTTCACACACCCATGAGAAGGCCTCGCTTCCAAGCCATCTTCTTCAATCATACAGACAATAACCATCTGATCTTACAGACATCCAAAACATTGACAGAACAAACTTTCGATCAAGAGCAAAGAATGCAAGGAAGCACCACAACATCCAAGTACATCTCCAGTATTGTGCTCAAAGTGCTGGTGTATTAGTTAAATACTTTGGATAATCCGATAGCAAATCAATGTAGACTAAAATAAGGTTAAATGGTTCTTAAGGCATTGTCAACAGACTCCATAAAGTTCCTTTTCACTGTATTGATCATTTATTTCACATTCTGTCACTCTTGTCACCAACCTGTCTCATGTATATATGTGTTAGATTATATTTATGTTTAGAATACCAATAAAGTTTGTCTCTATTCAAAGATGATTTGACTGGTATATTTTGATAAAAAATCTCATCCCTGTTTCTAAAAGATATTGCTTCAAAGCTGTACCTAAATACGTGTGATATCATTTTCAATAAGCCATGAGAATAATATCACTCCAATAAGTGAATTAATCATAATACAGTAGAAATTGTGAGCGGATACAACGAGACGTTGTGTTACGATTTTATTGGTGGAGAATTTTATTCAGACAAATAATCTATTTATTTGTGACTGAACGTGACTGATTCCATTATAAATTGCCTTACATAGTAATGTAGAATCAGGACAGGTTAATTTAGTTCACAGCTCACATATTTCGAGACCCTATATTCCCTTACATATAATGGTGTGAGAATGAGGGCACTTTAACGGTTCCCCTCTAAATTCATCAGTACCAAATATCTTACACATGTATGACATACAAAATCACATTTCCACTGTGTATATTGTCAATGTCTCATTTTCATTCAAATAAATTATCTTCAACCTCAACATATTGTTTGTCTAATTTCTTTAGCATTTTCTCATTTACTGAGCAACATGTGTGACTTAGCCCATGTGCAGCTAATACACTCAAATGCACAAACAATGCTAGCAAGGCTAGCTACACATGGTGGCATACGTTGTAGTGATATGAAGAAAGTTCAGTTAATATGTACATTTAGTTTAATAATGCCATTACTAAACAGACTTTTCTGAGTTTAACACAGTAATTAAACAAACTTTTATCTTATATGGCACGAATCATCATAGTTTATCAACTAAACAGCAATTATGCTGTCGATTTGCAAATATTTCACTCTCCAGGTATATATAGATATATATATTATATATTATCTCTATGTTCAAAGGTTTCTATATTCAATCTCTCAGTTTAAACTCTTTTTGCGTCGGAGCACAAAAATGACGACCGCTCTCACTCAATTTTTGGCAGCTTCTTCCTCAATCTGTCTAATGGTCTCACGGAGGTGGGACTAACCTCCAGTTTCATCCAGTGAGCATTCTCATTTACCATTTTTTCACATAAATCCTTTATTTTTGCCAACATAAAAATATAGCTTGTATTTTTATTTATCTCTTTTTAAATGCATCACATTTTTAGAAATAGAAGTGTGGCTACATCTATATATATATATATATCGTCTAGGTAATCGTCTTCTGTTGTAACCTCCGTTCCCTGATGTAGAGAACGAGACGTTGTGTCGAAGAAGCGAAACTAGGGGTCTCTCTTGAGAGACTTATGCATCTCTGAACTTTGAGAATAGGCCAATGAGAAATTGGCAGACAGAATTTGCATGTCCCGCCCCCGGACATACGGGTATTTAGGGAGGGAAATGCGTCTGTTCATTCAGGATTTGTCTGAGGAGCCGACAATGAGGTTCGGCCGCAACAGTGGCTCGGTTCAGCGGCATGGCTGGGAGGACACAACGTCTCGTTCCCTCCATCAGGGAACGGAGGTTCCCATCTGTCGCTCACTTCAATGTTGTGACGAAGAAGCAACACTAGGGGTCCAATTTTAATCACGAAATGCGCTGAACCATGTACGTGCGCTGCTGACACAGGTGTGGGCAGGTAGTTTGCATGCCAAAGCGACAGGCTGTGCCAGACTGCACGTACACTTCCCCAACACCCCCAAAAAGCGTTAAAACCTTCTGGTTCCTTACACCCTGATATGGGGGGAACAAGGTGACTTGCCAAGCATGGGAGCAAGCCGCGCCAGCTGCGCCTTTTCACTTTCTATGTTTCTGTCATAGAGTTAAAGTGGCCATCTTAACGCTATCACACGCATCGGGGAAGGCGTTCTTTCCCAGTTCCTATTCTTTCAGGGGGGAAAGACCTTTCAGAGACCACACTTGCCCAGACTGGGGAGGTAAAGAGTGGTGAAATACATCACATTGGGTATTAGGTCACATGTGGAGAATAGCACAGTGGTAGATCCTACCTCATTGGGAGGGAGGAGTTGCTACAAACATGGCAACCGGGGGTCAGTGAGGACTACCCAAGGGAGACGCAAGGGGACCATACTGCGGAAAATACACACAGGGGTATAAGTCCACATGGGGGCCCGACCTGTGGAACACCTATTCCAGTACAGGGTAAATTGAGTACCCGCATTGGGTTTGGTCGGCGAATTCCTCCACTGAATTTGCGGACCAGAGGGCTAGGGAGGAGTCATCCAGGGAGCCGAGTTAGTGGGATCTCCTGGGATAAGAGCGCACGGTATTGCCTCAGTGGAGGGAAAGGGTGCTAGGTGCAAGTGGTACACCTGGTCATTTGTTACCGTGTTACCGAGTTCTACCGGTCGGACCTGAGAAACATGGAAAGAAATCGACTCAACCCTGAGATTGTAAAATCTCATAAAGGTTTCAACTTTCCAAAATCAGCTGGACCAACTGGGGGTGAAGCCTCCACTCTCCGCTGGGCGAACGCTTTCACGATAGCACGTCCGTTACCACATTGAGGTTGCCCGTTAAGTGAGTGGCACACAGTGACTTGAGTCTCCAAAGGAGGAGACGACGCGCGAGTTGTGACATGTGACGGTACGCTTGTGTACGCTTCCGTGGTGGTGCTGTCTGATCAGATCAAGACGTGCTTGCCCTGAACTAGCGGGAGTAACCTCCGCAGAGCAAGAAGTACAGCCAACAACTCTAGGCAATTGATGTGCTAGCGCAGCGGGGGCCCTTTCCAACGGCCTGCGGCTGCATGCCCATTGCACACGGTGCCCCAACCCTGTTTGGAAGCGTCTTTGGTGATCAGGACGCATCAGGACACCTGCTGCAAAGGGACTCCTGCCCGTAAAAAACAGAGGTCTGTCTAGGGTTTGAAAGTTTGGAGGCAGACGGGGGTGATAAACACACGGTGCGTGCAGTGGTGCCATGCTTATCTCGGGACTCGAGTCTGCCAGTGCTGGAGCGGTCTCATATGCATCAACCCCAGCGGCGCGAATGTTTTAGGGGGACCCACGTGCCTGGTCTGAAAGAGGTGAGGCACTTCAGCTCTGACTACACACGCTCATTGGTGAGGTGTGCTGACATTGAGACCAAGTCTAACTCCGAGAAAAAGAACTCCGTCTAATGCCGAGAAAAGAGATGCTCTGAACCGGGGCAAGCTTGCTCTTTTCCCAGTTGACCTGAAGCCCTATACATCTGAGGTGCTTGAGCACCTGGTCCCTGTGAGAGCATAGTAACTCTCGGGAGTGGGCCAGGATGATCTAGTCATCGAGGTAGTTGAGTATGCAAACGCCTGCTTCCCGAAGCGGGGCAAGGGCTGCCTCTGTGACCTTCATTAAGACACGAGGGAACAAGGACATGCCGAAGGGGAGGACTTTGTACTGATTCAATGTCAAGGCAAGATTGAGATGTGGAAGTATGCATCCTTCAGGTATACCGCTGCGAACCAATTTAGATACCTTTCGCAAGTTATGATGTGTCTTTGTGTGAGCATTTTGAATGGGAGTTTGTGCAAGACCCGATTGAAAACTCGCAAGTCTAAGATCGGTCATAAGCTGCTCGGGATTCTTCTGGGTCCTAGAGGGGGTTTGTGAGATGGGGGGGCGTGCACTTCCTGCGGGGCGCTCGATGCTGGGGCTGAGAGCTGGGCCCAGGCTGAGGCAGAGCTGCACGTTTTTTAGAAGCCGTAGGAGGATGCCCGTGCTGGAAGTGCGACGGGGCATGATGTTAGAGATGGCCTCCGTCTGCTTCTTTACCGCTGAGAACTGCTGGTCGAATTCCTTGACGGTGTCGCCGAAAAGGCCGAACAGGGAGATGGGCGCGTTGAGAAAGCGTGCTTTGTCTACTTCGCACATCTCTACCAGGTTCAGCCACAGATGTCATTCCTGAACCACAAGGGTGGCCACTGCCTGCCCGAGTGACCGCGCTGTGGCCTTAATGGCCCGGAGGGCGAGGTCAGTCGCTGAGCGCAGTTCCTGCAGCACGTTGGGGTCAGGACTACCCAAGTGTAGCTCTTTAAGTGCCTTGGCCTGGTGGACTTGCAGGAGGGCCATGGCATGAAAGGCGGAAGCGGCCTGTCTGGTGGCACTATAGGCTTTGGAGGTCAGTGAGGACGTCATCCTACATGCCCTGGAGTGGAGCACTGGGCGATCCCGTCATGTGGTGTCGTTTTAGGGGCACAGGTGGATTGCAATCGCCCTGTTCACCTAGGGGACCGCAGTGTACCTGTGGACCACTCCGCCGTTGAGGGTAGTGATAGCGGATGAGTGAGAGGATCATCGAAGTGAGCGACAGATGGGGAAATATATATATATATATATGTATGTATATATATATATATATATATATATATATATATATATACATACACACACACACCCACACAGAAATGTGATAAGCTTAAAATAATTATATATAATTCATCACATTTCTTTTCACAGGATACTATTTTAACCCTTAGTGACCTGGGTTACACCAGCAATATTTCATATGATAGGAGCAAGTAAATTGTAACTCTGATAAGTGAAGTCTATGTACAGTACTGTGGTGGTGCCTAAAGCCTGAATGAAATTGTTCAATTATACAATTTCTCTGTAGAAATGAACATAGGTGGGAGGACACAACCTTTTCTAGTATTTATAACATAAATGGGAGATTTTAAATTGGTCTATAATTTGCCAATTCTCCAGGATGAAGTTGTGACTTCTTGATAAGCGGATTAATAACTGCTAGTAATGTTTCTTGGGACATGTCCTAAGGATATTGAGAAGTTAATAATATTAAGAAGAGGTTCTAAGAATGCAGGAAATACCTTTTTTAAAAGCTTAGTTGGTATTGGATCTAACATGTTGTGCCTTCTGATGTTTAGCCTGTTGTCTAACATGTTGTGCCTTATTGCAGCATACAAGAGATTAGGTAATGATATGAGATGTCATCACTCTGCGGTAGATTTTCTATAGTATCAACATCGACTTCATATGAATTAAATCTAGCGTATGAGTATGGTTATGAGTTGGTCCTGTCACATTTTGTCTGACTCCAAGAGAGTTAAGAATATTGATAAATGCTAATCCTAATGTGTCATTTTCATTATCTCTGTGAATTTTGAAGTCACCAACAATTAAAGCTCTATCTACACTAACTACTAAATCTAATCAAAAATTTGCAAATTCACCAAGGAAATAAGAAATAGGGTGATATATATACTGTAACTAGGGCAAAAGACGACAGAGTTTTTTTATTTATATCTGACGTGTCAAGCATTACTAGTTCAAAAGACTTAAACTTATATCCTGTCCTATGAGTAATACCAAAAACTTCACTATAAATTGTAGAAACACCTCCTCAACCCTTCAGACGAGGATCATGGTAATAACAATAACATGGGTGAGTAGATTAATTTAAACTAATATATTCATCCAGTTTGAGACAGGTTTCAGTCAAACAGAGCACATCCAAACTATGATCTGTAATAATTTTGATTACAATTTACAAAATATTTGGTTGAAAGAGATCTAATGTTTAGTAGCCCTACCTTTAAATGATTTTTTACCTTACTACAATTTTTTCTAAATTATTTAGTGAGGGGTTGGTTGTGTTTGGTAGTTTGGGGAACAAACACAGTCCCCATATGATATCTAGGTGATACAGTGATACACTATGTGTGTGTGTAGTTTATGTGACCTGTGTGATGTCTCAAGTCAGCTAGCAGATTTTCAGATTAACTGGTTTGTCTGCTTCCTGACCTGGGCCTCAGTTAGTCAGATACTATCAATATTAAGACTCTGAGCCAAAATTACTAGAGAGGAGAGCGTCACCTTCCCTGGAGGGATGGAGTCCATCTCTCTTTAGCAGGTCAGACCTACCCAAAAATCTCTTCCAATTGTGGAAGACAATTGGAGTGTTGGTGGCGTAGTGGGCTAAAGCACATAACTTTTAATCAGAAGGTCACTGGTTCGATCCCCACAGCCATCACCATTTTGTTCTTTAGCAAGGCACCTTACTCAGGTTGCTGCGGGGGGATTGTCCCTGTAATAAGTGTACTGTAAGTCGCTTTGGATAAAAGCGTCTGCCAAATACATAAATGTAAATGTAATTGTTTATGAATCTTATGCTATTCTCTGAATACCACTCAGACATCCAGCCATTCAGTGACACTAATCTACTATAAACCTTTTCACCACGACGAGCATTGAGGGGGCCCGAGCATATTACAGTGTCTGACATCGTTTCTGCAAGTTCACACACCTCTTTTGCATTATCTTTAGTGATCTCCAGCTGGCGAAGCCAGACATTGTTAGTGCAGACATGAATAACAATTTTAGAAAATCTACATTTAGCTAGCCCCGAAATGCATTTAACTTAATTTTTTTTTTTTTTATTTAACCTTTATTTATCCAGGTAAACTGTTTGAGAACCACTTCTCATTTACAAACATGACCTGGCCAATAGGCTACATAGATAAATAGAAACATACTGTACAATTGTACATAGTCATACACGTGACACATAGAACAAGCAATTAAAATAAAAAAGGTAGACAGCAAAGGAAAAGAGAAAAAAAACTAATAAAGTGCTTAAATATGTGTATATAAATTTGGCTCAGAATTGTCAGCAGGAACAAGAGTCAAATATGTTGTTTTGGAGATTCTGCTTAACTATGGTGGCTGGAGTATCTGTTTCCATATTTCTTACAATAGTCACCAATAACAAGGGCCCTTTCAACACAATTCTCAGTGGGTGCATCACTGGGTGGAGAGAATCGATTTGAAACCCTAACAGGAATTGGAGAGTGGTGCTGCTTTGCTGAGTATGCCACCTCAACGTCACCCAAACGTCCTGCTGTGGGGGCTATACAGCCAGAACCAAAGTGTGCGTGTTGTGTGGTGTATTTTTATCAAGTTAAGTATACATTAATCAAGTATAATCTATGCCATTTTATTCTACAATTATTTCTGATGGTCAAGCAGGTCTTTTACTCTGTGTGTGTGTGTTTTTGGAGGCCTGTGCAGGAACAGGAATAGCATCACATATGTTCTCTCATGACTGCTGAGAGAATATATGGTGAGGGCTCTTCCACAGGTGTCTCCTGTCCACTTCTTAAAATAATCAGACCAGAGTCAAAGAATAGGATGATGGATTATGGTGACACGTTTGAAGGGTATTAGCCCCACCTTGTATTAGACATGTATTTAAGTGAACCAGAACCCAGAGATGCTTTAGTTGTTCTGCAGGCAACACGGCTTTATGGTTTGATAATAAAGTCTATTCTTCTGAAATGAGTGATTTTTCACAAATTGGGTAGTAACTACTACAGTTGCTCGCTGTACTACATGCATCCGAAACTGTATCTACTGGCTTCTCTTTCTCACTGACCTGAAGGATTTTGAGTCTTGAGTAGAGTGGAAACGTTTTTGTACTTTTTTCTTTCTGTGACTGTTTTAAATGAATGTTCATTGTTCATTTCTATTGATTTTGCAATATGGTGATTTGCTGAAATGTACTGCACCAAGGTGAAAAAACATTGAAACAAGTTAAACCACTAGCTGTTTAAACTAGAGATAGAAAAATACTGAAAATGTATATTTAGTCAAATTAAAACTAAACTAAATACGAACTGAAAATAGGATTTAAAATAGTTCAAACCAAACAATTATTAAAATGGGATTGAAAAACAAGGTTTAAATAACAAAAAGGGTTATGACTCTTTATTTGAAACTTTATTTTCCTTTTATATAATTTTTTTTTTTACATTGCATTCAGAGGAACAGACTGTACAGGAACAGTTAACATTTAGTATTCTGTCAATATCAATTAATTTCCTGCCAAATAAAATAAAATAAAAACAATATCCATGTAAGCACAGCATTATTTTCTTAATTGAGTGTGTGTGTGTGTGTGTGTGTGTGTGTGTGTGTGTGTGTGTGTAAGCATGTATTTATCACTTTGTGGGGACCAAATGTCCCCATAAGTATAGTAAAACCCCAAATTTTTTACGTTGTGGTGAAAATTTGTCGGTCCCCAGGAGGAAAATAGCTTATAAATCATACTAAATTATGTTTTTTGAAAATGTACAAATGCAAAATGTTTTCTGTGAGGGTTAGGTTTAGAGGTAGGGTTAGGGGATAGAATAAAACGTTTGTACAGTAAAAAACATTATGTCTATGGAAAGTCCCCATAAAACATGACCCATCCCAAGTGTGTGTATGTGTGTATGTGTGTGTTTGCTTCTGCCTCAGCTTGACCTAATCTTCTGATGGCCCATAGGTAAATGTTTTTTATTGTAGTGCTATCTACTGTTACACTTTTACCTTAAGAACTACATTAGTGGCACACAGGTGTTACACAGGTAAGATATTATATTGGACCTATAGTTAGCCCGGTAGCTCTCTTAGCATGGTAGTTCATTAGATTGTATTAACGACTCTAATAGGGTATTTTATTATGGACGTCAGTGTAAGTAGGGAATCTCATGAAGCGATGCAGCCCTCATGCATAGTGCCCACTGCACAAGCCTCTGGAGACAGTGTTATGATCTGGGGTTGCTTAAGTTGCTCAGGTCTAGACTCAGCAATGTTATACAGCAACAAAATTATGTCAGCTGGCTACATGAATGTACTGAAAGACCAGGTTATCCTATCAATGGATTTTTTTCTTCCCCGACAGCATGGGCATTTTCAAGCACGACAATGCCAAGATTCACTGGGCTCAAATTGTGAATGAGTAGTTCAGGGAGCATTAAGAATAATTTCCACACATGAATTGGCCACCACAGAGTCCTGACTTTAATCCCATTGAATGTCTTTGGGATGTGCTATAGACGATTGATCATCAATACAAAATCTCAGCCAAAATTCATGATAAATGCTGTGACGTTGCATAAGGTTGTCGAAACAATGATAACTATGAGCCACGATGAATACATGCCAAAATTAAAGCTGAAGGTGATCGAACGAAATATTACAATATGCTACTTCTTTTTGTCATTTCTTGTTTTTGGCCAGGCAGTGTATTTTTGGATGTTTGTTTTTTTCATGCTTTCGTAATTATTTGTAATTTTCTTTTTAGGGGAGGGGTTTTGTTTTTTATTGTCAAGTGACGCTTTGATAAGATGATCACCCGTAACCATAGTTACACCGGTACACTTCAAACCATCAGATTCATCTGCGCGGATGATCAGAGTAAAAGCTCAACTCACGTTACATTGTGTATCTTTATACATTGTGTAAAACTGTTAAAAGTATTTGTTTTAGTGTATGGAATAAAATATGCAATGAAAGTGAATGGTGAGTCTAACATTCTGCCTTACATCTAATTTTGTTTTTCCATTGAAAAACAGAAGTAACACAGGTTTGGAACAACATGAGGTGAGTAAATGATGATAGAATTTTCATTTACACAGTATGTATACTGTTATATTCATACCATAATTACATAGGCTGTATATTTTTCATCTATTCCAAATGTCGCCCACAGCATTTTTGTACAAACATAGAGCAGGGTTCAACAGCCAACAGTCAATAAATCAATGGAGGCCTAAAACAGTGGAACATAATATAATTCACCCTAATTGTTTAATGAAAAACACACACATCACTCATATCCACTCATTAATTTACTTGAGTGCCCATAGGGACAAAATTCTAAAAGAAAATCACTTAAAGACTGGAGATGACAGCAGGCAGAGAAGAATGTCACTTCCTGGAAAAGTGGGAGAGATGAGCCGTGCAGTAGATGTGCAGAAGTGTGAGTGTTGCAGCAGACTGTGAGCTCATTAGGTGTCTACTCATACCTTACCACTCGCACCTTTACTTCCTTGCACTTTTTAAACCTTCCTTGTGAATTTCATCAGAACGCTGCTCTCTTTTTAAAGCCCTCCTCTCACTCTCTCTCTCTCTCTTTATCTGAAAGAGTTTCTCTTTATTCCCCCCTCCCCCTCTCTTTATATCTCAATATTTACTTATTTTCTTCTCAAATCTCAGCTTCTGTACATTTCACTCTGTTCTCCCTCTCAGTCTGTGCTCGAAGTGAGAAAAAGATGGTATTTTTTTCTCCATCACCATCTGTCACTCCTCATCTGTCCCTCTATCTTTCAGACTCTTTCCTTTCTGACTCTATCACGCTCTCGAGATAGTGTTTCTCAGCTCACTTTAATGGATGTGCAGACAAGCTTGCATAAACATGCACATTTATTAGTGTCGATAGGACTGTGACCTTTTACATGTCAGACAGCTGGGGCTGATTAACCTGATGTCACAGCATGTCACCATAGAAGCCACACCTTCTGCCAGCCAGCTGTGCCCACAGAGCAGCATTTCTGTGAATATTAAATTATAGAAATTAATCTATACCTATGTATCATTCAGGATTATTTTGACTTTGACACTTTCACTAGTTTAGATTTTTATTTCATTTTGCATTTTTAATTTCAGATTAGTTTTCAGAAATGGTTCTATTATTTATTTATTTTAAATACCTGATGATTTTCATGACTGTCAGTTCTGCAAACATTTCCTGCATGTGCAATTTTCCGCTGATGCGGATAGAACACTGTACGAAAACACTGCATTGTTTCCTATTTCCAGCTCAGCCCCTCTTCTGAGTCTATACCATGAAACACAAAGCATGATCAGTGTTGTCATATTTCCAAAGGAATTATTCTAATGAGCCATTTCTTTTGAATCTATAGCATGACCAACAAATGAATGTATTTGTCAGTTACTGAGAAAAAAATCCCTTACAGGGGCATGAAACACAAAAACACATTTTAACTGATATGTATTTTCTATCCAAGATGGCAGAAAAAGAATATGTGAATTATTCTTGTGAAGAAGATTTTTTGTTGTTGTTGTTGTTTGTTTGTTTTCCAGGTTTGATTTTTCTCAGACTCCTAGAAACAATAATTAGTGAAGGTCACAAGATATGATGTAGATATTGGGTCTGTTCCAAAACCTAGTGAGCTTTCTCTGGAGGCGGCAAGCAAAAGTGCATTAATTTACATTTTTGAAGCAGAGTACAAAATCTAATTAAAGAACGAAAACCAAACTAATATTCAAATTACAAAAAGAAAAAAAATTACTAAAACTAACTTTACCTCACTAGTGCAATAGTTTCAGCATTTATTAAATTGTGAATATTAAATGACATGTATTTGTGCATATTCATAAATATGATGAACAAAACCCTTCTAAAGACATTGTACCATGTGGTAGGCTAATATGGCACACAGAATGAACATCTAAATAATAATTCAAATGTGTTCATCAGATGTTGGTATATATGCAAAGTATATATGCAAAGTAAAGTTCAGAAAACATGCAAGCACACCTCCAAATGCTTCTTTAGATTTGAAGTGGAATTGTTTGCAGTGGATAGGATATTAATTTTTGGAAGGCAAAGTATACATTGCACAGTAATGTGTTTGCCCTTTGTACCTTAAAAGAGAAAATATTTTTGTAAATCCAGTGGTCAAATGTTGAGTGAATGCTCCAACTTCAGTGTAATTATAGCCACTTGGCTAGTGACAAGTATCAGTTCTGTGATACCCAGCCATCCAGATATATTGTGAGTGTGATGTTGATTGAATATGTAAAGATGATATCATCTTCATAAGACGTGTATGATCACAAGCAAAAACAGATAGGCAAAAATAAACCCCTAACCAATCAGAGATCCAAATCATCTCACAAACACAACACATTTCTTCCTATCCTTCCTGTTCTTATCAACCTCCCCAGGACTCTCTCAGTCAGGGTTGCACATTACCACCAGCCAGAGGAGATCATCATGCCAATCCCTGCCACTGTAATCTGCATGCGTGAGCAGTGTTTACTCCTCTCAACCACTTTGATACATGTAACCCTAATTAGTTGAAGGCTGAGA
This sequence comes from Moxostoma hubbsi, assembly GCA_032164185.1. NCBI lineage: Eukaryota > Metazoa > Chordata > Actinopteri > Cypriniformes > Catostomidae > Moxostoma > Moxostoma hubbsi. The sequence goes on along the minus strand of JAVLUX010000007.1, from coordinate 29,005,563 downwards.
GCCTCACCTGTGTTTAATTAGGAAAATGTGTGTCAGAATATGCAGCCTAAATCTGACTAAGCTTAGCCTTTTCACTGTCTCTGCTGACAGAATTGCCACTTTTGAAGTCTCTTCTCTCATTTGTCTTTCTATAATGTGTATTGGCCTTTAAATTTTACTTCTCTACTTGTATTACTTCCTTTTTCCTCCACAGTGCATCTGTTATCCTCTCTCCACCTCAATTCATAAAATGTACTTGCTCTTAAGCTATTCAATCCTTTTCTCTCTTCTTTTGCTCTCCTCTCCTTCTATTTACTTTTCTCTGTTGTTTTTGTCCACTGTCACTGACTTTTATTCCATAATTTTCCTCTTTTTCTCATAAACCTCTCTTTATCTGTCCTTTATTTTGCCCATTAGGATGAGAGTGGTAAGGCACTGGCACACATTACTTGTATGAATAGCCTGTTTCCCCTCAGAGGAACATTAGAGCTGACACCTCATTTAAGGTAGTGAATGAATGTATGTTTCAAAGAGTCTGCAATAGTCTTTCGCCCTCTGGGCTTTTTCAGAAGTTATTTCCATCTTAAAAGCAAGGAGTAGCTTCTCCATTTAAAATCAATTGCATGCTTTTCATTCTTAATAAATGATTTAAACATCTTTAATCAATAGTCAGCGTGTATATTTTCAGGTTCTCTGCTGAACTTTTTTCAGACGCCAGTTCATTTCAAGTATCTAAAAATCTCTCTTTTTACTGACTTAGCTTTAGCTTTGCAACACTGTCCCTGGAATATAAGACAAATTAATTTGCTTAAGTTCAGATATCTCCATGATGCAGATTTAGGGATAAAGGAAAAGGTTAGTCCAATTAAAGGTTCACACAGCAAAATGCTGTATTGTTCTTTATAATTGCCTTGGTTTGACAAGGTTGTCTTTGTTATTTCCCAATTATCGCCGAAAACAAGCTAGAGCAAAACTTGCTGTTCTCATTACAATTTAAATTCCGCTATCCTTTCATTTATTTTCTCCCAAACCTCAGGTGTGTAGAGGAGGAGGGTGTGGCCGGGTCGTGAGGGTGCACGCCTGGCGCTCAGTTGCCCCAATCAGCGGGAGAGAGAGATAAAGAGCAGGCGGGGATGCCAGAGAGAGAGAGACAGAGAGAAAGAGAGACAATCACGGAGCTGTGTTTGTGTGTTTGTGTGTTTGTGTGTTTGTGTGTGTGTGTGTGTGTGTGTGTGTGTCAGACTTCTGCTGAAAAGTTTTATTTTGTGTTTAAGTTGAACATTAAAGTCTATGTGTATTATTCAAGCTGTCCCAACCTCCTCCTCTTTCTGTGAGCGCCGCTTGGCTGCGGGCTTATGCTTGTTGCCGTTATTCAGTATTTTGCTGTTTTGTGTGTTCCACAGATAAGCGTACAGGCTGCCTGGAGTGTTCAGTAGTGTATGATTATCACCGCGATCTGCCACTTACCTCTGATTTAGCACAATAATCTCATCTGCATCCATGATGGTGGATGACCAGAAAACCATCATACCACTTGGCCTCATACCTCTCATTGTTGAAATACTTAACAGTTTCATACTGAGAGTTTACGGTTTCATCGGCAAACCAGAATTTAAGATTTTTAGGATTTAATTTCATGCCTCTTCCTTTAAATAATGCAAGTGAATGTACAAAATGATTTTACGGTCCAAAATGCATATTTATGGTGCATCAAAATAATCCACATGAATCCAGTCGACAAATAAAGCTTTTCTAAACCCAAATGATTGATTATTTTTAGATACAAAACAATCCTTATATACTTTTTAAGTACAAATGTTTGCTTCCGTACATCTCTGTGACAAGCACTCATGAGAGGTTTGACATAAGCTTGTTGGTAAGGTCATGCATCATGTGGAGGAGGAGGCAGGAAGTGTGCCATTGTTTACAAGAGGAGCCCTGTACAAATGTTTAATTGTCTTTGCTGTAGATTTGTATTTGTATAAGTATATTATTCAAAATACTTGTTTGGTGTGTGTATCCTGGATGCTTCAACCATCCGAAACTCAAAAGAGAATGCACACCGGGAAAAATTTTAACTTTTCATTGATTGCTTATACATGATCATGAGCGATTGAAGCTATGGCTTATTGTGCTGAACCTGGATATCAGTACACCCCTACATTCTCTCAAATATTGGAGTGTTTGCAGTGAACATTTTACCCCTGAGGATTTCAGACCATCGAAAGAAACAAAGGGTCGATATCTGAATTCATCGGCTGTGCCCGTGCTGTTTTTCCAGTGATCTCGGGTATGTGTGAAAACGTTGTCATTGTCACTCCTCCCTTGGGCTCTGCACCTCCCTCTGCGCTCCGCTCCTCATCACTCAGATTTCTAATTAACCACAACTGCACACAATTCCAATAAATAGAAGAGACTTAATAAATAACTCACCTTCACACCACTTCAAAGGACTCTAGTTTGACCACGCTGCTCTCACGCAGTGTTTATTTACACTTGTGTGGCTTGAATTCCTGACAGTCATACAGCCTATATATTTCTGCTAAAGAAAAAGCACAAGTAGATAACGCAACAGCATTGCTCCGAAATAAAGGACGATCTCTCACTCACTTGACATTTTGTCAATGTAGTGACACTAGGGGTCAATCGAGAGCCCGGAAACACCTCTGATTCTCTAATTCTCTAATTCTCCCCTATCTGCACTGGTGCACTACAGAGATCGCCCCTGGACACTTCAGCAGATCTAAAAAAGAGAGTATATTCCAAAAGAGAAGTTTTCCCTCAAAAAAAGAGAATATATTCCTAAAAGAGCGGCACACATCAGAACGTCTTCGGCCCCTTCCGGTTGTGTGTTATTCCTGGTTGTGGTCAATACCTCTCACCTTCTGACGGCCACGATTGCTGCCTTTCATGCCTCGATGCTGCCCATGCCTTTCGTGGATACGTCATGTCCTCATTGCGAGGCAATGACCATGGCAATGTTGCGGTCTCGGCTCGCTTTTGTAAGAAAGCAAGCCTCCTCAGCGGCTCCCTCTCTTCTACCTACGGGTATGAGGCCAGCGTAGCAAGCACCGGGGGCGATTCGGGGACCTCAATGGGACCATCTCCGCTGGTTAAATCCCAGCGGACATCCCATTCCCCAGCATGCTCGTAGGCATTCGGATGAGTGTGCCGGCTTGTCCCAGGGCGAGTTTGACCTCTTAGTCGGTGCCCTTGAAGGTGATGAGCTCTCAAGCACAGCATCGGAGGGCGGGCCTGTCCTGTCGGATGTGGAAACATCCACTGGGCTTCCCCCCTCGGGTATGGTCGCCCAGTCACAGGCAGACACGGAGATGACGGATATGCTTTCCCGGGCCACCAGAAATCCAGCCTCGAGGGTGCAGGGGAGTGGAGGGTTCCACTCTAGGCCAACCCTCACAGCTGGATGACTGGTATCTGGGCTAACGGCACCGCTCACAGCCCCCTCGGCACATGCCACCCCCTGCAGGGCTATGAGCCCATTCCACCAGGAGCGTAGCAGCCTCCTGGGCTCTGACCAGTGGTGCCTCTCTAGCTGACATTTCCAGAGCAGCTGGCTGGGCTACACCCAACACTTTTGCAAGATTTTACAATCTCCAGGTTGAGCCGGTCTTGTCCCATGTATTAGCAGGAACAAACAAGTAAGTCCAGACCGACCGGCCGGGTATATCGCTTGCGCCTAGCACCTTTCACCTCCCTCGAGTTGAAGAAGTGCGTTTTTGATTCCCAACAGTGTTCACAGATGTGTCCCCTGGTTGATTTCCTCCAAACCCTGCGGCAGATGAGTTTGTGGAGAAACTCACTGCCTGCCCAGAACTTGTGCTAACTACACCCCATGCTGGGACAGGTGCTCCACATGCGCTGGTTCCCTATTGGCAACCCTTTACAATGTATTCTGCTGAAAAACAGCATCTTCCTTGGGCAGAGACCCTCTGCCCCAGTCTCCATGCTCGCAGAGCTTCCTCCCCAGCATTGGGTCGGACCTACCATGGGACTTCTCCACATGACATACTTCTGACTAGACTCGGTAAGACCATATGACATATTTCCACTTGATTCCCCCCCTCTCTCTGGGCGGGTGTGGTCTCCACGGTGTCTTCCCCTTGAGATTGACACCCCCCCGACCCGGACACTGGCGTCCAGTCGGTTAGCGAATTCTCTCTTTATCTGGGGAGGAAAAAAAAAGAGGGAAAAGCACCGCCATTCCACATAAGCCAGTTCAGCCTGTTGTAGCATTTTTGTAGGGGACCTCTAGTGTCACTACATCAACACAACGTCAAGTGAGTGAAAGATAGGGAACGTCCTGGTTACTTTCATAACCTCCGTTCCCTGAAGGAGGGAACAAGACATTGTGTCCCTTCTGCTACAATGCTGAACTACCTCTGAATTGGCCTGGACCTTATTCTCGGCTCCTCAGCACAAAACCTATTGAGCGGTATGCACATCCCCTTTGCGGCATGCAAATACCACTCGCCAATTTCCATTGGCTTTTTATCAAAGATAAGAGGTGTTTCTGGGCTCTCCAGAGTGACCCCTAGTGTAACTTCATCGACACAACATCTCCCTCCATCAGGGAACGGAGGTTACGAAAGAAACCAGGACGTTATTTACATCGTTTTTGAATTATTATTATTATTTAGAAATAATTATATATATATATATATATATATGTATGTATGTGTGTGTGTGTGTGTGTGTGTGTGTGTGTGTGTGACAGGTTGAGTGTCTCTAGTATTTTCCCTGGTGCTTGGTTCTTTAGAATTTGTTTTGCTATCTTAATGTTGGTGCACATCTCAAATGGGAAGACATACCGTCTTGACATTGAGCACACCTGTGCGGCTCAATTACTGAGGCGTGTTAGGTTCTAGAGGCTTTATAAAAAGCATGTCTAAGTGTGGTAATGTGATTATCCTTCATGTGTTTATGTTTTTTGGGCAGTAAGGCTCTATTGGCTTCTATTTCCTGTCACTTTTCCCAGAAATGAGAGCATTAGCTGTTGTTTTCTATGCCTGTTTTATACCACTGTTTTACAATCTTTTTCATATGGCTGACTGTTTTTGATGGCTGTGGCGGCTTCTGTCTTTAACCACAGATTTACGGAGTGTTTTAGGATGATTTTGCCCTGTGGATCCATTTGATATATCTGTGAGAAGTTTGACATTTTTGTCCTTTTGTGTTTATAATTGAAACCAATTGGTCTGTATTCTGATTCACTGTGGTGAAGCAGTTTGAAAGACCTTTCAGTTTGAAAGGTCTCTTGTTGGTATGTAAAGTATTTTTTTTTTTTTGCCTGTGTTTATCCACAGTCATATTACATGTTAATGTCTGACCTGCTGTGATACTGAAGCTTAAGAGAAAGGGGAGTTTATTTATTTTTTGGTATTGTTTTTCTTTTTAGGTTGTCATTTGATTTAAGAGTGTTTATGCACTGATTTGATGTGTGATTAGTCCTTTCTGTTAATGACTGATTTATTATAGTGTCTTATTGACTGTGGGTATTTAATTGGTAAACTGTCATATGGTACATTTTTAGAAAGCTTTAATTAGTGGAATTTTGTGAAATAAATAAATAATTAATTTTGTGAAATAAATTGGTATTGTTTTGAAGTCACGTCTTTGCCCTTTAATCCAATCTGAACCAGCAGGGTCCTTCAAATTATTGTTACAGCATTTGTATATATATATATATATATATATATATATATATATATATATATATATATATATATATATATATATATATATATATATATATCATTTTTTTTATTATTATTTATTTATTTTTTTTTTTTCAAAAGCACAGAGAACAAAGTTGATTCCTCGTGTCCCAAAGTCAATGGCCTTCGACAGCGCTCCTGTCTGACTGCTCAGGTGGAAACCAAGGTCCAGGTTATGAAGATGGAGAAAGACATTCTTAGCTATTCTTCTGATAGAGCTCTGAGCCACTTTTCGAAACACAGCGTTCCTCAGTTCATTGAAGAGCTCTGCTCTAGCCTGGGACACACCATAGCCAACATGGTTGCCACCATTTCTGGCACATCGCTCAGGTTTAACATGTGTCCTGACATCTGGTTGAGGCCATCCACTGCATATTTAAACATAAAGGGCACCATTGGTTAGGGTGATATGGCCACGCGTGCTCAGAGGTCTGGTCAGTCTTTGGGCCAAACATACATCATTGCTCCCAGAATCTTCATTTAGTTCACTTCCTTGATTACATTTTCTGGATCTGCATTGAGTCCTCCTGCATGTTCTTGCCAGCACTGTCTCTCTAGGACCTGTAAATGTTTTACAGTTTCCAAGATCTATCGACTGTTGTGACCTCTGTTGACAGCCCATGTAGATGATGCTAGGTTTGGACTTGACAACTGATACGTGCGCCGGAGTTTCTGTGGTCGTGATGGCTCCACTTGGGAAAAGTGCTGCTCTGCTGTAGTAAAAGTGATAATTGATGCCTTTGGATGTGAAACCCACATTTCAGTGGGACCAAGAGTGGTGCCATGCTGCACTGAAGGGCTAAGGGAACATCCTCCTCCTTGTCACATAGCGACAAATAAACAAAGGGTAAGCTTCACCAGCGGCCTCCAACTCATTTGTTAAAGTATCACCAGCCTAATCATCAATCCTGTATCTACTTTCCCCACACAAATCTGCTAAATGACAATGACAGCCTTTACAAAGCTGTTGATGATGGATCACAGGAAATACAGGCTTTGCAGCAATGAACATGAGCTTCAGTTCAACCTTATCTAACAATGATAAGGACACATTTTAAGTGTTTTATGAGATATCTTCATCTAGCAATAATCACTAAACTATGTGATAATTTTCCACTTGCATCACATTACAGTATTATGAAAAATGTCTTGCACTACTGTAACTTGGTTACCTGTGCAATGCACCCCATAACAATTGGGAAGTATCAAATGGTAATTGGGAGATTCTCACGAATAAAAAATAATAATTGATCACTGTTTGATCAAAACACTGATCAAAAGATGGAGCAGAGCATTATAGCTTGGCATATATCCAGATGCACTGTGCAGACAAGCACACATTTTTATGGTTATGTAGGATATTGAATTTAATCAGGAGAATGCTACAAGTGCACAGTGCCTAGAAATGTGACAAGATGATCTATTCATATTTACATAGGTCTATAGTTCAGTAATGATATCCGTCATTTTAATCCTGTTCTGTGCTCAGTTTCCAGCCAAAGAAACTTTATGCTATCCGAGAGACCCATTTATGATGCACATCATGTGAATTCATGTTACATGCATTTCTTGCATCACTTTCATTAATTTCTATGAAGTTGAGAACTAATACATTTGAAACACTATCTTACTAAAGTATTATTTCTGAAATAAAATTCTGTAATAGTTAATAAATTTCAGTGTCGTACAAGGTTACAACTTCCAAGCCTGTATCTCGTGGTTTACCTTGACAGGCTTGGAAACTCCTGTGTAATGCACTAGTCATTCAAGAAAGAGAGCTCGCAAAAACTTCCCACAAGTTCAACTAGGCAAACTTGACAATAAAGTTGCAGTCTCCCTGCAATGTTATCTCCCTGGTTAATGGTGTTTACTGTATGTAAAGTCTCAAATGCTCCACTTTGCTGTTGTCCACCACATCATTTTGATGTTACTTTCCTCACGATTTACGCTTAAAATATTATTTTATTCTCATAATTTTGACTTTATACTAAACATATTACAACTTTAATCTCATAATGTTACGACTTTATTCTCGTAATTTTGACTTTATTCTCTTAATTTTTAATATATTCTCAAAATATTATTACTTTTTTCTAAAAATCTTATTTTGTATTATTTTTAAATAATTTGATGGGGGGCTTATCCCAAGGTGTTTGAGTATGGTTTATGACAAATACTGCATTATCTTGGCATTATCAACCAACAAAGTCTGTTCAGACACCGGAAACAACTGCAGATAAATGTGTGAATCATTTATTTTACAGTCAATGTATTTAATGGTGAGGCCAGGAATGAGGAACAGCCTAAAGCTCAAGGCTCTTAATCCTCAAAAGACACTTTTTAAAAAAAAGAATAGTCTACATGACTACATCAAAAGCAACTGGAGATTGTAAACAGTTATGTAAACAACAGCCTGCATTGTGCAAGGAAGTGTATACTTGATGCCAATATCTGACCTGTCAAACTTCCAAACCAAAACATAACACTTTTAATTAGCAGTGTTTTGTTTGTGTTAAAGAAATCCACTATTAACAGAAAATTATTTTTGTATTTTCAGTGAGGACTCAAAGCACATGGTTGGAGGCATAGAGCTTAAGTGAGTACTATTCTGGTTCTTCTCCTGTGTCTCTCTTTGACCCTACACAAATACCAGTGCCTCGTGAGATAGCTGACAGTAATAACTAACTACTACCATTCACCACAGGGGAGAACAGCAAAGAGCAGGCCAATGTCCTCCCAAAATAAACAAGCATTGCCTTTTAGTTTAGATATTTTGCCATGTTGGTCTCCTGTGCTTCAATTGGTCAGAACAGCTGGGAAGTACAGTACAGACTGCTGTTTTTAAGAAATAGTTGATACAATTATGAAAATTCTGTTATTTACTCACCATAATGTCGTTCCATATCCATATAGTGTTATTTTTGTCCATAAAAACCAAATGTAGAAATATTAAATAATCTTTATATAGCTCTTGCTATGCACAGACCACATCTATCAAGTTAAGGATAATAAAACATCAATAAAACACCATAAAAGTATTCCATATGTCCCATGTCCTATAGTATTCTGAAACCATCCTATAGCTTTGTGTGAGGAACAGACTTAAATTATATTTACTATTCGCTAAAATATTGTGCATTCTGTTTGGTTACTATTTGTATTACTATTGCTATGTGTTTGATTATTATTACTATGTAACTAATACAGTTTTTGTGTCAATAATTTAAAAAAATGTTTAATCTGGACACGGACACAGCTAGATGCAAGTTTCAGATACAGTCACCAGTCACATTATTATGTACACCTTTACGTCTACTTATGCGATAATCTAATTAGCCAATCGTGTGGCAACAGTGTAATGTATAAAATCATGCAGAAGTGGGTCAGGAGCTTCAGGTAATGTTCACATCAACCATCAGAATTGATTGTTTGAGGTATGATTGTTTGTGCCAGACAAGGGCTGGTTTGAGTATTTCTGTAACTGCTGATCCCCTGGGATTTTCACATACAACAGTGTAAAGAGAAACAAAAAATATCCAGTCAGCAGCAGTTCTGTTGGCAAAAACAGCTTTTAAATGACTGGCCAGACTGGTCCAAGCTGACATGAAGGTCACAGTAACCCAAATAAACAACTGTTACAACGGTGTTATGCAGAAAAGTATTTCTGAATGTACAACACGTCGAACATTGAGGCGGATGGGCTACAGCAGTAGAAGACCTATGTCAGGTACTACTACTGTCAGGTAAGAACAGGAAACTGAGGCAGCTGTGGGCACAGGCTCACCAAAACTGGACAGTAGACAATTGGAAAAACATTGCCTGGTCTGACAAATCTTTATTCCTGCTGAGGTACACAAATGTTAGGCCCACTGTAGCCTCAGTTTTCTGTTCTTGGCTGACAGAAGTGGAACCCAAGGTGGGTTTCTGCTGTTTTAGCCCATCAGCCTCAGGTTTGATGTGTTCTATTCTGAGGCTATTCTGCTTACTACAATTGTACAGAGTGGTTATCTGAGTTACCGTATCCTTTCCATCACCTCGAACCAGTCTGGCTACTCTCTGTTGACCTCTCTCATCAACAAGGCATTTTCACCCACAGAACTGCCACTCACTGGTTGTTTTCTGTTTTTCACACCATTCTCAATACACTCTAGAGACTGTTGTGTGTTTAAATCCCAGGAGATCCGCAATTACAGAAATAATAAAACCAGCCCATCACCAACAATCATGCCATTGTCAAAATCACTGATTGTCTTTTTGTTTAATGCACATAAGCTCTTGGAACAGCTCTGTGTTACTTTGTTCACCCAGGTGGGAATGGAGAAACCATTTTAAATCTTCTATGGTAAGATCATCCTTATGCATCAACAAATCTTTGAAAGCTCCTGGTCTGATAGCTCTGAGGACGGCTCTTACAATATTTGCATCACTGAACTGCTCCTTTAAGCCTTCTTCAATCTGCCGGCAGATGTTGTTGTAACTGATGTCTGAACCCTAGTCTCCAATCTGCCCTCCCTGAACCTTAAACTCTCTGCGATGGAGGTAGGAAAGATCTCTTAAGGAGACCACCCTGTCCTGTGTCACAGGTGTGTTATCACCAGTGAGGCGCCTGGTGTCTGATGCATCCCTATTCGGTGGCATGAGCTGTATTTTTGTGGGTGATTGAGATGCAGACGGCGTAGTGTGTGTGGGTATGTATTGCATTATTTTCTTACTAAGCTCCTCATAACTAGTAAGTATTTTCTGTAGCTCTGTGTCATGTGTAACCCTAGCTGGAGTAGTTTTAGTGTGAGTTGCATTAACAGTGACAACACCAGTAGTTCCATTATCATTAGTCACAACTGGATTTGTATCAACATTAGTTTGACTTACTTTAACACTGCTATCATCCATCTGGGGGTTTGAGAACATATCGTGTGAACTCTCATCTGCTGCATGCACCTTGAATGACCATATCAATAACATCTCTCAACTCTAATAAGTTTGCCATACCTGAATCATCAGACTCTAACAAGGGCTTACTACACATAAAGCTGCTGATGTACTCAAAACAACTCTCCTCATCCCCCAACTTGAGGCAAGACTGGTCCATTCCTGGCACTGGAGCGACCGACTTGGCAATCTGGAACAGTTCATCTGCAGAAAGAGTGAGCAAGTCCTTCTTGATGGCCCACACCAAGCTTTTCCTCTCACCATCTGCCATGGCTGCTTCCCTCTTCCTCGCACTTGGTCACATATTCCAGGATTCCTATTCAGTCTCTATTCTCATTAATCAGTGTTTATTGCGCAACTGTGTTCTTACTCTTCAGCCATCACAGTTGGCACACAGCTTCATCAGATGCAGTAGATGATCTTTCTCAACAAGTAGACTAGGCTGATGGTATCAGGAGACTTTTACACTGGAGGTCGCTCACTGGTCCCATCAGGTCACTTTTGGTCCAAGGTTTCGGAATCACTGGATCAGCTCCGGAGCATAAGTTGGGAGTGATCCCGGACGAGCCCCCAATAAACTGTTACAGGTACCGGGCAGCGGCACCCATGGGCAGCTATATGTGTCCTGAAATACAGGAAAAATGGTGAGACAGAGAGACGTGGTGTTTCCCCGCTGAAATCTCTGCAGTTATTTATTAATTTACATTTCTTTATACCATCAGCATTGTTTCTATTTAAGATTAAGATTCAACTTTATTGTCATTGTGCAGAGCCAATGAAATGGAGTTGTTTTTGCATATCCCAACTAAGCTGGGGTCAGAGCGTGTCAGCCATGAAACAGCGCCCCTGGAGCAGGTAGGGTCAAGGGCCTTGCTCAAGGGCCCAACAGTGGTATCTTGACGGTGCTGGGGCTTGAACCCCCAACCTTTCAGTCAGTAACCCAGAGCCTTAACCGCTGAGCCACCACTGGCAAAATACACTGATACACTGATGCCATGAAGTATGACTCTGACTTGCTGAAAGTATAACAGTATTCATCACTAAAACATATAAAAATGTGTGTACAATTAAAGCATTGTCAATAGTTTTAAACATAACACCATTTCAAAATATTCCAACATGCTACATCATTTATGGAGCCAGCCAGTATATTGCTCTAACCCAACAGTGGAGACGTGTGGCCCATGCTAGCATCTTAATTTAATTTTTTTTTTAATTTAATTGCCCAATTGTCACACATTATACATACATTTCTGCATATATACAGTGAAATTATTTATTTTTCACATATCCCAGCTATGCTGGGGTCAGAGTGCAGGGTCAGCCATGATTCGGCGCCCCTGGAGCAGATAGGATCAAGGGCCTTGCTCAAGGGCCACACAGTGGTGTCTTGGCGGTGCTGGGGCTTGAACCCACAACCTTCTGGTCAGTAATCCAGAGCCTTAACCGCTGAGCCACCACTGCCCTACACTAACCTTACGCTAACATGCTCATTAACAGAGTAAATAAGTGTACCACGCTGCAATCGTTACTCTCGGCGGGCCTCGCGTGAAACCATATCCCCAACAACTGCTCATTTTACTCTTGTGCTCTAACTCAACTTATCTCTCAGCATTAACTAATGAACTTCAGCGATTTATATGATGTTTTAACACATTACTAATCTGAAATACAGGAAAAATGGTGAGACAGAGAGACGTGGTGTTTCCCCGCTGAAATCTCTGCAGTTATTGAGGGAAAACAGCAGAGCATGCGCTCTTGATCATGGTCCCTGAGGGTAAACCAGTCTCACACTGCCACCTACTGCCGGAAGGCTGCTACAGCAGGCCAACCATTCATGCACAAACCATTTTACTCATATTACAACACATAAAATCCTCTTCAAATAAAGGAAATAAAATACAGATATTACTTTAGATGATCTTACACCATAAAATCAACTTGTAAACAATCACACTTGTAAGCCCGTTTATCAGTCCAGTGGCGGTCTCCAATAATATGGGTGAAGGTCTCTGTGCGTTACTGTCTTTCTTTTACGCAACACAACAAGATTCAATCAAATACAATTTCTCTTATGTATTACCTCGTTATTTCATCTGATTCCATAAATGAAAAAAGGTTTTAATGATATCTGGGGATCATTAAAATTGAGCGAATGTTTGATTATTCTTTTTAACTCTTTAATTATATTTTACCCGTTCAGATTAGGAAACTATGTCGCTTTGAGGTCCTCGCGTGTTTCTCTACACTGAGGGTCTCACGATCACAAGCGGCCAGTATTGGATCATCAAACAGAGGTAATTGCTATATACCTAAGATCGGTCACATTCACATTTACACAATCAAAGATAGTTCAGTATAGCCCCCATGGAATTGCATACACTTGAATTTAACTTAACGTTTTCTTCAGTAGAGATCACGGACACTATTACAGATGTAAGTTGACCAACATAACTTCTCTTATAATAGCTTTGGATTGGCCATGCGTGGTTTCCCGTGTACACTTATCTGGAGAAACATCAAATTAAAACAGGTAAGACACACCCGAATTTAGATTGGTCAAGCAGCATTTGCTGTTCTAAACGGAAATACACTTTCTGTCTTTGCAAACCAAGTACACTTGAACTGATGCCAAATATTAGTCGTCACTAATCTAACGCAGACTTGCGGTAACATACGAATCGCTCAATCTGTTTGGGAAAACAATTTCAGTCAGTCAGAATAAAATCAAATGTTTACAATTTATTGACCAGGTAATAGAACAATAATTCAAAATCCAATTCATAAGGCAAAATCATCGTATTACCTGGCAACGAAAAACTACACACAGCGATCATGTGGGAAGTCTACCTACAGACTCCCAGAACCTTTTGCCCATTCTCCTTATAAACCCAGATAATTCAATAAGCTAACCAAATGGTGGCATCTGTCCTTCTAATTAGATTTGGGTCCCCTATTGAGGGGTTGTAGGTATGGAGGATCTGGGGGAGGGCACACCATATCTCTCATATTCTATAACTTCTTCTAGCTTTTCATTATGGCTGGGAAGATGAGACCAGTTTACCAGGCACACTGAGACACTTAAAATGATACCAAACATGTATTGTTACTTTTTTGTACACACTTGACATTGTATAGGTTTTTAGTGAGTTCTAAGTGAGGAGGAGAGGGGGGAGTAGGGGGAGATAATCAGACGGTAGAAGGGAGGTGTGAGCCCCTGCTGGCTGCGTCTCGGATGTTGCTGTTACATGTGCAAGAGAGAGTTCAAATGTTGATTCTCATGAGAGCCTTTTGTTCTCCCAAGGAGTATCCCAGACTCGTTGGCACCTTACACACTCTAGTGGGCATCACACTGACATGCGCAGATTTCTCAAGAGCACCCCACAGAGCGACAAAATAATCATCCTTGGAGATCTCAATGCCATCTCAATGGGCAGAGACTGTCCGGATGTCTAGAAAGCTGTCTGTAAAACAGATCAAGTTAATGGGCAAGGAAGAGGCGAGAAACCGGCTTGTCAACATAAATATTAATTTAATTAAGAACTTAAAACAAACATTTAGGACAGCAGATGTCTGCTGATTAAGCTCTCTCTCTCGATCGCCGTCTGCGAGTGGCCTTTTAACCCTCTTGCCGGCTCAATCAGCCCGATACGGGACCGGGCGTGCGCAATCACGCGCCGGTCCCGCCCTCCACCGTGCCACACTCCTCCCCCGTTCTCTCAGGCTGGGGACCCCCGGCCTGACGTACATCCCCTGGGGGGGGCGCCTCCCGCGCGGTCTGCCGGCGGGTCATCCCCATCAACCTGGACGAGGGAGGGGCAAGGGGAGGGAAACAACCATTAAAAATAAGGGGGGGGGGGGGGAGGGTTCCTGCACTGGGCAGTACCTCCCCTCCCATAAACACCATAATTTAAAAAAAAGAGGGAAAAGGCCACCGCAGAGCGGTATCGAGAGAGAGAGGAGAGAGAGATTAAAGAAACGAAAGAAAAAAAAACGTACTCGCCGGTTCTCTGATACGCCGTAGCTCGTTCCTCAGCCACTTCTCCACCCTCTTCAGGACAGCAGCCGCGCCTCTCCGGGCAGATCGGAGGCAGTCCTCAGCCCCTGGCGGACGGAACGCCCCGCCGCGTTCCCGGGGTATCGAAGGGGCCTCCCCCCGCCCCTGGCAGCGGCTCTCCCGCTCCAGGCGGTTGGCGGCGAGCCCCTCCCCGCACGCGGTCGGCAGTCTCCAACTCCGCCGCGTTCCAGCGGCTACTAAGGGACTCCCCCGCCCCTGGCAGCGGCCCTAACCGCTCCAGGCGGTCGGCCAGGAGCCCCTCCTCCCCTCGCGGTCGGCGGCCGTTCCTCCGCGTCCAGGTGGCTGGGCTCCTCCGTCTCCCGGCAGATGGCCGCGGCTGCTCCATTGAGAAGTGGCGAGAACTCCGCTACGGCGTATCCCTCTTCCTTCCCGGGTTTTGGCACCAATGTAAAACAGATCAAGTTAATGGGCAAGGAAGAGGCGAGAAACCGGCTTGTCAACATAAATAATAATTTAATTAAGAACTTAAAACAAACATTTAGGACAGCAGATGTCTGCTGATTAAGCTCTCTCTCTTGATCGCCGTCTGCGAGTGGCCTTTTAACCCTCTTGCCGGCTCAATCAGCCCGATACGGGACCGGGCGTGCGCAATCACGCGCCGGTCCCGCCCTCCACCGTGCCACACTGTCATTGGGAAACATGGTGTGGGTGGCTCTAATGACAATGGGCCTTGCTTCTCAAATTTTGCACAGAACCACAGCTCACCATCACAAACACCGTATTCCAGCAGAAAGACAGCCTGGATGCATCCTAGATCAAAACACTTTCTCCTAATTGATTACATCATAGTATGCCAAAGGGACATAAAATATGTCCTCCATACCAGTGTGATGCCCAGTGCAGAATGCCACACAGATCATCATCTTGTCAGATGCAAGCTCGACTTTCCCTTCAAGCCCAGGCTCAGAAAACAAGGAGGCACCCCAATAAGGAATCTCCAGGTCAAAAACCTGTTGTCTGCATATGTCAATGTAGATTTTCAAGAGAGCCTGCAGTCTAGACTTGAAGAACCAAATTTTCTGCCAATTTCTACCTCCGGAAGAGATGTGGAATCACATAAAGGCTGCCATTCTGCAAACCTCAGAAGAAATCCTTGGATAAAAACAACCAAGAAAGACAAGAACTGCTTGCCAAAAAGAGATCAGTGTACCAAACCCACATCACTCAACCATCCTGCCTGCAGAAGAAAGCAGCCTTCTGCCGGACCTGCATCTCTCTTCAGTGTATGCTCCTAGAAGTATGACAAGAATGTCTTCTTTTGTGTTCCACTGAAAAAATAACATCATATGAGTTTGAAACAACATGTGGTTAAGAATATAATGATAGCAGTCTGTACTGTACATGCACTTCCCAACCATTCTCACAATTTGAGGCCCAAACACAATTATCCACCTGCCGGACCTAAACTGCATGTACCTGGTGAGACTAGGTGTTCTGCAGATGCATACAGAGTGACAAAATGGACTTGACACAGTGAATGCCCAATAGTAACCATGCAGAAACTATTATGAGTTGCCCGCTTGGCCAGAGTGCGGACTGTAAGGTGGGGTGCCAATGTGTTTGCAATCAAAGGACAAAACTCCCCAGGGAGGCAAAGAGTAAATGTATGATCTTTGAGAAAATCAAACTTTCTCTTTTAGCATCTCTTCCTGAGGCACCACAACCCACTGAGCAAAGATTGCAAATTCACACCTCATTGTTGCCCTTCCACATCTGTCCCATTCTCTCCCCTCTCCTAATCCTCCATTCCTCTTCATCTCAGAATCACCTCAAACTCACCTAAGATCTGTATGTAACAAAATATAATATCTGATGTATACAAATAATGTAACTAGGCATGTCTGGTATCATTTAAAATGTCTCAGTGCAACTGGTATAAGGGTCTCTTTAACAAAGAGACAAGTTCTTTGCAAAATGCTGTATAATTCTGGAGGTCTATCCCCCCTCCTTGAAGGTTAAACCCCAGGAAGCCAAGAACACATTCACCCCCAAATTCATTTTTGTTCAAAGGATAATACCATTTGGTACACAATGCGTATTCTGTCTGGATATTTAAGTAAAGCTGGTCCAGAGCTCAGGATTCTCTGCAGTCAGATGATCCCACACCTCAATGTGTGTAACTTTAATAATAGGAATCTGCATTCAGATCTCCCATGCTTTGCAATTACATGTAGTTTTCTCAACTGCCAGGCATGTTCTTTGACTTGCAGGAGAACACCATTTTAAGAATCATTTATATCATAACTGAAACTTTAAAGTAGAAGTAAGACATTTAAAAACTATCAGTTTGAATCTATGTAGAAACTGATCAAATGGTAAATTAATAGAAGAGGATTCAGAGTAATCAATAACTTAAAAGATTAAAATAAAGGAATGATCAGAAAGTAATTAGAGCCTTAATCTAAATTAGAGGTCAAGTTAAAATTGGAGTCAGATTAATATAAAATTGGAGTCAGATAAAATGAATAATGAAATGAATGTGTAAAGTGTAAATAAACAATAATTGCTTTACTTCAGCGCTCAGAAATGACAGAACAACGCAGAGACCTTTAAAGGACAAATCTATATATTTTTAGCAGTTTGCCTGCCTTTTTACACTGCACACTGGCTTCCTTTGTTTTTTGCATTCACAGAAGATGAAAAAGTACATGAGGGTGAGTAAACAAGGACTCATTTTCAATTTCTATTCCTTTAAGGGAAAAGTCTATAGAAAATATAAATAAACTTAATTATATAAAGTGTATATAAACTAAATGGTGCAAAAGTTACAACATATAAGAAATCACATGAGTGAGCATCCACTCAGAGACTCTGAGGTGAACAAAGGGCAGGAGAATTTATAGAATCCTTCTAAAGACAACGTGGTGCCGGCCACAAGCAACACCTCAAGTAATTATCAGTAGAATCACCAATTAAAAGATGGTACTGTCAAAGAGGAAAGTGCTGGCTGCTGCCCGGCTTCCTCCACCCTCCCCTACTCATGTTGTCTTATTTAGTAGTTTGTTGTTTTTTTTGTTTTGTTTTATTTTGTTTTGTTTTTTGCACAGTGGAGCATTTCAGATTGGTGCTATATTTCAGCAACGGCTTACTGATTCACCTTAATTAACATTAGTTCAGAGGGAGGGAAGATGGTGTCAGCTTCCCCTTCCCTCCCTCCTCCTTGCCCTCCCAGACAGCCATCTGAGCTGATAGAACAAGATGGGCTAGAAAGAAAAGAGGAAAAGAGAAAACAAGATAGATGAAAGCCACAGAGACTCATGTTGATAGACTCGAGGCAGACTGAGTCAGAGTTTACCTGCCTTAAAGTGACAGTTTATTAGGACTACATATGTTGGAATTTACCTTGCTCCATAGCTCCTAAGGATGACAGGCAGGGTCAAATGACCAAGGAGGACTACTAGCTGTTTGGCCAAACTATGGGACAATATCTGTATGATGACATGAAGCAACAGGACTGGCAGACTGACAGGAGAATATATCTATTGGTTGTGTGGGTGTTGGGATAGTGTGAATAAAGCAAACATCACCTCCTTAGCAGGGCTATTTTAGTTTTGAATGTAGTTTTTATTTCTATTTTATTGTCAGTTCAGTTTTAATTAAAATAAGTTTAGTTTTAGTTTCTAGCTTTGTTAGTTTTAGTTGAGTTAGAATTTTTTTTTGCAAGTGTTTTCTAGTCTAGTTTTAGTTTTTCAGTATATTTAGTTTTAATTAAATATTTTTTTTTTTTATATTTTAGGGCTGCAAAAGTTATTTCTTTAAATGGTGTAATTTAAATATGTTTAACATTGTTACATTTCACAGGGTCATCTAGTGTTCTTGTTATCCAGCTTAATTTCATTTTTAATATTAATGTCAGTCGATTAACATTTTAATCGCAATTAATCGTATAAGTTTTGTTCGTTAATCACAATTAATCGCATATTTTGAAAGTGCTGAAAATGTACTCCTATTCAGGAAAAAAAACAAAACAAAATGTAACAATAATGCTTCATTAAAATTAACATATACAATAGGGTTGTATTCATTAACGGTATAATAAGGTCGCATTTGTAAATGCATTAGGTATAATGAACTAACAATGACCAATATTGTTTACAGCATTTATGAAAATACTATTATTCATTGTTAGTTCATGTAAGTTAATTATGCATTTCCTAAAGTTGACATATTAAACTTTTAATTTTATAAACACATTAGTATAGATTGAAATTTACTAACTAAGATTAGCAAATGCTGTTGAAGTACTGCTCATTGTTAGTTCATGTTAATTAACACATTTAAAGGAATATTCCGGGTTCAATACAAGTTAAGCTCAATCGACAACATTTGTGGCACAATGTTGATTATCACAAAAATTAATATCAACTTGTCCTTCTTTCACTTTATAAAAAGAAAAATCTGCATTACAGTGAGACACTTACAACGGTAGTATCCAAGAGCATTAAAATGCTCACTGTTTCAAAAGTATTGCCAAAAAAACAAACAAATCAAATCAAATCACTTACCAACCTTCTATATAAAGTTATATCCAATTTTACAACTTTGTTGCCATGATGGTATAACGTCATAACGTCATTTAGTTTTTTATTTCAGTTAACTAAATTTATTTCATTTAGTTAAATGATAACAACACTGGTGTAAGAGCCTAAAACTCATAAACAGTGACATGTACAACTGATGAACACAAGTGGGTGGACTGGGGCAGGATCTTGCTCAAGGTGCGGGCAGCAGAAGCCAGCTAGTTAATCGGAGCGAAGTTACATTTTTAGTGTTAGGTGTTGCTGGCTTTATGTCACCACTCAAGCAGAGAGCTTCCTGACTCAAGAGCTTGACCAAGACCACAAAAACAGGTTAGAGCAAGGTAAGATCAGTGTTTGAGAAGCACTCTCTCTGCTCTCTCTCTCTCTCTCTCTCTCTCTATTTCACTTTCTCCATCACACTTGATCTTATCTCTTGTTCATTCCAGCATCTCAATTAAGCATGACCTGCACAACCTTCAAAAGAGCCATCCTAATAGTAATCAATAACTAGAATCAATCGCTTCTCTTGCTCTCTCGTTAGATTCCACACTTCGTCTCATGCATGGCTTTCCTCCCTCAGGTGTTTGAAGCTGATCTGAGCACCTATCAACTTCACACAAATGTCACAAACGCCATTTTGACTAAAATGGATATTCAAAGTGGCTGAGGTGCTCCTCTTCAATCACTTTCTGATTAGAAAAGAAGTATCTAAAGATAAGGGGTTTAGAGAGAGAGAAAGAGGTGGAGGACACACTTATATGTCCCACTCATCCCTTCCAATCTTGATATTAATGATCTGGTTCACAGACACATTTAAGAGGATGACACTAACACTACCTTATTAGGAGTGGAGGGACAGCCACTCCCAGCTCTGAACACATGCAAACCAGAGAAAGCTATACTGTTCCACAATCCACATAATAACTAAGGTAACAGACAGAAATAGGAGGAACTGGTCTCCCAGCCTGGCTAAGCTGGTTTTGAGTTGGTAAGGCTCATCTTCAACTGGTCTCTCTCCCTGACCAAGCTGGTCTTAACTTGGTTATGTTGGTCTCCCAGCCTGTCCAATTTTTCTTCAGCTGAAAAGTGCCCAAAATCCCTCTAAAACCAGCAAACTAGACCAGTGTGACTTGGCTGGGAGACCAATTATGACCAGCAAAGGCTGGTTTAAGCTGGTTTCTTCAACAACCCCCATACAAACTAACAAACTAACACACATAACAGAATCTTTCACTTTGGAATCGCTTTCTGATCCTTTCTATGACTCTATGTATCTTTTTTCCCTGTGCCCCAAATCCATCAAATGGGGCAGCCATCTTCCCAGTCCTTGCATGCCCTCTGCACAGCAACATAAAAGGGCAGAGTGTGGATAATAAATCTACACATGCAAATAAAAACACACACACCACCAACACAAATCAGCAAATTCATACAAAGATCCATCACACATTCTAACAAATCATTTTCCGGGACCTTGTTGGTCATCTGAAGTTTGATCCTGTCCCAGTATAAATGGTACAGGATGTCTGTTGAGTACATCATCTTCTCTGGAAAATTTCAGAGCCTTTACCCGACCCTAGCCCCTGACACACCTCCTTTCAGCCCCTGCCAGCCTGAGGATTCAGAGATGATCCAATTAGGGGCAGAGAGACAGGACAGGCCGTGTGCCAGGTTAATCCTGGCCCTCATGGAGCCTAATGAGACATTACCTTTAGCAGTGACATTCCAGCTCTGCTCCTTGACAGCAACTGTGTAAATAAAATGAAAATGTAAGATAGTAAGAAAAGGCAAATTGCAAAAACATTAATTTAGAATAAAGAAAGATATTTAAAATGTTGCCACTAATTAGCACCAATATTGCAAAATATGTGTGTATTCATTGTATATGTGCCATGGCCACACCGCTCAGGTTAATGCACATGAGACCGATTAAACACTGGCTCCAGACTCCAGTCCCAAGATGGGCATGCCTCCACTGGACACATCGCGTGGCCATCACGCCGATCTGTCGCCGCCTTTTCAGCCCTTGGAAAGACCTCGTATTTCTACGGGTAGGGGTTCCCCTAGAACTGGTCTCCAGGTGTGATTTTGTCACATCAACTGCCTCGAGTTGTTGGCAATATTACTCACTCTGCGGAGGTTCCGGCCATTGATCCAGGGCAAGCACATGTTGGTTCGAACAGACAACATGGCGACGGTAGCATATATCAACGGCCAAGGCAGGTTACGCTCCCCTCGCATATCATAACTCGCCCGCCGTCTACTCCTCTGGAATCAACAGCACCTCACGTCACTGTGAGCCACTCACATCCCGGGCGACCTCAACACCACGGTGGATGCACTGTCATGACAGGTCACCCGCAAAGGTGAGTGGAGACTCCACCCTCAGGTGGTTCAGCTAATCTGGAGTCGATATGGGCAGGCACATGTAGACCTGTTCGCCTCCCAGGCATCCTCCCATTGCCTGCTCCGGTACGCCCTGACCGAGGCTCTCCTCGGTATAGACTTGTTGGCACACAGCTGGCTTCCTAAATGTATATAGTGAAATCTTGAAACAGTTACATCCCTACTGCCTACGTTTATTTTTTTAAATAGATAGTTGGTGAGGCATTTTGACTCTCTAGTCTGTCAGTCAATGCACATCGTTTATGTTCTGCACATCTGATTGGCCAGATGTTTCGACGCACCATTTACACAATAACAGCAGGAAGATGGTGATCAGAATCAGATGATAAGGTGAAATGTGTTTTAATGATAACAATTCATGTATTTATCATGTAAATACATACACATTCTATTTTCGGTGATATAAGTCTGTAAGTAAATTGTTGTACTTGATCTCATTAAGGGTCAACCATAGACCTTTGCATGGCCCCCCCTGGGTCATCTGTACCCTTTGACCCCCCCTGACGGTGGGCCTGTCTCCACGGTGTCTTCCCCTTGGGTTTGGAGGAAACTAACAAGCATTCAGTCCAAGCAATCGAACCAAGTGTGAAAACACCTTGAAGTCATTATTTACTTTAATGCTCACAAATCAAATACAGTTCCATAATACGTTTAAGGTCAATGATATTTGTTCACACATATTTGGTAGTTTTGGAAATAAACTGTGTACGTGGTCTGTTAATTGCTAGACAAAAAAACTGTTTTATAGTCCACCAGGTGAAAATTGTAATTCTGTTTTCATAAGTTAAAGCACATATTTTCTCAACAAGCTACATAATTTCAGGAAACATTCATAGCATAAACTATAGGAAAAGTTATGTTTTTTTTTTTTCCAGATTCCTAGCCATTCCCCAAATATGAGCACTGAGTAACTGTAATAGCCTTTAATCAGAATAATTTTAGTACAACAGAGGTCAAATGGAGATCACAAGCATGATATGAAAACAAATGTCTGTGCTCGAGCAACTGCAGCACTTCTGTGAATACATGCTCATTGACTGGGCAAAACACATGCGGCTTGGCATTTCTCTTCATTATTGACTATGTGGCATCTGTATCTTCCATTAGTGACAGTGATCATTGGCTAGTAGAGAATCAGGGAGAGAGAGTAAGACAAATGCCTGCTGCGCTCATTGTAACCAAACAGGTCAACTGGAAGAAGGAGAGAGAAAGATAAATTATGAACACAACTTTGCACTGGGCATCATAAGTGAGCAGAGAGAGAGAGAGAGAAGGGCACAGAGAGTCGAGAGGAAAAGAACACTCGTGAAACAGTTAACATGGACTTTAATATACAAACTGACTTGGAAGGGGAAGTTGTAGGAGTCTGAGATGCTAAAGCATTGGGACATTAATGCTGAGTCCACTAAGAATCAACATCTTTCCATTTTTCTCCCTCACTCTATTTTCAGCCCCACACATCTTTTTGCACTCAAGGGCACCTTGATGTGGATGGAAACCTTTTCCTTCTTCTCAATCCTATCTCACCTACTTGCTCTTTTGTGTCTTTACATGCATGCATTCATATACTCTCATACAAAAAGATTTATGTGGGTTATAGAACCTTTAAGAGGTTAAAAATATGAAGTGAGTGAAAGAACCCTTTAAGGTTCTATATAGAATCTTTTCTTCTAAAAATGTACAGTGGAGTCCAAAGTCTGAAACCCTATTGAACATATGGGATTCAAAATCTAATTAAATCTTAAAAATAAAACAGAAAGTTTAAGGATTTTAAACAATAAAATTACCTAAAGTGTATACAAAATATTTGTAACATTTAGCACTATTTCTAGGTCAATGAAATATACATTTGGGACATTGAACACAGTCAAAAATATTTCAGATTTACAAATTTCAATTGTGTGATACATTTTTATTAAATAGAATTAACTTTTTGAATTTAGAATAAATGTGAATTATTTTGTTAAAATAAAAGAGAATATGAACTTTAAAAACTAAGTAAAACAAATGCATAAGTTTTAAAGAATACAGTTTGGTAAAAGACAAAGCAAAAACTACACTAGATTTATTTAAATATGCTTTGCAAAAATAATAATAATCTATTATAAAAATGATATAATACAAATATATACAATATTTTAGAAAATACTATATAAAAAATAATTTAAACTATTTGTTTAAATCTTACTTTTGCCAGGAATAATTTTGCATGTAGCATGTTAACTCCTTTTGAAAAGAAAAACAAAGTGTATACATCGGGATAAAATGCTAAATTGAAGCATTTTCTCAAGTGGTCTCAGACTTTTGGACCCCTATTATTCATATACACACTTATTGGGATTTTGGGAATAAAACAATAAAAAAAACAAGTTCACTGTCTCCTGCTGAAGAAATATATAATTGAAATGACATTTGAGTGACATTTCTAGACTAATCAAAACTTCCATGACACACGGTGTCAGCTGAACACACAACCGATATGCTGGACATAATTTCGGTATGACAGGGTGTCAACAAATGACAATCTATACTACACAGCCCATCTGAAGACTAACAAATAAACAACTGCTCTCACTTACAAGATGGAGAGAGGTCAGTCAGACTAAAACAATGAGTGCGTTTGACTAACTTAAATTTAACATGATGGACAGAGAGTGAGAAAGAGAGAGAGAGAGAGAGAGAGAGAGAGAGAGGGAGAGAGAGGGAGAGAGAGAGAGAGAGAGAGAGAGAGAGAGAGAGAGAATCAAAATTTTGCATGCAGTCAGTTCCTATACTAAAAGACAGGCCTCATGGATAAAGCCAGCTTACTGCTTAGACTGTTTGTGAATGTGTTTTTTGTTTGTCTGTTTGTGTTTGTGTGTGGAAAATATAGATGAATGGTTGGTGAGCAAGCAGTACAGCACCGCATATTCTGCTCTCCTTCTCTCTCTTTTCATGTCTCTTTTTCTCTCTCTTTCACTCTCCCTCATCTCTTTAGCTTCTTCTCTCTTTCATCGCCTGCTAATCAGCTGCCTGTCAGGGTAAAAACATCCAGTGTGACAGCTATCACCAGCAACCTGTCTTCCCGCTCCGCATCCCCACACCTCCGCTCATTTACAGAAGCACGCAAGACCACTCTCTATCATTGTTTGTTTGATTCATAAGCCAAGGCTTGTTGCAAATCCCGCAGTATTGGAAGAGGCGACAGGAATGTTTTGATGGTAATGCCAGTGGCGTTTGGGAGTGTGGACTGTACGACTAGTGGACAGGTGATCTGGCATTAAAAGACAATGATGTTACGGCCCTGGCGGGGAACTGGAGCAGTAATCAGTGGCTCAACGTTTAGGGCTGAAAAATAATGCTGTCAATGGCCAGGCTTGACCTGTGACCAATGTTGAGCGAATCAGTATTTGTTTGTCTAGGTTGGAGATGAATTGCCCATGTCTGTTTAGTCCACAAATAACAAAATCTTTAAAACGTTAGTAGGGTGCAAGTTAACATAAAATATAATTCAGAGCATCTTGTCAGCTAGTTTTTAGGGCGCATGAATTTTAGCCAACAATAATCTCACGTAGTCAGACTAAAACGGCAAAAGGTATGGGTCTTATTATAGCTTAAACTGACTAACAACCGCACACTTAGACATGAAGAGCCATTTAGCTGATAAATAAAGTGTCCAATCATCATAGGTTTTCCAGTTTTTAGCAATATCCATCAGACAGTTAGTGCCCACACTGAAGGCGATCTGTGAGTGTGCCGTCTGAGGCTGAGATTAGCAGTACAATAGCTGAGTGTAAGGAACAGACTGAAACATATTATTCAATCAAAATCTTGACTCTCACCATTCATATCTAGTACTTCATATGGATTTTTTTTAATTGGAATCCGAATCTGCTCATTCTGAGTCTGGAAGCCGCGGTGTGCCGATTCAAAAATAATGAAGAAATAAATGATCAATTGTGAAGCGGGGTTATGATGGGCAAGGAGGAAGAAGGACACGGTGACAGGTTGGTGAACTCAAATGTACGGGTTTCTTTAATTAGACAGGGAACGGGGTAACATAAACATGAACACAAAATACTCTGTTCTTAAATAGTCTTCTATAAGGCTGCCAACACTGGACTGGCATCGCGCCCCGACTGGCGGTGTTGTGGCTCTTTTATGCCGTTCTCCCTGTGCTCACTGAAATTAGAGACAGGTGTTAGATATATTTTAGCTCAGGTGCAAGCGCCCTTACCGCTCCCCCTCTCCGGACGGGCGCTTGACCACGCTTGACCACATACCCCCACCGCCCGACTCAGGCCGGGGCGCCATCCGGCCTGCCTACCACTCCCCCCCCATTTCTGGAAAGGAAGTCGGCGACAGCCATCTGCACCCCCGGTCTGTGGATCACCTCGAACTTAAAAGGCTGGAGAGCCAGATACCAACGGGTGATCCGGGTGTTAGTATCCTTCATGCGTTGGAGCCACTGCAGTGGGGCATGATCCGAGCAGAGGGTGAAGGCCCGCCCCAGCAGGTAGTAGCGGAGTGTGAGGACCACCCACTTGATGGCCAGACACTCCTTCTCCACGGTGCTATACTTTGTTTCCCTCAAGGAGAGCTTCCTACTGATGTATAGCACCGGGCGCTCCTCCCCCTCCACCACCTGCGAGAGTACGGCCCCCAGCCCCCTGTCTGAAGCGTCCATCTGTAATAAGAAAGGGAGAGAGAAGTTAGGTGAATACAAGAGCGGCCCCCCACAGAGTGCGGCTTTAATTTGTGTGAACGCCTGTTGGCACTGCTCCGACCATCGGACCGGATCTGGAGCCCCCTTTTTAGTGAGGTCAGTCAGCGGGCTGGTGACGTCCGAATAATTAGGTACAAACCTTCTGTAGTAGCCAGCCAGCCCCAGGAACTGCCTCACCCCCTTTTTGGTCTTGGGCCTAGGGCAAGTCGCAATCGCCGCGGTTTTATCAATTTGGGGACGCACCTGGCCATGGCCCAAGTGGAACCCCAGATACCGTACCTCCACATGCCCAATCGCGCACTTTTTAGGGTTTGCAGTGAGCCCCGCCCGCCTCAGCGACTTCAGGACCGCCCTCAGATGTTGTATATGCCGCTGCCAGTCATTACTATAAATAATAACATTGTCTATGTAGGCAGTGGCGTAAGCAGAGTGCGGCCGGAGGACACGGTCCATTAAACGCTGGAACGTGGCTGGGGCCCCGAACAAACCGAACAGAAGTGTCACGAATTGGTGTAATCCGAACGGCGTGGTGAAGGCTGTTTTTTCTCGGGAGATTGGTGTCAAGGGGATCTGCCAATAACCCTTTGTTAAATCCAATGTCGAATAAAAGCGAGCAGAACCTAACAGATCGAGCAGTTCATCAATGCGGGGCATTGGGTACGCGTCAAATTTAGACACCGCGTTGACTTTTCTATAATCCACACAGAACCGCACCGACCTGTCACTCTTGGGAACAAGAACGACCGGGCTGGACCAGTCGCTGTGGGATTCTTCTATTACCCCCATATCAAGCATGGCATCCAATTCGTCCCGGACAATTTTCTTTCTATGCTCGGGGAGGCGATAAGGGCGGCAACGAACGACCGCCCCCGGCTCGGTCTCGATATGGTGCTGTATGAGGTTCGTGCAACACGGCAGGGGAAAAAACACGTCCGCAAACTCCTTCTGCAAACTGGCAACCTCTGCTCGCTGGCACGGGGAGAGGTGGTCTCCACAAATGATCGGGGCATTGAGATCTGGTTTTGGATTTACCTCCGGTCCGAGCTCCGCCCTCTCTGGGACCACCGTAGCCAACGATACAGGGACCGCCTCCCTCCATAATTTAAGGAGGTTGAGGTGGTAAATTTGACGCGCATTCCCCCTATCGGTTCGCTTAACCTCATAATCGAGATCACCCACTCGTCGTGTGACCTCAAAGGGCCCTTGCCACTTGGCGAGTAATTTGGAGCTCGATGTGGGAAGCAATACAAGAACTTTATCTCCCGGTGCAAATTCCCTCAGCTGCATTCCCCTGTCATACAGCCGGCATTGACGTTCTTGGGCCCGGAGCAAATTCTCCTGTGTTAGTTTTCCCAAAGTGTGGAGCTTTGCTCTGAGGTCAAGAACGTATTGAATTTCATTTTTGCTATTCGTAGGTCCTTCCTCCCAGCCTTCTCGTAAGACATCTAAGATGCTGCGCGGGCGTCGCCCGTACAACAGCTCAAATGGAGAGAAGCCGGTTGAGGCTTGCGGGACCTCTCGCACTGCAAACAACAGGGGATCGAGCCATCTGTCCCAGTTTTTAGCATCCTTGTGCACGAACTTACGAATCATGTTTTTGAGGGTTTTGTTAAAACGTTCCACTAGGCCATCTGTCTGCGGATGATACACGCTACTGCGAATCGATTTAATGCCCAATAGATCGTAAAGTTCGCGAAGTGTGCGTGACATAAACGTTGTGCCTTGATCAGTGAGGATTTCTTTTGGAATCCCCACCCGGGAGATTATTTTGAAGAGCGCCCCAGCAACACTACGTGCTGAGATGTTGCCTAGAGGCACTGCTTCCGGATATCGCGTTGCGTAATCCACTAGGACTAACACAAAGCGATGTCCCCGTGCTGTCCGCTCTAATGGCCCGATGAGGTCCATTCCAATTCTCTCGAAGGGGACCTCGATCAACGGAAGAGGGCGCAATGGCGCTTTTGGGGTGGCCGGTGGGTTCACCAGCTGGCATTCGCGGCACGCCGCACACCACCTGCGGACGTCACTGCTAATGCCCGGCCAATAAAAACGGGCTATTAGTCAGAGAAGTGTTTTTCTTTCCCCTAGATGACCCGCCATGGATTATAATGAGCCGCCTGGAATAACATTTCCCGGCGGCTCCGTGGAATCAAAAGCTGTGTCCTATTTTCTTTAGTTTGAGTGTCCTGCGTCACTCTATACAGTCGGTCATTTATAATTGAAAAATAGGGGTATGCGAGAGCGATGTCTGGCTGAAGACGCTGACCATCGATCATTTTTACCTGATCAAAAGGCATGCTTGAGGGTTTCGTCCCGCGACTGCTCCAAAGGGAAATCCTCGTCAGGGAATTCCCTGCGAAGAGGAAGGGCGGAAACCTCGCCCCTCTCCTCATCATCCCGATTTGGAGCAGCCGAGGACTGCCCCGGCTCCGCCTCCCTGCCAAAACATCGCACATCGCACATCTCCGCACTTTAGTGCAGGACCCATCCGTACAAACTCCCCCTAGCACATCTTTAAACGCTGGCCAATCGGTCCCCAAAATCAGAGGATGGGTGAGGCGGGGACTAACCGCTGCCTCCACTCTATGCTTTTTTCTCTGGAATTTCACTAACAAGGTCACCATCGGGTACTTGTGAATATCCCCATGCACACACCTCACCTTCACCCGTATAGCTGTGCCCAAAGCCCCAGGTTGAACCAAGCGTTGATGGATGGTGGTCTGATTGCAACCGGTATCCAGCAATGCTTGGTGTGTACCCCCCTGGATTCTTACCGGAATCCGGTACGCTCCAGCCCGATCGGGGGCAGCATGCGGGGGATGGGAGACCCGAACCACCGTCCCCACTTCCATCATCGGACACTGATCACGGAAGTGGCCCGTGTCCCCACACCTCCAACATGCTGGCCCAGGCACCATACCCGTACCTGCGTCGGCGGATGCCCCCACCTGAGGGGGAGAGCGGCTGAATGTTGCGGGGGGGAGTGTGCGAAGCCACCGTGGGTCTCTGGCAGGCTCCTCGCCTGCGGGGGGCAGGAACGGACCCTGGAAGGAAGACAGAGCGAGAGGGGAGAGGGGGATGGGGAAGAGCGGAAAAAACAGGGGGGGGGGGGGAGAGAGAGAGGGCTCATCCGCCCTCGGGATCGCCGCCATGTGGTCCTCCGCGAGCTGCACGGCTGCCTCCAGCGACGTCGGCGGTGGCACTGGACCCACTCCGCCGTTCTCTTGGGCAAACGCTGGATGAATTGCTCCAGCACCACCTGATCGATGAGACCCTCGACGTCGCGGTCCCCCACTAGCAGCCACTTCCGGCAGGCATCACGGAGCCGCTAAGCAAACGCGAACGGGCGGTCGGCTTTGTCCAGCTTCATGGCCCGGAAGAGCTGACGATTCTCTTCGGGGCTCCGACTAACCCGTTGCATAATGGCCCTCCTCAAGTCGGGGTAGGCCAGGAGGTTCGTTGCCGGCAGTTGTTGAGCCGCGAGTTGGGCTTCCCCGGACAATAGAGGTACGAGGCGGGCTGCCCATTGTTCGCGCGGCCAGGCCCAGATCTCAGCGGTCCGCTCGAATAAATCCAGAAAGGCTTCTGGGTCGTCCGTCGCCCCCATCTTCTGTAACATGGGAGGGGGCAACGGAGAATGATTGTCCGGGGTCGCGGCTGTGGCGGGAGCGACCTCCCGGCTGAGGAGGCTCCGGATAGCAAGTCGATCCTCTGCTTGAGCCCGCATGATCTCGAAGAACCGTCGATCCTGGTCCTCTCGGAGCTCAAGCAGGGAGTGCTGGTGGCTTTGAAGTAGCGTAGCGAGGGACTGGAGGACTTCGGTCAGCTGGGAGGACTCTACGGGATGACCTTCCATATCTAAAGATCCCGGGTTTCGACACCAGTGTGAAGCGGGGTTATGATGGGCAAGGAGGAAGAAGGACACGGTGACAGGTTGGTGAACTCAAATGTATGGGTTTCTTTAATTCGACAGGGAATGGGGTAACATAAACTTGAACACAAAATACTCTGTTCTTAAATAGTCTTCTATAAGGCTGCCAACACTGGACTGGCATCGCGCCCCGACTGGCGGTGTTGTGGCTCTTTTATGCCGCTCTCCCCGTGCTCACTGAAATTAGAGACAGGTGTTAGACATATTTTAGCTCAGGTGCAAGCGCCCTTACTGCTCCCCCTCTCCGGACGGGCGCTTGACCACGCCCCCGCTGCCACATCAATTTATTAATTTTAAAATAAAAATGTGAATAAATTAATATATAAATGGACAAATAAATAGACACATTTAAATGTGTTTATTTAATTCACATTTAAAAATGTGCATTAATAAATCATGTATTTAATTAATGTTTAAATGCAATAAAATGTAACAATAAATAGCACATTGATCCGTCATTTCAAAATGCACATTTTAAATTGCATTTTAAAAAAGAATTCAGCAATTGTTTTTCTTCATTCATTTGCCGGTTGCTTTTCACATCTATTTGCCAATGGCTTTTCTTTTTCATTTTACTTTGGCTTTTCTTTATCCATCTGACAATCGAGTTTAAAAATGCCACTGGACAGTTGACACGTGGGAGCAACCAATGAACTTTCGACTCAGTTATAAGAAACACCCCTTCTCCCACATCCTACTTGAAGGAGATGTAAGACGGTCTGTCATTTGAAGGCTATTGATAGAGGTTTACGTTGTCTATGAAGCCTGCACAAAAGAAACGATGTGACGCAAGGCATATCAAAAGTTAATGGACATTTGTTACTGCTGCAGTGAAATGCAGAGTGCGGCCCTCCCTGAACGTGCACAGTGATATGGGCAGGGAGCTGGTAAGTGCGATGCCGTCAACAGAACCGATCCGTGCCACTGACTGAAAGCATGCGGCAGCCATGCTCACTCTTCACTGGCGTGAGGTACTGAGCAGCTGGAGAAAGACGCCGGACCTCCGGGCTGCAGCGGCCGCTAGACCCTACCTGAAGGTGGAGGGCCGGGAGGAGAATCTTTTGTTTTCAAACAATTTAATTTGCCGCCCCCCCTTAGATGGGGTTGCGGTACCCACATTCTCAATAAAAGCTATTTCCTATGTCTCTGGGTCACCTGGCCCGCAAATGCCGTTCTCACGGCACTTTGCCCTTAGATCTCAACAGTCCTGGCTTCCTGGACACGGACCACCCGTCTTCAGCCCCACGACTGTCCCCTGGCCGGCCGGTTCCGATGAGTCTAGAGGACGCCTACCCAGGACCTCCTCCTCAGTCGCTAACCCGCCCCCTGCCGGGTGTGCAGAGCAAGGTAAGTGCTTTGAGTCTTTTCTCAGCACCTCAGCCGCGGGTCGCCCCGTCGCTACCCAACGCTGCCCTACCTGCTCCGCCCCGCTGCGAAGCCCCGCCGGGTACGTCCAAATTAACTGTCCCTTTGGTGCCCCTAGCGCAGAGGTTGGACGCGTGGCTTTCACTTCCCAACCTGTCTCGCTGGCTGGCCCGGACCATCCGACTCGGTTACGCAATTCAGTTTGCCAGGCCCCCGCCCCCCTTCATGGGCGTCCGCTTTTCCGCAGTACACGGCGAACACGCCCACTCCCTGCGCGCGGAAATCGCAACTCTTCTGACCAAAGACGCGATAGAGCCTGTCCCCCCAACCGAGATGAAGAAGGGTTTCTACAGCCCTTACTTCATCGTACCCAAGAAAAGCGGCGGCTTACGACCAATCTTGGACCTGCGAGTTCTCAACCGAGCGTTGCACAAACTCCCGTTCAAAATGCTCACGCAGAAACACATCTTAACCTGAGTCCGGCATCTAGATTGGTTCGCAGCGATAGACCTGAAGGACGCGTACTTCCACGTCTCCATCCTGCCCCGACACCGCCCCTACCTGCGGTTTGCGTTCGAGGGCCAGGCGTATCAGTACAAAGTCCTCCCCTTCGGCCTGTCTCTGTCCCCTCGCGTCTTCACGAAAGTCGCAGAGGCAGCTCTTGCCCCGCTCCGAGAAGCCGCATCCGCATACTCAACTACCTCGACGACTGGCTCATTCTGGCCCACTCGCGAGAGTTACTATGCGCCCACAGAGACCAGGTGCTCAGGCACCTCAGCCGTCTGGGGCTTCAGGTCAACTGGGAAAAGAGCACGCTCACTCCAGTTCAGAGCATCTCTTTTCTCGGGATGGAGTTAGACTCGGCCTCAATGTCCGCACGTCTCACCAACGAGCGTGCCCAGTCAGTGTTGAACTGCCTCGCCGCCTTCAGGCCAGGCACAGCGGTCCCCTTAAAACTTTTCCAGAGGCTCCTGGGGCATATGGCATCCTCTGCGGCGGTCGCGCCGCTGGGGTTGATGCATATGAGACCGCTCCAACACTGGCTCCAGACCCGAGTCCCGAGACGAGCATGGCGCCGTGGCATGCACCGGGCAACAATCACCCCCGCCTGCCGACAAACATTCAACCCCTGGACAGACCTCTGTTTTTTACGGGCTGGAGTACCCCTACAGCAGGTGTCCAGACGCGTCCTGGTAACGACCGACGCCTCCAGATTGGGTTGGGGCGCCGTTTGGCATGGGCACGCAGCCTCAGGCCGTTGGAAAAGGGCCCAGCTGCGTTGGCACATCAACTGCCTCGAGTTGTTGACCGTCCTTCTAGCCCTGCGGCAGTTTCTCCCATTAATTCGCGACAAACATGTCCTGGTCAGGTCGGACAGCACCACTGCGGTCGCGTACATAAATCGCCAAGGCGGCGTACGCTTGCCTGGAGGAGAGTGGAGGCTTCACCCCCACTCGGTTCAGCTGATTTGGGAACGGTTCGGCAAGGCCCAGGTAGACCTGTTTGCCTCCCAAGAGACCTCCCACTGCCCGCTCTGGTACGCCCGCTCAGAGGCTCCCCTTGGGGCAGATGCACTGGCACACAGCTGGCCGGTGGGGCTGCGCAAGTACGCATTCCCCCCAGTGAGCCTTCTTGCACAGGTGCTGTGCAAGGTCAGGGAGGACGAGGAGGAAGTCACTCTCGTGGCTCCTTACTGGCCCACCCGGGCCTGGTTCTCGGACATCGTACACCTCGCGACAGCCCCTCCCTGGCGTATTCCACTGAGGAAGGACCTTCTTTCCCAGGGACGGGGCACGCTCTGGCATCCGCACCCAGACCTCTGGAACCTCCACGTCTGGCCCCTGGACGGGAAACAGAAGATCTAGCAGGTCTACCACCCACGGTCGTAGCCACAATCAACCAAGCCAGAGGCCCTTCTACCAGGCAACTCTACGCCATGAAATGGCGTCTGTTCGTGAATTGGTGTTCTTCCCGGGCAGAAGACCCACAGAGGTGCGCAGTTAGGTCTGTGCTCCTGTTCCTACAGGAGAGGTTGGAGGGGAGGCTGTCCCCGTCCACCTTGAAGGTGTATGTTGCCGCTATTGCAGCTCACCACGACCCAGTAGACGGAAAGTCCCTGGGTAAGCACGACTTAATCGTCAGGTTCCTAAGAGGTGCCCAGAGGTTAAATCCCTCCCGGCCAAACCTGTTCCCCTCCTGGGATCTCTCGGTGGTCCTCGCCGGTCTTCAGAGATCCCCTTTTGAGCCGCTAGAATCAGCTGGACTCAGGGCCCTCTCTCTAAAGACGGCCCTGCTGATCGCGCTTGCCTCCATCAAGAGGGTCGGGGACCTGCAAGCGTTCTCTACTAACGACACTTGCCTGGAGTTCGGTCCGGCAGACACTCATGTGATCCTAAGACCTCGACCGGGCTATGTGCCCAAGGTTCCTACCACGCCCTTTAGAGATCAGGTAGTGAACCTACAAGCGCTGCCCCGGGAGGAGGCAGACCCAGCCCTCTCACTATTGTGTCCGGTACGTGCCTTGCGTACCTACCTGGAACGCACCCAGAGCTTCAGGCGCTCTGAGCAGCTCTTTGTCTGCTTTGAAGGACAGCAGAAACGGAACGCCATCTCCAAACAGAGGTTGTCTTACTGGGTGGTGGAGGCCATTCAGTTGGCCTACCACACCCAGGCCGTGCCACCCCCCTTACGGGTTCAAGCCCACTCCACTAGGAGCGTGGCATCCTCATGGGCACTGGCGAGGGGCACCTCCCTAGCAGACATTTGCAGAGCTGTGGGCTGGGCAGCACCTAACACCTTTACGAGATTCTACAATCTCAGGGTTGAGTCAGTCAACCTTTTGGTTACCCTAGGGGAGAACAAGGTGACGCTCCCAACTAGGGAACGGGCCAAGCCTGGCTGGGTCTCTTTTCTCTCTATGTTTTCTCGGCATAGAGCAAGAGCAGTCGGGGCCCTTACCGCATCGAGGGAAGGGGGGTCTTACCCGAATTCCTATTCTTTTAGGGGGAAAAGACCCTGCGGAGGCCACACCCACCCGAAAGGGGAGGTAAAGGTGGCAAAATACATCACATGGCCTCTTTTTGTGACATGTGGGAAGAATGGCACGGTGGTAGATCCAACCTCGAGGAGGGGGGAGTTGCTACAACACGGCGACCGGGGGGCAGCAAAGGACTGCCTAAGGGAGACGCGGGTCAGCTCGTGAGGTGACCGTACCGCGGAAGTACACACAGAAGGAGTCCCGTAGGAGGCCTGATCTGTGGAGCACCTATTCCAGTAGGGGTAGCCTGGGGTACCCGTAGTGGACTGGACCAGCATGTTCCTCCGCTGAACTGCTGCGGGCCCAAAGGGCTAGGGAGGAATCAACCAGGGACCTAGGTCCTCTGGGACAAAAGCGCACTGTTTTGC
Organism: Moxostoma hubbsi; assembly: GCA_032164185.1. Classification (NCBI taxonomy): domain Eukaryota; kingdom Metazoa; phylum Chordata; class Actinopteri; order Cypriniformes; family Catostomidae; genus Moxostoma; species Moxostoma hubbsi. Next base: position 28,970,510 of record JAVLUX010000007.1, on the reverse strand, counting down.
CTTGGCAGAGGGAAACGGCGCTGGAACAAGCGATTCACCCGGTCAGATCGTCGACGTGTATCGAGTTCTACGGGCTCGGACCTGAGAGAACACGGGACGAGACTGACTCAACCCTGGGATCGTAAGGGTGTTAGGTGCTGCCCAGCCCACAGCTCTGCAAATGTCTGCTAGGGAGGTGCCCCTAGCCAGTGCCCATGAGGATGCCACGCTCCTAGTAGAGTGGGCTCGAACCCGCAAAAAAAAGGGGGGGGGGGGGGGCACGGCCTGGGTGTGATAGGCCAACTGAATGGCATCCACCACCCAGTGAGACACCTCTGTTTGGAGACAGCGTTCCCTTTCTGCTGTCCTCCAAAGCAGACAAAGAGCTGCTCAGAGAGCCTGAAGCTCTGGGTGCGTTCCAGGTAGGCACGCAAGGCACGTACCGGACACGACAGTGAGAGGGCTGGGTCTGCCTCCTCCCGGGGCAGCACTTGTAGGCTCACTACCTGATCTCCAGAGGGCGTGGTAGGAACCATGGGCACATAGCCCAGTCAAGGTCTTAGGATCACATGAGTATCTGCTGGACCAAGCTCCAGGCAAGTGTCGTTAGTAGGGAACGCTTACAGGTCCCCGACCCTCTTGATGGAAGCGAGCGCAATCAGCAGGGTCGTCTTTTTAGGAGAGGGCCCTGAGCCAACTGATTCTAGCGACTCGGGGGGGGGGGGGATCTCTGAAGACCTGCGAGGACCACCGAGAGATCCCAGGAAGGGAACAGGTTTGGCCGGGAGGGGTTTAACCTCCGGGCACCTCTTGGGAACCTGACGATTAAGTCGTGCTTACCCAGAGACTTGCTGTCTACTGGGTCGTGGTGAGCTGCGATAGTGGCAACATACACCTTCAAGGTGGATGGGGACAGCCCCCCCTCCAACCTCTCCTGTAGGAACAGGAGCACAGACCTAACTGCGCACCTCTGGGTCTTCTGCCCGGGAAGAACACCAATTCACGAACAGACGCCATTTCAGGGCATAGAGTTGCCTGGTAGAAGGGGCTCTGTCTTGGTTGAACGTGGCTACGACCGTGGTGGTAGACCAGCTAGATCTTCCGCATCCCGTTCGGGGGCCAGACGTGGAGGTTTCCAAAGGTCTGGGTGCGGATGCCAGAGCGTGCCCCATCCCTGAGAAAGAAGGTCCTTCCTCAGGGGAATTCGCCAGGGAGGGGCTGTCGCGAGGAGTAAAAGGTCCAAGAACCAGGCCCGGGTGGGCCAGTAAGGAGCCACGAGAGTGACTTGCTCCTCGTTCTCCCTGACCTTGCACAGCACCTGTGCAAGAAGGCTCACTGGGGGAATGCGTACTTGTGCAGCCCCACTGGCCAGCTGTGTGCCAGTGCATCTGCCCCGAGGGGAGCCTCTGAGCGGGCGTACCAGAGCGGGCAGTGGGAGGTCTCTCGGGAGGCAGAGGGGTCTACCTGGGCCTTGCCGAACCGTTCCCAAATCAGCTGAACCGAGTGGGGGTGAAGCCTCCACTCTCCGCCAGGCAAGCGTTGTCATGACAGTGCGTCCGCTATCACATTGAGGTTGCTGGGGATGTGAGTGGCACGCAGCGACTTGAGCCGGTGCTGGCTCCAAAGGAGGAGACGACGGGCAAGTTGTGACATGTGACGGGAGCGTACGCCGCCTTGGCGATTTATGTACGCGACCGCAGTGGTGCTGTCCGACCTGACTAGGATATGTTCGTCCCGAATTAACGGGAGAAACTTCCGCAGGGCCAAAAGGACGGTCAACAACTCGAGGCAGTTGATGTGCCAACGCAGCTGGGCCCCTTTCCAATGGCCTGAGGCTGCGTGCCCGTTGCAAACAGCGCTCCAACCCAATCTGGAGGCGTCGGTCGTAACCAGGACGCATCTGGACACCTGCTGTAGGGGCACTCCAGCCCGTAAGAAACAGAGGTCTGTCCAGGGGTTGAATGTCTGACGGCAGGCGGGGGTGATTGTTACCCTGTGCGTGCCGTGGCGCCATGCTCGTCTCGGGACTCGGGTCTGGAGCCAGTGTTGGAGCGGTCTCATCTGTGTCAACCCCAGCGGCGCGACCGCCGCGGAGGATGCCATATGCCCCAGGAGCCTCTGGAAAAGTTTTAAGGGGACCGCTGTGCCTGGCCTGAAGGCAGCAAGGCAGTTCAACACTGACTGGGCACGCTCGTTGGTGAGATGTGCCGACATTGAGACCGAGTCTAACTCCATCCCGAGAAAAGAGATGCTCTGAACTGGAGTGAGCTTGCTCTTTTCCCAGTTGACCTGAAGCCCCAGACGGCTGAGGTGCCTGAGCACCTGGTCTCTGTGGGCCCATAGTAACTCTCGCGAGTGGGCCAGAATGAGCCGGTCGTCGAGGTAGTTGAGTATGCGGATGCCAGCTTCTCGGAGCGGGGCAAGAGCTGCCTCTGCGACTTTCGTGAAGACGCGAGGGGACAGAGACAGGCCGAAGGGGAGGACTTTGTACTGATACGCCTGGCCCCCGAACGCAAACCGCAGGTAGGGGCGGTGTCGGGGCAGGATGGAGACGTGGAAGTACGCGTCCTTCAGGTCTACTGCTGCGAACCAATCTAGATGCCGGACGCAGGTTAAGCGTGAGCATTTTGAACGGGAGTTTGTGCAACGCTTGGTTGAAAACTCGCAAGTCCAAGATTGGTTGTAAACCGCCGCCTTTCTTGGGTATTTCGATGAGGTAAGGGCTGTAGAAACCCTCCTTCATCTCGGTTGGAGGGACAGGCCCTATCGCGTCTTTGGCCAGAAGAGTCGCGATTTCCGCACGCAGGGACTGGGCATGTTCGCCGAAAACTGCGTAAAAGCGGATGCCCATGAAGAGGGGGGCGGGGGCCTGGCAAACTGAATTGCGTAACCGAGTCGGATGGTCCGGGCCAGCCAGCGAGACGGGTTGGGAAGTGAAAGCCACGCATCCAACCTCTGCACTAGGGGCACCAAGGGGACGATTAATTTTGATGTACCCTGCAGGGCTTCGCAGCGGGGCGGAGCAGGCAGGGCAGCGTTGGGCAGCAACAGGGCGACCTGCAGCTGGGGTGCTGAGAAAGACTCAAAGCACTTACCTTGCTCCGCACACCCAGCAGGGACTAGCGACTGAGGAGGAGGTCTCGGGTAGGTGTCCTCTAGACTGGTCGGAACCGGCCGGCCGGGGGGGCAGTAGTGGGGCTGGAGACGGGTGGTCCGTGTCCAGGAAGCCGTGACTCCTGAGATCTGGTGGCAGAGTGCCGTGGGAACGGCATTTGCGGGCCAGGTGACCCAGAGACAAAAGGAAATAGCTCGTTACAGAGAATATGAGAATGTGAAAACTAATTCGACAAAAAATTCTCCTCCCGGCCCTCCACCGGGGACGGAGCGGTCTTACCACCTCCGGAGCTAACATCTTGGTCCCTGGGTTGAGCGTCTACGGACAGCCTGGGAGCCTTCCGGGTCCTCGAGGGGGTCCGTGAGACGGGGGCATCTGCTTCCTGCGGAGTGCTCGACGCTGGGGCTGAGAGCTGGGCCCGGGTTGAGGCGGAGCAGGGTGTTTCATAGCCGCAGGAGGACGCCCTCGGCGAGCAGACGGGGCATGGCCAATGGCGGCAGGCTTGCGGCGGGGCAGGATGTGCAGTGGCCTCCGTCTGCCTTACCGCTGAGGACTGCTGGGCAGAGTCGTCAACGGTGGCGCCGAATGGACGGAGCTGGGAGACGGGGGTGTGGGAGAAGGTGTGCCTTGTCTACCTCCCGCATTTCGACCAGGTCCAGTCCACAGGTGCATTTCTGGACCACAAGGGGTGGCCATCGCCTGTTCGAGTGCCGGCGCTTCTGACCTCCATTGCCCAGGGGCGCGGTTGGTCATCCAGCGCAGTTCCTGTAGCACATCAAGAACAGGACTACCCAAGGTGCAAGTTTTGAAGTGCCTTGGCCTGGCGTTGGTTGCAGGAAGGGCCGTGGCGTGCAGAGTGGAAGCGTTCTGGGACCGTTCCACCGCGAGGGTAGTGAGAGCGGAGGAGCGAAGAAGCCTTGGCTTTGCTCAAATCGTCGTGCACGTCCGGGAAGAAAGGAACCGGGGGGGCCTTGGCTGTGAGCGGCGCACCTGCCCGCTGGCCCGATCAAGTAGCTCAAAGATCTCCGTGCGTCAGGCTCAGGCTGGGCGATCAGCATCCGATGCCGCTGTAACACTTTCCGATGCAGCGGTGATGTCATCCAATTCTGAAGCAAGCAAGCGTGCCGGGGAGGCAGGCGGTTCGAGGGGGTTTACCCGGCGAACAGAGCCCGTCATATTCCCCCAATCGCCTTCATCGCCCGCGGCGCCTGCGCCGATCCCGTAGGAAGAAGGCGGAGCGCGGGGGGCGGCTGAAGTGGCTTTCTCTCATTACAAAAGAAAGCCGTGCGACTGCAATGCTATAACGGCCATGTTCTCACACTGAGAAGATGAACCATTGGAGAGAATGCTCATCCCGGGCTCAGACGGAAGCAAACAAGCGTGCCGGGGAGGCGGGAGGTTCGAGGGGGTTTACCTGGCGAACAGAGCCCGTCATTATCCCCAAATCGTGTTCGTCGCCCGCGGCGCCTTCGTCAATCCCGTAGGAAGGAGGCGAGGCGCGGGGGTCGGCTGAAGCGGCTTTCTCTCATTACAAAAGAAAGCCACACGACCGCAATGTTGCCATGGCTATGTTTTCGCACTGAGAACATGAACCATTCATAAAACGCTGCCTGCGTGTGATCGCAGCCCAGGCATGCAAGACAGTTTTTTATGACCGAGAGAGGTGGGGAGAAATCACCGCATCCAGAAACTACACAGGGGCGGAAATTACATCTTTATAAAGACGCGTCCTGAAAAGGACGTTCAACGCCGCTGTGTAATGCTCTTTCAGAGAAATAAACTCTTTTACAGAGAAAAATCACTCTTTCAACTCTTTTAACTCTGCACTGTCGAAGCGCCCAGGGGCAAACTGCACACCGGCAGTGAAGAGAAAAGCCGCTGTAGTGTGCCGTAAATCCAACAGCCAAGCAGAGCGTCAGAGGATCAGAAGCAGGATCAGTTGTGTTACTCGCAGCTGACCGCATACACACGACCATCGGCTCCGAAGAAAATTACTGAATGAACAAGCGTATTTCTCTCGCCTTTATATCTGTATCCGGAGGCGGAGTATGCAAATACTGTTCGCCAACTCTCATTGGCCTTTTTTCATAGATCAGAGGTATCTTTCGGCGCTCAAGAGAGACCCCTAGTGTCGCTTCTTCAACACGACATCGAAGTGAGCGACAGATGGGGAACAACTGCCAAATGCTTTTTTAAAAAGCAAATTAAGAGGTGCTTTTAAAAATGACTTATGTGCTATTATATTGCTAAATTTAATTGCATTTTAAAAATGAATTAAATACACAATTTTATTAACGCACAATTAAATTTTTAAATATAATTACATTTTTAAATGTGAATTAAATAAACACATTTAAATGTCTCTATTTATTTGTCCATTTATGAATTGGTTTATTTATCCAAGTTTTTATTTTCAAATTAATAGATTGATAATTTATTTCTTCATGCTTTTTTAATTGACACTTTGCGGCTTCAATACTTCTAAGACACATGACTTTACATATCACAAAATTGCAGTATCTACATATTGCAGGGGTGCTCGCACTTCTATGGAATGAGATCTACTTTTTCATAATATTATTATAGTATACTGTACATCTACCATGCAAAATTTAAATACAGGCTACACTGTGTGGCAGTGTTGTCATAAAACAAAAATTTCAGTAGTCTGTATCAGTACTATTGAAATGTGATGATTCTTGATACCAATTTAGATACCACCAAAAAAAAGGAAAAATAAATAGAAACATAAATGTAAGGGATGATGTTGGGGTCCTTTGCATCTGTGTCCTGCATCAGGGACTAAAAACGGTTCAAGGAATGAAAACAAAAACAAAAAATGAATGAAATTTTAAGAAGAACGTAACTGAAAACTGGAACAAAGTGATTTTCAATTGTTCACAACGATGTGTGAAATTGTTATTTTTAAATGCTGGTAACCGGTTATAACTGGTTAATTTTGTTCTGATAATTTTTTCATGAAACCAAAGGCCAAAGGGTTTATCACAGTACATTTTCGGATCTACACCACTTCATATTGCCTGAAAAAATAAAACATCCTTGACCCTTAAGGAAACTGCTGCATCACACATTTCTTTGCATATTTGCAATTGTGGATTTTTTTTTTACAACTATCTACAGTATAATTACAACATATACTGTACATTCACAGTTAATCCAGGTACAAGGAAAACATTATTAGAGGTAAAAGATAAATTTCTCTGATGTTTCCAAGTCTTCATTGAATTAGATACGATGCATTCCTACAGATTTGATGCTGCCAGGTTTTGACTCAGAAGCAGATCTGCAGATAAAATTATACTTAACTTGCTTATTTTCACTTATTTTGGTGAGGCAAGTGGCTTATTTTGGGCTTGTTTATCCAGATCATGTTGCTTGTTTCTCTTACTAGATCTGGCAACACTGGAATTGGTATTTCATTCTACTTTAGACATAACGGAATGCATTTACATTAATACATCCCAAGCAGGGCATTTTGATGGTATTTGACACTGGTTTAGGCACAGATCCTTATTTGTGCAAGTGATCTCAGAGCACATGTGCAAATAGAGCATGCAAACACATAAAAGCATCTAACTAGCTGATTTTCACAATGATTTTCTGGTGTTAGCTTGATTAACATTATCACTGGCCAGGAAGAGGGAGATGGAGTGTGCTTAAGCATCTCTCAGCCGGAGGTGTTAATCACTTGACCGTCTGGAGTCCCTGCTGAGTTAATGGTTTGAAGAACTGAAGAAACACATCCGACTTGCTTGAAATTATCACTGGCTGTGGGTGGGCAAGCCACCAAGGCAGTGACCAATGAGTGCAGTTCATGTATAAAAGAGTGTTTTTTTTTTTCCCAGAGGACAGCAAATTATTAATTTTTTTCTTCAGAAAAAGCTTGGCTTCTGGAAAGCACTCGTGGATGGTGCATTTAGAGAAGCTTGTGCTCTTTGCAGTCGACAAGTATATTTGTGTGACATATCTAAAATTTAATATCATGAGAGACAATTCAAAGAAAAAAATTCTGTTGCACAGATCTTAGCACAGCGTGTCATTTGTAAAACTTTTACATTCTGTCCTTGGGTCTTACATTATTTTATATAACGTAAACATAAGATTTATATTTGTATACAGCTTCAGATTATATAAATATACTGTAGTCTACATTTTTATGCATATGCATACCTTACATGTTTACTTACTTTTGTTTTATTTTAGTTGATTGTACTTTAATATACTTTTGAAATGCTCACTTTCTACCAAATGACACAGTTTTGTTGCCCAGTTGTGAGCATTGTGATAATAAATGCGTGAAAGAAAAGGATGCTATTTCTTTTTGCTATGCATTCTACTGTAAATAGAATATGTTTTTAACAAATAACCTAACATAGCAGATGCTGGAGTCACAGACTAGGAGGGAAAGTCACTAAGTATGACACCCTCCACCCAAATCGAGTTGTTTCGAGTGTGCAAGTGTCACTCCAACTTAAGCTGGCTTTCAGCAAAGTACCTTTTGAGGCTCAGCTTGCAGTTTTTTTTCTCTACTTTCCCATTTGACCTGTTATCGAGATCGGATCGCGATCGATGTAATGCATTTAATTGACAGAGTCTCTATGGTCTAATTTTTCTCAAATAATTACTTTATTTCAACTCAAACCATTATTTCATGTCCATTTAATTACTTAGATAGTAAGTAGCCATTTAATAAGTGTAGTGGACAGCAAGAAGGCATTCCAAAGCCCTTTCATCCTCTGCAGTGAATTAATCTTCATGTTGCTGTAATCAGGTTCCTGATGTGCAAAATGCCTTTTGCCTTCAGATAAGACTGAAAAGACAATTTCCAGGCATCTTTGTGGAAGGCAAAGGGCCCTGCAAAGCAGTTGACCCCATCACTGGATACCTTTTTTCACTTACTGACTCTCAATCCTAAGACCTACTGGCAAGAGGACGTCTTAAGACCTCATCAAACTGGTTATCTTGATTGGCCTGGCCATTTGTCTGTAGCAACTTAAAGAAATATGTCCAAAAAGAACTTCACATACAGAGTTTTACTCCTAAAACACACACAAAACTGCATCACATATCCATTCAGAGAATGGTATAAGCTTAACAGCATATATTTGTGACACAACAGTTCACTCAAATGTAGCAGCTAAAGTAAAAATGAATGCATTGGTGAAAGTTCAACCTTTCAATACCATATTTGGACACTATGCTTTTTGCACAATGCCAAGCGTATTTTGGAAGTGGTTTGGAGAGTGAACAATGCACAGTGTAAAACACTTTTGGACACTTTTCTAACTGTGAACTTTAAACTATGCAAATGAGAGAAAATAGGTTGGGCTACACAGTGAGTGACACCTGTGATCTTAACAGCCAATCAGAACACTGAAACAGGGAAGCACCAAATTGGAATTTCCTCAACATGAGAAAGATATAAACTATCCTTTAAACAGACATGCACTGTCCTGAGTCTCAGAAAAAGGATAACACTAACAGGATAACATAAAAACACTCTACAGTTCAACTCTAGGAAGAAAAACCATACCAGGGAGATAACTACAGAGATACCAGCGACAAGGTTTAACTCTGGCTAGTAAATGTCTAGGTTATGTATGTAACCTCGTTCTCTGATGGAGGGAACGAGACGTTGTGTCGAAGAAGCGACACTAGGGGTCTCTCTTGAGAGCCGAAAGATACCTCTGATCTATGAAAAAAGGCCAATGAGAGTTGGCGAACAGTATTTGCATACCCCGCCTCCGGATACAGATATAAAGGCGAGGGAAATACGCTCGTTCATTCAGGATTTTTCTGAGGAGCCGGGAGTGTTCCGGGCACCTCAGCGGCTCGGCTCAGCGACATGGCCGGGAAGACACGACGTCTCGTTCCCTCCATCAGAGAACGGAGGTTACATACGTAACCTAGACGTTCCCCGTCTGTCGCTCACTTCAACGTCGTGTCGAAGAAGCAACACTAGGGGTCCACTTCAAAACTCGCCATGCGCTGAGCCGTGTACGTGTACTGCTTACACAGAAGCGGGCAGGTATTTCTACGTGCACAAGCGACCAACTGTGTTCAGGCTGCACATACTCTTCCCTGATGCCCCAAAAAAGTCGTCAGAATCCTTTTGGTTACCCTAAGGGGGAACAAGGTGACGCTCCCAACTAGGGAGCGGGCCAAGCCTGGCTGGGCCTCTTTTCTCTCTATGTTTTCTCGGCATAGAGCAAGAGCAGCCGGGGCCTGTACCGCATCGAGGGAAGGGGGTCTTATCCCGAATTCCTATTCTTTTAGGGGGAAAAGACCCTGAGGAGGCCACACCCACCCAGAAGGGGAGGTAGAGGTGGCAAAATACATCACATGGCCTCTTGGGTCACATGTGGGAAGAATGGCATGGTGGTAGATCCAACCTCGAGGAGGGGGAAGTTGCTACAACACGACGACCGGGGGGCAGCAAAGGACTGCCTAAGGGAGACACGGGTCAGCTCATAAGGTGACCGTACCACGGAAGTACACACAGGAGGAGTCCCGTAGGAGGCCTGATCTGTGGAGTACCTATTCCAGTAGGGGTAGCCTGGGGTACCCGTAGTGGACTGGGCCAGCAAGTTCCTCCGCTGAACTGCTGTGCTGGCCCAAAGGGCTAGGGAGGAATCAACCAGGGACCTAGGTCTTTTGGGAAAGAAGCACACAACAAGCGATTCACCCGGTCAGATCGTCGACGTGTACCGAGTTCTACGGGCTCGGACCTGAGAGAACACGGGACAAGACTGACTCAACCCTGAGATTGTAATATCTCGTAAAGGTGTTAGGTGCTGCCCAGCCCGCAGCTCTGCAAATGTCTGCTAGGGAGGTGCCCCTAGCCAGTGCCCATGAGGATGCCACGCTTCTAGTAGAGTGGGCTCGAACCCGCAGAGGGGGTGGCATGGCCTGGGTGTGATAGGCCAGCAGAGTGGCGTCTACCACCCAGTGGGATAACCTTTGTTTGGAGACAGCGTTCCCTTTCTGCTGTCCTCCAAAGCAGACAAAGAGCTGTTCAGAGCACCTGAAGCTCTGGGTGCGTTCCAGGTAGGCACGTACCGGACACAGCAGTGAGGGGGCTGGGTCTGCCTCCTCCCAGGGCAGCGCTTGTAGGTTCACTACCTGATTCTGAAGGGCGTGGTAGGAACCTTGGGCACATAGCCCGGTCGAGGTCTTAGGATCACATGAGTATCTGCCGGACCGAACTGCAGGCAAGTGTCGTTAGTAGAGAACGCTTGCAGGTCCCCGACCCTCTTGATGGAAGCGAGCGCGATCAGCAGGGCCATCTTTTTAAGGAGAGGGCCCTGAGCCAACTGATTCTAGCGGCTCGGGGGGGGGGGGGGGGGGATCTCTGAAGACCGGCGAGGACCACCGAGAGATCCCAGGAGGAGAACAGGTTTGGCCGGGATGGGTTTAACCTAGGAGCCTCTGGAAAGGTTTTAAAGGGACCGCTGTGCCCGGCCTGAAGGCGGTGAGGCACTTCAACACTGACTGGGCATGCCCGTAGGTGAGGCGTGCCGACATTGAGACCGAGTCTAACTCCAAACCGAGAAAAGAGATGCTCTGGACTGGAGTAAGCTTGCTCTTTTCCCGGTTGACCTGAAGCCCCAATGGCTGAGGTGCCTGAGCACCTGGTCTCTGTGGGTGCATAGTCACTCGCGAGTGGACCAGAACAAGCCAGTCATCGAGGTAATTGAGTATGCGGATGCCGGCTTCTCAGAGCGGAGCAAGAGCTGCCTCTGCGACTTTCGTGAAGACGTGAGGGGACAGAGACATGCCGAAGGGGAGGACTTTGTACTGACACGCCTGGCCATCGAACGCAAACCGCAGGATGGAGACGTGGAAGTATGCGTCCTTCAGGTCTACCGCTGCGAACCAATCTAGATGCCGGATGCAGGTTAAGCGTGAGCATTTTGAACGGGAGTTTGTGCAACACTTGGTTGAAAACTCGCAAGTCCAAGATTGGTCGTAAGCCGCCGCCTTTCTTGGGTACTATGAGGTAAGGGCTGTAGAAACCCTCCTTCATCTCGGTTGGAGGGACAGGCCCTATCGCGTCTTTGGCCAGAAGAGTCACGATTTCCGTGCACAGGGACTGGGCATGTTCGCCGTATACTGCGGAAAAGCAGATGCCCATGAAGGGGGCGGGGGCCTGGCAAACTGAACTGCGTAACCGAGTTGGATGGTCCGGGCCAGCCAGCGAGACTGATTGGGAAGTGAAAGCCACGCGTCCAACCTCTGCGCTAGGAGACGATTAATTTTGACGTACCCGGCAGGGCTTCGCAGCGGGGCGGAGCAGGTAGGGCAGCGTTGAGTGGCGACAGGGCGACCTGCAGCTGGGGTGCTGAGAAAAGACTCAAGCACTTACCTTGCTCCGCACACCCGGCAGGGGGCGGGTTAGCGACTGAGGAGGAGGTCCCGGGTAGGCGTCCTCTAGACTCGTCAGAACCAGTCGGCCGGGGGGGCAGTCGTGGGGCTGGAGACGGGTGGTCCGTGTCCAGGAAGCCGGGACTGCTGAGATCTGGTGGCAGAGTTCCGTGAGAACGGCATTTGCGGGCCAGGTGACCAAGAGACAAAAGGAAATAGCTTGTTACAGAGAATATGAGAATGTGAAAACTAATTAGACAAAAAATTCTCCTCCCGGCCCTCCACCGGGGATGGAGCGGTCTTACCACCTCCGGAGCTAACATCTTGGTCCCTGGGTTGAGCGTCTACGGACAGCCTGGGAGCCTTCCGGGTCCTCGAGGGGGTCCGTGAGACGGGGATGTCTGCTTCCTGCGGAGTGCTCGATGCTGGGGCTGAGAGCTGGGCCTGGGTTGAGGCGGAGCAGGGTGTTTCATAGCCGCAGGAGGACGCCCTCGGCGAGCAGACGGGGCATGGCCCATGGCGGCAGGCTTGCGGCGGGGCAGGATGTGCAGTGGCCTCCGTCTGCTTCACCGCTGAGGACTGCTGGGCAGAGTCGTCAACGGTGGTGCCGAATGGATGGAGCTGGGAGACGGGGATGTGGGAGAAGGTGTGCCTTGTCTACCTCCCGCATTTCAACCAGGTCCAGTCCACAGATGTGTTTCTGGACCACAAGGGGTGGCCATCGCCTGTTCGAGTGCCGGCGCTTCTAACCTCCGTGGCCCGGGGGCGCGGTTGGTCATCCAGCGCAGTTCCTGCAGCACATCAAGAACAGGACTACCCAAGGTGCAAGTTTTGAAGTGCCTTGGCCTGGCGTTGGTTGCAGGAAGGGCCGTGGCGTGCAGAGTGGAAGCGGTCTGGGACCGTTCCACCGCGAGGGTAGTGAGAGCGGAGGAGCGAAGAAGCCTTGGCTTTGCTCAACTCGTCATACACGTCCAAGAAGAAAGGAACCGGGGGGTGGGGGGGTCGTGGCTGTAAGCGTGCCGGGGAGGCGGGTGGTTCGAGGGGGTTTACCCGGCGAACAGAGCCCGTCATTGTCCCCAAATCGTGTTCATCGCCCGCGGCGCCTGCGTCAATCCCGTAGGAAGGAGGCGAGGCACGGCTGAAGTGGCTTTCTCTCATTACAAAAGAAAGCCGCACGACCGCAATGTTGCCATGGCTATGTTCTCGCACTGAGAACATGAACCATTCATAAAATGCTGCCTGCGTGTGATCGCAGCCCAGGCATGCAAGACAGCTTTTTGTGACAGAGAGAGGTGGGGAGAAATCACCGCATCCAGAAACTACACAGGGGCGGAAATGACATCTTTATAAAGACGCGTCCTGAAAAGGATGTTCAACGCCGTTGTGTAATGCTCTTTCAGAGAAATAAACTCTTTACAGAGAAAATCACTCTTTCAACTCTTTTAACTCTGCACTGTTGAAGCGCCCAGGGGCAAACTGCACACCGGCAGTGAAGAGAAAAGCCGCTGAAGTGCGCCGTAAATCCAACAGCAAAGCAGAGCGTCAGAGGATCAGAAGCAGGAACAGTTGTGTCATTCGCAGCTGACTGCATACACACGACCATCGGCTCCGAAGAAAATTACTGTATGAATGAGCGTATTTCCCTCGCCTTTATATCCGTATCCGGAGGCGGGGTATGCAAATACTGTTCGCCAACTCTCATTGGCCTTTTTTCATAGATCAGAGGTATCTTTCGGCGCTCAAGAGAGACCCCTAGTGTCACTTCTTCGACACGACGTCGAAGTGAGCGACAGACGGGGAACCTTCTTTTCAAGTTTTGTGCATTTGTGTGTTCCGGATAAAATAAACTGCACCGAAATAAGGACTGCATCTGCGAGTTCCAGATCGCAGACCAACATTCCCCAGTGTAATGTTTAATGTGTTGGTTCATGTATTCCATGTCTTTTATTTTGAAAAGTTTCATTCCTGTATCCCTAGTCATGTGATTCCTGTTTCCCTCCATGTTCATGTGTCTTGTTTTCATTGGTTTATTGTCTTGTTACTCATTATCACTTCTTGTTTGTCATTTGTTTTAGTTCATTAGTCTTGTGTTCTTGTTTATAGTTCTGTTTGTTCATTGGTTATCTTGTTACCCATGTCTGTGTATTTATACCCTCATGTTTTCAATTGTCCCATGTGAGTGCTATAGCTATTTATGTTAAGCCACGTTTATGTTAAGCCATGTTTTATTCAAGTAATTTTCATGTTTATGTCTAGTAGGGCTGCACGATTTGGGGAAAATGTCATATTGCGATTATTGCGGTTAATATTGCGATATGTGATTGCGATATAATAAACAAATGGTATCATGAGTCAGTTTGCTTGGTTATCAAGGAAAATGCACAAATAGATTACTGATCATGTTGAAATGTGTATTTCTCAACTCAAAAATACAAACTAGCAACAACAACAACTATAAATGCACAGTGTTTTCAAATTAAAATATTTTTACAAAATTAAATAATATCTATGCATTACTGCAAACTTATTATTTTCTCAATATTACACCTAAATAAAATAGAACAATAAATAAGAACATACAACTTTTCACAAAATTATCCAAAGAGATTTTCCAAACAAACAGGTTGTAATTGGATATAAATGTTGGTTCACTCAATCAAACCACTAAAACTGTTGTTGTTTTTTTTTTTTTTTTTAAATGTCCAACTGGTATTTCCAAATCCTCTTTCTAAAAGTTCTACTTATCTTGTCCAGTGTGTGGATAATTTTCAGAAATGGCACTTTGCTAGTGGTGCATCATATCTCTTACCAAGCAGTGTGTTATGGAGTCAGTGATTTCTTTATATCTCTGTGAAGACTTGTCATATAATCTGGGCTTTCACTGTCATGCATTCATCATACTTTTCTCTGTGCTGTTTCAGGTGCTGATATAAATTTGTCGTGTTGCCGTGTGATGTAGCAACTTTAATTTTTCACAGTACCTCTCTATGCTCAGCAGCGGTTATCTTAAAGCCAAAATATCACCATATAACCAGGGATCCCTGTCTGTCACTCACTTCGACGTCGTGTCTTTCTTCTCTGTAAAAGAGTTTATTTCTCTGAAAGAGCATTACATAGCAGCGTTGAACATCCTTTTCAGGACGCGTCTTTATAAAGATGTAATTTCCGCCCCTGTGTAGTTTCTGGATGCGGTGATTTCTCCCCACCTCTCACGGTCATAAAAGCTGCCTCGCGTGCTTGGGCTGCGATCACACGCAGGCAGCGTTTTATTAATGGTTCATGTTCTCAGTGCGAGAACATAGCCATGGCAGCATTGTGGTCGCGGCTTTCTTTTGTGATGAGAGAAATCCACTTCAGCCGCCCCCCGCGCCTCGCGTCCTTCCTACGGGATTGAGGCAGGCGCCGCGGGCGATGAAGGTGATTTGGGGACAATGACGGGCTCTGTTCTGTAAACCCCCTCGAAACCCCCGCCTCCTCGGCATGCTTGTTTGCTTCAGAATTGTATGACATTACCGCTGCATCGGAAAGCGTTACAGCGGTGTCTGATGCTGATGACCTGCCTGGGCCACCTTCGGGTCTGCTCGCCCAGCCTGAGCCTGACGCACGGAGGTCCGCTATGCTTTCCCGGGCTGCTTGATTGGTCCCGCGGGCATATGCGCTGCTCACAGCCGCGCCCCCCCAGGTTCCTTTCTTCCCGGACGTGCATGACGAGTTGAGTAAGCCGCGGCTTCCACTCTCACTACCCTCGCGGTGGAGCGGTCCCAGACCGCTTCCGCCCTGCATGCCACGGCCCTTCCTGCAACCAACGCCAGGCCAAGGCACTTCAAAACTTGCACTTGGGTAGTCCTGTTCTTGATGTGCTGCAGGAACTGCACTGGATGACCAACTGCGCCCCTGGGCCACGGAGGTCAGAAGCGCCGGCACTCGAACAGGCGATGGCCACCCTTTTGGTCCAGAAACGCAATCTATGGACCGGACCTGGTCGAAATGCGGGAGGTAGACAAGGCACACCTTCTCCCACACCCCCGTCTCCCATGGCGCCGTTGACGACTCTACCCAGCAGTCCTCAGCGGTGAAGCAGATGGAGGCCATCTCACATCCTGCCCTGCCGCAAACCTGCCGCCATGGGCCATGCCCCGTCTGCTCACCGAGGGCGTCCTCCTGCGGCTATGAAACACCCTGCTTCGCCTCAACCCAGGCCCAGCTCTCAGCCCCAGCGTCGAGCACTCCGCAGGAAGCAGACGCCCCTGTCTCACGGACCACCTCATGGACCCGGAAGGCTCCAGGCGCTCCGGAGACGCTCGACCCAGGGACCAAGATGTTAGTTCCGGAGGTGGTTAGACCGCTCTGTCCCCCAATTTTTTGTTGAATTAGTTTTCACATTTTCACATTCTCAGTAACAGAGCTATTTCCTTTTGTCTCTGGGCCACCTGGCCTGCACATGCCCTTCTCACGGCACTCTGTCACCAGATCTCAACAGTCCCGGCATCCTGGACGCGGACCACACGCCTCCAGCACCCACGACTGTTTCCTGGCCAGCCGGGTCCGACGAGTCTAGAAGACTCCTACCCTGGACCTCCTCCTCAGTCGCTAACCCGCCCCCTGCCGGGTGTGCGGAGCATGGTAAGTGCTTTGAGTCTTTTCTCAGCACCAAAGCTTCGGGACGCGTCACTGCCTCCCGACGCCGCCTTACCTGCTCCACCCCGCTGCAAAGCCCTGCC
The DNA here is from genome assembly GCA_032164185.1 of Moxostoma hubbsi. Lineage (NCBI taxonomy): Eukaryota > Metazoa > Chordata > Actinopteri > Cypriniformes > Catostomidae > Moxostoma > Moxostoma hubbsi. The sequence goes on along the minus strand of JAVLUX010000007.1, from coordinate 28,954,310 downwards.
GGGTATGTCAAAAATAATCGTCCCCTTGGTGCCCCTAGTGCGGAGTTTGGACACGTGGCTCTCACTTCCCAACCTGTCTCGCTGGCTGGCCCGGACCATCCAACTCGTTTACGCAATTCAGTTTGCCCGGCATGTCTCTGTCCCTCGTGCCTTCATGAATACGCCACTGGGGTTGATGCATATGTGATCGCTTCAGCACTGGCTTCAGACTCGAGTCCCGAGACGAGTATGGCGCCTCGGCATGCACTGTGTGACGATCACCCCCGCCTGCCGCCAAGCACTCAATCCCTGGACAGACCTCTGTTTTCTACGGGCAGGTGTACCCTTGCACCAAGTGTCCCGACGCATCTCCGTCATGACTGACACCTCCAGATTGGGTTGGTGCACCAGGTGCAATGGGCACGCAGTAACAGGCCGTTGGAAAGGGGCCTCACTGTGGTGGCACATCAACTGCCTGGAGTTGTTGACTGTTTTCTTAGCCCTGCAGAAGTTTCTCCCGTTAGTTCGAGACAAACATATCCTGATCAGGTCAGACAGCACCACTGCGGTGGCGTACATAAATCGCCAAGGCGGTGTACGCTCCCGCCACATGTCACGACTCGCCCGTCGTCTCCTCCTTTGGAGCCAGCAGCGACTCAAGTCGCTGCGCACCACTCACATCCCCGGCAACCTCAATGTGATAGCGGACGCACTGTCACGACAATGCTTGCCCCACGGAGAGTGGAGGCTTCGCCCCCAGCCGGTCCAGCTGATTTGGGAATGGTTCTGACCCGTGTCTCCCTTAGGTAGTTCTCCGCTGCCCTCTTGTCACCGTGTTGTAGCAACTCCCCCCTCCTCGGCTGGATCTACCACCGTGCCATTTATTCCACATGTGACCGAAGAGGCAATGTAATGTATTTCGCAACTTTACCTCCCCTTTCGGGCAGGTGTGGTCTCCGCAGGGTCTTTTCCCCCTGAAAGAATAGGAAACTGGGTAAGACCCCCTTCCCACGATGCGGTAAGGGCCCCAGCTGCTCTTGCTCTATGCCGAGAAACATAGAGAGAAAAGAGGCCCAGCCAGGCTTGGCCTGTTCCCAGGTTGGCAAGCGTCGCCTTGTTCCCTTCTAGGGTAACCAGAAGGATACCGCCGACTTTTTTGGGACATTCGGGAAGGGTACGTGCAGTCTGAAACACAGTTGGTCGCTTATGCATGTGAAATACTTACCCACTCCTGTGTCAGCAGTACACGTACACAGCTCAGCGTATGGCGTGATTTAAAGTGGACCCCTAGTGTCGCTTCTTCGACATGACGTCGAAGTGAGTGACAGACGGGGAACGTCTCTGTTATGTATGTAACACTCTCGGCTCCTCAGAAAAATCCTGAATGAACGTGTAGTATTTCCTCGCCTTTATACCCATATGTCCGGGGGCGGGGTATGCAAATACTGTTCGCCAACTTCTCATTGGCCTTTTTTTCATAGATCAGAGGCATATTCGGCGCTCAAGAGAGACCCCTAGTGTCACTTCTTCGACACGATGTCTCGTTCCCTCCATCAGGGTATGGAGGTTACATACGTAACAGAGATGTTTTTCCTGGCTCAAAATGAGGCTGAGGTGGTACCATACTGATAAAAAAGTGACTTTAAAAACACGTAAACATCGGCTTTGCATTAATACACTACTAATGACCTGCAACGGAATACTAGTGTTAATTTTGTCAGCTGTTTTTTAATTTAGTCTTAGTCTTAACTAAAAAGGGCATTTGACACAGGCTTTTTATCATATTTAGTCAACCTTATCCTATTTTTATTTTATTTTTTTAGACAAGTTTTAGGTGACAAAGTCTGGGCATTTTAATGTAGTTTTATTCAATGAAAACTGTTGACATTTTCGTAATATTTTAGTCACTGAACACTGTTTGTGTGTGTGTGTGTGTGTGTGTGTGTGTGTGTGTGTATTTGTGTGTATATATATATATATATATTTCACACACACACATTTTATTGTTGTTGTCATTAGAGAGTTATTTTTCATATAAGATTGATCTTATCACAATGATCTCATCAATGATTCAACATGTTGCGAGCTGCAGACAGCGGAGCAGGGGTGAGAGACGAACGTATCCATGTTAGTGTGCGCATCAGCCAGCAGAATTTTAAATCTCTCCCGTTCTCGATTCACGCTCAGATTGGGTCTCTTCCGCGACTGGTTGAAGCGGCTCTGACCGCACAGAGAATGACTGTTTTTGAGTTTGTGTTTATTTCATGACATGCCCCCGTATTATATGAACTTTAATTAAGGACAAAATAAAGATATATCACCAAGCTGTGATCCGTGTTTGTGTTATTTTTCTGGCCACCAGTTCAGTGTCGGTCTGCTTGGTTTCCATTTTCACCTGTTCACGCTGCACACAGGAAACTCACATAACATGACCACACATGCCACTCCCTAAACTGAGACTGACTGGTCATCTTTTTATTAGCGGTGTAGAAAATGGGCAAACAGTTCACAGAGAAAAGCACTTATTTATTTAATAAAATCACAGCATTTTGCCATCATATAATCGCACAGGCTGACATTGCGATTGCGATATGATTAATCGTGCAGCACTAATGTCTAGTTTAGTTCACATTTATAGTAAGGGTTTTGGATTTCACGTTTCCACAAGTCAATGCCCAAGCCTGCCATGGCCAACGAGCTGAAAGCTTCATCCATCCCAGGGCCAGCATTATCAATCTTGTCCGTGCCATGGCCAGCGTTACCAGCCTCGTCCGTCCCAGAGCCTGGGACCACAGAGGTCGTTTCCAAGTCTCTGCCCATGTACATGACCACGGAGGTCTTTTTCCAAGTCTCTGCCCATGTATACGACCACAGAGGTCGTTTTCAAGTCTCTGCCCTTGTATACGACCACAGAGTTCGTTTCCAAGTCTTTGTCCATATTCACGACCACAGAGGTCTTTTCCAAGTCTGTCCATGTTTACGACCACAGAGGTTTTTACACAACATTTTTTGCCCCAGCGAGTTCGCGATGTGACCACCGGCTCGTCTCAGGGTGAGATATCCGCAGGATGCCGCCACCTGTCGGAGCCGTCCGAGTCTCCCATCCAGGGCACGTGGGTTTACGTCGTCACTCATGACTGAGCCTACAGTGCCACTGGACAGGCCACCTCTGCCCTGCATGCCACAGCTCTCCTGCAAGTGCACCAAGCCGTGGCGCTCAAAGAACTGCACGAGGGTAAATCTGACCCGAGATTTATGCAGGAGCTGCGCTCAGTGACTGGTCTCGCCCTCCGAGCGATGATGGTCACGGCGTGGTCTCTCGGGCAGGCGATGTCCACCTTAGTGGTCCAGGAGCCCCTCCTTTGGCCCTGCTTATTCGGCAGCACCGTAGTGGATTTCGCCCAGCAATCCTCAGTGGTTAAAAGGCAGATGGGGACCATTCAACACATCCTGCCCCAGCACGACGCAATGTTTCGCACCCCTGTCTGTTTGTTGCCAGGTCCCCAAGCACGTCGTGGTTACGACAGATGCTTCCCAACGGGTCCCCCCTGGCAAATTCCCCTGAAGAAGAACCTTCTTCCTCAGGGACAGGGCACCATCTGGCACCCATGACTGGACCTCTGGAATCTCCTTGTCTGGCCCTTGGACGGGACGTGGAAGACACCCGCAGTGGTAGATATGATCACTCAGGCCAGGGCCCCCTCAACGAGGTGCCCTTATGGCCTGAAGTGGCATCTGTTCACTCAGTGGTGTTCTTCCCGAGGTGAAGCCCCCCAGAGATGTGCAGTAGGGTCAGTGCTTTCCTTTCTGCAGGAAAAGTTGGAGGGACGGCTGACACCTTGAAAGAGTTTGTAGCCGCTATATCGGCGCAGTGGATGGTAAATATTAGGGAAGCACATTTGAACATCAGGTTCCTGAGAGGCGGAAGGAGGTTAAACCCCCCCAGGCCGCGCCTCGTTCCCTCGTGGGACCTCTCCATGGTCCTTCGGGGAGCTCCCTTCGAGCCCCTTGAGACAGCAGAGCTAAAGGCACTCTCTCTGAAGCCCGTCCTCCTGACGGTGCTCACCTCCATCAAGAGGGTAGGGGACCTGCAGGCGTTCTCTGTCAACGAACTGTGCCTAGAGTTTGGTCCAGCTTACTCTTACGTAGCTGACCGAACTACGTGCCCAAGGTTCCCACGACCCCTTTCAGGGATCAGGTGTTGACCTGCAAGCGCTGCCCCAGGAGGAGGCAGACCCAGCCTTGGCGTTGCTGTGTCTTCGCATCTACTTGGATCGCACACAGAGCTTTAGAAGCTCCGATCAGCTCTTTGTCTGCTTCGGTGGACAGCGGACGGGAAGCGCTGTCTCCAAACAGTGGATCGCCCACTGGGTCGTTGATGCATCACTATGGCATACCACGGCCAGCACGTGACACCCCCTACTGGCCTATGAGCCCATTCTACCAGGGGTGTTGCGACTTCTTGGGCATTGTCCCACGGCGCCTCTCTAGCAGACATGTGTAGAGCCACGGGCTGGGCAACACCTAACAAATTTGCAAGGTTCTATAACCTCAGGGTTGAGCCAGTTTCATCCCATGTGTTATCAGGTGACACAAACGGGTAGGTTCGGGACAGCTGGCCTGGTGTATCGCTTGTGCATAGCGCCTTTCCCCTCCCTTGAGGTGAAGATGTGCGCTCTTTCCCTAGTTGTGTTCGCAAGAAGTGTGAATCCTGGACGTTCTTCGTCCCTAGCCTAGCGGCCGTCGAGTCTTCGGAGAGGCTCGCTGCCACACAGTACGGTGTCACCAGGCCCCCGTACTGAGGTCAGTGCTCCACATGTGCTGGTTGTCCCCCTAGGCAACCCTGTGTGATGTATATTCTGCAAAATGGTTTCCTGCCGGTAAACCACGTCTTCCTTGGGCAGAGGGCCCTCTGTCCTTGGTCGCCGTGTTTGTAGTAACTCCTCCCCCCTTGGGTAGGATCTACCACGACGCCGCTCCACACGATGTGCTTCTGCCCCTAACCTGTAAAGACCGTGTGTTGTATTCCACCTAAAATCCCTCCCCCCCCCCCCCCCCTCTCAGGGTTGGGTGTGGCCAGCCAGTCCTTATACTTCTGAGCAGTTAGCCGTTCCCCATAGGTGCAGGGGACCGCTTCATGTTTATGTCTAGTTTAGTTCAAATTTATAGTAAGGGTTTTGGATTTCATGTTATTTAATAAATTTCACTTGGGTTCTCACTTCATCGTCATTGCCTATGCCAGCAGCAGCCATCCGTTACACCCAGTTCTTTGTGTTCAAGGCTGTGGAAACAAACTCCAGCTGCCTCTCTACAGCAACGCACCTCAGCAAACCAGTGGAAGACATCGCCATCACTGAAGTGCATCACTCAATCAGGCAGAACGTAAATATATCACTAGTCAAACTTATTTCCAGAGAACTTGGCGTTAGTGTTTGTACTGTTTGTAGTAGTAATCTTAGGGTTATTTGTTTAATTCGAGAAGTTCTTCACCTTATTAGTTAACAGAGAAACAGAAGTTTATTCTTCCATAAAATAAACCAGTGGGTATAAACCTTTTGATGAGAAAAAAAACAAACAAAAAAAAACACAAAACTCAATATTTGTGTTATTTGCTTAATTTGCTAGTTTTGTTAATAAATTCAGCGTGCTTATGCATCATGAATGTGAGACCAAACCTTGACTTTCTTGAATTCAAGCAGATGGAGGGCTATATCTGGGGCCTATAAAATGTAAATGCGAAGACAGGAACTAATAATAAAAGTGGTATTGTTAATATATTTCAAAGATTTTTAAAAACACCCATAATATTGCATATTTTGTCCCACTGAATTGCTCATTCTACATTACAACATTGATGCACTGGCTACGAGGCACACAGAGGTCTGCCCGACTCGCACCACCAGTCTGTGTAACTCAGTTCAGCTCTTGTGGCGTTTTCCATTGTGACCCGTAGTGTCAACTCATCGACACAACGTCGAGTGAGTGACAGATAGGGAACGTCTCGGTTACTGACGTAACCTCCATTACCTGATGGAGGGAACGAGACATTGTCTCCCTCCTGCCACAACACTGAACCAACCACTGAAATGGCCGGGTCTTTGACTCGGCTCCTCAGTGCGATACCTATGTGTTTACAGCGTCACTCCTTTTATACCTGTATGTTTGGGGGAGTGGCATGCAAATTCCACACGGCAATTTCCATTGGCCTTTTCTCAAGATCAGAAATGTCTGGGCTCTACAGGAGCGACCCCTAATGTCAACTCATCAACACAACATCTCGTTCCCTCCATCAGAGAATGGAGGTTGCGTTAGTAACCGAGACGTTTTCATTGGTTTATTGTCTTGTTTCTCATTATCAGTTCTAGTTTGTCATTGGTTTTAGTTTATAAGTCTTGTTATCTTGTTTTATATTTCTGTCTGTTCATTGGTTGTCTTGTTACCCATGTCTGTGTATTTAAGCCCTCATGTTCATCCATTGTCCCTTGTCAAATATTGTATGTGAGAGTAGCTGTTTATGTTAAGCCACGTTTATGTTAAGCCATGTTTTCCTCAAGTCATGTTCATGGTCATGTTTATGTCTAGTTTAGATCACAGTTATAGTAAGGGTTTTGGATTTCATGTTATTTAATAAATTTCACTTGGGTTCTCACTTTATCGTCATTGCCTATGCCAGCAGCAGCCATCCGTTACACCCAGTTCTTTGTGTTCAAGGCTGTGGAAACAAAATCCAGCTGCCTCTCTACAGCAACGCACCTCAGCAAACCAGTGGAAGACATCGCCATCACTGAAGTGCATCACTCAATCAGGCAGAACGTAAATATATCACTAGCCAAACTTATTTCCAGAGACCTTGGCGTTAGTGTTTGTACTGTTTGTAGTAGTAATCTTAGGGTTATTTGTTTAAGTTCTTCACCTTATTAGTTAACAGAGAAACAGAAGTTTATTCTTCCATAAAATAAACCAGTGGTTCTAAACCTTTTGATGAGAAAAAAAAACAAACAAAAAAAAAAACACAAAACTCAATATTTGTGTTATTTGCTTAATTTGCTAGTTTTGTTAATAAATTATTAACAAATTATTATGCATCATGAATGTGAGACCAAACCTTGCCTTTCTTGAATTCAAGCAGATGGAGGGCTATATCTGGGGCCTATAAAACGTAAATGCGAAGAAAGGAACTAATAATAAAAGTGGTATTGTTAATATATTTCAAAGATTTGTGAAAACACCAATAATATTACATATTTTGTCCCACTGAATTGCTCATTCTACATTACAACATTGATTTTGAGTTGGACGGTAAGGTTATCTATAACATCTATAAAAAGTAAATATATAAAAAATCTATAAACATCTATTAAAAAAAAAAAAAAAGTTTAAATATTTTCAATATATTTTACCTTTTAGAATTTACTCAATTCTATTTCATCTTTTAAAAAATGTACTGTATTTTGCATTTGCCCTTTTGAAATTTGTCATTGATTCATTAATTATTTATTTTAATATTTTTAAAAGTGGTATTTGTAACAATACCATAGTATACACATGGAAGCATGGATCTTCTTCACTACAATGTTTAGCTGTAACATGATTTCTATAAAACAAACTACGGCATTTTTGTAATTATAAAGAGTAGACCTACTCTAAACACATGTAAAAACAATAAATAGTTTTAACAAAAATATATTATATTCACTCACTCCCCTAATGTAGCCTATAACAAATTTAATAGAGCTGAAGTACTGATATGATAATATGTATTATGAATCTATTTCTGCCTATTAAAGTACACTTAGTGTTACTATAGTAAATTCAAGGGTGATGTGCCGAATTCAAATGGTTTTTGCTTCTCGCGCCGTGCTTCTCAATTATTCTCTTGGAGCTATGCGTTTAAGAGCTTGAGACCAATCTGCGAGTAAAAATGCACCTTTGCACTCGTGCTGCTCTCTCCATTGAGCTGTATCCATCAACAGAACCATACAGGTGCATTAGCGGAGTATGTGCCTCTTCACGTGTATTTGACGCTGCTAAACCAGATACTTAAGATGTGTCACTATACTTTCAAATACTGATGAAACACGGTATAAATACGCACCAACCTGTACACTTGAGAAGCAACTGTTAAACTCCAAGTCTAGAAATGTTTTTTAATGCAATTAAGAACTGGATGATAGATTTTATTATTATGACTGGTATACGACCCCAATTGTACCCTGACATAACCCCCCCCCCCCCCCCCCCCCCACACACACTAATTTGCTCTCAGCGCCCCCTGGCATCATTTGAACGCCCCCTGGAGGGTGGTACCGCCCTCATTGAGAACTCCTGAGATAAACTATACTCTGCCATAGCCACATCCATCTTAGCTACTTGCATCTTTCCATTTCATGCACATTTTCTTATCCATTCATAGTATATTTTAGCATATTAGCAGCATTTTGTAGTTGGTGTTAGTTGTTCTTCTTTATCTTTTTTGTAAATAAATACATTTTATTACAACTGTGTCTGCCATGTGTTGATAATACAGTAAGGGCTCTAAAGGTTAGGTAGAATCTTAAAATTCCTTCAGATTAATCAATGAGTAACTCACTCCAATTTATATATTTCTAATTAATTGAATGGTCCATTTGGAATATTTATATACTGTTAAAGTTGAAATCTTTAGCTGGTGCCCCCAAAGAAGGAGGGGGGCCATCTAACATTCATAAACACACACATACACCTTAAGTGCTGTACATTTTAATTAGTGCCAAGATTGATTATAGCTACAAAAGTGGAATACTCTACAGATTGCTGGTCATTATCACAAAAGGCTGATACAAATACTCTGACCACCATGTCAGGGTTTATTCTGCGATGATGACTGACTGTACATTATCCATAAAATATTGCACAGCACACCTGACACCATATTTTATCAGATTGCGATTGACATTTTATTGACACTGCATTTATGTTATTTATTACACGGGTCTCTGGAATACTCAATTCTGATTTCTAGAGACTGTGGTCTCATTTTCTCATATAATTACACAGTAAAAGTGGAAAAACATGGAAAGTAAAAATGGAAGCGTATGGTGTCACATCAACTTGAAAACGTTAATTGAAAGCTTCACGTCATCTCAGAAAGTTCCGAAATCACAGGCCAGACAACAACAATAGTACAGTAAGTATCTAACTTGTTACATTGATAGTTGTGCGACTACATGGCAATCAAGTAGCTAACTAGTTTAATAGTATAGCTATAGTGTCATTAGTTAGATTAAAGTACTAACCTACCTCCTTATGAATATGGGTTTTATTTTTTACAGTTTCTCTATGCTCAGCATTCAAAATGGTCTGCGGGGCAGTGCTTCTTTTCATATAGTCACTGTACTTCCCAGCGAAACATCAATAATAATGCATATTTGTGCAAAACTAGTTGGGCGTTACTTGAACTTTAGTTTTGCCAGCCTTATCTATATCTCTTTTTAACTTTGCTTAAAAGTATATGAACAAGAACAGATGCATTATTGAATTCACCCCCTTCTAACCCCCCACAATTATATGCAAAACAAGAAAGAAAGAAACAATGAATAAAAATATGAGACTGAGACTGGTGAATTTAAACAAAATAAACTTCTCCAGAAAAAAAGCAAACAAAGACTCTGCCACAATTCTTGCACTTCTGACAAGTTAATCAAATAATAGTGAGCTGTGACACTGAAAACACTATGCATCTTCTGGCTGCCACTACTGATTGTCAAAGCTCACACCTTACTTTTTTTTTTTTTTTTTTTTGTCTATTTCTTGTGCACTCAAACATTCTCTCAGTCAACCATTCCCTAATGTTTGCCTCTCTTCAATTTCCATTTTGTGCTCTCTGACATCTCTGTCTCTCCAACTCTCACATTGTCTTAATTCTTCCTGTTTTTTTCTACCCTCTTCCTCTCTCCCACACCTACCAGTGTTTGCCTGGGGATGCTTATCATTGACGTGCACAACATCTTTTCCTGCACCACATCGATCCTGTCATTGAAACAAGCCTCATTTGTAGTCTCCTTTCTGTTTTGTATCCCCCTCACCCCCCTGTTCTCTCTCTCTCTTCTTCATTTGCTCTTACAAGAGAAAGCCACCGCAACTGCTTGAAAAGTTATAGAAATAACAGTGTTTTATTAGTTTTATTTCACGTAAATGTATCTTTTCAAGTTTTATGCTGTCACCCTAATTGATAATTTTGTGAGAGATAAATGAAGTTCTGGGGGTCCTAAGTCCATCTTAATCCTAACTGAAATTAGTATTTGGGGTTCATTATAAGTTAAGATCTATTGACAACATTTGTATTGATTATCATAAAAATGTATTTCAATTAAATTTCTTTTCTTAAAAAAAAAGCAAAAACTGGGTTCCAGTGAGGCACTTACAATGGAAGTGAATGGGGCCAATCCGTAAACATTAAAATAGTCACTGTTTCAAAAATAAGGCCACAAAAAGTAAACAACATGCATGTTAACATAATTTAAGATTGATACAATCGCTTACTTTTTCTTTGTAAATATCCAATTTTACAACTTCGTCGCCATGATGACACAATGGTGTAAACCCTAAAATGATGAGAGAGAGCTTGTATTGAACACAGAATATTCCTTTAAGATCTGACAAGTTAAATAAAACAAATACATCCTAAATGAAAGCTCCATGGTTATTAACAGATAAGACAGGATTCTAGAGTTAGAACGTTTCTGTAATACCACACCTGATTGACACAAGAAATGTATAATCTGCAGCCACTTTACCACCATTGGGCCAAACGGTTCTGAGCTAGGTGAGTAACACTTCCAGAAACATTTACATTAGAACACTGATTAGCTGCCTTTCTAGCATTGGGCTAAACTGTTCATGATTCGGAACCGTGCCATTCCATACAGATCCGGGCTCATTTGCACTGTAAGTTTGTTTTGTTTTGTTCACTGTGGTGCTGCGCAATCAGGATTATGGGGCAGTCACAGTAGGCTCTGAATATGCAATTTGTTTTCATACAATGCAACGGATCAAGATATGATGTCACATGGGAGCATTCTGGTGTTCTGTAAGTAAATAATCACAAAATAATTGATTTTATATTAAAATATATTGTCTACTCACTTTCCTGCAACAATAAAACATTTCAGCATGTGAAGTTTCGACCTTCTATTGGTCATGTGTCCTCTCATCGTACAAATTCACAGTTCAGAGTTTACAAACTTGAACTTTGGTTCACAGCATCGTATGAAATTTATTCGCATGAGCTTGCGTTTCCAGTCTTTTGTGTTCGGATACGTTTGGATGGGAGTGAATGGAGTGCGAAGTGTAGTGTGACCGCCCCTTTAGAATGGACTGACTGTGCAAGTCACCAATAATGAGTCGCCACCTCATTAAAGCTGCTTCACCAGAACTGTTCTCCAGGGCTGGACTGGGACAAAAAAATCAGCCCTGGCATTTTTGGTCAAGGCGGCCCATCACTATGATCTAGAATCGGTCCAGTTGGACACCACCCATATATATATATATATATATATATATATACACATATACACACTGTCATTCAAATTAAACACACACACACGTACACACTGTTTGTGTTTATGTGTGTGTATACCTAATGTGTATACCCGTTTAAGTGGACCAGTATACTCACTCGCTCTTTACTTACTCTCTGGTGATCTCAGGTGGCCAATCTCCATGCTCAAAGAAATTGTGAAAGAAAAGAATCTTAAGGTCAAAGTATAATTTCAAATGATTTAATAAAATGTAAGTATGGAACTGTTTACAACATGTACAAGAAATATAAAATGTTGCCAGTGATCTCCACACCAAGGGACAGCAAAGACCTCCTCAAATAATGCAACGTTTAAAATTAGAAGAGGGGAAGACTAAGAAAAAAGAGAAGAGAGAATACGTTAATGAATTATATGAAGTGTCCTTGGGTACCTGAACCCCAAGTGGTTCCCAATGGTAGGCTAGTTCCTTTCATGGCAGCTCTGCCGTCATTGGTGTGTGAGTGTGTGAGTGTGTGTGTGTGAATGGGTGAATGAGTCACAAATGAAGGTTGCTCCGGGGGGATTGTCCCTGTAATAAGTGCACTGTAAGTCGCTTTGGATAAAAGCGTCTGCCAAATGCATAAATGTAAATGTAAAAAAGCACTATATTAGTGCAGACCATTTACCATCTACCAATCTCGCCTTACTATAACAGCAGTTTCTTCATCAACTCACTCTTCTCTGGAACTCTATTACAGTTACTGTATCCAAAGCCACAAGAATGTCCTTTTAAATGGCCATCAACATGAAGGCTTCTAGTTGACTGGAAGACAGGCAACTCCCGAGCTTGCTCTTTATGTATTTCAGAGTTGATACATGTATTTAATGTATTTCTTTTGTTTTTAATATCCATGTCCTCTTCTTTTCCATCAGGTCCTTCCTCCACTGTCCTGATCATATCCTCCTCCAATGGAGATTGTTTCAGCTTGTCCCACTGGCCTGCTAAGCTTTTCAGCTCTGACTGCAAGTTTCCAACTGTGGATCTGCTATCAAATTTAACCAGGCACTTGATGAGGCTTCAAGTGCAGATTCAGGTAGAGCAATGGTTCGGATCAGGGGGAAGTTCTGCATAAAGTGTGCCATGGGTCAGAAATCTTCGGTGGATGGCCTCAATTGCTTCACCTCATAGGCTTTCTCTGCATCATTTATGGTCTCATCCTGAGCCATCTCTCCTGACATGACTTTTTTCTTCTTCATTCTCTTCTGTGGCATTGCAGTCTCCACTTCCATGACTCCTCATCCAGCTTCTCAATTTTTTCATTTGCCCATTTCACAATGTTGTCAGCAGCATCACTGACAGCCCGGAAATATCTGGCTATCTGTTTGAGAGCATCTTGTTGACATGACCATATTATGTGCAGAGAGGATGTCCATTCCTCCTATCTGCAGGTACTTTGACAGTGGACCTGTATGCTCAAATATCCGGAGGAGCATTTGAGCTGTCGGAATTGACTCACACCTGAGTAGGCCCTCTTTGTACCCTCTAGCTTTGGTGTATAAATTTGCTTTCACTGTCTTCTGTTCCTGTATGGCTGCAAGTGTGGACACCACATAAATGTACAGACAGTCTTGAGGCTTTCCGAATGACCCAAATATTTTTTTCAAGGCATTATGCTTTGCCCACCATTGTGTCTCTCCAATTAGAGCAATGCGCCTGTGTCTCTTGTCATGACTCTGTTTCTCCTACAAGTTCACTCTCTGGTATAAATCCTTGATAGACACTGCTGTGTCATTAAGCATATCAAAAAGTGATCCACTCTCAATCACTATTTGAGTGGTGTCAGACAACACACAATTGAAGTTGGGGGATTGTGATGCCAGCTGCGCAGAGAAGACTCTGTACGGCCCCTGAATGTTTGAAGCCCTGTCTGTGGAATTTCCAATGCACATGCTTATATCCAGGTTCAAATGCTCAAGGACCTCTGTCAGTAACTTCACATAGGACTGTCCAGTGGATGCATGGCAATGAACCATGGTGACAAGTCTCTCATTAACAACATCAGTCACATACCTCAAAATAAATGAGCACAGGTCTTGTCCTTTTATATCCTGGGTTGTATCCAGCTGGACAGAATACATTACAGCTTTCTGGACGTCAGTGGAGATATTTTCCTGAAGTTGACGGTAGTTTTCGGCTGTAAAGTAACGAGGGAACCTCTACCTCTTGATTCTGATGCATGCAATTATTTGCTTTTCTCAATAATATTGCTGAGATGCGCTTTCAAACAGACATCATACTTTCCCAATAAAATCTACAAAAAATTTCCATGGTCAATAATGTTGATGTCCAACATATACGCCCACCATTATACACCTTATTCTCCACCTTTCAGTATCTTAGGCCTCTCTTCCCTATAACTTTCATGACATCCACTACCCGTTCCAAAACTTGACATCTCCTCTTTACCTGATCTCTGTGCGCTGTCAGTTGTCTGGCTCCTAATAGGTTGCTAATGTCAGATTTTGAGCATTTAAAAAATAAGCTTCAGCACAATTCCTGTGTGTCATGCTTTTCTCATGCTCTTCAATTCTCTGGTGCACATGTCTCCAGTCTGACATTCCAGTCACAAATGTGCTGGAGTCAGTTGCCTTGCTGAAGGCCAGGCATAAAAAAACAAAAAAAAAGCATGACGTTTGTTACAATATGTCAGCCACTTTCTGATTGTGCCATCTCTATTGGTGAACGACTTCTTCACCACAAGGTTGTTCACATCTTGTCTGGGATGATGTTTTAAAAATGCCCGAATCATTGCTGGGTCGAGCCGAACAAAGCAATCTACTCCTACTAAAGAGAGAGAGAGAGAGATGATTAACTGAGGTATTTCCCTGACAAAGGCTTGCTAAAATCTGTACAATTTAAACAAAACCATACTGATAATGAGCAGAGTTGTTTATTCAACATTTAATGCATGGAGCTGTTCTAATTTATTTCATTTGATAGCCTATTCAATATTCTGTTCATACAGGTTTCAAATATCCAAATATTGATGATGACTATATCTTAATGTTTACACAGATAAGATCATCCTTTTGTTTAATATTAATGATAAGAAAAGAGGTATTAGGTATTTATATGTGACATAGGGCAATTACGTCAATGCTGTACATGTTTGTGGATTTGACCTGCAGTCTGCATTCATGAGCAATGGATAGTGGCTGCAGAGGTCCCACAGCTTGCTTTCATTTAGTGTGATTACTCTTACCTGATTAAAAAATGTAGCCCTTCTGGTCTTCATTGATGCAAGGATAAAGTCTGAGCATGCACATGCAATATCTGAGTGAAAGCAGAGCCAATTCATAAGAGATCACTCACTGTATATTTGAAAGCGCTCGTCCAATTTTGTGCGAGAGTGAAGGAAATCCCCCTGCGATTGGAGAGATTCGTGCTCGCGCATTACATGATGGATGCACCACCGCATTACAATAACATGCTCTCGACATTTGCCATTAACATAACGCCATAGAAACTGCCTAAAATGAACTATAAAGAAGAGGAGAAAGTCTTATCTAAAAGCTGTGTGAGGGCGGTGCCCCTGCATGCCGCCCACTTGGCGCCTTGCCGCCTTAGGCAGCTGTGGCTGCCTATATTGCTTATGCCAGGGCAGGATCCGCCACTGTGCGCACACACATTAAAACAGGTTACCTCCCACTTCCCTCCCTGCGAGTCCCTGTTATCATGAGGCTACTCCTTACCAATTCAACTACCCTCTTCTTCTCCTTCTCCTTCTCCTGCCTGTCCCTATGGCCCTCATCATTGACAACAGAACAAGCCTATTCTTCATGGCTCACCATCTGCTGTTTTACTTGATTATGCTGCTTCATAAACTTCGCCACTGCCGACGAAGTACTGGCTATTGCTGTAGCCCCTACAGTAAACATATCTGTAATCTTTGCACATTTGGCGGCATCTGCCTCCAAACTATTAAGCCTCTTATTCCAGAGCTTTTCAGCACCACCTTTGCACTTTGGTCTGTCCATTTTGAGAGATGGACAAGAGGGGTAGGGGTGAAGCAATATATTTATAGATGGAGCAAGATGCTTAATCGCTCCGTCTATGGCACATTGTGATTGGGTTTACTGTCAATACAGAAGACAAACCAATAGGCCGCTGTCCATGCATGATGGGCCAGTCCTTGGCAAAAACAAAAATGCCTAGTATGCCAGATTGCCAATCCAGCCATGCTGTTTTCTGTCCTGACCACAGTTAGCTAATTCGATTTGTAATCGTACCATATCAAACCACGCTTATTTGGAAATACTACTGAAAATGTTCCTCACCATGCTCAAAACCTTTCGGCGCAATGTTGAAAAAGCATTTTTTGGTACGATTGCAAACTGTTCCCAGCACCAATTTTACAGGACAGTTGGCTAACCATACTGCAGACAACCATGCTAGTGATGTGCCAACTCAAAATAAGTTATATATATAGTCAGTCATTTTCCTTCTAATCCAGATTTCAATGTGCCACAATGGACAAAGAAATCATAGCAGTGTGAATGAACCTAAACACTGTTAAATAAAGCAACGGTAACATTAAATTTACGGTAAAGGTAAGACACTGGCTGTCAAACACATATTGCACTACACATAACACATAAGCTACACTTGTAGTTTCTCAGACACCTATTGAGTCTAAAAAGTAGACTACTAAATAAATAGACTAAAAATTGCCACAGACCTGATTCGATATTACAATGATTATTTAGCAGTGGATTCTTACGTATTGTGATTTTTAAAGTATCGCAATTCTGTTAATATTGTGATGTGATGTCTATGAGGTTTTTTTTTGTTTTGTTTTTTTTCCACAAAGAAATGTTTATTGAAGAACAGTTGTCTGATATGACAATTGTTTCACTCTATAATACAGAATTAGCAGGTATTTATGTGCAAAACTACAGATTTTCAAAGTAAGAAAAGTAAGAAACAAAAAAGCTCTAATACAGAGCAGCACTAAACTGCTTATGTGCATCCTGGATGCAGAATGACATGCTTCAATGTAAACAGAGAGTTTTGAGTCACAGGGCGAACCTCGTTCCGCATACAAAAGTGCATAGCTCTAAGAATATAAATATGGCGGGGGCACATGTAGTTCACGGCATCCGAAAGTCTGATGAGCCTTTTTACTTTATACTTCTTAGAGAGAAATTTGTGTGGAACTCGACACAAATATAACTTACTAAATCTATCTATCATTGTATTAGCATGTTAAATTAAATGTGTAATATAAAATATATATATTAAAAATTACATGATAATAGGACTCATGTAATAAACAAAGCAATAGATATTCCTGTGATAGCAAACACATAGATATGAAATTATACTAAAAAATTATATTTACTGTATGGAGGTGCAACTATGTACTGCTACACTATTACATATCTTATGTCAATAACAACCCCATTCACCTATGGTAATTAAGCAATTAAAAAAACTTTTTTATTGTTTTTCTTTTCATACGAGAAGAAGTTGATTAATACTAAAGAGGTGAGGGCCTAAATGGACAAGCAATAGGGTGTGGAATAAGGTCCCGGGTCACTGATCCGAGACATGAATTTAAGGGTTAAAATGGTAACTTGACCATATGATTCATATTATGAGATGCTACGGTTTAAAAAAAAAAGGTTCCCCAACGCTGCTGGCAACAGGGCTCATAACTCTCATATATCGCTAACTGGCAGAATGCAGGAAAACTAAGAAAATAGGCGAAGTTAAAAAAAAGTAACTTCCTCAATGTTGAAGACTCAAGTGTCAACATCAAGATTCACCATTTGGGAAGAGATATAGTTCAAATCCACAAGCTAGCATATTTAGGGTAACATCTTAAGTCCAGGGCCAAGAGGAGCAGGCAGCTTTCACACACACAAACACACAGATAGAGAAAGTGAGAGTGAGATAGAGAGCGAGAGCGAGACGGACACACAGCTTCCTTTTGGGATGAAAGAGCTTTTGTCTCCCTGTCTCTGATTCCTCATTTGAGGTGCCATACACCAGGACTCCAGGGAAAAGAGTGAGTCTTCTACCTCACTCTCTCACCCTCTCGTCTCCTCCTCAACTCTCCATTATTTCTACTAATCCCAAAGATGCCAATTCAGAGAAAGAGATGGAGAAAGAGCAAGAGAAATGTCCTGCCTTTTGTCTCCCTAGAGATCAATTGTACAAACTAATCCATGAGGACTCTACTTTAGCTGCAGCCAGATCGGTCCAATGTGATCAATGCTTGTGTGTGTGTGTGTGTGTGTGTGTGTGTGTGTGTGTTTGTTTGTGCATGGTAATATATGTGGCAGATATAAAGCAGGTGAGAAAAATAAACTAGTTGTAGGAATAAAGAAAATGGCAGAAGTGGCAGGAAAGATAAGAAATTCTTAAGATCTGATTTTCCTTAAATGTCACCAGCTTTAGAATTGTCTTTCCATGCTAGCCTACCGTATAAAGAGATCTTTACCATCATTCTCTCTCCCACTGTCTCCATTCCATGAGTATTTGAGTATTCTACAGCTCTGGGAATTATAGGAAAACAGCTCAGAAATTGGTAAATCCAAATGTAAAATTGTGAAACATGAATGAGCGAAATCTAATGGAATTAAGTGAAAAGTGGCCAGAATGTGATTGATGGATCTGGTGTAGTTCTTCAAAAGATTCACCATGTTTTGGCCATTATATTTTTGTAAACAACAACATCAAGGGAATGACTTTGGAATATAGATGCTGTTAAGTGGTTCAGCATTTTGTTTTAGCATTTCGGAAAGCTTCGGGGGACTCTCTGAAACTGCTTAATCTTATCAGATTTTTATCAGGATAAATTTATCAGGATCAGAGCATGTGAAGTGTCTCCTCTCTCTCTGTTTCTGGTAACCATTTCCTTCTCTAGTTTCAATGCCTGTTATGTATTCATCCCAGTGGCGCACCAAAAATTCCCATCCCTGCATGCGGACCCACAAGTAGTGACGCAGAGCACATGCATTTGTAATTTGTATTGGTGTGTGTGTGTGTGTGTGTGTGTGTGGGAGGGGTTGTATTGTTTGATGCAGACAGTGATGTTCAATTTGTCAAGGTATTCCTCTCTCAATACTTTATTTGTTTTCTTTTTTTTGTGCTCCACTGAAATATGAACATCGTTCTCGATCATTTGGAAGATGTATGTTTGGTAGGTTACAACATATCTATAAATTAATTTACTGTTTACCAACAATTACTAAGTGGCGACACTCACAGGCTCTTTTGGTACCCCAGAAAAGAACTGCTTTCGATGGGCACTTTGTAGAATTTGAGCCAAAAATGATGATTGTGGAGTTATTGGTAATTTGGGCAGGTTTTCCATTTACATTACATTACATCGATGAATCGGGACAAACTAGAATTTTAATTAAATTATGATTTCACAGATCACCATCATTGTTATCGCGTCTGCTCTAATATGATCCATTAGCCTAGCAGCTGCTGTTGGTATATTTTGTATGGTACAGTTGGTAGAGTTGAAAAAGCTCACAAATGCAAATGTCTGTTTTCAATTTCCATAGTGTAACCACTGTGATAGATACAGTATGAGGCCAAATATGATCAGACAAAGCTCTTATACCACCATGTAAGATCAAATGGGACAAACTGGAACCCATCTTGCCACCACCACAGGGTGTACGCTGGCTGTTCGAGTGGATATATGAATACAAATACTACTTTATTTCTTCTTCTCTCTGCATTTATTTAAATTCATTAAATAGCATATACAATCGAAATCGTCTGTTGCATATTAAAGCAGACCCATCCTTCTTCAGACTTCTCAACTCAACCGACTTTCTGTGACAGTTGAAATTTGAATTAGGCGTTTTGATCACTGGCACAAGTCGCAGGTCTATACGCAGATATGTAGATAGGAAAAAATAACCACTGCTACAAGCTCAAGTTGTTTGCTGTTTATGATAAACACAATATTATGCATCTGTGGTTGACTTATGAGTCAAGAATTGATTGTAATGTAGACTGTATATTGATACCTGTCCTTTTAGGGTGTGTTCACACTTGCAGTTTGATTCTCCTGGTTCTCTTGGTCTGGACCAAAAAAGAAAATGATACAATTAGTCCTGGTTTGCTTAGAGTTTGCACAGGCATTTTTAACACAAACCTAAATATACAAAACAAAAGGCATAAGGATAAGGTCACAACCTGATTGGACAGCTTTTTTGACGTTTCAATGCTGGGCTAAATGTGCTCATTGGATTTGTGTATATATGTGAGAACAAACGAAGAGCTAAGTAAATGTGTAAAGGGGTAAAAACAGCACCAAGAATTCCATTCCTCCGTTGCACACACAAACGAAGATATGCTGCAAGGAGATGGCAGTTCCGACGCCTGTACCGAAATGTAATTGGCAACATAGCTCCTTTGATGAGAAGAACCAGGTATGCTTGAGGTCAGTATTATAGGCAAATTGCTTCATGTTATAGGTCCGTTTAGACGTCTTTGGTCCATGCTGTGTTCATATATCAGTCGAACCGCACCGGAATTCGTTTGGAAGCAGACCGAGACCCACTATTCAAGGGGTCTCGGCCCGTCTGTTGGTGTGCACCGAGGTTTGGATGGCAGCGTTCACACTTGTTCAAATTAATCGCACTAACAGAGCGATCGCACCAGAATTCATTTTAATCTAACCAAACCTGCCAAGTGTGAACACACACTTAAAGAGAACTGTAATTTATCCTTTTCTAATTAAATCCCAAGCTGTAGAAGTAAATTGTACATTTTATTTTTCTGCATTATGAAATGCAAATGAAAAAGTAATGTAGTGTATTGTCCATAACTATTACTATTTATAAATAAAACTTTTAATAATGTAAATTATACATACATACATTAAGCAGTTGTTAGCCCTTTTGTACAAAAAGTGTTCTTTTTGTAAATCTTTGTAAATAGAACCTTTTTGGCAAAAAAAAGGGTTCTTTGAAGCTCAGCAAAGAACATTAGTGTTCTATATAGAACCCCAAAATACCTTTAAGAGTGTAGGCCCTGTCAGCCATCAACACATCCCTAAGCAATTTTTTATTAAAATATTATTTATTTAAAACACATTACACAGTCCATAACATTTCAAATTATACACAGATCATTCATATTCATAGCATACTCTTAAATATTTGTAAACTGTGGATCAAATAAATCATTCTTCCCTTTCAGAAAATTAAAGTTTTTACATACTCTGAAAATGCTGCTGTCTGTCGCTCACTGTGATATATACAGATAACCAGGAAAAAACAACTAATCGCTGCCATGGATATCTTTTACATCTCCATTGAACATATGACTTGTAATACACATGCCATATAGCTAAATTACATATGCAAATGTACATGGGGCATTAAGACATTAAAAAAATAAGTATAACTTTCTGTAAAGTTGCTTTTGAAACATGTATTGTGAAAGGAACTATACAACTAAAAATTACTTGACTTGATCACTGGTCTATTCAATAGTGTTTGTTTGCCTCATTAATTTGTTTCTCGACAATTTGTTTCTCCTCTCTTTCGTCTGACTGGTCTACCCGGCAGCTACATTAACCTCGGATCTGATATAAGGACACGTCCAATGCATATCCACTTAAAATGTACACTTTCTACAGTAAAAGTGGAAAGCAAACAGTAAAAGCGGAAGTGTATGGCGTCACATCGACTTGAAGATTTTCATTGAAAGCTTCACATTATCTCAGAAAGTTCCGAAATCACAGGCCAGACAACACCAATAGTACAATAAGTATCTAAAATTGAATCGGGGCATCCGTCAACAGAAGGCGCGATGCCACGAGGGGGACCTACATAATACGAGGTAGGTAGTTTTAATGTTGTGGCTGATCGGTATATATCCGCTTTATAATTATTTTTATTAACATAAAAAAACATTATTAGATTATATAATGCTTCAAAATGATTAAAATCGCAGTGCTGCCCACATCCATCACTGAAAGCTGCTGCTCAATATATCCTGGAAACACAGTTGCCTACTGTGTGATGTCACTGTAATTTCATCTACTGTATAAAATCAATCACCACAGGGACCGTGGGGTTATCCCATACACCAGTGCTTCCTCCCTGAGTCTGTTACCTCCTCTTTTGAGATGGGTCTGTGGGTTTCTCACTTTTTTGCAGTGTTATAAGATAACGCCTTCAATCTGCTGTCACCAATTTTCCATGCTAACTCTGCCTTGGACAGTTCATCTCATCAACTAAGGTCTGGCATGTCATTAGTCATTTCTGCACTACTTACCTCTTCTACTATCCATCCATCCATCTTCCTCTCCCGCCAGCACTTTCTCTTGCATCCATTTCCTACTTTATCTGCTGTTAGGTTAAACCTGTTTCCAAGCACCCCCCTGTTTTGCGCAAAGCCTAAATGGACATCCTCAAAATACAATGGCTATATTTCATCACCACATTGTACTACAGGCATAATTGTTGTCTGTTTTGAAAGGAGACACTTGGAAGTTTGTTGTTAAAAAGTAAAAAAAAAAAAAAAAAACATTTTTTTCAAATTTATTGTTAAAGTAATCAGTTATTTGTTCCCCATAAATATTTATATGAAATAATATATACGACTGACATTGTTAATGCAAAGAAACATAATGGAGTGAAGCCACAAGTCTGATAATGTTCTATTTCAAATTTGAGGATGATAACTTTAAAAATCTTAGTTATATGAATAATTTTCCAAGACCAGGTCTTGTGATTCTGGTCACAAATAGCATTAGTGCCTAAATACAGAATCGTAAACATAAAATAAACAATATCTTGTGCATATACTTTACTTCCAATCATAATGGAGTTGATATAGCAGTGTGTTTTAAAAAATTTCATGTGGATTCCAATTATATGAGGCAGAAAGCAGATTATTAGCAGGTGAAGATGATAAAAGGGGTACAGCTCTTCTGGAATTGCAATTACAGCTAGGAACTGTCAATAATCATATACAAATACCAGATACTGCGTGGAAATAATAGACAAAACATATAATTTTGTAATCGTCTATTTAAATACAATAAGTCTCAGCAGTCAACTTATTCGTTATATGCTTGATATATAATTTCTTCTACTATGGGATGGAGATGGAAGTCCCTGACATTGGGGCACCAAGGTATTCATGAGAAATGCACTTGTGCGCCTTCTAGCTTCGTGGAGGTTTGGAAATCACCATATGAAAGAATTACAGCATGTCAGCAGATCATATCGCATAATGTAGTGAAAAATGGACATAAATAGTCATTCTTTATGAAGTAAATATGAGAATATATAAAAATTTCCGAAAATGTGCACACTGTTGGACTAAATGTTCTATTGGATTTTGTTCACTGAAGCCTGCTAGGAACAACTAAAATGGAGTTTATATCACTGAATAGGTACATGTGTCTTTATAATGGTTTCTTTTTCATAAGTCTTGCTTTGTTTGATATGTTGACATAAATTAAGAAATTACTCAGGCAGTAACATTTCTATTGGGAAGCATTGGCTAAATATCAAAGCTGAAATATTAGACCTTTCTTACGTTGTATAGTTTATCAAGATTAAATAAGAATTTAATGTTAATAACATACAGTTAATGCAAACAATACTGATCTTAAGATCTCCGGTGAACCCTGCCAGTGAAGAAGTTTTAAAGCATTAGCATATTCCTGGATGACAGTAAAAATAAGCTCATTACTTTCAGAACAATAATAGTAGCAGCTGCTGCAGCACCTGTAACCTCAACAAAGCTGATTATACAAAATAGATTGATGATATTCTTCATATTTACATAGTGGTCAGTTTGTATTTTCTGCATATAATGATCAGTAAGTTTAAAGTTAAGTGTATGATTTCTATGCCACTAATGTCAGCAAAAATGACATTCAAATGATCAGAAGGTTTCCTGATACACACTCCCTGTCTTTCTTTGGTTGGTTAAACAGATAGTACCACCCCAAAATCACGCCATGTTGATGTGTCTGGATGGTCGGGATCATCAAACAACAAGAGCAATGTTTTGATAGCACCAGAGACCCACTGTGTATAAATGGAAAGTATGAAAGAAAGAACAGAAATCTTCAAAGAGATAGAAAGAGTAAGAGAAAAAAAGAGTGTTGGATACAGAGGAGTAAGTTGATATAATAGGGACCTGTCTCTCATGGTTTTAAATGGAGGATTTGGTCTTCACGCCTCTCGGTGCCATTCTTCAGGAAAGCGGATTTCTGCTGCCGTGACGACCATTATCCTGTTTTCTTGGCAGTAATCCGCCATACTAGGGCCATAATAGGACAGAGAGTTGCAGAAAGTCAGTAGGCTGTTGCTGCCAGTTACTGCAGTGGGAATCACGGTTCTAGATCCGCCACAGATAAACACAAGCCGATCTGATGTGCTTATGAAATAGTCATGCACAGCAGGCTTGCAAAAAGAATATCACAATGCTTGACATAACTGACAGATGATTTGTTAGATTTGGGGCCTCAAAATGCAAGTCTGAGTCCTGGTGTGTCTCTTGTATAAATAATTATGTTTTAATATAACGTCTAGGTTATGTATGTAACCTCCATTCCCTGATGGAGGGAACGAGACGTTGTGTCAAAGAAGTGACACTAGGGGTCTCTCTTGAGCACCGAATATGCCTCTGATCTATGAAAAAAGGCCAATGAGAAGTTGGCAGACAGTATTTGCATACCTCGCCCCCGGACATACGGGTATAAAAGCGGGGAAATACGTCGAGTTCATTCAGGATTTTTCTGAGGAGCCGGAAATGGTCCGGCCACTACAGTGGCTTGGCTCAGCGACGTGGCAGGGAGGACACAACGTCTCGTTCCCTCCATCAGGGAATGGAGGTTACATATGTAATCTAGACTTTCCCCGACTGTTGCTCACTTTGACGTTGTGTAGAAGAAGCGACACTAGGGGTCCAATTTAAATTGTGCCATGCGCTGAGCAGTGTACGTGTTCTGCTGACACAGGAGCGGGCAGGTATTTTACGTGCAGAGGCGACCAGCTGAGTCATACTGCACGTACCCTTCCCCAATGCCCCATAAAAGTTTTCGGAATCCTTCTGGTTACCCTAAACAGGGGAACAAGGCGATGCTTGCCAACCTGGGAATGGGCCGAGCCTGGCTGGGCCTCTTTTCTCTTTATGTTTCTCCGCATAGAGCACTAGCCGGCCGGGGCCCTTATACGCATCAAGGGAAGGGGTCTTACCTAGTTTCCTATTCTTTCAGGGGGAAAAGACCCTGCGGAGACAACCCCTGCCCTGAAGGGGAGGTAAGAGTGGTGAATACATCACATGGGTTTTTTAGGCGGCATGTAGAAATGGCGCAGTAGTAGATCAAACCTCGTTAGGAGGGGGGAGCTGCTACAACACAGCGACTGGAGGGCAGCTGGAACTGCCTAAAGGAGATGCAGGTCCACTCATAAGTGGATCGTACCATGGATAATACACATGGGGGGAGTCCACGTAGGATTCCTGCCCTGTGGAGCACCTATTCCAGTACAGGGTAGATTAAGTACCTGCAGTGGATTGGGTTGGCGAGTTCCTCCGCTGAACTGCGGACCCACAAGGGCTAGGGAGGAATCATCCAGGGATCCGAGGAGTGGGATCTCTTGGGAGGAAAAGAGCACAATTTTACCTTGGGCGAGGGAAAGGGCGCTGGGTGCACGGCCTGGGTGTGATAGGCCAATGAAATGGCATCCACAACCCAGTGGGAAAGCCTCTGTTTCGAGACAGCATTCCCTCTCTGCTGTCCGCCAAAGCAGGCAAAGAGCTGCTCAGAACATCTAAAGCTCTGTGTGCGGTCCAAATAGGAACGCAAAGCACTTACCAGACACAGCAACGAAGGGGCTGGGTCTGCCTCCTCCCAGAGCAGCGCTTACAGGTCTCTAAAGGCGTGGTAGGAACCTTGGGCACGTAGCCCAGTCACGGTCTTAGGATCACATATGTGTCTGCCGGATCGAACTCCAGGCAAGTGTCGCTAACATAGAACGCTTGCAGGTCCCCGACCCTCTTGATGGAGGCGAGCGCAATCAGCAGGGCCATCTTTAGAGAGAGGGCCCTGAGTCCAACTGATTCTAGCGGCTCGAAGGGAGGTCTCTGGAGGCCCGCGAGGACCACTGAGAGATCCCAGGAGGTGAATAGGCTTGGCCGGGAGGGATTCAACCTCCGGCGCCTCTTAGGAACCTGATAATTAAGTCGTGCTTACCCAAAGACTTGCCGTCTACTGCGTCGTGGTGGGCCGCGATGGCAGCGACTTACACCTTTAGGGTGGAAGGGGACAGCCTCCCCTCCAGTCTCTCTTGCAGAAATAAGAGCACTGACCTAACTGCACACCTCTGTGGGTCCTCCCTGACCTTGCACAACACCTGTGCAAGAAGGCTCACTGGAGAAAATGCATACTTGCGCAGCCCCGCAGGCCAGCTGTGTGCCAGTGCGTCTGCCCCGAGGGGAGCCTCTGTTCGGGCATACCAGAGCGGGCAGTTGGAGGTCTCTCGGGAGGCAAACAGGTCTACCTGGGCATCGCTGCTGCTGGCTACAAGGGAGGAAACGACGGGCGAGTCGTGACATGTGGCGGGAGCATACGCCTCCTTGGTGATTTATGTACACTACCACGGTGGTGCTGTCTGACCTGACTAGGACATTGTCCCGAACTAACGGTATAAACCTCCGCAGGGCAAAGAATACAGTCAACAACTCTAGGTGGCTGATGTGCCAGCAAAGCGGGGCCCCTTTCCAACGGTCCACGGCTGCTTGCCCATTGCAAACGACGCCCCAACCAGATTTCAGGACACCTGCTGCAAGGGGACACCTGCCCGCAGAAAGCAGACATCTGTCCAAGGTTTGAATGTTTGGCGGCTGGCGGGGGTGACCATCACAAGGTGCATGCCGCAGCGCCATGTTCATCTCAGGACTCGAGACTGGAGCCAGTGCTGAAGTGGTCTCATATGCGTCAACCCCAGTGGCGCAACCACCGCGGAGGACGCCATATGCCCCAGGAGCCTCAGGAAAATTTTAAAGGGACCGCAGTGCCTGGCCTGAAGGAGGTGAGGCATTCCAGCACTGACTTGAGACTGGGTCTAACTCCATGCCGAGAAAAGAGAAAGTCTGAACCGGGGTGAGCTTGCTCTTTTCCCAGTTGACCTGAAGGTCTGAGGTGACTGAGCACCTGGTCCCTGTGGGCGCATAGTAACTCTCAGGAGTGGGCCAGGATGAGCCAGTCGTCGAGGTAGTTGAGTATACGGATGCCGGCTTCTCGGAGCGGGGGAAGGGCTGCCTCTGCGACCATCGTAAAGACGCGAGGGGACAGGGACATGCCGAAGGGGAGGAACTTGTACTGATACGCCTGGTCATTGAATGCGAACCGTAGAAAGGGTTGATGTCGAGGCAATATTGAGACGTGGAAGTATGCATCCTACAGGTCTACCGCTGCAAACCAATTTAGATGCCGGATGCAAGTTAAGATGTGTTTTTGCGTGAGCATTTTGAATGGGAGTTTGTGCAAAGCCCGGTTGAAAATTCGCAAGTCCAAGATCGGTCGTAAGCTGCCGCCTTTCTTGGGTAAGATGAAGTAAGGGCTGTAGAAACCCTTCTTCATCTCGACTGGAGGGACAGGCTCTATCGTGTCTTTGAGTAAGAGGGTCGCGATTTCCGTGCACAGGGAATTGGCATGTTTGCCGTGTACTGTGGTAAAGCGGATGCCCCCGAAGGGTCAGGGGGGCCTGGCAAACTGAATTCCATAACCGAGATGGATAGTCCTGGCCAGCCAGCATGACGGGTTGGGAAGTGAAAGCCACGCATCCAAGCTCTGTGCCAGGAGCACTAACAGGATGATTATTTTTGACGTACCTGGCGGGGCTTCGCAGCGGGGTGGAGCAGGTAGTACTGTGTCGGGAGACAAAGGTGCACGCAGCAAATGAAATAAATTCAAACAAGGATTCTCCTCCCGGCCCTCCACCAGGGGACGGAGTGGTCTGCTTACCAGCTGCGGAGCGAACGTCTTGGTCTCTGAGTCGATCATCTTAGGAGCGCCTGGGAGCCTCCCGGGTCCTCGAGGGGGTCCATGAGACGGGGGGCGTGCGCTTCCTGTGGGGCGCTCAACGCAGGGGCTGAGAACTGGGCCCGGGTTGATGCGGAGCTGCACGTTTTTTAGCTGCAGGAGAACGCCCTCGGCGAGCAGACAGGGCATGGCCCGTGGCGGCAGGTTTGCGGCGGGGCAGGACGTGTGAGATTTTCACCGTGGAGAACTACTAGGCGAAGTCCTCGACGGTGTCGCCGAAGAGGCTGAACTGGGAGACAGGGGCATCGAGGAAGCGTGTCTTGTCTGTCTCGCGCATCTCGACAGATGATATTCCTGAACTACAAGTGTGGCCATTGCCTGCCCGAGTGACTGCGCTGTGGCCTTTGTGGCCATGAGGGCGAGGTCAGTTGCTGAGCACAGTTCCTTCAGCACGTCGGGATCAGGACTACCCATGTGCAGAGTGCCTTGGCCTGGTGGACTTCAGGAGGGCAATGGCATGCAGGGCGGAAGCGGCCTGTACGGTGGCACTGTAGGCTTTTCTCGGCCAATGACGATGTCGTCCTACAGGCCTTGGAGGGGAGCACAGGGCGATCCCGCCAGGTGGTGGCGTTCTCGGGGCATAGGTGGATCGCAACCGCCCTATCCATCTGGGGAATCATTGTGTACCTGTGGGTCGCTCCGCCGTCGAGGGTAGTGAGAGCAGATGAGTGAGTGGCTTTGTGAAGAGTGGAGAGGGGTGCTCTCCATGCAGTCGTCAGCTCATCATGCACCTCCGGGAAGAAATGGACAGGGGGGCACGGCTTTGAGCGGCGCGCAGACCCAAGGAACCAATCATCCAGCCGCAACGGCTGTGGGGAGGATGGAGGGTTCCAGTCCAACCCCACGCTGGCGGCCCGGGCAAGCATGTCAGACATCTGGGTGTCTGCCTCAGCCTCGGCGTGCTGGCCCGAAGGCGGGAGCCCAGATGAGTCATCTGCATCAGATTCCGGACCGCTCTCCGATGCAGCGGCGAGCTCATCCAGCTCGGGGGGCTCCAGAGTATTGACAGACTGGCTGTGAGGCGTGCCGCTGTTGCTTCGAGCCCGGACGGAAGTCAATGAGCGTGCTGGGGGGCGGGTGGTTCGCAGGGGTGTACCCGGCGAAACCGAGCCCGCTGCCATCCCCAGATCGCCTCCATCACCAACCACGTCGTCCTCAATCCTGTGGGAAGAAGGAGCGATGCGGGGGGCGGATGGAGGGGCATTCCTTCGGTTGAAAGAAAGCAGCGACCGCAACGTTGCCATGGTCATGTTCTCGCAGTGAGAAAATGAACCATCCACAAATGCTGCATCGGTGTCATCGCAGCCCAGACACACGAGACAGCGTCTGTGGCCGTCTGAAGCGGAGAGCACTCTACCACATCCAGGAACTACACAGGCATCTTTAAAAAGACGCGTTCTGAAAATGACATTCAACACCGCTGTGTATTGCTCTTTTAGAGGAAAATACTCTTTTAGAGAAAATCACTCTTTTGACAAACAACTCTATTAGTTTGCGCTGTCGAAGTGCCCAGGGGCAAACTGCACTGCCATGCAGAGAAGGAGAAAGCCGCTGAAGTGCACCGTAGATCCAAAAACAAATCGCTTAGAGGTAAGAGAAACAGGTGTGTGACTCGCAGCTCGCTGCATACACGACCATCAGCTCCGAAGAAAATTTCTGAATGAAATAGATGTATTTCCCCGCCTCTATGTCTGTCAATTTCTCATTGGCCTTTTTTCATAGATCAGGTATATTCTGCACTCAAGAGAGACCCCTAGTGTCGCTTCTTCGACACAACGTCAAAGTGAATGCCAGACGGGGAACCACATTTACAAGCTTGTTTAAGTGTGATCAAATTGCACAGTAGCTCAGCTGAGTGTTGCATATGCAATACAAAGGACCGGGGTACGAGTCCTGAAGAGCATGCGAGTCAACACGTGGCCCAAAGAGTCATAGAAGCAGGGGTGGAAAGAGTGCTGAAAAATAATACTCAAGTAAAAGTACTTCTTAAAAAAAATTTGTTTGATTAGAGTAAAAGTACCTGTCCTAAAAACTACTCAAGTAAGTGTAAAAGAGTAGCTCATTTAAAAGTACTCATGAGTAATGAGTATTGAGTACTGAGTTGCAAAAGCTATGCTGCTTTATAATAAAATCTCTTTGCTGCAATTTTAAAATGTAGCACACATATCGTAATTTGCATTCCCTTTCATGGCCGTTTGACAGAAAGAATAAAAAATATTGGTATTTTATAGGTGTTTGTGACTGCCAACTTTTATATTACATCACTTATCTATGATACTGTAAACTCTACATGAATCCGATTCAAAAAAATAAAAATAAAAGGGTGATATGATTACAAAAATGAAAAGATAAAAAAGTTATTTTCAATATCATAATGTATGAAACAATTACATTATAATCAATTTACTTAATGCTTAATTTAAATGGACAGTTCACATAAAAACACATCTGGGATGGCATGAGGGTGAATAAATGATGAGAGAATTTTCATTTTTGAGTGAGCTATTTTTTAAGTAGCACATGGGGGGCCACATTGTCCTCATTTTGAGATACAATGTTCCACACTGATTTAGTCTTCGTATATTTTAAGCCCGGCAATAGTTGTGTTCTCATTCTAATGCATGATGTACAGATCCCCATCTGGCGCTCACTCGACGTTGTGTTGAATGAAGCGATACTAGGGGTCTTTCTTGAAGGCATCGGTTACCTCTGAACTTGAGAAATGGCCAATGAGAAATCCGCAGACAGAATTTGCATTTCCCTCCCCCGGACATACGGGTATAAAAGGAGGGAATCGTGCATCTGTTTAGTCAGGTTTTGCACCGAGGAGCCGAGAATAAGGAGGGGCATGCAAATTCTGTCTGACAATTTTTCAATGGCCTTTTCTCAAGTTCAGAGGTAACCAAGGCCTTCAAGAAAGACCCCTAGTGCCACTTCATTCGACACAACGTCTCGTTCCCTCCATCAGGGAACGGAGGTTACAACAGTAACCTAGACCTTTTTCTGAAGTTTGTGACTGGTGGAATATTCTGCCTGAAGTATTGCTCTGCAAATGTTGATACTTTTCTGTCTGGCATTAAAAAACATGATATAGTCTTGATCATAATTATTAATTATTTTGTCGTCTTTACTTTCCTTGTACTTTTTTATACAAATGAACACTCTACATCAGGGGTTGGTTTTATAAAAAAACAATATTATTAAATATATTATTATTAAATGGATTATATTACATGAATACTGTTAAAGCTACTCAAGTTATTCAGCCAAAAGCAGAGAGTGGTTTTCTCATTTCCTTGTTATTGTTGTTTGATTATTAGCCTTTATATGACATGGCCTACTAGACAGTGCTCAATTCGGTTACATGTACACTTCAAGTCCAACATTTGATATGTCCAACAGCATACGTTCACTTAAGACCAAACCAACTGTGTTTATATTAATGCTTCATCAAGATGGGCACTGGCGGAATTAGACACAGAATCTAATAAGCAGAAATATGATATTTACCTTGATATGTTTCTGACATATCGCAGAATTAATGGTGATATCTGGCTTGAGCAAGTTAATCTCACATGACACAATCAAGCAATTTGCCTTTTTCACTGCGAAAAACCTTTCCAAATGCAGCTGTGATATTCATGTGTTGAAATGTGTTTGAGGGATTCTCCACAGTTGTCCCGAGATCTCAGCAGCCATTCAAGTTTTTTAAGTGTGATTTGTTATGACGGGAGTCACCAAACTCTCCCTAGTCAATCACGTTGATGGATAAAAATAAAATCAGGACAGGGATGTAGCAAACACAGATGGTGGGAAAATAGCGCCGTAAAAGTATAGTTACAGCACTTAAAATGTACTCAAGTAAAAGTATATAATATTTAAACTACTTAAAAAAAGTAAAATTCTTGGGGAAAATGTAGTTAATTACAGTAACTTAAGTATTTGTAATTTGTTACTTTACACTCCTTCACAGAAGCACCACAAAATGACATGGTTGTTTCAGAAATTTAGTTTTTCATGTCATGCTTGCTTTTTATTTACACTATCGGTTAGGTTTTATATTTAGGGTAGGGAGGTAGTTTTTTAAAGTTTTTTTTATTAAATCTAAATAGGACATTAACCCTAAAAACGTAATCTGTTTGGGAGAACATTTCACTCCCTTTTAGCACCACACGGTGGATATTTCACTATGTAATAAACAACATGATTTTATTTTGGAAAAACATTGACACAGTCATGCAATGTTCATTGCATGGGAGAAGGCAACACTCATGAATTGTGACATCAGAGCACCCAGCTGCTTGAGACATAGTAAGATAAAAAAAACAAAAAAAAAAAGCTTTGAAGTAAGAAATGTTGTTGGTTTTGTGAATGGTTTTCTGAGGTTTGCTAACAAACCTTGCTATTGAGCAGATGAATGAATTCAATAAAATTCATAATTAATATCTACTCAGATTCCAATATTTTTTATTATCATTATTATCTGAGGTGGGTAGTAACAGTTACTCTGTTACATTTTACTTGAGTAACATTTTGGAGAAAATTAACTTTTAAGAGTCGATTTAATGGTTGGTAATTTTTACACTTAAGTGAAATTTTTATGAAAAACTTACTTCATTATAATGGGGGATAGTACTGTTGTTACATTATTTGTTTTAATTCAGTAAGTGTAAATAAATGCACCATTTATTGTGAGTTTTTTGAATGGGACTTTTAAAGACACCAGAACTTTATAGCGGTGCCCTGTCAATCGACTCATGTTTATCACTACAGCAACAGCATGAGGCAAACACTTTCTTTATTTCAGACAGTGAATATGAAGAGTTACGTTTATGTGATTCCCTCATTCAACACAAAAACAAACAGGAATTTTAGCATACAGATTCACAGATTCAACTATGAAAACACATTGCGGTAAGTTGTGGTGATAATGATAACGTGGGCTTTTTTGTTATGGTAATGGTCAGTTTCAGCGTGATTCTTTACCTACGGGCTCTTTTGACCTACGTTTTTAATTATAAATTTTCTTATATCAGTGCTGCAATACATCAGTGCATATAAATCCATGTTACAAACTGTCTACAATGTCAAAGCGATGTCACGTCGCAACGCCATGCAGACGCATCCATTGTAGACATCATCATTGATTATAATGGGAGCAAATTGGTTTTGTCACATCGTGCCATGCCGCTCGTGCATGATGTAGACAGAATGTTATTTTGCTCAGCTGATCACCTGCTTGATAATGCAGCACGAACATACATCCATATGCGTGTGCAATGCGTTTTTCTTAAGGACAACAGAAACAAGCTCTGAAATAAAATAAGCCTAAATGTGCATCTAAACAGAGATAATGAGCAACTTCACTTTTTATTGCACAAAACTAATTATCTAAATTATTTTGTCAGTGTATACTGTAAGCTACAGAACATACTGACCTAAGAATCTATGTAGGACTTTAAAGAGATGTGAAATAGCAACATTATGCATTAATAATGCATGTTCCATATCTGTACCTCACTTGGCGTTGTGTCGATGTAGTGACACTAGGGGTCACTCTTGGGAGCCCGAGACAACACTGATCTTTGATAAAAGGCCAATGGGAATTGGCGAGTGGAATTTGCATGCCACTCCCCCGGACATACGGATATAAAGGAGCTGGTGTGCATACCGCTCATTCACATTTTCTCTTCGGAGCCGAGTGGTCGATGATTCAGTGAGCTGAATTTCCCACGGCTTCCATTTCACATCTGCTGGATCCTTACGGTGCTTTACAGCGGCTTTCTCCCCTCTCTGCATGGGTGCACTGCAGAGATCGCCCTTGGGCGCTTCGGCAGATCTACTAGAGTATTTTCTAAAAGAGTATTTTTCACCTAAAAGAGTATATTCTAAAAGAGCGGCACATACTGGAACGTTTTTTTAAAGATACCCTTCCGGTTGTGTGTTATTCCTGGATGCGGTCGTTATCTTTTGCCTTCCGATGGTCACGATCGCTGTCCTTCATGCCTGGATGGTGCCCATGCTGAGACATCTTTCATGGAAGCTTGAGCGCAGTGTCAGAGAGTGGGCTCGTCCAGTCAGATGCGGAACCCTCCGCTGGGCTTCCCCCTTTGGGCGTAGTCGCCCAGTCACAGATGGAAATGAAGGACATGATTTCCCGGGCAGTCACGAGTGTCAAGCTAGAGTGGAACCATCCTCTCTCCCCATAACCCTCGAGACTCAACACTTGGTATCTGGACTCGCGGCACCGCTCACAGCAATGCCCTGCCCCAGTGTCTTTCTTCCCGGAGGTGCATGAGGAGCACCTATGCCCACAGCGTGCAGCCACCTTGCACGGGCACCCGAAGCTCCCATCCAGGGCCTGTAGGCTTACATCGTCCCTGATGGCCTGGGCCTACGGTGCCACTGGGCAAACTGCCTCCACCCTGCACACCATGGCTCTCCTGCAAGTACACCAAGCCAAGGCGCTGAAAGAGCTGCACGAGGGTTGTTCCACCCCACGATTGATGCACAATACACTCATACACGTTCAATCCAGGATGGTTTCGATGGACAGTGGGGACGAAACACTTCCTCCCCACTCCTTGACCGATCCACTGGTGAGTATCAAGAGGGAGGTAAGTGATTTGATGTCTCTCAACTCAGCATGGCCACAGGGCCCATTTCCCGTCAATGTGGCCTCTCTGGCTCCACCCTGCCGCGAGGCCCCATCCGCCAGTATGTCCGACGAGATTGCCCCTTGCCCTGTCCATCCGGCCGACATGAAAAATGGGGTTTACAACCCCTACTTCATTATACCGAAAAAGGTGGTGGGTTGCGGCCAATCTTGGACCTGCAAGTACCGAACCCGGCTTTACACAGTCGATGCAATGCAGCTGATGCAAAGGTGCATTTTAGCGAGCGTCCGGCATCAAGATTGGTTCGTGGCGATAGACCTGAAGGATGCATACTTCCACGTCTTGATTCTACATCGACACAGACCCTTCCTGCGGTTTGTATTCGAGGATCGGGCAAACCAGTACAAAGTCCTCCCTTTCAGCCTGTCCTTGTCCCATCGTGTCTTCACGAAGGTCGCAGAGGCTGCCCAATTTAGAAAATACACACTTCAGTTGTAAATGCCATATTAATAATTTCCATAAAAATAAAGACTGGTAGAAATCAGACACATTTTTTTCTTTAAAGAGTCATATAATGAAAATGTCATGGTTACTGTTGTCATGGTTACCTCCATTCCCAGTGCCAGTCTGGATTTTGCACTGAGGAGCTGAAAATAAGGTATGGCCATTTACAGTGGTAGGTCTACTGCTGTGGCAGGAGGGACACAACGTCTCATTCCTTCCCTCTGGGAACGGAGGTTACAACTGTAACCGTGACCTTCTTTCACTCACTCGACGTTGTGTCGAATGAAGTGACACAAGGGGTCCTATATAAAAACGCCACACACTGACCGTTACGTGAAATGCCGAGACCGGTGCAAACAGGCTACTGCGTGCTAGAGGCAACTGTGTCGGCTGCACGTAGCCCTCCCCAATGCCCCCAAAGAGGTGTCACATACAGACCTTAGGTTCCCCACACCCTTGAGGGGGGGGAACAGGTGCTACATGTCTAGCCTGGGAGCAAGCCCAGCAGCCACGCCTTTTCTCTTACTATGTCTCTCACATATGATGTGAAATGGCTGGGGCTACGTCCTGCCCAGTCTAGGGGGAGGTAACATGCGGAAAATACACCATGAGGGTTGTGAAGCCATACATGGGAAATGGCGCGGTGGTAGGTCCAGCCTAATGATGGGGACTCTACAAGCATGGCGACTGGGGCAGCGGGGCTGCCCAAGGGAAACGCGGGTCCGCTGGCAGGGGGACCGTACCGCGGGAAATACATCACGGGGAGTTTGCCTGAAAGGGAACTAAGCCTGTGGAGCCCAACCTCAGTACAGAGCACCTGTGACTTGTAGTGGATCTGGCTGCGAATTGCTCCACTGAATTCGCTGGCCAGAAGGCTAGGGATGAGAACGTCCAGGGATTGATGCTTAGTGGCTAACCTGGGATAGAAGGCGCACTGGATCAACTTGGTGAAGGGCAATGTGTGTAATCGGAGCACCCGGTCGGTTGTGCTGCGTTACCGAGTTCTACCGGCTCGGACCTGACAAAACATGGGACGAGACCGACTCAACCCTAAGGTAAAGGCAAAGGTATTGGGTGTTGCCCAGCCCGCTGTTCTGCAGATGTCTGCTAAGGAGGTGCAATGGGCCAGTGCCCATGAGGATGCCACACTTCTCGTATAGTGTGCTCGAACCCACAAGGGTACACCGAAGCAGACAAAAGAGCTGCTCAGAACATCTAGAGCTCTGCGTGCAGTCCAAATAGATACGCAAAGCACGTACCGGACACAGCAATGAGAAAGCTGGGTCTGCCTCCTCCCGGGGCAGCTTGCTTGCAGACTCACGACCTGGTCCCTGAAGGGGGTCGTAGGAACCTTGGGCACGTAGCCCGGTCGTGGCCTCAGGATAATATGAGAATGTGTCGGACCGAACTCAAGGCAGATGTCACTGACAGAGAACGCGTGCAGGTCCCCAACCCTCTTGATGGAGGCTAAAGCGATCAGGAGGGCTATCTTCAGGGAGAGGGCCTTGAGCTCAACTGAATCAAGTGTCTCGATGGGGGGTCTTTGAAGGCCCGAGAGGACCGCAGAGAGATCCCAGGAGGGGAATAGGCTTGGCCAGGGAGGGTTCAGTCTCTGGGCGTCTTTCAGGAACCTGATAATCAAGTCATGCTTACCTAGGGACTTACCATCTACTGCGTCGTGGTGGGCTGCGATAGCAGCTACATACGCCTTCAATGTGGAGGGGCCTCCTCTCCAGCCTCTCCTGCAGGAATGAAATCACTGACTAAACTGCGCACCTCTGTGGGTCTTCGGCTTGAGAAGAACACCAATTCACCAACAAGCAGCATTTTAGGGCATAAACTTCCCTAGTGGAGGAAGCTCTGGCTTGGTTGATTGTGTCTACGACTGCAGGTGGTAGATCCACTAGATCCGAGAACCAGGCCTGGGTGGGCCAGTAAGGGGCCACCAGGATGACCTTTTCCTCTTCCTCCCTGATCTTGCACAGCACCAGTGCATGAAGGCTCACTGGGGGAAATGCGGGGGCCAGCTGTGTGCCAGCGTGTCTGTCCCGAGAGGAGCTCCTGTCAGGGAGTACCAGAGCTTGTAGTGGGAATTGTCTTGTCTTGAGATCTATCTGTGCCTTGCCGAATTGGTCCCATATCAGCTGGACCACCTGGGGTGGAGCCTCCACTCTCCGCTGGGCGAAACGTGCCACGACAGCGTGTCCGCGTCATGTTGCGTTTGCCAGGGATGTGAGTGGCGTGCAGCGACCTGAGTTGCAGCTGAAACCAAAGGAGGAGATGGCGGGCAAGTTGTGACATATGACGACGCCTTGGCGATTTATGTATGCTACCATCGCGGTACTGTCTGAACGTGAATTCCCTGGATTAGTGGGAGAAACCTCCTTAGGGCAAGAGATACAGCCAGCAACTCTAGGTAGTTGATGTGCCAACGCTGCGGGGGTCCTGTCCAGAGGCCAGCGGCAGTGTGCCTGTTGCACATGGTGCCCCAACCCTGTCAAGAGGTGTCTGTGATCACCACGACATGTCTGGACACCTGCTGCAAGGGGACTCCGGTCCGAGAAAGCAGAGGTCTGTCCAAGGGTTGAAAGTCTGTCGGCAAGAAGGGGTGATTGTCACACGGTATGTGCCATGGCGCCATGCCCATCTCGGGACTCGAGTCTGTAGCCAGTGCTGAAGCGGTCTCATATGCATCAACCTGAGAGGCGCGGCCGTGACTGAGGATACCATATGCCCCAGGAGCCTCAGGAACTGAGGAACCGCTGTGCCAGGCTCAAGAGTGAGGCACCTGAGAACTGACTGAGCACGCTCGTTGGTGAGATGCGTTGTCATTGCAACTGAATCTAACTCCATGTCGAGAAAAGAGATGCTCTGAACCGGGACGAGCTTGCTCTTTTCCCAGTTGACCCGAAACCCTAGACGGCTGAGGTGCCTGAGCACCTGGTCCCTGTGAGCGCACAGTAACTCTCGAGAGTGAGCCAGGATGAGCCAGTCATCCAGGTAGTTGAGAGGGGACAGGGTCAGGTCGAAGGGGAGAACCATGTACTGATATGCCTGGCCGTCGAACGCGAACCGTAAGAAGGGTCGTGTCAAGGCAGAATGGAGACGTGGAAGTACACATCCTTCAGGTCTACCGCCGCGAATCAATCTAGCTGTCGGACGCAGGTGAGAATCTGTTTCTGCGTGAGCATTTTGAACGGGAGTCTCGGTTGAGAACTCACAGGTCAAAGATTGGTCGCAACCCGCCGCTTTTTTGGGTACGATGAAGGCCTGTAGAAACCCTTCTCCATCTCATCTGGAGGGACGGGCTCTATCGCATCCTTGAGGAGCAGGGTCATGATCTCTGCTCATAAGGCACAGGCTTTCTCGCCGCACACGGAAGTGGAGCGAACACCACTGAAACGAGACGGGAACTGGTCGAACTGAATCACGTAGCCGAGTCAGATGGTCCTGACCAGCAAGCGCGACGGATTGGGAAGTGAAAGCCACACATCCAAACTCTGGGATGACTTCGCTTTTGACATATCAGGTGGGCTTCACGGCGGGTGGGAGCAGGTAATAGTGCATCCGGAGGCAGAAGAGCATCCCGAGGCTTGGGTGCTGAGACAAGACTCAAAGCACTTACCTGCCTCCGTGCACCCGGCAGGGCTGAGCAGTCATGGGAATGGAGGCAAGGGAACTGCGTCCAAGGTGCCAGGACTGTAGAATCTTGGGGCCGGGGTGCTGTGAGAACGGCGCGCACCGGCTGAATGACCCAGGGAGTGAGGAAATCGCTCTTTATTGAGAATGTGGGTGCCGCAGCCCAAAGGCGGTGCGGCAAATGAAACAAGGATTCTCCTCCTGGCCCTCCACTGGGGGACAGAGTGGTCTTGGTACCAGCTCCGGAGAAAATGTCCGACAGCCTGGGTCGCCCGTCTCAGGAGTGCTTCGGAACTTTCCTGGTCCTAGAAGGAGTCCTGAAGACGAGGGTGGTTCGTGGGGATTTACCCAGTGAAAACAAGCCTGTTGTCATCCCCAAATCGCCTTCATCGCCAGCCTTGTCGTCCTCAATCCCGTGGGAAAAGGAATGACGTGGAGGGGGCTGAAGTGGCTTTCTCTCATGAGAAAAAAAAGCCGCGACCGCAATGTTGCCATGGCTATGTTCTCACACTGAGAACATGAACCATTCATAAAATGCTGCCTGCATGTGATCGCAGCCCAGGCACGTGAGGCAGCTTTTATGACCATCAGAAGTGGAGAGAAATCAATCGCATCCAGAAACTACACAGAGGCGGAAAGACATCTGAAAAGGACGTTCAACACCTGCTATGTATTGCTCTTTTATGAGTGGGAACTCAACTCTTTTAGAGGAAATAAACTCTTTTTAGGAGGAGTTTTTTTTTTTTTCAGGCAATGAAAGCGCTGTTGAAGCTCCCGGGGGCGTAGAATGCATAGCCTGCAGAGAGAGAGAACGCCAGCTGGAAATGCACCGTAGATCCAACAGCAGTGCTTATCACCAGTAGAGGTGAGTGAAACAGTGGTGAACTCCAATTGCTGTTGCACAACCGTTCGGCTCCGAAGAAAAATTCTGACTGGCACTCACTGCCCCGCTTCCCTTTATACCCATATGTCCAGGGAGGGGCATGCAAATTCTGTCTGCCAACTTGACATTGGCCGTTTCTCAGGTTCAGAGTTACGTTTGGCGTCCCAGGAAGACCCCTTTGTGTCACTTCATTCGACACAAAGTCGAGTGAGTGACAGAAGGGGAAATGTAAAAGAAATGTGTTCCACTATACAGTATAAACACAATCTAACTTTCAGAGTTCAATATTGGAATTCACACGATAAATTACAATACCTTAGCATACGTAGCCCAGAGCAATTCATTTTGATTATAGTATGATATGTCCTCTTTCTACACACAATGTTCAATCACACACACGTGTATATATATATATATATATATACACACACACATACCTCTCTTACTTTTTTCTCTTGCTCTCTCTCTCTCTCAGCACTGTAGTCCAGGGAGGGCCGTCCCAGCCAGGCAGGGTATGAATATTCATGATTAGGAGTCAGTTTCAGTGGAGATTGCCGTGGAGGTGTTGAGTTATTCATCATTCTTCAGAAGAGACACAAGAGTCATCCCTCATTGCTGGAATATTAATAAGCCACATTAATAAAATATCCCACCCACCTATTCTTTACCCACAGATCACAAGAGTAGAGTTTGGAGCAGAAGACCCAACTCAAGTTCACCAGGCAAACTGGAGCGCACACACGTACACATATGCACCTTTATAAACACACTTGTTTACTGTTCATATAATATGACTGTTTTGCATGCTCAGTATGTCCTAAAATCTCAACAACAACAAAAAACTTATCGATGTCACTTATTCCATTGCAGCACTGAGACACACATCCTTCTTAAATCATTTAAGCATTGTGAAAATAGCTAAGAACACAGAAATCCAACAATACAGCAAATCCCATCCGCTCGACTCACACATCAGAGAGATGACAAAGCATATGACTACAATGACACAATGGAGACTTCCAAGAAAAAACTAGCAGTAGATTTTTTTTGCAGTGGTAACTGCAAATTTACCCATTGAATACATAGGATAAAAATAAAAGACAAAACAAAAAAAAGAACTGGAAGAGTAGCGAGATAAGAAAAGAATTGTCTGGCACTCAGAGGAGAGACATGTTTAATTCACAGCATCCCGAGAACAGAGTGACATTTCAGCTGTGACATCAAGCTTACAAACTGAAGGCTAGGCCAGACACTGAGCTGAAATGTGCATCAGTGGTCCTGTAATATTAAAACTTTCTATAAATATTATTCTTTCACACTCTGGTCTGCCTTGCTCCCTCCTCCCTCTCTTTTTCTTTCTAAATGCATATTTCTGCTCTCAAGAAAAGCACAAAAATCCTTCGATTTGCCCCTATTTCCATCCTAGCTGTACATCGTCAAGTCATTTCACAGTATGAAGATCACTGCCCTGTTAGCGCTGCTGCTGCTGACATATGGATTCTTACTATATATTATAATGCACATAATTATGCTAAATAAAACATTAGACAAATTAAATCTTTCTTTAAATATTTATCTGAGGAAAATGTCAAATTATGTTTGA
The DNA here is from genome assembly GCA_032164185.1 of Moxostoma hubbsi. Taxonomy (NCBI): domain Eukaryota; kingdom Metazoa; phylum Chordata; class Actinopteri; order Cypriniformes; family Catostomidae; genus Moxostoma; species Moxostoma hubbsi. Next base: position 28,913,481 of record JAVLUX010000007.1, on the reverse strand, counting down.
TGATGCCTCACTAATTGTTTCACAGTATTATATTTTCTCATAAATGTTACATTCAGAATAATCATGTTCATTTTATAATTAATATTAACTTGCATGTATACAAATCAATATTTAAAAATTTCAAAAAGATACAAATATCCAACAGTAACTGAAATCGAAATCGAAAAGTAAATAGTATGATTTGCGACCGTTTTTAGTAATTACATTCAATCATTTCATATTACTTGATATCTCTTCATTATTTTTCTAATTTTGCTCAATTTTGTTGCAATTATGTTGTTTCTAGCAACATGATTCACAAATCGTCATTTTTGTTCTATTTATTCATTTTTGTTTTTCCTTTGTTCTCTGTAACAAAAGGAATAGCAATTAATTTGACTATCCTCACCCAGTTAACAAGAATGAGGATTAGTGAGCTCTTTTTCCATGACAGCTTAATGCATTTGTGATGTAACTTTAAATGTTGATGTTATATTATTTCACAGTTAAGGTATGGTTAGGGGTATTTGTAATTCAAATACATATTTGGTGCATTCCTGGTATGATCTTCATTGCATGCAAGCCTCCACACAAAAACAAACAAATGTATCTATTTTAATTACTTCTCCACACTCCTAAGGGCAAATTAGAAATATGAACAGGCTGTGTAATATTCTCTTTTCATAAAATAATCTAGCTGTTTTCTATAAAACACCAAACTTTTGGTTTCATCTTTTTATATTGATTAACTTTATATTGTTTGTAGATGAATTGTCTGTCTCTCCTAACTCACTTTCCCCTCTCCTTTTTATCTTTACTCTATGGAGTCTTAAAAGAGCCATTTACTGTAACATTTGAAATTCTCACAATTAATTTGCATATGTTTGTGAGAAATTAACCTTGTCAATCTCTTCACATAATTAAATGTCATGAGTGTAGGAGGCAGGTTTATTTCTGTAGTAATACAGTAATACAGAGCCCAAAGAGAACAACACACATTCAGCTCAGAGGTATGTATATAGAAGACAGATTAAGGTTTTGGTTAACCAGCAATTAATTTACATGCACAAACACACAAATGGAGATATAACTGCCTTTCTAAATATCACAATAATGATAATAATCAGTGTGTAAACACCAGCTCCATCACAGGGTTTGGAGTTGCTGAGTCAGAGGTCAAAGAACGAGAGGTAAAAAAGGCAGGTGAGGCAAACACAGCACTAATAATAACAACAAACAAACAGCAGGGTGAGGCTGGAGTTGGCCTGGAGAATGAAATCCTTCAGTCTAGACCCTTCTCTCTTTCATCTAACTCTGTTACAGTGTATGCATACTTAAACAAGTGATGGAGTGAAAGAGAGAGGAAGGATGGATGAGGGGGTGGAGACATGACATGTTTGGGGTCAAACAGTTGTCAAAGTCTGACAGCTAGGGGCTGAATCTGTTTGCTGTTCTAGGGCGAAGAAGATAGGGAGAATATGTGTATGTGCGAGAGAGACCAAGATATATAGTGAGAAGAAGAAAACAAGTGCAGCATTACCACTGTTAAACTTCATATCTCAGTGCATGATCATTGTTGAGCTATGTGTATGAAATGTTATGAATTTATCTCCTTGTTCCTGTACAATAACATTAAAGAGCTTGACTTAACCAGACGTAGAGTATTTTGAATTGCCAGGTCAAAACTCAAATGTACACAATAACATTACGATTACAAATTTCCAAAAATTATTTTTACAACAATTTCAATGGCACATTGAGTTGCTATTGTTCAATATAAATCTATGTTCTCAGTACACAGGCATTTGAGGGAGCAATCATTCTTGTTGACCAAGAATGTTGTGCAACTTGAACTTGTGACATACTGTATTTATTTTAAGGATTATGTAGGTTGTGGTGAGGACAAAAGCGGGCATGGCAAAAATGCCTAATCTAATTTTGAAAAATCGCGAACCAAAATAAATGCTGAACCATATTGATTTTATATAAATTCATATAAATTCTATATTTTGTAATTTTAACATTGTTTTCTGTCCATGCGATCATAACTGAAATGATTCATCAAACAAAAAAAATGTCTGTTTCTTTTTTTTTTTTACACTGTTAACAGGGTTCACACAAGTGTTTGAATTTAGCTTTTAGACACTAAAGTACTCGAACACCTGAAAAATTGCCTTTTTTTAAAAAAAAACAAAAAAACAGCTTCGAATTGCTTAAAATTAAAATGTACAAATTACATTGTAAACTCAATTTGTAAATTGTACACATTATTTCAAACAGTGACAGATAATATCATATCATTATATTATATATGCAATTTAATGACATTAATTTAACTGATAGAATGTAGATTTTTTTATTTTAATTTTAAAATCTTAAATCTGGCTATAATAATGATGACATATAAATGATACAAAAACACACTTTCACATATTACATATACTGTATATATTATTCTTGCAAGAAAATTGATGCGCTCTTCGGCTGAGCCTGCATTGGTGCTAGCTCCACAGCAGTTAATTACCCAACAATCCACGCTGCACATCCTCTTGACCATTCACAGCGGCACTGCACATCCTCTTAATAGATTTACAATAGTTTTTTTAATTATAAAGGATGTGTTTAAGAAGCAGAAATATAGTCTGCATGTGCAGGGCAATTAAGTGCTGCTCTGTTGTTGCAATACACTCAAACACGTTCAGGGATTATGATGTGCTGCTGATTTCAGTGGTGCGGCTTTCATTAGGTGAGCACTTCATCTCAGATATAAATAGTTGATAGTTAGATTCACTTAAAACATGTATTGAGAACAGCATAGGAGGAGCATTTCACCTTATGAGAAGCATATTTTTTGAACTAGACTAAAACTCTCTGGCTTCTTAAAGTTTCTGTCTCTAAAGTTAAGAAATTACAATTTACATTTCATCTTTGTATAATACAATATTATTATTATTATTATTATTATTATTATTATTATTAATATTAACAGTAATAATATATGAAAAACACAAAAAAGATCCAGAAAAAAAAAAACACATTCCAGGTCTACATACAATGTGAAAAATAAAATGTGCCAATAGAACTGGCTTAATGGTCACTGGATATTTTTACTGGAATTGAATTTTCCGCTGCATTATCCAGAAAAGTAGTTACTGTAACAATTAACATTTGTTATTTAATTATTGTCTACTTTATTTAATAATTAAATGTATAGTTCAAGAAAAAGTGTTTTCTCTCTTATAATAACATTTAGAATTTATTTATTCTAAACAAAGACTAATTAACCACACCTCTCTAACTATTCTTATGGAAGACCCTCACTTATCTTTTTTTCCCATAGTTAAGTGAGCTGTATATCATTTCTCACATCCCTCTTACATAAAAGATGAACATGAACTTGTGAAGCTCTATGTGATGCAAAATGATTTATATGGTGTATTGCATCATCAAATTCTACAGACAAGAGCTGAAGTGTATCATGTATATGTTTTAATACAGTACATGAAACAGTGTGGTAGATTCACTAAATGGTTGTACCACTTTTGCGCATGGTATTTCAGCGCAAATACCTCCGTCTTATTCACTAACCACCCACAATCACGTTTAGCGGGTGCAATCAGTTCTGAAATTGCCCTGCATCTTCAATATTTACATTTAAATTCGAAGACATTGTCATTCCTTTCCATGCAAACATGCCTCAGATTCTAAGTAATTTGGCTCATTAAAGAAGCGCTTCATTCACAAAACATCATGCAATTTACCCTGTGCAATTTACTTCGCCAAACGAAAGTATAGGTGGTAAAAAGAGATTGTATTGTGTTAATTGAACATTTCAGAAGTATCCTCCATGTGGAGGAGTCTGTGAGTTTGAAGTATGTAATAAATCCACTAGCAGGACTTGTCTTGCCCTTAGGCCCTAAAATTGGGGGATTGGTGAGAGTAAGACAGACCCAGCTGTGTGAATTCATGAAGAAAGTTATAAAAAAACAACTATAAAGCAAAAGAGCAAAAGGGAAGTCTCTCGAGAGGGAGAACAACACAAACAAAGCTGGATGGACAGAGCGTGACAGAAAGACAGACAACAAAAGAAAAGTGCAAACTTTTGGAAAAACAGAAGTACTTTGATGTTTGTTAATTTGAGATGTAGCCCTACTTGCACAAAGAAATTCACTCAATACTGCCCAAACACCATTCTGCTGCTTTAGGAGGGTTTCTTTAAAATATACAGTAAGAGGGCCATATCTAGGGGAGTTCAGGGGTGGGCTTTTGGTTAGTTCATGGTTCAACTGGAATAATTAAGACAGCTAACTCACGTGCTGATTCACTTGGAGCGGTTTCTAGCACAGTAAAACAGTGACGGAATGATAAGTTACTATAGAATGCAAAAATAGATTGTGATATTTACCTTCATACAGCTGAAACCAACACACCTTTTCGTTTGGCAGCAAAGAAGAATGTCTTTATTAAAGTCTTCACTAAACTCAACCACTGCAACTCCAAAATTATCTGCAGATAAAAAAATTCACCTCTCATTTTCAGTTGTCTTTTCTCAAATTTTGCTGCTCAAACCACCTGCTCAGATCTGTATCAATCCCACAATCTCCTATGCGAGCCTGATGCCCAGCTCCCATAGAAAATGAATTGAAAGCCCCCATTCTCTTACTTAGCAGTGGATAAATACCGTAAGTCCAACACATGTTTTGTCCTGCACATGTTTTTTGTGGTGTTTTTGCTGTCTTGTGTTGTGCCTGTGCCGTTTCTCACCCTGTGCAGATGTGTCCCAGCTTGCCCGCCTTTAAGTACAGGATTAGCGGATCAATATGAGACCAGATGTGCTATCTCAAGTCTAGTGTGTTCTCTTAAACTTCTATTGCAACTCTATTAGAGAAGTCGGAGCATATATATATATATATATATATATATATATATATATAAAACTCACGTGCTGTTATCTACTGTAACTCAGATAATCTCTCTGTACAATTGTGGTGAGAAGAATAGCATCTCAGAATGGACCAACACAATATTAGGCAGGTGGTTTTAATGTCGTGGCTGATCGGTGTGTGTGTATATATATATATATATATATATATATATATATATATATATATATATAGTGTAGTCCATTGGTATCCGATTTTTGTCAATTTAAAACTACTCTATAAACCGTGTTCTCTCTTTGGTCTGATGGAATCCACAAAAAAAAAACTATTTTTGCGCAATTACCACCTACACATACACATCAATAGAGGAGAGAGGTTGAAGGGGAGAGAGAATGTATGTTACAGAGATTAGGAACAAGCAGGAACTGAGCAAAGTTCAGACTGAAGGTGAGGAGTATGTGGCTGCAAAAATTTTCCAGAAACACTTCAGGCTTGAGAGATGGTGGCCAAATGACAGACAAGTCATGGATCAACTATCTATGCTATGGTCACAAAACCAACCAAGAGCCAAATCCCACAGCAACATGAGTCACATACAACACACCACGAAAAACAGTGAGTTCAGACAAGAAAGAGTGATAGATGCAACATTTCCACCTAATCTAGGACCATTTTGCATGTTTCAACTGCAGATAAAACAGTTCAGTGTCAGAAAATCCACACTGGCCCCTAAAACCTGTAACATAAGAGATCAAGGGATGGGATAATGTCAGCACCAACAGAAACTGTAACTCAGTCTAGCAAGAGGGATGTAAAACAAAACTAGATTGCACAAAAGTAGATAATTTACATTACAGTCAATGAGCCTATCTATACTGGAAATGCTCGATGCAGTGATGTGACCTGCACGCAGTTGACAGACATCCTGTTTCCCATGTATTTCACGTTGCACAGCTGCTATACTATATTATCCCAGGCCATTTAAAATCAAATGTTTCCATTTACTAATATTGTATTTGTGAATTGATAGTCATGAATTTGATTGGTTATGCATTTAAATCTTTCGACCGTTGCATAAAAAGTAGCTTGTGATGGCACAAAGACACTGAATCAAATAATTTTGATATTAGAACATTTAAATAAAAAAAGTTTTTAAAATAGTCATAATTTTTATCTGTATAGCACTTTCCACAACACACATCGTTTCAAATCAGCTTTACAGAAAATCATGCATAAAAAAAAAAAAACTAGAATACCTATAAAGTCTTGTGAGTGTTCATTGTGTAGTTTGATTAAATATGATTATGTATAAATATTAAATAAAAAAATTATTGTATTTAGAACTCCTGAGAGAAAGCTGGAGGCGACTGTGGCAAGGAATACAAAACTCCATAAGATGTTGGTTAATGGAGAAAAATAACAGAAACCAGGCTCACTGAGGGGGCCAGTTCCCCTCTGGCTAAACAACATGAATATAATGCCAATATTAGTATTTGTGTGCAGTCCAAGTCATGGTTTAAAATGTGTACATTAAGTAAGCATTAAGATCCAGTGATTAAAAAAGAAGAAAAAAAAGTAAATATTTTGTATGAACTTTAAGATTAATGACTAACGTCTTTGAAGTCCATCCTGGATTAACTGCAGAAGTTCACATAGATGCACTGTCCTTTGTTAGTTGTCTGATGAAGGCTTTTGTTGGCAATTCAATTATAGTCTATTTATTTGTAAAGGGGGTTCAGGGGAAAGGAGGAGGCGAGAACCAGCTTGACAATATAAAGAATAGTTTAATAAGCAACTTAAACAAAAAGACAAATACACAAAGGTGTCAGACAGATGTCCGTAAATCTCTCTCTCGCACTGAACCTTCCAGTTGGCCTTTATCCCTCTCTGAGGCTTGATTAGCCTGATTAGGGGCCAGATGTGTAGCTTCACGACCCGGCCCCACCCTGCCACAGTATTCTATTTCAAGAGTGTAGTCCATCAATAGACCAAGGTGATGCAGACAGAGATCGATGAGGTGCATCACAGTTCAACCAACAGGATTGAAGTTGCTTGTGAGGAAAATTATGAGACACTGTTTTCTGAAGTGTTGTGACAGTTAATTGCATGGTTCCAATTTTATTTCTGATTATCAAAATTTTATCAGAAAGAAATTCATGAAGTCATTACTATTGTGCTGCGACGGAATATCCGGTTCAGTCGATGCTTTATTCCTAACCAATTCAGCCACAGTATGGAATAAACACCTAGGATTTATATGTTTATTTTCTATGAGTTTGCTAAAATATGCTGACCTGGCAGTTTTTAGTGCCTGTCTGTAACTACATACACTATCCTTCCATGCAACATAAAATACATCTAATTTTCTCCACTTGCACTCCATTTTCCGAGCTGCTCTCTTAAGAGCATGAGTGTGATCATTGTACCACGGATTAATTTTCTTTACTCAAATTTCATTACTGTTTATCAAGTTCATCTAGACTTTTAGCTTACTGAGTATGTGAGACATTTCTGGAAGAGTATTAGCAAAGCTATCTTTACTGGTCAAAGAATAGTTCTACCTGAATAATAGCATGGTGTAGATTGAGGGACATTAGCTGATAGTAGCAAATGAGTTGTCATCGCTCTGTGGTATAATTTCTATAGTATCAACATCAACTCCATATGACAGAATTAAATCTAGTGTATGATTATGCTGATGAGTTAGTCCTGTCACATTTTGTCTGACTCCAAGAGAGTTGATAATATCGATTAATGCTAATCCCAAAGTGTCATTTTAATTATCTACGTGACTGTTGAAGTAACCAAGCATTAAAGCTCTATCTACATAAACAACTAGATTTGCAAATTCACCAAGGAAACCAGTACGGCCTGGGTGATCTATATACTGTAGCAAGGGCAGAAGCTGACAGAGTTTTTTTTATTTATATCTGATGGTGTTACATTAAGAATTATTAGTTCAAAAGACTTAAACTTATATCCTGTCCTATGAATAACACCAAAAACTTCAATGTAAATTGTAGCAACACCTCCTCCTTGACTCTTCAGGTGAGACTCATATTTATAACAATAACATGGGGAGCAGATTCTTTTAAACTAATATATTAATATGGTAGATTTCAGTCAAGCAGAGTGCATCCAAACTATGATCTGTAATAATTTAATTTACAATTAGTGCTATGGTAGAAAGAGATCTAATGTTTAGTACCCCTACCTTTATATGATGTTTATCTTAATTTTTTTTTTTGTTTTGTTTCTCAAGTTTGACCTTAAACTAATTTTTTCTAAATTATTTAGTGAGAGTTTTATGTTTGGTAGTTTGGGGAACAGACACGGTCTCTATATGATATCTAGGTGTTACAGTCTCTACCTGTTGTAGTTTGTGTGACGTGTGTGACATCTCAAGGCAGCTATCAGACATTCGGATTAGCCAGTTTGTCTGCTTCCTGACCTGAGCCCCAGTTAGTCAGATACTATCACTACTAAGACTATGAGCCAAAAAAAAAGTATTTTCCATGAAGGGAAAAGACTTAAAAACAAATACCATGATGTGGTATTTTTATTTAATTATTTTTTGGGCAATTATTTTTGGTAATATTTACTTCATGTCAGTGGTTGTCAAACAGGTGGCCAGGGCCCAAAGGGGGACCTCAGCAAACTTCCAGAGGGCCGCATTATGATTTAAAGGAATATTCGGGATATATCAAAAATTACAACTTTGTGGTCATGATAATGAAACCCTGTAATTGCATTTGTGACGGATGTTTTTATTTACAGTTTATGTTCACTGTAAATTAAACTTTCACTAATAATCCTTCCTTTCAGTTTTATTTGTTTGTTATTTTGTTTTGGAAGCATTATAATTTTTATTTTGAAATGTATCTGTCACTTTGGAAAATGTTTTATGATTAATTATACTGGCGTCGTGACGTCATCTGTTCATCCCACGCTGCGTCCTCAGTCTGCTTTGAGGGCGACGACTTCGGGAGCCAAGATGGCACCATGCTGAGTAGGTTTGTAATTTGCACCTCCTCCAGTTAAGAAGGAATTTTTTGGTCAACGGGTCGTTACTTTGTTCCTATGGCGGATGGTTTTATTCGATAAAGTCTGTAAAATAAAAGCTGGAATCCGCCTTTGAGTTTAATGGAAAGAAACGAGTTAATAGGAACCTGCGCGCCTCGTGGAACTTCGACAGTCTGATGTCTCGTGAATCTCTTGCACAAAATATGGATGACTCCGTGCCTGAATTTGAAGATGCCTCCATTAGATCACAAGATAAGTTTGAAAGTGATTTCGATGCTTGTGCTACACCCAGCAAAAGTCCTCCTGGAAAAAAGAAAAAAGCTGATAGTGTTGTATCGCTTACGGAGATATTTCATGCTATTCAATCCCTGAACTCTAAGCAAGACGTAGTTTTTCAAAAGATAACTCGCATCGAGAGTTCCATTGAGTTCCATTGTCTGACACCGTCAATCGACTCCTTTCAGATGTTGCCACTCACGGCGAAAAGATCGGTAAGGCCGAAGCTTCGATTCAACATATGCAACAGGAGAATGTTTCTCTCATGTCTAGAGTGGAAGAGCTAGAAAGGTACAGCCGTAGATGGTGTCTGAAATTGCTTGGAGTGAAAGAATGTGAGGAAGATGTGGCAGCGGGGGCGTGGTCAAGCGCCCGTCTGGAGAGGGGGAGCGGTAAGGGCGCTTGCACCTGAGCGAAAATATGTCTAACACCTGTCTCTGATTTCAGTGAGCATGGGGAGAGCGGCATATAAGAGCCACAACAACGCCAGTGAGGAGGCCAGTCTAGTGTTGGCAGCTGAAGCCTACAAGTTTATGTTTATGAGAAACCCTGTGTTTATTATAAGTAGTTTATGTTCAGTTCTGTACCTTTACTTTGAAGAAATTAAAACCCATACCTTTGAGTTCTCCCTCCTGTCATCGTGCCCTTCTTCCCCTGTCGAGTCTAGTGCTACACTGGTGCCGAAACCCGGGTATAATAGTCATGGAAGGTCGCCCCGTAGAGTCCTCCCAGCTGACCGAAGTCCTCCAGTCCCTCGCTACACTCCATCAAAGCCACCAGCACTCCCTGCTTGAGCTCCGAGAAGACCAGGATCGTCGGTTCTTTGAGATCATGCGGGCTCAAGCAGAGGACCGACTTGCCATCCGGAGCCTCCTCAGCCGGGAGGTCGCTCCCGCACCAGCCGCGACCCCGGACAATCATTCTCCGTTGACCCCTCCCATGTTACAGAAGATGGGGGCGACGGACGACCCAGAGGCCTTTCTGGATCTGTTCGAACGGACCACGGAGATCTGGGCCTGGCCGCGTGATCAATGGGCAGCCCGCCTCATACCACTTTTGTCCGGGGAAGCCCAACTCGCGGCTCAACAACTGCCGGCAGCGAACCTCCTGGCCTACCCCGATCTGAGGAGAGCCATTATGCAACGTGTTGGTCGGAGCCCCGAGGTGAATCGTCAGCTCTTCCGGGCCATGAAGCTGGACAAAGCTGACCGCCCGTTCGCGTTTGCTCAGCGGCTCCGTGATGCCTGCCGGAAGTGGCTGCTAGTGGGGGACCGCGGCGTCGAGGGCCTCATCGATCAGGTGGTGCTGGAGCAATTCACCCAGCGGTTACCCCGGAGAATGGCGGAGTGGGTCCAGTGCCACCGCCCGACGTCGCTGGAGGCAGCCGTGCAGCTTACGGAGGACCACATGGTGGCGATCCCGAGGGCGGACGAGCCCTCTCTCTCTCTCTCCCCTCCCCCTGTGTTTTTCTCTGCTCTTCCCCATCCCCCTCCCCCCTCTCACTCTGTCTTCCATCCAGGGTCCGTTCCTGCCCCCCGCAGGCGAGGAGCCTGGCAGAGACCCACGGTGGCATCGCACACCCCCCCCCCCGCCACATTCAGCTGCTCTCCCCCTCAGGTGGGGGCGTCCGCCGACGCAGGTACGGGTGTGGCGCCTGGGCCAGCCTGTTGGAGGTGCGGGGACCCGGGCCACTTCCGCGATCAGTGTCCGATGATGGAAGTGGGGACGGTGGTTTGGGTCTCCGATCCACCGCATGCTGCCCCCGATCGGGCTGGAGCGTACCGGATTCCGGTAAGAATCCAGGGGGGTGCACACCAAGCATTGCTGGATACCGGTTGCAATCAGACCACCATCCATCAACGCTTGGTTCAACCCGGGGCTCTGGGCACAGCTAGACGGGTGAGGGTGAGGTGTGTGCATGGGGATATTCACAAGTACCTGATGATGACCTTGTTAGTGAAATTCCGGGGAAAAAAGCATAGAGTGGAGGCGGCGGTTAGTCCCCGCCTCACCCATCCTCTGATTTTGGGAACCGATTGGCCAGCATTTAAAGATGTGTTAGGGGGAGTTTGTACGGATGGGTCCTGCACTAAAGTGGGGAGATGTGCGATGTGCGATGCTCTGACAGGGGAGGCGGAGCCGGGGCCGTCCTCGGCTGCTCCAAATCGGGATGACGAGGAGAGGGGCGAGGCTTTCGCCCCTCCTCTTCGCAGGGAATTCCCTGACGAGGATTTCCCTTTGGAGCAGTCGCGGGACGAAACCCTCAAACATGCCTTTGGTCAGGTAAAAGTGATCGATGGTCAGCGTCTACAGCCAGACATCGCACTCGCATACCCCTATTTTTCAGTTATAAATGACCGACTGTATAGAGTGACGCAGGACACTCAAACTAAAGAAAATAGGACACAGCTTTTGATTCCACAGAGCCGCCGGGAAATGTTATTCCAAGCGGCTCATTATAATCCCATGGCGGGTCATCTAGGCGAAAGAAAAACACTTCTCCGACTAATAGCCCGTTTTTACTGGCCGGGCATTAGCGGCGACGTCCGCAGGTGGTGTGCGGCGTGCCGCGAATGCCAGTTGGTAAACCCACCGGCCACCCCAAAAGCGCCATTGCGCCCTCTTCCGTTGACCGAGGTCCCCTTCGAGAGAATTGGAATGGACCTCGTCGGGCCATTAGAACGGACAGCACGCGGACATCGCTTTGTGTTAGTCCTAGTCGATTACGCAACGTGATATCCGGAAGCAGTGCCTCTAAGCAACATTTCAGCACGTAGTGTTGCTGGGGCACTCTTCAAAATAATCTCCCGGGTGGGGATTCCAAAAGAAATCCTCACCGATCAAGGCACAACGTTTATGTCACGCACACTTCGCGAACTTTACGATCTATTGGGCATTAAATCGATTCGCACTAGCGTGTATCATCCGCAGACAGATGGCCTAGTGGAACGTTTTAACAAAACCCTCAAAAACATGATTCGTAAGTTCGTGCACGAGGATGCTAAAAACTGGGACAGATGGATCGATCCCCTGTTGTTTGCAGTGCGAGAGGTCCCGCAAGCCTCAACCGGCTTCTCTCCGTTTGAGCTGTTGTACGGGCGATGCCCGCGCAGCATCTTAGATGTTTTACGAGAAGGCTGGGAGGAAGGACCTACAAAGAGCAAAAATGAAATTCAATACGTTCTTGACCTCAGAGCAAAGCTCCACACTTTGGGGAAACTAACACAGGAGAATTTGCTCCGGGCCCAAGAACGTCAATGCGGCTGTACGACAGGGGAACGCGGCTGAGGGAATTTGCACCGGGAGATAAAGTTCTTGTATTGCTTCCCACATCGAGCTCCAAATTACTCGCCAAGTGGCAAGGACCCTTCGAGGTCACACGACGAGTGGGGGATCTCGATTATGAAGTTAAGCGAACCGATAGAGGGAGTGCGCGTCAAATCTACCACCTCAACCTCCTTAAATTGTGGAGGGAGGCGGTCCCTGTATCGTTGGCTACGGTGGTCCCGGAGAGGGCGGAGCTCGGACCGGAGGTAAATCCAAACCCAGATCTCAATACCCCGGTCATTTGTGGAGACCACCTCTCCCCGTGCCAATGAGCAGAGGTTGCCAGGTTGCAGAAGGAGTTTGCGGACGTGTTTTCTCCCCTGCCGGGTCGCACGAACCTCATCCAGCACCATATCGAGACCGAGCCGGGGGCGGTCGTTCGTTGCCGCCCTTACCGCCTCCCCGAGCATAGGAAGAAAATTGTCTGGGACGAATTGGATGCCATGCTTGATATGGGAGTAATAGAAGAATCCCACAGCGACTGGTCCAGCCCAGTCGTTCTTGTTCCCAAGAGTGACGGGTCGATGCGGTTCTGTGTGGATTATAGAAAAGTCATGATGAACTGCTCGATCGGTTAGGTACTGCTCGCTTTTATTCGACATTGGATTTAACAAAGGGTTATTGGCAGATCCCCTTGACACCAATATCCCGAGAAAAGACAGCCTTCACCACGCCGTTTGGATTACACCAATTCGTGACACTTCCGTTCGGTTTGTTCGGGGCCCCAGCCACGTTCCAGCGTTTAATGGACCGTGTCCTCCGGCCGCACTCTGCTTACGCCGCTGCCTACATAGACGATATTATTATTTATAGTAATGACTGGCAGCGGCATATACAACATCTGAGGGCGGTCCTGAAGTCGCTGCGGCGGGTGGGGCTCACTGCAAACCCTAAGAAGTGCGCGGTTGGGCGTGTGGAGGTGCGGTATCTGGGGTTCCACTTGGGCCATGGCCAGGTGCGTCCCCAAATTGATAAAACCGCGGCGATTGTGACTTGCCCTAGGCCCAAGACCAAAAAGGGGGTGAGGCAGTTCCTGGGGCTGGCTGGCTACTACAGAAGGTTCGTACCTAATTATTCAGACGTCACCAGCCCGCTGACTGACCTCACTAAAAAGGGGGCTCCAGATCCGGTCCAATGGTCGGAACAGTGCCAGCAGGCGTTCACACAAATTAAAGCCGCACTCTGTGGGGGGCCGCTCTTGTATTCCCCTAACTTCTCTCTCCCTTTCTTATTACAGACGGACGCTTCAGACAGAGGGCTGGGGGCCGTACTCTCGCAGGTGGTGGAGGGGGAGGAGCGCCCGGTGCTATACATCAACAGGAAGCTCTCATTGAGGGAGACGAAGTATAGCACCGTGGAGAAGGAGTGTCTAGCTATCAAGTGGGCGGTCCTCACACTCCGCTACAACCTGCTGGGGCGGGCCTTCACCCTCTCCTCGGATCATGCCCCACTGCAGTGGCTCCACCGCATGAAAGATACTAACGCCCGGATCACCCGTTGGTATCTGGCTCTCCAGCCTTTTAAGTTCGAGGTGGTCCACAGACCGGGGGTGCAGATGGCTGTCGCCGACTTCCTTTCCAGAAATGGGGGGGGGAGTGGTAGGCAGGCCGGATGACGCCCCGGCCTGAGTCGGGCGGTGGGGGTATGTGGCAGCGGGGGCGTGGTCAAGCGCCCGTCCGGAGAGGGGGAGCGGTAAGGGCGCTTGCACCTGAGCGAAAATATGTCTAACACCTGTCTCTGATTTCAGTGAGCATGGGGAAAGCGGCATATAAGAGCCACAACAACGCCAGTAAGGAGGCCAGTCTAGTGTTGGCAGCTGAAACCTACAAGTTTATGTTTATGAGAAACCCTGTGTTTATTATAAGTAGTTTATGTTCAGTTCTGTACCTTTACTTTGAAGAAATTAAAACCCATACCTTTGAGTTCTCCCTCCTGTCATCGTGCCCTTCTTCCCCTGTCGAGTCTAGTGCTACAGAAGAAAATATCCGAACGATCACCATCAATCATCTTGCCAGGGTGGTCCTGCGATTCAAAGACAAGCTGGAGGAGGCTGTGGATGTGGCCCATCGTGTAGGCAAACAGCGGCCGGATGGCTCGCCGCGACACATCATCATTCGTTTCGCCATGCGGAGATACCGCGACATCATATGGATTGAAGCTAAGAATTCTATCTACCTCAGAGAGAATGCTCTCTATGTTAAGGAATCGCTCTCCAAAGCGGACATTGAAAGTCGAATTAAACTTTGGCCCCTTGTCCTGGCTGCACGGAAGGAAGGAAAGAAGGCCGGGTTCAGTGGTCCCTTTGCTGTTATTAATAACAAGAGAATCGCTGCCAATTCAGCACAGCTTCTGTAAAATGGGTTTCTAAACGCGTGTTAGGCTTGATTTACCTTTTTCTGCATATGTTTGCCCAGTTCTATTAGTTGACTTTCTTCTAAGGGATTTTCGACCGTACTCTATTGATTCCCTGATCCTTCTTAAAGGAAACAACGTTACAGTTCTTTCAAGTTACAGTAGGTGTTCAATACACGTTTTGGTTGTCTTTTTCCTTTTCTTTCTTTTTTCTCAATCTTTTTCATACTTTTATTTGTTAATGGACAATTTCGAGTTCAACCAATTGAACATTGTTTCTTTAAATGTGCGGGGCTTAAGAGATGACATTAAAAGAAAAGCAATTTTTCTGTTTTGTAGACGTTATAATGCAGATTTTATTTTATTGCAAGAGACTCATTCAGTTGCTTCTGATTCAAAATTTTGGAAAGCTCAATGGGGCGATATGTTTTTTTTTAGTCATGGGTCAAATAATTCAGCTGGTGTTCTTATTTTAATTCATAAGTTTAAAGGAGATTTTGTAAATTCTGTGCCCTCCCCTGATGGCAGATGGGTTATTCTGACTGTTAAACTAGATAATACCATCTTTGTTATCTGTAATATTTATGGGTTTAACTCACACTCTTTGAATAATTCCTTTTTCACTGACATTTCTCTTATTTTATCCCAATTGATGGAAACAAACCCAAATGCTAAGTTAATAATCCCGGGAGATTTTAATGAAGTCCCTGATGATATGATGGATAGGTTCCCAAGGAAAGTAAGACCCCACTCTCAAAGCTATAATATTATTGATTCTTTATGCAAAGGGTTAGTGGATTTGTGGCGCTACTTTAATAGTAATTCATTTGAATATACATGGAGTAATGCGTCAAAATCTTTAAAATCGAGAATTGACCTATTTTTTATTACATCCAATTTGTTACAACATGTTCAGGATATTTCCCATCATTATGCTCCCTTTTCAGATCACCTTCTGATTAAGTTGTCTTTACAGACTGTTCGTAAACCCAGTTGCCTCCGTGGATATTGGAAACTTTACAATTCTATATTAGAAGATAAAATTTTTACAAAAAATATTGAAATGTTAGCCACTAATATCTTTTATTCAGAGAAATCAGATTATGCAGCTAAATGGGAGTTATTCAAATTTAAATCCAGAGAATTAGCTATTAGGAGATGTAAGGAATTAAAAAAAGAAATAGATTGCATAGAAACAGAAATATTAAATAAAATTGATAATTTTTGGAAGGTTGGGCCGCTCTCTCAGAGGAATGTGAGCTCCAGTCCTTAAAATTAAAACTCGATGACTTGTATATCAGCAAGGCTAATGGAGCTTTTGTACGCTCAAGAGCTAGATGGATAGAAAAGGGAGAGAGGAATACAGCCTATTTTTTTGCACTTGAAAAAAGGAATTTTAAGAGAAATTCTTTGTCTGCAATATATATTAACAACACCTTATGCAAGGATCCCAAACTAATTTCAGAGTTTGTCAGCTCCTTTTATGAAAAACTGTATCAGTCTAACTTTAATTATGACTTTTGTAAATCATTTACTAATGAAATTCAAGATTTTATTCTGTTAATTAGTAATGATTTTAAAAATCTTTGTGAAACCGACCTTAAGAAGGAGGAATTACTCTCAGCTCTTCAATATATGAAAAAGGGTAAAAGTCCGGGTCCAGATGGGCTTTCAATTTAATTTTACCAACACTTTTGGAAGGTATTGGAAGATCCCCTTTTCTTATTGTTTAATGAATGTATTAAAAAAAAAGGATTTGGTCACAACTATGAAACAAGGATTAATCTCCCTGATTCCTAAACCAGATAAAGATGCCCAAAATATAGATAATTGGAGACCTATTACTCTATTAAATATAGACTATAAATTGTTTGCTTTAGTGTATGCAAAAAGATTAAAATCAGGATTAAATGAAATCATTAATGAGACTCAAACAGGTTTCATGAAAAATAGACACATTAGTAATATCATACGCCTTATAATTGACCTTTTAGACTATTTTGATCAAATTGATTCAGGGGCTCTTATTGTGTTGTTAGATTTTTGTAAAGTCTTTGACACCATCGAACACGGATTCTTACTTCACTCACTGAAAACTTTTGGTTTTGGCAATAACTTTATTGATATTATAGAAATGTTTTATAAAGATATTAATAGCTCTATTATTCTTAATATGGGAACCTCTAAAAGATTTGGGATCCATCGTGGCATACGCCAAGGCTGTCCAATCTCTCCCTTTCTATTTTTATTAGTGGCTGAACTTCTCTCTATTCACGTTTTGAATAATCACAACATTCTGGGACTTAAAATATTTGATAGAGAAATTAAAATTTCTCAATTGGCAGATGATACTGCTTTATTTTTGAGAGATAAATCGTAAGTTAAAACAGCCCTGGATTGTATTTCCAAATTTTCCAAATCCTCTGGCTTAATGTTAAATCTAAATAAATGCGAAATATTATTTTTACACGATTCTATAGATATAATTGTTGACAACATTCCAGTAAAGGATTCTGTTAAATACCTGGGAATTCATATCTCTAAAAATAAACATACACGTGAACAACTGAATTTTATGCCTAAAATTAAAAAAAAAAAAAAAAATCAGTCTGCTTTGAGCGCGCTGAGGAGAGGTAAGCAGTTAGGGATGCTCTGTCTATATAAAGTGTTAAAAGTTTGCCGAAGTTGGATTGAGTACATGAAATCCAATTATATGTCTGTAAAGAGTGTTTGAAATGTGTTAGGATGTGTTTTATGCATGGATGGATTGGATTTAACAGTTTTATTTCCAAGTACAGTGGTTTGGGTGTATGTGTGTGTGCGTCGTTTAAATGCGGTGATTTTGACCAATTAATTATTTCACATAAGCAACATTTGCATGCTGTATTCTGTTTGTCCCATGCAGGTATGATTCATATTTGTTCTATCTTCCATTGTGTTAATTTTGTTGTTGTCTCTAATTCATGTTGGATTAAAATTAGCTACTGGAGGATAAACTGTTTAGATGAATGTTAGTTACAATTTTGCCTAAATATTGTCTGTAACTTATTTTCATTCATTTTATTTTTGATTTGAACATTTAATATCATTGTGATGCTTGTGAGTCTGCTTTGAGCGCGCTGAGGAGAGGTGACAAAATCACATAAGCAACATTTGCATGCTGTATTCTGTTTGTCCCATGCAGCGCCATCTATATGTTCCCCAACCAACAGCAGCAAAAATAACAAATAAACTCTCCAAATCAGCAGCAGTTCTCGTTGTCCAGCATCTTCTCTCAATAGCATAACACAACGCAGATAACTACAGTGGTCAAAATTGGGCCAGTTACACATTATTGGGTATATCACTCATCACTCATAAAATCGTGTAAACATGTATAACGTTTTCATCCTGTGGCTATACTTTTGAAACAATTTGTATTTTAGCACTCATGGATTGGCCCCATTCACTTCCACTGTAGATGTCTTTCTGTGTTTTATAAAAACAAGAAGTGAGTCAGAATTATTTTCCGTTGTAATAAAAATTATGCCGCAAATGCTGTTGACTGAGCTAAACGTATATTGAACCTAAAATATTCCTTTAAAATAAATAATCTTAAAAATTACAAAATACCAAAACCACAAAAAAAATTCAAGCTTGCACAGCTTTTCAACATATACACTGACAGTTCCTGAAACTACTGGAATTCTAAAATTAATGATTAATTAAAATCTATTAACTCAACTACAGTAGTTTTCAGGGGCCTTTGAATATTGACTTGTAGATGGACAAATGGGGACCTAGAAGTCAAAAAGGTTGAGAACCACTGATGTACCTTTGACTCTCAAGTCAGTGTAAAAGCAGGGTCGGTTTAAATTAAAAAACAAACGGGGCAGAATCAGATCCTCCGGTAATGCACTAGCACCATTTAAGTGGAAAATGACTGTGAAAGAGGATTTAACTGTCGAAATGTGTGGTTGGAATAGGGAGGGGAAAGAAATTAAGTGAATCTGCCCCAGTTAGGGGCAGCTCTCAAAGGTAGATCCAGCACCCTGCCTCCTCTCCTCTGTGCCCTTCTCCTTACCTCCCTCACTCCATTCCATCTATGCCCCAACCTCGGCTCCCACTTCTTCCCCCTCAGGCTATCTGCCTTTTCATGCATCTAGGCCAGAGGCACCTGGCACAACTCTTCAAACACACGACAACAGGAATAGCAGCACCAGGAAACTGGGAGATAGAGGAAAGCACATCGGGAGTAATGGGGTGGAAAAAAAGTTGGAACTCTGGAAGTCCCCAGCAGCATGGCAGAGCTTGAAACTGTCAGCCTCAGCAGAGGGGAAAGTCTACCTTTCTTGTGGTCATGTGTTTAATTGATGACACAGATTTCAGACAATTTCCCAGAATCATCACAACTAAATGATTCTCTTATCAAAACAGAACATTGTTGCTTTCTGGATCCCTCCTCCTGTTTCTTTCTCTCATTTGATCTGTTCTTTCTCTGTCTCTTGTGCTTGCCTCCTTCCCCAGGCCCCTTAAAAACATTTCTCAATCATCCTCTATGAAAGCTAGTGACAAGCCAGAGCAGAGAGAGCAAAAACTTCTAAGAGTAGAGGAATCAGAATCAAATTGTCTCTCTTTCTCTTCTCTCTCTGTATATCCCTCAATCGAACATTGTGGTGAGCCCTCAGTCTCCAGAGAAAGTTTAATAAAGGCAACAGTTACAGAGGCGTTTCACTCCGTCTGGCAGACTGTGTCTTGGAGTTTAACACATGTAATCTGACACGTGCACCCCCAAACATCCCTGAAGAAAGAGAAAAAGAGACTGATGTGGTCTGTAAAGGGATAAAGGATGGAGATGGATATGAAGATGTGCTTCATTCACTTCATTCTGATTATGATAAAGTACATACTTGTGAGTATATTATTAAAGTGTACACCAATATTGGGTGTCATGATACCACAGACTACTTGTAACGAGTTGTGGTGGTGTAGTGGGCTAAAGCACATAACTGTTAATCAGAAGGTCACTGGTTCGATCCCCACGGCCACCACCATTGTGTCCTTGAGCAAGGCACTTAACTCCAGGTTGCTCCAGGGGAATTGTCCCTATAATAAGTGCACAGTAAGTTGCTATGGATAAAAGCATCTTCCAAATGCATAAATGTAAATGTAGCACACTGTTTATTTTTAACCTATTTGTATTTAGTTTTTTATTTAGGAATAATAATTTTTTTCTGTTTTTCTGTTTCTCTATTTTTATGTAGAGGAAAAAAAATATATTTTAATTTTCTTTAGAGCTGCTTTTCAACAACTGGTATTGTAAAAAAAAAAAAAAAAAAAAAAAAAAGAAAAGTGCTATAAAAATATCTCTCTTCTGTTGAACATAAAGAGGTCCAAGCTGCACTCAATAACGTTTTTTTCCACTATCGGGCGAGGGCGAGCCAATGCTATCAACTGGCCAGCCGATTAACTATTAACTATTTAGCCCTTTTGGTGAATTACACCTGCAGATTCCTAAAACTTTATTTCCAGGTTTAATTTATATTTTGAAAAGACTATTTTAATCCCATGATGTCAGTTTATGTTGTCTCCTTTAATCGTTTAATTTCATTTTGAGTGTGACCATGGTTTAATGCACCCTGCACCTGTATACTGGGTTGGAAATCTCAAGTGCACATATGTGATAGTATGCAAATTAGGAGGTAGTCCCTGTTTAGATTCCTTTCTTTTCTTGTTCTTTTTAACTTTTTATGTAGGTACACTATGAGAAGAGAGTGTGCCTGGTGTTTGCGCATATACTTGTGAGTGTTAACATGAAGTGTTTATGTAAAAATAGCAGTAAATATGGGTTATGTCCTGGGAGGGGTCCTTCTCTCAGACTAGATGGACAAGCTCTCAGCTGTCAGTCTGTTTCTCTTTGCTCTGAAGTTAACATTTTTGTGGGGAAGAACACCTAGTAGCATTTCCTCAAATCTCCCACTCTCTCACAGGCATAACAAACAGACAACACACCAGTGTGCCACAAAACTACACGTTAAACACACCAGAAACCAATACTGATGTCACTATCTGGTACCATAATGGACATCTACTATATATCATCACAACACATATTACACAGCCTAAATTTAAAGAACCCTGTAGCAGCAAGTGTGCTTTTTAAACAAAAAAGACTAAAATTTTAATACTATCAGTGCTCTTCTTTCAAGCAGTGTTTCTTCTTTTATTCTGTCAAATTCTTGTCATATTCTGACAAGGTTTGGCTTCGCTAGAGACCTGGCGCTTGCTCACTCACTCGGCAACCATTGCCATGGAAAGGAGCCAAAATGGGGCTAATAAGAGCTGAATGAGAAAGATGATGTTCCAGTAGGGTCTTCTTGAGGGAGTGGTCTCTCTCGTCACAAACATTAGGCTCTTTGAATGCATGACACAACCCAAAAGTAGAAGAGATAGGAATGAAAAAGAAAGAGAGGAAGATAGCAAGAGTCAGGCAAAGGGAAAACAGTGAGTATTTGTGAAATGAGAGAGAGTTGTGGGAGGAACAATGTCAGAGAAAGGGAACAATGCAAAAAGAAATCACTAACAGCAAAGATGTTGTTAAGATGCTCCTACAAATCAACATTCAAATAAAGTGTAAGAAGTAAATTATTTAATAAAGAGACAAATTTGTTTTTTGTTTTGTTTGTTTATCTTATTACACTAACAAAATTGTTTTGATTCCAACAGAGATAGTTTGACAGACATGTCATAATCTGTCTGTCATCATAACTGAAATCAGTGCTTGACAACTAGGGCATCTAGGGTTAGGGTTCAGGAAAGAGTAGATGATTTATTACCATGGTATGCAGTCCAGACAAACTTTTTTTAAAGAAATAGTTCACAGAACAATTTTAATTCTCTCATTGCTTACTCTCATGCCATCCCAGATGTGTATATCTCTCTTTCTTCTGTTAAACAAACAATGATTTTTAGAAAGTTATTTCAGCTCTGTAGATCCTCACAATGCAAGTGAATCTGTATGTAAATTTTGAAGCTCCAAAAGCATATAAAGGCAGCAAAGACTTTGGTTATATAAATGTCTTCAGAAGCGATATGATAGATGCAGGTGAGAAACAGATCAATATTTAAGACCTTTTTTACTATCAAATTCCACTTTCACACTTTTCTTTTTTTGTTTTTGGTTATTCTCATTCTTCATGCATATCGCCACCTACTGGGCAATTTGTAGTAAAAAGGGACTTCAATGTTGATCTGTGTCTCACCCACACCTATCATATCACTTCTGAACATATGGATTTAACCACTGGAGTCCCATTCCCATACACTTGCATTGTATGGACCTACAGATCTGAAATGTTCTTCTAAAAATCTTAATTTGTGTTCAGCTGAAGAAAAAAAGTCATACATATCTGGGATGGCATGAGGGTGAGTAAATGATGAGAGAATTAAAATTTTATGTTGAACTATCCCTTTAATAAGGCTCTATGTTAAAGAAGGAGGCCACTTATAATGTTAGCAGTTAATACACATTTGCATATTGAAACATCCGCTGCAGGGGCACTGTCATGTCAATTATTGCTTCCAACAGCCTACATCCTTCAGTAAGAGACTCTTTGCAACATCTTTATTATATTGTGACAGAATCATACAACAATCAGCACTGAAATGCACCACATCAGAATGATGAATTATGATATATGTTGAAAATATACTTCAGCCACTTATTTCAAGATTAAGTCCCTACAGCAAAAGGTTTGATAAACTTTCCTTATTTTACTCTTAGTTCGTTTTTGCGGTGTTGGAAATAACAGTATCTTGCTTTCTCCTCATTACATCATCGTAACTGGGCAAGCCAAGTTTCTACAATCCAGCAGATGTCACCTATGTGCAAACTAGTACAGTCATTTTTGAAGCATTCATCTATGTGACATCACAAAGTTGCTTTCAAAATTAGTCATTTTTGCAGATCAATCTCTTTCATCTTGCACTATTAAAGAAAATTTGATTACTCATATGACCCCTTCAAAACATTCTGAATTTTAACCTAAATATTTCTTAGGCATATTTCATACTCATGATAAAGTACAGTGTGAAATGCAAACAGTACAGAGGAATGAAATATGGAGATAAACAGATAGATTCAGCTAAATCAGTGTTTCCCAACTACTGTGCCGTGACACATAGTGTGCAGTGAATGATTGTCTGGTGTGCCATCAAATGATCAAATTCCACAAAATAAATAAATGCATGAAAAAAATTATAATTTCAGGGATCCGAACTCCTCACCTTTCGGAGAAATTCACCATTTTGAAACCATAATCGGTCACTTTTGTGATTATAAAGAGCAATGATTAATGTGCAAAAGTGAGTGATATTTATACGCATTAAGGGTTTTTCACATCACTCGTGTCAGCGCAGCAGAATACTGAAGTCTATGAAGTGACGTCACTTTACACCAAAGTGTTTTTCACACACGTTTTTGCTTCACCAATAATGTCTTTGAGAGTACTTAGCAACAAATATTTAAAAACTGTCCAAATTTCTTTTAATTAAACATTACCTTATTGTTTACAAATATCAGAGACCCCAGTAATTGAACTAATTTAAATTCACCAAGAAAACGCTTCAGCCTAAACATAAACAAGTCCTTTTTATTATTTTCTGCTATCAAAGCAACTGCAAGCTTTTTTCTCTCTTTTAAATACATGTTTTCAATGTTTATTGTGCACACCTCCCGCTTTTTTATGGCAAACTTGTAAAATCGCCCCTCTGTGACGCTTTCTCCAACCCTTGTCACGTGGAGTGCAATGCAGTGCTTGACGCTGATTTCAGCCTCCAGAACCAAATTAAAACTGCCACGAAAAGTCGTCTGTCCGAGGCAAAGACACAAAATCTAATGTAATTGCCTACGCATCAGTCTTCCTTGATGTGTTTGATTACACACAGGCGAGCATCCAGTTAATGTCGAAGCAGATGTGTTTTGTTCATATTTTAATCTTATATGTTTTTTGTAATATTGCGTTGTTCATATTTTAGTGGCCTCCGCTGTCACTGCGGGGGAAAAATGTTCATCTGCTTCATGTGGTGTCTCTGTTGTTCATCTGTTCTCTTCATAAATAAATAAATGGATAATCTGCTATATGCTCATGATTAAAAATGAAAATGTGAACGAAAATAAAAGCTATTAAATGTCATCATTAAAATCTGAAAATTAAAATGACTGGTAATAATAGATTGTGGCGGAATTTTTATGACTCTGTTCGTCTAAATGACAGACAATGAGAAAGTCTAACGCAATGTGATTTTTATTTATTTATTTATTCATTTTCTATAGCCGAATTTCAAACATTAGAAGTAAACACACTACTAAGACGGACAGAAAACATGGACAAGTTCTTGAAAAGGAAAAATATTGAAGATGTTTAGCCTGTGTGGGATAGTGGTGTGCCATATCATTTTTAAAAAGTGTAAAAATTTAAAAGTGTTTTAAAAGGTTGGGAAACACTGAGCTAAATAAACAACAGAGTAAGAGTCTTCCACGAATCTCCCAGACCCTTACACTTATCTGAGGAGGGTGGTCTTTCTTTGTTCTGTGAGGGTCTTGATATGGCTCCATCAGATGTAGATTCCTCTCAGGCCCCCGAACTCAAATGCCTGTCTGAAAACCTACCTCTTGTTGACGGGGGTTTCACAGAACTGGCGGCTGGCAAGGGACACACACATTTGTCTGAGAGAACCACATTCATATTAATGTATGTGAGTAAACAAGACACTCAAATTCTCAGGACTCCTTGCTTACAAACAGACACACACCAACCACAACATAAAGTGTCACAAAAAGATAGGTTATATAAGAGGAAAGTCAAAATCCTTAAAAACAGCTCACTAATACATGAGCGAATCTACACCCACACTAGTGGTGCCTTTGGCAACCACATAGTTCACCTGCCTAGAAACGGCTTTGTTAGGGTGTTGGTGGCCAAGGCATTGCTTTGTGGTTGCTAGAGTTTTCTGGGTAGTTGCTTAATGGTTCAGGTCAAAAGACACTACTCCAAAGCCTTTGTCATATTCCTCTGCACCATGTTGCTGAAGTAATAAGGTAAAGTAGTCATTGATGTGTTGTTGTGGAGGCAGTCAGATGCAAATGTCTACCACAGTGTGACATCTTAATGTTAAGAAAGTAGAGAACAAGTCATTTTGGCAACTTGGTTTCAACAAATGCTATTTTTGCAGTGAAGATTAAAGTTTGAGTTCTGAAACTTACTGTATGTTTTTATAGTCAATGACGTTAAGTTAAAATATCAAAGAAATACAGGTATATGTTAAAATATTTTTAAATATCAAGAAAAATTGATATTACCCCTTTAAGGGATCCTTTTTTGTAAATATCATTTTAAAACATTTACATATATATATATATATATATATATATTAATAATTTGCTGAAATACCTATATATATATATATATATATATATATATATATATTTTTTTTTTTTTTTTTTTTTTTTTTGTTGTTTTTTTTTGTTTTTTGTTTTTTGTGAAATGGATTTACCTTACCTGTGTGTGGAGTGATGTCACAAGCACTATAGAGAAATAGTGTAGTTGTAATTTTTATTTAGATAATTTCTTTTATCATCCATCTAAAGTTTTGGTATTTACTTAAACATCAACATTGTGTCGAAGAAGCGACACTAGGGGTCCCTATTCAATCACGCCATGCGCTGAACTGTGAGCTGCTGATGCAGGTACGGGCAGGCAGTAGCGTGACAAAGTGACAGGCTGCATCAGACTGCACATACCCTTCTCCAACGCCCCATAAAATCATCATAAACTTTTTAGGTTCCCAGCACCCCGAAGGGGGGAACAAAGCGATGTGCCAAGAATGGGAACAGGCTGCACCAGCCACGCCTTTTCTCTCTCAATGTTTCTCACATAGAGTAAAAGCAGCTGGGGCAATCTTAATGCTATTACACGCATCGGGGAAGGCGTTCTTTTCCAACTCCTATTCTTTAAGGGGGGAAAGAGCCCGCGGAGACCACTACCTGCCCAGACTGGGGGGAGGTAAAGAGTGGCAGAATACGTCAAATGGGTTTTAAGGCCACATGTGGGAATGGCGCGGTGGTAGATCCTACCTGCTACAAACACAGCGACCGGGGGACTGCCCAAGGGAGACACAGGTCCGACTGTAGGGGGACCGTACCACGGAAAATACACACAGGGGGATTAATCCACATAAGGGCCCACCCTGTGGAGCACCTATTCCAGTATAGAGTAGTTTTTGTACCAGTAGTGGGTCTGGTCAGGGAATTCCTCCACTGAATTCGAGGTCATCCAGGGAGCCGAGTTAGTGGGATCTCCTGAGATAAGAGTGCACGTTATCACCTTAGAGGAGGGGAAAGACACTAGGTGCAAGAGGTACACCCAGTCAGTTGTTCCGCGTTACTGAGTTCTACCGGCTCGGACCTGAGAAAACATGGGACGAGACCGACTCAACCCTGAGATTGTAAAATTTCGTAAAGATATAGGGTGTTGCCCAGCCTGCTGCTCTACATATGTCTGATAGGGTGTGCTGTTGGCCAGTGCCCACGAGGATGCCACACTTCTTGTCGAGTGTGCTCGAACCCGCAAGGGGGAGGGCATGGCCTGGGTCTGATAGGCCAATGCAATGGCATCACCAACCCAGTTGGAAAGCCTCTGTTTGGAGACAGCGTTCCCTTTCCCCGGTCCACCAAAGCAGACGAAGAGCTGCTCAGAACATCTAAAGCTCTGCGTGTGGTCCACATATGTATGCAAAGCACGCACTGGACATAGCAACGAAAAGGTTAGGTCTGCCTCCTCCCAGGGCAATGCTTGCAGGTTCAATACTTGGTCCCTGAAGGGGGTCATAAGAACCTTGGGCACGTAGCCCGGTTGCGGTCTTAGGACAAAATGAGTGTCTGCCGGACTGAACTCCAGCCAGGTGTCGCTGACAGAGAACGCTTGCAGGTCCCCAACCCTCCTGATGGAAGCAAGTGCGATCAGGAGGGCCGTCTTCAAGGAGAGGGCTTTGAGCTTGACTGATTCTAGCAGCTCGATGGAGGGTCTCTGAAGGTCAGAAAGGACCACTGTGAGATCCCAGGAGGGGAACAGGCTTGGCCAGGGAGGGTTCAACCATGCTTACCCAAGGACTTGCCGTCCACTGCGTCGTGGTGGGTCGCAATAGTGGCTACACACACCTTCAAGGTGGAGGGGGACAGTCTCCTGCAGAAATGAGAACACTGACCTGACTGCACACATCTGCGGGAGGAACACCAATTCTCGAAAAAGTGCCACTTTAGGGTGTAAAGTTTCCTGGTAGAGGGAGCTCTGGCTTGGTTGGTTGTGTCTACGACAGCAGGTGGTAGGCCACTTAGATCTTCCACATACTGTCCAGGGGCCAGATGTGGAGGTTCCAGAGGTATGAGCATGGATGCCATAGGGTGCCCCGTCCCTGAGAAAGAAGGTCCTTCCTCAGGGGAATTCACTAGGCAGGGACTGTCGCAAGGAGCGTGAGATCTGAGAACCAAGTCCATGTGGGCCATTAGGGGGCCACCAGAGTAGGCTCACTGGGGGAAATGCGTACTTGTGCAGCCCTCGGGGCCAGCTGTGTGCCAGCGCAACTGGCCTGAGGGGAGCCTCCTTTAGGGAGTATCAGAGCGGGCAATGGGAGGTCTCTTGGTAAGCAAATAGGTCTATCTGTGTTGTGCTTTGCTGAACCGCTCCCAAATCAGCTGGGCCATCTGGGGGTGGAGCCTCCACTCTCTGCTGAGCATACCTTGTCGTGACAGCATGTCCACTGCTGTTTTGAGGTTGCCTGGGATGTGAGTGGTGATGCAGGAGAGTTGTGACATATGACGAGAGCGCACGCCACCTTGGAGATTTATGTACGCTACCGTTGCGGTGCTGTCTGAATGGATCAAGACGTGCTTTCCCCATATCAGCAGGAGAAACCTCCACAGGGCATGGAATACAGCCAGCAACTCTAGGCAGTTGATGTGCCAATGCAGCAGGGGCCCTCTCCAGGAGCCAGTGGCTGCGTGCCCATTGCAAACGGTGCCCCAACCCTGTTTGGAGGTGTCTGTGGTGACCAGAATGTGTCAGGACACCTGCTTTAGGGAGTCCTGTCTGCAGAAAACAGAGGTCTGTCCAGGGGTTGAAAGTCTGGCGGCAGGTGGGGGTGATGAACACATGGTGCATGCCGCGGTGCCATGCCCTCTCGGGACTCGAATCTGGAGCCAGTGCTAATGCGGTCTCATATGCATCAACCCCAGTGGCACAACCGCAGCAGAGGATGCCATATGCCCCAGGAGCCTCTGGAATTGTTTTAGAGGATCCACTGTTCCTGGCTTGAACAAGGTGAGGCATTTCAGCACTGACTGCGCATGCTCGTTGGTGAGGTGCACTGTCATTGAGACAGAGTCTAACTCCATGTCGAGAAAAGAGATGCTCTGAACCGGGGCAAGCTTGCTCTTTTCCCAGTTGACCTGAAGCCCTAGATGGCTGAGGTGCCTGAGCACCTGAACCCTGTGGGCGCATAGTAACTCTCGGGAGTGGGCTAGGATGAGCCAGTTGTCATGGTAATTGAGTATGCAGATGCCCACTTCCCTTAGCGGGGCAAGGGCTGCCTCTGCGACCTTCGTGAAGATGTGAGGGGACAGGGACATGCTGAAGGGGAGGACCTTGTTCTGATATGCCTGGCCGTCGAACACGAACTGTAGAGAGGGTCGTGTTGAGGCAAGATAGAGACGTGGAAGTACACGTCCTTCAGGTCTACCGCTACGAACCAATTTTGATGCCGGAAAACAAGCAAGTTAGAATGTGTCTTTGAGTGAGTATTTTGAACGGGAGTGGCCCGGTTGAAAACTTGCAAGTTCCAGATCGGACGTAAACTGAAGATTCTCCTCCTGGCCCTCCACCGGGGGACGGAGTGGTCTGTCTACCATCTCTGGAGAAAACATCTCGTTCCCTGGGTCATCCGTCTCAGGAACGCTTGGTCAGCCTCAGACCGGGCGTGCCGACTTGAAGGTGACAATCCAGTCGAGTCTTCCATGTCAGATGCTGGAACACTCTCCGATGCAGCGGCGAACTCATCATCCAGCTCGGGGGGCTCGAGGGAGTAAGCAGACTGACCGTGAGGCGAGCCGCTCTCACCTTGAGCCTGGACGGAAGTCAACGAGCGTGCCAGGGGGTGGGTGGTTTGTGGGGATCTACCCGATGAAACCGAGCCCACTGTCATCCCCAAATCGCCTCCATTGCCAGCCGGGTCATCCTCAATCCCGTGGGAAGAAGGAGCGACGAGGGGGGGTGGCTGGAGTGGCATTCCTCTTTAAGAAGGAAAGCCGCGACCGCAACATTGTCATAGTGAGGTTCTCACAGTGAGAACACGAACCATCCACAAATGCTGCCTCAGTGTGATCGCTGCCCAGATACATGAGGCAGTGTCTGTTACCGTCAGGAGCAGAGAGAAATCGACCGCATCCAGGAACTACACAGGGGCGGAAGGGCAACTTTATAAAGACGCGTCCTGAAAAGGACGTTCAACGACACTGTGTATTGCTCTTTTATAGAAAATAAACTCTTTTAAGAAATATTCTCTTTTTGAAGCGCTGTCGAAGCGCCCAGGGGCAAAGCTACACAAGGAAAAAGCTACTGATATGCGCCAAAGATCCAACAGCATACGCTCTATAGAGATGAGTGGAACAGTAAGTGACTGCAGATCGCTAATCACACTACCACTCAACTCCGAAGAAAAAATCAGAATGGCACATGCATGATTCCCTCCCTTTATACCTCTATGTAAGGATGAGGGACATAAAATTCAGTAGTGACAGTAAATTCTGTCTGACAAAATCACATTGGCCTTTTCTCAAGTTCAGAGATGCGCTAGGCTCTCAAGAGAGGCCCCTAGTGTTGCTTCGACACTAGTGAGCAACAAACGGGGAATGAAAATTCTCTCATCATTAACTCACCTTCGTGCCATCCCAGATGTGTATGACTTTCTTTCATCTGCTGAATACAAACAAAGCTTTTAGAAGAGTATTTTAGGTCTGTTGGTCCATACATTGCAAGTGAATGTCCAAAGGTCCAAAAAGCAGATAAATGCTGCATAAAAGTAGGGGTTGGGGAGTAACGGAATACATGTAATGGGATCATGTATTTATAATACAAAATATAAGTAACTGTATTCCACTACAGTTGCACGTTTGAATAATTGGATACAGTTACATTCCAAAAGTATTTTGATTACTGAAGCGATTACTTTGCATTCTATTTTCATTTGTTTCATTTAATATTTAGTCCTTTCAGATGGAAAACATTTATACATATAAATTATGAGATCCAAAGTGCATTTGAACAGTGGTGAAACACTTTCTCATGATGTGTTACATTCATACAAGCAGACAGAGAAATAAGTTTGAAGCAGAAAAATTAATTGTCAGCTTTACGCTAAGCTAAAATGCTATTTCTAGCCATTTTACATGCACGTTACCAGGCACAATCATATTTTCTTATGTTGGATCATAATTTAATTTTTCTAGTAAGACCTTTAATATTAGGGCAAAAATTGTATTCTTGTATTGTTTTCCTGTAAAAATATCTAAAAATCCTTAAAACAAGATCAGTTTGATTCATCTTTTTTTAGAAATGACACTGCATAAGATGCTTAGGTTTTTCAGAGAATGTATTATAACGTGTATTTTGTCATACTGTACTGGCAGAGTTTTTATAGTCAAAACAAGTGAAAATATCTACCAGTGCTGAAGAAGTAATCCAAAGTATTTAGAATATGTTACTGACCTTGAGTAATCTAACGGAATATGTTACAAATTACATTTTACAGCATGTATTCTGTAATCTGTAGTGGAATACATTTCAAACGGAACCCTCTCAACCCTGTCCATAAGACTCCAGTGATTAAATCCATACCTTCAAAAGTGATATTATACGTATGGGTAAGAAACAGATCAATATTTAGGTCCTTTTTTTTTACTATAAAGCTCCACCTTTCACTTTCAGATGTGCGCCACTAGTGGCCTTTAGATTTGAAAGTGAAAGTAGAGGTTTATAGTAAAAAAGGAATTTAATATTGATCTTTTTCTCAACCACACCAATTATATCACTTCTGAAGATATGGATTTAACCACTGGAGTCTTATGGATTCATTTTGTTCTGCCTTTATGTGCTGGCCACCATTCACGTCCATTGAAAGGACCAACAGAGTAGAAATATTCTTCACAAAATCTTTGTTTGTGTTCTGCTGAAGAAAGAAAGTCAGACACATCTGGGATGGCATAAGGATGAGAAAATGATGAGAGAATTTGCATTTTTGAATGAACTATCCTTTTAATATTTAAGTTTACTTTAGGTAAATAGTTAGCTAGGAGAAGATTCTATTAGATTGTGTCATATAGCAGATAGTGTAAAGTATATTACAATATTTAGTGTATTAAAATAGTTTAACAGAACTGTTCATTGCTGGTTTTATTTTGTTTATTTTCAGAATACTTTCCATCAAATGTACACCACATTTAAATAAATAAAAAACTTTGATTAATTTATTTCCATTGTCTCACAATGTTGCCTCTAAGCAACATTCCTAAAATAATTATATTGAATTAGAATTTGTTTTTGACTTTAGCAATGAGGTCCATTAGTTGCAAGAAAAGCTATATAAATTTTTTTTTTGACAATGATTTCATAATGCGTGCAATAGCGATTTTGATTATTGGATATCGTTTGGGTCCCTCTTTCATTATATCGTGAGCAGGGGTGGAAAGAGTACTGAAAATAATCCTCAAGTGAAAGTACTGTTACTTCTTATAAAAATTAGTAGAGTATCTGAACGGGAGTGGCCCAATGATATGAGTAGAGTAAACAAACCTGTCCAAAAAACTACTCAAGAAAGAGTAAAAAAGTAGCTCATTTAAAAGTACTCATGAGTAGTGAGTATTGAGTACTGAGTAGCAAAATCTATGACTCAATTTAAAAATGTAGCACACATTCCCTTTTATGGCTGTTTGTCAGAAAGAATTAAAAATATAGCTATTTTATAGGTGTTTGTGACTGACAACTTTTAAAATATATCCCTTATCTATGATACTGTAAACACTACATGAATCTGATTTTTTTTTTAAAATAAACAAAAGGGTGACATGATTACAGAAATGAAAAGATAAAAAATATTGTGGCACGGTGGAGGGCGGGACCGGGGCGTGATTACGCACACCCGGTCCCGTATTAGGCTAATTAAGCCGTCAAGAGGGATAAAGGCCACTCGACGGCGATGCGGGAGAGAGAGATCGTTCACGGACATGTCAGTTGTCTTAAGTGTTTGTATTTTGAGTTTTCCATTAAACCTTCAGTTATATGTCAAGCCGGTTTCTCGCCTCTTCCTTGCCCGTGAACATGAACTGTTTTACAAATAAATTTTCAATATCATAATGTATGAAACAATTACATTAAAATAAGTTTACTTAATGCTTAATTTAAAGGGATAGTTCACACAAAAATGTAAATTCTCTCATTATTTAGTCACCCTTATTCTTTTCTATCCTTTCTTTCATCAGCAGAACACAAATTACGATTTTTAGAAGAATATTTCAGCTCTTTTGGTCCATATAATGCAAGTGAATGGGTGCCAAAATTTTGAAGCTCCAAAAATTACATAAATCAGCATAAAAGTAGCCTAATCCATGTGTCTCCAGTGGTTAAATCCATGACTTCAGAAGATATATGATAGGTTGGGTGAGAAACAGATCGATATTTAAGTCCATTTTTGCTAGAAATTCTCCTACCTGCTCAGTCAATCTCCAATTTAACTTTCACTTTCTTCTTCTTTTGTTTTTGGTGATATTCTTCATGAGTATCGCCATCTACTGGGCAGGGAGAAGAAATGAATACAATCTCTACATCAGGTTGTCAGTATTATAAAAAAAAAACTAACAATATTATTACAAATATTATTATTAAATGTATTATATTACATTAATATTTTTAAAGCTACTCAAGTTATTCAGACAAAAGTAGTGTGGTTTTCTCATTTCCTTGTTGTTTGATTAATAGCCTTTAAATGACATAGCCTTCTAGACAATTCGGTTACACGTACACTTCCAAAAGTCCAACATTTGATATGCCCAACAACATATGTTCATTTTAGACCAAACCGACTGCGTTTACATTAATGCCTCATCAAGACGGACATTGTATTTGATAATTTAGGCACGTACTCACATTAGTGAACAAACATTAGTGCCTGTCAATCAAACAGCACGCAGCTACAGTGTTTGTCTTGTTATCGTGATCGATGTAATGATTATCCCTGTTCTAGATGTAGATCAGAGGCTACGTATAGAAAATTACTCAAACGTTTATCATCGATATCGCAGACATCTCTCTTTTTTTTCAGATAAACATCAAGATTGTTTTATCGCCCAGCCCTATTGATAACATTGCCTTAATCTCTCACATCAATCCAATAATCTCAGTGATAGATAGCTAAATTACAGGCTACATTATAGACACAGAATCTAGTAAGCAGAAATATGAAATTTATCTCAATATGTTTCTTCAAATTAGAGGCAGGATTAATGCTGATATCTGGCTTGAGCAAGTTAAAGTCATATGACACATTCAAGCAATTGGTCTTGCAAAAAAACCTTTCAGGTGCAGCTGTGATATTCAGGTGTTGAACTGTGCTTGAGGATTCCATAACAGATGGCGCCAAATATGCAGCAGCCATTTTTTATGTGTGATTTGATTGGATGGAAGTCACCAGACTCTTCCAAGCCAATCATGTTGATAGATAAAAATTAAATCAGGACAGGGAAGTAGTGAACAAAGACAGTGGGAAAATAGTGCAGTAAAAGTACAGTTACAGCACTTAAAATGTACTCAAGTAAAAGTAAATTTTAGTAATAGTTTAGTAATAGTGTAAAGTTAATTATAGTAATATGAGTATTTGTAGTTCGTTACTTTACACCCCTGATCGTAAGTCTACATTTCACATATTTTATTGTTCATCGCAAAGTCAGAGCACAGAAGTAACTTTCAAATTCAGAGACCTAGTAATATGACAGAGATATTCAGTAGGAGTCAGGTTTACGTCTGTGAGTGTCTAAAAGTGCTCAGGTGTTTGCGACTGATGAAGAGGTGTGAGGGTAAGGTCAAAGGTCAAAAGGAGTGGGGATTGGGAAGAATGAGTGATGATGGGGTCGAACAGGGCAGAGTGACAGAAGCTTCAAACAGAAAGAATGAGAGATGCGAAAAGAGAGGAGACAAATTAATCACCAAGACAAAAGAGACCTACTGAACGCAGCTTTTAGAGAACGATAGCGCACACATACACACACTTCTGCCTCACCATCTATCCATCCATCCATAGTTTTCAGATGGATGAGAGATGATTTCATATCATGAAATGATGACTCTTTCTGGTCTGCGGCCTTACACAGTCTCAGCTCTCATTAGTATTGATCACAGAGTAAAACTGCAATGAAATGCACTGAATAACATGTCCTTATTTCAGCATTCTCTTTTCTCCTCCCTCAAACATACTTTACCTCTTATTACACTAACACACACTCCAGATCTCTCCCACACACACAAAGTTGGCAGTATTTCATATGATATGATATAAGCAGGAGGCCCCCAAGTGGTCAGACAGTGAGAGAAAAAAATATAGAAAGAAAATGCGAGGAGCCATAGGAGCAAAATAGAGGAGAACTGAGAAAAGGGAAATGGAGAGAGGAATAAAATGATGAGATAAAGATAGAGATAGAAAATACAGTAGATTAGAATGGAAATACATAGAATTATCCCCAATTAAGAATTGTTATGCAGCTCTTGCCATACGGCAACAGTTCAGTGACCATGGCTGTTAATATCCAAAAAGGCCAAAATAACACTTGAACTATATTCCAAGTCTTCTGAAGCCATACGATAACTTTGTGTGAGACATAGACCAGAATTGTAAAAAATCTTAATCTCAGCCTAATTTTGTGATTAGCTCACATTTGCATCCAAAATTAAAACATGCTGCCTCAGCTTTGGATGTGTGAAGGCCAGATCCTTGCATGCATGAACCAATGTTGTTTTAGTAATGATGACGTTGACACTCTATTTTTTTAGACCAGGGAGGAATAAAGCTTAAAGTGTTAATGTGGATGTGTGTGTATGATGGTGGGTTTGGGTGGTTTATGAGGATATTTTTTTAGGTTACGAACTGGTAATTACAAGGATATTATGCTATAAATGTGGCTTATGAGGACACCTCTAGTGTCCCCATAATTCAAATTGCTTAAAAAACATACTAAACAATGTTTAGTTTTTGGTGAGGTTTAGGTTTAGGGGTAGGGTTAGAGGATAAAATCTATAGTTCCTACAGTATAAAAATCATTATGTCTATGAGGAGTCCTCATAAGGATAGCCGCACCAACATGTGTGTGTGACCGTGCGTGCATGAGTGCATGCATGTTTGTGTCATGTTAACTGTCAGGGGAGGATTGGTGGGACATGATGACCAGGAGGCTGTTGTCACATCGGAGAATGTGACAGAAGAGAAAAATGGCCTGCAAGGAAGATGTGAAGCTATCCCACAAGACACAGCAGCACACTCCAACTGCTGGTATCCTGTATGCCCTAACTCAATATTTGTCTTTCCCTCTGTCTTGGCAAGTCATTTCATCGTGTTCCTTCCATTCCGCTCCCTCCATCCTTTTCTCCTTGCTTTATTCATTCACTAGAGGCTGGTCCATCTTGTCCTACTTGACGTAATTTTAGTTTGTTGGCTCTGAGACTCAAAAAGGTAATCTTCCATGCTTATGAAACCAGTGATTACTAGAGGGATCACAGAGAGATGAAGAAAAAAGGACAAACGAGGAGGAAAAATAGTGTGTTTGCTCAGAACTTCTTCCTATTACTATTTAAATCCAGCTCATATCGACCAATAAGAAATCAATGTACAGTGCTGGGCTCACAAATAATAGTGGACGATCTAAAGCAAAACAGAAATGTGTGAACCCGCACACACCTGAATGGACATGGAATAGATATTTCTGCCATGATATCCATACAATGTTCACAAATTGTTACATGCTTCCCATTAACCCTCATGTTATGTTGAGTTTGAATTCACTACATTTATTTTTGGAGTCCCAGTTCCCCATTTAATTTATTTTAATAAGTTCCACTGTCCTAATCAAAACAGAGGGATAAATATATCCCTCTATTTAACCACAACGTAGGTGTCACAGATCTCCCTGTCTTTCCCTGCTCTTATGCTTCACGCTCCCTTTCCACTTATCACTAATCACCTGCACCTGTCTCTTGTTTCCGTTCCACTCTTTAAATACTCTGTTCTCCCCTCACTCTTGGTCTGGTCTCAATAATCGTTAATCGTTTATCGTATACAGACTCACTCCTTTGTTCCTGTGATCTGGTTATCTCCACGCTCCTTCATTCCTGTGATTTTCCTGTCTCCACGCTCCTTTGTCGATCCTCCTATCTCCACGCTCCTTCGTTCCTGTTAACTTCCTACCTCCACGTTCCTTTGCTCCTTCTAACCCAAGCTCCTCGCTCCTTTTACTCCAGCGGAGATCTCGGAAGCTCAACGATCTCGGAAGCTCAACGATCTCCCAAGCTCCACGCTCATCCAAGCTCCGCGCTCATTCACTCCAGTGACGTCACTCCAAGATCCACGCTCATTCTCCAGCTCCACGCTCATTCACTCCAGTGACGTCACGCCAAGCTCCGCGCTCATTCTCCAGCTCCAAACTCATTCACTCCAGTGACGTCAACCTAAGCTCCACGATCGTCCAAGCTCTGCGCTCATTCTCCAGCTCCACGCTCATTCACTCCAGTGGCGTCACCCCAAGCTCCATGCTTGTCCAAGCTCTGCGCTCATTCTCCAGCTCCACGCTCATTCACTCCAGTGATATCAGCCCAAGCTCCACGCACTTCTGATACTCATCTCCTTCCCTTAACACTCTTATTAAATAAACACAACCTCCGGGTTTAAGACTACTCCTGTGTCAGAGCGCATATGTTACAGAAGACCAGACCTGCACAAGAAATACGGACCAGCACAAGAAATACGGATACCCACATGACCATGGACCTAACAAGTTTATTCATGGAGCTCTTCAGGCAGGATCTTCCCCTCCTGGAATATTCCCTTAAATTCTACCAACTCGCTGTTACAACCGGCTTTGCAGATCCATAACTCAAATCTATCTACGGTATGGGTCTAAATTTCCACAAATTCACAGCTCTTCCGGAGGCAGGCAACCTTTCCCTTTGGACTTTATCGTTACCACTCTGATCCTCCATCTACCCTCCATCTCAGATTTTGCTCAGTTTCCAGTTTTCTCTCCTCTCCTAGAGAGTATTGGCGGTAACTCCAGGCCTTCCACGGCCCCTGTCTGCATGCCTGCCACGGTCAGCGAGCCAGAGCCCATGCCTGCCATGGTCAGCGAGCCAGAGCCCATGCCTGCCACGGTCAGCGAGCCAGAGCCCATGCCTGCCACGGTCAGCGAGCCAGAGCCCATGCCTGCCGCGGTCAGCGAGCCAGCGCCTGTAGCCTCGACCGTCCCAGAGCCAGCGCCTGTAGCCTCGACCGTCCCAGAGCCAGCGCCTGTAGCCTCGACCGTCCCAGAGCCAACGCCTGTAACCTCAACCCCTGTTGGAAAGAGAAGGCAAAGGAAGCGGACATCTTCCTCCCAACTCCCTCCTAAGCCTTCCTCGTCTCCTGAGCCTTCCTCGTCTCCGCCTCCAGAGCTTTCCACAGCTCCGCCTCCAGAGCTTTCCGCAGCTCCACCTCCAGAGCTTTCCGCAGCTCCGCCTCCGGAGCTTTCCACAGCTCCGCCTCCAGAGCTTTCCACAGCTCCGCCTCTCGAGCCTTCCACGGCTCCTCCTCCCAGAGCTCCGCCTCCCGAGCCTCCCACGGCTCCTCCTCCCAGAGCTTCGCCTCACGAGTCTCCCACGGCTTCTCCTCCCAGAGCTCCGCCTCCCGAGCTTCCCAGAGCTCCACCTCCCGAGCTTCCCAGAGCTCCACCTCACCAGCCTTTCACGGCTCCACCTCTCCAGCCTACCAGGGCCTCTCCTCTCAGACCCTCCATGGTCTCGCCTTCCATGGCTCCGCCCCTAGAAGTCTCCATGTTTCCGCCTTCACCAGCTCCGCCCCCAGAGGTCACCATGGCTCCGCCTTCTCCGGGTCCGACCCCAAAGTTCTCCATAGCTCCGCCTCTCACGACTCCGCTCCTACAGTTCTCCACGGCACCGTCTTCCATGGCTCTGCCCCTTGAGTGCTCCTTGAATACGCTCCTTGATCCTCCCATGGCTCCGCCCATAAAGTTCTCTATAGCTCCACCTTCCACGGCTCCGCTCCCAGAATTCTCCGTCACTCAGTCTTCCAAAACTCTGCCTCCTCCAGCTCCGCCCCCAGAGTTCTACATGGCTCCGCCTTCTTCAGATCCGCCCCCAGAGTTCTCCATGGCTCCACCCCTGGAACCTTTTATGGCTCCGCCTTCCACGACTTCGCCCACAGTGTCCTCCTTGGTTCGGCCTTCCACGACACCTCCCTGGCCACCTGACCCGATCCCTGTCCTGAGGCCGCCTCCCAGGCCTCCTGAGCCCTTCTCTGCCCTTAGGCCGCCTCCCTGGCCTCCTGACTCTGTCCTGCGGCCACCTCCCAGGCCTCCTGAGCCATTCTCTGCCCTTAGGCCGTCTCCCTGGCCTCCTGACCCTGCCCTGCGGCCACCTCCCAGGCCTCCAGAGCCATTTTCTGCCCTTTGGCCGTCTCCCTGGCCTCCTGACCCTGCCCTGCGGCCACCTCCCAGGCCTCCTGAGCCATTCTCTGCCCTTAGGCCGCCTCCCTGGCCTCCTGACCCTGTCCTGCGGCCACCTCCCAGGCCTCCTGAACCATTTTCTAACCTTTCTCTTGGGGTCTGTCCTTCTCTGTTTTCCTCCCTTTCTCTTTTCTTTGGGCGCCAGGAGTCGCCCATTTAAAAGGGGGGGGGGGATAATGTCACAGATCTCCCTGTCTTTCCCTGCTCTTATGCTTCACGCTCCCTTTCCACTTATCACTAATCACCTGCACTTGTCTCTTGTTTCCGTTCCACTCTTTAAATACTCTGTTCTCCCCTCACTCTTGGTCTGGTCTCATTAATCGTTAATCGTTTATCGTATACAGACTCACTCCTTCGTTCCTGTGATCTGGTTATCTCCACGCTCCTTCGTTCCTGTGATTTTCCTGTCTCCACGCTCCTTTGTCGATCCTCCTATCTCCACGCTCCTTAGTTCCTATTAACTTCCTATCTCCACGTTCCTTTGCTCCTTCTAACCCAAGCTCCTCGCTCCTTTTACTCCAGCGGAGATCTCGGAAGCTCAACGATCTCGGAAGCTCAACGATCTCCCAAGCTCCACGCTCGTCCAAGCTCCGCGCTCATTCACTCCAGTGACGTCACTCCAAGCTCCACGCTCATTCTCCAGCTCCACGCTCATTCACTCCAGTGACGTCACGCCAAGCCCCGCGCTCATTCTCCAGCTCCAAACTCATTCACTCCAGTGACGTCAACCTAAGCTCCACGCTCGTCCAAGCTCTGCGCTCATTCTCCAGCTCCACGCTCATTCACTCCAGTGACGTCACCCCAAGCTCCACGCTCGTCCAAGCTCTGCGCTCATTCTCCAGCTCCACGCTCATTCACTCCAGTGATATCAGCCCAAGCTCCACGCACTTCTGATACTCATCTCCTTCCCTTAACACTCTTATTAAATAAACACAACCTCCGGGTTTAAGACTACTCCTGTGTCAGAGCGCATATGTTACAGTAGGCATGGATTTTCAGAAATTTGACTTGCATTCATTTTTGCCACAATATTTCTGTTTGGGGTCGATATCAACCTCGGAAATAACACATTGTAGAAAAATCCAATGAAAGAAATCCAAATACAACAACTGGCAGATAATCTTAGCATGCAAAATTTATTGTGAGTATTCTGAGACCTCAAACAAAAGTAATTACAAAAATTTCATGGAGGACAGATGAAGCTTTTTATCAAGTTGAAATTTTGTTTCTAATCGGTTTATAAAATCAACATGATGTGTCAATGTTAAGCATATTTTTGAGCTATAAAAATGGCCTTTAGGTCTCAGACCCCAACAGAACATGAGGGTTAAACCACAAACATTCTCAGCCCCAACATTAAAACTGCCTAATATTGTGTAGGTCCCGCTCGTACCCACAAAACAGCGCCAACCCGCATCTCAGAATAGCATTCTGAGATGACATTCTAAACAACACAAGTGTACAGAGCGGTTATCTGTGTTAATATGGACTTTGTCAGTTCGAATTAGTCTGGCCATTCTTTGTTGACCTCTCTCATCAACAAGGCATTTCCTTCTCTCACCAAGGCATTTCTTTCCTCTCCCCAAGGCAGATCTGCTGCTCAGTGGATGTTTTATTTTGTTTTTGGCAACATTCTGAAATAAATTCTAAAGACTTTTGTGTGTGAAAATACCAGGAGATCAGCAGTTACATAAATACTCAAACCAGCTCATCTGGCACCAACAATCATCCATGAGATTATCTAATCAGCCAATCGTGTGGCAGCAGTGCATTGCTTAAAGTCATGCAGATACTTCAGGGTTTCAGTTAATGTTCACATCAACCATCAGAATTTGATCTCAATGATTTGGACTGAGGAATGATTGTTGGTGCCAGATGGGCTGGTTTGAGTATTTCTGTAACTGTTGATCTCCTGCGATTTTCATGCACAACAGTCTCTAGAATTTACTCTGAATGGTGCCAAAAACAAAAAACATCCAGTGAGCAGCAGTTCTGTTTAGGTTTAGGATTATTTTAGGGCTAGGGTTGGGGCTTGAACTACTTTTTCATCAACATATCATTCCTCTGATTTTAGCAGTAGTTAAAGAGATAAAAATAAAAAATTCAAATAAAATGTATCTTCATGTTGCTCAATCCCATATTACTTCCTTTCCTTCGTGGAACACAAACGTAGATGTTCATACTATAAAAGTGAATGGTGACTGAGGGTACCTTCTGTTTCACATCTCCTTTTGTGTTCCACAACATGTAAATGTAAATGATGACAGAATTGTTATTTTTGGGCAAACTTTAATTTTAATGGTCAGTGTTAGGGTTAGCGGTAGGACTATGTTTGTTTGACTGGAATGTTATTTCAGGACCAATCAAATCTGTGGATCCAATAACACGTGGCTCCTACTTGGCAGTGTAAACAGTGCAGGTGGAAGGTCTTCAGATTGCTCAACATTTGCTGTTCATGTCTCACTGGTATTAAGAAGTGGGCGAAAGAAACAGGTGTAGCACACTGCTTGCTTTGGTCTTAAGTGACTACAACTTAATTTATATAATTGTAGACACCTGAATTACAATCCTCAACAACATTAACCGATGACTCAAAATGGCTTTTTACACAAACAATTAATTACTGGAAACAGATGTTTTTCTGAAACCTGCAGGCTCTTCATGTCTACACAACAATTGCTTAATTCAAGCAAAAATATCTAAGTCGAGGAGGAGGGCGGGGCTGGGCTGTGAGGACACACACCTGGCCCTGAATCGGGCTAATCAGCTGGTAGGGGGCTAAAGACGAGCCGGAGAGACCAGTTAGGGACAGAGAGAGCCACACGCCGCTGCTGTGTGTGTCTATGTCCTCCTCCTTACCCACCTTTTACTGTTACATTATCCAATTTAAACATCAAAGGAACAGTCATTTAATAGGGCTGGGTATTGATTTCATGATTTCATTCTATTTAGATTCACAAGCTCTCGGTTCAATTCAATATTGGTTCATGTGGGTATCTTACAGTTTTAATATCTAAGTTTTAATTTGCTCAGTACATATGAAACAAATTCTCTCTCAGTTAATGTGGTTAATTATACAGGGGACCTTCTAACTAGGTACATTACTAATTTTACTAATTTAATTTGTTTTTCATCATTTTGGTCACATTTTGGCTGTTAATTATATGAACATATTAAAATAGAATATAAAAAAATATTTTATTATTTCATAGATTATTTTGTTACATGAATTATTTTAACTATTTACAAGTATTGACATTGATTTGTTGAAAACAGCTCAACCGGTACTGTCTCTATAACAAAATGGCATTTCTGTAAAGTGCATCTTTTAATGTTAATGGAAGAGGCTTTATCTCATCTTGAATGGATTTATCTCATCAGTGCTATGCATGATTTGAATTAAATGTTTATTGTTTGTAGTTTTTGATCAACAACTGACTATGGAGAATAGAAAGTGTATTAAAAAAGACATTCTTCAATGGCAAATGGATCTCGTTTTTGGATATGCATTACACAGAGAACAATATTTGCTCAACACACAGTGAAAGAATCTTGTTGCTGAATACGCCACCACTACACTACACAAATACTGGTGAGTGAAAATTTACATTTACCAGCCAGTTGCCAAATACAAAAATTTTAGTTGCATATGCAAGTGATTTCCTCTCATTGTGTAGTGATTGATATAGCGATTGTTCAAATGAAGACCCACCCCTATCATTTAATATCATAATTTACTCGTCCTGTTCTTGATCAAAAGCAATATGACTTTCTTTCCTTTTTGGAACACAAAAGAGAAATTTCAAAGAATGTACTCATTTCTCTATTCCATGTAATGACACTTAAATGGGATTGAAGCTTTCAAGCTTCAAAAAGTCAGCAAAAGCTCCTCAGTCTTATCATAAAAGTGGTCCATATGACTCATGAACAACAGTCCAAGTCTTTTGAAGTCAAATGATAGCTTTCTAATACCAGCATTAACCCAGCATTAATTGTTGAGTTCATGAAAGAAGAAAACAATTAAAAACTGGTTTTGTTGGAGAGATCCGCCTCAAAAGAACAATTTGTTTGTGAATCGGATTCTCAATGAAGGACAGTAAATTATTATAATTTATGTGTGTCCTATTCTTTTACACTGCAAATCTCTAAGTGGATTTGGTCCTTAAAATAGCATGCCAAGGTTTGTACCAGCAATGGTATAGAAAGGACACAGGAAGAGACACAAGGGTAAATTAAGATCCATTCCCTGGCCACAGCAGTGTGAATGGAAGTTGAAAGGTGACATGTTCAGAGGTCAGCTCCCATTAGCCAGGCCTGCCGCTACAGATAGAGAGAGATCAGAGCAGCGAGAGAGCAGGACCAAACTCATTCACCCAATGTCTCAAAGACTTTATCCCCACACTCTAACAGCAAACGGTAGTAGAGCGTGGCACACTGCAGGATCTTAAAACCCTAAAGCTTCGTTCTCATAGGGTGGCATACAGGGTAGTGCTAACATACTATCAGAATCAGAAACAGAATGAGCTTTATTGCCAAGTGTTCTCATGTACACAATATTTATTTTTTTGGTGATAGGAGAAACAAGTGCACACAGAACATTACAGTGAGACACAGAATATAAAACAAGGTAATAGTATAAATAGACACAAATAATAGGACATATAACAGAATGGCATTTGTACAGTATATGTGCAAGGTAGGTTTATTGAATTAAATATGTGAAACTTCATATGTACATGAGATATGAATTTCCATTATTGCATTATGGGGGAGTCCTGAGGCAGTTTAATTGGTCATGTGGAAAATGGCAAGAGGGTAAAACTGTTCTTGTGCCTGGATCTCCTGGCACTCAGTGCTCTGTAGTGCTGTCCAGAGGGCAAAAGTTCAAAGAGGGAGTGGGCAGGGTGTGTGGGGTCCAGAATGATTCTACCTGAATGTTTCCTCACTCTGGAGATGTACAGGTCTTGGTAGGTGGGAAGGGGGCACAAATAATACTCTCAGCAAAAGAAAGAGAGAGAGGAACAGGATCTAAGAGTGTGGGTAGGAGAATATATATAAATAAAATCTAGAAGATAAGAAGGTGCTAGGCTATGAAGAGCCTTGAAGGTCAATAACAGAATATTTTAATCAATACGAAGTTTAACAGGGAGCCAGTGAAGTTGCTGAAGAATAGGAGTTATATGGGCAGAGTTAGAAGTTTGTGAAATAATCCGTGCAGCCGAGTTTTGTACCAGCTGTAATTTATACTGAAGTTTTTGAGGTAGACCAAATAAAAGGGAATTACAATAATCCAAGCGGGACATGACCAGAGCATGTACGAGAGTGGCAGTGCTGTGAATTGAGAGGGAGGGGCGAAGACGATTTATTTAAGTGGAAATAAGCAGACCGGGTAATATTATTTACATGTGATTCAAAAGAAAGAGTGCTATCCAGAATGACACCCAGACTCTTAACTTTCAAACAGGGAAGTACAGTGGAATTGTCAATGGTGAGAGCAAAACTTTTTGATTTGGCAAGATTCGACTTAGTACCTACAAGAAGAACCTCAGTTTTATTACTATTGAGTTTGAGAGAGTTACAAGAAAACCATGATTGTATTTCAAGTAAACAGTTATGAAGGGAAGACGGTGGGAGAGAAGAATTTGGTTAGGTGGAAATATAGAGCTTGGTGTCATCATCATAGCAGTGAAAGTGGATTCCAGATTTCCTAAAAATATTGCCAAGAGGTAGAAGATATATTATAAATAATAAAGGTCCCACGACAGATC
Organism: Moxostoma hubbsi; assembly: GCA_032164185.1. Lineage (NCBI taxonomy): Eukaryota > Metazoa > Chordata > Actinopteri > Cypriniformes > Catostomidae > Moxostoma > Moxostoma hubbsi. The sequence goes on along the minus strand of JAVLUX010000007.1, from coordinate 28,869,031 downwards.
CCTGTGGCACACCAGTAGTAACTGGAGAGCACTGAGAATGAACATTTTTCAATTTAACGAACTGAGTGCGACCAGAGAGATAAGATTTAAACTAAGCATGAGATGTGCCGCTAATACCAATGGATGCTAATCTCTCTAAAATGATGTGTGAGATAGTGTCAAAGGCTGCACTTGAATCAAGAAGAATGAGTATTGACAGAAGTCCTGCATCAGCTGAGATTAACAGATCATTGGTGATTTTGACCACAGCAGTTTCAGTGCTGTGTTGTGAGCAGAAACCTGACTGGAACTGTTCATAAAGGTTATTAGTTAGAAGATATGTGTGGACCTGAGAAGCAACTATCCTTTCTAAAATTTTTGAAAGAAATGGTAAATTGGAGATAGGTCGGTAATTTTCATGTATTTGTGGGTCTGAACCAGTTTTCTTCAGTATAGGACTGATCACAGCAGTTTTAAAAGATGATGGGACACACCCAGAAATAAGAGATGCGTGAATAATTTTAGCTATAATGGGGAGTAGGGAAGGTAAACAAGCTTTAACCAAATATGTGGGGAGAGGATCTAGCTGAGAAGTAGATGATTTAGAATAACAAATAAAATTGGATATTTCGATATCTGTTGGGAGATCAAAACTCATAGGAGTCATTTGGGGAGGTTCATGAGAAATTGGGTAAACTGAACTACAAGCTACATTACTCATGGAATTCAATTGCTGGTGAATGCTAGAGATTTTATCCTTAAACAAGGTCAAAAAAAAGTGTTACAATAAGCTGTAGATTGCATGTGAGCTGGAAGAGTATCAGGGGACCGAAGAAAGTTATTTACAGTAGAGAAGAGAGATCTAGTATTGCCCTCAGCAGACCTGATTGGATTATTATAATGGTTAGATTTTGCCTTAAGAAGAGATTCCTTATATAATAACATATGGTCATCATACATGCTTTTGTGGATATTAAGACCAGTTTTGATATGAAGACGTTCCAGGCGACGACCAAGAGCTTTAAGTTTACGTAATTCAGAGCTATACCATGGTGCAGAATGAGCAAAAGAAACAGTACGTGTTTTTAAAGGTGCTAGAATGTCCAGGGTATTTAAAAGACTGTCATTGTAATGGGAGACCAGGTCATCCAGAGTAGTAACATTTTCATTAATTGATAGATTATCAAGATGATTCGAGAGCACAGACTTGTCAGCTATTGACAGCATCATCCACAGACCTGTTTGCTTGGTAAGAAAACTGAAGGGGGTCCAGTGATGACCTGCAGGTAGGCCTTCAGGTTTTTTGGGGGACCGGAATAATGGTGGAGCATTTGAAGCAGCAGGGAACTTCACACTGCTCCTGTGATCTAATGAAGATCTGTGTCAAGATGTGGGCCAGTTGGTCAGCGCAGACTTTCAGACAGGCAGGTGAAACCAGTACGCATCCTCCTCACAGATAATAAGTGCAGATTGAGTAACAGGAGGGTGGATGAGGGGGGTTCCAGGAGGTGTTGGTGTGTGTGTGTGTGTGTGTGTGTGTGTGTGTGTGTGTGTGTGTGTGTGTAGTGAAGATCAGAGCAGGAGAGGGGTATGAGACTGGGCTTTTCAAACCTGCAGTAAAACACATTCAGCTCATCAGCCATTAGTCACAGCTCTACAGAGCGAGGGGGAGCTGACTTATACTTGGTGATGCTTTATACAAATGTAATATTACTGGCTTCACACACGTTTTTGACATTTCACAGATGTGTTATTGCAATTTCCATCAACTTAACTATCTGCCATTTCAGTCAGTAAAATGGATTACAATTTATGAATATGACATGACAGAATATTGGCTTAATTTAAATGACTTATCATTAAAAAAATCTATGGCAAAAACAAAAGAAAAAACTATGTAGAAATTAATTACTGAATTACTGAATTAATTACTGACACATCATACATATGCACATGCATACTGTAAATACAAGCATATGTACGCATACACACACGCGCATGCACACTACTGAGACAGTTATTAATGTCTAGAGCAAAGGGTGAACAGCAAAGATTAAAAACATAGAGACAGCGCTGATGGGAAAGATAGATTGGTGCAGATTGCAAGCAATCATTCATAAATTATAAAGTAATATCAAAGTGTTATAAGCATAGCCTATTTTAATCATCCTCAACTGACAAAGTTCAGGCATGAAACTCTGAATAGCACAAGCTGATAGGTTATTTGAACTTGTTGTCTGTTTGCCAGTCAGCTAGCTGACATGTTATACGTCCAGTCAATCAGCTCACATGGTTAAACTGAGGTTACATGGGATTGAATTAACATCTAATTGTGCAGCAGCATGTCATACACGCTTGATGCAGCATGTCTGTGTATGTTCTAGCAGTAGCAATACTCCGTACTTTGCTGCAGCAGCGTACCAAATCTAGTCTGCCAAGACCAATATCCTATAAATATGTCATCCCACATTAACATACTAAATCTTCTCCTTCATGACTGAACTAAAGTTTGTACCCTCTGAGACCTGCCCTATCAGAGAGAGCTGAAGGCAGGCATACCAAGAATGTGTTTCTGTATGTATGAGTGTATGTGTCCAGTAAAGTGCAGCAGTCGCCCTCATCACATCACTGTCAAGGGTACTGTCCTGACCCCTTTTTACCCAAAATCCACACACACAAACCTTTCAGTGTAAGCAAGATCGTCCTGTCACAATTACAAGGATTTTCATTGGCATATCACACAAAAGTGCCCCTTCTGACCCTCCAAAGGGGATACATCTCCAACTCTGTTTTTACAATGCAGTGACTGCCAGACTACAACAAATGATTATTCAGAATGCAATGAATTCTCTGCTTGAACATCTGGGATTTGAAAATGAAGGAAGAACATTAAAGAAGTCTGTAGAGTGAATTTGTAGAGACAGAAACACATCACATAAAATGTTTGGGGAGGAGGCATTTCATTGGTAAACAGCTTTAAAGCACACTTCTTATGAACCGCCCTCCATCTCTCAGCTTGTGTGGTATGAAATACTGTCATATCCTGACAGTGTCAACAAGTCTCACTTCAGCATGTGTAGTTGGCCTGATATTGAGAAATATAATTATCATAGCTCTCTCTCCAGGCTAAAGACAGTAAGCAAATTAACTGAAGCATCACTCAGGAAATGGCATCACCTGGCAAGCTTGAATTCATAACAGAAATCAGCCACAAGACAACGAAATAAATCTACAGCACAGTAAAATTAAGATAAAATAAATATTTTTTCAAGCACCTTATTTTAAGTCATGTGGCAGTCTGACTCAATGTATGAGAGATGCAGAGAGCTGCTCGTCCCACTATAAGTCGCTACAAGAGTTCCCTTGTACGTCGCAAGAGAGCATTGACCGGTGAACTGAATGTTTCCCCTGAGCGCTTAGGCTTCCAAGCAAGGGGTGCATCCTGAATACAGCAAATTGTCGCAGGAGCAGGACACCTTATAAGAGCTGCTGGAACGTAATAACAGCTGCAGGTACTGTAACATAATTTTCGCATCATTGTTTACCCCATTTAAAGGGATCGTACACCCAAAAAAGAAAATTATGTCATAATTCACTCACCGTCATGATTTTAGGCAGGATGTTCATGCTGATTTTTACCATACAACGAATGTGGCCATGTGATCTCTCAACATAAGCAAAATTTTTCCCTTGACATTGGCACATCAATATTTTACATTAGGTTTGACGTCAATTATGCTATTCACCACTGTTTCTCAAGTGTCTAATAACACAGCATGCCATGCTGAATTTTGTGAAAGTGAGAATAAGATTTGAAAACTAATATGGTGGTTTGAAAATGATTTTCAGTGTATAGCATCTATAAATTTCAAGTCATATGTCCTACCTTTATGGCACTTTTATGATGCTTTATTGTAAATTTGGAGCTCAACAGCATCCATCCCCAATTACTTTTATTGGATAGAAGTTCACAGAGGAAGTGTTCCACAGAGGTAAGAAAGTAATATGAGTTTGAAACGACATGAGGGTGGGTAAATAATGACAGAATGTTCATTTTTGAATGTGCAATTTCTTTACAATGACTATGACCCAATCCATTTTATAAACATTGTTTTATATGTGGAATTATGTGATGAGTGTATTTTAAAAAGTTTATAATGTCACACATTGTTTTCAAAAGGTATGTAAGGTGTAATTAACATTTGAGCACATCTTTCAGTAGGCCTACCTTCAATATGTCTTAGACACTCACTTACACAAACACAGGTGCTAACACACACATATACAATCACACACACACACACACACACACACACACACACACACACACACACACACACACACACACACAGACACAGACACACTCAGAAACACACACACTAAAACAATCATATAGTTAGTGTGAACAAAAAGCCATCTTAAGCACTATTCTTCTTATCTGTCCATGGTATCAGTGGGATGGTTCTGATCACCATCTGAGACACATTAGGGAAAGAGTCATTGGCAGAAAAATAAAGTTGAACTGGCACAGTCACAGCACAACACCCTGGGAACTATTTAAAAGACATCTGGGTCATTCTATGGACAAGTATCAACACATTATAAATAGTACTTGCAAAACTATCACAGGTAATTCTCCCAATTTTGGAAAAAAACCTAAAATTCGACTAGTTGTGACATAATCCCCTCCAGCTGGGGCATAAATTCCAATTCACCATCCATTGAATATTCATTTATACAATAGAAAGATCTATGTTAGCTACATTGTAATGGGTTTTAGATAGTTACATTTAATTAAAAAAAAAATAGCAATGTAGCTGCATGTCATCAGGCATTAAATAGACATCTAGGCAGAGCCTGGGGTCCTATAGGTAAGGGGTTTTCTGACTTTTTGATGACAAGGACCACAGACCCCCCAGCACCCCTTTGCATCCCCCTGGGGGTCCCTGGATCTGTTTAAAAACCCCTGTATAGGTTAATTTTACAAATGTACCGGTGGTTGACGGCGTAAAAAGTAAGTGACGGGATGATGGTATATAATTCCAGAGTGTTTATTCCACAAGAGAGCAAAAATGGTGGTGTCCCAGTGATGTGCAAAGATATTTACAGTGAGAGACGAATAATCCAAGAATATACTACAAAAAAAAAAAAAAAAAAAAAAAAAATATATATATATATATATATATATATATATATATATTAGCAAAAGTAAACTGTACAAAATAATATACAATATTTACAATGAGGTTGTTTTTGCTATGCCAGAAAAATGACCCAAAACACAAGAATCACACTCTACACACTCAACTCCACACTCCAACTCACTCAACCAGCCACAAACAGCTCTTAGGACTAAATCATTTTAGAAATTAAAGGAAATAAGTAAAATAAAGAAATACAACTAAATGCAATATAACAGTAACAAAAAGGTAAACTTATAATTCAACATACATAAGTATTTTAAACAAAAATAATCAATAAATCATAATCCTTAAGATAATGTTTGACACAGGAAATACACAGTACACCGATCTCCCCCCTCTTACAATAGACAAAGTAGACACGATGGGTTAAGGAACAATATTAAACAATAAACACGAGCTGTAGTACAAACATATACGTGTTAACCGGTGTTATTTTGCACAAAACTGATTATGTATGTTTGGTGTTACAACAGGAAGTGTATGTCTGTTCATAGTCTGGTGTCATAAGAGTCCTTTCATAATAAAATTCTCTAGTCACAGGGTCTCACTGTTACAGTTATCATGGAAATGTGTGTATGTAGTTTGAAAACCTGAGGGGGAAATTATGAGCAATGGTCTGAAAAAATAATTTTATGTCAAATTAAAATGTTGGGGCATGTTGAAGCAGGTTTCGCCCAGGGCGCCAAACAAGCTAGAAACGCTACTGTTCAGGCTGACAGCGTCGACTACATTAGTTATAGTCGACAAGTCTATGCAACTCATAGTACATAATCAACCAATGTAAGATGTAGTTACAACAATGCATTTACCAGATGCAAATCACAATTCTGTCATGTGGCCCAAAACTCTTTCACACTGGCCCTGGGTCACAGGGCCATTCTTATTAATGAGCCCTGAATATCAATGTTCTCTCTCTCCCCCTGCAGTCTGTCTCTCTATCTATCTATCTATCTTTTTCTCTCCTTACTCCCACTTTTTTTTCTCTCACTGGTTCACTTTCTCACAGCAGGTTACATGAGGCAAGTAGAAGACAAATCTGTCGCCAACAGGGTCTTGGGACCAGGGAGCAGGTGGCATGGGAAGAGAGGAAGTCAAACAGAAAGAAAGAAATAAGGAGGTAAAGAGAGAAAGAGGGAAGAGAGGGTGATAAGGAGAAAGAGAGAGAGAGAGACTGCAACCTAGCCACAACTTCAGGGTCCTCTGGGCGATGCACACATGCAAAGACACAATCAAATGGTCTAAGATTTGACAGGAGCTCCAAGGCCTGGAAAAAATTGTATCCCCAGTTTACGTCAGGCCACTAGGCTCACGGTTAAATAAGACAAATCAAAGCCAAAGTGCATCTTAGCATAAAGTCACTGAGGCAGATAGTATGCAGCAAGAATTGTGAGCTCTCTGTGACTGATGAACAAAGCCCCACATAATGTAACATAGCATAGCATCTTGCACGTCCAATAAAAAAGGTCAGCGTAACCTTACGCTGGATAGGCTGCATTAGCCTAAGGATATGTCAATTCTGTATCAAAGGATAGTGACAAATGAGGGTGAAATAAAAGTGTGAAAGGATTGCTAACATACTTTTATTCCCAGTGTGACTTCCCTTACAAAAAATGTTACTTCTGGCAAACTATAGCTGCAAACTTACCACGCATTTGCCACAAATATGCCACTCAGTATTTTAATATGCAAATGAGCTTGTGATTCACCACAAATCAGAACTTTGCAGCTCTTCACCTGTAGTGCTGAATCTGCAGCAAACCTTTGAAAACAATAGACAATTTACCGTAAGACTCGTTTACATGAAAATAATGAGTTGTGAATTTTTTAGCAAGTTTGCAGCAAATTTGCCATGAACTCTCTATTTTAGTCAATGGGATCCTGGGGTTAGTTAGTTAGCTCTCTCATTTATTTGATCATTCATTCATTTAAACAATGTACATTGCCAAATCAAAATTACTGAATTAGTCCTTTTGTTCATTCCAAAAATGTAAATGAGTTAGCTAGCTTGATCGCTTATTCATTTCATTAATTCAAACTAAATTCAGAAAAAAATTATATGATCTAAACAAAATGATAGAATGAATTTGCTTGATTGTTTGTTCATTCAAAATAATTTACATGAACTTTTTTAATCACTTTATTTAATCAGTTAGTTGGTTAGCTAGCTTGCTTGCTGTATCACTCATTCATTTGTTTGTTTGTTTGTTCAAACTATTTACATTATCTTATCAAAATTATTGAATTAGTTGGTTAGTTGGCAAGTTAGCTAGCTAATTAATTTGTCTGTGCATACAATTCACACAAACTTCTCAAAATTATTGAATGGGTTTTGTTCTTTCAATTTATATTATCTACTCAAAATGAGTGGATTAGTTTATTTGTTCATCTGTTCAAACAAAGTTACATGAATTTCTAAACATTTTTGAGTTAGTTAGCTAGCTCGCTAATTCGTTCATTTGTTCGTTCAAGCAAGTCACATGATATTATCAAAAGAAATAGAATTAGTTAGTAAGTTAGAAAGTTAGTCAGTTCACCATGTTAATCCCTTGATTATAATTTTGTCCCTCTGTAATCTCAAAGTAATTTAACTTCCATATGTCCATTTATTTTATCACTAAATCACTTCATAGCATCACTTCCTCCAGAGTGACCTCTCTTTTCATTTTGCACTCAGTCAATCTGCCTTTGTCCACCCACACACACGTTCTGTTTAAGTATATCCATTGCTGGCCTTTGGCTCTGTATGTCTGCTATGCTGCTTTAGGGAGCCCCAGTCCACTAACTCTGAATGTCAACAGGAGGAGATAAGCTTTAATATTTCATCATCCATCCCCACCACACAATACTGCCAGACATTCACATAAACTACATAGCGACAAAATGATTTGAGGGTTCACCCTATTTTTATGCAGGTAAACAACACCACTAACACACAGACATTCATGAACACATTTACAAATCCCCCAAAGTTGCATACATTCAGCCTGTTTCCCTCTATGCAATTTTAGGAGCAAATTGAACTGCTGGTAGCAATTCAGTTCCCCCTCTATCCATCCCTCCACCCACCACTGTGCATACTGAGCAAACACAGCAGTGCATTTAGAGAGAGAAAGAGTTAGGAAAAGTGATAGAAAGGGAAACAGTAAAGATTAATATAAATGATGTAGAGGGTGCAGAAGAGCCCTGGGCCAGTGGGGGCATTCGGATGAGAGTTTGATCAATTGCAATCAATGGTGAGAAGGCCAGACATTCATCTTCATTTGGACTAATTAGGACAGAACCTAAAAGCCAGTGAGTAAGTGTGTGGTAGGAAGGTAAGAGAATGGTCAAAAAATAAACTCCTTGTTTACATAGAGGCAAGTGATTTATAGTTAAATGGATAGTTTATCCCTTCTGTACCTTCTGTCATCATTTCCTCACTCTCATGTTGTTCCATGCTTGTATGACTTTCTTCCATGGAACACATACGGAGATGTTAGGCAGAATGACAGCCCCAGTCACCATTTACTTTCATTATATGGAAAAAGATGCAACGAAAGAGAATGATGACTGAGACTTACATTTTTTCTTACATCTCCTTATGTGTTCCATCTCCTTATGTGTTCCAAGAAAGTTATACTGGTTTGGAATGACATGAAGGTGATCAAATGGTTTGGAATTACATGAAGGTGATCAAATGAACAATCACAGTTTATAACATTTTTGGGTGAAATATGCCTTTAAAGACCATGATTGGTAACATACAAAGTTGCATATTTGATCAATGTCAGAGAATATCCTGGCAAATAGTTTTAGTTGTTTTGGAATAAAACAATCAAAGGCATAGTTTTGAGGGTGGACAATATGGAAAATGCCTTGTTTAATCTAAAGAAATCATTTAATTGTCCCTACCAATGCAACATTATCACACAGGAAGTTGGCATTTTGTTTCGGAGTTCCAGTACTCTTATGCCGACTCACAGACAATTGCCACCTCCTATCAGACATTTTTGCATCAGCTCCAGTATGTTATCCTTCCCTTGTGGTGCAACCAGAAGCAAGTTGCATTAGCAGCATGGGAGACCCGGGTTCAGATCTCATGTTGTAACCAGAAGCTAACCGTGTTCCCATAATCAGTGCCGAGTGCGATTCGTAGGTTGCATTTATCAAATCAAATCAAATCACTTTATTGTCACACTACTGTGTACACGAGTGCAACAGTAGGTGAAATTCTTGTGTGCAGTTCCGAGCAACATAGCAGTAATGACAGTGACGAGACATAAACCACTTTACAATAAACAACATATTACACAAAACAATTTACATAACAAACTTACACAACAATTTACATAACAAATGTACACATACCTACACAACAATTTACATAACAAATGTACACAATACACACAATGTAGAATACACACACTAGATACGGGTATAAATATATATATATACACTAACTGAATTGGGAGAATATATTGACAGAATGAGGATTTATAAAGTGCAGTGCTGATTGTAGATCGTGAGAGATCATGTGTTCAAAAGTCTTATTGCTTGTGGGAAGAAGCTGTCATGTAGTCGGGTGGTGCGGGTCCTGATGCTGCGATACCGCCTGCCTGATGGAAGCAGTGAGAGCAGCCCATGACTCGGGTGGCTGGAGTCTTTGATAATCCTCCGAGCTTTCTTCACACACCGTCTGTTATATATATCCTGGAGGGAGGGAAGCTCACCTCCGATGATGTTTTTGGCCGTTCGCACCACCCTTTGCAGGTCTTTGCGGTTGTGGGCGGTGCTATTGCCGTACCAGGCGGTGATGCAGCCAGTCAGGATGCTCTCTACGGTGCTGGTGTAGAACCGTGTGAGGATGTGATGGTTCATTCCAAACTTCCTCAGCCGTCTCAGGAAGAAGAGGCGCTGGTGAGCCTTCTTCACAACGGCCTCAGTGTGGACGGACCATTTACCCTCTAGCATTACATATTTACATCACTGATGGATAGGTTTAGGTTTGGGGGGTAAAGATAATAAAATATGCATTTCTCAATACTGTATTACATCACTGTAGTACAGCTGGAAACAACTCCCTTCACATCTCACTTTTGGTGCCTCTCTGTGGAATTTACACATGGAAAATGGAGCACAGACGTGCCCATACACCCAACAACACTTACCACCTTGGCAAATGGGGGAAGTGTTTCAAATTTCAGTAAGCACAGACCGATTTTGGTTAAAGATCAGTCTGACCGATAATTATGATAAATTTTAACTAAAAACTATTATTTTGGTCATTTTTTTTAACTCCACAAAGGGTTCAAATTCTATAGCCATTCCTGACTAGAAAAATGTCAAGTTCGATTTAAAATTTAAAGGATCAGAGATTGAAGGCTTTATAGACAAGCTGCTGGAAATTTCATGTCAACAATCAAGGCTGAACAGAGTTGACAGTAGTAACATTTAGTGATCAACCATTCTGTCAGAAATAATACATTAATTGATAGTATTTTTCTAAATGCAATATTTTTGATTTACAATTCACTGGTATTAGAAGCAAACCACAAGGCTGAATAAAAATAATTGACTAATTTAATAATCATATACTTCAAGCAAATGTGCATACATTTGTCATTTACAAGGTGCATGGCAATAAAAGCAGTACAACAAGGTAATGAACAGTCAATTATATACAGTTTGTTTGTTTAACTACCAATTAACAGCAAGTTATACACATAAACCCAAGCAGTATAATCACTTTCCAGAGTCAGTAAAAGATGTTTTATCTTACATTTCTTACTTTCACTGCAGTCGAAAACATGTGTCTCTCTTTATGACTCAGGCTTGAGGATTAAATAGTCTTATTCTTAAGAAGAAAGCAAGTAAAGGATGCACATGAGGTAAAGAAGTCTCATGGAGGTCCCTAGTACATCAACTATTGGGACTAATTTGCTGAATAAGACATTGGGCTATACTGACCAGACATGAGACTTTGGAGAAAGCAGTTATAAATGCACAAAGTGCAGACTGGTGTAGACAGAAAAGAACAGAGATTAAAAGAATGAAAGAGCACTGTTTGGATGATGGGCCCTGCCACTCCATTTCTGCCTTGGCAAGTCACGCAAGAACCGCAGAGAGCAGGCTGAAAAGATCTTTATAGTGCCGTCTGTGTTTGTGATCATCTCAGATCTCTATCTGTCACATTAGATGTCTCCAGGCTTTCAGAGGAAGTGACATTGAGATGGCAGGGTAGCAATAACTCACATGTCATTAGATTCAATCTCACTCTGCTCAGACATAAACACAAAATAAGGTGCAGCTGACCATTCCTCATACTCACGCAAACAACTTTAGAAAAAGAAAAAAAGAGATGAAATATCAGTGAATAACTTTTAGTGCAACTGCAATAGCGGTGGGGGATAAAATAGCTATAACAGTATTGATAATCTCACGGAAATAATGCATCATTTAATAAACAATTTTCACTTTTCACAAAACATACTGTAGCATTAGGTCAACGCACACTCAATTACCTATTTCTATTTAATCAAACCTAAACCAAACTTGAAGCGTGAGCTAAGAATACAATTAAAGCACCAAAGTCCAATGCAGATGGATGACATAACCCACTGTTATAACTATAACCCAACCCCAATGCTGTAAAGAGGGTGATTTGTCCCCCCAATCATGCATCTGTCAAGTCAAGTAGTTTTTATTGTCGTTCAACAATATACAGTTAGTACAGTACACAGTGAAACAAGACAACATTCCTCCAGGACCATGGTGCTACATAAAACAACATAGGACAAACACAGAACCACATGAGACTACACAGACTAAATAAAATACCTATATAAAGTGCACGTGCAAACGTGTGCAAAAAGTACCGGAGAATACAATAAATTACTAAAAATGAACAGGACAATAGACACAGTAAGAGACAGTGCAGCGCCGACCAGTACACAGTAGTGCAAAAAGATGACAGTTTCTAAAAATGCCAAATGTAAACATAACATACTATGAGATAGTGTTCAATGGACAGAGAAGTTATTGAGGTAGCAGCCAGTTATAAAGTGACAATAATTAAAGTTCAACTCAGGACACGTGTGTGTGTGTGTGTGTGTGTGTGTGTGTGTGTGTGTGTGTGTGTGTGTGTGTGTGTGTGTGTGTCAGTCCAGTCTCTGAGTATTGAGGAGTCTGATGGCTTGAGGGAAGAAGCCGTGATGGCCCGAATGCTTCGGTACCTCTTGCCAGACGGCAGGAGGGTGAAGAGTTTGTGTGAGGGGTGTGTCGGGTCATCCACAATGCTGGTTGCTTTGCGGATGCAGTGTTTTTTGTTAATGTCTTTGATGGAGGGAAGAGAGACCCTGATGATCTTCTCAGCTGTCTTCACTATCCTCTGCAGGGCTTTGTGTTCCGAAATGGTGCAAGTCCCAAACCAGGCAGTGATGCAGCTGCTCCTTGTTTATATATTTTTATATATTATCTGTCCTTGTTTATATATTTTTTTATCAATGAGGAAAATAATTGAGTATGAGATACCTCGCAATTACGTGACTATGAGTCTATCATAATCAGAAAACGTCTCGGTTACGTATGTAACCTCCGTTCCCTGATGGAGGGAACGAGACGTCGTGTCGAAGAAGCGACACTAGGGGTCTCTCTTGAGCGCCGAAAGATACCTCTGATCTATGAAAAAAGGCCAATGAGAGTTGGCGAACAGTATTTGCATACCCCGCCTCCGGATACGGATATAAAGGCGAGGGAAATACGCTCGTTCATTCAGGATTTTTCTGAGGAGCCGGGAGTGTTCCGGGCATCTCAGCGGCTCGGCTTAGCGACGTGGCCGGGAAGACACGACGTCTCGTTCCCTCCATCAGGGAACGGAGGTTACATACGTAACCGAGACGTTCCCCGTCTGTCGCTCACTTCGACGTCGTGTCGAAGAAGCGACACTAGGGGTCCACTTCAAAACTCGCCATGCGCTGAGCCGTGTACATGTACTGCTGACACAGAAGCGGGCAGGTATTTGTACGTGCACAAACGACCAACTGTGTTCAGGCTGCACGTACTCTTCCCCAATGCCCCGAAAAAGCGTCAGCATCCTTTTGGTTACCCAGGGGGGAACAAGGTGACGCTCCCAACTAGGGAACGGGCCAAGCCTGGCTGGGCCTCTTTTCTCTCTATGTTTTCTCGGCATAGAGCAAGAGCAGCCGGGGCCCTTACCGCATCGAGGGAAGGGGGTCTTATTCCTATTCTTTCAGGGGGGAAAAGACCCTGCGGAGGCCACACCCGCCCAGCAGGGGAGGTAAAGGTGGCAAAATACATCACATGGCCACTTTGGGCATGTGGGAGGAAATGGCGCGGTGGTAGATCCAATCTCGAGGAGGGGGGAGTTGCTACAACACGGCGACCGGAGGGCAGCGAAGGACTGCCTAAGGGAGACGCGGATCAGCTTGTAAGGTGACCGTACCGCGGAAATACACACAGGAGGAGTCCCGTAGGAGGCCTGATCTGTGGAGCACCTATTCCAGTAGGGGTAGCCGGAGGTACCCGTAGTGGACTGGACCAGCACGTTCCTCCGCTGAACTGCTGCAGGCCCGAAGGGCTAGGGAGGAATCAACCAGGGACCTAGGTCCTCTGGGACAAAAGCGCACTGTTTTGCCTTGGCAGAGGGAAACGGCGCTGGAACAAGCGGTTCACCCGGTCAGATCGTCGACGTGTACCAAGTTCTACGGGCTCGGACTTGAGAGAACACGGGACGAGACTGACTCAACCCTGAGATTGTAGAATCTCGTAAAGGTGTTAGGTGCTGCCCAGCCCACAGCTCTGCAAATGTCTGCTAGGGAGGTGCCCCTCGCCAGTGCCCATGAGGATGCCACGCTCCTAGTGGAGTGGGCCCGAACCCGTAAGTTTGGGGGTGGCACGGCCTGGGTGTGGTAGGCCAATTGAATGGCCTCCACCACCCAGTGAGACAACCTCTGTTTGGAGACAGCATTCCCTTTCTGCTGTCCTCTAAAGCAGATATAGAGCTGCTCAGAGCGCCTGATGCTCTGGGTGCGTTCCAGGTAGGCACGCAAGGCACGTACCGGACACAATAGTGAGAGGGCTGGGTCTGCCTCCTCCGCTTGTAGGTTCACTACCTGATCTCTAAAGGGCGTGGTAGGAACCTTGGGCACATAGCCCGGTCGAGGTCTTAGGATCACATGAGTGTCTGCCGGACCGAACTCAAGGCAAGTGTCGTTAGTAGAGAACGCTTGCAGGTCCCCGACCCTCTTGATGGAGGCGAGCGCGATCAGCAGGGCCGTCTTTAGAGAGAGGGCCCTGAGTCCAGCTGATTCTAGCGGCTCGAAAGGGGATCTCTGAAGACCGGCGAGGACCACCGAGAGATCCCAGGAGGGGAACAGGTTTGGCCGGGAGGGGTTTAACCTCCGGGCGCCTCTTAGGAACCTGACGATTAAGTCGTGCTTGCCCAGAGACTTGCCGTCTACTGGGTTGTGGTGAGCTGCGATAGCGGCAACATACACCTTCAAGGTGGATGGGGACAGCCTCCCCTCCAACCTCTCCTGTAGGAACAGGAGCACCGACCTAACTGCGCACCTCTGCGGGTCTTCTGCCCGGGAAGAACACCAATTGACGAACAGACGCCACTTCAGGGCGTAGAGTTGCCTGGTAGAAGGGGCTCTGGCTTGGTTGATCGTGGCTACGACCGTGGGTGGTAGACCAGCTAGATCTTCCGCGTCCCGTCCAGGGGCCAGACGTGGAGGTTCCAGAGGTCTGGGTGCGGATGCCAGAGCGTGCCCCGTCCCTGAGAAAGCAGGTCCTTCCTCAGGGGTATTCGCCAGGGAGGGGCTGTCGCGAGGAGTACGAGGTCCGAGAACCAGGCCCGGGTGGGCCAGTAAGGAGCCACGAGAGTGACTTGCTCCTCGTCCTCCCTGAGCTTGCACAGCACCTGTGCAAGAAGGCTCACTGGAGGGAATGCGTACTTGCGCAGCCCCACCGGCCAGCTCTGTGCCAGTGCATCTGCCCCGAGGGGAGCCTCTGAACGAGCATACCAGAGCGGGCAGTGGGAGGTGTCTCGGGAGGCAAACAGGTCTACCTGGGCCTTGCCGAACCGTTCCCAAATCAGCTGAACCGAGTGGGGGTGAAGCCTCCACTCTCCGCCAGGCAAGCGTTGTCGTGACAGCGCATCCGCTACCACATTGAGGTTGCCGGGGATGTGAGTGGCGCGCAGCGACTTGAGTCGGTGCTGGCTCCAAAGGAGGAGACGACGGGCGAGTTGTGACATAAGGCGGGAGCGTACGCCGCCTTGGCGATTTATGTACGAAACCGCAGTGTTGCTGTCCGACCTGACTAAGATATGTTCGTCCCGAATTAACGGGAGAAACTTCTGCAGGGCCAAAAGGATGGTCAACAACTCGAGGCAGTTGATGTGCCAACGCAGCTGGGCCCCTTTCCAACGGCCTGAGGCTGCGTGCCCGTTGCAAACGGTGCCCCAACCCAATCTGGAGGCGTCGGTCGTGACCAAGACTCGTCTGGACACCTGTTTTAAGGGGACCGCTGTGCCTGGCCTGAAGGCGGCAAGGCAGTTCAACACTGACTGGGCACGCTCCTTGGTGAGACATGCGGATATTGAGACCGAGAGATGCTCTGAACTGGAGTGAGCTTGCTCTTTTCCCAGTTGACCTGAAGCCCCAGACGGCCGAGGTGCCTGAGCACCTGGTCTCTGTGGGCGCATAGTAACTCTCGCGAGTGGGCCAGGATGAGCCAGTCGTCGAGGTAGTTGAGTATGCGGATGCCGGCTTCTCGGAGCGGGGCAAGAGCTGCCTCTGCGACTTTCGTGAAGATGCGAGGGGACAGAGACAGGCCGAAGGGGAGGACTTTGTACTGATACGCCTGGCCCTCGAACGCAAACCGCAGGTAGGGGCAGTGTCGGGGCAGGATAGAGACGTGGAAGTACGCATCCTTCAGGTCTATCGCTGCGAACCAATCTAGATGCCGGACGCAGGTTAAGATGTGTTTCTGCGTGAGCATCTTGAACGGGAGTTTGTGCAACGCTCGGTTGAGAACTCGCAGGTCCAAGATTGGTCGTAAGCCGCCGCTTTTCTTGGGTACGATGAAGTAAGGGCTGTAGAAACCCTTCTTCATCTCGGTTGGAGGGACAGGCTCTATCGCGTCTTTGGCCAGAAGAGTCGCGATTTCCGCGCGCAGGGAGTGGGCGTGTTCGCCGTGTACTGCAGAAAAGCGGACGCCCATGAAGGGGGGCGGGGGCCTGGCAAACTGAATTGCGTAACCGAGTCGGATGGTCTGGGCCAGCCAGCGAGACGGGTTGGGAAGTGAAAGCCACGCGTCCAACCTCTGCGCTAGGGGCACCAAAGGGACGGTCAATTTGGACGTACCCGGCGGGGCTTCGCAGCGAGGCGGAGCAGGTAGGGCAGCGTTGGGCGGCGACGAGGCGACCCGTGGCTGAGGTGCTGAGAAAAGACTCAAAGCACTTACCTTGCTCCGCACACCCGGCAGGGGGCGGGTTAGCGACTGAGGAGGATGTCCTGGGTAGGCGTCCTCTAGACTCGTCGGAACCGGCCGGCCGGGGGACAGTCGTGGGGCTGAAGACGGGTGGTCCGTGTCCAGGAAGCCAGGACTGTTGAGATCTAAGGGCAAAGTGCCGTGAGAACGGCATTTGTGGGCCAGGTGACCCAGAGACATAGGAAATAGCTCTTTTATTGAGAATGTGGGTACCGCAACCCCATCTAAGGGGGGGCGGCAAATTAAATTGTTTGAAAACAAAAGATTCTCCTCCCGGCCCTCCACCGGGGGACGGAGTGGTCTTACCACCTCCGGAGCTAACGTCTGTGTCGCTGGGTCATCCGTCTCAGGACCGCCTGGGAGCCTTCCGGGTCCTCGAGGGAGTCCGGGAGACGGGGGGCGTCTGCTTCCTGCGGTGTGCTCGACGCAGGGGCTGAGAGCTGGGCCCGGGTTGAGGTGGAGCAGATTTCTTAGCCGCAGGGGGACGCCCTCGGTGAGCAGACGGGGCAGTGGCCTTGGGCGAGGCAGGTTTGGGCGAGGCAGGATGTGAGAAATAGCCTCCGTCTGTCTTCTCACCGCGGAGAACTGCTGGGCAAAGTCCTCGACGGTGTCGCCGAAGAGGCCAAGCTGGGAGACAGGGGCGTCGAGGAAGCGAACTTTGTCGGCCTCACGCATCTCGACCAGGTTGAGCCAAAGATGACATTCCTGGACCACAAGGGTGGGCATTCACTGCCCGAGTGCCTGCGCGGTGACCTTCGTGGCTCTGAGGGCGAGGTCGGTCGCTGAGCACAGTTCCTGCAACACATCGGGATCAGGGCTACCCTCGTGCAGATCTCTGAGCGCCTTGGCCTGGTGGACTTGCAGGTTGGCCATGGCGTACAAGGCGGAGGCGGCCTGTAGGCTTTGTTGTTCAAGGAGGATGAAGTCCTACAGGCCTTGGAAGGGGGTACAGGGCGTCCGCGCCAGGTGGTAGGGTCACCGGGACAAAGATGGAGCGCAACTGCCCTATCCACCTGGGGAATCGCCGTGTACCCGTGGGCCTCTCCGCCGTCGAGTGTAGCGAGAGCGGACGAGCAGGGCTTTTGACGAATGGAGAGCGGCGCTCTCCATGAAGACGTCAGCTCGTCATGCACCTCCGGGAAAAACGGGACCGGGGGGGGGGGGGGCGTGGCTGTGAGCGGCGACCCCAGGAACCAGTCATCCAACCATGACGGGTGTGGGGAGGGTGGAGGTTTCCAGTCCAACCCCACCCCGACGGCGGCCCAGGCAAGCATGTCGGACATCTGCGCATCCGCCTCAACCTGGGCCTGCTGGCCCGAAGGCGGCAGTCCAGGGGAGGAGTCAGCGTCAGATGCCGCGCTCTCCGACGGAGCGGCGAGCTCATTGGCTTCAAGCTCCAGAGGATAGGCAGACCGGCCCGGAGGCGAGTCGCCGTTGCCTCGAGGCTGGACGGAGGTAAACGAGCGTGTCGGGGGGCGGGTGGTCCGAGGGGACGTGCCCGGCAGAAGCGCACCCGCTGCCCTCCCCAAATCGCCTCCAGCGCCAACCGCATCGTCCTCAATCCCGTGGGAAGAAGGAGCGATACGGGGGGCGGCTGGAGTGGCGTGCTTTCTATTGAAAGCGAGCCGCGACCGCAACGTTACCATGGTCATGTTCTCGAAGTGAGAACATGAACCATCCACAAACGCTGCCTCGGTGTGATCGGCGCCCAGACACACGAGACAGCGCCTGTGGCCGTCAGAAGCGGAGAGCACTCTACCGCATCCAGGAACTACACAGGGGTTGAATGGCATCTTTATAAAGACGCGCCCTGAAAAGGGCGTTCAACACCACTGTGTATTGCTCTTTTAGAGAAATAAACTCTTTATAAGAAATATAACTCTTTTTGAAAGGGAACTCTTTCAACTCTGCGCTGTCGAAGCGCCCAGGGGCAAACTGCACGCCGGCAGAGAAGAGAAAACAGCCGCTGTAGTGCGCCGTAAATCCAACAGCAGCAGAGCGTCAGAGGATCAGAAGCAGGATCAGTAGTGTTACACGCAGCTGTCAGCATAAACACGACCATCGGCTCCGAAGAAAATTACTGAATGAACGAGCGTATTTCCCTCGCCTTTATATCTGTATCCGGAGGCGGGGTATGCAAATACTGTTCGCCAACTCTCATTAGCTTTTTTCATAGATCAGAGGTATCTTTCGGCGCTCAAGAGAGACCCCTAGTGTCGCTTCTTCGACACGACGTCGAAGTGAGCAACAGACGGGGAACTGAAGTCACCTCTCTAGTTGGTATCACCCAACTAGTGTCCTGCAATCCCCCTCTAGCAGATGATGGAGTCACCTGGTATCTGTTACTTTTCTCAGCTCTGGCTTGGATGGGACAATCACAGTTAAACTTTGTATGAATTTAGAAAACATGAAATATGACACAAGTCATATGTGAAAAATCTGAATTTTCTTAAAGGATTAATGGTTTTCTGAAACATTAACCCTAATTCTTTTTCTGAATGTTTGATATAATACACAGTGTATAAATATTTAAGAGTATACAATTAATATAATTTTCTATTAATCTGTGCATCTGTGCATAAACAATTACACAGTATCACCCAACCCACTTTTGGACCCCTCTATGCCATTGGTATAACCAGTTATTGGTTCTTTAATATCAAAGTTAAACAAAGCCCAAAACAAAGATAAACTCAAGACAAATTGCGCAGTCCTAAAGTCGCAAAAGATTTAAGTTGAAACGTCTTAAGTAAAAAAAAAACGTAAGTTCAATAAATTTTTTTTTTGACTATGTGCAATATTGGTCTCAGAAAAGATGTCTGTGATGAATTATTAAGTTTTCGTTGTGTTTAAAAGCAGGAATAAATCATCTTAATTATGCATATTGTTTATCGAATACTTAAACATAAAATATAATCAGTAACGTTCCCTCTTTAATCGTGACCTAGATATCAATATTGCTTAATATCATTTTACCAGCTCCTTTATGATTCCTACCCATAAACTGAGCAGGGTTATGAAGAAACCTGAGAGAAAGAATTAATATACAGTCAAGGAAGAAGGAGGGAGGTAAGAAAAACAAGTGAATGAGAGAAAAAAAAGCAAAGGACAAGCACTTTGCACACACACAAACACACATATAGTGTAAAGTGTCAGAGATCGCCACTAATACTGTCTTCTCAAACTAATGTCTGCATATCACACTCTCCCCATCTTCCTTTCATCTCGACAGCCCCCCTCTCCTCTGCCATCCTTCCAGCCTCTAAGCCCACTCTGCATAATCTATAAATACAGCTTCCCCTCCTCTGCCGTGTCTCAGATTTCAGATCAAATTAACCAATCCAAATTGGACATGTTCCCCTGGCCTGACGGCTGAGCACTAGACTGCGAGGTTCTAATGAGTGTCGCAACATCGATATTCTCACTACACGAATGCTACAGCTTTCCCTCAGGGGAACAATTAGAACCCGAAGAGCAGGAAACTTCCCCGGTTCCTCCTTATCTCTCTGGTTCTGCACTTGGCAGTGGTAGTGAAGAACTAAGTGCCTGTGATTTAGATGTTAAAGCAGAACTCCTCTGACATCAGCCTGAGGCCAGACCCCATCACACATAAGAGCAAGAAGGTTGGCGGCTTGCAGGTGTGCAGATGCGTATGTATATCCTATGGGTAGACCTGTTGAGAACTTCCACAACAGGGGTGGAGGAGCAACGCAAGCTGTGTTCCAATTCACAAGGTCACTATGCAGTGTTCCCTAAACTACTAGTAGGTGAAGACTGATGAAGTTCACTTCTCTTGAAAAAAATCGTACGCTGCAGTGGCATCAACACTAGAGTAGGATGACATAATATACTAAATGTACTTTATATACAGTATGTAAATATATGTAATATATCCTGTATATTTATTTATGTAAAATTTTAGTGCAGTTGATTTAACATGTTAATTCAGTGCCATTAATAATATAAAAATGTACGAAATTAACACGTAAACGCAAACCTTGGGTCTTTAGTGACCCTGGACCTCATTCCACCCCCTGTACCTCACCCGTTTTTTAGAGATGTTCCCACAATTGTTTAGTATTCCTCAATCTCTCTCTTAAAAATAGTGTAACAAAAGACAATGGAAGTAATCTATACTAAGTCCAACACATGAACAGTATGATATCACTATTTTCATCTGGGTGTACTACTGAAATTACGCAAGTTTGCCTGAGCAAATATTTATGTGTAGCTTATGTGTTGCTCAATATGTGTTTGACCTCCAGTTGCATCTCGTGAAATTTCAGTGTGAACGTTATTAATCCTGTTCTATATTTGTCCTGATATGTTGCATTATCTCTTTGATGAAAGAAATGTAAAATGTGAAAATATATCAAATGATATTTTATTCTATTATTTTAGAAATGTCTTGAAAATATTTTGAAATTTATTCTGTCAGCAGAGGGCAGTAAGCGCAACTCTAGCTGAACGGGGAATGGCAGCTGTACAGATAACAAACCACATTTTGACAGCAGACAGCACAAGAAGAGTCACGCTGAGTTAACCTCCTCGTGGTCGCTATAATGTGGTTCTCGCTTTCGGTGGGGTGTGTGGTGAGTTGTGCATGGATGCCGCAGAGAATAGCGTGAAGCCTAGTTCTCAACATGCCACGTGATAAGATGTGTGGATTGACGTGGAGGCAACTGAGATTCATACTCCGGCACCCGAATTGAGGCACTATGCCAGCATGAGGACTTAGAGTGCATTGGGAATTGGGCATTTCAAATTGGGGAGAAAATCCAAATAAAAAAATAATGAAAATAAAACTGATTTGGTTCATTTATATTTATGCGTCTTCTTTAGTTCACCCAAAAATGAAAATTCTCTCATTTTCTCACCCTCATGCGATATGTGTATGACATTCTTCTGCAGAACACAGATTTTTAGAAGAATATTTCAGCCCTGTAAATGCACGTGAATGGTGATCAGAAATTTTAAGCTCCAAAAAGTAGATAAAGTCAGCATAAAAGTAGTCCATACGACTCCAGTGGTTTAATCAATGTGTTCTGAATCAATCCAGTTGGTTTTGTGTGAGAACAGCCTAGGGATGTTCCAATACAATTTTTTTGAGAACGAGTACGAGTACAGCCGATACTGTGTACGATATGAGGTTTTTTTTCAATATCAGCAGTTTATTTAAATTTTATCACCAAAAATTCAATTTTATTGTCGTTTCAACCATATTCAGTTAGTACAGTACACAGCAAAACAAGACAACGTTCCTCCAGGACCATGGTGCTACATAAAACAACATAGGACAAACACAGAACCACATGAGACTACAAAGACTAAATAAAATACCTATATAAAGTGCACGTGCAAACGTGTGCAAAAAGTACGGGACAGTAAAATAAATTACTAACAATGAACAGGACAATAGACACAGTAAGAGACAGTGCAGCACCGACCAGTACACAGTAGTGCAAAAAGATGACAGTTTCTAAAAATGCCAAATGTAAACATAACATACTATGAGATAGTGTTCTATGGACAGAGAAGTTATTGAGGTAGCAGCCAGTTATAAAGTGACAATAATTAAAGTGACAATAATTGTGTGTGTCAAACCAGTCTCTGAGTATTGAGGAGTCTGATGGCTTGGCGGAAGAAGCTGTTACACAGTCTGGCCGTGAGGGCCTGAATGCTTTGGTACCTCTTGCCAGATGGCAGGAGGGTGAAGAGTTTGTGTGAGGGGTGTGTGGTGTCGTCCACAATGCTGGTGGCTTTGCGGATGCAGTATTTTTTGTAAATGTCTTTGATGGAGGGAAGAGAGACCCCGATGATCTTCTCAGCTGTTCTCACTATCTGACTCACTATCTCTCTAGGCAGAGCTTTGTGTTCCAAAACGGTGCAAGTCCCAAACCAGGCAGTGATGCAGCTGCTCAGGATGCTCTCAATAGTCCCTCTATAAAATATAGTGAGGATGGGGGGTGGGAGATGTGCTTTCCTCAGCCTTCGAAGAAAGTAGAGACGCTGCTGGGCTTTCTTTTTAATAGAGCTGTGTTGAGGGACCAGGTTAGGTTCTCTGCCAGGTGAAGACCAAGGAATTTGGTGCTCTTGACGATCTCCACAGAGGAGCCGTCGATGTTCAGCAGAGAGTGGTCACTCTGTGCTCTCCTAAAGTCAACAAATATTTCTTTTGTTTTGTCGACATTCAGAGACAGGTTGTTGGCTCTACACCTGTCCATTAGCCGATGCACCTCCTCTCTGTATGCTGACTCGTCATTCTTGCCGATGAGACCCACCACGGTTGTGTCATTGGCGAACTTGATGATGTGATTCGAGCTGTGCATTGAACAGCAGTGGACTGAGCACACAGCCCTGGGGGGCCCTAGTGCTCAGTGTGGTGGTGGTGGAGATGCTGTTCCCAATCCGGACTGACTCATGTCTCCAAGTCAGGAAGTCCAGGATCCAGTTGGAGAGGGAGATGTCCAAGTCCAGCAGTTTCAGCTTTCCAATCAGGTGCTGGGCTGAAGTCTATGAACAGCATTCGAACGAGTCTTTTTTATCTAGGTGGGTGAGGGCCAGATGGAGGGTGGTGGCGATGGCGTTGTCTGTGGAACGGTTGGGACGATACACAAACTGCAGTGGGTCTAGTGAGGGGGGCAGCTGGGTCTTAATGTGCCTCATGACGGGCCTCTCGAAGCACTTCATGATGATGGGTGTGAGTGCGACGGGACGGTAGTCATTGAGGCAGGACACTGAAGACTTCTTTGGCATGGGGACGATGGTGGTGGCCTTGTAGCACGTTGGAACGACGGCGCTGCTCAGAGAGATGTTGAAGATGTCGGTAAGTACATGTGCCAGCTGGTCTGCACATCCTCTGAGCACTCTGCCAGGAATGTTATCTGGTCCAGCAGCCTTCAGCGGGTTGACTCTACGTAGAGTTTTTCTCACATCAGCCGTGGTAAGACAGAGCACCTGGTCGTTGGGAGGAGGGGTGGTCTTCCTCGCCACAACGTTGTTCTGCACTTCAAACGAGCGTAGAAGTCGTTCAGCGCATCTGGAAGGGAGGCATCTTTGTCACAGGCAACTGATGTTGTCCTGTAGTTGGTGATGGTCTGGATGCCCTGCCACATGCGCCGCATGTCACCGCTGTCCTGGAAGTGACTGTGGATTCCCTGGGTGTGTGCGCGCTTTGCCTCTCTGATGGCCCGGGACAGTTTGGCCCTCGCTGTTCTTAGGGCTGCCTTGATGCCTGCTCTGAAGGCGGAGTCTCAGGTCCTCAGCAGCGCGCGCACCTCTGCAGTCATCCACTTCTGGTTCGAGCGTGTGGTGATGATCTTGGAGAAGGTGACATCATCAATACACTTGCTGATGTAGCTGGTCACTGATGCTGTGTATTCCTCCAAGTTGGTAGAGTCGCCATATGTTGTAGCCTCCCTGAACATGTGCCGGTCAGTACACTCAAAACAGTCCTGAAGAGCAAAGATGGCTCCTGTTGGCCAGGTTTTCACCTGCTTCTGAAGTGGTTTTGTGCATCTGACGAGCAGTCTGTATGCTGGAATTAGCATAACAGAGATGTGGTTGGAGTAGCCGAGGTGGGGGAGGGGCTCCGCCCGGTACGCGCCTGGGATGTTTGTGTAAACAAGATCAAGCGTGTTCGCCCCTCTCGTTGCAAAGTCCACATACTGATGGAATTTAGGGAGCACTGTCTTGAGATTTGCATGGTTGAAATCTCCAGCGACAATAAACAGTCCATCAGGGTGAGCGTTCTGCAGTTCACTAATAGCCCCATACAGTTCATCGAGCGCTTCCTTAGCATTAGCGCTGGGGGGAATGTAAACTCTGGTTATAATAACAGTGGTGAATTCCCGTGGTAAATAAAAAAGTCTGCATCTTACAGTCCCAACAGAACCTCACGGCACAATCCTAAATAAAACATTGGAGTTATTTTTATCAAATAAAGTGCTGCATAATAGAGCATCAAAGATGTGAGATATTGCTTAAATATAACACAGTTACTATTGATTTATTATTATTATTAGTAGTAGTAGTAGTAGTAGTAGTAGTAGTAGTATAACAGTGAATATTACATAACAATACAGTAGTGATCTATTTCTGTTATACTTTTTTCATTTAAATTTAGCTTTTATTTAAGTGGAGCTTTTATTTTGAAGTGCTCTTACGTAATAATGTCAGATTCGCAATCTGGAAAAGCCGGTCGCTACATCAATCACGGTAATTATTAAACCGCAAAAGGCTATTATATAAAAAAATAAATATGTAGTCTGTATATGACTCATGATAAAAAGTGAATTAACGCTCTGCCTGCTGTTATCTGCTACAAACAGAGCACGCGATGCTCATAAAAGTGTTTTCTATGTATGATGTGACTGCCGCATACTGGATGTTTTTCCCTTTTCACTCCATTCTTTGTAAACCCTAGAAATGGTTGTGCGTGAAAATCCCAGTAACTGAGCAGATTGTGAAATACTCAGACCGGCCCGTCTGGCACCAACAACCATGCCATGCTCAAAATTGCTTAAATCACCTTTCTTTCCCATTCTGACATTCAGTTTGGAGTTCAGGAGATTGTCTTGACCAGGAACACACCCCTAAATGCATTGAAGCAACTGCCATGTGATTGGTTGATTAGATAATTGCATTAATGAGAAATTGAACAGGTGTTCCTAATAATCCTTATCCAGTATCGGTGAATCCCTAGAATAGAGCAAAATATATCCCAAATTTTTACTGTACATCTTGCCATTGCACTCTTGTCCAAAATTACTCTACTAAATTCCTGGAAGTTTTGTGAAATCTGTGTATCAGGCAGTGATATTTTGATTGCACTATATTTTATGATATATTATGAATATGATAAGATGAATCATCTGTCATCAGTGTAAAGAGAAAGAGTGTGTGTCTTATTAATTGGCTTATTAGATGGTGATTTGCATTCAAAGTGCTCTGAGCCACAAGGGTCAAGGGTGATTGTCAAACTGCCCAATCACAAAATAACAAGGGAGTTAACACCCGCCCTTTGACAGAGCTCCTGCCTCCTATTGGGCAAGTTGAACTGGCAGGTTGGCACACAGGTGCTGTGGGGTTGGCTGCCCGCAATGGTAAATGACAGATGGCCAAAGAACAGGTGTGTTCAGAGCAGGGACAGTTGTGTGTGTGTGTGTGTGTCAAACAAACATGACTGTATTTCACCCAAACACACACACACACACAACTGTCATACATACACATACATTCTTTTTAGTTCTTTCAGCTCTTTGGTTGATTTTACACAAAGCCTCTTATTTTCTCCTTATGTATTACTTATTTCTTTCTTACATGCAGGGCGGGATAAAGACACAAGCTTTTTATAAGAATATCTCAGCTCTGTAGGTGAATGGGTGGCAACATTTTGACGCTCAAAAAAGCACATAAAGGCAGCATAAAAGTAATCCATAAGACTGCAGTTGTTTTTCCATTTTTGCTAGAAATTCTTCTCCCTGCCCAGTAGGGGACATATGCTTGAAGAATGTGAATCACCAAAAACACAATAAGAAGAATGTAAAAGTTAAGGTGGAGATTGACTGAGCAGGGAGGAGAATTTATAGTAAAAAGGGGCTGAAATATTGTTTCTCACCCACACATATCATTCTGAAGACATTGATTTAATCACTGGAGTCATATTGATTACTTTTATGTAGGGCTGTCAATCGCTTAAAATTTTTAATCGAATTAATAACATAGTGTCCCGATATACAAATATTTGCTGAGAAAGCCCCTCATATAACAATAATTCAATATATAATGATGAATTAATGATACATAGTTATCTTTAAATATTTAAAAAATTATATATTTATATATATATATATATATATATATATATATATATATATATATATATATATATATATATATATATATATATAAATATATATATATACACTCACCTAAAGGATTATTAGGAACACCATACTAATACTGTGTTTGACCCCCTTTCACCCTCAGAACTGCCTTAATTCTACGTGGCATTGATTCAACAAGGTGCTGAAAGCATTCTTTAGAAATAGGATAGCATCTTGCAGTTGATGGAGATTTGTGGGATGCACATCCAGGGCACGAAGCTCCCGTTCCACCACATCCCAAAGATGCTCTATTGGGTTGAGATCTGGTGACTGTGGAGGCCATTTTAGTACAGTGAACTCATTGTCATGTTCAAGAAACCAATTTGAAATGATTCGAGCTTTGTGACATGGTGCATTATCCTGCTGGAAGTAGCCATCAGAGGATGGGTACATGGTGGCCATAAAGGGATGGACATGGTCAGAAACAATGCTCAGGTAGGCCGTGGCATTTAAACGATGCCCAATTGGCACTAAGGGGCCTAAAGTGTGCCAAGAACACATCCCCCACACCATTACACCACCACCACCAGCCTGCACAGTGGTAACAAGGCATGATGGATCCATGTTCTCATTCTGTTTACGCCAAATTCTGACTCTACCATCTGAATGTCTCAACAGAAATCGAGACTCATCAGACCAGGCAACATTTTTCCAGTCTTCAACTGTCCAATTTTGGTGAGCTCTTGCAAATTGTAGCCTCTTTTTCCTATTTGTAGTGGAGATGAGTGGTACCCGGTGGGGTCTTCTGCTGTTGTAGCCCATCCGCCTCAAGGTTGTGCGTGTTGTGGCTTCACAAATGCTTTGCTGCATACCTCGGTTGTAACGAGTGGTTATTTCAGTCAAAGTTGCTCTTCTATCAGCTTGAATCAGTCGGCCCATTCTCCTCTGACCTCTAGCATCAACAAGGCATTTTTGCCCACAGGACTGCCGCATACTGGATGTTTTTCCCTTTTCACACCATTCTTTGTAAACCCTAGAAATGGTTGTGCGTGAAAATCCCAGTAACTGAGCCGATTGCGAAATACTCAGACTGGCCCGTCTGGCACCAACAACCATGCCACACTCAAAATTGCTTAAATCACCTTTCTTTCCCATTCTGACATTCAGTTTGGAGTTCAGGAGATTGTCTTGACCAGGACCACACCCCTAAATGCATTGAAGCAACTGCCATGTGATTGGTTGATTAGATAATTGCATTCATGAGAAATTGAACAGGTGTTCCTAATAATCCTTTAGGTGAGTGTATATAAAATAAAAACATATACAAATAATTAAAGTGCATTACATTCTTGTGGCAGAAGAGTTCATCATTAATAAGACAATACAAAAAGCGGTTTTAGAATACAATGTATGGTTTACTACCATATTATTGATCATAAGTCAATCATTGGCAGACAGTTCACAGCAATCCATTTCATGAGTGAATTTGTCAATCAGCTTTAGATTTATTATGAGGGCTTGTTTAAGGATCCGTCAATGAAGAGCTGCTTCAGACATGCTTGTGTAGCATCTTGGATTCGTTGCGTCATAAACATAACATTTTTAGGTCACTGTGTCAATTTAAATATACTTTAATACTTAGAACACATATTGAGATACCTTAGTTCGGATTTGTGCTCCATCAAGTGTTTTGAACGCAAGAATGTAACACATATCTGTGTTGTTCTGCTGTTCAAGGGTGTTTTTCCTTCACTATATAAACTGCGCATTGCCATGCAGCTGAAGTTTCATTTAATATTTGGTAGCATTCTGGACCTCTGGAAAATAATTTACACCTGATTAATGATACAGAAAAACTTTAATAACCATTAAATAAAAAATGGACCTTAGACAATTTTACGAATGCCGTCATGTGGTGCCCATGGGCACGTACCCAACTACCCATATGGTTAATCTGGCTCTGCTTATATGTAGCAAGTCATATCATAGGTGATGTGTCCAAAATAAATTTACTCACTATATGAGGTTTTTTTTTTCAGACGTCTGAGCAGAGGTTGCTTGAAGGGAGATTTTTTTTAAAATGTTAACAGATAGGTACAGTTTGCACAAAATTTAAAACAATTGTAGCCCTCATGTTTATATGTTTATCTTTAAGGATAACATTTTTAAGCAAGTGATTTTGGATTGCTTTGGTACAGGCACAATGGTGGATGTTTTAAAGCATGTGGGGACCACTATCAAGGAGAGGGAAAGGTTGAAAATATCCATAAAAACACCAGCCAGTTGGTTCGTGCACGCTCTGATGAAGTGCCCTGGAACGCCGTCTTGACCCGTGACTTTACGGATATTCACTCGTCAGAATGATTACATCCACTACAGAGAGGGAGTGGAGGAGCTCTCTCCGCGAGGGATTATTTCCCTCGAAACGAGCAGAAAATTTATTAAATTAATTCGGGAGAGAGGCAGCGGTGTTCACGACAGAGTTTTTATTCACTCTGAAGTCAGTGATGATATTAATTCCCTGCCACATGCTTCTAGAGTCGGTGGTGTTGAACTGTCCTTCAATCATGTCCCTGTTCTGGCGTTTGGCTGCTCTGATAGTTTTGCGGAGGGCATAACTGGCTTGTTCCTCCGTGATCCTGGAATTAAAAGCGAAGGTCCGTGCATTAAGAGCTGCACGAACATCGCCATTAATACATGGTTTTTGGTTCAATAGATCCATATAGTTTTGGTCGGTACTACATCATCTACGCACTTCCTGGTGAAACATGTTATGCTATCAGCACAGACCTCAATGTCATCATCAGAGGCGGACCGGAACATCTCCCAGTCCACGTGAACAAAACAGTCTTGTAGCTTAGAATCTGATTGGTCCGACCAGCACGGATTCGTTCTGAGGGTGGGTGCTTTGTGTTTCAGTTTCTGCCTGTAAGCAGGAAGAAGCAGAATGGAAGAGTGGGCCAATTTGCCAAATGGTGGGCTGGGGAGGAATTTGTAGCCATCCTGGAGGGGAGAGTAGCAATGGTTCAATACCTGGTCCCCTCGTATGTTGAAGCTGACGTGTTGGGAGTTTTTCAGTGCTATTGACTTGAGGTTGGATTTGTTAAATTCCCCGGTCGCAATGAACACGGTCTCAGGGTGCACGGTTTCCTACTCACTTATACTCCCATACAGTTCCTTGAGTGTCCGGTCTGTTTCGGCTTGTGGGGGGATGTACACAGCTGTGATACTGACTGCTGTTAATTCGCTCCGTAGCCAGAATTGTTGACACTGAAGCATGAGAAATTCCAGATCAAGAGAGCAGAAAGACTTGATAGAATGTCCGTTCCTCTGATCATAGCAGGATTTGTTGATCATAAAACATGCACAACCTCCTCTGCTTTTACCTGTGAATAAGAGGTCTTTCGCTCTGTTCGCTCAGTGCACGGAGAACCCCACGGAGTCTGGAATCTCTGCAGACATTCAAGTTTCTGTTCGGCAGATAATGCAGCAGTCCCTCATCTCTTGTTGGAATGAGAGCCGCACTCTCAGCTCGCAAGACTGAATATTTGCCAGTAAAATACTGGGTAGCAAGGGTTGATTTGCGCGATGTCTTAGTCTGATGAGAAAAACGGCTCTCCTTTCCTTTTTGACTCCACTGGCGTATTTGAAAACAGCGGGTTGGCATTGAGGTATTTAAAGTCTGGTTTTCTGTGTGCTATTGCAGAACCAATGTCCAAAAGGGTTTGTCTATTGTATACAATAAGGCAGACAACATCCAAGACAAAAAAACATGAGAATTGTAGACAAAACTAACAAAAAAACTGCAATATTGGGTCAGAGCTCACAACACACCAGTAATACTCAGCATCATCTTGAACATCCTTCAATATGTTAATATTAGTTATTGCACTATGAACTAATATGAACTAACAATGAGCAATAGTATTTTTATTAACTAACATTAACAAAGATTAATAAATGCTACAAACAATATACTGTTCATTGTTATACCTAATACATAATTAATGTTAAGTAATGGAACCTTAATGTAGAGTGTTACCAAAACTTGAAGCAACGTCATAAAATATGAGGAACTGTATGCGTAAACTCTGAGTTGTGGTTGGTAGTAGAGTACACTATTAAGTAATTTGATTCTGAACGTTTCTCCACATTCATGAAAAGGAACACTTCCATCCAATCTCTGTGCTTCTGCCTCATGCATGGGCTGGCATAACAGCGGAAAATTGTAAATCACATGAGTATATAACAGCGCTTCCTGTCCTAAATATGAGAGCAGACTTTTACAAAGAACACCGTGGTGAGATCGGAATCACTCATCAGAATAGACCACAGCCAATAACAGGCCTGAGCAAGTATGTTGGCCACAGTTCTGCTACTCGTGGCTGTGGCTTAGGTGGTAGAGCGGGTCAGGTGCTAATTGCAGGGTTGGTGGTTCGATTCCTGCCCCACACGACTCCAAATGCCAAAGTGTCCTTGGGCAAGACACTGAACCTCAAGTTGCTCCCAATGGCAGGCTAGCACCTTGCATGGCTGCTCTGCCACCATTGGTGTATGAGTGTGTGTGTGTGTGAATGGGTGATTGGGACACAGTGTAAAGCACTTTGGTAAACTCTAAGGTTAAAAAAACAACTATATAAGTGCATACCATTTTATTCACACTACAGAACAATCTGTTTAGAGACACACATTTATTCCACATCATCTTCTCCATATGTCTCATGGACAAGTTAACACAACGGCTTGTTTGAAAACAGAAGATAATGATGAAATCCAAGATATCGTAGTCATGTCAACTATTGCGGCTGTACTTCTGAAACCAGAATGATCTTACGGTGTAATCGGAAACAGTAACAGACATTTCTTTAACTAAAATAGGTCCATGCTTACCGAAATTTGAATCACTGCCCCCAGTGGCCAAAGCGGCACATGTTTAGCTTAATTTTTCCGGGTGTAATGTCCACGGAGTAGTGGCATAAACAAGTTGTGAAGCTGTTACACAGTGAAGAGAAATGCATATTTTATTAACTGGACCCCCCAATCCAAACCCCAAATCTAAACCATTAGTGGAGTAAAAATTTTATCTTAGAGAAAGAAAATTCAACATCTGGATCAAGCTCGTCACTGATCATTCAAACGCGATTACTTCCGAAACCGGTCTTCCATGATGCTGACGCAAAGTGCTTTCGGTCACACCACAAGAGAAGATAAACACAGTGGAGCCAGTGTAAAAATGTGCGATGGCAGATGCCGCTTGCAGTGAGTCAGCATAATGTGTCCGGTCCTAGGGAACTGGAACTCTCAGAAACAACATGCTGTAATGGTGGCATTCGTGGGGTTAAATAAATGTTTGGGGCTAGGCACAATTAATTTGCCAACAAAATTAATTAATTAATTTTAATTTTTAATTTAATTTTTCTATTATAACAATAGGTTTGGACTAATTATCTCAAACACCGGTTACACACATGTACAAAATAAAGAATAAGTCATCAAAACAAATGTGTGCATTTCAAAAGAGTTGTATTACACCTAAATAATCACATGTACAAAATAAAGAATACATCAACAAAACAAGTGTGTGCATTTCAAAAGAGTTGTATTACGCATAAATAATCACATGTACAAAATAAAGAATAAATCAACAAAACAAGTGTATGCAGTTCAAAAGAGTTGTATTACACATAAATCATCACAGCATTATTAACACTTCAATATCATATTCTGTGGCTTAACAGACTTAGTTAGTTTCACAGTATTCATGGCCGTGTCTCAAGAGTAATTAGCACACGGGTGAAATCAGCATATACTAACAGAAGCTTCAAACAAAGAAGTACAATCCCAGTGGCATCAAAATCAAAACTCTGTTTATAAAGGGAAATTTGTGCGTATAAGCACAAATAGGTGAGTCCGTGTGTGCGTAGATAATGTGTGGAACATCGATGTGGTTTGTGTAGGCAGCTCCACTGACCAAGCTGATGGGGTGAGTTCAGATGAAAAGCATATGGAAGGGTGGTGGCTCACGCCGACCCCGGAAAAATATGAGTGTTCCTCTAGACTGACATGGATCCAGATGCAGGTGGAGTGCTGGATGTACCTTCTCCATACCCGTTCACACACTCACTAGCCACGGCACGATCATCAGTCCGCATTCAACAAACTCAACTCCTCAGGTCACTTTAACTAGAATTCTGCTCCACTTCGCTTACTGTTACTTCAGCTATGCCCGTTCCATCTCTTCCCTCCGTACTCATCGTACGGCATCTCTATAATAAAATTTTCTTCACCCCCTTCCTTCCGGTCGCTGTGTCACTTTTAAAGTGGTAGGATAGAAATTACCATTCTGTCACAATGACACTTTCCTGTGTGATAATGTTGCTCAAACAGTGTGTAGTTAATAGGGATGGGACAATATGTTTATCTCACGATTCGGTTCGATATACGATATGAGGTTCACGTTTTGAAATAATCTTGATTCGATATAACACAAATTACAAAATATTGCAGAATTTTTTTTTTTTTTTCTGAAAAGTTTAAAGAATAAGAGTTGCTCATATACCTTTCTCTATAAGAAATGATCACAAACAAATAAGCTTTCAAAAATAGTAGAGTACATTCAGGCATTTATTTTAACTTTTTTTATCTGACTGTGAAGAACAGAAAGAATATTAAGACACATTATTCAATTCAAAGTGGAGTTGCCTCATTTTTGATGGGCACACATTGCACAAAGGAAACAATCTGTTTTAGACTCAAGCACTTTTCATCAAAACAATGTGATTTTCCAGGTGTTCCAGTACTTCAATTTCTAAAAGATATATTCAAGCACTTTAAGCACTCCAATGACCTTGTGTGAAGCCTGTAAACAGTGTAGAAAAAAAAACGCAGTAGTGGTCAAATCAAACGATAGAGAGATTATGATGTTTGATGGGTCATTATGATTTTTTGTTTTTGTTTTTGTTTTTGGTTCGCAATATATCGAAATTGTACATATCTATCATGAGTGAGAGTGAGTGAATTCTTGTGCTTGACCTGGTCCCGTTCTCCCGCAAAAAAAAAAACTTGGGGAAAAATGCAAACACCAGAAGCCTGAAGAGCGAAGGAGAAGATTGTTGGCTAGGGAAGATTTTTGCTAGCTCTCATCCATGTTTTGTGCAAATTCTACCAGGGTTATAAAAATGGCACTATGAAATATTTCAATATAACTGTTAAACTTCTGTTTTCATTCAAATTCATCATCTCAGTTGAGCAGCACAGACAATTATTAATTTATTCTAAAGGCTCTTAATCTCTTAATATGCTTTCTCTAATTCAAAGCACTGTTTACTGCCCTTTCATTAAACACTGTACATTCATTCAAATTGAATCAAGTCAGACACTGTTTAGCAGAGATGGGCCACATCGGCAGGTAAATGGTACGTGATGATACTATGCACTTGGCCGGAGATGAGAGAAGAGAGGGAAGGCATAGCGAGGAAGGGTGAGTAGAGAGAAGGTAAGAGTAATCCACTTGAACTGGTGAAGACAAACCAACAGGCAGACTGATACTGGAGGGAAACACACAACAGTGCAAAGACAGACAGGCCAAGGCTAGAGAGCGTGCGGTACAAAGACAATACAATAATCTGATGATGAAACTGACAAACAGTGGGGTTAAAATAGAGCAGGAAAAATGAAGAACAGCTGTCGCTAATCAGCCGCCTAGCCGAAGTGCCAGAGTAGTCATGGCAACAGTGATATGACTGATCAGCAACAGCTGGACACACATGAGGGGAAAATGTAAACAAACATACAGAAATCTTACCCTCCCCCCCCCCCCCCCCCCCCCCCCCCCCACCACCGCCCCTTATGGGCATCTCGTGTTACCTGCAGAGGACCCACAACGACGGAAGTCATCGTTGAGGGTGCTGTCCAGAATGTCACACACTGGAAACCAACACCTCTCCCCAGGACCATAGCCCTCCCAATCAACTAAATATTGGGACCCTCTGCCCTTCCACCTAACATCTAAGAGGCACCTAATGGTCTAAGCCAGAGCGCTCTCTACGAGGCACGGGGGAGTGGGACGGGAGCGGTGGGATGTAAATCAGAATGAAAAAACGGTTTTATTTTAGACATATGAAACAGGGTGAACATGCATCAGATAAATTGGGAAGCTTAAAGTCTTACTTCAGGATTTAGCATTAAGCTTTGTATCAGTAGAAAACCAGTAGTATTTTCGAATTACCGAGCTCCCCCCCCCCCCATATCCCCCTGAGATGAGAGATTTATGTATTTTTAGTCTGGAAAAAATCCTCCGATGTCGCAAAAATCGTCATTTTGCGTCATCTGAGGATTTTTGGGCCAGAGGCTTAAAACTACAGCCAGTATTCCGCATGTTTTCACCACGCCCATATGGGGCGGGATCTCACTCACAGAATGTGAAGATAGTGTCAGCCATCTTTCTGCAGAAGCTAAGATAACAGGCTCTTGCTCTGTGTAGAAAGTTTGTATATAAGTAGGCTAATCACAATGGCGGAAGGTAGTTTTGAAGTTGAAATGGCAGAAGGGGATTTCGAAGATCTGTTGCGAGAATCTGATGCTCACGGCTACCTGTACAAGCCGCAATACAGCGATGAACAGTTGCGGGAGATGGAGGAACAAGAGGCAGCCAGAGCAACTGCTGTAGCAGGGTAGCAAAACCAGGAGGAAGAGCCCGGCCAGACTCGAGTTGGGGCGGACTGGTGGTGTCAGTGCTCTCGCTGTGCGCCTATGGAAACAGATAGAGAGTCCTAGTGCTGTCGCGAATTTCAGCGATGCCATTTTCTTCTGGACGAGATCGCTGAATCCGCTGATGAAACTGCACCGCTAACTTGAGCATGTATAACTGAGCACCCAAGTTTTGTACCACACATAGACAGGGGAGTCCTGGAAACTTATTTTAGGATCCCGAAGATAAATTGGAAACGCCAGCCAAAGCCCGCAGGGACAAACGGATGGCTTAGTGTAAAGTGAGTATTTTGTTTGTTTTTCTTTTTGTTACTAAGACGTCATGTACAGAGTTTGGACACCCGGAATTATCATAATGTTCTTCCCGCATAGTCACTCAATTTATCAACTAACTCACGATTTATAGAGTCACGATGTATCAAAGCAAGCCTCGTTGTATCAAATTATCAGTAGGCGTCGTTTGGGAGTGGCTTCGTAAGGGCAGCAAAGCAAGTGCATTCTGGGAGTTGTTGTCTTTCAGCCACATGTGTAAAAAATACATTTTCTGCCTTTTCTCAGTCTAGAATGCTTCAAATTCAAAAATAATTTCACATTTATACTATATAAATGACCAATTTTAAATACACATTCATCTTCCCAGAGGTGAAGTATCCCTTTAAGTCAAACCGTCAATGGATTAAGCACCTTGGTGATGGACAAGAGCCTGGTGAATTTTGGCCCCAGTTTATGTGATGGGAGTCGGAATGGGATGTCCTTCGTGGACTACCAGACCTTCTGCCCACAGACGTAAACTGGGGGCTTAGAATTTTGTCGTTGGTTTGAAACTTGGAGCGCACACCAGTCAAGAGGGCTTCTCTGGCCTGTCTCCAGGAGCGTCGGCACCTCTGAATAAAGGCGTGAGCAGTGGGAACAAAGGCATTGGGTTCCTGCTCTGGGAACAAAGGCAGCTGGTAACCCAGGCAACACTGAAAGGGTGATAGGCCTATAGAAAATGAATGCAGGGAATTGTAAGTGTACTCCACCCAGGCCAGTTGGGAGCTCCAAGACGAGGGATTACGGAAAGCCACACATTTCAACATACTTTCCAATTCCTGGTTCACCCACTCTGCCTGACCATTAGTCTGAGGATGAAACCCAGAGGACAGATTCACCTCCGCCCCCAGCTGTCGACAGAGCTCTGCGAAAGACATGGTTAACAACTTCAACCGCTGTCTCGGTTGGGGAGGGGATTAAAATTATCCACTTTAGAGAACCGGTCCACTACAGTCAGAAAGACCATGTTCAAGTCAAATCAAGTCAAGTGGTTTTTATTGTCATTTACACTGTGAAACGAGACAACGTTTCTCCAGGACCATGGTGCTACATAAAACAACATAGGACAAACACAGAACCACATGAAACTACACAGACTAAATAAAAATACCTATATAAAATACCTATATAATACCTATATAAAGTGAACGTGCAAAAACGTGTGCAAAAGTATGGGACAGTACAATAAATTTCTAACAATGAATATTACAATAGGCACAGTGATAGACAGTGCTGCGCCGACCAGTATACAGTAGTGCAAAAAGATGACAGTTACTAAAAAAAACAAATGTAAACATAACATACTATAATATAGTGTTCTATGGACATAGCAGTTATTGAGGTAGCAGACAGTTATAAAGTGGCAGTTATTAAAGTGCAACTCAGGACACATGTGTGTATCAAGCCAGTCTCTGAGTATTGAGGAGTCTGATGGCTTGGGGGAAGAATCTGTTACACAGTCTGGTCGTGAGGGCCCGAATGCTTCGGTACCTCTTGCCAGACACCAGAAGGGTAAAAAGTTTGTGTGAGGGGTGCGCGGGGTCGTCCACAATGCTGGTTGCTTTGCGGATACAGTGTTTTATGTAAATGTCTTTGATGGAGGGAAGAGAGACCCCGATGATCTTCTCAGCTGTTCTCACTATCCTCTGCAGGGCTTTGCGGTCCGAAACAGTGCAAGTCCCAAACCAGGCAGTGATGCAGCTGCTCAGGATGCTCTCAATAGTCCCTCTATAGAACGTAGTGAGGATGGGGGGTGGGAGATGTCCTTTCCTCAGCCTTCGAATAAAGTAGAGTCGCTGCTGGGCTTTCTTGGTGATAGAGCTGGTGTTGAGGGACCAGGTGAGGTCCTCCGCCAGGTGAACACCAAGGAATTTGGTGCTCTTGACGATCTCCACAGAGGAGCTGCCGATGTTCAGCGGGGAGTGTTCACCTTGTGCTCTCCTAAAGTCAACAACCATCTCTTTTGTTTTGTCGACAGGGAGAGGTTGTTGGCTCTACACCAGTCCGTTAGCCACTGCACCTCCTCTCTGTATGCTGACTCGTCGTTCTTGCTGATGAGACTTGATGATGTGATTCGAGCTGTGCATTGCTGCACAGTCGTGAGTCAGCAGAGTAAACAGCAGTGGACTGAGCACACAGCCCTGGGGGGCTCCAGTGCTCAGTGTGGTGGTGGTGGAGATGCTGTTCCCAATCCGGACTGACTGTGGTCTCCCAGTCAGGAAGTCCAGGATCCAGTTGCAGAGGGAGGTGTCCAGGCCCAGCAGGTTCAGCTTTCCAATCAGGTGCTGAGGAATTATTGTGTTGAATGCTGAGCTGAAGTCTATGAACAGCATTCGAACATATGAGTCTGTAACACAGATCAAATTCGTGGGTAAGGAAGAGGCGAGAAACCGGCTTGATATATAAACTACAGATTTAATGTAAAACTCAAAAGACAAACACATAAGAGGACGGACATGTCCGTAATTGAGCTCTCTCTCTCTCGATCGCCGTCTGCGAGTGGCCTTTATCCCTCTTGACGGCTTAATTAGCCTAATACGGGACCGGGCGTGCGTAATCACGCGCCGGTCCCGCCCTCCACCGTGCCACATTCCTCCCCCGTTCTTTCAGGCTGGGGACCCCTGGCCTGATGTACATCCCCTGGGTGGGGGGGGGGGGCGCCTCCCGCGCGGTCTGCCGGCAGGTCATCCCCATCAACCTGGACGAGGGAGGGGCAAGGGGAGGGAAACAAAAAACAACAATTAAAAATGGGGGGGAGGGTTCCTGCACTGGGCAGTACCTCCCCTCCCACAAACACCATAATTTAAAAAAGAGGGAGGGGCAAGGGGAGGGAAACAACAACAATTAAAAATAGGGGGGGGGGAGGTTCCTGCACTGGGCGGTACCTCCCCTCCCACGAACACCAGAATTTAAAAAAGAGGGAAAAGGCCAACGCAGAGCGGTAGCGAGAGAGAGAGGAGAGAAAGATTAAAAGGAAAAAAAACTTACTCGCCGGTTCTCTGATACGCCGTAGCTCGTTCCTCAGCCACTCCTCCACCCTCTACCGAACGGCAGCCGCGCCTCTCCAGGCAGATCCGAGGCAGTCCTCAGCCCCTGGCGGACGGAACGCCCCGCCGCGTTCTCGGGGAGCCGAAGGGGACTCCCCCGCCCCTGGTAGCGGTTCTCCCGCTCCAGGCGGTCGGTCGCGATCCCCTCCCCGTTCGCGGACGGCGGTCTTCCCTCGACCCCTCCGCGTTTCAGCGGCTGGTAGGGGCATCCTCCGCCCCTGGCAGCGGCCCTGACCGCTCCAGGCGGTCGGCTATAGGAGCCCCTTCTCCCCTCGCGGTCGGCGGCCATTCCTCCGCGTCCAGGCGGCGGGCTCCTCGTCCCCCGGCAGATGGTCGCGGCAGCTTCTTTGGGGTAGTGGCGAGAACTCCGCTACGGCGTATCCCTCTTCCTTCCCGGGCTTTCGGCACCAATGTAACACAGATCAAATTCGTGGGCAAGGAAGAGGCGAGAAACCGGCTTGACATATAAACTAAAGGTTTAATGTAAAACTCAAAAGACAAACACATAAGAGGACGGACATGTCCATAATTGAGCTCTCTCTCTCTCAATCGCCGTCTGCGAGTGGCCTTTATCCCTCTTGACGGCTTAATTAGCCTAATACGGGACCGGGCGTGCGTAATCACGCGCCGGTCCCGCCCTCCACCGTGCCACAGAGTCCTTTTTGTCTAGGTGGGTGAGGGCCAGATGGAGGGTGGTGGCGATGGCATCGTCTGTTGAAAGGTTTGGACGATATGCAAACTGCAGTGGGTCTAGTGAGGGGGGCAGCTGGGTCTTAATGTGCCTCATGACGAGCCTCTCGAAGCACTTCATGATGATTGGTGTGAGTGCAAAGGGACGGTAGTCATTGAGGCAGGACACTGAAGACTTCTTTGGCATGGGAATGATGGTGGTGGCCTTGAAGCACGTGGGAACGATGGCACAAATTGCCATTGGAGGGGGGTAAACCGGTAACAAAATCCATGGCAATGTGAGACCAGAGTCTTGAAGGTACTGACAGTGGTTGGAGGAGCCCTATCGGAGGGCATTGGGAGGTCTTATTCACAGCACAAACTGAGCAGGCAGCCATAAAATTATGGCTATTGGATGGTAGCAATGGCCACCAGAATTGTTGTCTAAAAATAGTGCGGTCGCCGCCTGTGTAAAGGCTACAATGGACGAATGACCCCATTGCAGGACGTGTGTGTGGACCGATCACAGAACAAA
The DNA here is from genome assembly GCA_032164185.1 of Moxostoma hubbsi. Classification (NCBI taxonomy): domain Eukaryota; kingdom Metazoa; phylum Chordata; class Actinopteri; order Cypriniformes; family Catostomidae; genus Moxostoma; species Moxostoma hubbsi. Next base: position 28,829,256 of record JAVLUX010000007.1, on the reverse strand, counting down.
CAGTAGACCCACTGGGCACTCCAGCGGAATGGACTTTGGACTCCACCTCCTAGGATACCATGCCCACCACCCGTGAAGGGGAAAGAATGGTATCCAAGGCTTTGGTGGAGGTCTTGACTTCAAAACATTGAGATAAAGCATTGTGCTTGATGTTTTTGGAACCCGTCCATAAAAAGTATGTAATCGAAATGCCCAAAAAACAGTGCCCAGCATGCCTGCCTCGAATTTTGATGTTTGGCCATGGGAATATATTTGAGGTTCTTGTGATCGGTCCACACCATGAAAAGCACCCCCAAACCCTCTAACCAATGTCGCCACTCACCCAACGCCAGACTGACAGCCAACAATTTTCCTCATCAGAGGAAAAACGCTGTGACCAATCACCTCCATGCCCACCTCTAAAGTATCCACCTCCCCCACAATCTGTCATGAGGGATTGGGAGAGATAAGAATGGGAGCTGAACAAAACCTTTTCATGAGATTAATAAAAGTGGCTTGAGCCACAGGTGACCACTTGAAAGGAACTTTCGTGGAGGTAAGCTCCGTCAGAGGTGCAGCAAGCTGACTGAAATTCTGGAAAAACTGGCAATAAAAATTGACAAACCCCAGAAACCCCTGAACAGGTAATTGGGATTCTGGGTTTGGCCAATCTGAGATGGCCCTGACCTTGTTGGGATCCAATCGGACTCCCTCAGATGAAATTAATTAACCCCAGTAACAGAACCAACTGTGCATGGATAACACACTTCTCAATTTAATGAAGAGCCGTTCTCTAGCAGTCGCTGAAGCACACTCCTGACATGCTGGGCATTGTCCTGAATACTCTGGGAGAAGATCAGAATATCATTCAGATAGACATAAACAAACCGATCGACCATGTCTCGAAGCACATCATTAACGAGCCCCTTGAAGACAGACGTTGGCCAAGCCAAGAGGCATAACCAAATACTCAACGTGCCCCTTTGTGGTGTTAAAGACTGTCCTCCACTCATCCCCATCCTTATCTGTACAAGGTGCACAGCGTAGGTCAAACTTTGTAAAGATGGTCGCCCACTGCAAGAGTTCGAAAGCTGAAGACATTAGTGGCAAAGGATAATGATTCTTTATCGTGATGTCATTCAGCCCCCGATAATCAATGCAAGGTCTGAGCAAACCATCTTTCTTCTTCATAAAGAAGAACCCTGCCCCTGCCGGTGAAGAGGAAGGACGGATGATACCGGCTGCTAAAGACTCTTTAATATACCTTTCCATGGCTTCCCTCTCTGGAGCAGAAAACAAATAAAGCCGGCCTCGAGGCGGAAAAGAACCCGGAAGTAGGTCGATCACACAGTCATAAGGGCGGTGAGGAGGGAGGGAAGCAGCGCGGGACCGATTGAACACTGCCCTCAGTTCATGGTAGGCCACCGGTACTCCAGACAAGACAACCGGCTCATCCTGTGACACAGAAGAAGACTCGACAGGGGAGACAGCAGAAGACAGACAGTTAGAGAAACAAAAATGCTCCAGGCCAGCAAAGATTTAGTGGACCAATCAATATGTGGCTTGTGGATTACCAGCCAAGGGTTTCCAAGCATGACCGGGAAGGAGGTTCACTTGAGGAGGAAGAAGGTGTTGCTTTCTGAATGGTTTCCAGACATGAGGATGAGGGGCAGAGTGACGTGGGTGACCAGAGAGAGGGCGGTCCCACTGATGGTGCGAGTGGTGATAGGCTCCTCCATGGACACGGTGGCTAGTTCAACATCCATAAATACCCCTCAGTCCCAGAGTCGACCAGAGCTGAATCCTCGTGACTTGATGTACCCCACTGCAGTCAAGCTGGGAAGAGAGTCGGAAGTCCTGGGGATTAATTACTCAAAGGTGTAGTGCTTCCCAGTAACAACTTCTCAACTGGTGAACAGTGGCTTTTACTGGACACGTAGCAGAAATATGGCCAGGGTGTGCACATTACAAACAGAAACCCCAGTTGAGGCGGCATTGTTTCGCAGGAGGGAGGCGTGTCCTCCCGACCCAAATGAGCTCTTACCAGACGAATACTCTGATGACCCAGAGGACAGTATGGAAATGGCTGGCACGCCGTAGTCCGGGAGAATGAAGAAGATGTCTGACATCTGAATGGAGAGGCGACTGCGAAGATCGAGCTGATTATCTACATGGATGGCCAGGTCTACCAGGTCGTTGAAGCACGTGGGGAGGTCCAAGGTGAAAATCTCATCAAGGATATAATCCAAGAGCCTATGCAGAAACTGATACCACTGAGCCTTGTTGTTCCATCCGCAAGAAGCTGCCGAAGTGTGGAATTGAATGGAAAACTCGGCCCTGAAAAAGATCTGAGAGGGCTCTAGAGGAGTTTCCGCCCCGGTAGGAGTGGTCAAACCCCTTGCGGAATTCACACATGCATGGCGATTATCCCACATGGCGGTGCCCCAATCGCAAACCTTACAAGTGAGGAGTGTGATGACAAACGCCACTATTGACGCTTCAGTAGGGAAGTATGATGGCTGCAGCAAGAAGAACATCAAGCACTGGGAAAGAAATGCTCTGCAGGAACCATCCTCCCCATAGAAGGGCTCAGAAAATTCATAAGGGGCTCGGGTTTTTGCAAAATGCGGGGTGCCACCAGAGAAACACTAGGACGCTCAAAGGTAGGAGGAGTGTGATCGGTGTCAGTAGTCAGGTGAAGCTGGTGAACCATGCATGTTAGCTCGACCAACTAAGAAGCTACCATTCTTCAAGGCCTGATTAATGGAATTTATCTGTTCCTGTTGGCGCCCTAGCAGCGCTCCTTGTTGTGATAGAGCAGCACGACGATCAGTGTCCTCTGCTGGATTCATGAGTGGCCAGATTATTCTGTCAGTGGAAACAATGAAGGACCCAAGAGTCAGTTTATTTACACAAGGCAATAATCAAGACAGGCAGAGTTTATGAGCTCAAGGGGCATCAACTGCAGCAGGGTTGAAGAGAGACAATAAAGCAGAGCTTGGCAGGTGAATGGGATGTGAGGATACTATGCATTTGACCGGAGGTGAGAGAAGAGAGGGGAGGATGGAACCACTGGCGTAGCGTGGGCGAGCAGAGCGAAGCGAAGAATAATCCACTTGAACTGGCGAAGACAGACCAACTGGCAGACTGGCACTGGAGGCAAACATACAACATCCGAAGCGCTAGAGTAGTCATGGCAACGGTGATACAACTAATCAGTGACACATGGCAACACACAAGGGAAAAATGAAAACAAACACACAGGAAAAACCAGCGACTCACCAACCGTGACGTGCCATTTTTACATTTTCATTTGCCTTGTGCATTCAGGTTAAGATTGTTTTCTTTGGTGGTCAGATTAGTTCATTGCTGCTATCCATTCCAGTGTTTCTGAGGGAAGATGACAAGTTTCTGAACCTGTGAGGCCTATGATGTTGAAACAACTAACTGGCAATCTTTTTCTTTTTGTTTTATGTTAAAACAAGTTTTCTGGCATTCATTCTATGATTTAATGGACATAAAAATGCTTGGCTCAGTATATGTAAATCTTAAATTTGTGTGCTATGAGCAATATTACTGTCCTGAATTTTAAAAAATTTGATCATGAAGTTTGCGACTGTGACATTTGTTTCCATTGACTGGTGGGTTCTAAGGTAACAATTTACATCAATAACATTTCCACGACATTACATCCATATAACATGTTTTGGTCATAGCGTTTAATGATGTGTATTAAAAATCTTTGATGCTTGCACATTCTCAAAGCACATGTCTGTCTGCATTCTATCATGTTTGAGGTGATTGAATGTGAGCATCAAACTGAATTATTAGATAAAATCTCAAACTGTCATGTCAGATGTGCAAATATTATGGATTTTTTTTGTGATTTGTTTTGCGCGTTGACCTGCAATGGACAACTGGTGGAAAAACTTCCATTCAATGTCTACAGCTGCAATTTAGTCAACTAGATTTGGCCTCTTTTTGGACTCAATCAAGAAATCTGGATCCCTTTAAGACTGAGATTTAACACAGTTTCGAAACATTTTACAAAGCAGAGGCGACTGGATCTTGTCCAACGCCACCTGGATTGAGGCGAGTAACTGTGCCACCAAGAGAATCTAATAAGTAGTGGGAATTGGACATTCTAAAATGGGAGAAAAGGGGATACATTTTTTTATTAATTAATAAAATAAAACTACAAATATATTTTCAGGGCTGAAATCTGTCTGACTTGACTGTCAGTCAAAGATCACACTGGTTAAAGGCATATGTACTACTATCCAGTTATATAATAACTAGGTATGTAATATTTTTCCAAATATAAAACTACCTGAATGTTTTTTTCTTTTTGGGTGGCTGAAGAATTATTTTGTGATCCATTATGATAAAAAAAAAACATTGAGAAATCCTTTTTTATCACACTGTTCAAATATATTGCTTTCTGTTAATAATCAAAACTCCTATACTTAATGAGGCAGGAGAAACATAGAGATACAGAGAGGGAATGGGGGGAAAAAAGAGTGAAACTGAAGACAGTTAGACAGAATATAAGCAAGAAAAGGAAGACATGATGTGCAATGTACAGCTGGAGTGTTGGGATGCAGACACAGACAACAGGCTGTGAAAATATTTGAGACACAGAATGCAAACAGCTGGCATCGCATGGGTGTCTGTGTGTGAGAGGGTTTCGCACACTTGCAAGTTACAACGTTGACAGCTTTGTTGCTTATAAACCGAAGGAATAGTTCTATCACATCGCTATCTTAGAGACATGGTATAATGGCATTTGAATGTCAGATTTACAGGTTTATGAAGGTTTATACATCTGTAACATCTTAAGTTCTGTAAAAATGTGCGTCCTCACTGTGCACTCTCACACTAAACTCAGGAGCAGAAGAGCTGATTCTGTAATTACAGTTTGAAACAAGTTGATGATTTGATTTATCTGTTTTGATAAGTTTACCAATTCACAAATACATGTTAATGTGAATAAAAGTGTTTGAACGTCGACATGAACATGTGGCACTAATACAAATTGTGCACAATACCTGTGATACCTGTGAAATCCTGTGCCAAGTTTCAGACCCTCATTACATAATGGTTTTAACTATTTTAGAGCTCCTTGGTTTTTAATCAGTCTGGGAATTCATTATTTTCAGCCACTTTTAAACTTACAAGTTTTAACTTAGTTAAACTTACACTTCGGCATTGTTGGTATTTGATTACTTCATCCAATAATCCACCTCAGTGCATCCTATCTCAAACAGATCTGTTAGCATGCAGGTCAGCTACCATAGTTATTAACAGCTCATTAAAACACAAGTTTGCTGTTTTAAGCATCTACGCACCAAAGTGTAATTCCTCCATATGTTAAATTTAAGACTTCTTGTATTTTAAGATATTTAACACTTTTTATGGCCATAAAAATTAAAAAGTAAAACTTTAAGGACCTGCGGATACCCTGTACTAATGCTGTCAGTTTTTCATATTTAATCATGATTAATCTCAGATTTTGAAATTGCTGAAATTATATATACTTCCTGTAAACATACATTTAGTTCCTTATTTTAAAAGGAAAACAATATGTAACAATAATTATTTATTACAATTTTCCAAACAAAGCCTTCCACAGCATAAATATAGAATGCACTAAAACAGCACCAATTAAAGTAACATTAAATGTTTCCCTAAAGTCTAAGTGGGAGGTTGACTAATTACAATATCTACTCCCAGTAGTTTGCACTTTCATTGCAATGGGCATTAAAATTGTTGACGAAGAGGGTTTATCCAGTTTGATAGAGCAAATGTAAAGCCTCATTTAGATTTTGTGCCACTTTGAAAAGTCCAAACTCCACAAGAAAAGCACTGGCAGAGAACAAATTGTTTTGCTTTTTTGCTTGCACAGTCCACTTAAAGCTACTTCTTTTAAATTTTCTAGAAACGTGATGCCAGGGAAAACTTCTCTTTTTAGACAGATTTTCCCTAAGTGTATGCAATCAATCAATATACAAAAGAGACATTTGTGTAATAGGATTTTGGAATCAAAACCTTAGTTACTAAGCTCTTGTGACAACATCACTGTGTGCCTGCCACATATCTTTTTCTTATTCATCTCGAGCCTGACTGTAGGAAGCACATGCCATATCCATCCATATGAATATGTAGGTCTCACACTTACATACACAGTTGTGTCACGCTTATTGCGTAACAGTACGCGTAACTGTAGACAGATCATGCCAGATTGTGAACTGAAAAAAAGCAAAGCGTCACAGAATGCAGAACTTGGCAAGAGATGATAGTATGACATAATATTCAGTTACAGTTGATACGCTGTAACATTGTCTATGCTTCAAGAGAGCAACATGCAACAAGTTGAACACACCTGTTAAAATCAGTGGACTTGCATTGCAAATAGTGTGATGCTAAGTTGCTTTTGTGTAATTGTTTTTCTGTCCAAGCTGAATGTGCAGAGACAACTTTAAGTAATTCATTCATATGTTGATTTACATGAAAACTGAAAGCACTGTGACTCTGCGGTGCTTCACAACAATGCTCTGTTTGTTTAATTAGTCCAACATCTCAACTTCTTGCTTAAACAATTGTGTGAGTTTGGGGCAGGACAACCTGTTTGTGTGAACAATGAAAAACGGAAAACCTTTTTAGAAACTTTAGTCTAACTTTAGTGGCACAGGAATTTCACCCATAATTGCTTGATTTTAAAGGATTTTCTGTTGAGCTGTTATTCTATAACAAGTAATTATCAGAGCTGACGAAATTATCATGTTAATATATGTGATTAATTTAAAACATTTAACGCATAAATTTTACTTAATCACAATTAACGCATTTACCAATTTTCTGAAATTTTGATTTCATATAACAGTCATATGACAGTGGTTTAATGTCTTTAGAAGTGATATGATTGGTGTGAGTATGAAACAGATAAATATGCTGAGTATTCAAAAGTACATTCATAAAGTGAAAGTGGAGATTTATAGTATAAAAGGATTTAAATAATGATCTGTTTCTCACCCAAAGAGATTGCATTGCTTGAGATTAATTATATTAAACCACTTAACACATATGGATAACTTTTATGCTGCCTTTTTGGGATTTTTGAAGCCTGAAAGGTCTGGTCACCATTCACTTGCATTGAATGTATTGTTATGTTTTGAGAAGTATTTGTCTGGTCATGTGTCCTAAAATGGTAGCCCCCATAAGGGGACCCTCTTTATGTAGAATAAAACAGAAGGTTACTGATATGACTGGAGTCTACATCTCATGTGCGTGGTCAAGATTTTCTACATATTTTTATGTATTATCTATTATTTTGTTTAGAAGAAAACCAAAAATATTTACAGAGTACACCTTTAAACCAAAATGTTGAACATTGTTCTGGACAATTGTTTGATATTTTTATGATGCCTTATATTTTTTTGCTGTTTTGTTAATTGTTTCATAATTGTTTTACTGTTTACATTTTGTTAAAAAGCCTAAAATAGACTGTAAAGTAAAAAGCCCCTGTCTCTCCTGCCTCTGCCAACATTTTCCTCTCCACTGTTCCAATTCCCGACTGCTTTCCTCATCTATCACCACCAGAGGTACCTCTTATCTATCTCCACCTTTCCAACTCCCTAACCTTCCCTCCCTCCATCACCCTGTGTTCCATCCATTCCTCCTTTGGCTGATACCAAGCCAGTACTCTACTTTAATATCCCATCTGTGAACTGCTTGTGATATTAGTCGAGAGATGAGATTCGTGACCCTGAATACATGGGTAGAAGATTCAGTATGGGGGGGGGGGCTCTGCATCATGCCTCTGGGCTTGGCAAAGACGCTTTTGCCTCCCTACCAGCTCAGATCCCCTCCTGAAGTGGCAGGGATATATATTTGTACTCTGCCTTCTTCATCTTCTGGACATGACCAGCAACATCACCTTCCTCCTCCCCAAGCCAATACCATTTTCCTCTGTCTCAGCATCAAACCAAGAGAGTTGGCACAGTGACAGACAGACAGACAGACAGAAGGGAGACTGGGAAAAGTTTTAGCTAAAGGGAGGTCAAAAAAGTTAACTGACCCGGAAAGAGACGGCTCATGCATTTCTAACAACCATTGAGCCACAGCGATGGGGAATTTCTATATCTCTCACTTGTTCCAAACCACTCCCCCTTACCAACACACAAATTCACACATTCATACATGGAGCATTTATTAGAAAAAAGACAACCTGTCAAGCAGCCTTTGTGTTTTTGTGGTGCTGTAGAGGAAGAGAGGAGACAGAGACACAGAGAGTTCAGAGCTTAGAGACGTTTCGCTCTTGAACAGAAGTGTGTGCTGCCATTTAAATATTCATCAAATTCATTACCCTCTATTCTTTTCTCTCTTGTCCCTTATCTAAATGGCATTTTGTTGGCCTTAATTCTATTTAAACATTTCAGAGGGGGTGGATGGAATGTGAGGGTTTAGGGAGGTGCAAGAAAGCACATGTCAACAGGGAAGCACAAACACATCCAGATTAATAACAAAGTGCCACAATCGCAGAGACTCAAAGTTGTGCTGAACTTCATTTCCCCTCTGAGGGCCAGTTGAGGTTTGCCTGCCACACACTCCAGCTAAACCTTACAGCCACTTGACCCCAGCAATCATCTCTGTATGCGAGTATATGTGCGTTTCTCTCACGGGCACTTTTGTCATCACTGTTTCAGTAATCTAAGCTAATTAGATCCTCATTACTTCCAACAACCTCCTCTCTATCTCTTTCTCCCTCTGTCCAAACCTTTTTGCTTATTTTGAACTCAACCATCTCTACACTGCATGTGACACTGCAAAACTAGAACACTCAACAAAACTGTCTATGCTTTAAGCATGCAAAGTGACAGCTTTGTTGATTATAATGAGGAAATTCTAGTTTATTGTGCTACTCTCTCTGTGAAGATGGAGAAGTTGTCATTTTTTGGAGGGGGGTGTTGCTTTTTAGCCTTCATTTTATATGCAGTTAAGGAAGAGAGGAAGTTGAGGGAGAGGGGGGGGATCGGATTGTGACATGACCCCAGCTGGACTCGAACCGGAGTCACCTTAAATGTCATGAGAAATACCCACTGCACCTCAGCTCTGACGAAAAAGGGTTTTAAGTGTGTTGTTAGACAGTATGCTAAAGTTACTGTTTAACAACATGTTAGCATACTACCACATATTAAGGCCATGTCCACATTAATCCGGATAAGTTTGAAATAGGTGTTTTCATTTTCGAAACGCACTCCGTCCACACTGCCATTTTCAACCGTTTTCCAAAAGTTGGTCATCCACATTAAATCAAGTGAAAACTCCTAAATCTCCTAACTGCACATGCAAAAAATGCTATCAAAGTGGATAGCATGCTACAACATGATTGTTTTCACTGGGTCACATGACAACAAATATGTCATTGTTTTCAGATATCTCCATTTTCCCTGTACCCATAACAACACGAAAACGGCATTTTCAAATGTATCAAGTTGGGAGAGTATTTTCGAAAACACCCTCAAAAATGTAGTTTCAGTGTGGATGGATGTTCAAAACTGTAATTCTGAGTAAATAAAGCAAAAATTTTATTTAGCAACTCTATCAAAGTGGATAGCAGGCACAACAACGCTGCTACAACATGGGCCGCCATCATGATTGTTTTGGTTTGAATGGATCACATGACTGGGTCACATAACAACAAATATGTCACTGTTTTCAGATATCTCCATTTTCCCTGTACCCACTACAATACAACATGAATACAGCATTTTCAAATTTATCAAGTTGGGAAAGCATTTTCCAAAAATACCCTCAAAAATGTAGTTTCAGTGTTGTTGGACGTTCAAAAGTTAGAGAAAAAGATGAGTTTCCAAACAAAAACGTATAAGTGTGGACTTGGCATAAAACTTTTCACTTGTTCAGTACTATTTGCATGTACGCATTAGCGCCTACCTAAATTAATTACCTCAAAAATCATTGTTACTTAACAGTTCAGGTTTGTACCTGTGGCAGCTTTTGTCTCACATTACTATTAAGTCTCAGCTTTGTCCAGTGTTTGCATAATGCCAGAGTATGTACTGTATTTGATGAAGAATGTACTTCTCAGCCAGTAAAGTACATTATTAAGATATGCAGTTGAGCAGTATGAATATATTCCCTGACATGCTTCATATGAGAATGTAGGCTTTGTACCATAACCCAAATATATGACATAGTAACAACAACCGCAAAAATAATTTACTCTGGTTTTGTTAAACAAGTACAATTTAACCACAAGAAACAAATATCTTGGTATACACTGGCAGCCAAATGTTTGGAATAATGTACAGATTTTGCTGTTTCAGAAAGAAATTGGTACTTTAATTCACCAACGTGGCAATCAACTTATCACAAAGTATAGTTAGGACATTACTGATGTAAAATACAGCACCATCACTATTTGAAAAAAGTAATTTTGTATCAAATCTAAACAGGCCCCATTTCCAGCAGCCATTACTCCAACACCATATCCTTGAGTAATCATGCTAAATTGCCTTATTTGGTACTAGAAAACCACTTTCCATTATATCAAACCATGCTGAAAGCTATTTGGTTTGTTAAATGAAGCTTAACATTGTCTTTGTGTTTGTTTTTGAGTTACCACAGTATGCAATTGACTGGCATGTCTTAAGGTTACTATTAGATCAAAAATGACAAAAAAGAAACAGCTTTCTCTAGAAACTCGTCAGTCAGTCATTGTTTTGAGGAAAGAAAGCTACACAATGTTTGAAATTGCCAAAAAACAGAAGATTTCATACAAAGGTGTACACTACAGTCTTCAAAGTCAAAGGACTACTGGCTCTAACAAGGACAGTAAGAGATGTGGAAGGCCCAGATATACAACTAAACAAGAGGACATCAGAGACTCTAGTTTGAGAAATAGACACCTCATGTGTCCTCAGCTGACATCTTCATTGAATTCTACTCACTCAACAGTTTATCTGGACAAACTGACAGTTAGAATGCCAAGGATCTGCAAATCTGTCATTGCTGCCTGTGGAGGATTTTTTGATGAGAACACTTTGAAGTAGTTTAACCCTCTGGGGTCGACGGACATGGTGGCGAATCCTGCTGGATTTTTTCTTCACTACAAGTCAAGTCATGTGGTTTTTATTGTTGTTTCAACCATATACAGTTAGTACAGTACACAGCGAAACGAGACAACGTTCCTCCAGGACCATGGTGCTACATAAAACAACGTAGGACAAACCCAGAACCACATGAGACTGCAAAGACTACATAATATGCAACCCGGTATCACGCCGAGGCGTGAAATAGACACGCCGGTCCACTCGCGGATGCGTGTCTATTTCACGCTTTGCCTCCTCCAGGCGTGTACATGACACGCGCGCGTCTACGTAGAATACCGGCAGGGGGCGATCGTTTCCTCGACGCCAACAACTGTCCGCGCACCAAAGAGGAAGCGATACATCGCGTTCTCCACTTCCGGGTTTATTTTTGTATATAAATACACTTTTTAAATATATATATATATATATATATATATATATATATATATATTTATATATATATATTTATATATATATATATATTTATTTGTTTATTTACATCAGCACAAGATACTCGACAGCCCACACACACACACACACACACACACACACACACACACACACGTATAACAACGTTAGGCTACAGCAACGTTAGGATTTCTTCATGAAAGCAGCACTATGTAATGAACCTTTATTTGTCACATATGGTCACAAGTGAAAGTAACCGGCGAAATTGGCCGGCATCCCGCCCGCACGAACGTGCAACGCGACGACAACGGTATCGCTTCCTCTCTGGTGCGCGGAGAGTTGTTGGCGTCGAGGAAACGATCGCCCCCTGACGGTATTCTACGTAGACGCGCGCGTGTCATGTACACGCCTGGAGGAGGCAAAGCGTGACACCGACACGCATCCGCGAGTGGACCGGCGTGTCTATTTCACGCCTCGGCGTGATATCGGGTTGTAATATGCCTATATAAAGTGCACGTGCAAATGTGTGCAAAAAGTACGGGACAGTACAATAAATTAGTAATAGTGAACAGAACAATAGACACAGTAAGAGACAGTGCAGCGCCAACCAGTACACAGTAGTGCAAAAAGATGAGTTTTTTAAAAATGCCAAATGTAAACATAACATACGATGAGATAGTGTTCTATGGACAGAGAAGTTATTGAGGTAGCAACCAGTTATAAAGTGACAATAATTAAAGTGCAACTCAGGATACGTGTGTGTGTTTCTCAAACCAGTCGCTGAGAATTGAGGAGCCAGGAGTCTGGCTTGGGGGAAGAAGCTGTTACACAGTCTGGCCGTGAGGGTACCTCTTGCCAGATGGCAGGAGGGTGAAGAGTTTGTGTGAGGGGTGTGTGGAGTCGTCCACAATGCTGGTGGCTTTAAGGATGCAGTGTTTTTTGTAAATGTCTTTGATGGAGTGAAGAGAGACCCCGGGTGTATTTCTGTACACTCACAATAACAACAAAACCTTGTGCTTTTGTAAAATAAAGAAAATAAAAAGGGTGAGCTTTCAGCTGTCTCTGTGTTCACGATTATATTTCTTAATTAAAAATGAACTGAAACTCTGTGAATACTTATCACACAAACATGAAACATATCTCTAAAAAAAGCTTAAAATGTCTAAAATATAAAATAATTATAATTTAAAACAAATATTCTCCTGCTTTGTAATCTTTATAAAACAAAGCGATGTACAGTTTCTCTTGGCTCAGCTAATTATACCTAATGTGATCATACCCACTGGCATTGGGCGCTATTCATATGTTAATGTACTGAGGCAATCAATGCAAATGGTAAACACCCCGACTGTACCTTAAAAACATAAAGTTCATTTACTTTCCTGCATGTTTGGAAGATGCACGATACACAGGTTAGGAAATGTCCACATTTTCCTCAGAAGAAGAGCAGGACTCCGATGAACGTTTGCATTTTGAATAAAGACTTGATCCAGCTGAGGATACAATTTCAGATGAGTAAGTCATTTAGTTTTACTTACATATTAGTTGACATGCTATTTTATATAAACATGTACATATTTTACTAGTGGGACTGTTTCCAGACTTGCCAGCCAGGATTCAGAGTATTGACATTTGAAATATGTCAGAATAGGCAAGTTTTAGTTACATTTAAATTGTATGCCAGATGATATAAATATTTTATGTAATATGATAGAAAAATAATATGAATGTTTAGAATATATTTTAACTAGTGTTTATGCTGCCTCATCATCAACAAAGTTTGTGCTTGCAAATATGTGTTATGGTGTAAATGAGTAAAATGTGATGTAATTATGCCCGTATTAGAAAATCAGCATATTATAATGATTTCTGAAGGATCATGTGACACTGAAGACTGCAGTAATGATGCTGAAAATTCAGCTTTGATCACAAGTTGCATTTTACAATATATTTAAATATAAAACTGTTCTTTTAAATTGTAAAAAGAGTTCACAATATCATTTTTTACTGTATTTTGGATCTAATAAATGCAGTCTTGTTGAGGAGAAGAGACTTCTTTTAAACGGTAGTGTAGGTCTAAAATTAAGTAAAGTCTTTATGTAAAGAAAATGTATAGTCAGATTACTTATTTTAACTTAAAACTTGATTTTGATCATTAAGTCTCCTCACATTCATTCTCTTTCTGTCACATTCATCATTGATAGGCCCAGGGGAGGGGTCTTTTGTCTTCTCATGTATGAATCACATCAATATTCATTATAGTTCACGCCTCCTTTCACTAAAACTAACACTAAAAGTGTCTTACAAAAGTTAAATGACTAAATTGTTTTGTATGAATGAGTGATCAGGATGGTTTTCACATCTTGTATGAATGAGTGATCTAGTTCACCAAAGTCTTGTGGACAAATGTTTAGTATGTGTTATATGGCCTTATTTCAATGACTTTTAGTTTTTTCAAAAAACACGCATAAACGTTATTTTCTCAAAAATACAAACATGCACACACATGTTGCTCACATATTATTGTAGCCCAGTTTATGCTGAATACAGTGTTATCAGACTTTAGCCATTAATATGTTATTAAGCAACTGAAAAAAGCACAAATGTCAAGGCATGTCAAAACTTCTCCAGGGCCCAACACCCGCAGTCCCCAGAGGGTTAAGAAGTTCTGAAAAAAATTATTTTATTGTAATAGTCACATTATTAATGTCCTGACTATACATTGTGATCAGCTGAATGCCACTTTGGTGAATAATAGTACCAATTTCCTTCTGAACACAGCAAAATCTGTACATTATTCCAAACTTTTAGCCACCAGTGTGTACAGTATATAGCCTCTACAGTTAAAAGGACCCGATTTGCGATTTGCGATTTTCAGAATTATTTTTTTTTTATTATTCATAAATAAGACGTCTCCTCAGCTCTCATGGCACTATAGAACATTAAAGTGTCTGGTGGATGCACACTTTAGAATCTCACCAGATGTAGGTCATCCGGGGTATTTCTGCCTTACTGTTTTATGAATACTGAGGATTCAAACATACTGCTCGACTGACTATAGGGAAGTACACATATTCGGACGTGAGGCTCCACTTACATAGCACAGAGATTGTGGGCAATATTAGTCTTAATGTATTCACAGATGCATACAGATTTCAAAACCAATGAATATAGTACATCATTTTGTGCACTTTTGATATACTATTTTAAATCTAATAAGATAATGACATATTAATTGTAATCTTGGATACTATTCACAATGCATAATATGCTAATTTTATCCCCTGTTTTCATGTATTTTTTTAATACTTTCCTTCTTTCACAGATAATTTGTGAATTAAAGTTTTACTCTGCAATGCATTTCCTGAGTTTCACAATCCATCCTCTCTTTCCTTTCTTTATTGTTTTCATGCTCTTCTTTCCTGAGAGTGAGGCTCTCACATATTACACAGGATCCTCTTGCTGTCAGTGTGTCTCAGTTTGCCATTTTGCCTAGACCGACTGACGAGCAAAAACACAAACTGAAAACAGCCAGAGGAGTGTTTGCCGCGAAGACAAGACAAGATGGCCAAACAATGAGAGCCGCTTGTTTTGCTGGAGAGACTAAGGGAAGACAGCTCTGGAGAATAGAGTGAAACTAAAGATAAGACACATGCATCTGAAGAGCAGACAGATAGTGTAGGCCAGTGCTGTCACACTGAGAAAGACAGAGGAAGTGAAGTGATAACCTCTGAACTACCGTCAACCCGTCTGACAGAAAAATGGCTACAGATGTGACCTTCCGCATCTCTATTTTACTCGAATGTCCTTTATATTCATTATATTATAATAACACAGTTAATACAGACACATTCACTCGTGCACTTAAAAAAATCAATCTCTTAATAAGTATTTTTTGTTTTGTTTTCCAATATTAATAAGAAATACCTAATCATCCTTAAAACAAGATGCATTTCCTTTGATAATAAAAAAGCATGAGATATTAGGAGAATATATCTTAAAATTAGTTTATTTATAAATACCCCATTGGCAAATAGTTTTATTTTGTTTAAAGCATAATTCTAATAAAATTTTGTGAGGTTTCTGCTTTAAAGGACAATTCAACCAAAAATGAAATTTCTCTAAGAATTGACTCACCCTAATGCCATCCCAGAAGTGTGACTTTCATAGAAGCAGCATAAAAGTAAGCCATAAGACTCCAGTGGTTAAACCCATATCTTCAAAAGTGATAGGGGAGGGTCAATATTTAAAGGTGGACTAAGTCATGTTTTCATCATTAAAAAAGTTTAACTCCTAGAGACATGAATTGTAATTTTGCAATATATGTAGGAAATCATGACCACTCACATTAAAATGAAGACTCCAGTCATATCAGTAATC
The DNA here is from genome assembly GCA_032164185.1 of Moxostoma hubbsi. Taxonomy (NCBI): domain Eukaryota; kingdom Metazoa; phylum Chordata; class Actinopteri; order Cypriniformes; family Catostomidae; genus Moxostoma; species Moxostoma hubbsi. The sequence continues at coordinate 28,813,378 of JAVLUX010000007.1, read as the reverse complement.
GTATAAAAGCTGTTTTATTCTACATGGAGAGGGTCCAAACATGGGGACTGCCATGTCAGAATCACATGAACAGCCGAATACTGCTCACCTAATTTCAGTAAAGGTCCTGTTATTTGACTCTTTCATTCATTGATTAAAGTAATCATGGCTGGCTGTGAATACTACATTTCTACAATGGCATCTGAAACTGAAAACTATTGATTATAAATTATGCTAGAAGTCAGTGTAAGTCCAATATGACACAAAGACATGTTACAGAGTGCGCTTTTAAATTCTTTTTTACTATATATCACTTCACTTTCACATTTAGCCACTTACTGGTTGGGGCTGGTCAAGGGTAGATATTTATAATAAAAAAGGACTTAAATATTAATCTGTTTCTCACCCTCACCTATCATATAACTTCTGAAGACATGGATTAAACCACTGTAGTCGTATGGATTACTTTTACTCTGACTTAATATGCTTTTTGGACCTTCCGAGTTATGGCAACCATTCACTCGCATTGTTTGGACCTACACAGCTGAAATATTTTTCTAAAAATCTTCATTTGAATTCTGCAGAAGAAAGAAAGTCATACTCATCTGGGATGGCATTAGGGTGAGTAAATGATGAGAGAATTTTCATTTTTGGGAGAACTATCCATTTAAAACAAGAAAAAACTATTTTGGCCAATGGGTTAAAAAATGGTTTAGGAAAAAACTAAGGTTAAGTTCATACACAAACATACAACTACAAGTCAGGAACACAAGAACACACACTTGCCTGGGCAAGCAGTGTGCTGGAGGTTTGTGTCACATGCAGATGTGGGTAGCGAGGATACTGATAGAGAGGACACAGTATTGGTCCCTGAGGGGCTTCAGTGATGGGTGGTGGGAGATACAGATCTTTGAAAGAGAGACAGAAGGGGGACAGCAAGAGTGTTTGCCTTTGGACCTGAGCATGTAGATGCCCACCCGCATGCTCTACCACAGCCACTGGCTCTTGTCGCTTTGTATCAATCTGCTTCCCCTTGATAAAAATAGTGCTTAAAATAGTGGCCCACAGCAGCACGCAACGTCATGGCTTGCGACCCTGGACCCTTATGCCTGAGAATGGCCTTAAACAAGCAGTCTCTTTTTTTTTTAATTCATTTTTACATTTTATCTTTCCACTTTCATATTTTCTCTGTATGAGTCTCATAATTTTAAATCGGTTAAGCTCAAACTTAGATTCTCCCTTCAAGAAACATCAGTTTTTACAACTGAGAGGGAATGTATAGCAAAAGCATAAACAGGAAAAACAAGTAGACCTACCTCTAAAGCTTATATCAAAAACAGAGGCTTTACTGTGTTTCTTTATGTGTTCATCCTATTTGTTTTTGTTTGCATTGGATGCAAAGGGGCTTAATGTTAATGTTAACCACTAGCAGTTGTTTAGGAAAGTAAGCAGCATTTACACAAAATGACTTGTAAAAAGAGAAGGGCACTCCACACAGTCTCTTAGAAATGTATGTAAAAGTGGCACTCTTATACATACATACTGTACATACCGAGATCACTGGGACTTATTCAATGGAAAAAAATATTTAAGATTCATTCATGATTTACACAGAAATTCTGTGCCGGTTTCATGAATAGGGCCCAATGAACACAAACACACAATGCAATTATTGTAAGGTATATTGTATTAACCTCAGTTTATTAATATGATGCTTGGGTTTTGAGTCGTATAATGATTATCAAGTAAAAAGAAACAACAATTATGACTGCAAAAACTAAATTTACATTTGCACTCTAAAATTATTTGTTTCTAGATACCAGTTTACACAAAAATCACCTATTTGTCAATTCAGTAAGGTTTGGTATCCAGCAATTCTTCTTTATTATTGAACACAAGCAAATAAATAATACAATATCAGGCAACAATAATAACTATCTCCAAAAATGTTCCAACAGTTCTTACCTGCTTTGGGCATGCCACCTGCGACATCAATCTATGGTGACGCAAAAACCTAGTTGCTAGTGGTCTCTAGTGGTGAGTCTCAGCTTTACAAATCAACTCACTTAAGCATCGTGGACAAGACGTGTCCAGTCTATAAATAAAGCGTTTAAAAGATAGTATTAGCTGTGGTTATTTCAACACGTTTAAATGCATTACGGTTAGCTGCATTCATACATGTTGTTTACAGTACTTATGAATACCAAGCCAATTCCATAATAGGTAAATTTAAGTCAAATGAAGCAAATATTAAATGTTACTCGTGAAATAATACAGTTTAAACCTTATATAATATTGCAAAGTTTTTTGTTTTGTTTTTTTTCAATGGGAGTGTGACGCATTTCTATCCGGCATTCTGCGCGAACATTCCGCCTCACTATCAGGACCTCAGTCAGGCAAGATGGCTGCTCCCAACCAAATCGCCGGGGAGTTTGAAAACTGGCTGAACGATCGGCTAGACTCGCTGGAAGTAGACCGAGAAGTTTACGGAGCTTACATTCTCGGAGTGCTCCAGGAAGAGGAGAATGATGAAGAGAAAAGAGATGCTTTAGAAGGCATTCTCTCCGCTTTTCTGGTCAGTACATGCTGCAAGTCGATGATTGACACTCACGCTGCACTCAGCTGTCACTTGAGTAGCGTCGTTGTAAACACCGTAAACTTTGGCATTTCTGTGGCAAGCTGATCACACAGCCGGAAAAAAGTTTGCGAGTGATCATCTGAATTCTACTACCCCTTTTCTATTGCCGCTACATTTGAGGCTAAAATGTGAAGAAAAAAAAATCTGTGTTTGATACGTTTCTGATGCCCTTTTCGGTAATTAGTTATTTGTATTATTATTTATTTGAATAACCGAGTGTATTCAACGTGGTATAACGTTGATTACCACAAAAAAATATTTAGATTCGTCTCTTTCTTTAAGAAAGAAAAAAGAAGAAGAGCGTAAATCGAGGTTACAGTGAGGCACTTACAATGGAAGGGGACCATTTTTGAAAGGGTTTACAGACAGAAATGTGAAATTGGATATAACTTTACACAGAAAAGCGTAGTAAGCGATTTTTAATACACTAAAATCATAGTAACACTCTTACTCTTACTGTTGTCTATGTCTTGTGGCTATATTGTTTAAACAGTATTTTAACGTTTACGGATTGGCTCGATTCGCTTCCATTGGAAGTGCCTCACAGGAACCCAGATTTGTTTCTTCTCTTCTTTTTTTAAAAGAAAAGGAGGGACAAGTCAAAATAAATTGTTGTGGTAATCAATAATATGCCACAAATACTGTTGTTTGAGCTTAACTTGTATTGACCCAAGGCACATGTTTTCATAGAAAAGCAATTGATAATCAGTGCTGATGCACGCAATAACGTGTTTGGTGTGTGAACAGCCCCTAACTTTGGTTAAGGCAGCGAGTCTTTGTAACTATCCACATGCAGTCCATTGCATATCTGTTTTCAAAATGTATTGGTAAACTGGAGGTCACTTTATTCTTATAGGAGGAAGACACACTAATAGAGGTTTGTCAGCAGATCTTAAAACAGTGGACTGAGTGCTACAGCAGATCTAATTTGAAGGGGAATCAGGCAGATGGTAAGTATGAGAGCTGCAACTGGAAAAGGTTAGACATAGTAATATACTTTTGCAAAATAACCTAAAAGGGGTTAAATTGGTTTTGGATATGGGTATTTGGGGTGTGGAACTTTTATGAAAATATGGGAACATGTTTTTCATGTAATGTGATATGAAAAAATGGAGTGGTTTGTCAGTTTGCATAATCTTTTTTTTATTATTATTATTGTGCCCCTCTTTTTGCAGATGAGGTTCAGGCCATTGCCAGTATGATAGAGAAGCAGGCACAGATTGTGGTCAAACAGAAGGAGGTGTCAGAGGAGGCCAGGAAAAGGAAAGAGACTCTGCTTGCCCAGTATGCTAATGTCACGGATGAGGAGGAATATCCTTATAATACTTATAATTTTTTATTCTGTAGTTAACAAATTGTGAGATATTTACAGTTGAAGTCAGAAGTTTACATACACTAAGGTTAAAGTCATTAAACCACATTTTTTAACCACTCCACAGATTTCATATAGGCAAACTATAGGTTTGGCAAGTTGTTTAAGACATTTACTTTGTGTATGACATGATTCATTTCAGCCAAGACCTCAGAAAAAAAATTATGGCCCTCCACAAGTCTGCTTCATCCTTGGGAGCAATTTCCAAATGCCTGAAAGTTAATCTGTACAAACAATAGTACACAAGAATAAATACCATGGGACCATGCAGCCATCATACCATTCAGGAAGGAGACGCGTTCTGTCTCCTAGAGATGAACATAGTTTGGGGCGAAAAGTGTAAATCAATTCCAGAACAGCAGAAAAGGACCTTGTGAAGACGCTGGAGGAAACCAGTAGACAAGTATCTATATCCACAGTAAAACGAGTCCTATATCAACATAACCTGAAAGGCTGCTCAGCAAGGAAGAAGTCACTGCTCCAAAACTGCCATAAAAAAGCCAGACTACAGTTTACAAGTGCACATGGTGACAAAGATCTTACATTTTAGAGAAATTTCCACTGGAAGATGAAACAAAAATTTAACTTTTTGGATATGACCATAATAATAATCCATTTCATAATGACCATAGGTTATGTTTGGAGGAAAAACGGTGAGGCTTGCAAACCAAAGAGCACCATTCCAACCGTGTTGTGGGGGTGATTTGCTGCAGGAGGGACTGGTGCACTTTACAAAATAGATGTCATCATGAGGAAGGAAAATTATGCAAATATATTGAAGCAACATCTCAAGACATCAGCCAGGAAGTTAAAGCTCTGTCGCAAATGGGTCTTCCAACTGGACAATTAACCCAAGCATACCTCCAAAGATGTAGCAAAATGGCTTAAGGACAATGAAGACAAGGTATTGGAGTGGCCATCACAAAGCCTTGACCTCAATATGATAGAAAATGTGTGGGCAGAACTGGAAAAAGCATGTGTGAGCAAGGAGGCCTACAAACCTGAATCAGTTACACCAGTTCTGTCCGGAGGAATGGGCCAAAATTCCAGCAACTTAATGTGAGAAGCTTGTGGAAGGCTTCTCAAAACATTTGACCTAAGTTAAACAATTTAAAGGCAATGCTTCCTAGTGTATGTAAACTTCAAGTGTATTACAAGTGTATGTAAACGTCTGACCCCCTGGGAATTTGAGGAAATGAATAAAAGCTGAAATTAAATAATTAAATGTACTATCATTCTGACATTTCACATTCTTAAAATAATTTAGTGATCACAACTGACCTAAGACAGGGAATGATTTCTATGATTAAATGTCAGGAATTGTGAAAACTGAGTATAAATGTATTTGGCTATGGTGAATGTAAACTTCTTCAACTGTATGTGAAACTCCGTTTAAAATGCATCGCGGTATCTCTCTCAAGTCTTTTGAGTCTCAGTTCCCGTGTGAAGCAGTTTCTTTAACATTTATACTGAAGATGACGAGGAAGAGCAAATTGCTGTGGGAATACCCAGCGACAAATGTATCCTTTCCACACCATTGCTCTATTATACAATAATTATTCACAAAAAAAATCACTCTAGGAAAAGATTTTAACACAGTACCTACTTTTCTCATTTGTATTAATTACGCTTCAAATAGATGTTTAGTGTTCAAAACTTGAATTGTTCCCTTCACTGCCAGCTCCAGCACTTTTCAAAAACACCAACATCGAGGAAGTTCTGAACCGCCGCAAGCATCAGCGTGACCAGGCCAAAGAGGACTCACAGAAGAAGAAGGAACAAGACAAGATGCAACGCGAGAAAGACAAACTGGCCAAACAGGAGCGCAAGGACAAAGAGAAGAAACGCACACAGAAGGGAGAACGCAAGAGATAGAGATAAAATGCAACTAAGAAAACTCTTGTGGACTATACAATAAGGTTCTTTACAATAAGAGAAAATACAATGCAACCTCATCTGACAATGTATGCACCCATATCTTGGTCCGATATCGTTTATTGGCTTGTACCAAACCAGCAACTGGGTGAAAATTGTATCACAATAACCCATTTATGTATTACTGGTGCCGACTGCTGTGTTACATGTTTTATCATTTACCAGCAGCTTTTGCCTTGACAGAATTTCATATATCCTGTGAACCAGTTTATTTTTATATTTTCTACAGGCTACTTCTCAGTAGCACTCCAATGTTTTTTAAGACAGTAACTCGAGACACACAGGAAAAATATTTATTTTGATCAAAAGCTTTTTCAAAGCAGCATGAAACTATTAGAAGCCTTCTCGTCATGTAGCAATATATGGAGTGGGCTCAGAGACAACCCAAAGATGGAGAGACACCATTCAGTAGGGGAATATATCAACATGTTTATGTACAATTAAAGGGATAGAGCACCCAAAAATGAAAATTCAATCAATTACTCACCCTCATGCCATCCCAGATGTGTATGACTTACTTTCTTTAGCAGAACACAAACAAAGATTTTTGGAAGCCTATTTCAGCGCTTTAGGTCCATTCAATGCAAGTAAATGGTGGCCAAAACTTTTAATCTCCAAAAATTACATAAAGGTAGCATAAAAGTAATCCATATGACTCCAGTAGTTTAATATACTGTATGTCTTCTGAAGCGATGCAATCACCAACCACCTACTGTATCACATCTAAGGACATAAATTAAAAAAAATAGAGTCAAAGTTTACTTTTATGCTGCCATTGTGATTTTTGGAGCAATTCGCATTGCCTACAATGACCTACAGAGCTACAAATATTTTTCTAAAAAACTTTATTTGTGTTCTGCAGAAGAAAGTAAGTCAAACACATCTGGGATTGCATGAGGGTGAGTAAATTATGAGAATTTTCAATTTTAGGTAAACTATCCCTTTAAACATCCCACAGCAACAGCTTATGTGGATGTTTGTCTCAGTTGTGTGGTTTATTTTTATGCTTTGCAGGACAGTGAACTTCTGTGATGTGCTTTCAGGCAAGTGAGAAGGGTAATGAGTGTGTGTGTGTGTATATATATATATATATATATATATATATATATATATATATATATATATATATATATATATATATATATATTAGTTACCACGCTTGGCACAAGCATACGTCACTTAGCAGTGGTCAAAAAGGATTTCCAAAACAGCTTTTTGATTATAAACTCAGAGATGTGGATTCAGATGGTAATTAAATTACCACACGACCTTGGTGTTTGTCAAAAAACAGTAGGTAATTTGACCGGGAATTTTCTTGCGGGAGGTGGGAGGAAAAAAACACATTTCGGACGGCAATAAAATCACTGACTACCCCCTGTAAATGCTGGAATTACCACACGTCCCCATGTAAAATAATTGCTGTCCAAATAGGGCTAAGGTCTAACTCGGATAACCGCTCTGTACAACTGTGGTGAGAAGAATAGCATCTCAGCAAGTTGGCGCTGTTTTGGCGGCATGAGGGGGACCTACACAACATGGTAGGTTGTTTTAATGTTGTGGCAGATTGGTGTATAATATCCTGTATATATACAGTTGAAGTCAGAAGTTTACATACACCTTTGCCAAATACATTTAAACTCTGTTTTTCTCAATTCCTTATTTAATTGTAAGAAACATTCCCTGTCTTAAGTCAGTTGGGATTACTACTTTAAAAAAATTTAAATGTCAGAATAATAGTAGAGAGAATGATTTCAGCTTTTATTTCTTTCATCACATTTCCAATGGGTCAGAAGTTTATATTTTGTTAGTATTTGGTAGCATTGCCTTTAAATAGTTTAACATGGGTCAAATGTTTTGGTTGGCTTTCCACAAGCATCTCACAATAATTTGCTGGAATTTTGCCCTATTCCTCCAGACAGAACTGGTGTAACTGAGTCAGGTTTGTAGGCCTCCTTGCTCACACATGCTTTTTCAGTTCTGCCCACAAATTTTCTATCGGATTGAGGTCAGAGCTTTGTGACGGCCACTCCGATACCTTGAATTAGTTGTCATTAAGCCATTTTACCACAACTTTGGAGGTATGATTGAGGTTATTGTCCCATTTTAAAGACCAATTACATTTTTTTCCCTTAGGTCTTTGCTGATTTCTTTAGATTTTCCCATGAAATTAAGCAAAGAGGCACTAAGTTTGAAGGTAGGCCTTAACATGCATCCACAGGTACACCTCCAATTGACTCCGATTAGCCTATCAGAAACTAATTGCCTAAAGGCTTGACATCATATTCTGGAATTGCCAAGCTGCATAAAGGCACAGTTAAATTAATGTATGTAAACTATCCCACTGGAATTGTGATAGTCAATTTAAAGTGACAATCTGGCTGTAAACAATTGTTGGAAAAATTACCCATGTCATGTACAAAGTAGATGTCCTAAACAACTTGCCAAAATTGTAGTATGCTAATATGAAATCTGTGGCGTGATTAAAAAATTAGGTTTAGTGACTAAAGCTTCTGACTTCAACTGTAGATTTTATATGACAGTTGTTTATTTGAAGCTGCTACATTTTGTGCCGATACCATGTACTGTCAGGCTGCACTGTAGGCAAGCAAATATCTCGTAACCTCAAATTATTTGAGCCCTCTTTTATTAGAGATACAGTATTTTACAATTTTGTATGCTTAAACATCCTAAAATTGGTACAATAAATTAGAGTTGAGTAAATTAACATTTGTGTTCACTCTTGACTGCTGTGACCAGATAAAGAAATAGTTCAAAAATGGGTGTTATCCTTTACTCATCCTCATGTTGCTTCAAACCTATATGCCTTTCTTTCTTCCATGAAACACAAATGGACATGTTCCCCTTCTGTCACTCACGCGACGTGTCGAATGAAGTGACACAAGAGGTCTTCTTTGGGAGCCTTGCGTACCTCTGAACTTGAGAAAAGGCCAAATGAGAAATTGGCAGACAGAATTTGCATGTCCCGCCCCAGATGTACATGTATAAAGGGAAGCGTGTGTGCGTCAGTCAGTCAGATTTTTTCTTCAGAGCAGTTGTGCAACAGCAAGCTGAAGTTCACTGTTCCACTCACCTCTGTTGGCAAGAAGCACTGCTGTTGGTTCTTGCAGTGGTTTTCCAGTGGCGATCTCTCTCTGCACGCTGTGCAGTCCATGCCCCTGGGCGCTTCGACAGTGCTTTCATTGCCTGAAAGAGAGTTTTTCCCTCCTTAAAAGAGTTTGTATTCTCTAAAAGAGTTTGAGTTTTCACTCACAAAAGAGCAATACAAAGCAGGCGTTGAACGTCCTTTTCAGGACGTGTCTTTTTAAAGATGTTTTTCCGCCTCTGTGTAGTTCCTGGATGCGTTCGATTTCTCTCCACTTTTGACGGTCAGTGCGAGTACATAACCATGGCAGCTTTACGGTCGCGGGTTTCTTTCCTTTCTTCCCGGAAGTGCATGACGAGCTGACGAGGTCGTGGAGTGCATGTTTTACTACCCAGATCCGACCTCCTCGCTCATCCGCTCTCGCTACCCTTGACGGTGGGGCGGCCCACGGGTACACGGAGGTCCCCCAGGTGGATAGGGTGGTTGCGTTCCACCTGCGCCCCGACAACGCTGCCACCTGGCAGGATCGTCCGGTATTCTCTTCCAAGGCCTGTAGGATGACGTCGTCACTGACTTCGAAAGCCCTGCAGCACCACTGGACAGGCCGCTTCTGCCCTGCAGGCCATGGCTCTCCTGCAAGTCTACCAAGCCAAGGCACTTAAAGATCTGCACTTGGGTAGCCCTGACCCCGACGTGCCGCAGGAACTGCGCTCTGCCACTGACCTCGCTCTCAGAGCCACGAAGGTCTCAGCGCAGCCCCTCGGGCAGGAAGTCTCCAGGACTTCCTCTAGGACCCTCCTATGCGCTCCTGAGACGGAAGACCCAGGGAGTCAGAAGTTCGCTCCGGAGCTGGTACCGAGACCACTCCGTTCCCCGGTAGGAAAATCCTTGTTTTTCCACACTGTTAATAAAAGAGCGATTTCCCCACTTCCTGGGTCATCCAGCCGGTGTGTGCCGTTCTCACGGCTCCCCGGCTCCAAAATCCTACAGTCCCAGCTCCCGGACACAGTCACCTCACCTCCAGACCCGTGACTGCTCAGCTCCGGCAGGCCAGCGCTGACGAGTTCCGAAGACACTTTTCCAGGACCTCTTTTTCAGTCTTTAACCCGCCCCCTGCTGGGTGCGCAGAGCAAGATAAGTGTTTTGAGTATTTTCTCAGCACCCAAGCCTCGGGGCACTCTTCTGCCTCCCGACACGCTATTACCTGCTCCCCCCCCCCCCCCCCCCCCCCCCCGCCGTTGCATTGGTTGGCCAGGACCAACTTTTTTTTCAGGCTGCCGGCCTGGTCTTCGACGGCATTTCATTGGCCTTCCAGACTTAGACCGTGCCCACCCCCTTGCGGGTTTGAGCACACGATGAGAAGTGTGGCATTCTCGTGGGCACTGGCCAATGGCACCTCCCTAGCAGACATCTGCAGAGCAGTGGGCTGGGCAACAACCAATACCTTTGCAAGATTTTACAAACTCAGGGTTCAGTGTTTTGTCAGGTTCGAGCCGGTAGAACTCGGTAATGCGGAACAAATGACCAAGTGTTCAGCTTGCACCCTTCACCAAGTTGATCCAGTGCACCTTCTCTCCCAGGTTAGCCACTAAGTGTCGCTTCCTGGATGTTCTTCCTCCCTAACCTTCTGGCTTGTGAATGCAATTTGCGATCAGACCCACTAAGAGCCACAGGTGCTGTGTACTGGGTTAGTGCTCCACAAGCTTAATTCCCTCTTCAGACAACTCCCAGTGATGTAGTTTCCACGGTACGGTCCCCCTGTCGGTGGACCCGCGTCTCCCTTGGGCAGACCCACTGCCCCCGGTCAGGCAGGACCTACCACTGCGCAGCTCACACTTGGTGTATTTGCCAAGTCACCTCCCCCTAGTCTGGGCAGGATGTGGCCTCCGCAGGGTCTTTTCCCCCTGAAAGAATAGGATCGGGAAAGACCGACGCATTTCATAGCCACTTCACATTCTATGCAAGAGACATAGAGAGAGAAAAGGCACGGCTGCTGGGCTTGCTCTCATGCTAGTCATGCAGTATCACTACATTCGACACAACGTCAAGTGAGTGACAGAAGGGGAATGTCACGGTTACTGTTGTAACCTCCGTTCCCTGAGGGAGGGAACGAGACGTTGTATCCATTCTGCCACGACACTAGACCTACCAATGTAAACAGCTGTACCTTATTTTCGGCTCCTCCGTGCAAAAGCCTGACTGACAGATGCACGCCCGCTTCCCTTTATACCCGTATGTCAGGGGGCGGGACATGCAAATTCTGTCTGCCAATTTCTCATTTGACCTTTTCTCAAGTTCAGAGGTACGAGAGGCTCCCAAGGAAGACCTCTTGTGTCACTTCATTCAACACCCTTTCCCTCAGGGAACTGAGGTTACAACAGTAACCGTGACGTTAGTCATATTGACAGCCTCAGCTCAATTCGCTTTTATTCCATTGGTTTTTCCATAAATTAAAGTGAGTGGTAACTGAGGCTAACATTCTATCTAACATCTTTTGTGTGCCAAGGAATAAAGCCATATGGGTTTGGAACAACGTAATTCTGAGTAAATGATAATAGAATTAAAAATTTTGTGTGAACTATTCCCTTATTGTGATTCACGTAGAACATAATTTTCCTTGAAACACTTTAAAGCACTCATGTGTTATACAGCAAATGCAAATGAGTTGGTTAATTATACGGTCCCACCAGCCTATACCACAAATTATGTTTCACCTGCAGAATTGGGAACTGACAAATTTATACTATATCTGACTATACTATACTGGTCAAATTTTTATTATCCGTCCTGATTGCTTAAAATTAAAAAATTTGATTAGAGGATCTTTTATATATCCAAAAAGAGCTTTAAATGGAGCTCTGGTTCTAGAATACTGATAGATGATTGTTGAAACTGTAAAATCACTCTAGATGTGTCTCAAATTATGTATTATTCTTTGCACTCAGCCATGTAGTATATACAGTTTCAAAGTGTAGTATTGTCCCAAATGGAGCACTTGACAGTTTGTTACCTAGTGTATACGTTTTCAAAGTGTAGTATCATCACAAATGGCATTCACCATTTAACAGCTGATGGTTCAAATGCACTTTGTGTGTTCTCACTCAGTTCAATGTGTATATTTAAAATAATGAACATATTCACACAGTTTGGGGTCGTGGTAAAGCATTCAACTCACATTTGTAAGGTGCTGTCTTCATCTAAGTTTCACTAGTTGCTACATTCTCCATTGTTTACAAATGTTTTGTCAGACCAGCAATGCAGCCAGGTAACTTCTGCCCCTTCCGCTATGTACGGCAAGCACTGAGTGCATTAAGTGTCCAACATTCCATACTCCGGTTTGATATTTGAATTGCATCATCCGGGTACTCGTAATACACTACTTTTTGTTGCATTTTCAGTGTAAACATTCGCACTACTGCCTTCAGCAGTTAACTTTTAATGTAATGTCTGAATCTTGACTGATTGACTAGGTATCAGTGGGATTTTAGGGGAAAAAAGAAAGTTACTGGATAAATGTTTAGGAAAAAATCAAGTGAGAAAGATGTGTACAAATGGCTTTTCCATAATGGGAAGCCGATGATGACACTACTGTTTTAAAAACGATCATCAAACAGTCATGTATCAATAATCTACTGCAGATTTACTGAAGGGTGTTTGTTTGTTTTTTTGCAATTGTTTCATTTTATACAGATGGGTGTCAACTTTTTGAATTAATATGCATTCGTTAACTGTGTATTTTGAATACAATTTTAATGAAATAAAACATTGTTTTATGCACCAGTCTGAGGTTTGTGACTACCATAATGACTGGAATATTATATTATCTTATTTAATGCATCATAATTTTGTGGGATTATGGGTTATGTGTTACATTTTACAAGATGTGAATTTCCTGCTTTTGTTATAGTGTGTGATTCACTGACCCTCTGTCCTCTCTAAAAAAGGCCACTGGCTGCCTCTGTCTGCTCCTCGCATTGATGAACTCATTCTTGCAGCATGTCTGGGTGATGTAGATTACCTCAGGATGTCTGTCCAATGATGAGTAGATATTAGCATGAAGGGGAAAACTCTGCAATTGTTCCATTTTCCCCAACACACCTGCCAACTGAAACACAATGCAATTTCACATAAAAATTATTTGAACCTTACACACCTTAATCATATTATACTGCCTTGCATTATAGGCAAAACCCAGTTATTGCACATTTTGTCAAGTTGAGAAAAACCCTGCTTCTCTTAGACTATGATCTGTTCTGTGACGGACTCAGTGTAGAGCGGAGGAGGGCATCCCGCGACGGTCATCCCTCCTCCTTCCCGGGTTTCTGCACCAGTGTAAGGGTGTTAAAGGGAAACGAGGCGGCAAGAACTGGCTAAACAATACAAATAGTATTTAATTAAATAAAAAGACACACACAAACACATACAGGGCAGCTGCCCTCCTCCGCTCTACAATCAACTACGCCCAAAAAAAGGCTGAACAATCAAAAGAGAAATTTTTCTCAGTTTCAGTGTTGTAGAATTTACTGCATGTTGGCTTTGTGGGTAATATACCCTACAATACTACCAACTGAATTATAAAAAATAAAAAAATCACAATGCATCAAAGTGTATTTGTAGGGAAAATATAGATATAAAAAGATGACCTTGGCCTGTTCCCGCAGCTGGTCTACAATGAGTCGGTCCACTCTGGAAGGGTTTGAAGGCATTTGGGGTAAAACACTGGTCACCACGGACACATGTTTTCCTGGGTAATTCTTTATAAGAACAGCTTCTGCCTGTCAGATAAAGTCAGACAAAGAAGTTGCACATTTCATCTGTTTTTCACCTTTTTATGCTTTTAAAATAAGAACAGGTTAACCTTTCCTGTGAAAGCAAACAAATGTGGATACAACCTGCACAGTAATTTAGCATCATTAATCACTTTTGGATTTAATACAAGTTCAAAGTTTGATGGAGTGGTGGTGGCGTAGTGGGCTAAATCACTAAACTGTTAAGCAGAAGGTTGTTGGTTTAAACCCCACAGCCACCACCATTGTGGCCTTGAGCATGGCACTTAACTCCAGGTTGCTCCTGGCATAAGGGTGAATAAGGGCTCTGTAAGTCACTTTGCACAAAAGCGTCTGCCAAGTGCATAAATGTAAAATAAAATTGGTTTTGCAGATTAATCGGCTATCAGTTATCTACAAAAATCCACACCGATAGTTTTTCCCTGTTGTGTCCGGAATTGGAGCAGCTGGGAAGGGTCCGCTGTCATTATACATTATGAGAGCAGCCTCTAGAGACAAAATAAAAACCATTACTCCACTGATGTATTGCTGTGTTTGAGACTAGACTCTGCATGGACCGGAACACTTCAGATGCAAATTTAAAACATCAACAACGAAAAGGTATGTATACAGTGCACTAAAGTACACATTGTCATATCATTATAAAGTAATAATTTGTTGACTAGATGCTGCATTAGTAGAGAACAGCAGTATGGTTAACGACAAGGCTGAGAGGACGCTAACATTAAAGCCAATCTCACACGGTTAGAACAATGTGAGAAAAATACATGCAAGTCCTACCCAAATGTTTAAATGTCACAATAGTTACCATCTATTACCATCCAGCTGGTCATCTTCATGCAGCAGAGAGAAGTTTATAAACAAATCAGAAAAGCATCTGATTTCAATTAAAAAAAATGTATCCTCACTGTAATATGATGACTTTAGATCGATTGCATTCTTGCGCTAAAAAAGACTAGACACAGCACAACAGTTTATAGCAAGCAGGTGTCTCAATACACTTTTAAAGTTCTCTTTAATTAGACACATCTAGAAAACAGCATTCCTGCATAAGACATTGAAAAGACAAAAACAAAGTGAAACAAAGACGTTTGTGCAGCACCCGTTTACATAAAAAAGCAAATGGATGGTTGCAAAAGCCTTCGATGTGAACAGCCCCTTATAGTTGGTGGAGGTCTTTGGCCTCTTGTCTTGTTCTCATATAAGCGTTCTCAGATTAAGCAATGAGTTGTTTAAATGCTTTGTCAGAAAAGATGTTCAACTTGGAAATATGTGTCTCGAGATTCTCGTCTTCAGTTCCAGTCTGTTGTGTACCGTCTATAACAACCCCTGACCTGGATTCATAGTCTAAGCCGCTTCACCACTGAGTTTAGCAGAAAATCATTGCTATGTGTGAATATTGCAACTCTATATACAACTTTACTGAAGAACAAAACAATGTGGTATTTCACTGTTATTATGAAGCTTGAATCTGGAGTAGGTATCAGCGCAAGTGTAACACTATGTTGAACCATCCACTGAAGCATTTTCCCCCTAAATGTTAAATGACTTAACATTTGAGAATATGGACCGACTAAAACTTTTTATTTATGTCTGTTTTATACACATTAGTTGAAAACGAAATAGCCAGCCACCCAGGATAGGAATGTTCTATGCAATACAAATAAAGGTGAATGGTTTATGTATTTATTGCACCCTCTTGTGGACTAAGGAAACAATGTCAATTAAAAAACAGCTGACTTAAAAGGTGCAATATGTCAAATCTTTCATGTAATATTCACCTTTTTTTGCCAATGTGTAAACGACTTGTAACGCAACTAAACAAATGAGCCCTTCCTGGACTTACTAGTTTGCCTATTAAAGCCTGTAGACTGTTTTTCATGCAAAGGGTGCTGGTCGCTTTTGCCGGACAAATCCAAAGGATGTGACATTTATGTGCACTCCCAAGATCCTTGCCTCAGACAGTAGCTTCTCTTCCGCTATTCAACAGTGTCAACAGACAGTCTGCAACACTAGATAACGTTATCTTAGAGATGGAATCCAGCACAACACCGACTCCTACACAAACTTAAAGTAAGCCAAAAAAAAACAAAAAAACATTTATCTACTGAATCCCATCTGGCTAAGCGGGAAAATGATTGTGGTCGAGCGAAAACTAGAGTGAACATCGGCAGGACATTTGATTCCTGGAGGGACCTTCATTCGTATTTGGGGATCAAAACCGACCCTGAATTGGCATTCTTCTCAGTGGAAAGGTAAGCTTACATAATTGCAAAGCATGTGAAATATAGTGCCATAAGGATTGATCAGTGTAATTTTAGCTAATTTTATCTTGCCTGCTAACGCTGGCGAATCGCAAGCTACCTTGCTTCATAACTTTCAAATAATTTAAACAATCTTCTCTTTATAGTAAAAGTCAGGTCAATGTCATTGTTAATCTGTAATTACTCATCAAGGTAAACTACAATAACACATGAAATGAATGCTAGAAAATGTTAAAGATAATGCAAAAATACCCATTCATTAGTGTAACGTAACATATATACATTCTATTATTATAAAACAATAGCACATCGATACATCAAAATGACAATTGTGATGTCACATTAATACTGAATTGTGTCAACATATTTATAATGTACAGTCTATTTTATAAACAGCAACTGTCATCATCCACCAAATTTAGCACCTTTAAAATTAAAATACTAGTTCATATGTATTAATATTTATTTCATTTAAAAAAGTACAATACATTTTCATGGTTCAGTCAGTACTGTTTATTTTTGTAATAAAGCTCAGCACTATTTGACTTTGTGTTATTTTTTTCATTCAGTACCAATTTTAAAAACTCTAAAAAAAAATTAATCGGTTGATTAATCGGTTATCGACAGGTAATGACCAACTTAGTTATCATAAAATGCTCTATCGGTCAACCTCTACAACCAACTATTACAATAGCCTTTCTATTACAAATTACTTTCTTTTTATGTGGCAGCATGTTAACCTAAGTCACCATTAAATTTTATTACATAATTTTCCACAATGAAAGCGGATGGCGGTCAATGGAAAGGAAATTGAAAGCACATAAAGTCAGCATAAAAGTAATCCATAAGATGGTAGAATTTTAGAATAAGGTTCAATTTTTTAACATTACTTAACAACATTAGTTAACGTGAATTAACAATGAACAATACTTTTACAGCATTTATTAATCTGTGTTAAATTCAACATATAGAAATAATTTTTTTAAATCAAAAGTTGTGTTCGTTTACATTAGTTAATGCACTATGAACAAACATGAACTAACTGAACAATTGTATTTTTATTAACGAACATTAACAAAGATTAATATATGCTGTCAATATATTGTTAATTGTTTGTTCATGATACCTAATGCATTAACTAATGCTAATGATTGGAACCTTATTGTAAAGTGTTACCCATAAGTCTCAAGTGGTTTAAACAATGTCTTCTGAAGCAATCCAGATGGTTTTGGGTGAGAACAGACCAAAATGTAATGTTTTCACTTTACATCTTGGCATTGCAGTCTCTAGGCACAATCATGATTTCAAGTATGATTACACTAGATGGTGCTATAGGAAGTGTAATCAAGCTTGGCATCATGATTGCCAAGGAGACTGCTGTCAAGATGTACAGGCAGTGACATGAAATTTTGTGTTTTGCAAATATTTCTGCTTCAGTGTTGTGGTGTTGATTCACATTGTTTCTAGATTATTGTGCAGAGTGATCAGATGCATTTTAAATAATTGCAAAAAGCTTCATTGTCCAAAAAAATGAACTATCACAAAAACCCAACTTTCACAGTTTTTTGGTCACGGCACAAAATTACCAGCCAACATCATTTCACTAATCATATCAGCAGCACCTGGGAAAGTGTGAACGAGTACTAGTCAGGTGAAATCACTCTATCATTCTCATTGGATTATAAGAGCAGACTGATTGCTATAAAAGGAGGGAAGAAGTGCTTCCAATCATTGCGTTCTTGTTAGCAAAGTTTACCTCTAAAGAAAGACGTGCATGTGCCTCACATGCAAGGAAATTGCTGCAACAAATATTGCATCTGAAAGAACCATTTACCTGATCATCAAAAACTTCAAAGAGAGAGGTTCAACTGCAGTGAAGAGGGCTTCAGGGCATCACATAGTGTCCAGCAAGCGCCAGGGCCATCTCCTCCTGAGGAGTCAGCTATGGAATCATGTCACCACCAGTGCAGAGCTTGCTCAATATTGGCAGCAGGTGGGTGTGAGTGCATCTGCAAGCACAGTGAGGCAAAGACTTTTGGACAATGGCCTGGTGTCAAGAAGGGCAGCAAAGAAGCCACTTCTCTCCAAGAAAAACATCAAGGACAGACTGAAATTCTGCAGGAAATACAAGGATTGGGCAGCAGAAGACTGGTGCAAAGATATTTTTCTCTGATGAAGTCCCATTCCAACTGTTTGGGACATCTGGAAAATTGATAATCTGGAGAAGAAAAGGTGAATGCTACCATGAGTCCTGTGTCGTGCCAACAGTGAAGTATCCTGAGACTATCCATGTGTGGGGTTGCTTGTGTGGGAGGGCAGCAGAAGTTCTTGACAATGTTTATGTAATCAGATTGGTGCTGTAGTATCCTTCATTCTTCTCAGGTGTAAAATACTCAGGTTTACATGCCTTGTTAAAGATAGGAGTTTAATGCTGGTGGTGTGTTCAGGCCTGGGGAACAAATTCGTTTTTGATGAGGGGAAGAATGAGGGTCAGCCATTCCGTTACAGGAGGAGAAATGACAGGCTTGTGCAGAAGCATCAAACCCATTTAAATTCTGAAGTTCGGCCCACTGATGAGATTCTCTGCCTTCAAGGTGAGCACTGTCATTGATGGTAGGTTTAGGGCAAATCTGGTTTGATAGAAATCCAGGACACATTCACTTCAAATTCACTACAGTCACTTAAAAAGAGAAAATCATCATTTGATAGCGATTGTACACCTGATAACATTAATGTAAGTGACCAGAACTGCTTATAACAGCTCAAAACACACTCTGATGCAGCAAATTCTTTATTTACTAATCTCCTTTACAGAGACCTGAAACAATACATATAAAAAACTATTGTTCAGTTATTAGCTTTAATTGACCTTGGAGCAAATATAGGTGTCCAAACTGATGTTATTCATGTTCATTTAGGAATGAGGACTGACACAGTTTAATCTATAGTATGCTCTTCTTGATATTTATTTAGAATTATTTTTTTTAAAGAAAGCGGCTCCGTCTCTCGGGCGAACTGCTCCAACACCACCGCATCCCCATCTCGCTCCCGTCAGCTGCGAGGGCTCTCCAATGGCGCTTCCTCCTCCAGTCCCGGGTTTCGGCACCAGTGTAACAGGGTTAGGCAAAGGAGGCGGCGAGAACCGGTTCAACATTCAACAAGACTTTAATTAAAACTTAACATCAAACTGAACTGGTGCATAATAACAAACGTCGATGTCACACACAGCTCCATGTGTGTGTCTTTCTCTCTGGCATCCTTGATTCCTCTTCTTATCTCTCTCCCACTGATTGAGCCACATAGCACCAGGCGTGCACCCTCACGGCCCGACAACGCCCTCCTCCATGTCACAGTCAAACAATTTAATAAAGTACTAAGCATAATTTCAATAAAAATTTATAAACTCTTATTTAGCTCTTTTTTCACACAAAAAATATTCATAAAAATAAAAAAAAATTATTTTAAATGGTACATAACATTTTCTTCCGATTTCTGTTTAGTCGTGAAACTTTAGTCATTTATTTGCACGTGAAGTAATTGTTAATATATTAGGAAGAAAATAACAGTACACACAGTAGTCCAGCAAACATGCATGGCACGTGTAGGCTACATTAGTAAATCACATTTTCTAACAAAAGACCGAATCAAACTATTTGTACATACAGTGCACATTGAATATAACATTTATTTGTAGCGCACGTGAAGTGATTTTACTTTGAAGTTGCTCTCACGCGTTCATGCAGATCCAGCAAGAGCAGCAATCTACTGAGTTTAAACCGCCTGTATTGCCTGCTTGCATTTTCACTGACTGACCATCATGATTTTTGAATCAGAGGAACTTTTGATCCTGAAGTTTTGTTTCCTGGTGATAGAATATGCGCTTCAAAGGAAGATATTTTTAGAGGAGCACTTGACGGTAAGAAAAGGCTGGATTAACGCAAGGTTCGTGAATTACATCTGTAAACAAGATATCCGCATATTTGCAGATGGTACATGATTAAAGTATGATGTTCGCCTTTTTAACATTAGACAAGAAAGTTAAAAGTCACAGGAAACTGTTGAAAAGAGGCTGACGGAATACGTGCCTCAATGTAAAGTTTTGTGAGATTTGTTTATTGTGTATGTCTAAAAGTGTTATATGTAAGATTGAAAACAAGCATTTGAAATGGGTACTGCAGTCCAAATTAAAAATACTGGAGAGCTGTCTGCCCTGCCCCAGGCTCTAAGCTCATGCTGGTTGCCAGAATGTTGACATGCAAATTAGCCAACTCAGCATCCATTTTAAAGGATTTCTGGGCTTTGAGCTGTCTCCATCTTCCAAAGGCATCTCCAATATTTATCCTTGTTTTAATACACCTCTGGTCATGGTGGTTTTTAGATGGACGGCAAGGCTTTTTAGTTCAGGTGGAATCTGTTATCTCTCATCCAGTTTGTTTGCTGGCTTCCATGGCTGCAGTGTTGTCTGCCTGCAAACTTGTTTAAATCTGGAAACCCAGCCATGTCTAAATATGATTAGTGAGTGGGCAGTGGGCGGGATTACACAGGCCAAAACATAAACAGATTCTGGTCCGGAATGGAAACTTCAAAGTAGAATATACTGGCTGTAGCATTGTTATCAGAGAAGCCAGTATTTCCTAATTCTCTAATGACATATTTTGGTCATTTTATGATTTAGTACAGTAAAATTTTTACATATAGCACATTTAATTTAGGTATCTGCATATTTACAGACAGCATATGATAGTTTTATTGATATTTGGCTTTTTATCATTAGACAAGACAGTTTAAAGTTACAGGGAACTGTGTAGGAAGGAGAGGGAGAGTGAATCACACAAGCACTTTAACATTATGGAGCTCATACTTGTCAGATCATACTTTGATATGTGGTCCGTTTAAACGAGACTGTTGCATTCCGATCTATTATTGTAGTATCACCATGGCATGTAACAAAAAAAAAAAAGGACTACAATTGCTTGTTTACATGTCTCAGACGAATCACATGCCAGCACGTATAATGACAAAATTCTGAATATAGGCCGATTTATTGACCACTAGTATCCTCTCAATGTATCTCATGTGACGCGGCAACATCGTGTTTTACTATGGATGTGTGTCATCAAGGTGTTGGATGAGAGAAGATATAAAGCAAAGCCAAGTAATATTACAAGTAGGGCTGTCAGGGGCCTGGGCAGCTCAGAGAGTATTGAAGCTGACTACCAGCCCTGGGATGTGTGTCGTCAAGGTGTCGGATGAGAGAAGATATAATGGTATCTTTGCTTCTAAAGCAAAGGTTCTCACTCTCGCGCGGAT
Organism: Moxostoma hubbsi; assembly: GCA_032164185.1. NCBI lineage: Eukaryota > Metazoa > Chordata > Actinopteri > Cypriniformes > Catostomidae > Moxostoma > Moxostoma hubbsi. The sequence continues at coordinate 28,791,990 of JAVLUX010000007.1, read as the reverse complement.
CTCAGAGGGTAGTAGGAGCCTCCACATGCAGCGTCTCCGTGCTGTCATGCACGACGAGCCACATGATAAGATGCGCGGATTGACGGTCTCAGAATTGAGGCAACTGAGACTTCCCCTCTGCCACCCGGATTGAGGTGAGTAACTGCACCACCACAAGTACCTAGTGGGAATTGGGTATTCCAAATTGGGAGAAAAGGGGATAAAAATTACATTGTATGCCGATTAATCAAATTAATCACACACATAAATATTTGCTGAGAAAGTCCCTCAAATGACAATAATTCAGTATAAAATTATTAAATAATTATAGTTGTATTTTAATATTTATAAAAATAGATATATTTTTTAAATATACAGAAAATATAAATGCAATACAAAAAAAAATCTTTAGAATGCAATACATTGTTTATTTCCATAATATTGAACATAAGCCTATCATTGGCCTACAGTTCACTGCAATCCATTTTGCAATTAAATTTGTAAAACATTTTACTATATTTATTATAAGGGCTTGTCTAAGGGCACTTCAATGTAGACCTGCATCAGATGGATGCATTTGGAGCATTTCGGTTGTTCTGCACCATAAATATACAATTCTTAGGTCGCTGTTTCCAATTAAACAAGTTTGAAACAGAAAAACACATCTAGAGATTCCTGCATTCGCATTTGTGCTCAATCTAGCTGTGTTTGTACACAAGAGCGTGTTCTCATCTTGGGTGCTTCACATTTCCTAAATTTTGCATCCTCGTTTCCTCACTCCTCCGTCCTCGAACCTGTGAACTAGAAACCAATCAAAAACTGGCAACATTAAGGATATATCAATTCTCTAAATGCACCGCGATGAGACGAGGATGGAGGAAGCTTCCAGAGGATGTATGAGTAATCGGGTACTCATTTTTTGTGGGTTAGAGTACTCTACTACAAAATGACTTGAAATTGCCCACCACTATTAGATACACATTACTGGCATTACGAATTCCTGACATTTAGTCATAGAAAACATTTCCTGTCTTACGTCAGTTAGGATCACTACCTTATTTTAAGAACATGAAATCTCAGAATAATAGTAGAGGATTTATTATTTTCATCACATTCCAGTGGGTCAGTAGTTTACATACACTTAGTTACAATTTGGTAGCATTGTTCTTAAATTGTTTAACTTGGGTCAAAGTTTTGGGTAGCCTTCCACAAGCTTCTCAAAATAAGATACTGAAATTTTGTCCCATTCCTCCAGAAAGAACTGGCATAACCGTGTCAGGTTTGTAGGCCTCCTTGGTCGCACATGCTTTTTTTTTTTAATTATTATTATTTATTTTTTTATTGATAGAGGTCAGGGCTTTGTGATAGCCACAACAGTACCTTGACTTTGTTGTCTGTGGCAGCGGGGGCGTGATTGAGCGTTCATCGGGAGAGAGAGACACATGAAGCAGAGTTTGTGTGAAAGTAACTGCGAAAAGCAAATCTTTAAAAGTGACTGCTGAGGGGGCCTGGGTTGCTCAGCAAGCAAAGACACTGACTGCAACATCTGGAGTCGCATGTTCGTGCAGAATGACAAGCAATTGGCCCGGTTGCTAGGGTGGGTATAGTCACATTGTGTTAGCCTCCTCGTGGTCGCTTTGTGGTTCTCGCTCTCGGTGGGGCACGTTGGGAGTTGTGCATGGATGCCTCGGAGAACTGCATGAGCCTCCACACATGCTAAATCTCCACGGTAACACGATCAACAAGCCACATAAGATGCGTGGATTGACTGTCTCAGACACGGAGGCAACGGAGATTCGTCCTCCACCACCCAGAGGGAGGCGAGTCACTATGCCACCACGAGGACTTAGAGCGCATTGGGAATTGGGCAAGCCAAAATGGGGAGAAAGGGGGAGAAAATCTAAAGTAAAATAAAAAATGACTTTGGTTTAATTAGAGACCTACTTTCTGAGTTGAAATCCTACGTTTCCTCATTTCTCACCCAACGAACTCCTTTACACTGGTGCCGAAACCCAGGAATAGTGGAGGAAATAAGGACTTGGACATTCCTGGACTTGTTTGAGAAGACGGCCGAGATCTGGGGCTGCATGCTCATTGGGCATCCAGACTCATCCCATTGCTGTCCGGGGATGCTTAGCTCAAGGTGCAACAACTACCGCAGCAAGTATACTGGTGTATGACGATCTGAGGAAGACCATCCTGCAGCAGCCCTGAACATTACAGACAACACTACACGTCGATGAAGATGGACATGCGTGGCCACCTGTTTGCCTTCACTCAACAGCTCCTTGACGCCTGCCGGAAGTGGCTGTTGGCTGAGGGCCGCAACGCCGAGGGAGTCATCAATCTTGTGGTACTGGAACAGCTTATCTGTCATCTACCGAATGGAATGACAGAGTGGGTCCAGTGCCACCACCCGGCATTGCTGGAGGAGGCCGTCCAACTGGCTGATGACCGGTTCCCCGAAGGTCCGGAAATGTGTTGCTGAAGCAGGCTTCCCATTCGTTGGGGTTTGCCCTGCTGCCAGTGTCTTTTCGCAGTTGGGCCAGTGCTTCAGATTTTTACTGGCCCTGCCAAAATTTTCACTGGCCCCAGCAGTGGAGGAGATTGTGTTTTCGGTCACCCGTTTAGTCATGCTGTCATGCAACTTTTGGCCATGTGTAGTGTCTTCACACACAGGATCAATGATTTAGTCACGGAGTTAAAGATTTGATTATTGGCTGAATGTAATAAACATATGAATCCCTGAGAGAGGAGACTTGCAACTAAATTTATGTTTAAATTTATATAAACATAAAATCAGACAACCCAAACAAGTCGAAAAATGACTGATATACAAAGCACAAAAACTAAAATACCTGTATGGTCCAGAAATGAGCCGCTGTAGCAGGTTTTTTATGAGGATGAAATGAAGTAGGAAGTTTTAAATATTCATCTTCAACCTGTGGCTGAACAGCTCTGATAATAATAGCAGTTTTTCTTCTTTTCATATCAAACGGCATTATAATGTTGAATTAACTTTTACAAACATCACCTAATTAAATGTATACTTACATTTTGGATACTGAGCAGCTCATGATTTCCAGGCATGTGTATAATCAGGGTTTAACAAAGTTTACTATGTCTCATTCTATGCTTCATCTCTAAAGGCACATTAATGAGAAAATTAGCTTTTTTACAGTCTGAATAAAACTAGCTCTAACAAAATTAAACATGCTTTCCGGTTGCATTTGTAAATACAGCTGAAAACTGTCCATTACTAACACAATTTTAAAAAGTGAGGGAAACTTGTATGTGTTTTCTGTAAATTCCACTTATACCATTTTAGAGAGTGGTCTAAATAATTAATAATGTCTTAACTGTCCAACAAAAAAGCAGCAACATCGGCATCACTATTCATGTTTTTCTCCATCATCAAATCTTTTGACTTTGTGTATACCGTACCGATGTTTTCTCTAGTTTTTTGCCTTTGACGGTCTTTGTCTTCTTGCTTCTACTGAACCTCCTGTTTTCTCTGTTCCTAAAGCACGATAATAAGTATGTTTCATTGTGTTCTTTTCGCTCTTCACACAGAGGATTTTCTTCTTCGGCATTTGGTGAAAAACAACACGTCATTTCAACATGGCGAATCACATTGAAGGGGTGACCCACACCGTTTTTAATAAAAGTACTTTAATGTGTAAAACTTTTTAGATTAGCCCCAAATTACTGAATGCACGTTTAAACAGAAAAAGAAAGTATTTTAACATAAAAAGAATTTATCTTTAGCTTTAACCAATAAGTCAAGAGGGATTTACTATATATAGAAATCCAATGAATCTGTTTCTTCCAAGATGTTTGACACTAACCCATAAAGATCAGCTTCACATCTGTCACTACTGGCACCTACCTGAGGTCTAGAAATGATAAATAATATATTAGTACTTTATTGACAAACATTTTTGGCTCATAATATTAGCTAGTATCTTATTCCTACATACTTTTCAATGATAACTTAAACCTTAAGACAGACCTACCATGAGCTACGAGGTTGTTCATATGCTTCCTTTGAAGCCATCAGTCTGCGTTATGTCAACTTCATTGTTTTAAAAACATGCTTGATAGCAGAATTCATGGTAAACAACTACATTACCCATGGTACAGTAGAGAAAGATCCACCATCAAAGAACCATGGCCAACGAAACCTGCAAAACATGCCTCAGTGCAACTGCTCACTCCCATGACACACTGTGAATGATCAAATCGAACTTCCTTCACCCTTAAACTACTTATATACAGTATCTCACAAAGGTGAATACACCCCTCACATTTTTGTCTTTTCATGTGACAACACTGAAGAAATTACACTTTGCTATAATGTAAAGTAGTGAGTGTACAGCTTGTATAACAGTGTAAATTTGCTGTCCCCTCAAGATAACTCAACACACAGCTATTAATGTCTAAACCGCTGGCAACAAAAGTGAGTACACCCTTAGGTGAAAATGTCCACATTTTGTAACACACAAAAATTGAAATTAATTTAATTAAAAGTTAATGGAAGTTAATGGAGCCATTTTTTGGAGGGTTTAAAGGCAGAAATGTAAAGCGTATAATTTTATAAAATAGTAATTCTTCTGTTAAAACTCATTTATTATTCGAACTGAAAGTTGTTTGAATCGTAATTTTAGGGTTTGTTGACATTACATTCTCATGGTAATGAAGATGTAAAATTGGATTTAACTGTACACTGAAAAGGTTAGTAAGCGATTTTATCACACTAAAACCATGTTAACGTAAATATTGTTTATGTCTCATGGCTATACTTTTGAAATAGTTCATATTTTAGTATATGTTTTTTGTCACTCTTTCCCAATTAGTTTCACCCGGGATGAACTGCTGAATTCGGCAGAGAATATACCTGATAATTTTTGGACGGTATTTGATTAGACAACTTAGTTGGAGGCCCAGCGGTGATCTAAAAGTGATCCAAAAGATGCATAAAAGGGAGTGAGCCAGCACACTTGTGAAGTGTCGTCAGCACAGCTGTTGGACTCTGACTGTCCGCTCCCTCGTCAACAAAATGGACAAAATGTTGCTGTTCTTTCAAACAAATAACTTTTGTTTTGGACTTTTCTAACTCCACTGATTTGTGGAAAGTTGGTGTACAGATGTAACTGTATTGAAGAAGATGTGCTGTTCTAATTTAGAAGCGCTCTTCATAAACTGTAAGCCTTTCTACTTGCCAGGAGTTTTCCTCCTTTATTCTGGTGAGTGTGTACATCCCACCACAAGCGTGCATGATCGCAGCGCTGCAACCGCTGGCTGATCACGTCACAGATGTGGAGCAACAACATCCAGACTCACTTATTATTATTCTGGGAGATTTTAATAAAGCTAACCTCACCCATACTGGACCACTGCTACACAACTGTAAAGGATGCATATCGCTCTGACCCACGTGCAGCTTTAGGACTCTCTGCTCACTGTCTGGTTCATCATCTCCCAACCTACAAGCAGAAACTAAAATCAGATAAGCCTGTAGTAAGGACTGTAAAGAGATGGACTATGAAGCACAGCTGGAACTACAAGTCTGTTTGACTGCACTGATTGTAGTGTTTATGAAGCTACAGCCACAGACCTGGGTGAGCTCACAGAGACTGTGACATCATACATCAGTTTCTGTGAGGATATGTGTATCCCTACTAGGACATTTTTAGCATTCAATAACAATAAACCATGGTTTACTGGAAAACTCAGACAGCATTGTCATGCCAAAGAGGATGCTTACAGAAGTGGGGATAAAATATTGTACAACGAGGCCAGGAACACACAGACTATGGAAATCAAAAGAAGCTACTCTGAAAAGCTTATAAAACGTTTTCAGTCAACGATCCTGCATATGTGTGGAAAGGCCTGAAATGCATCACCAAGTACAAGACACCTCCCCCTCGCTCTTTAAAGAGTCAACTAATGGCTGATGAACTGAATGTGTTTTATTGCAGGTTTGAAAATCCCAGTCTCACAACCATCCCCATCTTCACTTCACACACACCAACACCTCCTGGAACCCCCCTCCTCCCGCTCCTGCTATTCAATCTGCACTTATGAACTGTGAGGAGGATGTGTGCCGGGTTTTTGGAAACAAAATACTAGGAAAGCTTCAGGCCCAGATGGTGTTTCACCTGCCTATCTGAAAGACTGCGCTGACCAACTGGCCCCCCAACTTCACACAAATTTTCAATAGATCACTGGAGCAGTGTGAAGATCCCTGCCGCTTCAAATGCTCCACCATCATTCAAGTCCCCCAAAAAAAACCAAATCACAGAACTTAATGAATACAGACCTGTCGATCTCACGTCTGTGGTCATGATGTCGTTTGAGAAACTGGTTTTCACCTACCTGAAGGACATCACTGGACCCCCTTCAGTTTGCTTACCAAGCAAACAGGTCTGTGGATGATGCTGTCAATATGGGACTGCATGAAATCCTGCAACACCTTCGACAGACCTGGGACTTATGCAAGGATCCAATTTTTGGACTTCAGTTCAGCCTTCAATACAATCATGCCTGATCATTTCTCAACCAAACTGACCCAGCTCTCCGTCTCCAGAGTGAGGAAACATACAGGTAGAATCACTCTGGACCTCACACACCCTGCCTACTCCCTCTTAGAACTGTTGACCTCTGGCCGGCGATACAGAGCCCTGAGAGCCCTTTACCCTCAGGCCATTTTCCACATAATCAATCAAACTGCCTGAGGACTCCCCCATAGTGCAATAATGAAAATACATATCTCATGTACATATATACATTCACATATTTAATTCAATATCGCCATCAGGATTTATGGACAGGGGGACAACATTTTCCAAATTGTGTGGAGTGCTTGTTCGTGCTCATTGCCAACCTGGATACAAACAAACTAATATTCTAATAAATAACGTTTGCTAAAAAATATTTTATGTTTTTTAAATAATAAAAAAAATAATTCTAGAGTAGCAATAGTAATGTTTACAACAGTAAAGTCACTATATATACTCAATATCTCACTGGAAATAAATCCAATGGCTGTGAAGAAAGCAAGAAAGGCTGTCATCAAGGGGCTGTGTCTGATGTCAATCAAACTGCAGGTCAAGTGCAGGTGGACCTGTCACCGTCTTTGCTGCCTAATAGGGGTGTAACGGTATGATAACCATCACAAAAATTACCACGGTATTACGGTTTCACGGTATTTAGGTGCATTGATAATATTAAAAGCAGTTCAATATTTGGTTATAAAATAGGCTATTTCTGATAAACACACAGATAAATATTTACATTTATGCATTTGGCAGACACTTTTATCTAAAGCATTCTACAGAGCCCTTATTACAGAGACAATCCCCCTAGAGCAACCTGGAATTAAGTGCCTTTCTCAAGGACACAATGGTGGATGTGGGGATTGAACCAACAACCGCACAGTTTAGTGCTTTAGCCCACTACACCACCACCACTAATATTTCAACTTTAATCCTTTGCTCTTGACGATCAGAAAAATAAACATGTACAGTATTCTGTTGATTATAACAAAAATAATAACAAATATTTTGTTATTGTTATTTTATTATTTATTAAATTGAATTGTAATCATTTGTAATGATTATTGCCCATGTTAACACTTCAAATATACATTTGTATGCATTCAGTAATTTGTTGCATTTGTGATTTAGTTCAATTCTACAATACCTACTGAAAATATATTATTCGTGTGCAGTTTATTTATTGGCATTTTGTCCAATACTGACAATTTCTGCTACAGTTTCACTGTCAATTTCTTGCATGCATATTGCACATGTCAATTTCCTGAACACCAAACGCCATGCATTTTGAAAACCCAATTTAGTACAATGTTTTACAAATAAAACATTATTAGTATTATCAAACACATTGGCCTGCTGTTGCCCTGCACTTAAACAAAAGAACAGTTGGCACATCATAATGTGTAACGAGGGTTTAAATCAATTTGCTGCGTTTGTGAATGTGACAGAAAGCATAAATATAACTTTAGCCTAAATAGCCATTACAAATCATGTAAAACTACATTGAATCTTGTGTTTTTATGAAACATGCTATAATGTATTATCCCATGTACTGTATTTCCACATACATTAATCTCCGCAAATACCGAGGGATTGTGATCACGGAGATGGTGCTTAAGGTTTGAAGTGTTTCCCACCTGAGCCGATCATTTTTGCAGAAAACTTTACAGACTGGGTAGCCATCAACATTGATGGTGCTTTGTGGGTATTTTACAAGTAATCACAGACAGTGATAATAAAGGTTCAGACTCGCCTGAACATGTCTCGTGCTGCTGATGTGCTCGTGACGCGCAGCGCTCGCTACACCTGCATGTCACCTTTAAAACTGAGAGACAGTCTAATGCAACATGAGGAAGGTGCAATTTAAAGATTTATTTTATCTAACCAAGTTTATATGATGATGTGTAAATGTCGCAGATTCTGTCTTAATTAAACTGATTAGGATTTCAGAAAAGTCTGTCTTTATCTTTATGCAATACAGTCAATGAAATGATTTCAATGGTATAATAACCATCCATTTTAAATCCGATGTATATAATGAAACCTTGAATCAGTTACATCCCTACTACCTACATGGCAGGAAAATTGCAATGTTACTTTTTTTAATTAGATAGTTGGTGAGGCATTTTGACTCTCTAGTCAGCCCCCGCATTATTTTAACTGCACAATGCACATCGTGTGTGTTCCGCACATCTGATTGGCCAGGTGTTTCGACCGCACCATTTACACAATAACAGCGGGAAGATGGTGATCAGAATCAGATGACAAGGTGAAATGTGTATTAATGATAACAATTAATGTATTTATCATGTAAATACATATACATTTATTTTCAGTGATATAAGTCAGTAAGTTGTTGTACTTGATCCCATTAAGGGTTAACCACAGACCTTTGCATGGGCCCCCCATCTGTACCCTTTGACCCTCCCTGACGGCAGGCCTTACATTGCATATACATTACCACTAACACATGTACATAGCATTCTATTATATGTCCTATTATTTGTATTTATATATGTATTTATATATGTATTTGTATTGTATTTATACTCTTACCTTGTTTTATATTCTGTCTCACTGAATGTTTTGTGTGCACTTGTTTCTCCTATTGCCAAAAAAATAATTACTTGTGTACTTGAGAATACTTGGCAATAAAGCACATTTTGATTAATGTTTATGGATTGGCCCCATTCAGTTCAATTTTAAATGCCCCAATGTAACCCAGATTTTTGCTTCTTCTTTTAAAGAAAGGAAGGCAAGACAAAATTTATGACAAAATCAACATTATTCTACAAATTAAATGATGTCGATTGAGCTTAACTTGTCTTGAACCTGGAATGTTCCTGTAAAATTTTTTACTGTAACCAACACTTATCCAAAGCGAATCACAAGCAGACAAAAGTAAATCTAGATGGAAAACACAGACCGGCCGGCTGGCCGGCCAACTGATCGATTGATAACAACATGCCCTAGTTATGCACAAATTAGGGAAACGTCTCGGTTACGTATGTAACCTCCGTTCCCTGATGGAGGGAACGAGACGTCGTGTCGAAAAAGCAACACTAGGGGTCTCTCTTGAGCGCCGAAAGATTCCTCTGATCTATGAAAAAAGGCCAATGAGAGTTGGCGAACAGTATTTGCATACCCCGCCCCCGGACATATGGGTATAAAGGCAAGGGAAATACGCTCGTTCATTCAGGATTTTTCTGAGGAGCCGGGAGTGTTCCGGGCACCTCAGCGGCTCGGCTCAGCAACGTGGCCGGGAAGACACGACGTCTCGTTCCCTCCATCAGGGAACGGAGGTTACATACGTAACCGAAGAAGCGACACTAGCCTCCACTCTCCACCAGGCAAGCGTTGTCGTGACAGCGCGTCCATTATCACATTGTGGTTGCCGGGGATGTGAGTGGCACGCAGCTACTTGAGGAGATGACGGGCGAGTTGTGACACGTGGTGGGAGCGATTTATGTACGCCACCGCAGTGGTGCTGTCTTTTTACCTGACCAGGATATGTTCGTCTTTAACTAACGGGAGAAACTTCTGCAGGGCCAGAAGGACAGTCAGCAACTCGAGGCAGTTGATGTGCCAACGCAGCTGGGCCCTCCAACGGCCTGCAGCTGCATGCCCGTTGCATACGGCGCCCCAACCCGATCTGGAGGCGTCGGTCATGACCAGGACGCGTCGGGACACCTGCTGTAAGGGTACTCCAGCCCGTAAGAAACAGAGGTCTGTCCAGGGTTTGGATGTTTGGCGGCAGGCGGGGGTGATTGTCACACGGTGCATGCCGTGGCGCCATGCTCGTCTCGGGACTCGAGTCTGAAGCCAGTGCTGAAGCGGTCTCATATGCATCAACCCCAGCAGATGCTATATGCCCCAGGAGCCTCTGGGAAAGTTTTAAGGGGACCGTTGTGCCCGGCCTGAAACACTGACTGCGCACGCTCATTGAGGAGATGTGCAAACATTGAGACTGAGTCAAACTCCATGCTGAGAAAAGAGATGCTCTGAACCAGAGTAAGCTTACTCTTTTCCCAGTTGACCTGAAGCCCCAAACGGCTGAGGTGCTTGAGCACCAGGTCTCTGTGAGTGCATAGGTACTTGAGTATGCGGATGCCGGCTTCTCGGAGCGGGGCAAGAGCTGCCTCTGCGACTTTCGTGAAGACCTGAGGGGACAGAGACACGCCGAAGGGGAGGACTTGTACTGATACGCCTGGCCATCGAACACAAGCTGCAGAAAGGGGCGGTGTCGAGGCAAAATTGAGACGTGGGAGTACGCGTCCTTCAGGTCTACCACTGCGGACCAATCTAGATGCCGGACGCAGGTTAAGCGTGAGCATTTTGAACGGGAGTTTGTGCAACGCTTGGTTGAGAACTCGCAAGTCCAAGATCGGTCGTAAGCCGCCGCCTTTCTTGGGTATGATGAAGTGAGGGCTGTAGAGACCCTTCTTCATCTCGGTTGGAGGGACAGGCTCTATCGCATCTTTAAATAAGAGTGTAGCGATTTCTGCACGCAGGGACCTGGCATGTACGCTGTGTACTGCGGGGTGGGCAGAAGCCTGGCAAACTGAATTGCGTAACCGAGTCGGATGGTCCGGGCCAGTTAGCGAGACGGGAAGTGAGAGCCACGCGTCCAACTCCGCGCTAGGGGCACCAAGGGAACGACTATTTTGACATACCCAGCGGGGCGGAGCAGCGGGGCGGAGCAGGTAGGGCAGCGTGGGGTGGTGACAGGGCGACCTGTGGCTGGGGTGCTGAGAAAAGACTCAAAGCACTTACCTTGCTCCGCACACCCAGCAGGGGGCGGGTTAGCGACTGAGCAGGAGGAGGACCAGTTTTTGGTAGGCGTCCTCTAGACTCGTCGGAACCGGCCGGCCGGGGAACAGTCGTGGGGGCTGGAGGCAGGTGGTCCGCGTCCAGGATGCCGGGACTGTTGAGCTCTGGCGGCAGAGTGCCGTGTGAACAGCATTTGCATGCCAGGTGACCCAGAGACAAAAGGAAATAGCTCGTTACAGAGAATATGAGAATGTGAAAACTAATTCAACAAGAAAATTCTCCTCCCGGCCCTCTACCGGGGACGGAGCGGTCTTACCACCTCCGGAGCTAACATCTTGGTCCCTGGGTCGAGCATCTACAGACCACCTGGGAGCCTTCCGGGTCCTCGAGGGGGTCCGTGAGACGGGGGCGTCTGCTTCCTGCGGAGTGCTCAATGCTGGGGCTGAGAGCTGGGCCTGGGTTAAGGCAGAGCAGGGTGTTTCGTAGCTGAAGGAGGACACCCTCGGCAAGCAGACAGGGCATGACACATGGCGGCAAGCTTGCGGCGGGGCAGGATGTGAGATGGCCTCCGTCTGCTTCACCGCTGAAGACTGCTGGGCAGAGTCGTCAACGGTGGTGCCGAATGGACAGAGCTGGGAGGCGGGGGTGTGGGAGAAGGTGTGCCTTATTTACCTCCCGCTTTTCGATCAGGTCCAGTCCACAGATGCGTTTCTGGACCACAAAGGGTGGCCATCGCCTGTTCGAGTGACGGCGCTTCTGACCTCCGTGGCCCGGGGGCACGGTTGGTCATCCAGTGCAGTTCCTGCAGCACATCAAGAACAGGACTACCCAAGGTGCAAGTTTGAAGTGCCTTGGCCTGGCGTTGGTTGCAGGAAGGGCCGTGGTGTGCAGGGTGGAAGCGGACCGTTCCACCGCGAGGGTAGTGAGAGCGGAGGAGCGAAAAAGCCTTGGCTTTGCCCAACTCGTCATGCACGTCCGAGAAGAAAGGAGCCGGGGGGGGGGGGTGTCTTGGCTGTGAGCGGCGCACCTGCCCGTGGGACTGATCAAGTAGCCCGGGAAAGCATAGCGGGTCTCCGTGCGTCAGGCTCAGACTGGCAGCAGACCCGAAGGTGGCGGCCCAGGCGAGTGATCAGCATCTGATGCCGCTGTAACGCTCTCCAATGCAGCGGTGATGTCATCCAATTCTGAAGCAAGCAAGCGTGCCGGGGAGGCGGGTGGTTCGAGGGGGTTTACCCGTTGAACAGAGCCCGTCATTGTCCCCAAATCGCCTTCATCGCCCGCGGCGCCTGCGTCAATCCCGTAGGAAGGAGGCGAAGCACGGGGGCGGCTGAAGTGGCTCTCTCTCATTACAAAAGAAAGCCGCGTGACCGCAATGCTATAACGGCCATGTTCTCGTACTGAGAAGATGAACCATTCATAAAACGCTGCCTGCGTGTGATCGCAGCCCAGGCATGCAAGACAACTACACCGGGGCGGAAATGACATCTTTATAAAGACACGTCCTGAAAAGGATGTTCAACGCCGCTGTGTAATGCTCTTTCAGAGAAATAAACTCTTTTACAGAGAAAATCACTCTTTCAACTCTTTCCAACTTTGCGCTGTCAAAGCACCCAGTGGCAAACTGCACGCCGTGCAGTGAAGAGAAAAGCCGCTGGAGTGTGCCGTAGATCCAACAGGAGAGCAGAGCGTCAGAGGATAGAAGCAGGATCAGTTGTGTCATTCGCAGCTGGCTGCATACACACGACCATCGGCTCCGAAGAAAATTACTGAATGAACGAGCGTATTTCCCTCACCTTTATACCCGTATGTCCGGGGGCGGGGTATGCAAATACCGTTCGCCAACTCTCATTGGCCTTTTTTCATAGATCAGAGGCATCTTTCGGCGCTCAAGAGAGACCCCTAGTGTCGCTTCTTCGACACAACGTCGAAGTGAGTGACAGACGGGGAACATATTTTCCCCATTTCACAACCCATCACAAAGACAAGATCCATCACAAGGACAAACTTTCATACCTACTTGGAGAAACACCAGCAATCTCAAACCTGGCTGTGAGATAAATCAAGTCAAGTCCTGCCATGACAAAAGGACAACCAGTGGAACAGGAAAACCAGTTTTTACAGTGCATAAAAATGAAAAACATAGCAAAACAAACTGCTTTTATGTACACATTTTACTGTTCCTTTATTTTATTGTATTTTTGCATCATTTTCTTTACCTGCATGTATATGTGTGTGTAAAAGTGTATGTATGTATTTATGTACTGTATGTATGTATATTGTTACAATGCTTTGGCAGTGTAAAGCTTTTCTTTTTACCATGCCAATAAAGCTATTTTCAGAAGAGAACTCTAAGATTCTATTCAATTCTTCCTTGCCGGTTCAGTCATACTTGAATTATCTACACTGATATAACTCTCTGCTCTACTTTTTTTTTTTCTTTTTTTTTTTTTTTTGTAGATTAATGGCATATGGTGTTGATAAGGGGCTTCAGCAATTCAACTGGTCAGACAACCTTGCAATGTGATGGGAGTTTATCTGTTTCAAGACTCCCAAAATCCCTCCTCCCTCACACACTCCCTTCTAAGTCAAACAGGCAGCCCAGGGGGAACTTGAAACAGTCTGACAGACAAAGGGGGAAAAGTCATGCAGTCACTCCAGTGCGCAATAGATTTTCAATGCAAAGTATGCAATTTACAGTAGTTAAAGTGTTTATTGAGTTTTTTAGTGAACGATATGCCACTGAAAATATAGTTTGTGGAGTTGCACATGGAACTTCTAAGGACAATGCAGACGAGTAGAAGAAGTTTGTGTCTCTTTCTGGCACTGACTTTGCTGTGCTGTTTCGTGGTGTCTGGACAATATCACGGAGATAATGGAATACCTTTCCTTGATCATGGATTCTGTCAGCCGATAACCATCCCTCTGTGCACGGACATCGCTTATAATCAGACTATAATGCCAAACTTGGTTGGACACTATAACCAAGAGGATGCCGGTTTGGAGGTTCATCAGTTTTACCCGATGGTCAAGGTACAGTGCTCTTCCGAACTCAAGTTCTTCCTTTGCTCCATGTATGCACCCGTGTGTACAGTTTTAGAGAAAGCCATCCCTCCGTGTCGCTCCATTTGCGAGAGGGCAAAGCACGGTTGCGAGGCCCTTATGAACAAGTTCGGTTTCCAGTGGCCAGAGCGCTTGAGATGTGAAAATTTCCCCGTTTTGGGTGACGGACATATTTGCGTGGGTCAGAACGACTCCACGGTGATGGGGTCACCCGTTCACATGCCTGTTCCAGGAACACCTGGAGTTCATCTGTTCTCGACGCCAGACAAGCCATTCCGCTGTCCGTCAATGCTCAAAGTCCCATCCTACCTCAGCTACAGATTTTTGGGTGAGTTGGACTGTGGTGCTCCATGTGAGTCCTCCAAAACGCATGGGGCCTATATGTTCTTCACAGACCAGGAGATTGAATTTGCTCGGATTTGTATTCTCATCTGGTCCTCTCTTTGCTGTGCCTCCACATTATTTACTGTAACCACGTATTTAGTGGACATGCAGCGTTTTAAATACCCTGAGCGCCCTATTATTTTCCTGTCTGGTTGCTATTTCATGGTCTCCATTGCATATATTGTTGGCTACTTCGTAGGGGAGAAAGCTGTGTGCAATGAGAGCTTTTCCCCAGATGGCTATAAAACCATTGTTCAAGGTACAAAAAATGAATGGTGTACCATTCTGTTCATGATGCTGTATTTCTTCAGTATGGCCTCCTCTATTTGGTGGGTCATTCTGTCACTTACCTGGTTCCTGGCTGTGGGTATGAAATGGGGCCATGGGGCGATTGAAGCCAATTCACATTACTTTCACATGGCTGCCTGGGCTATTCCAGCCATAAAGACTATTAGTATACTGGCCATGGGGCAAATTGATGGAGATGTGTTAAGTGGTGTCTGCTTTGTGGGCCTTAATAATCTAGATCCATTGAGGGGCTTCGTGCTGGCACCCCTCTTCATCTACCTCTTCATTGGCACCTCCTTCCTCCTCGCTGGCTTTGTGTCGCTCTTTCGCATTCGCACCATCATGAAGCACGACGGCACCAAGACAGAGAGGCTGGAGTGTTTGATGGTTCGCATAGGTGTCTTTTCAGTTCTCTACACCGTCCCTGCTACCATCGTCATAGCCTGCTTTTTTTACGAGCAGGCCTTCAGACAGCACTGGGAAAGGAGTTGGATCAGTACAAACTGTAGGAGCCTGGCCATTCCCTGCCCCATGCATCCTGCTTCGCGCATGACTCCCGACTTCACTGTCTTTATGATCAAGTACCTCATGACTCTTATTGTGGGAATCACTTCCGGGTGCTGGATATGGTCTGGAAATACGCTGCACTCTTGGAGCAAGTTCTACACACGTTTGACCAGTGGCGAGCAAGGAGAGACCACAGTGTGAAATAGCAAAAACTGAAATAAAATCAGTTTAAATCTCACAAATAAATGCCTTCAATTGTCTATATTTTGAAAGCAATTATACTTGCCTTGAGACTTTTGGGTGAGTTTTGAGACTCTGAAGTGGAAATAGAAGTGGAATGTAAACCACTTGGTTTCCCCAAATAATTTGACACCAAGTGCAGAAATGTTTTCCACCACCATACTGTTGACCCTCTGATTTTTCTCATAAGCTGCTGGCCTTAAAACCTCTACTTGGAAAGTGAGATACCAGCTGGGAATTCAACAAACGACAAAGCTATAAGAGCTGTGGGGGAGGAAAGCTTGAAAGGGGATGGTTTGTCATCTAATACGGCAGGTAGTTGTGTTAAATGTAATTAAACATTGTAAATAATATTTGTAAAGTGCTGCTTTGAACTTTATTATATATTTGTATTTAAGCAAATGTAATGTTTTGTTTCCAAGTTTGATACTCCTTATTATCAAGAATTCGATTTACATTTACATTTATGCATTTGGCAGATGCTTTTATCCAAAGCAACTTACAGTGCACTTATTACAGGGACTATTCCCCTGGAGTAACCTGGAGTTAAGTGCCTTGCTCAAGGACACAATGGTGGTGGTGTGACGAAGCAGGCAGAGATTGAGGATTTATATGCAGCTTTTATTAACAAAAACTCGGAATAAAGAAAAACCACAGGGAAACTAGAACAGAACATAACAACACATGCAAAAACTGACAAATTGACTGGGGGAACAAGGGCTTAAATACACTAGGGAAAACAAGGAACACCTGGGGAAACAATCATGGAATGAGAAACAATCAGGGGAAAACCAATAAAAAAATGAAACTACAAAGGACTACAAAAAACAAACAGGAAACAGGAACTAAATAAGGACTTCAACATAAAAGCACAAAACAAAAGTCTACAGGGAATACGTGACAGGTGGTTGTGGGGATCGAACCAGCAACCCTCTGATTAACAGTTATGTGCTTTAGCCCACTACGCCTCTCTCTCTCTCTCTCTCTCTCTCTCTCTCTCAATATTACTCACTCACTCAAATTCAATTTTCAAAGTACTTTATTGGCGTGATTGTGTTTACATTTAATATACCAAGTGACATGATCACTCTCAAATCAGATAACTATATTCATGTTTGTCCCTCTGTTAGTGACAGCTAAATGTTATTCACATATGTGACCCATCTGTATGTAATTGCCTGTTATTTGGATTTCCATGAGATCCTTAGACCAGAGGGTCACAGTTCAGAATGAGTTTGGAATTTATGTTTGTGTTTGTGTGTGTGTCAGAGAGAGTAAGTTTAAACAGATCTTATTTTGTTTGATTGTGGTGTGAAGGAAGCAGTCATTTAGGAGTAAATGGTTCTCGCATGGTCCTGAGAGCTAAGAAAAAAGAAAGGCACATGATAAAATGATTGTGTGTGTCTAGGTCACAAACTTGCTTTACACTCCAAAATACATTAAAGTTTTATTAGACTAAAGTTTAATGTCAATGTCATGAAAACCATCTGCTTGAATGTCTAATCAAGAGAAAAAATAGAAATAGTGTGTCCATGAGTCATGAGTTGATTAAAAGGCTCTGATTGTAATTAAGAAAACCATTACATTATCTTAGTTAACACTCATTGACTATGGTTAAAGAGGCAATTTACTAAAGAGGCCTGTTTGTGTATGTGATGGAGAAAGGTTGAGTGTGACAGACATTAGTCTTAATGTTACAAGCCTGTTAGGGATCAAGCTTGATCTTTGGTCTAGGTTTTTATTCCACTATCTTTCCTTGTCCCATTTTGAGACCACTTGTTTGTTTGTTTTTTGGACTTCATGGTGTATGTTTGTGAGCTCAGGTTTCTAATCTAATGCATGCCCTTGGGCAGCCAATTTTATGCTCAGCCCTTCATACATTGTTTGCCTTCTCCTTTTACAGTAAACGTATACCATTTTCTAGAGCTCAATTTCACAATTCTTCACAAATTTTTACCCCAAGCATTTTGTCAAGGTGTCAATAAGGTTTTTGAGGAACGTTGATAAGCCTTTTATATGCATGTTCTCAATAAATGCTGTCTTATAAAAGTGATTACATAATAAAATGTGCAAATCACATCAGCCAAGATGATACAACTCATGTTAAATGCAAGAAACCCATAATACTTGCAAATACATTAGGGTAGCTGACAGCATTTTCAACAAAAATGTTGTACAGTTGTTATTACCTCATATTAATTAAGAGATATAACATATTTATTCTTAAATATTGCAAACAATGTCCGTAGAAAAAATCTTAAGGAGCATTTTTAAAGAGGCCAAAAAAGTGCCAAGCTGTTTCTTTCATTGTATTTGAATTTTTGAGTCTATACGCACATTAGCAATGTGGATATATTAAGATTTAAAGCATTTGCTTCTTAAATATTGTAAAAAATTATAATAATAATTTCACACTAAAGAACTAAGTGAACTGCAACAAAAAATTGTGATGAAAAAAAAAACTTGAAATGGTGACCAGTTACAGCAAATAAAATATACACTTTCCCTTCAGTCTGAGGTCAACAAGGCTTAGATCAAACTGAATGTGATTTTGTGATTTTTATTTTCCATTTAATCCTGGAAATAAACTGTTTAAGGATTTTGCTAAATTTAAAAGAAAAAAGTTATGTTGTACAATGGAGAAGAAATATTTAATATTCTTCACCATTTCTAGACATTAATTAATGTAATGTAAGAAAATTGTGAATGTACATGTTAACTCATTCATAAAAATGTGTATACAATTTAACCTAAATTCTTGATGTTAAAGAAAATAAAAAGTTAATGGGCATTATACAGTATTCATCAACTTTCATTTTGGCCTGTATTGATCTTCCAAACTATTGCATAGCCATTATGCTACTGCACTATACAGTTTTTCCAGATGAGTCCCCAGAGACGAGTCAAGGCAACAGGCTCAGGGCATTTGTGGTAAAGGTTTAGAGGTCATTTTTATTAGTAACAAGCGTGTTTCATTTTATGTAAATGTTAGAGAGTATGCCCGGAGGTTTTATGTGTGTTCCACCAAACATTTACATCTATAAGTATATAAACTCTTGCAGACAGCTCGAAATGTACTCTACACATACACACCCGCTCTAATACATGCATCTGTTAAATACACAATCATTATTCTGACTCCTCACATGATGGAGGGCACAGATATCTGAAACAGTATGGTGGCAAACTAGAAGAATTAGCGATGACTGTGTTAATTGAAAATGTTGTGTGTAGACATGTGTGTTACAGTAAAATGTTAAAATGATATAATCTCTCCAAATATTAGTCAAAGCGCATACACATACAAACACACTCTCACCGCTGGAATCCCCCTGAAAAATATAGAATAGAAATTCAACTCCCCCTGGAGATGATGTCGTGACACAGATGAAGGGGAGAAGAAAGTAGATCCACCCTCAATGCTAAACAAGTACAGATATTGCACCACAGACATTTATAAAGCCTACTGGCTACTGATCCATCAATAATTTACATTTTCTATTGTAACCACAGCAACAGGACATAATCATGGTTTGAGAAGAGCTACTGCCCTTGTGTACATTTAAATTTATCGATTTCCGGAATACATGTTTATTGGTCAGGTACGATTGCTCTTATGAGGAATTTGACTTTACACTTTGGTGTCACTGGAAAGATGTGAAAAATAAATATAAGATGTATTGGACAGAAGTGGACATCAGTTCAAAGGACTTCAATACAAATGCATAAAAAATAGATACAGAGGTCTCACAATTCAAACAAGATGGTGAAATTGTAAGATATTGTACAACTTGGCTCATACGAAAAGGTACAACTTTTATTCATATAGAGACTAACCAATCAACAAACAGAATTTCAAATCGATGCAAGACAGGCATCAAATTTTAGCTAACCTACTATATAATCATTTATTTTAACAAAGGAAATGTCTGTGTACAAATCTGGTTACTCATTAAGATCTCATAGTTCATTCGAAAAGAGTAGGTTGACTTTTCTTGAGCTAAACTCTGTGCTTACCGAAATTTGGAGCACTACCCCCTTTGGCTGAAGCGGGAAGTGTTGTTGAACGAAGGCATGTGTAAAGGCGCGGTCACACATACCTCTGCATGACAAAAATCATTGGGCAAATATGGTATCGGCAGATGCTGAGCGTGTGTGAAATCACCAATAAAATAACTGCCAAGCAACCTCTTTTTAATGCTGCACTTTATGCTCTGACAAAGTTGAAAGGAAACTCGCTGCTAAAATTATAACCTTGACCATTGTGTATATTCAGTGTAGCTGTGTACGAAGCACTGCCCACTCAGAGGTCACTGCCAAACGAAGCAACTTCCCATTGGTCAAATCTGTAAATGTTCACCACAAAGTTTACTAAACTTTAACTCCACACGATATCCGTGAGGGGAAATTCTTCGCCACCAGAAGTCCATCACACTAAATTCATGATATTGTGTATTCCTATTGAGATGACTGTATTTCACCTGCCGAATTTCACAATGAAAAGTTATGTCTGACCAATTGTAAAGGATTTAATACAGTGAAGAGGATTGCATATTTTATTAACATTACCTCTAACCCAAACCTCGATCCTAGTGGACTAAAAATATAATCTTAAAGGGAAAATGCAACCTCCGAATCATGCTTGTCATTGGTTTTGCAACCACAATTACTTTATGGTTTCAACACAGGACGAGAACCTGGTTTCCCACGCAGCTAATGCTATATGTTTCCAGTCACACCCCAGGAAAATGTAAACACATTTGAAGCAATGCAAAAATGTCTGATAGGAGATGACACTTCGGCACAGCAATTCGGCATAACGAGGCCAATGTAAGCATACAGGAACATTCGAAAGCAACAAGCTGTTTATGTATGCTATATAAATGACTGATGTATGTCAATAATGAAGCTTTAAATCGTGGTTACGTTCAGAGTTTGGGCAATAGGTTAGACATAATGGTTAGCATTAGCTGCATGGGAAACCAGGTTTTGATTGATTGAGGCGGACTGTTGTTACTCTGTGACCAGGCAGTACATGGACGGGTTTAACTGTTGCACACCATCTCTGTGTTAACTTTGGTATCTTCCGCTGAATGTGTTTATATACATGCTCTCCTGGTACTGTAGACTGAGGAGAATATGGTGGCGGATGCTATAATTGGCAGGAGAGGTGTCAGGAGTTTTTCACATGGGGGCTGGGTGGGGTACTGTGATCAGTCTGTGGTAGAAATTCCATCCGTCCCAACAGGTGTGTGTGTGTGCGAGTGTTATATCATCCGACTGGGGGAGGTTGGGGTGCACATGGGGGTGCCATACTTCTGTCTTCTTTGGGCCAACACCAAACACCAAACGAGACAGGTCACCCTGTGCCAATAATACAGAGTTAATTTAATTACTTGCATTACGTTGAAGAACAATCTACAAAGCTCCAAACAATAAGCTTAAGTTAAATAAATATTGGACTATGGTATCCATCTTGGTACTTCATTTCAGGTGCCATCTAATTTAACAACAAATCACAACTTTAAATGGCATTGTATGTATTCACATGCAAGCATATATCCTGGCATTACTTCAAATATGTTCCAGATATTTAATCTAGCAAACAATTAAGTTTAAGACAAGCATTTTTACAAGCGTGTTCACAGGTGCTTTGCAACACCTAATCGTGTGAAGAAGAAAAACTAAAAGTCCAAAATATCTTCCTAGAAGTTTACAGGGATCCCCTTTTACGATCCTGGCTCAACTATTTGACTGTTACCCCAATTGCCAGCACCATTAAATGCTAGGCATTTCTGCAAATTCATATTTTACATATTACTGTTTACATTATCCAAAAATGTTATATTATCCCTAAACCCCTCCCTCTAGGAAGCAGCAATAGTTGTAACCCTGCTTCCAATGTTTCCAACTATGCACACCCAATATCAGAGTGCTGGGCTAGGCCGTTATCTCAGCAAAATGCAGATGCCCAACCTTGAGCACAGGATAGCTGCAATATCATAGGATCAATACGATCTATGTCTGACTGTTCTTTTTGCCACATTCACTAATGGCTATAATACAATCCCACTGCAGCCTCAGCGTTTTACCATGCTTCCGCTGAAGCCTCTTTCATCTATGACAAGCCCCGACTTTGCAACTGTAGGTCCCTTTCTCATCTAACTCATACGTACCACCCCGGCACCTTACCGCAATTCCTCTCCTCAGGCAGTGTACTCAAGCTTGCCGTCACTTCAACCGCTACGCCCCTGCTATTGGCTCCATACATCAATACATAGAGACATACAACCACGGCATGTCTTTCAGGCTATGCGTCAAATCTTAATCATCCCATATTATGCCACTAATAAAAAACAAACCATTACCCACCTAGTGTTTGACAACAATCTGTTTTAGGTTTCCCTAAACAGTTTACCATAAGCCTGCATCTCTGCATCAATCAATTTATTCAAATATAGCCTACAGTACACCCTCCCGTCAAACGCTGTGCTAAACTAATAACTTCACAAGATAACACAGGCTCTTCCTGTTAAACACTGTATGCTGCTATTTTGCCTCCTTTTGTATGAGTTCTTGTTTATATGCAGCTAAAACTTTTCACACGAAAACATGGGCTCTCCCTGTTAAAGCTTTATGGTCCTGTGCTTGAGTATTTAGCCCGTTCAGTTTACATAGGGAGTTTTTTTTTAAATGCAGCATATTTCACTTTCACAAGAATCAAGTGTTCTACCATCAAATGCTGTGCGGGCCCACACCTGCGGATTCAGCTGCTCGCAGCACTGATTGAGCTCAGTAAAATACAGCATAAACCTTTCCCACTTGAACCGTATGCTCTCCCACTGAATGCAGTATGGTCCCACACTCAAGGATTCAGCCCATTCATATCACAAAATAGGGGGAGGGCTATCATTTTAAAGCAACTTTAATCACTTCATTTGAATGCAACACCAGCTCTTCCATTCGAATGCATTGAGAGTCACCATGTCCAGGCTGTGGGCTGAATCCCAGGACATGTCTCCTGTTCAAACCGCAGTACGACTCTCCTGTTCAAACGCAGTATGGCTCTCCTGTTCAAATGCAGTATGGCTCTCCTGTTCAAATCCAGTACAGCTCTCCCGTTCAAACGCAGCATGGGCTCTCCCGTTTTGAATCGCAGTAAGAGCTCTCCAGTTTGAATGCAGCGAGAGTCACCACATGCAGGCCATGGGCTCTCCCGTTCAAATCACAGTACGGCTCTCCTGTTCAAACAAAGTACAAGTCTCCTGTTTAAAGCAGTACGGCTGTTCTGTTTAAACACAATGGTTCTCCCACTGAAATGCAGTATGGCTCTCCCATTCAAACACAGCATAGGCTCTCCCATTCGAATGTAGCGAGAGTCATCATGTTCAGGCCATGGGCTCTCCTGTTCAAATCACAGTGAGAGCTCTAAAACAGCCTCGTCCATACACATGGAGGGCCCTCACATTCAGATGATGCAAGGGCCTCGCTCGGCTAGACTGGAAGCCCTCCCGTTCATACTGCTGTGAAGGCCCTCCCACTTACATGCATTCAGTGGCTCTCCCATTCGAATCACAGTGAGGGTTCTCCCATGCGAATACTGTGTGAGCTTACTCATGTTTATTTGTATTGTGGGCTCTTCCGTTCAATCGCAGGATGGGCTTGCCCACACGAGCGGTAGTTCAGCCCCACACCCATGGGGTTAGCCCATTCACTGCATGGGCCCCTTCAATCGAATGACTTGTGTCTGGAGGTGGCGTAAGATTGAGTCCGGAATGGGATGGGCCTGCCTAAGGCAGCAGGGGCACGCTCTCACCATGGGCAGAACTACCCGGTGGTGGAAGGTTACCCCCCCATCCTCCAGAGGGATTTTACGAAAGTCTCTCTGTCCAATTATACAGTATATGACACCATGCATAATATTTTGCGTCATAGTAGTGCTTTGAAGAAGTAAGCTATAGCAAGACTCAATAGCAACTAAAACATAGAAAACTTTGCAGCCACGTACATTTCTTACATTCTTTACATGTTGATTTTGGTGCAGATCAGATGTATGTTATTTGTCGTGCTTATGGTGATTTTCGAATTTGCTCTTGGATTATTTGAGCTCTATATGAGCTTTGCTTCACTTAGCGCATTAAATTTATAAGGACATTATCCTTATACACTATGTGTAAAGCATAATAATAACGAAAGACTGAGGAGAAAAGTGGTCAATAAATAGACGAATAAGAAAATGTATGGTTTGTCTATATTTTCCTAGCGATCACTGGTATTTTTATAGGTTTGTTTTCTGTATACTTGAACAGTTCTACATCTGTTACTGGACCTGTCATTTACTTCAGGATGCATAATCAGTAAATATTCCATGAATAGAATCCACATGAGGTCAGTAATAGAAGCAGTTATAACCACTCGATGATATTTCAAAATATGATCTACCGTATGCAGTAGATAATGGGTAATTTGTTTACATTCTGCATTTATGTTGCTAATGCTAGCATGGTAACCTTATGCACATATTAACCTATTTTATTGTATTTTATTATGTAATCTTTGAAAATAAGAGGATTAGTAAATGGGCAGTATACAGACAGAAGAAAAATAATTAGATGCACATCAATGTGTCACAGGTGTGAATGGCTTACAGACTGCTGATCGGTCCAAAAATTTCTAGCATTCGCCATGAAACAGGGTGTGTTCCATTCAGAAGTGATCATCCCAATGCCCTAATCACTTCCAAGACAGTACCATTCACTGTGAGAACTTTGGAGAGCTAAAAGGTGTGGGGCTCAAAAATAATGTTTATTCAGAACTCATCTTTTAAGTAATTTTTATTAAAAATTGTATTGAAGCAATCTTACAGCATGGCTACTTTGACAGTTCTCCCATCTAATTGCCCTTTGGAGGCTGATTTATCTAGTTTGTAATGCAGGGACATTTGTGTTGTTGTTGCATTTCTTCTCTGCTTTGGGTTGAAAGTGTGTTTACATGCACTTTAAAAGTTAATTTTTACTCAAAGTTCTATGATCTAATTTTACTATTGTAGCATTAGATCAGACAGTTGCAGTAGATCCTGTAGTGCAGCTGGTATGATGCTAGCATGGTGCTAACAATGCCATGTTCATACGTTTGGTTACCAGGGTCAAGAAAAACACATACTAACACATAACTAGAATGTACTGTAAATCACATTGGATAAAAGTGTCTGCCAAATGTGAAAAGATATGTTATTTATAATGAAGGGGAAGGGGACACTCTTATTCTGGAGAGGTTTTTATTGGACAAAAATGTGTAATATTTTATACGCCCTTGCAGAGAGTCATCTTTTTCTTTAAGAGAAAAGACATATTTTTCTATTTAGTCAACTTTCTGGAGTGCAATAGCAAATAGATAGCTTCAAGATAAAAAGACGTTGAATAAAATCACAAATAAATCAAGGTTTACCATTGTAAGAGCTTTAGATTTAGTGTCAGTACTAATCTCCTCTCTTCCTAGACTTTATCAGGCTTTAGTCAAAGCTTTTGCTAAAGAAACAAGCAGATCATGGCATTTTATCAGCACTTTCAGTGTGTCACTTTATGTTGTTGCCGCTTTAGAATGTTTATGCTATTTTGCACTGTAAATGTATGCTAGAGAGAGGGAGAGAGAAAGAGAGAGAGAGCAGACATAGCAAAGGGAAAACTAGACAAAATAAGATTTATCAGCTTAATAGAAAAAAGAAATGTTGGGTTTAGATCTCCTGATTTGAGTATGTTTTCACTCTGTTTTTATGTTAAATATCCTCCTTTAGGACATGAACGGACAAGTTAAATTGTGGGCAGAGGAATGCTAACCATCAGACTACTGATTTGAACGAACACACTTACACCCACACACTTGCACATGCACATAGAGATGAGCACACAAAATCAGTCTAGATTTCCCAAAATATTGTGAAAAGAATCCTACTTTTATGTTATGTTTTAAAAATTATTTTCATTACATGTTCATACTTTCATAGTTTAAAGGCATGTGGAAGTACAGTACTTCTCAACCACTGACTGGCTGACAGCACTACACATCACTACAGCTTTTTTTACTTCACAGTGTATACAAACAGAGAGTTCCTGCTTTTACTTTCATCTGTGAGAATTACTTGTTGTGTGGAGTTGTTAAGGTGTGTGTTTCCTAGCTATATTTGGAGACAAAATTGTCTCTAGATGTGAGCTTAATCTGTCTAAAACTCCCTTTGGGGACATCCGAGGACGTCCTCAGTTGAAAAAAACAAACAAAAAAACTTGAGTGTGTGTGTGTATATATGTATGTGTATGTGTATGTGTGTGTGTGTGTGTGGCAACAGCATCTTCTGCTACCAGCTGCTGTTGAGAAAAGTGACGACAACTGTGATATGTCTCTATGTGTCTGTTTGGAATGGCTATTTACAGATCAGGACACCCAGCAAGGATAATGATGGCCTTCTGTGTCAGCGTGCAAGTCTGTGAGCTGAAGATGGAGACTGAAAACAGACTGAGATGGATCTGGTGATGATCAACAGATTATGGTGAATGATTTAGTGCTGGATGCCAACTGTGCAGAAACAACAGTCAGTTGCACAAACTTCTACTACACCTTATAATGAGAAAACAATGACTAATGACTAACTAATGACTAGCCTGACTAAAATCTAAATGTTTTTCATTTTGGTTCATTCCCAGATGCCTCCTTTCCAAAAGGTTACCAGTTAGAGCAAAATAAAAGAACGGTTAATAATGTTCTTTTTAAAATGACATTACTCTGTGCTAATGGTGGGTGATATATCAGTTGCGGTGTTGCCAGATCTCGCAAGAGAAATAAGCAACCTGGTTTGGAAAAACTAAGCCCAAATTAAGCCACTTGCCTCACCAAAATAAGCGAAAATAAGCAATCTTTTTTTTTTATCGGCATAGAAATCATAACAAGCATACAGTTATTTAACAGTTAAGTATAATTTTATTTGCAGATCTGCTTCTCAGTCAAAACCTGGCAGCATCAAATCTGTATGAATGCATCATATCTAACAGTAATTCAGTGAAGACTTGGAAACAACTGAGAAATGTACTTTTAACCTCTAATAATGTTTTCATTGCATCTGGATTAATCATTCGTTCAGTTGTTGAAAAGGTCTTTGTTCACGGAATGCGACATCCACAATGGGCAATTAGGTGAAGAAATGTGTGATGCAACAGTTTCATTCAGGATCAAAGCACATGTTTAATTTTTTTGGGCAACATGAAGTGGTGTAATTCCAAAAATTGTCTGTGATAAACCATTTAGTTTTTGTTTTCATGAAGAAATTATCTAAACAAAATTAATATAGCTATAACCGGTTACCAGCAATTAAAATAATGTTTTCACTCCTGAACAAATGAAAATTACTTTTGTGTGTGTGTGTGTGTGTGTGTGTGTGTGTTTCAATTATACTGGGTGCATAGTCATGTAAAAAAATATATATATAAAAGTTAGATAGCTTTAAATAGTAGTTCATGCATAACATAACCATGAACATTTATTTATTTTCAAATTGTATAGTTAACATTTATTTGAATGTATGAGGGAACTTAATATTTATGATTTTTTTTTTTTTTTTTTTTATGAAACCAAAGGTAAAAAGTTTTATCACCTGATGGAAACTGCTGCATCACACTTTTATTTATTTAATTTTTTTTTTTGCATAATTGTTTGTTGTGGATGTTGCATTCTGTGAATGGAAACCTTTTTAACAACTATGTATATTTATTATATACTGTACATGCACAGTTAACCCAGATACAATGAAAAATATAGTCTTCACTGAATTATTGTTAGATATGATCCGTTAATGCAGATTTGATGCAGCCGAGTTTTGATTGAGAAGCAGATCAGTAATTAAAATTATACTTAACTGTTAAATAACTGTATGCTTGTTATGATTTCTTTGCTGATAAATCCACCCCACATAACCAAAAAATGTATTGGTTATTTTTGCTTATTTTGGTGAGTCAAGTGACTTATTTTGATCTTGTATTTCCAAACCAGTTTTCTTTTGCAAGATCTGACAACATGACAACTGATATTTCAACCACCCTTGGTGCAGTACTGTCATTTTAAAAAAGAACATTATTAACTGTTATTCATTTTGTTGTATCTGGTAACCATTTGGAAAGGAGGCTGCAGAACTTCTGAACCGGAATAAAAAACATTTTGTTTTTAAGTCCCTGATTCTAAATGATGTGACCAGAAATGTTTGTTGTTTTACTTGTCATCCTTTATTTGGTCATCAGTGTTGGGTGTAATCTGATTATAAAGTAATTGGTTACTGTAATCTAATATACTTTAATAATAAAAAAGTAGTGTAATGTATTACAATTAAAATTATTGTAATCAGATTACAGTTACCAACTTTAAATCAAGTTTGTTACATTTAAGTACATTATATGAGTTACACATTTATAAGTAATATTATTTATGTACAAATACATTTAAAATCTGTTTGTGTTTCTGTGGCAACTGAAGAGACAACAACAATTCAAATTCAAAACAATGTCTATATTTTCTCACTTTTCTGTAAGAATTGTTTTGGAATGTAACTTAAAAGTAATCTGTACTGTCATTACTTTTCCCATAAAGTAATCAGAAAAGAAATCCACGTACAGTTTTTAGAAAGGTAATTAGTAACTTGTAGTGGATTATTATTTTTGAGTAATTTACCCAACACTGGCAGTATTAGTGCTCCCCTATGCAAACTATGAATGTTACTTGTGAAAGCTAGATAGTTGTTTGGAGTTAAGTTCTTGAACTGCTTTTATGTAGAAAGAGTTTGGAAGATCCTTGGTTTTGCACATCTCTGTTGAGAGCCTATCTGTGACGTAACAACAGGACATTCTGGATGTGCACTCTGAGGTGCCCTATAGACTGGCACAAGCTAACCTGGGGCAGAGGCTTGGGCTTAATGTGGAACTGTAATGCGAGTCCTTGGTCTGCAGTCCTGCAAACTTCAGGTAATGAGTTACAGCTCTGGCTCCTGACAGGCGAGTCGCTTTGCGTCAGGGCTTTAATAGAGGCATTTAAAATGGTTCATCCTAAGGAGTTTACAATCCTTCTCCCACCCACACACTCATTTAGAGGAGAGGAGGAGAGTGGGCGAGACAATGTGGCAATAGCCATATTGTCCCGACAGAGACCGGAATTGAAATATGTAGCTTGAGGCAAAGTGATGGCAGTGATAGCATATACATGCCTGTATGAGTGTATGTGTGAGAAAGAGAGAGTGAGGGGGAGTTTTGCTCTTTGTGCCATTGTCGCCTGCATGTCTGTGTGTGTATGTGTGTGTAAAACTGAGGGGCTGTACATTTAGTCTGTAATTTCTCCCTCCCAGTATAATCACTTCCGTCTGGGACCTGCCCAGAGAGAGAGGCCCCAAATTGGAGGTGAGGGTTATATACACACGCAAAGGCTTACAGTATGACTCTCTATTCTCAGATCTCTGAAATGTAAAACGCATATATTCAAAAAAAATTATTAAATGAGAGCTTATTTTAGCTCTTGGAAAAGCATGAAATAAACAAGATTTTATATGTTACATAAGAAAGAGGGAGAAAGTACTTTAAAGCATAAAGCAAGTTAATGTAAAAGGAAGTGAGCACAGGAAAAACGAAATCCTAGCAACCCCTCAAAGATTCATGAAAAACTGCAGCAAACATGTCAATTATCTGAACTTCCTATCTTACTGTACTTACAGTAGAATTAACTGTGATACAGATGAAGTTACTGTTTACAAACAAACGCTCTGTCCTGCCCCTTCCGGGTTCTTTTCGTAGCCCAGAAAAGAATTGCTGTCTATGGGTGGTTCGCTCAAATTGCGCTGAAACTACCCAAAAAGTGTTGTTTGTGTGGTTTAAACACCCCATTTAGCACAGATTACTCAGATTGTACATAATGATGATAATTCATGGGTCACCGTCATTGTTATCGCGTCTGCTCTATTAGGCACAATTGACCTGCAGCAACTGTTGATGATTTCTACAACTTTTTTTTTTTTTTACAAAGAAATCACGCAAACTCTGATCGCAAACAGCTTTTTTTATTTCCAAAATGCTGTCACTGTGACAGATATGAAGTCAAATATGATCTAACGATGATCTTATATGATCAAAATCGTATATGATCATATAAGATATAACGGGAAGAAGTGGACCCGTCTCCACCACTGCAGTGCATAGACTACTATTTGTGAAAGGATAAGTGAATAAAAATGAAATGTTTGCATTTATTCTGAATGCAGTATATAATATTGTTCATTCGAAAATGTTATTAGGTGGATTACGTTGATATGGAATCTGATCACATTGAAGTAATAATATTATTATTTGTTGTATCTTTATATATATATATATATATATATATATATATATATATATATATATATAGCACAATTAAAACAAAAGTTTTTGGCCATTGTGCATTACAATAAGATCATCACATAAAACGCTAACAAACACAATAAGACAAATACAAGGAGCATGCAAGTGGCATAAAAAAGCATATATCATACAATATCATAAGTCAGTATTATCAGCAAGAGAGAGAGAATGTCTAGGTTACTATTGTAACCTCCATTCCCTGATGGAGGGAACGAGAAGTTGCATTGAAGAAGCGACACTAGGGGTCTCTCTTGAGAGCCTCGTGCAACTCTGAACTTAAGAAAAGGCCAATGAAATATTGGCAGACAGAATTTGCATGTCCTGCCCCCGGACATAAGGGTATAAAGGGTGGGAAATGAGTCTGTCCACTCAGGATTTTGCCCTGAGGAGCCAAGAATGAGGTTTGGCCATAACAGTTGCTCGGTTCAGCATCGTGGCCGGGAGGACACAACGTCTCGTTCCCTCCATCAGGGAACACAGGTTACAATAGTAACCTAGACATTCCCCGTCTGTTGCTCACTTCGACGTTGTGTTGAAGAAGCGACACTAGGGGTCCATAATTAATCACGCCATGCACTGAACCGTGTACGTGCGCTGCTGACACTGGTGCGGGCAGGTAGTTGCGTGCCAAAGTGACAGGCCGCATCAGACTGCACGTACCCTTCCCCAACGCACTATAAAATCATCATAAACCTTTTAGGTTCCCGGAACCCCGAGCCGCGCCAGCCGCGCCTTTTCTCCCTCTATGTTTCTCGCATAGAGTCAAACCGGCTGGGGCCATCTTAGTGCTATCACACACATCGGGGAAGGTGTTCTTTATCAACTCCTATTCTTACAGGAGGAAAAGACCCCGTGGAGACCACCACCTGTCCAGGCTGGGGGGAGGTAATGAGTGGCGTAATACATCACATGGGTTTTCAGGCCACATGTGGAAATGGCGTGGTGGTAGATCCTACCTGCTGAGAGGGAGGAGTTGCTACAAACACGGTGACCGGGGGGCAGCGTGGACTGCCCAAGGGAGACGTGGGTCCACACGCAAAGGGACCGGAACGTAGAAAATACACACAGGGTGAATAATCCACATGGGGCCCATCATGTGGAGCACCTATTCCAGTACAGAGTAGTACTCGTAGTGGGTCTGGTCAGGGAATTCCTCCCCTGAATTTGCAGACCAGAGGGCAAGGGAGGAGTCATCCAGGGAGCCGAGTTAGTAGGATCTCCTGGGATAAGAGCACACGTGATCGCCTAAGTGGAGGGCAAAGGCGCTAGGTGCAAGCAGTACACCCGGTCAGTTGTTCCGCATTACCGAGTTCTACCAGCTCGGAACTGAGAAAACACGGGATCTCGTAAAGGTGTTGGGTGTTGCCCAGCCCGCTGCTCTGTATATATCTGCTAGGGAGGTGCCGTTGGCCAGTGCCCATGAGGATGCCACACTTCTCGTAGAGTGTGCTCGAACCCGCAAGGGGGCGGGCACGGCCTGGGTGTGATAGGCCAATGCTATGGCATCAACGACCCAGTGGGAAAGCCTCTGTTTGTAGACAGTGTTCCCTTTCCACTGTCCACCAAAGCAGACAAAGAGCTGCTCAGAACATTTAAAGCTCTGCGTGCAGTCCACATAAGTACGCAAAGCAGGTTCACTACTTGGTCCCTGAAGGGGGTCGTAGGAACCTTGGGCACGTAGCCCGGTCATGGTCTTAGGACGACATGGGTGTCTGGCGGACCGAACTCCAAGCAGGTGTCGCTAACAGAGAATGCTTGCAGGTCCCCCAACCCTCTTAATGGAGGTGAGCACGATCAGCAGGGCCGTCTTCAAGGAGAGGGCCTCGAGCTTAACTGAGTCAAGCGGCTCAAAGAGGGTCTCTGAAGGCCTGAGAGGACCACTGAGAGATCCCAGGAGGGGAATAGGCTTGGCTGGGGAGGATTCAACCT
The DNA here is from genome assembly GCA_032164185.1 of Moxostoma hubbsi. Classification (NCBI taxonomy): domain Eukaryota; kingdom Metazoa; phylum Chordata; class Actinopteri; order Cypriniformes; family Catostomidae; genus Moxostoma; species Moxostoma hubbsi. The sequence continues at coordinate 28,759,856 of JAVLUX010000007.1, read as the reverse complement.
CCGGGCGCCTCTAAAGCACCTGATAATCAAGTCGTGCTTACCCAAGCCATCCACATAGCGGCTACATACACCTTCAAGGTGGAGGGGGACAGCCTCCCCTCCAACCTCTCTTGCAGGGATGAGAGTGCTGACCGAACTGCGCATCTCTGCGGGTCTTCTGAATGGGAAGAACACCTATTCGCAAACAAGCGCCACTTCAGGGTGTAAAGTTCCATGGTAGAGTGAGCACTGGCTTGGTTGATCATGTCTATGACGGCAGGTGGTTGGCAACTTAGATCTTCCGCATCCCGTCCAGGGGCCAGATGTGGAGGTTCCAGAGGTCTGGCCGTGCATGCCATAGGATGCCCCGTCCCTGAGAAAGAAGGTCCTTCCTCAGGGGAATTCACCAGGGAGGGGCTGCCGCGAGGAGCACAAGATCCGAGAACCAAGTCCGAGTAGGCCAGTAGGGGGCCACTAGAGTGACTGTTCCTCGTCCTCCCTGACCATGTACAGCACCTGTGCAAGAAGGCTCACTGGGGGAAATGCATACTTGCGCAGCTCCATGGGTCAGATCATTCCAAAGTTTAGGCCCTGCTATTGCAAAAGCTCTATCACCGTTTTTTTTAAGTCTAGACATGTGAATACAGAGCAAATTATGCTTTACTGATCTCAGGGATCTAGATGGAGTGTATGTAATCAACATGATTTCTTGATGTGTTCATGTCTCTTGACGTGTCTCAAAAGTCTGGCGGCTGCCCTTTGCAAGCGTGCTAATGCTCCAGCATAGATTCAATGATAGAGAGAGTTACAGTAATCAAGCCTGGATAAGTCCAAGGCAGATAAAAACAGCTTTGTTTTTGCTAAAAGACATAACTTATAAAAACTGTATGTTATAACAGATTTTAGATCTGTGTCCAATAAAAATCCTAAACTTTTAACATCTGTTTTGGTGTATCCCGACAGGGTAGTTGATTTAAGGCACAGACTGATGACATCGCTAGCTTAACCAAATACAATAACCTCCGTTTTATCCTCATTTAATTTTAGAAAATGTTATGCCATCCATGTTTTGATGTCTTTTAGACAAGACAGAAGTGAGTCAAGCGCGTTTGTGTTGGAACGCCTTAAAGGCATATAGATTTGTGTGTAATCAGCATAGCAGTGAAACGACACTTTATGTTTCCTGATGATGGTCCCAATAGAAAGCATATATAAAGAAAAGAGAATTCGAGCGAGTAGTTAGCCTTGGGAAACCCCCAAGGAAGATTAATTCACAGTTCCCAATTCTTCCTGAAAAATATCTGTCTGTATAATAAGATTGAAACCATTCCAGTGCAGTGCCTTTTAAACACAGTGTTCAAGTCGTGAAATGAAAATATTGTGATCAGTCATGTCAAATGCTGCACTGAGGTCGAGCAGAACGAGAATAGCATTATCACCATTATCTAGAGCTAATAAAATATAATTTACCACTTGAAATAATGCTGTCTCGGTGCTATGGGATGCTCAATCCTGATTGAAAGTCTCAGCTAAGAATTAAGATTGAACAACGATTGTAATTGTTGTAGAACTACTTTTTTCCAGAATTTTAGAAAAATATGGTTGAAGGAAAATGGGTCTATAGTTATTCGTGTCATCTGGGGCTAAATTTGATCTCTTTAAAAGTGGTGTTAAAATAGCAGTTTAAAATCTGACATGGGTTAATAATTTAAGCAGTAAAGACACATACTGCATATCTAGTGGTAGTTTTAATTTTTATTTATCACATTTCTTTGGCTTTAGAAGCATGTTAAACATGAATATTCATCAACCTTGGCTCATTGATCCAAGTTTAAACTTGTTTTGCCAATATTTTAGAAAAGATCCCACATATTTCTTCAATGAAAACCATAGATATTCCTACATGGGAAATCCCACATGGGAAAGTGAGGATTCTGAGCAGGCTTCATATGGAGTGCACCCTTAAGAAAACTGCAAGACTGTGAGATCCAAGAGAAGATCCCACAATTGGAACATGATATTCAGAAATCGCAGTGATATACACTTTCAACGTGGAAGCCACTTTGCCCTCCTTCAGTAAATGTTGAAGAAAGCTTAAGATGCTCGGAATGTCACACATTGCAGGATCGAGCTCCTGCTTCTCACAAATGCAGAAAAAATCCTCCAATGGGAAGCATAAATCTGTTGTATGGAAGAAGCCCTAGCATTGGAGATTGTATGAATAACCGCAGGATTACAATGTTCCAGAGAAGGATTTAACCCAAAGCTGCAGACGAGCTGGATCCAGGTGCCAGATGCTGGCCTCCGGTTGCCTCCCATAAAAGAGGGATATATTAGGCAGTTCGACCATTCGTGAGACAGTGCATCCTGGCCCAAGGAACTGGACACTTCTGTCCTTGCAAACCATAGATGACAGTGAGTGGTCATGTCCGAAGCAAAAAGATCCACCTCTGCGCTTCCAAATCATAGGCAGATCTCCTGCACAACATCTGGAGGAAGTCTCCATTCTTCTGGATGTACTCGATCCCTGCAAAGAGTATCCGCTGTCTGGTTGCATGCTCCTGAAATATGAGCTGCCCTCAGTGAAGCCAGTTGCATCTGGCACCATGTAAGGATCTCGTGAGTAAGCTGTAGAGACCTGCGGGATTTTGTGCCACCCTGGCGGTTCAGATGGAACACTGTTGAGGTATTGTATTACATAGCTGTTTGTGAATGTAAAAAAGTCTGCAGAGTTTCAAAAATCAAAGTGCTTGACAAATTGAGTAATTGCCTCCCAAAAGAAAGAGCTGATGACACCTGAAATGAGTCATTAGTAATTCCAGACTTCCAGTACTATCCTATGTAATTTGGTTACAAAAACCCTGCCTCTGGTCTTCATTGGCTGCTCACGAACAGATTTGACCCACCCTCAAACACTATACTTAGCGGTAGACCAATCACAAGTAGGACATCTGACCAATCAGAGCAGAGCAGCCTCTATGAAAGTAGGAGTTTAGAATGAATGCCTTAGAACAGTTCTTTGAACTGGGAAAAAAATGTTAATGCTGCAATTTAATTTATGAGCAAATTAAAGTGTTTTTTTTAACTTGGATGCATGTAAATCTATTAATCTATACCTTTTAAACAAAATTAGGCACGTTTAAAAACCGTAATATTTTGATTTGAAGGGGAAGATTTTGCGGGTTTCGTTGGATGCTGTTTTATGATTGGTGGATCTTTCTCAGCTGTACCCTAATGTAGTTGTTTACTTTGAAACAAACATTACTTCTAAACAATGAAGTTGAAATAACGCAGACAGATGGCTTCAACGGAAGCATATATCATCGATGAACAACCTCGTAGCTCAAGGTTGGTGTGCCTTTAAAGGTTTTTAACAGGCCTATTCAACTGGTGGCCCGCAGGCCAAATACGGCCCATTTGCAATTTTCAGTGACCCACATGAGGTTGTCATTTGTCTTGGAAACTGTTAAACTGAACGTGTTTGTGTCCGTTCATGCTGTTTTTCAGCAGTTCTCCAATGCAAACTTGTGCTAGGCAGATGCTTTTAGAGATTGAGGCGCTTTTAGAGGTCATGCTATACAATCATTATCTGTCATTTTGACAGAAAGGGAAGATTAAAGACTTAAAATCATGGATGACTGACAAGCGTGAATTTGGAGAAACGCTTACTAATTTTGTTGAAAAGTCAATAGTTTAAATCATTGCATCTATAATAAACATCACTATTGTTCAAAAAATGTTTAGTATGCGTCTGATTTACTCTCTCTGTAATGGGCCATTTTTAAAGCACTTTTTAGATGTTCTTTTTACTGCTAGGTGGAAATAAATAAAAGCTTAGATATAAATAAAACACAGATGCTTTATTTATATAGTGAACAAATAGTATAGGCCTGCCTACTGTATTTAACACAATATCTGTAGATAGAAGCTTTTCGATGACAAAACATCATGGCTTGGCCCACCTGCCCCAAAGTTTTTTTCCCCATCTAGCCCACTTGTCAATGAAGTTAAATGACTCTGGTTTATAAGTTATCGTTGAAACTTAATTAGTATATGGGATAAATGAATGGGATTTTTACTACCAGACTGTTGCACCCTTTAGTTTTCAGTAACCGATGCAGTGGTAGAAATTCACAGTTAGCCATGATTAATTTAATCCAAGAGTGACAGGTTCCGATAACAGGATGGTTTTCTTAGCTGGTAACTGAAAACAAATGCAACAGAAACAGTGTTTACAGGTTTCAAGAAAATGCACCTAGGAATGGCTTAATGTAAAGTAGTTCATGCTTACGGGCAAGGAAGAGGCGAGAAACCGGCTTGACATAAATAATAGGTTTAATGTAAAACTCAAAAGACAAACACACAAGAGTACGGACATGTCCGTAATTGAGCTCTCTCTCGATCGCCGTCTGCCAGTGGCCTCTATCCCTCTTGACGGCTTAATTAGCCTAATACGGGACCGGGCGTGCGTAATCACGCGCCGGTCCTGCCCTCCACCGTGCCACATTCCTCCCCTGTTCTTTCAGGCTGGGGACCCCCGGCCTGACGTACATCCCTGGGGGGGGGGGGGGGGGGGGGGGGGGGGGGGGGGCGCCTCCCGCGCAGTCTGCCGGCAGGTCATCCCCATCAGGGAGGGGGCAAGGGGAGGGAAACAAAAAACAACAATTAAAAGTGGGGGGGAGGGTTCCTGCACTGGGCAGTACCTCCCCTCCCACAAACACCATAATTTAAAAAAGAGGGAGGGGCAAGGGGAGGGAAACAACAACAATTAAAAATAAGGGGGGGGGAGGTTCCTGCACTGGGCGTACCTCCCCTCTCACGAACACCATAACTTAAAAGAGGGAAAAGGCCAACGCAGAGCGGTAGCGAGAGAGAGATTAAAGGGGAAAAAAAACACCAAACACAACTTACTCGCCGGTTCTCTGATACGCCACAGCTCGTTCTTCAGCAACTTCTCCACCCACTACAGGACGACAGCCGCGCCTCTCCGGGCAGATCGGAGGCAGTCCTCAGCCCCTGGCGGACGGAACGCCCCGCCGCGTTCCCGGGGTGTCGAAGGGGCCTCCCTCGGCGGCGAGCCCCTCCCCGCACGCGGTCGGCGGTCTCCAACCCCGCCGCGTTCCAGCGGCTAGTAGGGGACTCCCCCGCCCCTGGCAGCGGCCCTAACCACTCCAGGCGGTCGGCCAGGAGCCCCTCCTCCCCTCGCGGTCGGCGGCCGTTCCTCCGCGTCCAGGCGGCTGGGCTCCTCTGTCCCCCGGCAGATGGCCGCGGCTGCTCCGCTGTGCAGTGGCGAGAACTCCGCTACGGCGCATCCCTCTTCCTTCCTGGGTTTCGGTACCAATGTAACACAGATCATATTAATGGGCAAGGAAGAGGCGAGAAACCGGCTTGACAAATAAACTAAAGGTTTAATGTAAAACTCAAAAGACAAACACATAAGAGGACGGACATGTCCATAATTGAGCTCTCTCTCGATCGCCGTCTGCGAATGGCCTTTATCCCTCTTGACGGCTTAATTAGCCTAATACGGATCGGGCGTGCGTAATCACGCGCCGGTCCCGCCCTCCACCATGCCACACTTACTTATTGTTGTCTCTACATCTTAAGATGGGATAGGAGAAACTATTTTTACACAGAAAAAGTGAGATACTTCAGCTTTAATGAGGAAAAAGTCAATGCACAACACTTTTACCACATGCCTGAAGATGCAGAGTATAACAACAAACACTGTTTCCACACTGAAATCCATTTAGGAAGCTTGTGAGGTGCTTCCTAAATTAGGAAAATACAATTACAAACAAAATACACAACAATTAATCACTGACTAGGTTTACACTGATGAGCTTAAATAAAAGAACTGTTTGTCATGTCTCCAAGTGGATTTCACAAGCAAAATCCTGAATTATTAGACCTGTTACATCCCATCCCATATACGATTTCCGAGAGATTTGATTTCCCTTTTAAAATGTGCAAACAAAAGCCCTGCAAAGGAAAAAACACCTAATTTACATTTTCAGCCCATGCAGCTACAAAGTCAACAAAATGTATAAGAGAGACAATGATGCCCACAACAATGACAAAGAAGCAGGTGTATGTTAGATGGTTATACTGGCATGTGAACTCAACATCAGAGTGCTGAGTTTTAATCCAGGTAATCCCCACAATTGGGTCCCTACATTAGACTGAACAGCACAGTTCTGATTCTTGGACAAAGGAAAACACTGTAAAAAGAGGGATAGAAACTAAGAGCTGCAGAGAATAAAGATTGCACACATCCACACACATGCAAAAGCACAAAGTCTTTAATCATCTGGCTACATGCCCAGATATGATATTTTGTGTGTATTTATATGTATGTTATATGTACGTATGACGGTCTGGCGTGCTGTATCAGATCATCACATACATTTAAATACACACAAAATATAATATCTTAGATGGTCTTAAAAGGGATAGAACAATTCTGTCATAATTTGCTCACCCTAATGTGTTTCCAAATTGTATTACTTTCTTTCTTAAGCTTAATAAATATTTCAGTCTGTCTTTTCAATACAATGGCACTTTAAAGCTTGAAAAAGGGCACAAAAGTATCATAAAAGTCCTTGTGACTCCTTTCAAGTCTTCTCTAGGCAAAAAGATGAGAAACAACCTGAAAGTAATTTTTCTGTGAATGTCTTGACATCCATTGCTCGTTAAAAAGTACTATGAGAGAAGTTTCAAAGTTCCAAGGAAGAAAGAAAATCATATGGGATTGGAACTAATAAGAAGGTGAGTAAATTGACGGAATGTTTTTGTGTGAACTGTGTCATTAAAGGAATATTATGGGTTCAATATTAGTTAAGCTTAATCGACAGCATTTGTGGCCTAATAAACTATATTGAAATAACTAAATTATAAATTATTCATAAGTCATAATAAATTATTTTGACTTATACCTATTTTTCTTTAAAAAAGGCAAAAATCAAAGTTACAGTTAGGGAGTTAGGCTATATTGGTGTATGGGGCCAATTTTTGAAGCTTAAAATTTTATAAAAGCACTTACAATAAGCTGTAAGTTGTTTAAAATCGTTGACAGTCTTTTTTGATTTCTGATTTTAGCATTACATCGTCATGGCAACAAAGTTGTAAAATTGGCTATACATTTAAACAGAAAAGGTTAGTATGCAATTTAATCACACTAAAATCATGTTAACACACATATTGTTTATGTCTTGCGGCTAAACTTTTGAAAACTGAGTATTTTAAGATTGGCCCCATTCTCTTCCATTTTAAGTGTCAATGACTTAGACTGACCACCCCATGACAAAGCTTTTTCATTCATTTTTATACAATACAATTCCCTTAAAATTTTGGACCAGTTAGCAAATATTCATTATACTTTAGGTTATCTTGTTTCCTTCTGACAATGACCTTGAACTATGGAAGTTCATTTCAATGTAAGCACACGTTGTGAAGATTTTTCTATGTCATTCATAATTTTGTCCACTAGAGTGTGCAAACTTCAATTTAGTGTAATATATTTTCTGATTGTTAGTTTTGGGTAAAGACAACTGTACAGTTTAAGTCCTTTATCTTTATTAGCATTATATGCATTTAGTGTATGTACGTCACAAAAAAATGTAGTTAATCGGTTAATTTTGGTAAATGGATATATTACGTGTGTTCCAGTGTTACATTGTTTTTATGATGATAATATTGATGATTATGATGTTATTATTTAATTATTTGCTCTTACTGTATTAAATGATTTACTTTTGTTGAAGAAAGCTTAACATTTTCAAGTGATTTTTTTTTTTTTTTTTTACTGCAGTCTTACCACATTCTAGAAACCTACTTTCAAGGAAATCCTCCTCCAACTGTGATTTAGGAGGGAAATGTTTGTATGTCAGCACCAGCTGCTTTGTTTTTTGTTTCCAGTCATTCATGACTTGTTTTTCCAGGATCTTCCTGTCCACATTCCAACTATAACAACATTAACAGACATACAGTATGTGTTGTTAATTAATCCATTAATTAAAATGTACAGAACAATTACCGCTAATTGTTCTGTACCTACTTAAATAGCCTCCTGTACCTCCTTAAATAGTTACCTTACCATAATTTTTCAGAAATATAAACTAAGTTTATTAGTATCATTTTTTTGTCTTTTAACTGTATGACACATACAGCGATTATGTTTTTCTGCATTATTGATTCTACCTGAGCCAGTTTCAATATTCAAGGTCTTTAGTTGGATGTTTGGGTATCTCTTTTGACTGGCATGTCCAAAGCACCTCATCACACACACACACACACACAAACACACTCACACAAAGATGAGACACAGTTGTGTGCAGCTTTTCTGTGATATTTGCACATTCGTTATTTTTTATTGCACTTTTTTCAAAATGTTTTTTTTTTTAACAAAAATGCAATTCCTGCTCTTTTCATAAAAGTTTACACCTTATTTTTATCATCCCAGTATTCTTTAGGCCAACATGCCACCAGTGTTAAAACTACACTGTACAAAAAAGTAGCCTGCAAGCTTGTTATAAATTATAAGATTTTTGACTTAAATCAAACCTTAAATTAGGTGTTACCACATTAAGATGTTTCATCAGTTAAAATAAGTGTGTGGAAGTGTGCTTCATGGTTACATATAAATTAACTGGTTTTATTAAACTCAAAAGTGTTATTTAATTAATCTGTGGTGGTGGGGGTATGGTTGAGCGCCAGTTTGTGAATGTAGAGCGAGATCAGGAGATGAGAACGGTAAGATTCATCACCTGACAAAGATTGTCTCTAGCTGTTTGTCATTGCAGTGAGAGTGGAGACGTGATTTAAGAGCGAGCCAGATGCCAGTGATATGGAGAAAGTCATGAGACACCAGCTGAAAAACATTGTTTCATTGTTTTGAAGTGTTTCCGCTGAAAAGCATGAATTTTGAGTGTAAAACTGAACAGACTGTTTAGGTTGGATTCGCAGCCTGCTGCTTCCTCCTTTTCCCTAACTGTGAACACTGGTGCCAAAACCCAGGATCAAGCTGGGAAGTACCGCATACCTGTGGGATGCAGCCAAACCTCCATCCATCAATGCCGTCAAGACTAGGCTTTGGGTGCTAGTCACAAGGTGAAGGTAAGGTGTGTGTATGGGGATATCCATGGTTATCCTGTAGTGACCGCGACGATTCAATTTCGGGGACAAAAGCAGTGTCGAGGCTGCTGTCTGCACGTCGAACAGGAGGAGCTTCAAACAGCAAAAACAAAACAAAATTCAATATATTCTTAACCTGAGAGCAAAAATCACACATTGGGGCAACTATCATAGAAGAATTTGCAACAGGCTCAACATTGTCAGACCCTGCTGTATAACATGCAAGCCCATCTACGGGAGTTTATGCAATGTGAAAGTCCTTGTATTACTACCACATCAAGCTCTAAATTGCTCGCAAAATGGCAAGAGCCCTTTGAGGTCACACGGTGAGTCAGGGAAGCCGATTATGAGGTTAAATACATGGATGGGGAGGAGCATATCAGATTTACCTCCTCAAAAAAAAGTGTTTCGAGAAGAATTAAAGGCCATGCTAGATATGGGTGTAATAGAAGAATCCCACAGTGACTGGGCCAGCCCGGTGGTGCTGGTTCCAAAGAGTGACAACTCCAACCAAGCGGTTCTGTGTGGATTATAGAAAGGTCAATGCAGCATTTAAATTTGATCTTGGCAAAATGCTTGATAGGTTGAGCGCAGCTCGCTTTTATTAAACACTGGATTTAATGAAGTGTTATTGGCAGATCCCCTTAACACCAATGTCCCGTGAGAAAACGGCCTTCTCCACACCGTTTGGCTTACACTAATTCGTGACCCTTCCATTTGTTTTGTTTGGGGCCCCGGCTACATTTCAGAACCTTATGGACAGAGTCCTCAGACTGCACTCTGTGTAATTCGCTGCCTATTTGTATGACATCATTATATTCAGTAATAATTGGCAGCGCCATATGCAGCATCTGGGGGTGGTTCTTAGGTCGTTGCAACGGGCAGGACTCATGGCAAACCCCAAGAATTGGATGGGTGGAGGTACGGTATATGTGGTTCCACTTGAATTGCGGGGTGCTGCGCCCCCAAATTGATAAGACCACAGCGGTTGTGGCCTGCCTGAAACCTAAGACCAAAAAGAAGGTGAGACTGTTCCTGGGGCTGGCTGGCTATTAAAGGAGGTTTGTGCCTAATTATTCGAACGACTGATCCAGTGACTGATCTCACTAAAAAGGGAGCTCGAGACCCGGTGCAGTGGTCCGAGCCATGCCAACAGGCTTTTATGGGGGTGAAAGCTGCACTTTGTGGTGGGCCATTATTACATGCTCCTGATTTTTCTCTCTCTTTTTGTTGTACAGGCCAACGTGTCGGACAGTGGGTTGTGAGCCAGGTGGTGGAGGGGAGGAGCGCCCAGTGCTGTACATCAGCTAGAAGCTTTCGGTGAGAGAGGCGAGGTGCAGCACCATTGAGAGCGTGTCTGGCCATCAAGTGGGTGGTCCTCACCCTTTGGTACTACCTCCTGGAACTGGCTTTCACCCTCTGTACGGACCACACCCCGCTCCAGTGGCTCCATCGCATGAAGGATACCAATGCGCGGATCACCTGTTGGTATCTGGCTCTTCAGCCTTTTAAGTTTGAGGTGGTCCACAGACCGGGGGCGCAGATGGCTTTTGTGGACTTTCTCTTACTGGGCAGGCCAGATCCCTCCCCGGCCTGAGTCGGACAACGGAGGTATGTGGTGGTGGCGGCGTGGTTGAGCACTGGTTTGTGAATTGAGTGAGATCAGTAGATGAGAATGGTAAGGATCATCACCTGGCAATGATTGTCTCATACAGCTGTTTGTCATTGCAGTGAGATGGAGATGGGCTTTGAGAGTGAGCCATACGCCAGTGAGATGGAGAGAGTAATGAGACAAGCTGAAAGACGCTGTGTTAATTTGTGTCTGCTGAAAAGCGTGTTTTGAAGTGTGTCCTCCGCTCCTGTGAGCATTGTTACACCATCTAAATCAACCTGACAAATTACACCAAAATGTCATGTTTATTGGTTAGTCAAAAAGATTATTGCTGGTTACTATATATTTTTTTTAGTGTACATACAACTGATCATTTGAACTAGTTCCAGATCTATTCTATTAATGAACTCACCTGTAATTATGATGCCAAATAACCAAAAGTACACTCATGTACATGTTCCACGTAAACTTGCAGATTCTCCTTTGAATCTCCATACAATGAATCACAGACATTTCTCTTGTGAGGATGCATTGGCAAACAAACACACAACCAAAGTACAACTGAAAACATAACAGCAATCACAGAGGGAGAGGGAAGGGGAAATGCCTGACCTTTGGCTCAATTTATAATCACTGTTCTGTTTGTATCTTTCTTTTCCTCTCTCACAAACATATTCCAATATACTTTATTGACATGAAATACAAAAGTTCACATTCCCAAAGCATGAATACTTATAAAATTATCTTTCTCTTTCAATATTACTCTCTGTTTCTCTCAAGTTTCTATCTCCCTCTATCACAGTTACAGCAGTGCTGTGTAAAAAAAAAAAACTGTGGCAAAGTCAGAAGGTGAAATGGTGTGATTGTTGCGGGTTGGTTTGAGGAGCAGCTGAGAGAAACCTAGAGAGAGGACAGCATTCAGCACTCAAGGTAGCCAAGGCTTAAGTGACTGGGGTAAAAAAAAACAGCATGGGGTGGAGTCAGATTTACACAATCTAAAGAAATGCAGAGCAGAATAGAATGAGAGAGGACCGAGGACACGTGTGCATAACAAGAGACTTGTGACCGAGGAAAAAGGGAGCTGTCTGATAAGAAGTCTGAGAAATGAGTCAGATATTTTGAAACTCTACTCAACAGTGACAGGAGAAATGAGTATTAGTGAAGGGAAGACATGTTACGTGTCCACTCTCAGGATGCAGCTGTCAGGCTCCCAGTCCAAGGGGGCTAGAGGACAAGGGACCCGACCTGTACACAAAACCACAATCACCACAGCTGTGAAGAAGAGTGAAGATACATCTAATGTAGGCAAGTCTGGAAGCTTCTTGCATCTACACAAGTGATTTTGCTTACACGTGTGTTTGGGTATCAGAATTTGCATATGTATGAGAGCCTATAAGTCTGTATGGGTTTTTTTTTTTGGATGTTTTCTTGTAAAAACCTCTTTAGGTTGTGGTTAGTTGCATGATCTTTGGAGGAAGTATACTGTTTAAAGACAAGCCCTCTCAGAAATCATCATGGTTATTAACCAGTGTTTCAATGAGCAATCACCAGAGCTTGACTGGCACTTTTTGTTTTTATTTTCTCTGTATTTGACTATAAGGTCAGATGACAGAGAAGGTTCTTGTATTGCAAATTGGAGGAATGGAGGAATGGAGGAAATTCTGTCCATCCAAATGTGTGAATTCCCCTTGTTTTGTTTACTTTGTTTTGTCTGAATGTACTTGTTGAATGGGCAAGACACTGCAATGATTTTTGATAATCAGAATCTGTAATCTGTCCTGTAATTTGTAAATTGTTTCATGCCACAATTATTCAGGGTCGTTAGCTGAAAACTTGTTTTTCAGTTTCTCAGAGTATCTTCTTTTAGCCACTCTGATTTCCTTATTCAATATGTTCCTGGCCTGGTTGTCCTAGACTTTATCCCCAACTCTGTAAGCATCCTCTTTGACCATCCTCTTAGTTCTACTGTAAACCATGGTTTGTTGCTGTTGAACATGAAATAAGTCATTGTAGGAATGCATATATCCTCACAGAAACTGATATATGATGTCACAGTGTCTGTGAGCTTGTCCAGGTCGGTGGCTACAGACTCAAAAACACTTCAATCAGTGCAGTTAAAAGCAGGCTTGTTGTTCCAGTGCTGCTTAATTGGTCCACTTCTTTACAGTCTTTACTACAGGCTTAGTTTCTGTCTGTAGGTTGGAAGATGAACCAGACAGTGATCAGAGAGTCCCAAAGCTGCTCTAGGGACAGAGTGATATGCATCCTTTATTGTTGTGTAGTAACAATCCAGTATGTTACTGTCTCTGGTCATGTTTGTATTTGGACAGTTCACGTGTAAGGTTTGCTTTGTTAAAATCCCCAAGAATAATAATAACTGAGTCTGGATATTGTTGTTCCATGCCTGTGATCTGATCAGCCAGCTGTTGCAGTGTGACACTCGTGCATACGCTTGGCACAATATAAACGCTCACCAGAATAAACTAAGAAAACTCCCGCATCGCATAGAAAGGCTTACAGTTAATAAAGAGTGCTTCCAAATTAGGACAGCACATCTTCTTTAACATTTTTTTACATTTGTACACCAACGTTCATTGATGTTTCATTGACTTGTTTTCCCCTTTAAATCCATGATGCGATCCACTCTGAATAACAGAAAGCCCGGAAGATGTAACACACTGTCCGGAATGGCTTAACCCAGCCAGGTTTCTGTGACGCACAAGACAGCAGAGGACGAAAAGTCCTTGTTTGTATGGGTGAGAAGATGTAGTTCGTCCATTTTGTTAGGAAGAGAGCAGAGATTCGCTAGATGAATTCTCGGCAGCGCTGTTGCCGACGGAGCTTGACCAGCGTGTCTCCCTGCTTCTGACTAAAATGTACAGCAAAGCATCCAAATATAAAAAAAAACAGTAAAAGATAGGCTGGTATATGCTGCCAATGTTCAGCAGTTCGTCCATGGAAAAACTGACTGGAAAAAGATTACTAAACACAGGACAAACAAACAAAAATCAACAAAAGAATAGGAGCGCTCCACACCAAGGTGGCCATCCGTGGTTCCGTCATCGTTTATAATAAAAAAAGAAAAAGGAAAATTATTTGAGTTCTCTTGTCTTCTCCACCAATTACTCTACAGCTGTATAATATGTCCAGTGTATGCGATTTAATGTTAAGCCTGGTTTAAAAGTCTGAAATCTCTAGTGAAAATGCTTGTAATTTGCATCTTTCTAATTATATTTTTTCATTAAATTACAATGTTAGCATAATCATTTTAGTGAAATGTAAATATGTACATGAATTTCAGAATTTCTTAGTATTTGCAATGTCTCCTTTTTAATTTAATGACAGCATGTAGCCTACTCGAAGTGGTGCACTACACAGGTTTGTCCAAAACCTGATGACCCACGTTTATCCAAGCATGATTTGAGAATGTTTCAAAGAGCATCTTGTTTAAAAATAATGCTTCGATGAGTGACTTAGAAATAGTGCAGAAACTTAAATATGTCTTCATCATTTTATACCATACCTTCTTAATTTTAAATGTTTCAGAATTCTACAACTTTCTGAGTATTTCCAGGTTTAAATAAAAGAAACATAATTTTTTTATGTGGTCTGAGGCTTATGGACCCACTGTATTTTAGCTGTCTCAGGATGCAAATGACTGATTAGAAGATTGCACTTTTGGCAGGAAATTCCTTCCTCGCTAAATTAAACTTGTGTTTTGTCATTCATATCCCGGGTTTGTGTGGGAAAGTGTGTGTTTGTTAGTAGTGCTCTCCTCTGAACTCTGTTTCAGCAGTTACTTTAATACATCAGGTCCTTCCATATCAAATCAACCACCTGATAAAAGGCAGTGAGACTAAAATAATTTCAGTTTGTTCTCTTCAGTAAAGTGGATTTATACTGGAGTAACCCTCTTCCTTTTTCACGTAATGTGTTGATATAACAAACAGTGAATAGTGGTTCGCATGAGCAAACAATGATTACATTTGCAAGGGCTACATTAGGCCAGGTCAGTGAGAAATAAATGTTAGGAAAGCAATGGGACTATAATGACTTGTTCCCTTTTATCATAGATACACGTTTGGCTAAATAAAACTAAAGAAATTCATGAATTTCTCAGGTAGAAATATAGATGAGGTATCATAATCAACTGTACATAAACATGCCCTGGAAACCCCAGCAACCATGACAAATAAAAAAATTAATTAAAAAAAATTAATTATATTATATATGGCTCCACACAAGGCCATGTATAAAAGTGAGTGGCAGCACGTTTAAATAGAAACGGGTTAAGCACTGGTGTTTGAGAAAAGATGAAGAGGATGTTGAGAGATGAGTAAGAGTTTAGCTGCTATTTACTGAAACACATCATGACAGTTGCATATTTTATAGATTAGCCTTGTTTCTTCCTGTGTGATTACACAACACAATGACAAGACACCAAATTCAGCTTGTTGATTTTTTTTTTTTAGATGCACAGCAAATAGTTTCCTGTTATCTATGTCCATGATTAACTTGTTTTTGTTAGGGACAAGCAGTAGCCCAGAAAAGTATTTGGAATTTGCACCACACTTGAAAAAATGCCTGAATGTTTTTGTATTCGAGCAAAATACCAAACCATGGGGCAATTATTTTAAAGAAATATAGAACCTGTGAAGACACTTCACAAAAAGAAGTTTGTTTGGTTTCAAATTATAAAAATAGATATATTGCTCAAAATTAAGAAAGTATTTATACACTTTCTGGGGTTTAAACTTTTTGGAAATTGCCCATAGTTAATGTGATGAACAACAGTTACTCTGCTAGGTCACCTGTGAACTTGAGGGGAACTGACTTCACATATCCACTAAAATCAACCTTATGGCCAGTTTATTAAAATTTATTGCAATAATAGCATTAATTTAATTCTGAGACAATCTGTAACATATTTTTTATTTATTTTTTTTATGGTCTTGGTTTCATATTTCATATTAAGTGCCCAAAAGTGTCCAAATATTTTTTGGGCCTCTGTATATGCATAAGCACAGTAGCGATTGGGCACTCATCTACAGTAAATGTAACCTACTGTATATAGTAGCATGTTGACAAGGGCGATTTTAATACAGAAAACTAAAATCATTTCAAGCCTTAAGTGTTTTGTATTCTCTGCTTCCTTTACTGGTACCTGCCAGTAACACGATTTGTGCACTCTCTACACTGAAAAAACGAATTCATTGGGTTTACTTAATTCAAATGTGGACATTGGTTCCACACAAATAAAATGAGTTTCTTTGTTAAAAAAATGAAAATGACGCAGAAGCAAATAATGTCACAAGTGCAGCCGGGGGACTAGTTTGTGACAATAGATTTGCTGAAATTGCCTTGGTAAATCAGTGCCCCTGAAGCGATGGTGCACTAGGCGCATACATATGTCGCCTAATGGGTTGACCGGCCCTGCCCACAATTGGATTAAGTTAACATAGATGGATCTTGGCCAATGTTTAATAATTTTGTTACATTAGCTCATTTTAAATAACTAATTTAGTAAGCAGTAAAAATCACGTTGAGTGATTAATCCATTGGAACATTTCATAGCAATGTTCTCATTTCACTTTTTGATAAAAGTGTTGAAAATCACTCGGACTTTACGCAATCTAATCATGTTCTCATCTCAAACATAAATTAAGTTGATTTCAAGTGTGCTTGTTTAGTATTTTCAATAGGGCTGCTTTCCCTTTTTTTTTCCTCAGTGTAACGTAAGTCACTTTTGTAAGAAAGTATATGCCAAGTATGTACATGTAATCCAAATGTAATTAAACATAATACATGAGACTTATTCCATCTGCATTGCTTTCTCGTCCTTCCTTTTGGATTATCTCAAGCCTTCATCAGTAGTTTTTAACTTTATAACCCAGAATTAAATAAGGTGGATGTTGTTGTGATACATGGGGTATGCAGACAAGCTAGGCAGTTGAAACTGAGCACAGAGGTGCTAGTGAATTGCCTTGTGTTATATATATGTAACAAAACTAATGCATATTCTACCTGTCTGCTTTTCTCTTTCTTAATTCAGTCATACTCTTCTCATTCTCATATTAATTTTCTGCTGCTTTCAGCACAGTGCATAACAACATTTCCTCTGGCATCTTTCCTCTGTCAAGCTAGTGAGCAATAAACACAGCCATATAAGCGGCCTGGATCCTCCCCTTTTCACTGAGCCCCTCCAGGACTGTATGTTGGATGAAGGAAATGACATCATATTGCAGGGTATTATCACAGGAAGCCAGCCAATCAGTGTTTCCTGGCTCCATAATGGTGAGTCAGGGGCAGATGGACTTTCAGTCAATTAAATTCTAATAAAAATTATTTCAAGTAGTCTACTTGTGTTGCTGTATCAGATTTTCCCTGCTGACAAGACCGATACACATTTCCATGCTGGTCCAAGCTGGTTTATATATACTGGTTAGGTTTTGGTCGCTGGTCGCAGCAAAAGAAAATGCTTGAACATTCTGATGAAGTTGGTTGACCAAGATAGGCTTGCTGGTTATGTTGCCTGGCGGGGATGCCATAGTACATACTACCATCCAAAATATAAACTGGTGACCAGCAATGCAATCCTTTGTATGATCACTTTGTACATGATTGATGTACCATCCTTAAATACCGCTCTCAATTTTATAATGTCACCCTTTCCCTCCCTTTTTTCTCCTTTTATCCCATGTTTTCCACACCCCTTGCTCAGGTGAGGAAGTGCTATTTGGAAAATCTTCGTTAGTGGGAGGAGAAGTAATGCTGGTAGTTAGCGAGGGTCTCCCAGAGGATGCTGGAGCTTACACCTGTGTAGCTGAAAACACTGCAGGAAAAACATCTAGCAGTGCAGCGGGGTGTGTGAGAGGTAATACAATAACTCTTATAGACAAACATACACATTCAGCATTGTGACTACATGTAAGCAAAAAAAGGTCCAAGCTTAGTCTGCAAGTTTTGTTGATAGGTTGGCTTAGACTGCAATGGGAGCAGTAAAGGGTTAGTTCACCCCAAAATGAATATTCTCTCATTATTTACTCACCCTCATCCCATCCCAGATGTGTATGAGTTTCTTCTTCTGCAGAACACAAACAAAGATTTTTAGAATAATATTTCAACTCTGTAGGTCCACACAGTGCAAGAGAATCGTGATCAGGCCTTTGAAACTCCAAAAAAGGAGATCAAGTCAGCATATAAATAATCCATATTCTCCAGTGGTTTATGAAGCTATCCAGTTGGGCTATCCATAAACTCATGACTCTAAAAGATAGAGGTGTGGATGTGACATAACACAGCCAAACTTAAGCATGCATGTTTAGCATGCAGCTGTGGGTGTTGCATGTACTTAACTATAGCCTGGGGACTAAACCTCCCATTGGGGACATTCAAGTATGTCCTTAATTGGAAAATCAATTCATAAATAAATAAAGGTAACCCTACATAGTAATATAACTATATTTGGCTTAGTATTAAACAGTATAAGTCTACGATATGTCCACATTTAGAAACATTTGTGTGTGCATGTTTTTGTTGCCAGGACTATCAATGTTAATTTCCCTGTCTAACATTGTTCTTGTTTGTCTCTATTTACATAACCTTTTCTCCCTCATTCTAACATGTAAACACAACATAATCTCCCTCTGTCAAAATGGACTTTGAAGACTATGAAACAATTATTGGGGTCCATACTAATACCCCACGCACACCTCACAACTCTCATCCTCTTAATTCTGCTCATCCACACACTCCTAACATGGTAAATGGGGCCTTAAACTCAACTCTGAACATTCCAGATGACATCAGTGTTTTCAGATGCTCACTGTCACCTCTGACATCCCAGACAGAAAGTCCCGTAACAAGTTCCCCAAAACAAAAGAAAGGTATGTCACAAACAATGGCCCAACCTCATACACAGTAGAAGGAAATATAACTTAATACTTGAGACATTTAATCTAGGATCATTGTTCTTCCAAAGCTTATATTGTTTATAATTCTACTTTTTGGCAGGGAAAGAATTAACCCAAGCATTTTTTTTTATATCCTGACTGCTTAGCATGCTAATAGTTATGTCATATATTCAGTTCCTTCTCTCATTTATCTATTGCCTGTTTTTCTTAGACACACACACATTCCTGCATGCTTGACTCCACCCCTGTATGATAAGCAAAGCTTATGTTATCTGTTGCATGCTCTTTAACACAAATGCACCCACACACATATATACCTGATTCTTCACATATTTATGCACTTCTGTGCTGTCTCTATCTCTTGTTACAGAAGTGCTTGTCAAAAGAAGGATCAGCTCAGGTACAGGTAATACCATCATTATGTCTCTCATCCACTTTCAGTTCTTTTAAACTGTTTGCTCCTTGACTAAAAATACTGCATTTAGATTCTCACCAGAAACTCTGTTAGAAAATACAGCTCA
Source organism: Moxostoma hubbsi (assembly GCA_032164185.1). NCBI lineage: Eukaryota > Metazoa > Chordata > Actinopteri > Cypriniformes > Catostomidae > Moxostoma > Moxostoma hubbsi. Next base: position 28,740,699 of record JAVLUX010000007.1, on the reverse strand, counting down.
GACTAGAAGCTGTGTTTTGGTATATGATTTCCAACTGGTTAAGCTTGGGCAGGGAACGTTATATTCTTTCCTTCCTCATTTCTTCTTCTTAAGGGACATCAGAACTCTAGTATCCCACATCTTCTTTCCTTAATATTGTAATTACACCATTTCTTTTAAGAGCATGCCTTTTGTCTAAAATTGCATGATAAGTGTAACCACTTTGACCTGCTTCAAAGTCATTTGTCTGTGTTTAACTCCACTAATCTTTGCTTCAAGATTGTCTAGCTCCTTCGGGGGCTGTTAGTGTTGTAAATACAAGGAACCGGTTTGTTTGTATCGTAGCTTCTGATATTTGTCTTAGTCTTTATACCTTTCAAATACTGGAACCAATTAGAGTCAAAGTAATACATCCACATACTGAACAAAGTGAGCCATGAAAATAAGTTTGTTAGGTTTTAAAACAAACTTATTTTTTAAATTTAAGTATAATACTATTGATATGTTGTTCACAATAAAGACAAAGATTTTAAAAAAGAATTTGGAACTTGTGGTAACTGTTAGGACACTTGTGTGAACATGAGGGGAATTGACTTCATATATCCACAAAAATAACCAATAAGCTAACCTTGTGACCAGTTGGTTAAATAAAAATGGCCAGGAAAAGTGAAGTTAATTCTGAGACATTATACACATTATAGCGACCACGGGGAGCTAACCCCATGTAACTCTACCCTCCCTAGCAACCGGGCCAATTTGGTTGCTTAGGAGATCTGGCTGGAGTCACTCAGCACATCCTGGATTCAAACTTGTCACTCCAGGGGTGGTAATCAGCATCAATACTCGCTGAGCTACCCAAGTCCCCCTGCCCCTCCTTTTCATAAAAAAAGAGCAAAATCGAGATTACAATGAGACACTTACAATGGAAGTGAATGGGGCCACTTTTTGGAGGGTTCAAAAGCAGAAATGTGAAGCATATAATTTTATAAATGCACTTACATAAATTTTTCTGTTAAAACTTGTGTGTTATTTGAGCTTTACAGTATAAATTATAATTTAACCTGTTTAAATTATAATTTTTACTGTTGTTTTGGGGTTTACAGCATTCAATCATCATGGCAACAAAGTTGTAAAATTGAATATAACTTCACACAGAAAAGGTCAGTAAGTGAATTGATCACACTAAAATCATGTTAACACGTATATTGTTAACATCTTGTGGCTATACTTTTGAAACAGTGAGTATTTTAACATTTACTGATTGGCCCCCACTCCCTTCCATTCTTAGTGCCTCACTGTAACCATGATTTTTGCTAAGAATAGGATGAACAAGTTGAAATTAATTTTTGTGGTAATCAATATTATGCCACAAGTGCTGTCGTAACTTGTATTTTAACTTGTATTGTACCCAGAATATTCATTTTAAGTGCCTTTGTTTTCTTTTTGGGGGCCATTGTTTGTTACTGCAACATATGCTTTCAATCTGGACTGAGAGGCGGGGTTTTCCAGCATTTTCTTTGATACTTCTGTTCTGTTTAGTGCCCAGCTGTGGGCTGGGCACTAATGCACCATTTGAATGGTTGTTTGTTTGTGGTCTTTTTATCTTTCAATTTTATTTTATTTTTTATCTTTTCATGTAAAACACACTACTATCTTTAATCATTCTCTATGTTTGGTCTGTAATATGATTAGTATTTCCAAAGAACATGAGGCCATCATGAGCATAAGCAGGTTTTTATCAGGCTCAGTCAAATAATATAAGTGTGCTGATTTGAATAATGTCAGTTTCAGTCCACTTTCTCAAGTATCTGTTTAATTGCCAACAGCTCAAGCTGTATGATAGGGTTGTGTTTGTTTTGTACATTCACACCGTATTACAGCTAAAGAAATATATCCAACTATTAACTTCTTATTTTCTTTTTGAGTCATCAAACTTTTTATTTATATAGGCATTTCTCTGGGAAACCGAGTCAGTAATAGGGGTTGTTTTCTCTTTTTGAAATTAGCATGCATGCAGGAACATGTACACCTTCCATCTGAGTACAGATACTTACACTCCCAGTTTTTCCTGGACAATATAATGGTCATGTATAATGTACAATCTGAACACACAAAAAATATTTGAAAATCATTGTGCACAGGATAAATTACCCATTAAACATGTCTTCTAACTGTCAGAACACATTTTAAGATTTGTCAAGATATGTAAATCAAATTGTATTGCTCAGACGCTTCTCTTTTACAGCCCGCTCAGAAGATTTAATGGAGATCTAATGTTTGTTTCATTTAAGGATCAGCTGTGTCTCTGATGTTTCTCCAAAAATTAAGGAATAATAAGGGAAAATAAAAATAGACACAAATGAGGCAATTCTTTAATATACAGCAAGAGTACAGAGATTTAAAATTAAGATTATCATCTAAAATTATAGATTATTTGGTTTTTAAAGAATTTGATGAGAAATATCTGAGGTCATATTGAAATCTCTTACTTTTGATTGCAGACTTTGGTATCTTGCCAAATCTGAGCACAGTTTGTGATACTGTTGACATCTCATTTGAAAATGTAAGAATTTCAAAGACATATGTATGATTACTAGACACATTTTTTTTCTGAATAGAACAATCTGAGATTTCTGTGGAGGTTATGAGAACAATCAGACTCTCCCTTTGGTCTCCATTTAGACTGGGATAATGAACAGGTCTCATGTGATTTATTTTTATTTATTTTTCCCCCATCTTTACAGCTCAGCCTCTGCAGTTTGTAGCTCCATTAGATCGGGTGGAGGTCCGTGTTGGAGAGACAGCTCATTTGACCTGTGCGTTCCAAGGCAGTTCTCCAGTAGTGTCTTGCTGGATCCGCAGCAAAGAGGAGGTATAAAAGCACTCACACAAACAACTTCTGTTGCTGTACGTTTCTAGAGTGAAATGGTTGCTGGTTTTTGCTGGACAGTGATGGGTCGTGCTTGTCTTGCTGGTGGACAAAACTCAGCCATGCTGTTCACAAGCTGGCGAAGCTCGTTTACTAAGGAAATCTTTGCTGGTTAAGCTAGTTAAATGGACAGTTAATTTAATGGACAAAATGTATGTTTTGTCATCATTTACTCAACCTCATATTGTTCATCCAAACTTGTATGACTTTCTTTCTTCTGTGGAAAGAAATCAAAACAAAGGATAGAATGTCACCCTTCAATTTTTATATTTCATATTGTATGGAAAAAAAAGATGCAATGAAGTGAAAGGTAACTGAGGATAATATTCTTCCTAACATCTCGTTTTGTGTTCCACAAAAGAAAATCATAAGGGTTTGGAACAGCATTGAAGAGTAATGTCACTGTCTGTCTTTCTGAAGGTAGTGGAAGGCACCAGGTTTCATATAGACAGCTGTGATCAGAGCAGTTCCCTGGTGATCTCTGAAGCTTTACCTGAGGACTCTGGACATTATACTATATTTGTACGAGATCGCAAAAGTTCCATCCAGCACACAGTGACCCTATGTGTCATTGGTACGTTCCGACAACCCTCACTTTGAGAATACAACTGCTGTTCTCTGTGCATTTGCGTGATGTGTGTGTGTTTGTGTGTGTTTAATCCAGACCGGCCCCAGCCGCCTGCCTCCTGTCCTGTGGCGTGTGTTCTCTCTCCTCACTCTCTGGTGTTGTCCTGGTCTGGTCCTTGTTATGATGGAGGAAGTGCTGTAATAGGATACGTGGTCGAGGTTCAGTCACAAAGCCCTGGTAAGAGTAACCACTGGAGAGAGCTTACTGCCCAGTGTAAGAGCACCTCACTCAGGGTGAATTCAGGGCTTCAGCCTCAGGAAGAGTACCGCTTCCGAGTCAGAGCTTACAACCCTGTGGGGGCCAGCGAACCGAGTCAAGAGTCCCAGCCAATCAGGATGGACATCCCAGGTGAGGTGGACCTATGCTCTAAAATGAGTGAGGCCAAATATGATAAAAATTTAAAAAGTTTCTACTTTGTTGAAAAGGAGTGACAAAGCTGTTATTTGAAGCTTGATGAGACAATTTAGCCAGTTTAGCCGTTTAAATTTACACTACATTGCCTAAAGTATGCGGACACCCCCTTCTAATTAAAGGAGTCATGAAATACTCAGAAACATTAAAGGCATCCTTAAAACTTCCATCATTCAGCCCCTTGAATAGAGCCATTTTTTAAACTCATTCGGAAGAAAAGCACCAAAACTTTATAAAACTAAATGTCTGGGTTTACACATAATGCACATCCAACACATTGCATCCAAATATATTAAACTGTTCATCTCAAGCACAACTGTCAACAATCATACCCTGTCTACACCAGACATGAGAGTTGCAACAAATTCAATAGAACCCATTATAATCAATGATGCTGTCTACCATGGAAGTGTCCATGTCCGTGTAGCGTATTGCGTCGAGTTGCATTGTGGCGACGGTAAATAGGTGTCCCGTTCCATTTTGTGCTGCAAGTGCTGCTGCTACTACTGCCAACAACCCAAATAAATTATTCTTTTTTTTTATTCTTTTCATGAAAATGCATTATTTATACCAATCACATACAATTCATTTGAAATTTCCTTTACATTTCCATGATCAGAAAGGAGCAGATGGAAGAATAATATTCTTATATTTATCTGCCCCCTTTATAAACTTCAATAGTAGATGGCATTAACATTATTCCCTCCACCATCACCTAAAATTTATTAACATAAATAATAGATGATATTAGCATCACCCAAAATATATTAACATACATAATAGATGTCATTAGCACTGTTCCCTCCACCATCACCCAATATCCAACATATCTGATATTTATTTAAACTTTTATACATTGACCACATACAGTCCAATTCAAAATTCAGTTTGATATAATTCAAGTTGTTTCTTTTTATAACTCTTTTTAAATTCCAAAATATTTTTACAACTTTTTAAGTCTTTCCTTAGAAGATTCCATGCTTTTACTCCAGCAACAGACAAACACATTTGTTTCAGGTTTGTTCGTGCTATTAGATGTTTAAAGTCATACGGCCGTCTGTGATTTCCATTTTCAGAAGTAAAAACAAATAACTTTTGTAAGTCATGTGGAAGTGCTTTGCATCTAGCTTTAAACATCACTAATAAAGTTTGTAATTCTACAATGTCTTTAAGTTTTAATTATCCTGACCTAATAAAGAGTGGGTTTGTGTGGTCTCTATATCCTGCTTTGAAAATAATGCGAATGGCTCTTTTCTGTAAAATAAATAAAGGCATAGTGTTACTATGATATGTATTTCCCCATATTTCTACACAATAGTTTAAATAAGGCAAAATCATTGAACAATATAACATTTTCATTGTATTATACGGTAAGCTGTATTTAACCTTATTCAAAATAAATAGGCTTTTTGCCATCTTATTTTTAACATGCAATATATGACTTTTCCACGTCAATTTTTCATCTAAGGTGACTCTTAAAAATCTAATTTCAGATACCTTCCAATATTTACATTATTTATAGATAAGCTGACTTCCTCTTTTCTTTTATTGCTGAATATCATAAACTTTGTCTTATTCAAATTTAAAGATAATTTATTTACATCAAACCACAGTTTTAGTTTAACCATTTCATCTTCAATATTATTAGCTAAAGTTTTCAAATCATTTCCTGAACTGTATAAATTTGTATCGTCTGCAAATAATACGTAGTGTAATTTTTTTGAAACCTCACAAATCTCATTTATATATAAAATAAAAAGTTTGGGTCCTAAAATTGAACCTTGTGGAAGTCCACATTCAATATTCATACATTCTGACCTATGACCATCAGACTCAACATATTGTTGTCGTTGTTGTAAATAGCTGATTAACCAGTCCAGTACAACTCCTCTAATTCCATAAGCATATAATTTAGAAATAAGAATTTGATGATCTATAGTGTCAAATGCCTTCTTCAAATCAATGAACACTCCTATTGTGTATTTATTTCTGTCTATTGCGGTTGTTATGTCTTCAATAATTTTCGCGATAGCCAAGCCTGTAGACCTATTTGACCTAAATCCGTACTGATTTTCATTTAATATTTCATGTTTTTCAATAAAATTATCTAATTTATTAACAAAGAGTTTTTCAAGCACTTTGGAAAATTGAGGTAGGAGAGATACTGGTCTATAGTTATTAAAAATATGTTTATCTCCAGTTTTAAAAAAAGGTATTACCTTAGCTATTTTCATACTATCTGGAAAAACTCCCTCTGTAAAAGAATAATTAATTATATAATATAATGGTTTAATAATGCAATCAATTGTATTTTTTATTATTTTCATGTCAATACCATTGCTATCCGTTGAGGTCTTGTTTTTTAACTTCTGAACCACAGATAATATTTCATTTTCAGTCACCTCACCTAGATACATTGACTGCATAATCCTATTTTCCCTTTTCCAGACTCCCCCTAACTGATCATTAGATATTGGTATTTCATTTGCTAAGCTAGATCCTACATTTACAAAGAATTGATTTAGTTCATGGACCATTTCATCTTTATTATCTATTACCCTATTATCTTTTTCAAAATATTTAGGTAGTTCCGTTCGTCCAGTCTTATTCCCAATTACCTTGTTCAGAATATTCCATGTAGCCTTTAAATTACTTTTATTTTCATGTAACATTCGATTATAATAGTCCTTTTTTGCTTGTCTCAATATATCAGTCAACTTATTTTTGTATTTCTTATAACGTTTTTCTGCATTATCTGTTCTTGATTTGATAAACTCCTTATAAAGTCTATTTTTCTTTTTAGAGGCATTTTTTAATCCATTTGTTATCCAAGGTTTACTATTTTGCCTTTGTTTAGATCTGCATAGGATCTCAGGACAATGCTTATTATACAATGTAAGGTAACATTTAAGAAAAGAATCATAGGCATTATTTACATCATCTGTGTACACCTCTTTCCACTCTTGTTTAATTAAATCATTCCTAAACTTATTAATATGATCAGCACTCCTTTTTCTTTTATATATTTGATGGTATACTGTTTTTTTTTTTTTTTTAGGCAACTTATAGTCAAATATTGCAAATATAGGCAGATGGTCGCTTATATCATTTATTACCAACCCACTAGTAATGTGATTATCCAAAACATTTGTAAATATATTATCTATTAAAGTTGCACTAGTTGCGGTTATTCTGCTAGGCTTCGTTATTAATGGATACAACCCGTTTTTATATATTGTCTCAACAAAATCTGAGTTTTGTATATGTGAATCTACCTTTAGAAGATCAATATTATAATCTCCACAAATTACGATATTTCGTTTATTATTTAAACCTTGAATCATTTCTTCTAATTTATCTATAAAGATTTCCATTTTTGATCCTGGTTTTCTATATACACATGCAACAACAATATTCTTATTTTGTTCTAATTCTATTTCTACAGCCACACTTTCCATTATATCATTAATGGCTGTTGTCATGCATTTAACTAGTCTACATTTCAATTCATTATAGACATAGAGGGCCACTCCCCCTCCAGTCCTATTAGCTCTGTTGGTAACATATAAATCATAATCCTTTAATTTCAGATTAACCTCCTTATCTTTCTTTATCCATGTTTCAGATAAAGCAATTAACTTAAATCTTCCTTCAAGTGTCTCCAAAAAATATTTGATTTCAGAAAAATGTTTTGATAAACTTCTACAATTGAAATGAATAAAAGAAAATGCCTGTTCTATTTGTACCTCCTCAAATTGTTCCTCAGTGTAATACTGACAAGAGTTCCTAATATTATTGAACAAATTAGTCTCTGGATCCACATTATTTTCAAAATCATATGTATCACGTTCTATATAATCAACACTTGTCGTAAAGGCTTCAGTCTTAAATGAAAGAGTCATAAGTTCTTTATAAAAGATCCAATAATCAAGCCGAAAAAAGAAAAAAAAAACTCACTATTGTCATTTGTACAGATCCAAGTCCTTCATTTTTCTCACCACAATCACCTTAACTTGTTCCGGAGGTCCATTCGTCCGGATGAAAACTTTTCCATTCCTGGTCCAGGTTGATTGAATTTTATTTTCCTTTTTCAGGGTACGGCTAGTCCATGCAATTTCTGCATTTTTCTTTGTCAAGTGCTCATTTATATACACTCCGGTGCCTTTAAGTTTCTTAGCTTCCTTCAGGATTTCCACCTTGTGCCTTCTGCTTGCAATCTTGACAATAATTTTAGGTTTATTTTTTTTGTCCTTACTTGGAAGAATGTAACATGCTGAAATTTGCTGTTTGTCCAGAGGAATGATTTTACTCTTCATGAAGCGCACCACTTGTTGCTCCAGGGTTTCCAGCTCCTCAGATGGTGCATCCTCACCTTGTTGATAAACAGATAGGCCTGTAGCCCGGGCATAACTTTGATGCCTAGTCTCTAGACCGGTGATTACAAGGTCATCAGCTCTGGAATATTGTTCCAAGTCATCCACCCTTTGTTCCAGGAGTTCAATACGTTCATCCTTCTGTTGTATAATGATTTTTAATTGCAAACTTTACACAGCATCTTTTAAGAGAGGGACAAGATATGTATCAAGTGGTCAAAGATATCTGTCTAGTGCATGAATATATTCAAAAATAATCAGAAATAGTTATGTTTGGAATAGTTAGCCACGCAAGGCCTGCTCTCTTGACTTGATTTGCGCGCCAGAGGGCGGGGGAAAGGGTGCGATGATGCATGCTGTGGGATGCGTAAATGCAAATGAGCAATGTTTCGTGACATCAACAACAGACAGATTTCAAAATTAGATGTTTCAGAAGGGTGGCAACTATAAATGCTCTTTTTAAGCTGGAGAGGAAGATTTGAGTTCTGAAATTTACATTTGGTTTTTATAGTACAATTACCTCTTATTTGTCTAAATATCAAGTAAAATTTTATTCTCCATTTCATGACCCCTTTAACAGGTTTGGCTAGATACTTTATATCCATTAAAGACTAATCTTAAAGCATTAGATAACCCACATTTTTCTGAACCCATGTGACTTTTTTTCCATGGAACCCAAAAGGAGAAATTTTGAAGATGGCAGACTGTGCTTTTTTTTCTGTAAATGAAAGTCAATTAAATGTTCAAAAAGCACCTATGTACAGTAAGTGTGCTTTTTGGGTGTCCACATACTTTTGACCATATAGAGTATCTTTTGTGTTGGTTCAGTAGTTTTGTTTGATAGTAGTATGCCGCACACCATTTGCTTTTAGTCGTAAACCCAGCTTTTCCCAAAAATTAGGGGCAGAAAGCTCAGTAAACAGTTTATAAACAGGAAGAAAATGTTTAAAGTAATTACATGAAGCATGCAATCTATGAGAATGAGGGTTTGAGCTGTGTCCATAGTGAATGTGAGTGATGTATTCAGTGATGTTCTCTTTTAAAAGGACCGCCCAATGAAGAGACACCAGTGGAATATGTGAATGTTACTATCAACACTGAGCATAAAGTTACTGACCATTATATTGTCCAGGAAAAACTGGGAGTGTAAGTATCTGTACTCAGATGGAAGGTGTACATGTTCCTGCATGAATGCTTGCTTCTAAAAAGAGAAAACAACCCCTATAACTTTGATTCCCAGAAAAATTACTAGATAAATGATAATTTTTTCACAAAGCTATTCTAAATAAGATGACTCAAAAAGAAAATAAGTAAAATTACATAATCCCAGTTTAAATGTTTTAAGCACACTTAATCCTCAAAACTGAATAGACGAAAAGCTAGAACATTGAGAAAAAATAATAACTTAATTTAGGTCAAATTCCTACATTTCATATTACTTCCAATTACTTCTGGATTACAAGCATGTTATCATGGTCCCATTTTGAATATCTCAACAGAGGGAAGTTTGGGCAGGTGTTTCGGATGACCCACAAGGAGACGGGTCGTGTATGCGCTGGAAAGTTCTATAAGGGACGGCGAGCAAAGGAGAGAGAGGCGGCGAGGAAAGAAATAGAGCTGATGAATTTTTTGCACCATTCTAAACTGGTGCAGTGTCTTGCCGCATATGACAACAAACCTGAGATGGTCATGGTGATGGAGTAGTAAGTATCTTGATTGTGAATGTTTTGAAGCGGGTAGCGAGTGATTGGTTTGTAAATGTGCTTAATACAATATTAAGATGGAGTAAGATGTACAATATTACAGTTGGATTTTATTGGCATGTAAAAATAACAAAACAAAGATAAATAATATAAAGTCAAAGTTTCATGAATTAAGTCGTAAAATTACGAGATTAATAATATTTTGAGTGAAGTCGTAGCATTACAAGATAATGTCTGAGTAACATTACAAGAAGTTATAATGTACAGTACATGTCACTAAAGATGCATTGTACAACATAGACACTTAGTGTATAATGATATTTTTATTTTAACATGTTTTAAAGACACCATTAAAATGTTTGATTCACAAGTTTACTAGGTCCATCTAGTTGAATTGGTAATGGTAAACAGATTTGTAAGAGTTAACAAATTTGGCTAACTGTCCGTAAAGCAGAGGCTTGACTTGAGCTCTAAATTCCCCTCCCGAACTGCTAAATTCAAGTTAGCTAAGATTAAAAATAATGGTGGTGCTGGGTTGGTGGAGGAATACTAGAAGAATTGTGAAGTAAGCAGCCACTTATATGTGCTTGTGTTGTGATAAACGACAAAATTGACAAGCTCCTCCCAAACTTGTGTTAAGAACTCCATCATACACCAATTTCTTTCCTATGACATATTTCTTTTTGAAACAGGAAGCTGGGGTGGGACATAGTTAAAAATAAATCAACGATAAAGAAGAGGACATGAAAAAGGCAAATCATGAAGATAATTAAATTATTTTAATAAAGCATATTGTTGAAGAAAATGTGACGATAAAAATTATACTGCAAGATATTAACAGTGCAAGATAAAACGGGGTAAATACAAATTTAAACACATCCTATTTATACATGAGGTTCATCAGTATATTCACAACAGTTATGGAACAACTTACAACTGCACAACTAAACGAATGAACTTGAACTTGAATTAAATGATGCGCTAGTTAGAATAATCGTAATTTGCATCGCATATGTAACGGGAGCCAGTTTGTAGGTAGTGTAAAACCTCATACCCTTGGCCTCAAGAGGCGCACTAGCGACTGACAATAAAGGTTGTAGCCTACTGTATAGCCTCCTTGTTAGCAAGCCCATCTCCCACATAGGAGACACCAGCTTGAATCCCACTTTGAGCGGGTAGAGCAGAACCGGTTACACATATCTTGCGTTGTGAATACACTGTTTCCATAAGAAACAAACTACATGCAATTTGTCCTTTCATGGAAACTTAAGTCTCTGAAGCATGAAGAATTCAGAGTACAGAAGGCTAACTTCTAAAAAGTAACTACTACTTCAGTCTATTCATTATTATTTCAGGAGCTCAGGTTTTTCACAACATGGACAATATATATATATATATATATATATATATATATATATATATATATATATATATATATATATATATATAACCTTTAACCTTAACCAACATATCTTACAACATATATATATTATTCAAATGAAAAGTTGTATTAGTTAACATTAGTAAATGCACTATGACTTAACATAAACTAACAATGAACAACTGTATTTTTATTAACTAACATTAACAAAAATGAATAAATGTTGTAAAAAAATATTTAGATAATGGTTTGTTCATGTTACCTTAACTAATGTTAATGAATGTAACCTTATTGTAAAGTGTTACCAGTTTATGTCACAGCCTGGCAAAACAATAATTTGCTATTTTCTATTGCTAGATGATATTAGGGGAAGGGGACTATGTCATTCTAGAGAATGTTGTATTGAACAAAAATGTATTTATGCCCCTGCGTACAAGATGAGTCATAAGTATTTCTGGTCCACTTTCAATGAAGAGAAAGACTGTAAATTTTAAATGCTTAAACCTGAAGTTTATTTGTCAACTTCTAAGAGTGTTCTAGCATATAGACAGCCTCAAAGTTAATAGCCACAAAAGTCCAGTTATTATTTCATGGAGTCTCTAAAAGCAAAGGTAGTATTATTGATATGCGACAGATCATTTAATTTGCTAGTTTTGTTCTGAGAATAATATACAGAACTGAAGAGATGCCAGCAGATTTCATGCATTTACTTCTGCAACAACGACAATATTTTGGTCATTACAGTATTTTGGTACTTGACACAGTGTAATTGTATTATGTCTCTGTATGTGTAGTGTTTCTGGTGGTGAGCTGTTTGAGCGTATTGTAGATGATAGTTTTGAACACACCGAGGCTTCCAGTGTGGGCTACATGTGTCAGATTCTGGAGGGCATTCATTACATGCACCAGCAGAACATCATCCACCTGGACCTCAAACCTGAGAACATTGTCTGTGTGGACAGAACCGGCATTCAAATCAAAATCATTGACTTTGGACTTGCTAGCAAGCTGGGTAAGAATACTCAGACATTATTGTTCACACAACATGCTAATTCACTAGATTTAATAATACAAATATTTTCAAATCCGCACTGTTAATTTCAAGTGGTTTGGGTGAAGTCACAGGGTGTCCAGTAAAACTGAAGTGATGTTTTGTGTTTATACAATATCATTTACAAAATGTAACCAAAATATGGGATATGGTACCAATTTTTGGATATGGTACCATGATACTTGTTTTTTTTTACATGTACCATGGTATTCTTATAGTGCACTCACACTATGTTCCCAATAAAGTTCATATTTTTCCCCCATTCTGATGGTTGATGTGAAAATTAACTGAAGCTCCTGACCCGTATCTGCATGATTGTATGCATTGCACTGCTGCCACATGATTGGCTGGTTAGATAATCGGATGAATATGTAGGTGTACAGGTGTTCGTAATAAAGAGCTCAGTGTGTGTATTTTGGAAAACCATCTACTGTAAATACCATGATATATGAATTTGAAAATTAGAAAATTAGAAATTGTTAGAACAGAATCATGAAGTAAAGTGTGTGTGTGTGTGTGTGTGTGTGTGTGTGTGCGTGTGCTTGATATGTACCTAAGACCCCTCAACGCCTCTGAAGGTGATGCATGGCACTCCAGAATTTGTTGCTCCAGAAGTCATCAATTTTGAGGCTGTCACTTTGGCCACTGACATGTGGAGCATTGGAGTCATCTGCTACATCCTGTGAGTAACAACACTATCAATGTATTTTGGCTCATGTTGCATGTTGTTCACTGCTGTAATGCCGATGACAGTTCTTGCTTCCCCCTAGTGGTGAATCATGCACTGGCATTTGTTCCCATATAGGCTGAGCGGTGAATCTCCATTCCAAGGCGAAAGTGACACAGAGACTCTGGCTCTTGTAACAGCAGCGCAGTGGGAGTTTGATGAAGAGAGCTTTGAGGAGATCACTGACTTAGCAAAGGATTTCATTAGCTCTCTTCTCAGCAAGGATGTCAGGTTCAACAATATCCACCTCTTTCCCTACTTCACAAATACATTTAGTATATAAACATAATGAACATGAGTCCACAGACATTCATACTCAGTTTAGTTGTCTGTTTACTGTGTGTTGTAACAGATGTAGGATGTCATGTAAAGATGCCTTGGCTCATGCCTGGCTGGCATTTGTGAGAGTTGACAACACCAGCAGCACCACCAAAAACCTCTCCAAAGACAAGATGAAGAAATTCCTGACAAGGCAAAAATGGAAGGTAATCTATTAATAGAGCAGCGTTGAATAAAAATGCACATATCAGACCATCACGGTAATTAGTAACCGCAAGATGAGCCATCAATATTTTTGATACATTCTCCTGAAAGAGTAAGACTCTGAATTTGAAATGTGTATATAACTGCTATAAGTTATTTATTGCAGATGAAGTTGTCTTCGAAGCAAACAGACATGGAGTAAAAGCCACAAACCTCACATTTTTATATCATGGAATCTGTCCCAAAACATAGTGAGCTGCCTCACAGTTTCTTGCCTTCATAGACAGCTGTTCACACATTAAGTTATGATAACATTTTTACTGAAATGGAGCCGGTCCTAGCCTTTTGGGGGCCCCTAAGCAAAATTGTGTGAGGGGGCCCCTGTCAGTAAGTTCGTAACACTACTTATCTACCAATCTTTTGGCTACATCACATCTACGTAATGCACGAAATTGGTGGCAAAAACTGTTCGCAAACTGTAAAATTGTATTAGATTCCGTTGTTGAATAATTATTTTGAAGGCTGTGGCTTCAAACCATCAACAGAGCTCACTGGACAGAGGAGATCTTTTAAACTCGTAGCATTGCAGCAAACATTATAGCGAACATTGTTACAGGTATGTTATTGACTCATATCATTATAATAATTGTATAGCTAAAAATATTTGTGAATTTATGATGGTTTTGTGTCTTACTTTAATTTAATCATCTAATCTGCTAAATCTAAAGCAACAGTTTGCAGGCTTTCTGCCACCACTTACTGTGCATGGATCAGGGGCCCTAAGCAACTTGCTTAGGACTGGCACTGCTCATAATTGAGTGATTTGGAACACTTCATAGGCAGCAACTCTGTGTGCTCTGCACATAGTGAATGGGAGACTTGACCTCCAATTGATTTTAATGCACGTGATGCGAGAGGAATGGCGTGATACTCCAAAGCCCATACCTAGTGTATGCGCGCTATGACTGCTATGAGAATGAGCAAAAATATATATAACACATGCTAATTATTTGGTAGTCACTTTTCTATTATTTTAAAGCTAAAGTGTGTAATTTCTGTGCCACTAGCGCCACTGAATGGAATTGCAAAAAACTTTGTTTTCAAACAGCCTTCTAATAGACCCCTGTCTGCTGGTGATCAAACAAACAGATAGTCCCTCCCCCAACACACAGCATCAATGTCCACATTTTTGTTTGCTGTTTACACAGTCTAGCGCTGTCACAGGGACTAGTGAGATATCTCAGGACACTCACTTCAGTGTAATCTTTTGGTTGAGGGAAATTTTCTGCTCATCATTCTATTAAAAAAATGGCTTACAGCACCTTTAAGTATTAAATGGATTAGAAGTATATTTGTAAACATAATTTTTCTTGCTTCATCTGCCATGCTTCCCGGAGAAGGATACATACTGTATGATGTTTCCTTAGAATTTGGCCAAAATGAGGTATCTTAGGAGACAGAACATTTAAGGTACCTACCTTTTGGAATAGACCCTTAAGAAAGTTATTCTTACTCTCCCGGCTATGTCTTTCAGAAAACAGGCAAAGCTTTGCTGGCTCTGAAGAGGATGGCAATATTGTCTAAACCAGAGGGTGCTGCAAGCCTGAGCCCTGTTGATGGTAAGAAAGAAAACAAACATGAAATTAATTTTTTTTAGTCTAAGTGCTTAAAAATTGTATTTTATAGAAAGATTTTAATACACCATTTATATTTACAATAACCATTAAAACAGCTGTTGACAACTGTGGCAGCTTTACGCTTGTCACATTTCTAATTGAATATTCAAAACATTGGAATATACAAAAGTTTTTTGCAGTCTTCAGTACACATTGTTTAAGACAGCCTTCTGGCTCTTGTGTATTGTAGAGACCGAGCAGGCACAGAATTCGTTGGAGCTGAAACTGCAGTGTAAACCGGAATTCAGTAAGACTCCGTCTGACCTGACTGTTCTACAGGGCTCCAGTGCCAAACTCTCCTGTCTCATTACAGGTTAGGACACACCGATGGAGATCATTTACCTTCTTAAAATCAGCCTTATATAATATCTAACTGATATTTCCAAGCTAAACTGTGTAAAATTGTGCTGCCACCAGAATGAGACATTAATCAGGGCTTGGGAAAAAATGCCCCCGCAGTGACAGAAATATCCCTCATATTTAATATACGGGGGGACACAAAATGCAATGAATGCAATGATTTCCTCCTGTTATTTAACATTTGATATGAATTCTATTCTAGGCCTATCCAGTTGTGTAATCTTATTTATATGTGATTTGAAGAAAAAAAAATTTCTTCATTTAAAATATCCCCCTGAAAATTCATTCAAAGGGTCAAATAGTTCCATTTAGTAAAATAAGTTACTTTCTGACACTGGTTCCCAGTGTTTTTGTTTTGTTTGTTTTTTCCTGTTCTCTTTCATAAAATGACATGTTCTAAAAAGATGTGTTTTTATGTGCTCCCATTGCCCTCTTTCCTTCTCTGTTATCATTTGTACAGTCCCTAGAAACATACCCTCTCTCACCTTGCAACACTTCTGAACTGCAGTCTTTGTCTTTCAGGTTACCCTGACCCAGAGGTGGTGTGGTTAAAGGAGAGTGAGCTGTTGGAGTTGCAGGAGGGTTGTGTGATGGTGGATTATGTGGAGAATGGCAGCTGTACTCTCACTCTAGAGAACGTCTCTCTGCACCAGAGCGGCCTGTATTCCTGCAGAGCCACCAATGTACATGGGGAGGCGCTGTGCTCTGCTACACTTACAGTAGAAGAGAAATAAGTTCATAATTGCACACAAACAATTACAGATTTACTATGCATTACTACACACACAAAACAGATAGATTCACACACCAAATAGATGAAAGTATATTGATGCAATATACATGCTAATATAATTCTGGATTCAGTGTTAAAACTGTAATAAAAAAAATCTAATTGATGCTATATTCATTTATTCTTATTTATGCTCATGAACATGCACCAACCATCAAGTCATACTTCTCTGAATGTGATTGCATTAGATAGTATCAAAGTAACAACTGCAAAAATAACAGCAACAACAAAAATGCTCATCATTTACTCACAATCATGCCATCCCTGATGTGTATGACTTGCTTCTGCAGAACACAAACTAAGATTTTTAGAAGAATATCTCAGCTCTGTAGGTCCCCACAATGCAAGTGAATGGTGACCAAAATTTTGAGGCTCCAAAAAGCACATACAGGCAGCACAAAAGTAATCCATATGATCCCAGTGTTTTAATCCATCTTCTAAAGTGATCTAATACATTTTTGGTAATAGCAGAATAAAATATAACTCTGTAACTTTTTCACTGTATATCTTGTCATTGCAGTCACAATTGGGATTTCAAGATCAATTACATTTCCTAGCGTTTAATGCATGCACAGAGTGTTATTTGGCTCTAGGAAGTAATCATTATCGCCAAGGATTTGTAGTGAAAAGGAGTTATGTTTTGGTCTGTTCTCACCAAAAAAACAATTGGATCACTTCAGAAGACATGGACCAAATCATTGTAGTCCAATGGATTTTATGCAGCCTTCATCAAAGTTTTGGTCACCATTCAGTTGCATTGTTTGGACCTACAGAGTTGAGATATTTTTCTAAAAATCTTTGTTTGTGTTCTGCAGACGAAAGAAAGTCATACACATCTGGGATGGCATGAGGGTAAGTCCATGATGAGAGAATTTGCATTTATGGGTGAACTATTCCTTTAAGGAGCTGTGGCCATAAGGAAAATAAAAAAGACAATTTTATTGATTTCAAGACAGTCTGTTCAATGTGCCTAGAGACGGTAATAAAAGTGCACGATATTGTTAACTTGGGCACATCAAAATGCCATAAATAATTCTAAATAACCTTTTAGCATAGTTGTTTATATTTTTCTGATCGCACAGTAGTTTTCTTTCCATCAACGAATAAAAAATTCACAACACTGTGTGTATGCAGCATAAATGACTCTGATGTAAACAAAACCAACATGGAGGAGAAGCAGGACTGAAGGAGGAACACATAGCATATCCTATATCCGCATTCTAAAAACGTTAAGTCGGAAGTGTGAAAGTATTTTGGGTTCCATAAACATTCAAAGGGATTTTTGGTTGAAGATGGTCTATCTTTGTGTAAAACATGTGGTAGATATGTGGCAGCAAAACACAGGGACACCTACAACATGTTCGTTCATCTGCAGGACAGTCATCTTGCGCAATTTAAAGTAAGTTGTGACATTTCTGCTCGTTTTTCCAAACTGTTTTTTTTTATTATTATTTATTTATTTATTTATTGAGAGACAAACAGGGCTGTAACTGCCATAGAAATTGAAGGGGACACGTGCCCCCCAATATTAATAATAGTGGTCTACTGATATGGTGTTTTTCCATCCATTATGGTTGATGATTAAATTATTACAGTTGATCCCGCCTCAGTCCTCTTGATACTGTCACATGCCTAGTTCCATGTCAATTTAAAAGACAATTAAAATCCTCATATACTTAAATTACGTTGTTAGCAATGTTTGATAGCAATTTCCTTCATCAGTTCAAAGGCATAAATGCTTTACTTGCCAGAAAGTATGTCACAACACAAGGTCATTTTGTGGTCATCTAACACTCAGGATTTGAATATAAGCTAGATATAAGCTAGATGTTGCCATCTCTTGTTACCAAAGTATTTGCTTGGGACGGAAAAGTACATTAAGCGGACCATTAAAAGCAGTATTTTGTGACAGTTCTGGTTGATCAATAGCCATCAGACAATAATCAAATGAAACCTACATTTGCATAATAATTTGGATGTTGGATGCTATTTATGGAAAGCTGGTTTAAAAAGGTGTATATTTCAACAGGTAGCATGTCAGAATAGCAGATAATACAAGTAATAGGTCATCATTTGTTTCTGTGTTGACACAATTCCACGCAGTTCTTCAATAAATTGAAACGTCCCTCTCATTTGGTATGTCATGTTCATTTTCCAACAATTTGCATTTGAAATGTACAGGAAAGAAATAAACTGTGGTCAATTAAAGAATCAAACCTTCCATTTTCATGTAAAACTTGTGTAATTTCATGGAAAATGTGTAATATATAATGGCGGTGACTCAAATATGAATCATTGTCAATTTTACACTAAAATTGTGTAAATCATTTTGTCCTGAATTTCAGTGACATTCAGTGGCAATGAAGACAAAATAACTAATAATTTGTAACCAATAAAATGTACCTCAATACCATTAACATTAAACCTAAACCTAACCAATAGTGACATAAAAAGTACATGTGACATAAACGAATGGCTTGTACACAAATTACTGCACTGCAAAGGACCCCTTTGTCTAATTCCTGAAGTTTACAGATGACACCACGGTCATTGGCCTAATCCGTGATAGTGACGAGTCTGCATACAGATAGAGGTTGAACAGCTGGCTGTCTGGTGTGGTCCACACAATAGCTGAAGCAACCACCAGACTGATCTCAGAGTGAAATCAGAAACAGTTGGTTGAATTTTCTGCAGCTAAAATCAGTCTGTGCTTACCGAAATGGAAAAAAACTGCCACCCGTGGACAAATTGGTGAGTGTTGTTGGACGTATTGGCACATATGAGCTCCATTTGTTTCGGGTGTAATAATGATGTTCAGAGATTACGTCAATTTGTAGGTTAACCTGGAAGACATATTTTTTTTATGGGTACCCTCTGGATTTTTTGGGATGTTTTTTTCTAACAGGGTTTTTAAACTTATGTGTTAAATATGTCTGTGGTAAATATTACTTGACGATACAATGCAATCATTCCATTTTGTGGTGCGTCTATGACACTTTTGGCTTACTTGACAACTCTTGTGCTCCTCAGGGTTTCACTGCTCTTTGCATTGCAAGTACAACACAAGCTGGCTTTCAATCCAACTATTTTTATGCACTTATTGAAATTGTGCATAATAAATCCTGAATGGAAACGCTTGATATGCAAATAAACGTTCTAAATTTGCTTAAATGCACAAGGAGGAGGTGGATTTTCTAGAGTTTTGCATTAATTACAATGTGCATTTAGGTGATGGACACAGTTTATTCTCAAAACTTTGACTTGTTTTGACCTTTTGTGTATGTGTTATGAGTGTGCGATAGCTTGATGTGATCCAATGAAAGGACAGTCCTTGGCACACAATTCTTTGAACATAGCTCTTGACATTCATAAGTGTTTAACCCACAACTGATCTTTAAAGTGGGTCCTCACAATCCGTCAGAACAGTTTTGCGGAGGCTGGTGGCATGTGGGCATTTCAGCCATTTCAGCCCTCATTATATCAGATATAAAATTTATTCTGCTGCGTCTCCTGACAGTATTTAATAAAGTGAGTTACAATTGCTCCAATCCTGCAAATAAAACTCTCCCCAAAGCAAGGAGGTAATTTAGGTGCCCCCATTTAGGCTCCGTCAAGATAATATGCATGATGCAGTAGATGGAAACACACAACAGTTTGTATTTTCTTTTGTCAAATTTGTTCAAATGAGCTTAAAAAATGCTAAACATTTTGATGGAAACCCAGCTACTATCAATTGAGCAATGGTGCCATTTTCTTGCTCTTGTAAATGTAGTTGATTTTGTTATGCAAACATTAAAATATATCACCTTACAAATCATGCACTATAGTAAAAGAATTAATATGTCATTAGATAGCATTGTGTCAGGAACAGGGCAAAAAGTAAATGTTTATGAACTGATAATCTGCCCGTTTACTCATGATTGTGAGAATGGGAATAAAAGTCATTGAGTGTGTTTACACGCATGATCTAACACAATTATGGTCAATAAGCTGATCGTGAAGACGCTGATCATGTATACACCTTAACGACTTGCTTTCCTTCATCAGGGTTAGGTCATACATTTTTTTAAGCAAAAACTGATTGACAGATTTTGGCCCATCATCCTGATTTTACTCTTTATGTAAACACCTTTACCGACCTCGGAAACAGAAGAAGAGTAAGAGAAATTATACAGAGAAGCCCCAGAAATTCCTCAATGTCATGAATTAAAGAATTGTCCCTGCTGACATCCAAATGTCTGCCAAAATGAGCATAGATGAGTTCAAATGCCTGAAAAGAGTCCACAAAACTGTTCTGTTGAGTGTCAATACTCTTCCAGAACAAAAGAATGATTTTAACTCTCAGCTGAAAGAACAATCTTTCCCCACATCCCCCCTCAGAACCAGTCTTTGTCCTTTGATTAAACCAATTTGCTACACTTAATGGACTAATATGGGAGCACTAGACATTCTCTGTGGAAGCACGACCATCACATGCTAAAACTCCTTGTTCAAGAAAAGAGAGATTGAACAGACTCTCACTGGATCTGAACTTTTAAAAACTCTCTTTAGCCAGACCAAAACTAATGTTTTTCAATCATCTGCAAAGGCACGAAACAAACTTTTCTTGGGTTTTTACACTGGCTATACATATATTATGGACTATACACTATAACACTATAAAAAGATGTCACAATACATATTATTCTACACTGCACATTGCACATAACCAAATTTTAATATGCTAAGATGCATCACATGATGTCTAAATGTGGTTAGAATCATAGAATGCATTATTCTGACATTGTGCATACATGATGCTCAATTATACAATGTATAACAATGTATATTCAAATGTTAATGTGTAGTGAAGTAACCATAAAGAGAAAGCATGCCATGTTTCATCTGTAAATGCTTGCCTGTTTATGTGCAGAATGTTGATGTTATCAGATGTCATGTGTCTTACACCGATTTCATTATTTAAATGTCAGGATAAAAGTATGTTCACTTTTGAGCGGGGAAAACTGACAAACCTTAAGAACAAAGACTCATTGATTACCTTCAGAAGAAGGGATGGCGAGATTATTACATGGTATCTGATGGTAAATATACTGTAACAAAAAGGTCTCTTGCTTATCAGAAAGGAGGAGGCGGGAACCGGATGAACAAACACAAAGACTTTTAATCAGACACAACACAAACACTGACACACACAACTCCATGTACATTTCTCTCTTTTTCTCTCTCTTGAACTGGCATCTCCGGCTCCCCTTTATCCCTCTCCTGGCTGATCGGGATGATTCAGCACCAGGCGTCCATCTTTACAGACCGGCCATGCCCTCCTCCTTGTCACAGACCCTCAACACCCGATTAAGGCCAGAGAACCATCTGGCCTTACTTAATCCCCCCGGCTGGCTGGTCTTCACCCCCTGCTGGGAACATGAGCAGGATGAGAGGAGGGAGAGGGGAGAGAGAGCGGGAGAGCCCGAGATAGTTAGAGAGAGAGGAGAGAGAAAAGAAAAATTTAGAAGGGAAGGAAAATAAATCCGGTTCCCAACCATGCTGCCCAGCCGGTCCTCAGCCAGCTGGAACACCTCCGTCAATAACGCCGGACGATGGCACAGGACTTGCTAAGACACACCTTGGCATCTGCCTCCTGGCGGTCAGCAGTGGGAAGGCCTGCCACCTCCTGGCGGTCAGCAGCGGGCTCCTCCGCCTCCTCCGCCTCCTGCCAGACAGCAGCGGGCTCCTACACCCCCTGGAGGACCACATCGGTAGCCCATTGACAAGCCGCTCCAGTACCACCAGATCCTCGGCGTCGCGTACTTGAGGTCTCCAGGGCAGCATGGTCCTCCTACAAAGTCCTGGTTTTTGGCACCAGTGTAACAAAAGGTTCTCTTGCTTATCGGAAAGGAGGAGGTGGGAACCGGATGAACAATCACAAAGACTTTTAATCATACACAACACAAACACTGATGCACACACACAACTCCGCATGCATCTCTCTATCTCTCGAACTGGCATCTCCGGCTCCTCGTTATCCCTCTCCTGGTTGATTGGGATGATTCAGAACCAGGCAACCATCCTTACAGCCAGGCCACGCCCTCCTCTTCATCACAGATACAGGTACCCTGCCACAAAGTTTCCTACACCGGTGTTGATACCAGCTATTCAATGTTCACAAGTGTTGTGTGTACGACTGTTTACTTTTTGACGTAAAAGCAGGGAATAATCAGATGATTTCAAAACTCATGTAAATGCATTGTCTTGCTTTGTCAGATTTTTTTAATTAACTGTTTTTTAGTAGTTATTAGCATATTGGTGTACATGTAAATGAACTCTTGGTTGTTGTATGTTGTGTGTTCATTTCATCAGGAAACTTACATACAACGAGCCACGTAAGAATCATTATGCAAAAATGTAGGTATAGTAATTTGATTCTATGAGACCATGTTTTAAATATTGTGTTGTCACCTGCTTGTTTTTAAACTTTTACATTTGGTCCCTCCAATATTGTATATTTGGTTACACCCTTGATAAGCTGGCCAAAAGTATCATCAGGATAATTGATGATGTCTTGGGTTTGTCCGCCTCTGTGGTATTTGCTACTAAATTAATTTACTTTTGCTTAAACAGGTGTATGTTATGAGGCATAAAGAAGCACACATCTGTTGGTTTTGCAAATGATCAGTTGACCTATTAAATGCAAATACATCACAGACTGTAGATGTCAGTGACACAAATAATGGACAAAGTTCCCACTATATATTTATATTGCATCAACTCCACCTAAACCACCAGACTTACCTGCGCTCAGTTACCTGAGGGACAAGAAATGGAGACATGGGTTTCAAACACCACCTCATTTATGAGTGTAAATGGAACAAATTTCTCGAACATTTCATCCCACAATCAGCTTTGCATGGAACATATCTGGCACCTCCAATTCCAAGAAACTCATCTTCATTTTCACTAAGTGAGATCTTCCTTCTTAATATAATCTGTGTGTATGTTTTCTTCTACACTGGAATTCTGCTGACAACAATTCAGAACCTTGGTGGAGTAACTGGAATCAGAGAGGAATACCTTGCAGCCTTACACAGTTGCAGCTTGATTGGAGGGTCCTCTTTCTTTGTAGCCATGTCTATAGACTTGTATATGGCTGTGGGTCATCCAATAGCATATGTGGCCTACAACACTTCTACAAAGCGAAAAATGGCACATATATGCTGTACATTTATTTGGGTGTGTGCCTTCGCCCTGGGAATATTTATGGTAATCTTTAATATGAGTAGCTACCACCCATTAATTATGGCTTGTTTTTGTGTCACAGTGCCGATTAGTTTTGTCTGTTGCACACTTGCACTAATTTCTTTACTCTCTACTTGGTCAGGAAACAGTGGTAAAACATCAAAACTTGAGAAAACCAAACAGAATGCTATCAAGTTTATTTTTAATTGCATGATTATATTAATAGCTTACTATCTGCCTACCATCTGTTTATTCATCTACATATCAGTAAAGCAGACTGACAGGGAAAATGTGCTATGTCAAGCTTTACATCTATTGCTAACAATCAAGATTGCTGAGCTGGTAGCTCCACTGATATTTTTCTATACCACAGGAAAATTATATGCAATAGCTAAACATTTTTTGAATATTTTTCAGAATGGTTTGTGTCTAATTTAATGGAAAATTATTTTTACTTTTCAAAGGATGTCACTTCACTCATAAGTTACCTCCTACAGAGATTGTAAACAAAATAATCAAGTTTCCTGTGTAAATTTGGCTTGAACATTGGGTCAGTGGAAACATGTTTCCATTGATCATGATATAAATAACCACAGAATAAATAAATATCTTCTGCCTGTGCTAATAGACAAAGACTAAATGAATATCAAATTTAACATTTAATAAAGAAGGACTTAATCTCATAAATGTGAATAATGGCTCTTTTTTAACAGAGGACACGTCACATCTTACACATTATGCAGTTTAGTTCTCATTTACTCAAAAAATAAAGAATAGGTGTGACTAGCTGTTTTAGATTATTTGACTACATTTCTGAATTGTATGGGTCTCTGCTAAAGGTTTACTATTTGTACTATTTAAAGGTTGACAGTTGTACTTCATTTTCTTTTATTTATTTATTTATTTATTTTTTTCATTTAAATGTACATAAAATGTAATATTTGAAAAGGGCACTTGTTACTTGTTAATTTACACATTAGGCACTCACATTCATGTTCAAAATAAAGTAACCTTGTAATAGATTGAGTTTGACAACTGTTTATAGTACATATTGTTATGTAGGCTATATATTGCATGACCTGTGATAAATGCGTGTTTAAATGTCTGAACTGTTGCCTCATTCACATTTCAGGAATAAATGTTTCTATATGGCACAATAAAGTGAAAAATTACCTAACTTTTAATGTGGTTTGTCTTGTCTAAATATGGAGAACTGGATGTTTACACATGAAAGATTTTGGTAATGCTTTAGATTACAGCCTGCATTTAGTGTAAGTACACCAAATTTACAGCGTACCTTTTCTGTATTAATAGTGTAACTACACAGTGAGTACTTGTAGGTATAGGGGAACAATATGCAAAGTTTGGGGAAGAAAGGGGTAACAACCACCACTTCAATTTACAGCCCGCAAATGTTGCACTTACCCTATAACTACATGGAAAAAGGGGGTAACAAGTTGGACTTACACTGTAATGACACAGAACAATGGTATATTTAAACAGTAACAACAGAAAAATGCTGTTGGGGGGTTTGCTGGCATGACTCACAGCTGAGATGTACTGTATGCAATACACTTTCATAAGGTAAGTAGCCTACATTGAATATTCAAAATAAAATCATAGCAGAAACTCATTAACCCATTTCCCTAGCTTTGTTGTTCAGTAATTTCCATCATGTTTCCTGTAATAATAGAATATGTACCCTGTGGTTAAAAAACATACCTAGGCCTACTGTAGATAGATAGATAGATAGATAGATAGATAGATAGATAGATAGATAGATAGATAGATAGATAGATAGATAGATAGATAGATAGTATAATACCTATGTATTATTACAAAAAGGTACGCAGTGTATGTTCTTGCTAATTTGCTCGCAACGTAAGATTGTTGTTTAGCATAATTGATCATACATACATTGTAATATTATAATAGTTACCCCTTAGTTATAAAATACTTACAGTAAAAATTATTTGTAATTTTCCAGGTTGTTACCCCTTTATTCATCAAACTTGCACATTGTTCCCATATACCTACAAATAATTAATTTATAGGTACAATATTATTACAAAAAAAAGTATGCTGTAAATTCGGTGTACTTACGGTGTAAATTACAGGCTTTATACAATCGTCATCTTCTTTATCATTTCCAGTGCCAGCAACAGCGTTACAGGCGAAAAACGTCTGCCATCTCTCAGACACGGCTGTCTTGTTCATGTTCCACTCAGTGATACGACGAGTGACAATGTTTTTCACATAAGCCCACTCATCAAAGAGTGTGGTTTCGTCAATCAAACTGAGAGCAGGAATTCTGGTGTAGAAGTGTTCGAGGCTGCTCTGAATGTCTTTCCACTCTGGGATGTCTCTCAGTGGGACCCACTCAAGTTTTTCTGTGTTCTCCAGTCAGCGGATCCAATTTTGGAGGTAATCCACAGATGCTGAATAAACGTTTCTCTCTACACAAAAGAAATCATCAACTCACCAGCTTCAACAAGGGCATTCAACTTCTTTTTATTGTCAGAGGGTATGAATGATTCCTCCAGCCTGGCCTGCAAGACTTTTCTCAGGTCATGAATATGCAAAGCCACTTCTGTGACTGATATGTGGTCTTGAGTGAGTGTGAAGCCAAGTTTAGAGCAAAGAGTGCTGAAAATGTCTCTTAGACATTGTTCTTGAGAAAGAATGTATGCATGCAGACCATTGAGAATGTGTAATATTTTTTCTGGACCAAGAGAGATGAAACGTGTGTTGCCATGCTGCAATAATTTCTGATAGTCCAGCTGCACAAAAGTGAATACATTGCATATGACAGCTTCACAAATAAAAAGTAAAAAACTCTTAAAGAAGTGGATATTTACCTACAATAATTTCAAATCAGACTTTAGCATCATTTTCCAGTGACAAAGAAGGTCTTTAGGTTCAACACCTGCAGCAAGTTCATAAAATAGAGAATGAAGTGAGTAACTTTTTCTGTGTTAGAATACTTATTCTTATCCCATCTTAATATGCAGACAACTCTAATTAAATCATTTGTATGGTAATTTTCTAAATAACCATTAATACTGTGTCTCTGTAATGCTAAATGCTGCGCCAGCAGATTATGACACATTGATGCAGCAATTGTGTGTGGGATTCAAGGAAATATTCCTGCCAATTTACAGTATTAGTCTTACATATTCAATTAAGCAGGGGTGTGCAATTGTTTTGGTACAGGGGCCACATCAGTCGTTAGGTAGAACATGAAAGAGAGAAGATAAAAAGTTTTGTATAGTTGTATCTTTTAAGCCCATGAGTAGTAGTGTACTCATGCACTCAATGAATGATGTACAATTTTCTGAAATGTGTACAGGCTGATGGGACCATTCTCTGATTGCTTGTAGTTTTGCTGCTCCTTTTCTATCATGTGTTAGTAAAAATGAATAAAGGCTGATTAATTTATTAATTGTTTATTTTACCATACTTTAATGCAGTGGTAATTTAGTATTCAATTTAACAGTCTACATCAGGAGTCTGGTTTAATAGTAATATAAAATATTTGGAAATTATAGATTCTAAAGGCTTATTTGAATGTTTGCCGCAAAGTGGACCTGTTTAATTGTTTTATTCTGAAAACATTATCAACCCATTTACACACTCATGGGTCATGATGTGGGTCTCGTCAATGGTTTGTTTGGCATACCATTCAGCACACAACTGAATAAAACAGACTGCATGACACTGATAAATGATTACTGTCAGAGTAACTTTCACATACAGCTGTGAGGGATTTCAGTATTTCACAAATAACTCAAAGAACAAACATATTCCTCTCTCTTTTGGTTTTGCTCGCGTGTCCCCTACAAAAGTACATAATTTTCTAGCCATATAACTACTGACACCATGTAAGCTACATACTATCCAGACCTTTGCTGGGAAGGAAATGTAGAGACCCGACGTTTTGGAACTTTAATTGTGTTCCCCTGTTATAGAGTCTCATGGCTTCTCCTATCACTGCTACTGAGATGATACACAAAGGTACCTGTCGTTCCAGCCAGATGATCCCGCAATCAAGCTCAGCCTGGTCAGTATGGAACTTCACAATACACATCTCAACAGCTGTCCAGCAAGGTTAGTATCATAAACTAAAATTATTTTACAAACTAAAACTAAATGAAAAAAAAAAAAAAAAAAAAAAATGAAAAATAACATAATTGGAAAAACTAAAATAAAAATGAATGGTTCTGAAATAAAATAAAAATAATTGCAAATAAGATTTAGTTTTTGTTACTGTATTTTTTTAAACCTTTAAACACGCCATTACTGTAACATGATGCCACTAGACGGCGATAATAGATGGCCTAAAACCTTGTTGCATCAGCTACCAGAGAGACAAAGTATGTAGGCTAGATAAAAGTATTTTCAATCGTTCTGATTTACCCTGTCAATCTGTGATTTGTTTAACATTTAATTAGGAACTGATAAATAGTTTTGTTTGAAGTTCATGTCAATACCGAAAAAATAACATGCTTTATTTGTGATATAGCCAAGGCCCTATTACAAAGTTCTTATTCTTGTACTGATGTTAAAAATAATCCAGAGCGAGTAATTTTATCAATCGTTAGCGATCTAATAATAGCGGCGCCCTTTCACTGACAGGCTTTTTGTGTGTTTACATGCGCGTGTGCTCCGAGAACACTTGTAATTCTGATACTCGCCTGAAATGCATTTTAAAATTCTGCCAAAATGCTCATCTTGATGAGGTATTCATGTATACTCAGAAAGTGATGTCTAAAGCTGATTTGTATCAAACTTGTAAGTGTTAATGTAACCAAACAGACCTTCTGCTGTCTCTGTGTTGTTCATTTCAAACAACCATAACAAGAAAACCACTCACTTTTCTTGACTGGATAATGTCTCCCTGTTGTAACCTAGTTTCAATGAGATGAAGGGAATAAGACATTGCTGAATGCTTTGGGGAATTCCTTTTCCATTACTAGGTCTAGTTGAAGCCTTTGTATATCATAATGCCAATCTCATGACTGGCAATGGTGTTTGAGCCCTGCCCTTTTAAGCACGCATTTGCCCTATATAAGTGGGCGCTCACACACCATTTCTTTAGAGTTTTCTGACTGAGGACAAGAACGCATCACTCATACCTCAAAACTCAAAAGTAGTAGTGCAGCCAAGTTTGCTATGTCTCGTTCCCTTTATCTCAAGGAACCCGAGGTTACAAGAGTAACCGGAGATGTTCCCAATCGATTCAGTTCAGGAGACATTGCTGAATGCTTTGGGGAATGGAGTCCCATCACGCTGCAATACGTAACGCAATACCCTTGGATGCACCTAGAAGAATATATATATATATATATGGTCACAGGCCCGTCGGCCAGTGATATAGTATAATCTCTCTTTAGTGTGTATGAAAATGAATAACCCCACATTAGAATTGTTTGTATGTGACCATTATGAACAGAACTCAATTCAAATGTCACAGGTGCAGATAGGCCAGATGAGTATTGATGAGAAAATAACGGCTGTGACATTCTCTCTGTGCACTGTACATTGAATAACCCCATTGCCTTTCTCACAAGGAGATTTACTACCTCGGAGCACAGAATGGTTGTGTCCTGCACTGTAACATGGAGGATAGAAAGCTGTTGAAGTGAGGCAGCCACTTCACAAACCGGAATGTATAACCGCACACTTTCCGCCACACCACTCTGCCATGGATGTCATTTTTGCCCAGTGTCTTTCTAATAGTGGAGTCATGAACAGTGACCTTTAGCTATATGAGAGAGGCCTTCAGTTCCTTGGATGTTGTCCTTGGATTTTCGTGACTTCCTGGATGAGTCATTGCTGTGCTCTTGGAAGAATTTTGGAAGAATGGCCACTTCTGAGATGGTTCTCTACTGTGCCAAATGTTCTCCATTGGGAGAAAATGACTCTCACTGTGGTTCTTTGGAGTCCCAGAGCCTTTGAAATAGATTTGTAACCCTTCCCAAACTGATGTATTTCACTCACCTTTTTCCTCATTATTTCTGGAATTTCTTTCAACCTTAGTGCATTGTCTGCTACTGGGTGAGATCTTTTAACCAACTTCATGCTGCCGAAAAAGTTATTTTTAGGTGTTGATTGAATAGGGCTGACAGTAATCAGGTCTGGGTTAGTCTAGTCCAGCTGAACCCCATTATGAATGCAGTTTCATAGATTTGGGAATTTAGTAAGTAAGGGGGCAAATACTTTTTCACACAGGCCCAGTTGATACTTGATAACTTATTTGCCTCAATAAATAGTATTAGCATTTAAAAACTGTATTTTTTGTTTACTCAGATTGCCTTTGTTTTATGTTAGATTTTGTATAATTTAGTTTGAGATATACACAAAAACAGAAGAAACCAGGATAGGGGGCAAATACTTTTTCACAGCACTGTGTTATACATTATACAGCAATGACCAGAAGTAGTTTTATATAGCATTTCATTTCAATTGAATACATGATACTGCTGTTAAAAACATTTAAAGCTGTTAACAAAAGCAACTGTCTTCTTAATTTTGTAATTTTTGTTCCATTACTTTTAATTGATTTCTATTCATTGCTGTATTGTTATTTTATTACTGACCGTTTAGTAGTCTTGAAAAATTATCTGTGTACAATACTTACATAAGAAAATAGTTAGTGTTATTATTTGTTGTAATAAGCTGGCATCAAGAATTGTCAACTACAAAATAAATTTTGGTATTTTGACAATATATAGGTGCTGGTCATATAATTAGAATATATATATCATCAAAAATATGATTTATTTCAGTAATTCCATTCAAAAAGTGAAACTTGGATATTATATTCATTCATTACACACAGACTGATATATTTCAAATGTTTATTTCATTTAATTGTGATGGTTAAAACTGACAACTAATGAAAACCCCAAAATCAGTATCTCCGAAAATTAGAATATTACTTAAGACCAATACAAAAAAAGGATTTTTAGAAATGTTGGCCAACTGAAAAGTATGAACATGAAAAGTATGAGCATGTACAGCACTCAATACTTAGTTTGCCTGAATTACTGCAGCAATGCGGCGTGGCATGGAGTCGATCAGTCTGTGGCACTGCTCAGTTGTTATGAGAGCCCAGGTTGCTCTGATAGTGTCCTTCAGCTCTTCTGCATTGTTGGGTCTGGCGTATCGCATCTTTGATACCCCATAGATTTTCTATATGGTTAAGGTCAGGCGAGTTTGCTGGCCAATTAAGAACAAGGATACCATGGTCCTTAAACCAGGTACTGGTAGCTTTGGCACTGTGTGCAGGTGCCAAGTCCTGTTGGAAATTGAAATCTGCATCTCCATAAAATTGGTCAGCAGCAGGAAGCATGAAGTCCTCTAAAACTTCCTGGTAGACGGCTGCATTGACCTTGGACCTCAAAAAACACAGTGGACCAACACCAGCAGATGACGTGGCACCCCAAACCATCACTGACTGTGGAAACTTTACACTGGACTTCAAGCAACGTGGATTCTGTGCCTCTCCTCTCTTCCTCCAGACTCTGGGACCTTGATTTCCAAAGGAAATGCAAAAATTACTTTACAGAGAACATAACTTTGGACCACTCAGCAGCAGTCCAGTCCTTTTTGTCTTTAGCCCAGGCGAGACGCTTCTGACGCTGTCTTGTTCAAGAGTGGCTTGACACAAGGAATGCGACAGCTGAAACCCATGTCTTGCATACGTCCGTGCGTGGTGGTTCTTGAAGCACTGACTCCAGCTGCAGTCCACTCTTTGTGAATCTCCCCCACATTTTTGAATGGGTTTTGTTTCACAATCCTCTCCAGGGTGCGATTATCCCTATTGCTTGTACACTTTTTTCTACCACATCTTTTTCTTCCCTTCTCCTCTCTATTAATGTGCTTGGAAACAGAGCTCTGTGATCAGCCAGCCTCTTTAGCAATGACCTTTTGTGTCTTGCCCTCCTTGTGCAAGATGTCAATGGTCGTCTTTTGGACAGCTGTCAAGTCAGCAGTCTTCCCCATGATTGTGTAGCCTAAAGAACTAGACTGAGAGACCATTTAAAGGCCTTTGCAGGTGTTTTGAGTTAATTAGCTGATTAGAGTGTGGCACCAGATGTCTTCAATATTGAACCTTTTCACAATATTACAATTTTCTGAGATACTGATGTTGGGGTTTTCATTAGTTGTCAGTTATAATCATCAAAATTAAAAGGAATGAACACTTGAAATATATCAGTCTGTGTGGAATGAATGTATACATTATACAAGTTTCACTTTTTGAATGGAATTACTGAAATAAATCAACTTTTTGATGATATTCTATTTATATGACCAGCACCTGTATATCTATTGTGTATGGTAGATCTTGTTGCAATAAAATGAAAAAGAAGATCATTCCACAGAAGTGCGAGCACCCTTGCTGTAGATGATGAACTACATGGAGGCTTTTCTTTCTATGACTACTGTATGTAACATAATATAACTACCATATACCCTACTCCCATACGCAGCACAGTTAACATTTCTGTCACAGAGAATCAATTTGATTGCATAAGTGTATGTGGAGGCGAGGGATTGGTCCAGCGTCCATCTGGGAAGAGAGTAAGACGTAAGGGTTTGCACCTGAGATGAATTGCTAGTAATTGTTTCTGTGTTTGCAGTGAGAGACGGGGGAAATAAAAAGAGGCCAGACTTCAGTGTTTAGAAAAATTGAGACAGACACCCGAAGGTGTTTGTGTGTTATCTGCTGTCTTAATGCGAACATGTTTTTGTTTTGTGTTGAATAAACATTGACGTTCCTGTGTTGGAAACATAATTTCCTGCTTCCTCATTTCACATACACACACACACACACACACACACACACACACACACACACACACACCAAAAGTTAGGAATTTTTTTTACAGATTTTGCTCTTGGAAATAATTTAGTACTTTTCTTCACCAAAGTGGTATTCAACTGATCACAATGTATAGTCAGGATATTAATAACATGGAAAAATGTATATTTCAATTAAAAAAAATTACAAATTCAGAACTTCTTAATAAACTACTTCAAAGAGTTCTCATCAAAAAAATCCTCCATGTGCAGCAATGACAGCTTTGCAGATCTTTGGCATTCTAGCTGTCAGTTTGTCCAGATACTCAGGTGAGATATCACCCCACGCTTCCTGTAGCATTTGCTACAGATGTCGGACACTTCTCACGCACCTTTTAGTCTATCTGATCCCACAAAAGCTCAATTGGGTTAAGATCCATAACACTCTTTTCCAATTATCTGTTGACTAATGTCACCATCACTATTTGAAAAAAGTCATTTGATCAAATCTAGACAGGCCCCTTTTCCAGCGGCCATCACTCCAACACCTTATCCTTGAGTAATCATGCTGAATTGCAAATATGGTACTAGAAAATCCCTTGCTATTATATCAAACACAGTTGAAAGCTATTTGGTTTGTTAAACAATGCTTAACATTGTCTTTGTGTTTGTTTTTGAGTTGCCACAGCATGCAATATTAAGTAAAACAATGGCAAAAATAAGAAACAACTTTCTCTAGAAACTCATCAGTCAGTCATTGTTTTGAGGAATGAAGGCATTGCTTGAAATTGCCAAAAAACTGAAGATTTCATACAAATGGTGTACAGTCTTCAAAGACAAAAGACAACTGGCTCTAACATGGACAGAAAGAGATGTGGAAGGCCAGATGTAAAACTAAACAAGAGGATAAGTTCATCAGAGTCTCTAGTTTGAGAAATAGATGACTCACATGTCCTCAGCTGACAGGTTCATTGAATTCAACAGATTCAACACCAGTTTCATGTACAGCAGTAAAGAGAAGACTCAGGGGTGCAGACCTTATGAGAAAAATTGGATAGAAAAAGCCACTTTTGAAACCAAAAAACAAAAAGAAAAGGTTAGAGTGGGCAAAGAGAAACAGACATTGGACAACAGATAATTGGAAAAGTGTGTTATGGATCTTAACCCCATTGAGCATTATACACTATACATTGTGATCAGTTGAATGCCACTTTAGTGAATAAAAGTACCAATTTCTTTCCATAAGAATCTGTATATTATTCCAAACTTCTGGCCGCCTGTGTGCGTGTATACACACACACGAATCTACTTTTTTTTAATTAAATGTTTTGTTTTTATATCAGAATTTCAGATTTGAAGATAAAATGAAATAAACAAGTGCCATTGCAAAGACTTAGTGGAAGTACACAAATTAAACTTGTTTATTAGTGAATGTTTTATTTAGTTTGCACTGTCTTTAACAAATATTACAAAAAAAGTGTTACAATTTTTTCTCTCAAAAACATGATATATGCCCATGTATGATCTGATCGACCTTTAACTTAAAGATAAATTAAAATTTCACCTCTATTAAATACTATTACAGAAGTAGTTTGTGCTGCCTCATTGAAAATTCACAATTGCTCATAAAAAGAGAGACTGAGAAACACAATGACTTGCCAAGTTTTTATCTATAAATAGTTGCAACCATGAACTTCCAAGAAAGTGGAGATAAGGAAGCACTTTATTACAAAAAGGTAGCTTTTTTACCCACCAAGTTCCTTTAAAAACACTCCCTGATTTCACAATTAAAAAGAAGCATAGCTGAAACTTTGACAAGGGATGAAATTAGTAGAATGGGTGTAGATTCAAATGAAAATGCAGTTCCTCAATGAAGTTCTCATATGGAAGGTCTGAACTTCAGGAGACAACTGAGTTGGAAAGGGTTGGCTAAAGTATGATTGGCTAAAAGTTAATTATGGCAAAGCCCACAAGAAAGCAACATATTACCTGGCCAACTTGTTCAGAATTCATACAATTTAAATTAAAATCTGCCATGCTATTATTTAGAACACCCATGCTTTAACTAAATGACTTATACAGTAAAACTTTCAAATGGCTTTTAAACATCTATTTCCAATCCAGTTGTCTCTGAAAGATCAGATTTACTCCTTAATATGCTGCTTGCTTCATCCTGATTGGACAGAGCATTTCTATGGGTACAGTAGCAGCCAACAGAATGGCATACACATTCATATAAAACCTTGTAAGAGAGTGTACATTGGTAGGTGCAAGCAGGAGCTACGGAAGTAGTAGATTATAAAGACTACGTATGTGTGCCTCCCTCTGCTCACATGGCTTTCACCTTGATCTGTTTCATTTTCATCTGCTTCTTCTCCTGCTTCTTCTGCTCGCGACGTTGGGCAGCTTCCTAAAAAGCAGATTGAGGAGGAAAATGAAGGCATCTTAGTGAATAATATAGGCTTAAAGCCAAAATATTGGAAAAGATAACACACCTCTAGGCGGCGCTGTCTCTCTGGATCCTCCTCATTCATGATCTTCTCTTTCTCCGCTCTCTTCTTCTCTTCTCGGCGTGTCTGGGCAGCCTCCTGTCTTTGAGCATGAGTCTGCTTCAGGAAGTTCTCCTCCACACGAGCACGGTTCCTGTCAGCTTTTTGCTTACCCTGAACACCACAATGAAGCAACATATTAAATTCTGTTACTAATTCAACATATCTTTATGCACACTGTGTGTGCACTTACCTCTCTATTGAGGCGGAGCTTCTTGACTTTGTCAATGCTGTAGATCACCATGTTCATCAGAGGAAGCAGACTGTCCATATCTTTGGGAGATGTGTTACCCATTCCAGGCACTATAATGATTAATATCAAGATTAACAAAGAATGTGGAAGTGCCACAATAAAATATGCATAATACGCACATAATACCCAAAATAATACGAATTGCCATCTATGGATTATAAAATTGTCTCACCATTAAATGTAAACAGCAGTGTTTTCTTGGTCTCAGGCAGCTTTAAGGGCTGACCCTCCCTAAAAATAATTAAGAAAAAATATTAGTTATAATTGTTAAAAACTATTACAGGTCTCAACAATAAGGATTTTTTCTGCTGGCCAGTAGTTCAGATTATTACTTGCCCCCACCACAAAGATAAACAGCATATTTGTACTACTAAAATATTACTTGGAAAATATTTACTTTGTATTTACGTTAATTGTGTATTTGTTTTCAACCCACAACTGGAGTAATAAGATGTATAAACTCAAATTAAACGAATTGTCTATAACATTTAACGCAATAAATAATGTTTCAAATAAGCAATACAGGAGATATTGTCTTACAAACTCCAGTGAGCAAGCTAAAGGTCACATTGTAGAGCAGAAAATTTGGCTGATTTCCGAGCTCATGATAATAATGCCAAATTCTGTAAATGTTTACTAAAAAAAAAAAAAAAAAAAAAAAAAATATTTTACCCCATTTTTTCTCTGAAATTGTCTACAAACCCCCAGCGCACTCTTGTGGCCCCTGGACCCCAGTTTGAAAACCACTTGACTAGATATCATTACCTAGGTGTCATTTAAATCAGCAGAATTCACAAAAACATAAAGAATATTGATTTTGAAATAAAAAGTAAATGCTTATATTTTAAGTCATCCACATCATCATCATCAAACATGATGTTGTGATAACACAGAATTGGCCCTTTCAAACAAGTGTCCGTTTTGTCAACTAGGGATGGGGATCTTCAACTTTTGAACAAATTTATCTTCTGAAAAAATTATCACTATGCATAAACGACAAGACCAAAAAATTAAAAAACAAAAAAAATATTGTACACTCATATAGAAACATACTGTACATTCCAAGTTTTCTGAAGCGATACAATCAAGTTAAATAAAGACAGAATTTTCTTTTTGGGCAAAATAACGGCAATATTTAGGTGAGAGAAGCAGTTTCAATGTTTGCCACGGCAGGCAAAGGCACAAAGGAAAATCATATTGCAATATTCAGGTAGTGTTTTTACATTTCAATGAGATTTACTTGTGCACATCCCTACTGTCAACTGGCCCAAATCTCTTTCAAATCCTTAATGTTGTGCCCTATGTAAAAGCAATAATTGTAACAGTTATGTTGCCAATCATAGTTCATTCAAGAATCCTTACTCTTGCATAACTTTTGGACCAGAAAATTGGTCCGAAAAATGAATGGACTCAATCTTGTCAGCATGATTGGAGAGGTAATATACCATCTGAAAACAGAAAACAAGTTAGAAGTTTAACAAAAAAAATGTTTTTTTTTTTTTTTAAATCACAGACAACACAGGTGTGGGAGGTCCCTGTCTGTCCCATGTATCCATTCTGATGTTCACCTCTCACCTTGTTGTCCATCAATCCATCTGTAACCTCTCCCAACTCTGATAAGATGGTCAGAGAGTCAGTGAGGCCATATTTAGCCCCTGACTTGGGCTTATCCCCGCAGAACTCACTCTGTAAAGAGACCAAGTAAATAAGAAGTTAGCACACACACACACACACATATATATATATATATATATATATATATATATAGTGCTGTGTCAGAGGAGAATCATATTACTTACCAAGTCCTGCATCTCTTTCTGCATTCGTGCCATGGCCTTCCGACTCCCCACAGCAAACACAAACGTGTCCATGTCCTCCTCATTTAGTGTCACTTTAACTTGCTGTGGACAGTGAGAGAGAAAGGCAATGAGAGGATGGATGGATGGATGGATGGATGGATGGATGGATGGATGGATGGATGGATGGATGGATGGATGGATGGATGGATGGATGGATGGATGGATGGATGGATGGATGGATGGATGGATGGATGGATGGATGGATGGATGGATGGATGGATGGATGGATGGATGGATGGATGGATGGATGGATGGATGGATGGATGGATGGATGGATGGATGGATGGATGGATGGATGGATGGATGGATGGATGGATGGATGGATGGATGGATGGATGGATGGATGGATGGATGGATGGATGGATGGATGGATGGATGGATGGATGGATGGATGGATGGATGGATGGATGGATGGATGGATGGATGGATAATTGATTTCTATTAAATTTGCATTTGAACATCCACTTAAAATGATGTGGAGACCAGTGTATATTTGTATATGAGAGCTTGTGTGCTTACCACTTGATCACAGGCTGGTCTCATCATTCGTGCCAACACATTCAGCAGATCCTGTCTTTTCAGAAACTGCACAGCAAAAGAACCATGGATGAATATACAGATATCTACCAAACATCACTGTCTTCGTCTCTCACTTACATTACCTTAAGCTGAATTAGCATCCCCTCACAGCAGACACGACCCGAGCACCAGAGGTTATAGATGTGCTCATTCTCCTGATTCAGCTTCCCCGTACTGGTGGCCTCCTTACTGGTACCATCATCACCTACGAATAAAGACAGACTGGATAATCTGTGAAAAACTCAGCGCATGGATAATTGCATAAATCAAATAAGGGAACAAAAAAAAAAAAAAAAAGCACATAAGTGAAAGAAAAAGTTAAACCCACCCACAAGGGCAAAGTTGCTCTCGAGAAGTTCTCTGTGGGAATTGAACCAGGCCTGTGCGAGTCTGCTGTTCTTGTTTTTTCCAATTATGTAATTCATTATATAGGTAAGGAGACCAGTGACCATCAAGATCTCCATGTAATAACTCTCCCAGCTGTTCTGCAGATGTGCTGGGACCTGTAGCCCACACAAATAAGGTCAGATGAGGACAAGTCACAGCGTACAAAGTGCAAGTAAAGCCAAATGCATTGATGTCTTATTACCTCTCTGTATATAAGAGTGTCTTTGAAAGAGGGGTTGGTCTTCTCGTAGCCCTCAAACTCCTCATTGTCATACTTGCTGTACATGTCTTGATCCTGTAACCAGAACCAGGATATATTAAATCATTCATCAACTTCGAATGGTTGAAAAATATTTCTGGCTTAAATATGCACAAGAACGAAAATAAGCATGGCTAAATATCATGCCAACTGTGCTGTAGAGGGTCATTTGACCCAGTTTATATTTGAACACAGTAACTGCAACTTAATGTCAATTTTTCAGCCTGAAACTTCTAAAGGCCTATTCACACCTAGACCAAAAAGCAAACCAACGTTTAAATGAGAACAATGGATTCCTATGGTGCTATTCACAATGGGTCTGAGTTTTTTTTTTTTTTTTTTTCCAGAGAGCGGTCTGATTATTATAGTTTATTTTTTAGAACTGCGATGCAAACTGACTGACCAATGGGATTAGAGCTTTTTGTTATTTTTCCAGAGGTTCTGCTGCTCAACAATCCAGCATGTTGGTGGAACTCGTAGTTCATACTAGGCTCTTGGTAAAATATTTAATAAAAAGACCCTTAACGTGCAATACTACAAGTGTAGACAAACAAATTGCCGATCCTCACTGCTATTTTTATTGCATGGATAAAATATACTTCATATTTTATGCTATACCTGTTTTACTTAATGTACATCATTTCACATGTATTTATATCACTGTAGCTTATGTTATATTATTCAAGCATTAAAAAAAATGAAACTGGGTTCTGTAGTTTGATTGAAATATACTTGTGGCAAAATTAATGCATAAATGTAAAGACAGATTCTATATTTCTCTAGTCTAAATGCATCAAAATCAAAACTGAACTGTTTTTGTCAAATTAGGTAAATAACTGCTTTAACTGAATTAAATATCACATTGACAGCTGAATGCTTAATCCATACACCAGAATAAAAGCACCAGCTACTGCACACGTGTTACATTTTTGGCGCTTTGTCGGTCTTTGCATTCATTGGCTGTTTGGTTCTCACATAGAGATTACAACCAATCGCATGCAAACCCAGAAATTTTGACTGTTTGTAGCACTGTTGTACGTGCCAGCTTGAGAGGGAAATGCGTTGGGTTTGTTTGGGAAAGAATTCTCTCATTTATTTGCAGCTCCTAATTTTGGATTTTGAAAATTCATAATTTGTTCCATTTCAGAGAGAGGATTTCAGCGGTTTGAACTTCATTAGCCTAGGCTGAATTCATTAGTTTTTAGCACTGTTGAAGGCAAGTGATCTTTTGGTTTGAACAGTGTGGAATTTTGTATGGTAGCGGATTACATTTTGTTACCATTTTTGTCCCTGTTAGGCTTAAGCAGCTTATCCCCTTTCGGGAAAAGTTGAGCTCAATGTTAATTGTTTTGTTATTTTTGTGTGGTGAACATGGGTGGAGCAGTTGTCTATGGAACACGTCTGTGGCACGTCTCTTTGCTGGTTGCTTTGGTTGTGCCAGCGGGATTTAGTGCATAAATACCCATCACAAGTAACTGCATGACGACTTGGGTTGAGGTAGTTAGTCTCATGTGTTTAGATAGGAGTGGGGACTAAATCACTCTAATCCCACCTGTTTTGGCCCTTAGGATCATGCATTTTGCACCGTTTATTGTGTTTAGTATTTGTAACATGCAAATTTATCTGAAGAGTTTATACTTTCTCCGTCGGAAACATTGATTGATCTATGTACAAGAACAATTATTAAAAATCTCTGAATACCATGATTGAAATAGGTGACAAAGGATTACAGTTGAAGAGATTCTCAAAGCGAATTTAGTTTATAAAGTTCTTCTGGGTGAACAACATAGTCAAGCAACAGTTACCTCTTCAATGCCACCTTTGTATAGTTAGGCTCGCTCTTTAACATTTGAGCAACAAAGTGTTATTACAGCTTGAGTTAGAGTGTGTAAAACAAAGTGAACATGGCAACCTTGAGCTTCAGAAAAACCATCTTGATTTTATTCGAGCAGGTAAACTTGTTAATGAGCGTTCCTCTACTGACCCTCACTGGGCTCTTCCAGTGTTTGACACTGTCAGAAATTTAGACTATTACCCCATCATGCAGGTAGTAGTTCCCCATAAAGTCCACCCTTTAGTCCTGCAGACTGCTCATTGTGACGTTACTGGTCAATGGGGTGGAAGGAAAATCAATGACTGCATTTTACACCATTTCTTTTGGCCAAAATTGGAAAAAAGATATTGCTGCTTACATTAGAACATGTCACACTTGCCAAATGGAGGGTAAGCCCAACCAGAAAATTTTATCTGATCCATTGTTTCATATTCCGGCTATTATTCAGCCATTTGAGCGCCAGATCATTAATTGTGTGGGTCCTCTGACTTGATCAAAATCTGGCAGCATTTATTTGCTTAGTTATGTGTGCGTAAACACAATACCCTGCAGCTTTTCTCCTCCGCACCATTACATAAAAATTTGTAGTGAAAGCTCTAACACAGTTTATATCTTTGGCATTACAAAAATTCTATGCACAGAGTGACCAAGTCTCTAATTTTACTTTTCTCAGGTGTTATAGCAATTGCACATTAAGCACAATAAAGACATTGCCTATCATGCTCAAAGCCAGGGTGCTTTGGAACATTTTCACCGACACTTAAGACACTTTGTGCTTACTGTATGGAGATGGATGGTGACTGGGAGGAGGGGTTACCGTGGTTGATGCTGGCTGCCCGAGAAGTCTGTCAGGAGAGTACTAAAAGAGTATCTTTTAGCCCAAAAGATTTGGCAGTTTTGCAAGACAATTGGATAGACCATACCCTCCAAAGCTTTGATTATGTGAAGGAC
Source organism: Moxostoma hubbsi (assembly GCA_032164185.1). Classification (NCBI taxonomy): domain Eukaryota; kingdom Metazoa; phylum Chordata; class Actinopteri; order Cypriniformes; family Catostomidae; genus Moxostoma; species Moxostoma hubbsi. The sequence continues at coordinate 28,699,502 of JAVLUX010000007.1, read as the reverse complement.
TTTAGCATAGGTTGTATAGGCAGGTAAGATGGCAAAACAAATATCGCTTTTGTCTCAGAGAAAAATTAAGTCTTTGATCATCGAGCTGAACATTGGCAATTTACTCCTGGTGATCAGGTCTTGGCTCTTTTTCCCATCGATGGTTCTCGTTTCAAGCTCAGTTCACTGGCCCTTTCAATATAGTTGAGAAGATCTCTGAACTGAACTACTTGATTGCTACTACTAATTGAAGAAAATCCACTCAGTTGTGCCATGTTAATTTGTTAAAGCCCTATTTTCATCATTCTAGTTTACTGAATGTGGAAACTACTGATGCTAAACCAATGCTGGTTGTTGAAACTGTCACCCACTCCCTTCTGAATTTGGATGTTGTGTTGGCGCCATTAAATGTATTTCATTGTGTGGATTTGAAGAGCCTGCTTAGTCCTTACAGTACTTTATTTTCTGATGTACCTTCTCATACCAATTGAGTGGAGCATGACATTGAATTTGGGAATGTTGAGCCCATCCGTCTGTGTTTCTATAATGTTTCCCCAGAGAAACAGAAGCATATACAGTTGAAGTCAGAAGTTTACAATCACCTTAGAAAAATAAATTTAAACTCAGTTTTAAACTCAATTCCTGACATTTAATTTTAGAAAACATTCCCTGTCTTAGGTCAGTTAGGATCACAACATTATTTTAAGAATGTGAAATGTCACAACAATAGTAGAGAGAATTATTTATTTCAGCTTTTATTTCTTTCATCACATTCCAAGTTGGTCAGAAGTTTACACTTTATTAGTATTTGGTAGCATTGCCTTTAAATTGTTTAACTTGGGTCAAACTTTTTGGGTTGCTTCCACAAGCTTCTCACAATATGTTGCTGTACTGTAGCACTGTTCAGCCGCATGGGAGGCGCATCTTACTGTCAACATGGCAAAGTGTGAGTTTGCCAAAGCAACAGTAACATACCTTGGTAAGGTTGTCGGGCAGGGCTGTGTGTGCCCAGTCCGTGCTAAGGTAGGACTCTATTGATCGTTTTCCTTCTCCATCAGCAAAAAAGGAGTTAATGCGTTTCCTAGGCCTAGTTGGTTCCTTTTGTAATTTTTGTAAAAATGTCTCTACTGTTGTAGCCCCTTTAACCGACTTGCTCAAGGCTAAGATGGAGTTCATTTGGACATCCATCTTTCAGCAAGATTTTAATGAGGTTAAATTATTTCTCACCTCTGCCCCAGTTCTTACAGCACCACGGTTTGCTTTCAAGCTGTGCGTGGATGCCGGTAATGTGGGTGCAGGGGCTGTATTATTGCAGGCTGACGAAGATGCTGATTGCGGGTGCAATGAAAGTGAAAGGTGACAGAGGCTGTTACTCTGACTCCTTTTGGGTTCCATGGAAGGAAGAAAGTCATACGAGCTTGCAACAAAATGATGGGGAGCAAATGATGACACAATTTGCATTTTTGGATGTAGTGAAATATTTACCTGTGCATCACCATCTTCAAACTCATCCTGGCCATCCTCATTCTCCACTGTGGCCTCGTCTTCATCGTCCTCTACCGGTGTGGACGAGGGGGCTGCTCGTGGGGGTGGCTCTTTTTCCACATCAACTGTTGGATCTTCATTTACATCTTCAAACTCAGCAAAGTCATTGTCATCAAATTCAGCAATGTCCTCACCATCAACAAAGTCATCATTGTAGCGCCCCCTTGTGTCAGGCAAACCCAGCAGCAGCAGAAGGGCTGGGAGAAGGAAGAGCAGGTGCCTCATGGCTGAGCCTTTGCAAATAAAAATGACTTGTGTTACAAGTAAACACTTGAATTGTATATATAAAAACACTTCATCCTCCAACCAGCAGCCAATGATGCCTAAAGTACAACATGTTTAAAGGGACAGTTAACCCAAAAAAATTTTAATTTTCTCATCCTTTACTCACCCTCATGCCATCCCAGATGAGTATACATTTCTTTCTTCTGCAGAACACAAAAAAAGATTTTCAGAAGAATCTCACACATCTGTTGGTCCGAACAATGCAAATGAAGGGGGTTTTAAACACTTTCAAGCTCCAAAAAGCACAAAGGCAGCCTAAAAGTAATCCATAAGACTCCAGTGGTTAAATACATATAACTTTAAAAGTGACATGATAGGTGTGAGTGACAAAAAGTTCAAAATTTAGGTCCTTTTTTTACTATAAATCTACACTTTCATGCTTTAATTTTTGGCGATTCACATTTTTTTGTGCATATCGCCACCTACTGGGCAGGGAGGAGAATTTATAATAAAAATTACTTAAAAATTGATATGTTTCTCAACCACACTTAAATCGCTTCAGAAGACATTGATTAAACCACTGAAGTAGTAAGGTTTATTTTTATGCTGCTTGGAGCTTCAAAATGTTGGAACCCATTCACTTGCATTGTTTGGACCTAAAGTGTCTTCTAAAAATCTTAATTTGTGTTCAGCAGAAGAAATTAATTCACACATCGGGTATGCCATGAGGGTGCGTAAATAATGAGATTCATTTTTGGGTGAACTAGGCCTATCCCTTTAAGGCCACAGTAACGTAGACAAACCAGACAATGTTTTCTGGTTCTCTCATTGATTACTACTCAAGAAAACTACTGTTTATACTGTAAATGAATTATGCAAACAAACACTTTTCCCTTACCTGTACATTTTCAAGTGTTTAAACACTTACTGAATAAGAATAAGCCATTGCAGGTTTCTTTTAACCTAATGTTTATTTACCACATAATACCATGCTGTCAACTAATTTTGACTCATCCCTCAGTGTCAATAAACAAACAGGAAAATGGTATGGTAAATGTCTCCAAATTATATATAAAACATTTAAAAGAGATCAGTTTCAATAGTGGAGCAGTGACAGGAGAAATAGACAAATATCCTAAGGATTATGGCAGTGGGAATGGGGAGGGGGAGATCAGTCAACTTTTTAAAAAGTCTTAACGTGAAAGCCTATGCCTTAGATGTCATTCACTGAAATGAGTGCGTCCTAATTGGCTGAATGTCTTCAATAATTACATGGCACTGTCTGGTTGGCCATACACTAAGCTGATTTACTCTTTTCCTACGGGCTGTTATCGACACAACTTAAGAAACTTATGGTATGCGATTATACTCTTAACTCAGTTCACATTATGATTCAATCTCAACTTAAAACAAGCTGGTTAAAAAAGATGGCTGATGATTCACTGCTTCTGTATAGTCAGCCATGTAAAATGCTCACAATGTGTCTAAATCTGATTAAATACCTCTTTAAAATAAAATTTTAACAAGAAATGTTCCCTTTTATCAAGAAACTGATATCAAAAACATAATTACACTGAATTATAAGCCTCACACCCTGACTTGCAACTTTTTAAGACCAAAGCATCAGCAGTTCGGCTTCTCAAAGAATATATGCACTTTAAGAGAAAGGCCTTCGTTATACTAAAATACACCGAGTTTCACTATCCATGCTCACCCGCAGAAAAAAAAAAAACATGTTTGGGTCAGTATAATATGGAAACGATAGGATAATAAGCATATAATCCACTGTGTGTGAATGCTGACAGGACAGAGTGAAGTAGAGCAGATGGCTCTTCCAAGACAACCAGTTACATGCACCTTGTAATGTCAGTTAACAGCTATAACCGGCTGTCAAGCCATATTCCACCTGTCACAGGGCTGGTAATGGAATAAGTACTCCAAATAGCAAACAGCAGAGTCAGAGATATGAGGAGTGTTATTAAATTTTAACAGACTTAAACATCTACACTTGGCACAAGTTGCGCTAACGCTTGGCAGCGCTTTACTACACTATACCTAAGCTTTCTATCATCTCTTAACAACTTGCAAACTGACCTGACTAAACTTCACCACGTGTGTCGTATCAGGCAAATCGAACAAATCTTAAAATCGACAAAGAAGATATAAAGCCAACATATCCACCCCATCCCCCACGCCTCACTCATACTAACGATAGCTTATTAGCTTGCTAGCCAGCAATCGTTTCACGATTCCCTTTAAAACCCAAATGCGACATTTTTGCTGCACTACACCGCCGAGGATAATTTTACTTCACATGTTGAATGAGAAATAACAACGGCAGCGTCATAAATCACGCACACGTACCTTTAATTATGTGTGATTTCTTCAGTGGCAACACGTCTGTAGCTCTCAGAGAGAGGCGAGGGTCATCTGACTGACTCTACCCACGGTGCTTTGCGAATACGAACTCTAATAACAAGGATAAGAAAATATCGAGGAGTTTATGGTGCTTCGATGAATGATTAACCCTTAATTAACTGTATGCATCTGTTGCTTAAATATGTAGTAAGGGATTTTCTGGTAAAACTTTACGAAAAGTCTGTATTCGTTAACATTATTTAACGCAATAGTTAAAATGAACTAACAATGAACAACACTTTTACAGCAAGCATTAAAGGAATAGTTCACCCAACAATTAAAATATTCTCTCACCATTTACACACCCTCATCCCATCCCAGATGTGCTTTTCTTTCTTCTGCTGAAGACAAACAAAGTGTCGAAAAAATATTAGAAATGTATTTAAGCTCTTTAGGTCGTCACGATGCAAGTGAATGGTGACCAGCACAAAAGACTCCAGTGGTAAAATCAATTTCTTCAGAGGCTATATGATAGGTGTGGGTGAGAAACATTAATATTTAAGTAATTTTTTACAATAAATGTTCCTCTATGCCCAGTAGGTGGCGGCGATATGCATGAATAATGTGTATTGCCAAATACAAAAGAAGAATGTGAAAGTGGAGATTTACATTAAAAAAATACTTAAATATCGATCTGTTTCTCACCCACACCTATCATATCACTTCTGAAGATATAGATTTAACCACTGGTTTCGATTACTTTTATGCCTTTATGTGCATAAACACATAAAATTTGGCCTTATTTTTGGGCCTTCAAATTTCTGGTCGTCATTCACTTGCATTGTATGGACGTGCAGAGCTCAAATATTCTTCTTAATTAATTGTTTGTGTTCAGCAGAATTAAGAAAGTCATACACATTTGGGATGGCATGAGGGTGAGTAAATGATGAGAGATTTTACATTTTGGGGATAACCATTCTTTTAATAAATACATATGTTAATATTGATTAATGTTCATTTCTCATACATTTTTACATTAGAAATGTTATACGTTAACATTAGTCCATGGAATATGAACTAACAGGAACAAAAAATGCATTTTTATTTTGGGAAATGAACATTAGTCAAGATTAAGAAATACTGTATAAAAAAAATGTCATTGTTAGTACAAGATACCTAATTTATTTATGAAAGTCAAGGAATGGAACCTTATTGTAAAGTGTTACAGATTTTTTCATATATATATATATATATATATATATATATATATATATATATATATATATATATATATATATATATATATATAACTCTTTATTTATTGTTTTTCTCTAATAATTTAATTAATTACATTTATAAAGTATTTATTTTATGTATGCATTTATAATAAAGCTAATGTTTAATTTACATTATTTATTATTTAATTTATAATTAAAGACATTTATAAATTAAAGCTAAAATATTGAATTAGCCTGGTTTTTCTTCAATAGTTTATTTTCCATTTTCACACGGTTTATTCTGGAATCCATTCTGTATTCTAGGTCTAAGATCTTGTGTTGTGGCAAAGTTTTTTAACAAGTCAGCCTTCTCTGTGGCCATCTTTGGAACGCTTTTAGGCAGGCTGAAAAGCAATTTTTTTATGTAAACAAGCGGCATACAAATGCATCTATCTATTTGAATGGCAAAAGACCCAAGATTACGATCAAAGAACACATTTAAAATCAGCAGTAAACTCTGACACATTTGGTATCATAAATGGTGCTTCTTTACCTCAGATTACAACAACAACAAAAACCTCCGATTTGGCAGTCGTGACGTCATGTGAAAAGAACCAATATGTCAGCAGCATCAACAGTTAAAGGTAGTGAACATATTTATGTTTAATATGTTATTTTATTATGCCATTCATGCCTGGAGCATTTATTTTTGTTCTTAAACATTTATCAAATGTATATAGAGATGAATTAATGAAATTATAAACATTTTACTGTTATCAACATCCAGGGTTGAGAGGGTTACTTTTGAAATGTATTACACTACAGATTATAGAATACATGCTGTATATTAAAAATGTAATTTGTAACATATTCAGTTAGATTACTCAAGGTCAGTAACGTATTCAAAATACTTTGGATTACTTCTTCAGCACTGGTAGGTTTTTTTCACTTGTTTTGACTATAAAAACTCAGTCAGTACAGTAAGACAAAATACACATGTTAAAAATACATTCTCTGAAAAACCTAAATATCTTTTGCAGTGTTGTTTCTAAAACAAGATAAATCTAATTGATCTTGTTTTATGGATTTTTAGATATTTTTACAGGAAAACAATACAAATATACAAAGCATTTTATCTTAGCGTACAGTTGACAATTTACACAAGGTTTATTTCTATTTCTTCTGCTCTAAACTTACTTTGAAATTCTTTCTCTGCTTGTATGAATGTAACACATCATATGAAAGTGTTTCACCGCTGTTCAAATGCACTTTGGATCACATCATTTATATGTATAAATGTTTTCCATCTGAAAGGACAAAATATTAAATGAAACAAATGACAATAAAATGCTAAGTAATCTCTTCAGTAATCAAAATACTTTTTGAATGTAACTGTATTCTAATTACAGTGGTTATAAAAAGTCTACACACCCCTGTTAAAATGCCAGGTGTTTGTGATGTAAAAGAATGAGGCATAAATCGTTGTCAGAACTTTTTCCACTTTTAATGTGAACAATTCAATTGAAAAACAAACTGAAATCTTCGTGGGGGGAAAATTAAAATTAAAAAACTTACAATAACCTGGTTGCATAAGTGTGCACACCCTCTTATAACTGGGGATGTGGCCGTGTTCAGAATTAACCAATCACATTCAAACTCATGTTAAATTGAAGTCATTACACACCTGCCATCATTTAAAGTGACTCTGATTAATCACAAATAAAGTTCAGCTGTTCTAGTAGGATTTTCCTGAGTTGCTAGACTTGTTGGTTGAGGGTGTTGGAAGGAAAAAATGGAAGCGACATCAGCAGGACGTGAGCGAGGAAATAGAAATCGACTGAAAGCGGGAAATTCAAAAATTGTTGGAAATACTATATTAGGAGCGGTTGAGCACGACTGCTTCGTGAATGAATCAGACATAGGTAGGTGAGCAGAAATGGATTGTAGTGAAGGGAAAGATGAAGAAATTGAGGGAATATTGAAGGGAGAGTTATCAAAAAAAGAAAGATAGTCAAGTAAAAGGAAATAAAAGAATAAGAAATGAAAATGGTGAGGGATCGGAAAGTGAGGAAGAAGGACATGAGCAAAATAAGAAGGAAATACATGAGAATTTTATAGTTATAATAAGATTCAATGAAAAAGATCAATAAAACATGAAAATCATCAACCCGTTTGTATTAACAAAACATCTGGCAAGTAAGATAGGGGAGATAATACATGCAAAGGTCCTAAATGATGGAAATTTGTTGGTCAAGTGTGCAAATGAAGTTCAATTTGAGAAAGCATTCAAAGTAAAAGAGATTGGAAAAATGAAAGTAATAAACACAAGGAGGGTGGGAGCACGAAATGAGGGAGGATGTAAAGGAGTGATCACAGGGGTACCAATGAATGTAGGAATGGAAGAACTTAAGAGACATCTTAAAGGGGGGGAGATAGTGAGTGCACAAAGATTAAAGACAACAAGAGAAGGAGTGAAAAAGGAGAGTGAAACAGTATTGATTGAATTTGAGGGGGAGAATATGCCAAAAAAGGTATACCTTGGTTATATGAGCTACCCAGTGAGAATATATGTGCCAAAACCATTGAGGTGTTTTAACTGTCAGAGGTTTGGACATATAGCCAATAACTGTAAAGAGAAGAAGAGATGTGCTAGATGTGGGGGCGAGCATGAATATGGAAAGTGCGGAACTGGAGTGCAACCAAAATGTTGTAATTGTGGAGGGAACCATAATGTGGCATATGGAGGATGTGAGGTGATGAGACAGGAAAATAAAATCCAGAAAATAAGAGTGGAAAGAAGGATTACTTATGCAGAAGCAGTAAGAGTGTCAAGATTACACGATAATATTAATATAGAGCAAACGGAATTGGTGGTTGAGGAACAACAACAAAGAACAAATGACAAGATTTATGTGGACAAAAAGGACTTGGTGACGTTTATTGCAGGAGTGATAAACAGTACAGCTGAAGTTAAGTCAAAAAATTATAAAATACAGTTGGTTGTCAAAGCAGCAGTAAATCATTTAGGACTAGTGGGACTGACATGGGAAGAAGTGAGGGAGAACCTCACTAATCAGTCAAGCCAGGAAGCACCATGTATTGGTTAATATTAATGGTTATTATTTTACAATGGAATGCTAGAAGCTTACTGGCCAATGGCCAGGAATTCAAACATTTCATCAAAGATAGGGAAATAAATCCAGATGTAGTGTGTATCCAGGAAACGTGGTTAAAGCCAAATTTAGAGTTTGTGATTCAGGGATATATAGGGATAAGGAATGACAGAGATAATGGGGGACGGGGAGGAGGAGGATGTGCTACATTTATTAAGCAAGATATTCCTTATAGGGTACTAGAAAAGGGAGAGGATCTAGAATACATTGTGGTAGTATTGTGGGATAGAGGGGAGGAAATGGTTATAATAAACTACTATAATCCTTGCAAAAGGTTGGAAGTAGATAAGTTATTAAGGATACAAGGAAATAATAGACAAAAAATAATATGGTGTGCAGATTTTAATGCTCACAGTAAAATATGGGGGGTTCACATACAGATGTAAATGGAAGGGTAATAGAAGATTTGATGGATGATAAGGAATTAGTATGTATGAATGACGGAAGAGGAACAAGAATAAACATAACAAAAGGAATTGAATCGGCATTAGATATTACATTAGTATCTAATCCCCTGGATGGAATAAGTAACTGGCATGTTTGGAATGATACAACAGTGGGTAGCGATCACTACCCAGTATCATGCTCAGTGGGAGAGCAAGTGGAAATAAGACCAGATGAAGGATTGCTAAAATGGAGTCTTAGAAGAGCAGATTGGGTAAAATTCCAAAAATTAAGTGAGGAATCATTATCAAGGACAGACATCTCTGTAAATATAGATGAAACAAATAAGCAAATAACTTCAGCAATTATTATGGCAGCAGGTGGATCAATTCCCAAGAGTAAACAGAGGAGGAATAAAAAATTGGTACCATGGTGGACAGAAGAGTGTCGTCAGGCTGTTAAAAACAGGAATAGAGCATTTAAGCTAGTTAAAAACACCCATAACATGCAAAATTTGATTCAGTATAAGAAGGCACAGGCTAATGTGAGAAGAACAATACGTCAAGCTAAAAGGGCAAGTTGGAAGAAATTTTGCAATGAAATAGGAAGATCAACACCTGTGGGAGAGGTTTGGGGAATGATAAAAAGGATGGGAGGAGTAAGGAGGGATTGGGAAATTCCAATTATGACTACTGAGGAAGGAACAGCAATCTCCAATAAGGATAAGGCAGAGATATTGGCAAAAACATTTGTAAAAATTCACAGTTCAGATAACCTGTCAGAGTTATGCAAAATGAGAAAGGAAAGAACAATGAATCAGCATCAGTTAAACTGGAGGGAAAAAATTGATGATAAAATTGATGAACCTTTTAATATGGCAGAGTTGATGAGAGCAATGAATAGAGCTAAACCAACGTCTCCAGGGAAAGATCAGATATGCTACGTGATGCTAAAACATCTAGGGAAAGGAGCGCTCTTAAAGTTGCTGCAATTTTATAACAGAGTGTGGGAGGAGGGAAGATTACCGGATGCATGGAAGGAGGCAGAAGTTGTTCCAATAAGGAAACCTGGCAAGGATCCCTCTAAACCAACAAGTTATAGGCCAATAGCATTAATATCAAATGTATGCAAAATTATGGAAAGGATGGTAACAGAAAGGTTATCGTATATACTAGAAAAGAGTGGAAAGCTAGCAAATTTTCAAAGTGGTTTTAGGAAAGGAAGGAGTACTATGGATTCAGTGATAAGACTAGAAAATGAAATAAGAAAGGCTCAAGCAAATAAAGAATCAGTCATTACAGTGTTTTTTGATATAGAAAAAGCTTATGATATGATGTGGAAGGAAGGATTGTTAATAAAGTTGCACATGTTGGGTGTAGGTGGAAGAATCTTTAACTGGATAAAGAATTTTTTGTCTGGAAGAAAAATTGAGGTTCGAATAGGGTCAGACTTATCAAGTCAGTACGTTGTGGATAATGGAACGCCTCAAGGTAGTGTGATAAGCCCGCTACTTTTTATCATCATGATCGATGATGTCTTCACAAAGGTACCAATGGATATAGGGAGATCTCTGTTTGCGGATGATGGGGCTTTGTGGAAAAGGGGAAGGAATATGGAGTATGCAATCAGGAAAGTACAAGGAGCAATTGATGAGGTGGTGGAGTGGGGATATGATTGGGGGTTTAAGTTCTCAATAGAAAAAACACAAACAGTCTTTTTCACCAGAAAACAAATTCAGGAAGGGATGAAGTTAAATATGTATGGGAAAGAATTGGAAAGGGTTGGAACATTCAAATTTTTGGGAGTTATTTTCGATTCACGGTTAACATGGGCAGATCATATAATGAAAGTAGAAGGAAAATGCAAAAAAGTAATCAATGTGATGAGATGTTTGACAGGTAGGGAATGGGGAGCAAGTTGCTCAGCACTAAAAACAATATATGTGGCGTTGATAAGATCTGTGTTGGATTACGGCAGTGTAGCTTATGGATCAGCAGCTAAATCTTTATTAAAGAAATTAGATATGATTCAGGCACAGGCATTAAGAGTGTGTAGTGGTGCTTTTAAAACTTCACCAGTACCTGCACTACAGGTAGAAATGGGAGAAATGCCGTTAGCATTAAGGAGGAGGCAGCTGATGACAAACTATTGGGCTAATCTGAAGGGACATAATGATTTCCACCCCACAAAAGTAGTATTGCAGGAGACATGGGAGAGCACAAGATATGACGGAGATCATTTTAGTCGAATAGGCAATGAGGTAGCAATAGAATTTGGAGTGTTTGATATGAAAATGAGCCCTACAGTTGTATATCCGATGGTGGCTCCATGGGTACTTGTTTGGCCAGATATTGACTGGTATTTGTTAGAGTTAAAAAGGAAAGAAAAAGATCAAATAGATTTAGTAAGAGCATTCAAGTACCACGTAAATAAAAATTAGAAAGAATTCGTACATGTATATACAGATGGTTCTAAGAAACCTGAGACAGGAGTGACAGGATTTGGGGTGGCAATACCTGCTAAAGGAATAGGAATTAATAGAAGAACTTCAGATTTTTTAGGAGTATACACAGTGGAAATGGTGGCAGTGTTAGTTGCATTAAGGTGTGTGGAAAAAACAAGTCAAGAAAAGGTGCTGATATGCTCCGATTCATCCTCAGTCCTTGTGAGTTTAAGGACTTTTCACTCAAAAAGCCGTCAAGATGTATTGTATGAAGTCCTTCAGTCAGTTACAAGGATAAAAAATCAAGGAGGACAGGTACAATTTATGTGGGTCCCAGCACATGTAGGGGTGAAAGGGAATGAGCAGGTGGATGAATTGGCAAAGAGGGCTTTAAAGAAGGGAAACATAGAAATGCAAATTAAAATAAGTAAAGCAGAGGTCAAAAGTATCATATGGGAAAAAACTAATCAAATGTGGCAAGAAAGGTGGGACAGGGAGGAGAAAGGAAGGCATTTGTATCAGTTTCAAAAGAGTGTAAAAATAACTAGGTTAGGTGGTGGGTACAGGAGAGAGGAAACAGTAATGACAAGGTTAAGGCTGGGGCACTGTGCTTTAAACAAATCACTGAAAATGATAGGAAAACATGAGACAGGCTTGTGTGAGTGGTGTCAGGAAGAGGAGTCAGTGGAGCACATCATTATAAGATGTGGGAGATATGAGGTACAGAGAGTGATAATGAGGAATAGTTTGAGGGAATTAGGAGTGCAGGAATTAACATTAAAAGGATTGTTGAACATAGGTGACAGAGTACAGGTTAAAATATTGTTAACTTTCTTAAGGGATACTGGTTTGTTTAATAGAGTATGAGGTTAAAAAGGGTTATGGGAAAGTATGTTGGGAAATGAATGAGTGTGAGTGTGTGTAATGAGATTGTGTGTATATGTGTGTGTGTATGTGTATATATGTGTGTATAATATATATATATATATATATATATATATATATATATATATATATATATATATATATATATATATATATATATATATAATGATAATAATAATTATTATTATTATTATTTTTTTTTTTTCTCTCTCTTTTTTTTTTTTGAAACTAGATTGTAAGCCTATTGTCTGATTCACACTCCGGAGCAGATGGTGGCGGTAATGCACCAAAAGCTGGTTGCCAACTGCCGTTAAAAACAAAAAAGAAGAAGAAGAAGGATTTTTCTGACATTTTCTTAGTTGCATCTCAGAGCAAAAGCCATGGTCTGCAGAGAGCTTCCAAAGCATCAGAGGGACCTCATTGTTGAAAGATATCAGTCAGGAGAAGGGTACAAAATAATTTCCAAAGCATTAGATATACCATGGAACACAGTAAAGACAGTCATCATCAAGTGGAGAAAATATGGCACAACAGAGACATTACCAAGAACTGGACATCCCTCCAAAATTGATGACATGACGAGAAGAAAACTGGTCAGGGAGGCTTCCAAGGGGCCTACAGCAACATTAAACGAACTGCAGGAATTTCTGGCAAGTACTGGCTGTGCGCTACATGTGACAACAATCTCCCGTATTCTTCATATGAATGGGCTATGCTGTAGAGTGGCAAGACGGAAGCTTTTTCTTACAAAGAAAAACATGCAAGCCCGGCTGAAGTTTGCAAAAACAAACATCAAGTCTCCCAAAAGCAAGTGGGAAAATGTGTTATGGTCTGATGAAACCAAGGTTGAACTTTTTGGCCATAATTCCAAAAGGTATGTTTGGCGCAAAAACAACACTGCACATCACCCAAAGAACACCATACCCACAGTGAAGCATGGTGGTGGCAGCATCATGCTTTGGGGCTGTTTTACTTCAGCTGGAACCGGGCCTTAGTCAGGGTGGAGGGAATTATGAACAGATCCAAATACCAGGCAATTTTGGCACAAAACCTTCAGGCGTCTGTTAGAAAGCTGAAGATGAAGAGGAAGTTCACCTTTCAGCATGACAACGACCCAATGCACACATCCAAATCCACAAAAGCTTGGCTTCACCAGAAGAAGATTAACATTTTGGAATGGCCCAGCCAGAGACTAGACCTGAATCCAACTGAACATCTGTGGGGTGATCTGAAGAGGGCTGTGCACAGGAGATGTCCTCGCAATCTGACAGATTTGGAGCGCTTTTGCAAAGAAGAGTGGGCAAATATTGCCACATCAAGATGTGCCATGCTAATAGACTCCTAACCAAAAAGACTGAGTGCTGTAATAAAATCAAAAGGTGCTCCAACAAAGTATTAGTTTAAGGGTGTGCACACTTAAGCAACCAATTTATTGCGGGGGGGTTTCCCCCCCTTAAAGATTTTAGTTTTTTTTTTTTCAATTGAATTGTTCACGTTATAGGTCACATTAAAGATGGTAAAAGTTCTGACATGATTTAACTTTTGTCTCGTTCTTTTACATCACAAGAACCTGGATTTTAACAGGGGTGTGTAGACTTTTTATATCCACTAGTCTGTACCAATTATTTAAATTGTAACTGTAGTGGAATACTGTTACTTATATTTTGTATTTTAAATGCGTAATCCCGTTACAAGTATTCAGTTACTCCCCAACCCTCTCAACAAAGAAGCAGTTTCGGTGTTAGTGTTGCTATAGAAACGAATAATTGACGAGGTCAACACTAACACCGAAACATTCGTTGACCGTTGGGCGTTCGAAGTGGCCGTCTCTGGTTGTGGTTAATGTTTTTCCAATCTTTTCTCTCTTGACCCACAGTTGACTTTTTTTTTTTTTTTTTTTTTTTAGTTGTTGCGTGTGTGTGTGTGTGTGTGTGTGTGTGTGTGTGTGTGTTTAAATATACATTGTAAAATACATACATAAATAAAACATTACAGCAAATATACAAATAACCTACGACCCCCATTTTCTTTCCAGGACTTTTATTTTGAAATTCACACATTCTTAGATCAAATACGCATTCGAATGGTCGGGCCTTTTTAAGGCTTTCTAAAGTTAGAATTAAACCCGTTGGGGCAAAGCAAAACATGGGCGTGTAGTTACATAGAACGTTAAACATTTTCGAGTGATCTGTGAATCCATCCTCACGTTGATTTAGGCTCATAGCAGAGCGCAGCTCGTCGGATTCGCGGCCGTTGCGGAGGGATTGTTATGACATTCTCTTTGTCTCACGCTGCACAAACCTGAGAGCATATTTCGTTCCGAAAGAGGCTCTCTCAGCGTTCCGTGCACAGCTAGTTATTTTTAACGACCTAATCCTTTTTCGTTCCCACCGACCTGAGCAAGGCATTGAAACATGTCGTTGCACGGCAAACGAAAAGAGATTTACAAGTACGAGGCGCCATGGACCGTTTATGCTATGAACTGGAGCGTCCGACCCGATAAACGCTTTCGGCTTGCGCTCGGCAGCTTCGTCGAAGAATATAACAACAAGGTAAACATGATTAGTATTATTTTTTTTTTTACATTAAGAGATCCCAGATAGTTCGTGTGTACTAAGTTGTTTGTCCTTTTTATTACTCAGACATGTTAGTTGAACGGATGAACGTGATCGAAGCAATCACATTGTTTGACAAAAGTCATTCAGATATGCTCATATTGCTCAAAATAAATGTACCAATAATGAATTTAGTGAGAGTGGTTGTGCTGACAGATAGCTAAGGGTGAGCGTACATTCACAGTTATGTATGTGTATGTAAAAGCATGAATGTATTGACATAAATTAAGCTGTTTTGTAAATTTTTAAAGTTTTCCATTTTAAAATGACCAATAAATTATTTTTAATTCATTTATAAATTTGTTGTTTCCTGTAATCTTTGTGGGGTCCTAGTGTGACAGCTGTCAGAATGTCAAGTGGCATCAATCCAGGATTCTTGGTGGATTCTGTCTGTGTGGAATGGACAATATTAAAATTACTGTTTGTTTTGTGATGTCCAGGTCCAGCTGGTTGGTCTTGAGGAGGAGAGCTCTGAGTTCGTATGCAGGAACACCTTCGATCACCCGTACCCCACCACCAAGATCATGTGGATCCCTGACACCAAGGGTGTCTATCCAGACCTGCTGGCCACCAGTGGAGATTACCTACGCATATGGAGGGTATGGCGAGGAGAGAACCATAAATTCACAGTTTTTGTGACACTTCAGATTGTATTAATGTTTGACTTATCTTAAGACACTGACTTACTCTATGATTTAAAGTCAAAATGAAATGGGGGTCACAGCCTATTGTTTTTTTTGTTTGCTTTTTTAGTGCTTTGATTTTCCAAGTAAAACAGGATTTTCTGTGAGGCAAAAATGTAGAACAGAACTTGGTTGAAACCATCCAGAATTCATTAGATCATGAAAGTGATCTTTATATGACAGGTGGTTAAATGGGAGGGGTTGAAAAGATAAGATGACTTGTTGATGTTAACTAAAAAGGAAAATTGTGCAATTTATGACATTTTAATGAAAGTTTCTGAAGACAAACATGTACATTGTCTTTGGAATAGAGCCATCACAATTATGAAATATGGCTAACGATTAATTGTCAAACAAACAATTGCAATTGTTTTTTTGGTCAACTTTGCATTTATACTGATGTTTTTGGAACTCGTATATCATATTTTTTTTCTAAAAAATAAAACATACATTTAGTAAATATTTCTATTAGGTATACTATGCAATAGTAAAATATTTCTGTCCTAATTTCTTCTCTTTCGCATGTTATTTTAATGCTCTTTGATTAAACCCACAAGCTCTAATTTCTCATGAAGTAAAACCTTTGAGATTTCGATTCTTAATTTTAGCACTCCACAGAAATAGAGTAAGCTTGTGTCTCATCCTCTATGTCACTGCATGTCATTAACACTGCATATTTGAACCCTCTATGTAATACCAGGAACATTACGCAATCGTTTAAAGTGAAGGCAGAGCGCTTTGCATTCAATATCAAAGTTTATATTTGTATGTTTATATTTTCGCTGGATTTTGACATGAGCCTCTGCTGACAGCCCATGCACCAGAGCGCTTGAGAATCGCTTCACTCACTCTCGACATCTGCGGTGCGGTTCAGTGACACTCAAGAGTTGAACTGAATCACACAATTTATATTTTCACTTAAAATTACTTTATTTGACCATTAAAATGTGATTTGGAATTTTATTGTAACCGTGGTTAGATAAGATAACCACGAGCAGACGTTAATTTAATAATTGTGACAGGCCTTCTTTGGAATTATGTGCATGCATTCACAAGAAGATCGTTTAAGGAGTATAAAGAAAGTAAATGTGATCATGATGGATTTTATGTTGAATTCAATATAATTAGGAACCAAGGCAACCCAATAAACATGTATGGTTGGATGAAATGTATTTATCTTGTCAGGTGAATGACACCGAGACCCGTCTAGAATGCCTCCTGAATAATAACAAGAACTCAGATTTCTGCGCACCTCTAACCTCTTTTGACTGGAATGAAGTGGACCCCAACCTTCTGGGTAAAAGACTACATAGTCTGCCTGTGCATGTTTGTGTGTAAGAAAAATGCTTGATGCATTTTTAAACATTTGTATTTTTGTCCCTAAATAGGTAGATATTTGTTTGTACAATTAAATGCATTTAAACATCTGCATGACCACCAGACTTAGAATGTTATGCGTTTTCTGATTTTATAGGCACCTCGAGTATTGACACCACCTGCACAATCTGGGGTTTAGAGACAGGACAGGTTCTGGGAAGAGTCAATCTGGTGTCAGGCCACGTCAAAACGCAGCTAATTGCTCATGACAAAGAGGTGAGAATTTTTTTTGGAGGAGGATGCCTTCCCTGTAACGCACAGCATTGTCATGTCTGGTCATAGGTGACGTTGTTGCTGGTGATGTCTGGTAAGGACCTGCCTTACAACAGGCCTACAAGCCCTCAGTCCAGCCTCTCTTAACCTATTGCGGATAGTCTGAGCATTGATGGAGGGATTGTGCATTCCTGGTGTCACTCGGGCAGATGTTGTTGCCATCCTGTACCTGTCTCGCAGGTGTGATATTTGGATGTACTGATCCTGTGCAGATGTTTCTACACGATGTCTGCCACTGCAAGGATGATCAGCTGTCCTTCCTGTCTCCCTGTAGCTCTGTCTTTGGCGTCTCACAGTAGAGACATTGCAATTTATTGCCCTGGCCACATCTGCAGTCCCCATGCCTCCATGCAGCATGCCTAAGGCACGTTTACGCAGATGAGCAGGGCATCTTTCTTTTGGTGTTTTTCAGTCAGTAGAAAGGTCTCTTTAGTGTCCTAAGTTTTTATAACTTACCTTTATTGCCTACCGGCTGTAAGCTGTTAGTGTCTTAATGACCGTTCCATAGGTGCAAGTTCATTAATTGTTTATGGTTCATTGAACAATCATGGAAAACATTGTTTAAATCCTTTACATCTGTGAAGTTATTTGGATTTTTACAAAATTATCTTTAAAATACAGTGTCCTGATAAGGGGACATTTCTTTTTTTGCTGAATGTGTATATACAGTGCATCCGGAAAGTATTCACAGCACTTCACTTTTGTTGCACATTTGTTGTTACAGCCTTATTCCAAAATGGATTAAAATCATTATTTTCCTCAAAATTCTACAAACAATACCCCATAATGACAACGTGCAGTTTGTTTGAAATCATTGCAAATTTATTACAAATAAAAAACAAACAAAAATCACACGTACATAAGTATTCACAGCCTTTGCCATGACACCCAAATTGAGCTCAGGTGCATCCTGTTTCCACTGATCATCCTTTTGAGATGTTTCTACAACTTGATTGGAGAACTTCATTTATTGTGTTAAGATGGCTTTAGTCCCCATAGGGTTTAGTATTCATTGCAATTAATCTGCTGGTAGACTGTGACCATCTGCTTTGTTACACCAATCATGAAAATGCATTCATGATTTGCAATCGAGCATCAATTCTTTGAACTCTGAGGACAAAGCAGAGTTATAGTTGAGACTGCGTGCTTAAGTGGTAATTCAAATGTGCCGCCCATAGGCTGAAAATACTTGATTTCTATCACAAGTCCAATCTAGGCTTGTTTTGTACATCAAAAAATAGCACTAAGAGGTACTTTCTCCATTTATCACTGACTGGAAAGCGTCAAAATCAAAGAGGAGTGATTTGTACATTATATTCACCCATTGCTATATTGAAAGCACTACAACTGCACATTATGATGTTTTTCCCTTATGAATATTTTGCTTTTTGAAAATTGGGGTTATGTAGGGTATGGTATGTATTTATGTACAGTTGAAGTCAGAAGTTTACATACTCTTCGGTTGAAGTCATTACAACTTTTTTTTTTTAACAACTCCACAGATTTAATATTAGCAAAACTATTGTTTTGACAATTAATTTTTCCAAAAATTGTTTACAGACCTATTGTTTCACTTTTAATAAGCTATCATAATTCCAGTGGGTCAGAAGTTTACATACACTTAAGTTAACTGTGCCTTTAAGCAGCTTGGAAAATTCAAGAAAATTATGTAAATCCTTTAGACAATTAGCTAATTAGCTTCTGATAGGAGGTGTACCTGTGGATCATCCCACTCAGGAAGGAGACTCATTCTGTCTCCTAGAGATGAACGTAGTTTGGTGCAAAAAGTGCAAATCAATCCCAGAACAACAGCAAAGGACCTTGAGAAGAAGCTGGAGGGAACGGGTTGACAAGTATCTATATCCACAGTAACGAGTCCTATATCAACATAAGCTGAAAGGCTGCTCAGCAAGGAAGAAATCACTGCTCCAAATCTTCCATAAAAAAAGCCAGACTACAGTTTGCAAGTGCACATGGGAACAAAGATCTTACTTTTGGAGAAATATACTCTGGTCTGATGAAACAAAAATGTAACATTTTGGCCATAATGACCATCATTATTATGGCCAACAGCAATGTTTTGCTTGCAAGCCAAAGAACACCATCCCAACCATGAAACATTGGGGTGGCAACATCATGTTGTGGGGGTGCTTTGCTACAGAAGGGACTGTTGCTCTTCACAAAATAGATGGCATCATGAGGAAGGAAAATTATTTGGATATACTGAAGCAACATCTCAAGACATCAGCCAGGAAGTTAAACCTTGGTCACAAATGAGTCTTCCATATCGACAATGACCCCAAGCATACCTCAAGTTGTGGCAAAATGGCTTAAGGTCAACAAAGTCAAGGTATTAGAGTGGCCATCACAAAGCCCTGACCTCAATCTGATTGAAAATTTGTGGGCAGAACTAGAAAAAGCATGTGCAAGCAAGGAGGCCTGCAAATCTGACTCAGTTACACCAATTATGTCTGGAGGAATGGGCCAAAATTCCAGCAACTTATTGTGAGAAGCTTGTGGAAGGCTACCCAAAATGTTTGACCCAAGTTAAACAATTTAAAGGCAGTGCTGCCAAATAATAACAAAGTGTATGTAAACTTCTGACCCACTTGGAATGTGATGAAAGATATAAAAGCTGAAATAAATAATTCTCGCCACTATTATTCTGACATTTCACATTCTTCATATAAATTAGTGATCCTAACGGACCTAAGACAAAGAATGTTTTCTACAATTAAATGTCAGGAATTGTATTTGGTTAAGGTGTATGTAAACCTCTGACTTCAACTATATATGATTATGTATGTATATGTATATATCTTGAGCATTTCTATTGGCTTTCAGGTGTATGACATCGCATTCAGCCGTGCGGGTGGTGGACGGGATATGTTTGCGTCTGTGGGGGCAGACGGTTCTGTGCGCATGTTTGATCTACGGCACCTGGAGCACAGCACCATCATCTACGAGGACCCTCAACATCACCCGCTGCTGCGCCTTTGCTGGAACAAACAAGACCCCAACTACTTGGCCACCATGGCCATGGATGGCATGGAGGTCTTTTAATCACTTTCACTCTGTTAGCTTTGTCTAATTGTAGTCTATATTTCCTCTCTCCTCCTGTCCCTAACATTCTTTCCCATCTTTTGTCAGGTGGTGATTCTGGATGTGCGTGTGCCGTGCACACCAGTGGCTCGGCTCAATAATCATCGTGCCTGTGTAAATGGCATCGCATGGGCGCCCCACTCCTCCTGCCACATATGTACAGCAGGTTAGAAACCAGCCCAGCCACATGCACTCACACATCGTAATGCTATGCTCAACTGCTGCTCGTCCAAACAGTTTCTTTCAAGGCAAACTGCATTAAGGCAGGGCCATATATTGAAATTTAACTTTACATACACTACCGGTCAAAAGTTTTGTAACACTTATTCTTTATTAAAAAAAAAATGTTCTTTACATTTTAGATTAATAGTAAAGTCATCATAACTCCATAAATGTAAATATGGGAATTATGTTGTGACTAAACAAATTACAAAATAAATCAAAACAGTTATATTTTAGCATCTTCAAAGTAGTCGCCCTTTTTTTTTTTTTTTTTTTGCAGACATGTGCTCTTTATATTTTCTCAATCAGCTTCTTGAGGTATCACCCTTGGATGCTTTTTAAACAGTATTGAAGGAGTTCTCATCAATGTTGGGCACTTATTGGCTTCTTGTCTTTATTATTTTGTCGAAGTCATCAATTTCAAAAGCGAAAAAAAAAAAAAAATGTTTCCTTATTAAATTTTAGTTTTATAATGAAATAAATCAATATGGTGGCACAATTATGTTTTAGTCTACAAAACTAATTTCAAACATTAAACCACACACCTTCAAATGAAAAGATTTTTAAGTCATGTGAAACATTCCAGTCAAGTGTTTCAAAACTTTTAACCTGTTGTGTATAACGTATATTTGCAATAATTTTTCTGCCGAGAACAAATTAAGCTTTATCTTAGTGATTTTATTGCACTTTTTATTTGGTTAAGTTTCCTGAAGATCATGCCAATTAAATAGTTTCGCAATCGTTCGTTGTCTTGTATTCTCGTATACAAAAATGGTTTCTGTGTTGCTATTACGGTAGCTTCTGGAAAAGCTGGTCACTACCTGACTCAAAATGATTAATAAACTGCAAATGGCTGCTATTTTATTAAACAAATATGAAGTCTGTATGTGCCTCATGTTACAAAGTGAATTTGTGCTCGGCCTGCTGTCATCTGCTCCAAACAGAGCATGCAATGCTCTTGATGGTGTTTTCAGTGTATGAGTCAAGTATCTCTAAAAGGTATGAGCACTTGGTGTCTTTTATGTCAACACAAAGCCAGCGCCACACAATCATAAGTGCTCACATTTGAAGCATGCAGCACATGCAAACTATATTTTTATCTCTGTAAATTGTAGCTTTTGCAGTTTAATAATCTCACTAGGACATTATGTGATTTTAATTAGTGCGCTGAATGTTTGTATGTTTTTGTTATCTGAGAATTTTACAAGCATGAGTAAAAGAACATGAGCACGGTATTTGTTCTGATTCTGATGCCAGTATTGGTATCGCAACATCCCTCGTAGAAATATTCTGTATAAAGGTAAATATTTCTGTTTATCGCTATGTTTTGTTATATTGGTGCACATACATGAAAATTATTAAATATCATGCTGCTTTGTGATCATTTAGTGAAAACAAATTGTGTGGAAAACATGCAGTGAATATTTGTAACAAGGCTTGATTTTTTTGCTGTGTTTAGTTCTTACACGTACACTCTTGAACAAGTGTAAATGAATGCAGACTGAAAAACAGATAAAAATAGCAGCAAGAAAAATGGACAGTGAAATAAATTAAATAAAAATGTGATTGACAGCTATGTAAATGCTTGCTGAAAAAAAAAAACGCCTTCTGGCTTTATGAAAAGTAAGGCTGCCCCCTGATAGTCGACTATACATTAGTCAATGAGAAGAGTCTTTGTCGACCAAGTATTGATTGGTCGGTTGGTCGAGGGGGGGGGGGGAAAAAAAACTCAGCAGGAAAACAACGAATACTGGTACTAGCGCTGGTTGGACGATAGATGGTACGATTGGATAATTTTCGTTAAGCAGGGTTAGCGTTAAGCTTGCACAATAAAGCAATAAATAAACTTTGAAATTTTTTATTTATTTTCAGTTCAAATGAAACTGGAAAATAAGTG
This sequence comes from Moxostoma hubbsi, assembly GCA_032164185.1. Taxonomy (NCBI): domain Eukaryota; kingdom Metazoa; phylum Chordata; class Actinopteri; order Cypriniformes; family Catostomidae; genus Moxostoma; species Moxostoma hubbsi. The sequence goes on along the minus strand of JAVLUX010000007.1, from coordinate 28,677,124 downwards.
CATTTAAAATATGTGTTGTTCAACTTTTTGAAAGATGGCTTTACAACAGTTGTGAAGGACAACATCTCTCTGACAAAGAACCTACTTCATTCTCTCTCTTTCATTCATATATATATATATATATATATATATATATATATATAACCACCTTTCCATTTACCGTCGGGCAATAATCCGTCTAAACTTGCAGGCAGAAATTACTTACAGAAATGAGATCATCGTCAATCTTCGAGATCATCATCTGTCGGCTCAACCCGAATGTGAATTTGAATTTCTGAATGTGAATTCTCTCTATAAATTAATAACATGTTCAGACATGTTTCTTGTTGGTTTTCCCAACACATTCAGAATCATTACCGCTTTTGCCAGTGTCGCTGTGGCTCTCTTCGTGCGTGCGCTTGTAAAATGTATATTTTATATTATTTCAATTTAGTATTTCTCTGTAATGTAGAACATTGTTAGCAATGTTACTTACAACATTCTCAGCCCTGGAACTCAAACCATTTTCTGATGCCCGCCCAAAATATATATGTATGTGTGTGTGTGTGTGTGTGTGTGTGTGTGTGTGTGTGTGTGTGTGTGTGTGTGTGTGTAATTAAATTAATATCATGAACGTGTGACTAGTCGACTAATGGCTTAAATTAACGACTAGGGTCGACTAGGAAAACCTTTGGTCTGGGCAGACCTACTGAAAATTAATAACATGCATATGAGAGGGTTTCACTGCTGAATGTTTTCCCAACTACATAATTTACCAGAAAACATGAAAGATATATTTTTTTCTCAATAAATCTTAAGTAAACGGATGAGAAGTCATCAATATTTCTCTGAATGGGCAAACTTTGGACTAAAAGTTCTAATGGATATTTTTGGTTGAAGCATTGACATGACATTCAACATAGATTACAGGTATGTCCTTCTGTATTACATTCTAAAACACAAATGTTGCCTTTTGATTTTGCACGCTTTGATGTGGTGTACTGACACAAATTAAGAAATTAATTTCAGTGTAGCAATTCAATTGTAAATCAGGAGTAATATCGAAGCTGAAGACCTGGACTGGAGTATGTGCTTTCTAATGTAAAGATTAAATACAAATGTTAATATGGTAGAAGTAGCATACATATCATCTTGATCTCTTCTTTTCTGCTTCACTTCAACACCATAGCCATGTCTATCTACGTACTACATTATATCAAAAACAGAAAATGTAATAATAAATGATAATTTAACCAGTACTAGGCTACTAGAAGTGGGGGCACCGTGGCTGATCGGGGGCCCTATGCAACTTGGGTAGTTTATGTATAGGGAGGACCGGCACAGCATTAGTGAATCGGTCTGAATCAAAATGGTTCTTAAAAATCTCTATGCAGAAACACAAATGACTGGAAAAGAAATTGAATTGAATTTGTCAAAAGGGTGGGAACCTTGTAATATGCATAATTATAAGACTTTGGCAGCAGTGACAGTGCTGTTTCATACAAGTCTTCTTTACCTGGCCCCCCTCTCTTTTAACTCCCACTGTAGCGGACGATCACCAGGCTCTGATCTGGGACATTCAGCAGATGCCACGGGCCATCGAGGACCCCATTCTGGCCTACACAGCTGAGGGAGAGATCAACAATGTGCAGTGGGCCTCCACTCAGCCTGACTGGATCGCCATTTGCTACAACAACTGTCTGGAGATCTTGCGGGTGTAGTGCTGATGCTGAAAGCGCCCCTGTGCTTCCTGTGTGCCGAGCTCAGGGCAGATCGCTGAAGAAGTCTTGAAGAGCAGCAGAGACTTTTTTTCTAACGTTCCTAAGGTCTATCGGTTTCAACGGGGAGAGGACATGACTGGGCCTATGGGAACAATAGTCTGAACAATGTGTGTGAATCTTTTGTCCTAGAGAATGAGGCAGTGTGAATGTGTATCTATATTTCTGCAAAATATATCAAAATTGTCTGTTTTCCTACTTGCTGATGCCCCCCCACCCCGAGTCCTCATATTGGGATCTTAAATAAAACTGTAATTTACTATAATTGTATGGCCATTTGTGTTGGGAGAAATAGTATGTTTATTGTTTATTCTGTTTCACCGGTTTGAACTAGTCTTTAAATAGGCAAGATTATAAAGATACACATTTGCCAAGATAGACATACTGCAAAACAACTCTTCCTAGATTGCAATTCCTTACTCAGATTTGTACAGTTTTAAAGGTCCTTTAACCTGCAGATTATAAGATCTCTAAATTTCATCAAGCATAAATGTATTTCCATTTTTCTTCATTTCAGGAAGGTGACATTGTTTTGGATTGAACTGTTAACTGTTGCAGAGAAAAAATGTATGATGTAAGCTCTGCAAAACCTTCATAATTTGCTCCTCAGATACTGACTATTAGCAGTTAGTCTTTAGGAAATTTCTAAATAATTTGAAGATATATTACTGCTCACTAACTGTGAGAAGAGCCCCTCTTATATTTCCCCATGTTATTTTTTTTTTTTTGTTGTTGTTGAAAAAAGTTTGTTCCCTTTCAGCATGCTTGTGCTTAAAGTGAAATGTGTACTGTATACATTTATAAATATAATGTACAAGGTAGGATAAAATTGTCACTTTTCCAGAATCATTTTGCATTGCAAGTCATTTGGTCTGTCCATAAATTGTTCTGTTACGCAATTATGATGTAGTAGTAATGCCACTATTTCTGGTTAAGACTGAAATCAAGAGCGAATTTGAGAGGCTGTGTGAGGTACACATCCTCAACTCACTCTTAGATGGAGTGCTTATTTAAGTAGTTCAGTGTGTGTCCAGCCATAATGTTTTTCTATTAATAAACTCTTGTTCTTTCATAAAGCTTTCAGTGAGAATTTATTTTGAAGCATCATGGAAAGGCCATACAAACTAGACCAGGAACATTGATGTCTTTAAGGAATATTTCACCCAAACATTTTAATTTGAAAAAAGATTTGCCAAACAACACAGTCATCTTAAAAGTAATCCATAAGACTCCAGTGGTTAAATCCTTATCTTCAGAAGTAATTAAAAGTATGGGTGAGAAACAGATAAATGTTTAAGTCCTTTTGAACTATAACTTGTCACTTCCAAATTCTTTGTTTTCTTAAATTATTTTAATTTTTCATGCATATCACCACCTACTGGTCAGGGCTGGTCAAAGGTGGAGATTTATAGTACAAAAGGACTTAAATATTGATCTCACCAACACAACAATGCCACTTGATGCATTTAAACCACTGGAGTCTTACGGGTTGTGTTTATACTGCCTTTATGTGCTTTTTGAAGATTCAAAGTTTGGAATAGAGCGAAAATATTCTGAAAATCTTTATTTGTGTTCTGCAGAAAAAAAAGTCATACACATATGGAATGTCATGAGGGCAAGTAACTGATCGGAGTACTGTTATTTTTTGGAGAACTATATTCCTTTAAACCCATATAGATGGAATCTGCAGTGAAAATCGATGAGATTCCGGAATGGGTTTTAAAAAATTTCAAATATTTAACATGGACAGTGTGAGCCTTTCTGTTACTTAAGAAAACAAATCTGTACAACATTGGTACTCAAATAACATTTAATCTAAAAAAAAAAAAAAGATTTATAATAATAGTTGTGTTCTTTTGGAAACCTTAACAGCCCTATAAATGTTTTCAATCATTTTACATATATTCATCTGCTTACATTGCAGAGATGAAAATGAACTTTACACTGATTTCATCTCAACAAGTGATTTACAAAAGCAGTCCTTGTCTTTCTCCAATAAAAACATAAATAATTCAAGAGAATACCCTCTCGAAGATCTTGACTCCTTTGTCTTTCAAATACAGTGATCACACTTCCATAAGTTCACACTCATTATGCAACACACACACACCTTACTGATCAGTTCACAAAGAGGTTAAAATAACCGCTTTAACAGAGAAATATCTATTCATGACCCCTGAATTTATGTTCATTTGTTTACTATTATTCCAAACAGACAAATGTAAATTTGTTTGTGCCAGTCATTTAGTCATCTGATGTAGTATTATCAAAGATTTGGGTCAAATATCTAACCTGACATAAAAATATACAAGTATATAATTCAAAAATCTATACATTGAAAAGGAAAAGTTGTATCAGTAAAAACAATAAATATAATTAAACAGCCCAGACATATGTTCTTTCTGTCTCCAAATTATTTCTGTCAGTGTGAAATGTCTTTTGGTGACATATGAAATTAAAAGGTTTAATACGTAAAGATAACTAAAACAAATCTCAAACCTGACAAATCTCACATCTTAAAATCTCAAACCTGACTTCCAGATAATAATTTACAATGATCATTGCAGAACATGATGGTGGAGGATGACACTCAGAACATATATCATAATGCAGTTACATCTCTCTTTAACCTAAGTATCTTTATTTTTTTTGTCCATTGTACTTCTGTTCATATTCAGTCATTCAAAAGCCGAGTTTTGTTGCATCAGAGGCAAATTCCTGCTCTCAATGAGAAGAGATATGAAACAAAATACCACAGAGATACAGAGAAATGTACAACAACCATTATGGATTCATTTAAACAATTGAGCTCCCTTATGTTGCCAAATCAACACAAGTATCATAAATATATCTTTTTTTTCAGTTCGAGCAAGCATAGTTCTTTTCAAGTGCAATACTGAGCTGTCTGAAAAATGGAAACCATGAAAATGTGGTTTTAGGACAAACAAAATACAGTAGAACATCCAGAACCAAGTTTTTGGCCTCTAGCTGCCAGGAAAGACTGGATCAGACACGTGCCTCTGGATTTCTAGAGTCTCTTTCAGCATGTTTGGACTCTCCAGACTGTCTGGGAGTGAGGGGTATCTTGAGCTTCTACACAGCAGTCCAGGAAGCTCTAGACGAGGCTCTTTAGGGGGACTTGGTCCTGTAGGTTCAGCCATCTCTGTCTCCGGGGACATGGACATGGTGTCATTTGAAGCTATTGTCAGATGTATTCCACTGGACAGAGAGTCCCGTGACTTGTATTTGAAGCTGTCCATGTCAGGACTCTATGCAATGTGGAAAAAAAAATCTCAGATTCAATACAAACTTTGAAGGAAAGCATAAGATATGCAACAGTTGTGCCCACTACAAAGTTGGTCTTGGAAGATGACTAGCCAGTGGCCACCTGATGATGAAAAAACACAGCGTATGTAATTTGTTAACAATCACAATATTACCAAAGTCCTTTTAAGGCAGGCCAGTTCACTCGACAGCCATCTTGGCACTGCCTCCAGGCACCTAATGATGAATTTCCATGACTTTTCCATGGCCGTTCTATTTTTTTTGTGATTACTGAACACCAACAATCATGCCACAGTCCAAATCACTGAGATCACATTTTTCCCAATTTTGATGGTTGATGTGAACATTATGAAGTTATTTTTTACTTTCAATCTTCACTTTCACATTCTTCTTTTGTTTTTGCGATTCACATCCTTCACGCATAATGCCACTTGCTTGGGCAGGGAGGAGAATTTATAGTGAAAATTGACTTAAATATTGATCTGTTTCTCACCTATCATATCGCTTCTGTAGACATGGATTAAACCACTGAAATTTTATGTATTATTTTTATGCTACCTTTCTGGAACTTAAAAATTTTTGTCATTCACTTTCATTGCATGGACCAACAGAGCTGAAATATTCTTCTAAAAATCTTTGTGTTCAGTAGAAAAAAGAAGGTCATACACATCTGGGATGTCATGAGGGTGAGTAACTGATAGAATTAACATTTTTGGGTGAACTATAACTTTAATGCATTAACTAATGTTATGAATGGAATCTTTGTGTAAAGTGTTAAAAAATGGCTCGCAAATCAGACATCATGTCTTGCGAGCAGGTTGTATCCTACACAAGAGCAATAACTAACTAATTAAATATTTTAGAGATGAGCATAACAAGAAAAAATCAATATTCATTATAGAAATTTACTTGACTTTCAAGATTTATTAATTTTCATCACTTTTCCAGGCCTGGAAAACACAATTTTAAAGGGGTCATGACATTAATTTTCCTTGACCTTTTGATATATAAGAGGTCATTGTGCTATAAAAGTTTCAGAACTGAAAACTTCCTCCTAAATAGAAAAGATAATTTATTTAAACCAAGCTGCAAAAAACAGCTCATTTGGAATTTGTGGAACTTGTGACTTCACAAGGACCAAATACATCTGCATATGACTGCCTCTTCAGCAAGAACTAAATGCCTATTTTCATCATTGCACCATTGGCCCCGCCCACTGGTGCTCAGTCAGTCACACAGGTGAAGAGGAGAGAGATGGGCCTGTCATGGGAGATTCATCCAAAGATTGAAATGTTTTTCTACATAAATGTGCATGGCTTTGAACGTTATCATATACCTCGCGCAACTTTTCAAAGATGCGATGTCAAGTTATAACTCAAAATCGGAGACCCCCATTGTGTATCATTCAGCTGCGCTGTCATGCTGTTGTGCTGTTTTGAAGGCGTCCTGGACAGTTTTTGCACATATCTGTGCTATTTAAATTTTTTTTAAAAACACAATATTTTATACCCTTTTCTCCCAATTTGGAATGTCCAATTCCCACTACTAAGTCATCATGGTGGTGCGGTTACTCACCTCAATCCAGGTGGTGGAGGACAAGTCTCAGTTGCCCCCGCTTCTAAGACCGTCAATCTGTGCATCTCATCACGTGGCTCGCTGTGCATGACACCGTGGAGACTCACAGCACGTGGAGGCTCATGCTACTCTCCACGATCCATGCACAATTACCACGCACCCCATTGAGAGTGAGAACACATAATCGCGGCCACGAGGAGGTTACCCCATGTGACTCTACCCTCCCTAGCAACTGGGCCAATTTGGTTGCTTAGGAGACCTGGCTGGAGTCACTCAGCATGCCCTGGATCCAAACTCGTGACTCCAGGGGTGGTTAGTCAGCATCAATACTCACTGAGCTACCCAGGCCCCCATCTGTGCTATTTTTAATTGTTGGTCTTTTGTAAACATACACTCATTGGACGTCTTTGATCGTGCTGATGCGTGTCTGGTGTTTTAAGAGCAGTACAAGCACAACTTTTAAAAGCATGCCTAAAAGCCGCTGCTGCCACTGACAGGGAGAAACACGTGCTCTCCTGTGTGTAAACAAACACGTGACATGTGTAGACCAGCGTCTCTGCTTTGGCCTGTTTAAGTACCCAACGTCATGGATTGTATTAATATTACAATTATATGATGATTCAAGCTTTGCAAAGGAACTCTTATTGAAGGATGGGGGAGTTAAAACACTACTGGACAGCAAATTCGTAAGTAAACAATTTTATTCATGAATATTTCATATTAATATTTTATGGTGCTGCTTGAGTGAACAGTTTAATATATTCAGATTAAATGTGTTGGGTGTATGTTATGTGTTAACCCTGAAATCTTGTGTGGGGTTTGTTCATTTTCTTTGGATTGTGTTTCAAATATTGATGTATTGGAAGGGATGCACGATGTTAGCCAATCAGAACATGAAGTCTTAAATGGCCAGACAGCTTTAAACCGAGCGTTTGAGACAGAGTGCCAGAGACAGGGTTGAAAATAAAAATAAAAAAAAAAATAAAATAAAAAATATATATATATATATATATATAAAAAAGTATGTCATGAGTATGACCGCTTTCAAAATTGACAGCTCTGATCGGGTCCTACATGAATTGGGAAAGATGAAAATATCCAAAAATGTTTGTCAAGATTATGTTTAATAACATGACAAATCAGCAAGTGTTGTGCTGTAGTAAAGACACCTCCGCTTAAATCTCTGCGCTCTTAAATGCACCTCCGCTTAAAAGGGCACCTTTACATTTGTGAAGGGCACATTTAGATTGCGCCCCTGTGGCCCCCGTTCTGTGCACGTCAGTGCTCATTATATTGTTTCTGATTTCCAGTTTTCATCTAATGTACAGTTTACAAGACCACAAACAAGGTCATGACTAAATACATATCACACCCTTCCACTCTCATTGCTGACATCACAACTTACCTTACCAGGAGATGATGTACTGTCAGTGATCTGTACAGAGGGCATGGTGTTGTGAGCTGCTGTAGTGTACAAGCTGGTGGGGTGAACTTGGTGGGCTTTGAGCGGTTCAGGGGAAACTGCACTGTAGGCAGGGGGCACTGGTGCCATCTGCCTCTGCAGCAACCGCAGAATCACATTTATATCAGCTGTCATCTTGGTCTCCAGTCTTGAGAGAGAGAAAGAGAGGTTGAAGGGAAAATCCAGACTTTGCATATATAGATAGTTTCCTCCCTCTCTAAACATCCCTCTGTTCCCTAGTTGTCTGACCTATTGAGCTGGGACTGCAGTCGTTCCAGACGGGCCTGAAGTTGGCTGGGTCTGTCCTCAGTGCAGAGGCTGTGATGGTGGTAACAAGTCTGCACTGCAGAGGGCCGTCTCTGACTCTCTGAGTACTGACTGGCCCTGCGCTCGGGCAAATAGCCATATAACCCATACACATTGAGAGGAGCTGCTGTTGGGTAAAGAATGAGTTGATAGATTATGAGTTAGGCTGGATAAGATAAAGCTGCAATAGAAGAAATTAATTGTAAAATGTGACAAATACTGAGCTCTTTATTAGGAACATCTGTACACCTACTCATTCATGCAATTATCTAATCAGCCAATCATGTGGCAGCAGTGCAATGCATAAAATCATGCGGATAAAGGTCAGGAGCTTCTGTTAATGTTCACATCAACCATCAGAATGGGAAAAAAAAAGTATATCAGTGATTTTGACCATGGCATGATTGTTGGGTCCAGATGGGCTGGTTTGAGTATTTCTGTAACTGCTGATCTTAGGACCATAGTGTTCCTAATAAAGTGCTCAGTGATTGTATGTAGATGAAAAATAAACAGGGGCTGATTACCAGTTTGCATACTTCTAATAATTACAAAGGTAGCTACTGCAATGGAAAAAGAACATACTTCGTCATTTCCCTTTTGTCAAAGTCCCTTATTTGGACATTCTACAACATCATAAAATTGCTTCTTGATACTGCATCTAGGACTGATAGTATGTAAATTAACACTGAGCCCAGTTTTATTATAGTTTTGGATTTTTAATTTTGTTTTTATTTCTATTTTCTATTAAATTTGTCATTGCAATTTAGTTTAGTTTTTACAGTTTGTCTGTTTTCTCAGTGTTTTGTAGTTTCAGTTTAGTTTTTATTCTAGTTTTAGTATTTTTTATGGCTGCCAAAGCTGAGCATTTTCTGGTGAAATTTAAAAGGTCTAACATCATTAGATTTCTCATTGCAGTCTTGTTTTATCTCTATCTAGTGGTATTTTCATGTTTAATGTGGATTGTAAATGTTGCAAAATTTATAATAAAGGGTGAATATGGGTAAAGTGACAAAGGACATTTAAGCTTGATCCACACTGTATCCACATATATTTCCTTAATTATTATAAATCATTACTAAACTAATCTTTGTTAATTAACTCCATATTGTTTACGCTCCGGCGGTTTGGGAGGAGCATGTTAATTTTAATCAGACAAAGGACTGCCCATGAGTAGGAGTATATAAGCCGCTGCTTACCTGCTTCCCGTGACAATTTTCCTGACATCCCCCCTCCACCCCATCTCCACTAGATCTCTAGATTCATCATTTATTTAAATAATTAAATTCTGGGGGAAAATCAGGATTCGAGCCTCAAGCTCTGAGCCCTCCTGTATACGGACAGCAAGCCAAATAAATAAATAAATAAATTAACCTCTTCTATACAAGATAACATTTACATACAAACTACTGAAAAAAGGGATAGTTCACCCTCATGCCATCCCAGATGTGTTTGACTTTCCTTCTTCTGCAGAACATAAACAATTTTTTTGATAAATTTCTTGGCCCTGTAGGGCCATACAATGTAAGTGAATGGTTACCAGAACATTGAAGCTCCAAAAAAGCACATAAATGCAGCATAAATTAGTCCATAAGACTCCAGTGGTTTAATCCATGTGTTCAGAGGAGATATGATAGGTGTGGGTGAGAAAAAAATATATATATTAAAGCCCTTTTTTGTACTGTAAATCTTAAATTCAGCAGTCTCCTTGGCAATCATAATTTCAAGCTTGATTATATTTCCCAGTGCCATCTAGCACTCTACGAACTCCCCTATTAAGTGGTATTACGCTTGAAATAATGATTGTTCCTCTAGACTACGATTGCAAGATGTAGAGTGAAAAAAGTAGTTACATTTTGGTCTGTTCTCTGGATTACTTTTATGCAGCATTTATGTGCCTTTTGGAGCTTCGAGGCTTTGGACTCTGTTGACTTGCATTGCATGGACCAACAGAGCTGAGATATTCTTTTAAAAACCTTAATTTGTGTTCAGCAGAAGAAAGAAAGTCATACACATCTGGGATGTAAATCATACACATCTGGAAGTAAATGATGAGAGAATTTTAAATTTTTGTGTGAACTATTCCTTTAACTTTTTGAGGTTTCAAATGGATTATTTTACTTTGAGATGGGTGGCAGAGCTCATTTCATGATCACTGTTGGGAAAAGCAATAGAAAAAAAAAATTGAGGTGAATCTTAAAGATAACATAATGTTATGAAGTGTATAAGAAAATATTTTTAAAAATCCAAATACTTTGTATATATTTTCTAGAGTACCATTTTCCCTCTGTCCCATTTTACCAGCACTGCTTAAAAAAAATATAATAATAATAATAATAATCTGAAATTTGGTCAAAGAGGGTCTTCAAAGGTTCTACTTCCCAGTATTTAACTTTTTTCATTTTTGCTTTTGACTAATGTAGAAGACATCCTAAGCTTTCTTCAAAGGTATAATGTCAGGTTATGAAGCATTTGGATCATAATTGAAAGTGTCAAGAACAGTACAATTTCCAAAAGTGTCCCACTTTGCCCATATTCACCTGAGAATATCAAAAACTAAAACTAAATCAAATTCGAGATAGTTTTATTTTATTTAAGTTAATTTTGGAGTTATGAAAAAGTATTTTAGTTTAGTTTTAGATTTTGTCCTATATTACAGTTTTTATTTTTGTTTTAGTTAATGAACATTATTTTAGTTCGTTTCGTATTCGTTAACTATAATAACAGTGATTCAGCTAAAGTATTCACTCTTTCTGTTGGCACCTGTGTATGAATTTGCCCCTGGGTCCTGTGATCCTCCCATGCTGACAGCAGAAGGGGAGTATTCTTGCATCTCCATCCCTGGAGAGTATATCTTCCCACGGCCAGGTACCAAGGGCTTTAGGTCCCCCTCACTGGACAGGGAAGCAGCACTGGTATTACTGCATAACTCATCCCAATGTGTGAGTGGCATCGCCCCCCGATGGTTCCCGATGGGAGAACAGGTCTGGATTGGGTATGTGTCCATCCCATCTCGGTCCATCCCATCTGAGAGGGGTAAGAGCAGAACAATGAGCTGTGCCGTTCTGCAGCAGTGGTCATAAACTTCATTGCTTTAGTATTAGTCTGTGTTTGGCATGTGACAAATGACATGATGGACACCCTTACCAGGTCGAATGCGCTGTAGAGGGTTCCTTCGGTGTCTGGGCCGACGGTACCCACAGTCTGAGTCCTCGCTTGGGGTTGGATCCATGATTCTGTCTGCCTGATACACACAAGCTTCAGTAACTCACATAATTACACACACATGTATAGAAACATGCATAAAGAATAGCTAATAAAATACACATCTCATTTAATAAATGTGTGAGTTTGAGTGGCTTACATCTCTAAGGTTGAATGTGATCTCCAAGTTGCTCCAGAAGATGTCTGAGAAATCAGGGTACATGTCCAACACCTCTAGCAGGTCATCTCTCAGAATCTTATGCAGGTCACAGTAAGTCAGAGCCCTCACATCTGCACTTGATTTCCCAGGCCTGGCATACAGACTGATGGGCTCCCCAAAAATATCATTCTTACCTGCAAAGAGAAAGAAAAGGGGAGACAGGGCTGGAATAAGTAATATAGATAAGAGAAAAATATCTCAGTTTGGTGTCATTGATAGGTCTCTTCATGTAGCTGATGGCATGCATTCAACATCCAAACAGTTTACCCACTAAGGGGTACTATAAAGCTCCATCTTGTGATTTCAGAAACACAGGTACCAGCTCAGACAAAAATATGCAAGAAAAAGGAGGTGGCAACCTTTAATTTCATAGAACAGTGGCTCTCAAACTTTAGAACACATACCACAAGGACGACTCTAGATATTTACACTATTAAAGGGACCGTTCAGCTAACAACGTTCATCCTGTCTTTCTTTCACACTTCCACACAAATGGAAATTTTAGGGTGAATATTAGCATCAGTCACCATTCACTTTCATTATATAAATTATGCAATGGAAGTAAATGAGTTGTCATTCAGCCAAACATTTCCTTTTGTGTTCCACAGAAGAGAGAAAATCATACTGTTTGATACAACATGAGTGGGATTAAATTATGAAAAAAATTTCATTTTTGAGTGAACTATCCCTTTAAAAAATACAAATATGCATTCTACATTAAAAATATTTGCAACAAATTGTTATTCAACACAACATTTCTAAATGTTACTATTATGATGTTCTTTTTAGATGCTGCTCTCATACGGTCCTCCCACAAAGGGCCTGTCAAGGGACTGAAGAGGGTCTTACAGCACCATATTTGTATTTTAACTTTTTTCTATTGCAGAACAAAAACAAAGATTTTTAGAACAATATTTACAATCCATACAATGCAAGTGTATGGTGACCAGAACTTTCAAGCTCCAAAAATCACATAAAGGCAACACAAAAATAATCCATACGACTCCAGTGGTTAAATCCATATTTCTCAGCTTCTGAAGACATCCGTGTATATTGAACCACTGGAGTCATATGGATCACTTTTCTGCTGCCTTTATGTGATTTTTGGAGCTTGAAAAGCCTGATCACCATTCACATGATTTGTATGGACCTACAGAGCTGAGATATTCTTCTAAAAATCTTTGTTTGTGTTCAGCAGAAGAGAGAGAGTCATACACATCTGGGATTGGCATGAGGGTGAGTAACTGATGAGAGAATTTTCATTTTTGGGTGAACATCCCTTCAACTACAGCAATACTGATATTTAAAAATTGATATTCAATTTGCTCAATGCTGGAAAAAAGTTAAAGGGAAAATTGGTGGTGACTTGGTAGTACTTGGATGTTTTGATATGATTGAAGGTGGTGCTTGGCCTATAAAGAACCACTGCTATAGAGCAACATGGGGAGAGCCTTGCTTTACAGTGCATCCGGAAAGTATTCACAGCGCTTAACTTTGTTATAGCCTTATTCCAAAATGGATTAAATTCATTATTTTCCTCACAATTCTACAAACAATACCCCATAATGACAAAGAAGTTTGTTTGAAATCTTTGCAAATTTATTAAAGATAAAAAATGTAAAAAAAAAAATCACATGTATATAAGTATTCACAGCCTTTGCTCAGGTGCATCGTGTTTCCACTGATCATACCTGAGATGTTTCTATAACTTGATTGGAGTCCACCTGTGGTAAATTCAGTTGATTGGACATGATTTGGAAAGGCACACACCTGTCTATATAAGGTCCCACAGTTAACAGTGCATGTCAGAGCACAAACCAAGCCATGAAGTCCAATGAATTGTCTGTAGAACTCCGAGACATGATTGTATCAAGGCACAGATCTGGGGAAGGGTACAGAAAAATGTCTGCAGCATTGAGGGTCCCAATTAGCACAGTGGCCTCCATCATCCATAAATGGAAGAAGTTTGGAACCACCAGGACTCTTCCTAGAGCTGGCCGCCTGGCCAAACTGAGCGATCGGGGGAGAAGGGCCTTAGACAGGGAGGTGACCAAGAACCCGATGGTCACTCTGACAGAGCTCCAGCGTTTCACTGTGGAGAGAGGAGAACCTTCCAGAAGAACAACCATCTCTGCAGCACTCAACCAATCAGGCCTGTATGGTAGAGTGGCCAGACGGAAGCCACTCCTCAGTAAAAGGCACATGAGAGCCCACCTGGAGTTTGCCAAAAGGCACCTGAAGGACTCTCAGACCATGAGAAACAAAATTCTCTGGTCTGATGAAACAAAGATTGAACTCTTTGGCCTGAATGGCAAGCGTCATGTCTGGACGAAACCAGGCACCGCTCATCACCTGGCCAATACCATCCCTACAGTGAAGCATGGTGGTGGCAGCATCATGCTGTGGGGATGTTTTTCAGCGGCAGGAACGGGAGACTAGTCAGGATCGAGGGAAAGATGAATGCAGCAATGTACAGAGACATCCTTGATGAAAACCTGCTCCAGAGCGCTCTGTAACTCAGACTGGGGCGAAGGTTCATCTTCCAACAGGACAAAAAACCCAAGCACATGGGACAACTCTGTGAATGTCCTGGAGTGGCCCAGCCAGAGCCCAGACATGAACCCGGTTGAACATCTCTGGAGAGATCTGAAAATGGCTGTGCACCGACGCTCCCCATTCAACCTGATGGAGCTTGAGAGGTCCTGCAAAGAAGAATGGGAGAAACTGCCCAAAAATAGGTGTGTTAAGCTTGTAGCATCATACACAAAAAGACTGGAGGCTGTAATTGGTGCCAAAGGTGCTTCAACAAAGTATTGAGCAAATGTTGTGAATACTTGTACATTTTTTTTTTTTTTTTTTAATTATTTGCAATAAATTTGCAAAGATTTCAAACAAACGTCTTTCATGTTGTAATTATGGGATATTGTTTGTAGAATTTGGATGAAAATAATGAATTTAATCCATTTTGGAATAAGGCTGTAACATAACACAATGTGCAAAAATTGAAGCACTGTGAATACTTTACGGATGCACAGTATATTGATCTGCATGGCACATTACAATAAAGAGCTGCAGCAACATATTATCTTGCCTGTCAATAATCAATGAAAAATAATCAATGAGATGTAGTAGCACATGATGGTGTAAACATCAAAGCAGAGGAAAAAGCAGTGAATCAGAAGAGAAGACACAGATGGAGATGTCAAAGTGGCAAAGATGTCAAAAACAAGGTTATAAAAATGCAATGTAGAGAAGAATATATACTAGATCAATCAAAACTAGACACTGCCTCTCGCACCTAATATGGCCATGACCACATCATCCCTGAGGATTTCTATAGAGCCTCGGGAGATAAAATACAGGGCAGTCAATACGTCTCCACTGTGCACCAGAGTGTCACCGGGCGGGGCATGGGCAGTCTTAAAACGCATGGCCAGAGCCCGCAGACATCCCTTGCTCGCCCCCCGGAATGCCTTGCAGTTCTGCAACAGACTGCGGTTCAGATGCAGGCAGATATCAGCCTGTAGACACTCCGGAAAACCCTTCAACACCTTGATTAGGAGAAGAAACACAAAATTTTACATTAGAGGCATACAGTTTTAACAAATATAAAGAAATACATAACAACAATAGACTTGTGTTGTGCTTTATCGTTATAGCTGTGAGAAAAAGTTTGCGAAACCCTTATGTCAACCAAATGCTTTCTGTATAGAATTGTGACAAGCACAGTGTTTAGGAGAAATGTTAGCTCATTCTTTATGTTAATTGTTATTTAGTATGGATATTTTTTGGGATGTCTTGCTTCAATTGCCTGTTCTGGATCACAGCGCAGCATTTCAATGGGATTAGGTCATATATATATATATATATTTAAGAAAACAGACATTTTCAAGTTTAAAAGAGATAATGCAAGATCTATATCCGTGACCCAATTATTTGTCAGTTGGTTGAGGATTCTACACATACGGTAAAATAGCAACAGTGTTGAATGTCTTCCTTTTGTAAACAAAAGAACACCAGACAATTGTCAAATCAAAGCCTGAATTAAGAGAATATTCAGGGTTCAGTCCAATTTAAACTCAATCGACAGCATTTGTGGCATAATGTTTTACTACAAAAAATTATTTCAAATCTTTTCTTTAAAAAAAGTAAGTGAGGCACTTACAATGGAAGTGAATGGAGGCACTTTCATTAATTCTTCTGTCAAAGCTCATGTATTATTTGAACTGTTAAGTTTTTTAATTCATTGTTTCTATGGTCATTTTAGGGTTTATTAATGGTTGTAAAAGTTTAAAAGTTTAGTAAGTGAATTTATCACACTAAAATATCATATTAACATGCATATTGTCTTGTGGTTCTAAATTTGAAACAGTAAGTTCTTCAATGTGTGTTTTTACCCCATTCACTTCCACTGTAAGTGCCTCACTGTAACCCAGATTTTTTGCTTTTTTTTTAAAGAAAAGGAGGGTCAAAAGTGAAAAAAGCTAAAATACATTTTTTGTGTTAATAAACATTATGCCACATATGCTGTTGAGTGTGATTAACTTGTATTGAACCCGGAATATTCCTATAATTGGAACAACTTATTCCAATTACCCTTTATCCAAGGCATAATTCTAGGATTGTATTTTTTTTGCCATAACTGACCTGGATTGATTAAACTGTAAATTATGCAATCCAGTGGTCAGTTATTGCTCTGTATCTACCGCAGTTCCACGTATCAGACCGCTCATCCAGGTCCTTGCGATCCATCTCTCCCGATTCTTTGATCACTGTGAGATATCTTCAAGTATGGTAATAATAAAATATTTTCAACTCAAATCAAAGTGTCATGTCCATTTATTTGTTTATCTGGCAAATAGTCTTGTAATTTTCATAAAAAGAAACCACCAATAGAACTCAGATGCAAACCGGAGGATGTTAAGTGATTTTGTTTTCTCAAATTACATAATTTCAGAGCAAATCAATATTTTATGTCTATGTATTTATTTATTTGGTTAGTAGCTGTGTATTAAGTGGGATAATGTACTGTCATCCAGTTGTCATTGCAAAATAAACCCCTTCAGGGTGATACAAGACCCCTCGCACCCTGTCAGATTTATTGTGCAATAACACTCGGCTGACAGTACATTATCCCTTACATATTACAGTGAGCCTGTTTACATGCACACCAATATGCCGATAACTCCCAAAATCATCTTATTTAAAAAATCAGATAAAGTAAGAAATCTGTGTTTACATTAGATTTTAAATAATACGATTAATTTCTGCTTTTGATGTCAAACCGTTAAAAGGCATGCACACAATACTTGTGTCATTGAATAAGCCGCTAAGAACGCCAGTAAAGGTGTTTGAATGTGATGCGAAATCGGGTTAATGGGCAAAAATCTACCTGTGTTGATCGGTTTATTCTTAAACTATATATGATAAAGGAAAGCCATTTAATGCAGTTAAATGACCATCCATGTTGTCAGTTTATTAAGCATAATCAGTGATAGAATGTGCATATAAACACCCTCAATGTTAAATGTTTTGTTCTGTATGAAAACACATGTTATTGTTGTTGGTTGATTTGTAATTAAAAACATTAATCATGTAATCCAAGAAAAATAACTGTAATCAGATTACACACATTTTAAATGTAATCTAGTTACATGTAATTTATTTATTTTTAATCTGATTATGTAATATTGATTATATGTTATCTGTTACTTCCCAACACTGATTATTTACTGTTTTTCTGACTTTCACTTAGATGATCGATTCATGATTTTGGAGGCATTCATACAGAAATACACACTTTAAATCGATACAGGTATTTTTGTGGTTCTTATTGTAATGTAGGCATATTTTGAACAGCATGTAAGTGCATAACTCACAGCATTCATGTCAATGCCATTAGTATAGGACCAGGCATGCTGGAAGTACTCCTCCAGCCGCTGCCTGAGGCCTCCTGGGATCTGATGAAACCTGATGAACTCCTTCACTCTTAGCATCTGAGTGTGATAGCGAGCTGTGCCTGAATACAACCTCTGAATTATAGCAGACACATTGCCAAAGATACTTGCATACATCAGGGCTGTAAAGAAAGAATATCCAAGACTATTATTAGTCAAGACCGTGGTAGGAACCAAACAAATAATCAACAGTGAGTATACCATATAGTTCACAATAAATTGTTCATGAAACTTTACATGAACATCAACATTTTTGGTTAAAACCTATATGAATGTATATGGGAAAATCTATATCTTAGGTCATGTAACTGGTCCTGAGGTGTGAAAAATTATTTTATAAATACAAATATTCCATTTAGTCTCTCAATTAATATAAACTCATAAATGCTGTATTTATAAGAATGAGCAAAATGCGGTTAATAACAATTACAGTACAGCATGTCACACCGCATGACATGTCAACTATGTGCATTACCTTAATTTGGGTCTATTATGGAGAAAATATTCAATGCACTTACAGCCAATGAGCATGACACAAATGGAGAAAATCTTCTCAGGGTTGGTGTTGGGAGAGACGTTTCCGAATCCCACACTGGTCAAGCTACTAAAGGTAAAATACAGTGCAGTTACATATTTATCCTTGATGGAGGGGCCAGAGGAGAAATCACTGTCATTGTATTGCTTGCCGATCTGGTCGGCCAGGTTATCCAGCCAGCCGATCTTCATGCCCCCAATGCGGGCAGAGCTGGTGCGCTCCACGTTGCCAATGGCGTACCAAATGCATGCCAGCCAGTGGGCGATAAGTGCAAAGGTGCACATGAGGAGAAAGAGCACAGCTGCACCGTACTCAGAGTAGCGGTCAAGTTTCCGCGCCACTCGCACTAATCGCAGCAGCCGTGCAGTCTTCAGAAGGCCAATCAGAGTGGTGGTTTGAGGCTGGAGGAAGGAGTTTGAGAGGAGAGTGACCTGATTGAAAGGTGAAATATGTTTTCACAATCACACTTTAAATATATACACCGATCAGCCACAACATTAAAACCACCTGCCTCATATTGGTAACACAGATAAGCGCTCTGTACAATTGTGGTGAGAAGATTATCATCTCAGAATGTTATTGTTATTCTGAGATGCATGTTGGCACTGTTTTGGCAGCACGAATGGGACCTACACAATAATATGCATGTGGTTTTAATGTTGTAGCTGATCAGTGTATATATATATATATATATATATATATATATATATATATATATATATATATATATATATATATATATATATATATATATTACAGCATTAATATTTACAAAGAAAAGTCACCCAAACATAATTTGGTCATAGTTGCAGTGCAAACTATGACCAAATGATGTTTGGGTGACTTTGCTTTGTAAATATAAATGCTGTAGTGCAGAGAGAGATCCTCAAATTATCAAAGTCAATTTCAAAGACTATTGTCATTTTCCAGAAAAAGAAGTTTAAGTGAAATTAAACAAATGAATCTTCATTCTTTTTTGTACAAGTTGATAAGCATGTGCTTTGTTCCTGAAGGAAACTGCAGCATCACACATTTCTTTGCCTAATTGCATGTTGTGGATGTAGCCTTCTGTGGCATGTTTAAGACCTTTTGGCAACTATATATAATTACTAAGTAAACATACATAATTAATCCAGATGCAAGAAAAATAGCGAGGTAAAAGGTACATTTCTCAGTTTTTTCCAAGTCAAATTATTGTTAGATATGATGCGTTAATACAGATTTGATGCTGCCGGCTTTTGACTGAGAAGCAGATCTGTCATTAAAACAAATAATTATAATAATTTGCATAAGATGGTGTTTAGTCCAAACATGCCCACGCAGTGTGTGTATGCATGTGAGAGATTTAGCAGATGTACAGTTTATTTGAATATAATTCATATTAAGAATACATTTATAAAAAAAAAAACATTATTTTATATTGGCTACTGTATACTATGCTTGCTATCATTTCTGTGCTGAGAACACCCCCGAATAGGGGCCATTTTTTTAAATCTCTAATATTTACTTATTTTGAGCTTGTTTTTCCAGACCAAGTCGCTTGTTTCTCTTGTGAGATCTGGCAACACTGCAAATGGTACATCACCCACCCTTAGCACAGAGTACTGTCATTTTAAATAGAATATTATTAACCATTCTTTTATTTATTTCTAACCAGAACCAGAACGAAAAAATATAGTTACTGTTTAGAACGAACCGAAATGAAAAACATTTAATTTTTAGTCCCTGATTCAGAATAACGAACATAATCAACATTACCACACTGCAATCAGTATACTAGTTGATACATTTACTTGTCTGACTGGTACTAAATTTAGAATATGTGCCGAAATTTAACAAATTGTACATTCAGATTGTGTTTCAGGATATCGAGCTGTGCAATTGAAATATTACTGATTAAAGGTGCTACAAGCAATTTTAGCCATTCTGGAACATCCACGAGACTGAGTCGTTGAATTAGACACCCCCTGAATATGACATTAAACCTGAATGCTCTGCTTCATCTACTACACTTTGAGAATGTGCAAAATGTTTGACAGGCAGAAAGCACATCAAAGCCTTCTGACAGGCTGATCAAAGAATGATTCCGCATTTTTGTTTGCCGTCTATACATTCTAGTACTGTCTCAGAGACGGTGAGATATGTCAGGACACTTATTGCAGTGATATCTTTCAGGGATAAGGAACATTTTCTGCATAAAAATATATATTTTTTAAATCGCTAACAGCACCTTTAATATTCAGTCTGGTTACCACATCTGAGCCTTTCTCACCTCATCTGAACCCGATCTGAAAATGAGCAGGTCGAAAGGAATGGCAGCCACAATGTCTATGAAGAACCAGCCTTTAAAGTAGTGCTGAGCAATACGAGCTGGATTGCTCACCACCTCGTCGTTGTGATTGACATACGTGGTCCTGAAATTGATTAGGATGTCAATAATGAACATGATATCCACCATCAGGTCCAAAACATTGAGTGGGTTGCAGGTGTAGCCGCAGGTGCGCCTCCTCTCGTCCTCCTGCTCGTTGAGGAGGAAGGCAGCCGAGTAGGGAGTGAAAACGGCCGTGTAGAGCACCAGGAGTAGGATGATCCAGTCCCATACTGCCTTGAAGGGGCTGTAGTGAAGGATGGTCCACTTGTGGATGCGTGGAGCTTGGAGCTTGTATTCGGGAAGCACATCCGCCCCGAGTGACAGCACCTGGGAAGAGAATGAGAAAGAGAGGCAGAACCATAGGATCAGTGGTCAGAGGGTATTTTTTAACAGAAAAGCAACAGGTGTTGGTGGAAGGCAGGCTTTAAATAAAAATTTTCTGTTAACTTAACTGTTTTCCAAATTATATGAGGTGATATCGGTCCTGTATAAATGAATAATAACTTCAAAAATACAAAGAAGATCATTTATTTTAAGGAATTTAAGGAAAGTGACAATGTTTTAAACATATAGTGGGGTTCAGCGTCTGAGACCATAAGTGAAAATGCTGCTTATTTGCATTGTTTAGTATTTTAGAAAATGTAATTTACTTAATATTATGTAACTTAATATATTAGTGTGATATATTAAAAAATACATAAATACTTTTTCCATTACTAATTTTATAACCTTCATAATAATTTGAGTTTAAAGTTTAATTTAAAAATGAACATGAATTTTAGGACTTATTAGTATTAGGTATATCCCCTTTTGTTTTAATTACAGCATTCACTCGAGCTGGCATGGACTCCACAAATTTGTGCAAAATCTGATGATCCATGTTTAACCAGCATGATTTGAAAATGTAGAATCAAGAAAATCTGACCTTGTGTATAAAGGATTTAACATGGTCAATGTCACACAAATTTCTAATTTGATCAGTGATCAAGAAATAGTTCAGAACTTTATTCATTTTAAGTAAAAAAAACAAAAAAAACAATTGTCTTACACTTTTCAAAATCCAAATAATTTCTGCTTATTTCCAGGTTTAAACTAGATTTTATATTACATATTTTCAATGTGGTCTCAGACACCACTCTATACAAAGAACAGCAGGAACATCTTGTTGAAGCAGAATGATTGATTCAGTCCCAGAAACAAACACACATACAAGGTGCAGTCTGTGAGCGACACTAGAAAATATCAGAGGATGTGTCTGCAAAACCCTTTAAAAAAATTAACACACACACACACACTGCGCACACACACGCGCACGCGCACACACACACACACACACAGATGTGAGAATGAACAATAGACCATATCTTGTTCAATGGCATTTTAAAATGCAAACAAATCATTCAATGCTTTCTAATGTACTGATGTATGCACTTGAACCTCTAAGCATGATCTTTAGACGCAGTGTTAAGAAATCTACAGTATTCAACTATAATGCTGTGCTCTTTAAGCATCTTCCTCTTAACATGTACCATTATTCAAAAGAAAGGACAACAGCCTTGTCCTACAGACCAAATCAAATTTTAAAGGGCACAGCCTGAAGACATTCATCACAAGGGGTCTGTTTCTGAGTTGAGTATAAGGCTAATCAACCACACTTCTTGAAATGGTCTCGCTTTGTAGTAAGACATGACTAAGACACCCCGCCCCCCCTTCCCCCAATATAGAAATACAAAAACAGACAAAATATTTTTCCGCATTTTATTATTTAGCGCCAAAGTGTGTTATTTCTGTGTCATTAATATTAGCAACAGGTTTGCTGAACAATTGCACTGTCTGCCATTGGTCAAGCAAATCGTTTTTACAGCCACAGTGTTTAAATTTTTCTGGGAAATCAAGCTGTAACCTACTTATAGTTGTTACTGCATATTACTAAGCTGGGATAAGAGAAAGTATTTAACACAGAAGAATTATACTCTTCAGCTTTAAATATTCAACCCATTTCCAGCACAAAAATTATTCAGCTTCCCTGACATTGTGCATTTATGTTACAAAGGGTGGTTGTGTTGATGATAGAGCTTTCAGAATTAACGTATAAACACATGCGATTAATCAAAAAAGCTTAGCAGGTAGTTTTTCGCGATAAACACATTTATCTTTAATACAGCATAAATCAGCATAAACACAATATACAGCATATGTGGCACGGTGGAGGGCGGGACCGGCGCGTGATTACGCACGCCCGGTCCCGTATTAGGCTAATTAAGCCGTCAAGAGGGATAAAGGCCACTCGCAGACGGCGATCGAGAGAGAGCGCTCAATTACGGACGTCCATTATCTTATGTGTTTGTCTTTTGAGTTCTCCATTAAACCTTTAAGTTATATGTTAAGCCGGTTTCTCACCTCTTCCTTGCCCATGAATTATGATCTGTTTTACATTGGTGCCGAAACCCAGGAAGGAAGAGGGATACGCCGTAGCGGAGTTCTCGCCACTATCCCAAAGAAGCAGCCGCGGCCATCTGCCGGGGGACGAGGAGCCCAGCCGCCTGGACGCGGAGGAATGGCCGCCGACCGCCTGGAGCGGGAGAACCGCTGCCAGGGGCGGGGGAGTCCCCTTCGGCTCCCCGAGAACGCGGCGGGGCGTTCCGTCCGCCAGGGGCTGAGGACTGCCTCGAATCCGCCTGGAGAGGCGCGGCTGCCGTTCGGTAGAGGGTGGAGGAGTGGCTGAGGAACGAGCTACGGCGTATCAGAGAACCGGTAAGTTAGGTGTTTTTTTTATTATTTTTATTAATCTCTCTCTCCTCTCTCTCTCGCTACCACTCTGCGTTGGCCTTTTTCCCTCTTTTTTTTTTTTAAATTATGGTGTTCGCGGGTGGGGAGGTACCGCCCAGTGCAGGAACCTCCCCCCCCCCCCCCCTTTTTAATTGTTGTTTCCCTCCCGTTGCCCCTCTTTTTTAAATTATGGTGTTTGTGGGAGGGGAGGTACCGCCCAGTGCAGGAACCCTCCCCCCCATTTTTAATTGTTGTTTTTTGTTTCCCTCACCTTGCCCCCTCCCTCGTCCAGGTTAATGGGGATGACCTGCCGGCAGACCGCGCGGGAGGCGCCCCCCCCCAGGGGATGTACGTCAGGCCGGGGGTCCCCAGCCTGAAAGAACGGGGGAGGAATGTGGCACGGTGGAGGGCGGGACCGGCGCGTGATTACGCCTGGTCCCGTATTAGGCTAATTAAGCCGTCAAGAGGGATAAAGGCCACTCGCAGACGGCGATCGAGAGAGAGAGCTCAATTACGGACGTCCGTTATCTTATGTGTTTGTCTTTTGAGTTCTCCATTAAACCTTTAAGTTATATGTTAAGCCGGTATCTTGCCTCTTCCTTGTCCATGAATTATGATCTGTTTTACAGCATATTACACGGATTACACACACAACAGCGCCTCCATGTCAGTGATAAAATGATGGAAAAGGGAGCTCTTAAGACTATTTACTGTTCCAAACAAGCCGAGATGGGACTTATGATAGAAATCAAGTATATTTCAGCCCATGCAAGGCACATTTTAATTACCACAAAAGCACGTCAAGTCTTAACTATCATTAAAATGCAGAATGAGATGTTTTTGTCTACATGCACTTTTCATGTGGAGTTCAAAGCAGCACTTGACGCTGTCATTGATGCACTGATGCGAATCATGAATGTGGCTTCACAACTGCTGCAACAAAGCAGATAGCCGCAGTCTGCTGGCAGATTAATATTGTGGAGGATGAGAGATTTAATACTCATTGCAATGAAAGTGCAAACTATGGTGGGACAAGTTCTTACAATTAGACAAACTCCAAGTTAGACTTTGGGAAACATTTAATTTTACTTGAATTGTCGCTATTTTAGTGCATTTCTATCATTATACTGTTGAAGGTTTTGTTTGGAAAAGGTTAATAAAGCATTAAATTGTTACATTTTGTTTTGTTTGCTTTCCAAAATTGAAATGAATGCATTCGGACAGGAAAAGAAATACATATTGTGTCAAATTTCAGCACTTTCAAAATCAACAATTAATTGCAATTAGCTACAAAAACTTCAGCTTCCCATTAGCATCTCTATCTCTGATGCTGATCAATCAATGACTGTTTGTAGGCTAGAGGGAGAAGACAATGCTAAGAAAGAAAGAAAGAAAAAGAAAGAAAGAAAGAAAGAAAACTGGCAAACTTTTTTCTAAAATGAGTGAGTTACTCTCTTTTAACTTCTTGTTTTCTGGACTGTTGTGATAGAAGGCTTGTGATTATGGCTGAATCACATCTGTACTGATATTCAGTGCAACCTCACTCTTGCTCATGTGATATTGTTTAGTAAATAAAGTTTTCTAAAGAAGCCATAAAGCAGTGGCCTACATACAATGTTGATTACCACTGATTACTGCTTGCACAGAGGACCATGGCAACCACTGGCTGCTATGGAAACTAAATGTTGATTGGTGAACATCAATAATGTGGAAAGGTTGGTCAATTGAAAAGATTTTTGTTAGAAAGAAAAAATAACTATTTTGTGAACAAAACCGTAAATCCCATTAAATGACAATTATAGTTACTTGTTACCATGGAATTCACTTTCAAATATTGATAGCAAAAAAGTTTTTTATTTTTCCTGATAAACTACTTTACATATTGAATTACTTTCCCATTTCCTTCAAAATAATTTTGTAACATCAAGAAAACGCATCCTTCTGCAGTTTCATTTTTAAGGAAGTCGAGCGATGTGATAAGGCATATCTTGTGCTTATTTTCAAATCTTTTAAATGTTTCAGCGCTATTAAGCTGAATGTTATTTTGCAATGAATTACATTTGTTTAAATAGATCAATGGTTTTGAATAAGAGGTTTAAATGTAATTTACCTGTCACCACCTACCAACCATTCAAGCTAAACCACTGAAAACCTATTATAATAAATTTTTAAAACTGTTGGCATATCACAAGCCATGAAGTGGGAAACTCTGTATGGAATTTCTGAATTTATGAGCATCCTTCATAAACTGCAGTGTCCAGTCTGTGGGCTCAGACAGTGTGAGTGTTTTTAGTCTGTACTGACCGGAATGACGATGAGAGCCTCCATGTCCAGATTCTCTAAGGCGTCATGCTGTTGCCCCCAACATCCACAGCAAAAGTGTGTCTTCAGAAAGCCCAAAAGATCCCCCATTTCTACCTCAAAACAGAAACCTCCTCACCCAAGACATACATGTACTAACCTTTACACCAAACACCACAGCTCTACCAGAAAGAAAGCAGGCAAGAAAGAAAGCAAGCAAGCGAGAGAACGAACGAGCAAGAAAGAAAGAAAGAAAAAAGGAATAAACAAAGAAATAAGGCAGTACTAGATAAATGATGCCAGCTTTTTGGATCCCAGGGAACAAATGCTGAATTGCTGAACAAAATAGGCTTCACTGCCTTAATGTGGCACTTTGAAGAAAAAAATCGACAGGGAAGGGAGTGGTGAGGGAGGGTTTGGAACATTTTCATCAGGTCAAACCAATTGAGGCCTAAAAAGGCTAAAAGACCAATAGAACACATGTCTCTCAGAAAGATTAGTGGATAAAATAAAAAAGTTCAATGCAATTTCTACTTGATGCAACCCTTAAAATGAGTTTTGTTGGTGTAACCTAATGTATTCATGTTTTAATATTTCTGACTTAATGTTAGCACATGAAGCATATTTTTTTTAGGTTACCACTTTTCAGTGTACAGCATCAGACAAAACAGTTGAGAGTGTTCTATTTTGTTAACACTGAAAAAAAATGAAAAAAAGAAAATTATGAGATAGTAAGCTAATTTATTCAATGTTTTACATCTACATTATATATATATATATATATATATATATATATATATATATATATATATATATATATATATATATATATATATATATATATACATACATATATATACATATATATACATACACACACACACACACACACACACACTCACCTAAAGGATTATTAGGAACACCATACTAATACTGTGTTTGACCCCCTTTTGCCTTTAGAACTGCCTTAATTCTACATGGCATTGATTCAACAAGGTGCTGAAAGCATTCTTTAGAAATAGGATAGCATCTTGCAGTTGATGGAGATTTGTGGGATGCACATCCAGGGCACGAAGCTCCCGTTCCACCACATCCCAAAGATGCTCTATTGGGTTGAGATCTGGTGACTGTGGAGGCCATTTTAGTACAGTGAACTCATTGTCATGTTCAAGAAACCAATTTGAAATGATTCGAGCTTTGTGACATGGTGCATTATCCTGCTGGAAGTAGCCATCAGAGGATGGGTACATGGTGGCCATAAAGGGATGGACATGGTCAGAAACAATGCTCAGGTAGGCCGTGGCATTTAAACGATGCCCAATTGGCACTAAGGGGCCTAAAGTGTGCCAAGAAAACATCCCCCACACCATTACACCACCACCACCAGCCTGCACAGTGGTAACAAGGCATGATGGATCCATGTTCTCATTCTGTTTACGCCAAATTCTGACTCTACCATCTGAATGTCTCAACAGAAATCGAGACTCATCAGACCAGGCAACATTTTTCCAGTCTTCAACTGTCCAATTTTGGTGAGCTCTTGCAAACTGTAGCCTCTTTTTCCTATTTGTAGTGGATATGAGTGGTACCCGGTGGGGTCTTCTGCTGTTGTAGCCCATCCGCCTCAAGGTTGTGCGTGTTGTGGCTTCACAAATGCTTTGCTGCATACCTCGGTTGTAACGAGTGGTTATTTCAGTCAAAGTTGCTCTTCTATCAGCTTGAATCAGTCGGCCCATTCTCCTCTGACCTCTAGCATCAACAAGGCATTTTCGCCCACAGGACTGCCGCATACTGGATGTTTTTCCCTTTTCACACCATTCTTTGTAAACCCTAGAAATGGTTGTGCGTGAAAATCCCAGTAACTGAGCAGATTGTGAAATACTCAGACCGGCCCGTCTGGCACCAACAACCATGCCACGCTCAAAATTGCTTAAATCACCTTTCTTTCCTATTCTGACATTCAGTTTGGAGTTCTGGAGATTGTCTTGACCAGGACCACACCCCTAAATGCATTGAAGCAACTGCCATGTGATTGGTTGATTAGATAATTTCATTCATGAGAAATTGAACAGGTGTTCCTAATAATCCTTTAGGTGAGTGTATATATATATGAATAATTATATACACTTATATTATTAAGTGTGAAAATCATCTTCTGTTGTGAAAAACAACATTCAGGCTCATCGTCCTCCCCTTCCACTCAGTAATGATGTCAATAATAATGAGCAGGGCTTATTGTGTTGGCTGTCACTACATTAAATTAATCTACAAGACTGCGTTAGATAACACCAGCATCATGTAAATAAGATTGCATGGCGATCAATCTAGTAATGCTTATCAATAGCTCACTCCTGATAAATATTCTAAATTTATTTTTTTGTATAGAGCGTAGCAGTTTATGCAACAGAAACGCTGCTGGTGTAAAATCACATGTGTTGTTTGTAGACCAATTGTCGTGACGCACTGCTTTGGTTCAGCTCACACGCTGCTTCATCATGCGATGTAAAACAGGCGGAACTCTACCCGTACCTCAACGTCATTAGCAGCAAATGTGAATCTTGTGAGAATTTTGCAGAACAACATGTAATTGCATTATACAAACATTGTATTCTATGAATTTTTATGTTAGTACAACTTAGTTAAAGACACATAATATAAAGTGGGGGCACCTTAATTACTACAGTAGCTATAGTAAAACAGTGGTAGGATTGAAGTGGAAGGCATCTTTTACTCTATAGGTCCTATTTTAAGCACACAAGCGCTAAGTGCAGTGCAATGCCTTGACTCACAGTTGCAAAGTCAATGGGCATGGCCATGAAGTATTGGTATTTTCGTGCAAGCGGGCGGTAAGTGTAGGCGCAAGTGGGTTTGGCGAAATCGCACGAAATCGCAGAGTACAGGTACAGTGCCAATGAAATGCAGTTTTTTCACATATCCCAATTAAGCTGGGGTCAGAGCAGTCAGCCATGAAACAGCGCCCCTGGAGCAGATAGGGTCAAGGGCCTTGCTCAAGGGCCCAACAGTGGTATCTTGACAGTGCTGGGGCTTGAACCACTGACCACAGTAACCCAGAGCCTTAACCGCTGAGCTACCACTGGCATTATACAGTCCATCCCCTGTCAAGCATCAGCGATATAAACAAAGACAGTACATTCATAAGAAGTTGTAGTGTAAATAGACTGTATGCAATGAATTAGAAGAAGAAAAAAAAAGGATTTACATTATTTTGTGCATACTTGCTAAATTCTATACCCATGGAAAATGTAGTTCAGGATATGGATGTAGGCTCCGTTAAATTACAGAGAATGTAGTTGTGAAGTATTATTAATCATTTTCATCAACTGACACACAAATAATGGCTAGTATTAACAGTGATTGTATCAGAATTTACTTCACTTTTACCAATCGAATTTAAATTTGTTTCCTGAAACTTATTTCTAACATTCTACTCTCCCTTCTTCCACTGTCCCCTTTTACAGTGACTTAAACATCATCATCAACACAATAATAATGCTAATTGAAAAAATAAACCATGACCTCTAGGAAATGAAACACAAATCTAATATTTTGGATTCAACAAATGGCTTCAACAGTGATCATCAAGGACATTATTTGATGTTCTGTCTTTTCAGAATTTGGACATTAACTTTATGTCTACCTGCTGGCGAAATCTCCAAACTGTAAATGCAGGTACTGAATTTGGTTTTGAAATGTCTTAGTGCAACGACCAAATTCTTAGAGAAAATTGCGCTTTGTGCCACATCATTTACACACAATACACCCTCAATTTGCACTCCTACACCCACAGTAGTGCAAACACTCCATCCCCACACCCATTTGTGCTGGCAAGAAAATTGTGCTTATAAGTAGCACTCTCACAAAAATTGGATAAGATGTTGCAGACGGTCATAGCTCCTTGCGCATTCACAAAAATAGAGCCCTATATCTTCCTCATTCTCTACCTCAATTTCTCTACCTCAATTTCTCTATCTGTTTTTTGTGTCAAGTGCCCATTTTATACCACATGCAAAGAAGCCCATAGTAAATCGTTTTCAATGGCATCACTTGATCTGCAAATGAGAAACCTTTTCATATACATTTGCATTGAACAAAATTACGAACTATTAACAAATATCTTGTTGCTTTGATTTGCATGTCTAACAATGCACTGTATAAACCTGGAAAGAATTTCAAGTTATGCTCTAGCTCTTACAAATAACATAGATTTACAGATTGCTGCACTTCAGGTCTCACACTCTCACATAAGGTGTTTACACCAAAAAAATAAATAAAGATACATCTAATACAACAACATGTATGTTGGTGTAACAAATGCTATTTCATATCTGAAAATAACTTTTTACAATACATCAATACTGCACAATGTTTTAAATTACTGTTAAAACAAGTATTGGAGTGTAACAGTGAGACCTTTATCTATCTAATATTTTAGTAGTTAGTATTCTTTAGAACATTCCACAGATGGTGACACAGACAGATCTCTAGACTGAGACAGAATGTCAGGAATTTGCCCAGAAAAATGCCTCGAATTCTTGGGTTAGCCTATTTTTCAAGACAATTAGAGCAAATCACAGTCTGTAGCAGGGGTGGACTGGCCATCGGGAGAACCGGGACCGTGAAACGGAACTGAACGGGCCACGGCAGGCTGGATGGGGCCGCAAAACAACGCTGCAATATGCAGAAAACATCTTTTCAGCAGGGATAGAGGACATATCTGGTGGGGATAAGTACTAAAAACAAAGCAGAACTAGCCTATATCTAATTGTTTGTTGTGTTGTATGGTTTGTCAGCACCAAACAATTTTACAAAAAATATGATAGGATTCACAAATATGCATCACAGCTTACATAACACACACACACACACACACACACACACTGTGGCAGGGCGGAGGGCAGGGCCGGGTGGTGATTCTACACACCCGGTCCCTTATCAGGCTAATCAAGCCTCTGAGAGGGATAAAGGCTGACTGCGGAGGATGGTGCGCGAGAGAGAGATCGTTTACTGACATATCCGTCAAGTGTGTGTTTCTGTCTTTTGTTTAAGTTTAGCATTAAAATATTATTTATATCGTCAAGCCAGTTCTCGCCTCCTCTTTTCCATTGAACTGTTTTACACACACAAACACACTCACACACACTCACACATGCACACACACACACACACACACACACACACACACACACAGTATTATTGCTCAATTTTACGTAGCATAGTCATAAGAATGCAGTGGCCTTGAAAAGAAGATACAAACAGCTCATTCTGTACAAAAGTGATACAGATTACAGCACCAATATTCAGTGAGTGAGTAAAAGGGGTCACAATGCATTTACAAAAATATAATAATTTTAATATAAAAAAAATCATTAAAAAAACCTTTGAAACTCTAAATCAACATACAATATGCTCAATTTTAATACAATTTAAGAACTGGACATGAATCATCAAATTCAAGCAGAAATTACATATATTTGTATGCTACTGTATCAAAATGTCCTCATCAAGTGGAGTCCCACCTTTTCCACAGTTCACTTTTATCAGTCTGCACATCTATGAATACACACAAACACATTGTGAGAGTGCACATTCAAATCCATGTGCTGGGGAGCCCCTAATGACCACACACAGAAGGCACTCACATGTACACACACGAATTCACTGGAGCGAGATATCTGTGCTTATTGATATAATCTAACACTCTGTTTCATTATGATGGAAATAGGCAAATCCATTCTCACTCTCTGCACGCTGACCACAGCCACAAACTCAGTGACACACACACACACAAAGATACACAAATGTCAAACATGTACAGAGCAAAAACTTTAGGAGCAACTTTATCTCGTGCAACTAAGGCCATTGTAACATTTCTATTACATGTGTTCCATGGTCCACTGTGTTCTTTGCATTAAAAAAAATTATTTCCTCCATGCTCTGACAAAGCAGCTTTTAACACGCTTCACTCCACTTAAACATGCAAAACAAAAACATGATGAATGGTGGTAATAAATGCTAAATAAATGGTGTTCACATGCTTTAAAACAAACAAAACAAAAACAAGCGAACGGCCATAAGACAAAAATTAAGAAAAAATAACCTAAAGCAATATAATAGAGATGTGTCCACACGCTTCTAAAACAAACATACAAACAAAAATGGTGAACAGCAATAAAAAAAAACAAAAAAAACAAAAGCAACATAAAAGAATGCATCCTTGCTACTATAACAAATAAATAAATGGTGAACAGCAAAAATAAAAAAGAAAAAGAAAGAAAAACTAACAAAAGCCAAATAAAGGGGGTGTTTCCATAAGCTACAACAATAAGCAAAGAAAAACACAGTGAATGGCATCAAGACAAAACAAAACATTTTAAAGGAAAATCAACAGGAACCAAAACAAAAGGGATGTGTCCACAGACAAAAAGTACATCACAAAAGAATTATCAGTTGTTCCAGACAGCATATGTCTCATAAGTCACAATAGAGACTGACACCAAAACAACACCATTTACAATGATCTATGTGTGTGGCATCAGCTGCCAGTCAAATCCATCAAGGTCCTGACCTATTTCTTTTTCAACCAGGTGTGGGAAGGGGTAAAATCAGAGACAGTGAGAGAGAAACACAAAGCAGCACATTTGTGAAAAGAGTGAGTAGATACGGAGGAGATAAATAAAGGGCAATGCAAGAATTTGCACTTACCGGCTTAAGTTTATCTTTCAAGCTCATGGTGGCATTCTCTGAGCTATGCTGAGACAGGGAACCACAGCGCACTGACACTGGGCAACACCTCCCTTTCTGTCTCTCGCCCTCTTTTTCCTCATACGCACACGCAAACTAACTGACAAAGGTGTGGAATGGACAAAGGCCATCCGATTTGCATAATGATTAGCCTGTGTGCAAAAATGGATGTAATATATGCATTGCAAAGGATGCACCTCTCACAAACAGACAGGTTGCATTTGTGTACACAAACACGCAAGACAGTGACAATGTACTATTGAGACTGTATGATAGTTTTTTCTAATGCACCTTCAACTGAACTCCAAGCACCACAAAAGCATTACCAAATTAAATCATTGAATCATTGTAATTGTAGCCTTTAAAATGTCTGACAACTCAACAGGTGCAACCCTAAATCTACTGACGGGTATATTTTGGGATGTTGTACTGTCTGCTTCTGACTCATTAATCGTCTTCCTCTTCTGCTTCAGACTGTAATGCTTTGTGTCGGGACTTCACGAAGAGACTAAACTACCTTAACCAACTGAATTACAAATACTACACTGAAACCTTGATATTTCCAAGCAACTGAAGAAATTTTTTCAGATAATATTCAGAATATGTAAAGAACGTCTAGATTATGTATGTAACCTTCGTTCCCTGATGGAGGGAACGAGATGTTGTGTCGAAGAAGCGACACTAGGGACCTCTCTTGAGCGCCGAATATGCCTCCGTTCTATGAAAATAGGCCAATGAGAAGTTGGAGAACCCCGGACATACGGGTATAAAAGCGGGGAAATACATCGAGTTCATTCAGGATTTTTCTGAGGAGCCGGAAATGGTCCGGACACAACAGTGGCTTGGCTCAGCGACGTGGCCGGGAGGACACAAAGTCTCGTTCCCTCCATCAGGGAAAGGAGGTTACATACGTAACCTAGACGTTCCCCGTCTGTCGCTCACTTCAACGGTGTGTCGAAGAAGCGATACTAGGGGTCCAATTTAAATCAAGCCATGCGCTGAGCCGTATACGTGTTCTGCTGACACAGAAGCGGGCAGGTATTTTACGTGCAAAGGCGACCAGCTGTGTCAGAATGCACGTACCCATAAAAGTCGTCGGAATCCATCTGGTTACCCTAAACAGGGGATCAAGGCGACGCTTTGGGGAACGGGCCGAGCCTAGCCAGGCCTCTTTTCTCTGCATAGAGAAAGAAACGGCTGGTGCCCTTACACGCATCGAGGGAAGGGGGTCATACCCAGTTTCCTATTCTTTCAGGGGGAAAGACCCTGCGGAGGCCACGCCTGCCCGAAAGGGGGAGTTTGGAGTTTGACAGGAGTTTGAGCAGGGCCCGGTTGAGAA
This sequence comes from Moxostoma hubbsi, assembly GCA_032164185.1. Classification (NCBI taxonomy): domain Eukaryota; kingdom Metazoa; phylum Chordata; class Actinopteri; order Cypriniformes; family Catostomidae; genus Moxostoma; species Moxostoma hubbsi. Next base: position 28,643,284 of record JAVLUX010000007.1, on the reverse strand, counting down.
CTCGCAAGTCCAAGATCGGTCGTAAGGCGCCGCCTTTCTTGGGTACTATGAAGTAAGGGCTGTAGAGACCCTTCTTAATTTCGGTTGGAGGGACAGGCTCTATCGCGTCTTTGTTTAGTAAAAGAGTAGCGATTTCCACGCGCAGGGATTTTAGCATACTTTTGGCATACGTGTACCGAGCCTGATGGTCCAGGCCAGCCAGTATGACGGGTTGTAAAGTGAAAGTCACACATCCAATCAAGTAGCCGCGAGGGGGGACGGGGTTTACCGGTCCAGCCTCGCAGTAGCCCGGGAAAGCATAGTGGACCTCTGTGCATCAGGCTCAGACTGGGCGTGCAGACCCGAAGGTGGCGGGTCATCAGAATCAGACGCCGCTGTAACGCTCTCTGATGCAGCGGTGATGTCATCCAATTCCGGGGGCTCAAGGGTCATCGCCCGCGGTGCCTTCCTCAATCCCATAGGAAGGAGGCGATGCACGGGGGGCAGCTGAAGTGGCTTTCTCTCATGACAAAAGAAAGCCGCGACCGCAATGCTGTCATGGCTATGTTCTCGCACTGAGAACATGAATCATTCATAAAACGCTGCCTGCGTGTGATCGCAGCCCAGGCACGCGAGGCAGCTTTTATGACCGTCAGAGGTGGGGAGAAATCAACCGCATCCAGAAACTAGACAGAGGCAGAAAAGACGTCTTTAAAGAGATGATTCCTGAAAAGGACGTTCAACGCCAGCTGTGTATTTGCTCTTTTAGAGAAAAAAACTCTTTTAACTGCACTGTCGAAGCGCCCAGGGGCAAACTGCACTGCTGTGCAGAGAAGGAGAAAGCACGATCCAACAGCACAATCAGCTCAGAGGAAGAGGAACAGGTGTGTGACTCGCAGCTCACTGCATACAGAAAATTTCTGAATGAACTCGACTTATTTCCCCACTTTTTATGTCTGGGGCGGGGTATGCAAATACTGTCTGCCAACTTCTCATTGGCTTTTTTTCATAGATCAGAGGCATATTTGGCGCTCAAGAGAGACCCCTAGTTACGCTTCTTCGACACAACATCGAAGTGAGCGACAGAAGGGGAACAATGTTTAAAGTAATCTACCGAAAATTGCAAATATTTACAAAGAAAATGTCAAAATTAAATAATCAAATCAATAGGAGCTTGAGTAGCTCAGAAAGTAAAGACACTGACTACTACCCCTGGAGTCACAAATTCGAATCCAGGGTGCAAGATTCATCCTCCGCCACCCAGATTGAAGCGAGTCACTATGTCACCATGAAGACTTAGAGTGCATTGGGAATTGGGCACTCCAAATTGGGGAGAAAAGGGGAGGAAATAAAAAAATAATAATAATTCAAATCAACACATTTTTTCTCTCGTATTTCATTTATTTCTAATATAAAAGCTGAAGTATGTAATTTCTGCGACACCGAACAGTCAGATCACTCAAATCATGCCATGGGTTGAGCAACACTGTAGGGGCGGGTCTAAGCAGGTCACTCAAAACAACCACAGGAATTTTCATAGTGCCACAGAGTCAGTGTTTACAGTTTTCAAGAAAATTAATCTGTGAATTGCTTACTTATAGTTGTCTCTGTATATTAGGCTGGGATAGAAATTTTGAAAGTATAAAATATAATTAAACAAAATGAATAAAATTTCAATGTAGAATTTATAATTCAGTAAAGTAAGAGAAGTGGGTCTAAATAATGTTCACATATTGCCCACTTTTACTGGAAACTACACTTTATACGGTATACGTTCCACTTAAATTCTGTGAAGCACAATGTCAACATTTTTTGCCCTTGCTTTGCAGTTGCACTGTGGCATGCCTACAGTATATCACATTTGTTTATTTACACTAATTATTCTTTATGTTTACATACTGCATTGCATTTTGTGGAGTTGCATAGACAGATTTTGTAAATAAAAGAAACACAACTAAATACACTGAATTGAAATGAAAGCAGCAAAGAAGCAGCTATATACACACATGTAAAAATAATTATGACCCATTTCAACCTGAAATGTCACACCAGGTTTCCAAACCACACAATATAAGGTATCTAAAGAGTTCCCACCCCTTTTGAGCAATGAATTTCCATGACCTTTTCATGACTTTTCCAGAACTAAAAAAAATCATTGTATCTACGAAATTCACTCTTATATGTCAGTCAAAGATTGATGCTCTTCAAAATATCTTTCACTCAGACTACAGTACAGACTACAGAATACAGTACAGCCTGTCACATAACTAGGTACGTCATGTTATGTAGACAAATCAATAGTAACAAAGATCAATGCAGGCGATCATTTCCCTTCTTGCTCAGTGTCGAATCGAAGTCCAATTATCAAGCCAGGAATTGCCTTTTATAGTTCTATCACAGGATGAAACGCCTCTAAAAGACAACAAACAGCCTTCAAAACACTACCATTATTACTATAAAATTAAAGCAAATTTCCTTCTGGTCATCAGCTAGTCTCAAACTAATTTCTTACATTTTCAGTTTAATAATAACAACTACATTTTAACAAAGTATGAATGTATATTTTAGGGAAGAGTACATAACCATGAGTGTGAGAAAACAAGATAGCGAGTGAGAGAGAAAGAGAAAGGAAATTCCAGAGAAAGAGAGTGCATTTAGCATGCAAATTTTTTTCAGATGTATGTGGATAGAGAAATAGACAGGCGTTGTCTCTGTGGCCTCTGCTGTCACTGCCCTCTACTTCCATTAGCCCTAGAGGCCAAGGTCACCCCCCCACCCCCCACCCCCCACACACACACACACACACACACAAACCACACACCACAGGAATCCGCTCCCTGTTCTTCTATTCTATTCTATTTGCAAAAGTAATGTTTGGGAGTCTAAAATGTATATTTCCTATTGACACACTAAAGATGAAGATATAAATAACCATCTTAAGACAATTTTTTTATGTGCCTAAGACTTTTACACAGTACTGTATATACTTCAGAAATATGGAATTTACCGTAATATTGCATTGCTATAAAAGATATCGAAGATGAGCATGCATATGAGGTCTTTTGTAAGATAAAAAGAACACTGAAAAAAGTTGAGTTTACTTAAAATTTTTTAAAAAAACCTAGGAAACAATTTCCACGCAGAAATTGCAAGTAAATTTAACAGACCGTATGTTAATGTAAATGCTACACACAATTCTTGGTGGCTTTAATAATAAATTCTCAAGTAAAATTTTATTTTGCAATACTCTGTTTCAAGTCAATTTTACTCTGTTTGTACGTGTTACTTAAGCAGTGTAGCACAAATGTATAGCTTTCAAAGCTTTTTTAAACATTCTTACTCATGAATCACATGACATACAGACGTCTTCCACACTTAATGTATGCTATGTAGTCTATTTGACAACATCACCTTGCAACAGATAATTTATTTTGTCATGAACGGGTAATTTTGGATAGACAATTTCAGACTCACAAAACAACAATTTACCAAACATAACAACAAAATAAACAACTAAAAAGGTTTAAATCAACTTGCAAACAGTGAAACCACACAAGCGCATTAATTATTCAAACCTGGTGCATGCTGTGAGCATGGTCTGAATGGTTAAGTAAAATGTACTTATTTTATTTACAAATTAGCAAATAAAAGGTTTTCTACTTTAGAATTGATACATGATATATAATATCATAAATAATATGTACTTATTATTTTTAAATTTTGTTTGAAAGGAATACAAATGTAGAATATAAATTGATACTTTCAAATTCATGCTTAAACGAACTTATTCAATGTAGACCAGGGGTGACCAACCCTGGTCCTGGAGAGCTACCTTCCTGCAGAGTTTAGATCCAACCCTAACCAAACACACCTGAACCAGCTTATCAAGGTCTTTAAGATTACTTGAAAATGACAGGCAGGTGTGTTGGAGCTAAACTCTGCAGGAAGGTAGTTCACCAGGAGCAGGGTTGGTCACCCCTGATGTAGACAGTCCTTAATCTTTTCTGTAATATTTACTTGATGCATGTCTATAGCCCAGTTCAGCTGTGGGAATATGTCATACCCTGCATTAAAAAACTGATGTCACACACACACACACACACACACACAGGTTTTATGATTGGAATGTGCAAGCTTGCAGTAGATTTGTCAGCTGGATTGATTTTTCCACTGGTAGGACAACACAGTCTCCCATGTGTGTCCATGGAGAGAGACGTCACCAATGCAATCTCTGTCTTTCACGCTCTCCATCATTTTAACTGTGAAAGAGCCCACCCAATCTTTAACCACTTCACTCTCAAAGCAAAAGTGTTAGGTCCATTCAAACGTGCACCCTCTGTTTTTTGAGCCAAGTGGGTTTGGAATGCAACTTTCAAAAACAATTATTGTGTATCTTTGATAATAAATTGCACATTTATTGTAGGTCAAATAAGCATGTTCATCTAAAGCACAGTGGCAAAAATCAGTGATTGGTGTAACTGGATTACAGAGTAATTCATTACTGTAATCTAATTACTTTTAGGCACAAAAGTAGTGTAAAATTGCATTTTAAATTCTTATAATCAGATTACAGTTACTGATTTTCAGTGAAAGTAATTACTTTTAAGTACATTACTTGGGCTACAGCTGTTTCTAAAAAAATATTATTTTTTGTAATATAGTTTATGTGTAATATAGTAATATAGCAGCAATAGCAGTAATGCAATTACTTTTTCAATGAAGTAATCTGATTTTAGTTTTAGAGAAATAGTTAGTAATTTGAAGTTGATTATCTTTTTTAGTAACTTAGCCAACACTGGAAATCATCCTTTAACATGTCTAAATTTGCTCAGTCCAATCGAGTCGCACCTTCTGCAGATCATTTGCTTTAAACCGAACATGTCGCTCCAAACTCTTCTTTATACTTTTTTATATTGGAACACAAAATGAGTTATCAAAATGTCAAAGCTGCTCTTGTCCATAAATGAAAATGAATGGTCATCACTGGCTTGGATGTAATTTTGCTTAGTTTATAATAAAAACGCACACACATATGCATATGTGTGTATATATATATATATATATATATATATATATATATATATACGGCTGGATTTGAGTTTGGGTCCCCTTAAACATTAATAGAAACCATACCACTAGACTAACGTGTCTTACACTTATATTTGTTTTTTTTATGGCCCTGATAGTGGAGTACATTATCTAAACCGACTCCACAAATATGCAGAAACACACACCAGTACACTGCATGAATCAGTGTGTGCCTATATACACAGTCCACCACACACACACACAAACACACACACGCACAACACCCTAATAAGCACAGCCAACATCGGCACAGGACTTTCTGTATATAGGTCAGTAACTGCTAGTGTGGAGATTCTACAAAATAGTGAATGATGCAGATGCTGTCATCAAGCTTTAGCCTTCTCATAGGCTGTTGAGAACTGGTGAAAGCTTTTCTGGGATGTCAACTAGTCCAGTCGGACCAAGTCAGACAGTTGCTCAACCCATCTCTTTTTTACACTGATTACATCTTTATATTGCTAGGACTGGGCAATGTATAGAATATTTATGATTTTGCTGATGATATAATATGAACTACTGCAGTTTGTTTATTGTGTTTATTTAGAGCCCCACAGACACCATACATCAACCCCTAAACCTAACCCTAATCTTCCCTTTCAAAAATTAACCATGGTTTTTCTACAGTTACCATAGTTTCCCCCTGGTATTTTGAAGTCAAACCATAGTAACCAAAGTGTTTTACATGGTTACTATATTAACACCATGGTAAATTGCATTTAAAAAAATTGTAAAAATCATGAGTACTACAATATTAATATAGTAAAACCATGGTTAATTTTATCCGGAACAAACCTTTTTCTCAACTCCTCAAAATTCATCGTAAACAAATCACTGCGAGTAAATCAACCCTTATATTTATTTTTATTTATTATTATAAGTAGTATTAAAGGAAATATTAAGAGTGGAGACAGGAAACACGATGGGAAAAAGAGGGACAAAAGGCGGATTAGAATCTGGGTCTGCACGGAAAAATGCATTTCTTCACAGACTTTCTGTCAAAGCTATGAACCATGATTTCCTTCTTCTTGGTCCTTTGCAGGTGGTATTAGAAGGAGCAACATTCTCATTGACATCTGATTGGACAAAAATTTGTGTAATTCAAAATAAGTAATGAATATTTTTGGTACCTTTTCCCAGAAGGAGAAAGACAATTAAAGTACATTTTTCAGACATAGCAAATTGACAAAGACTAAAGTCATAAAACTCAAATTCTTGCAGTGTTAGGTGTGCTATATATTTAGTTTTTAGTAAACAAAATACTTTTAAGTTCATAGTTTGAAATTTAAAGGTGCTGTGAGTGACTTTTTTTTAATGAAATGAATGAGCTGTGCATGTGAGAGATGACACGAGCGGTCAGACCACCAAGCAGCACACCATGCGGACAACATGTTGAAAGCACTATAAACCTATTTATCAACACAATCTTGACTCTTATGACTCAACATAAATAACTGCACTGAAATAATCACTCACTGACTTAAAAAACAGTAACAGGCTCACAGTACTCCCCTCATGTAAACTAGATTTCATGACGGTTTAGAGTACAATAGAGTCCAGTTACCCACTCGCGATAAACATATGATTATATCCGTCATCCCAGGAAAAATGTTATGTAGTGATCCATAAATCACATTAATAAATCACAATCACATAAATGGCTCAGAGGAAGTATAGTTCCTTAGGTGCGAAAATGACAACAAGTACTAGTCCCGGGGGAAAGTACCTAAAATGGGTTTTAGTATTGGCAGTGTGAAAGGGCCTGTGTGTGTGCATGTCTTTGGAGTTCAGAGTTTTGGAAAGAGGGGGCGTGGCTAATTCAACAGCTAGTCTAGTGGAAGTTCCAGAACGGCTAATACGGCTTACAGTACCTTTAAGTTTACATTTTGAAAATCAATTCATTTCAAAATTTTTCATTGATAAAATGTTCAGTATTCAAAATGACGTCTTTGTGATATTTGCATATAAATTCCGATTGGTCTTCTTTCTTGCATTTTACATACTTAATAGATTTTGGTATTCCTTTCTTGCATCTTTTTAACCATTTAGCATCACATTTGCAAAGATAATGTCATGTTTTGAGTTGAGTGACTTGGCAATGGCAAAGCGGCTTTGATGCAGCATTTCATTGACAAAGAATCAAATACCTAAAAGCTTGACTAAAAATGAAACAGTACTCTTTTGCTGCCTTGCAAGCACTCTGCAAATCTAGTCTTAATTTATATTGTTACCATATCGACTTCACATAATAGAAGATGGCAATACCTTTAGGTCCCACTAAGGAAGATAAGGAACAATCTAGAAGCATTTGCATGTAAATGCATGTGAATACCTTAATGAGCTGTGAAATACTTTTTATATTACCTGTGTGACTTGAGTGACCTTTTCCGAGACGTTCTGTGTGCGATCTTTAATCTTGCTGGGTGCAATGATCTCTATTTCAGTGGGGGAGGGGGGTCTGAGCCGGTCCGAGCCAAATGATAACGTCACTTGCGGGATCCGGCCAATGGCGCGGTGCCGCATCAAATCAGAATCTGAAGTGGAGTTTAGATTACTGGGCTTCAGATCTGGAATTTAAAAAAAAAAGACATCACACCCTCTGGTCAGCCCTTACAACATTTATTGACATTAGAATGTATTAATGAGTCATGCGGACATCTGTATATTAACAGAAAGGAACTCTTGTGGATATCCAGAGACTTGCTTTTTAACATAATTAAAGTGGACTGCTTTGTTGTACTCATAACACTGAGCATTGGGCTGCTTTTGGAGCTGTTCCACAAACTCCATTAGAAACGATACAAGCTACATTGTATCAAATAGTACTGCTGTTTTAAGCTAGTTGGCTTTTGATCAAACTTCTTATATATTCAAGGATAAATTCAAGCATAACACTTAATTTCCATTAAAGGCACATCATGTACTTTGTCATGGTCCGTGTGTTCAATGCTAATGGAAGAGTTTATTCACAGCAGAGGTGAGAGAGCTGATCAAATAGGGTTGTGTGTGCAATTACAATATGCTGAGGAATCTCTGTTCCACTCCATTCAATCCTCTCATATCTGACTGATGACGCTTTCTTACAACTTTTCTGAAATTTGACCATTTTGAAACAAAAAGAAAAGAGCTACAATTTCACTGCCCAGTCAGTCAGTGGTGTAAAATGCAGCATTTTTGAATGAAATTGGTTTCAAGGCACCCTTACACTTTTGATAACCTAGAACCAAAGTGAGCTTTATACAGCAAATGTTTAGTGACTATAATGCATGGTAGAAGCCAATGTCAGAAATCAACTTTACTATTAGGGGAATTTTTGCCCCCTGCATTTGATTTTCACAGACAGTTTTTAACATTACGAGGGCAATTTTTACTAAAACTAAATAAAAGCATACTGTATTCATACTTTTAGGTTAAATACTTCAATACAACCAGTTCATTAACATTAAAAAGTGGTAAAATGCATAACTAGGCTGGAGTAGAATACTAAGAACTATTTCAGATGTTTCAGATTAAAACAGAGGAATTCATTACAGGGGCATTTTTACCCTAACATTTTAAAGGGATACTCCCACCAAAATATGAAAATTCTCTAATCATTTACTCACCCTCACACCATCTCAGATGTGTATGACTTTCTTTCTTCTGCAGAACACAAATTAAGATTTATAGAAGAATTTCTCAGCACAGTAGATACAAACAATACAAGTGAATGGTGGCCGGAACTTTGAAGGTCCAAAAAGCATACAAAGGCAGCTTAAAATTAATACACATGACTCCAGTGGTTAAATCCATATCTTCAGAAGTGATTTGAAAGGTGTGGATGATAAATATTAAGTCCATTTTTACTATAAATTCTCCACCCTGCCCAGTAGGTGGCAATATGCACAAAAAAATACAAATTGCCAAAAACAAAAGAAAAGGTGAAAGAAGAGATTTGTAGTAAAAAGGACCTTTTCTCACCCACACCTCTCATATCACTTCTGAAGATATGGATTTAACCACTGGAGTCTTATGAATTTTGTATTTTTTTTTTTACCATTTTTTTTACCATACCATTGTCTTGACCTACAGAGCTGAATTACTCTTCTAAAAATAGTTTGTTGTCAGCAGAAGAAAGAAAGTCATACACATCTGGGATGGCATGAGGATGAGTAAATGATGAGATCATTTTCATTGTTGGGTGAACTATACATTTAAATTATTGGAAATTTTTGTCACTTTTAGTGGCATTTTTGCAATGCACCCTACTTCATTTCTGACCCTGTTAGAAGCAGAATCACAAGTTAAAATAAATAAAACTGTATAAATAAACTGTGTATAAATAAACGACTCAGATTAAAAGTAGTTTGCTCTCAGAGCTCTTTCATAGCTCAGGAAACTTAATAAAGTTCTCAGAAAGGTTTCGTTGAAGTGTCAACTTTGTCTCTCCTAAAATCCCATCAAAGAAATAAAAATAAAAGCAAATAAGTGAATTGCTGACATAAAGCAAAATTATAGAACTATAAAATTAAAGTGGACTGCATAGGTCAGATTACTTGTTCTTGGAAGAATTTAATAATAAATGTTTGATTACATACGGAATCTGTGACTTCAAACTAAAAACTAGGTGATTATACACATAAACTCATTCTACTTTCCATTCATACTGTACATATAACTAGACACAAAACACTCTCTGTTGTTCATACCATTCCACTGGTCCCTCATGCCGTCGATATCATGCAGTGAGGAGGCACGGCGCAGACTCTCTCTGGAGTGGCTGTGGGTGAGGGGTGGTCCGCAGGGATCTAGATGGTCTGAGGGCGGTAAGAGTGGGCCAGAGAAGCCACACATGGGGAGGTTCTGCTTAATCAGGGCCTGGGTCTCTGACTTCATGCATCTTTCTTGGGATGACATCTGTATGTCTTTCAAGGCAAACTCCTCATTAGTGGGCTGCAATACACACAGAGGGGAGCTGTAGATCAGGTGTGTGTGGGAATATGAACGTGGATTGAATTGAATGTGCATGTACCTGTAGGTAGTCCACCACCACTCCCTCAAAGTGGTCCTTTGGGAGGGAGGGTTGCCGTTTCACACGGAGAGAGGGCATTCGCAGCCTCATGTTACGTCTTTGACCTGATACAGAGACAATTAAATGTCTTTTGATTTTAGAAATCCTACTAGACTAAAATCAAAAGTGTGTGGTATTCTTGAGATCTCTTTGGAACTCTAGAATAGACACTTTAAAGATCTCAAAGGTCTCATTTGCATTCAATCGTATTACTGTCTAGGAGAAACAAGAGATATTAAGAGATTTTTCTTTCCGGGGGAATTACATTAACTAATTGATTAATTAATCATTAATGAATAATGCTAAAAAAAATAATAATATTCAAAGTATGAATATATGAAATGTAAATATCTGAATATCCCATAGTCTTTTATATAATAGTTCAAAGCAACACTGCATTGAAAAGCATATGCACACACTTTACATATACATAAACTCTCTTGCATCACCTTTATCAAAAACTGCCTAAGACTTAATCTGTTACCTTATAAGGCTGTATTACAGAAAGAGCTACAATCTCCAACACACAGAGATACTGGGGACCACACACCTGCCTGCAGCCAGCTGTGTGTCATTCGCTGTTTGATGCCACCTTTCTTCATGGAGGGGTCTAAGAGCTCCTGGAAGTTTAAGATGAACATGATAACAACTCCCTCCTCATTTTTTACAGGAACAACATCAACCAAACAAGGTCTACACGTCCCTAAAAGGCAGGCGGAGAGAGAAAGAGAGAATAAGGATGGGAGCAGTGGGAGGGATGTCACCAAACACAAACATTGAACATTTAACCGTATATATATATATATATATATATATATATATATATATATATATATATATATATATATATATATATATATATATATATATATATACATATTTATAAACTTTCGTTTTATTAAAGTGCACATCACTTGATTTTGATTGGCCATTGCGGTATTCCATGGTCAAATACTTTTGTATAATAACTTCTGCTGTATATTTGACCGCTATCTCTGGCAACCAATTTTTTACCATGCATTAGTTCTGTTTTTCATAGCACTCCATATTCACTTTCTTCTAATGAAATAAAATAATTTTAACTGAAATATGCCCATTTACTTATGCTACTTGCATTAGCTACTTGCATTTACCAGCAATGACCGGCTGATGGTAAATTAGCCCTAACTAAGTTTTCCTGAGAAGCTGTTATAAATACTCGTGTGACAGCTCTTAGTCCAAACACAATCACACTGACGCCAACACACAATAAGACACACATACAGAGGTGCTGCTGTTTGGGGGGTCTGAATTCCATGATCATGAGAACATACACATTTAATACTCTAGTTGCAAACCCTAAGATAAACTCACAGATGTATCAAGAACATCTCTAAAACCCTCTGTTATTTTCAGAGAGTATATCCTTAAGAATTAAATGGTGAATCCCCAATTTTCATCTTGTATTTGTTCAAAATGTCTTTTCGATAGAAGTCTATGGGATTTTGTGTTCATTTTTCTTCGACTGGGCAGACATTTATATTCTAAAATAAAAACATCTTTCAATAAAAAACATTATTTTTTATTTGTTTGAAACATGTGTTAGTATTCTAATTAGCAACTTTACTGTACATCTACTGTAAAAGAATAGTGCCGGTACTAATAAATATGGAGCATTTTTCCAGATTAAATGCTGTTTTAAAAAGCTTGTGTTTTGTGTGAAAAACAAGCCTATGGCAAAGTTCATGTATATAATCAAAAGGGAAATGCTGTATATCTACTGTGCTCAGTCTACCAAGTCTTTTTTGACCCAAACAAAACGGTTGTTTGGAATTTTTCCCCAAAAAAGAAGGCTTTAAAAAAAAAAAAAATCTTCTAGTGAGTGAAATAACAGATTCTTGCACATTTTTCATCAAGCCCTTTAATTAAAAAATTATTAACCTCAAAACAATCAGTTGAAATGTATTGTGTAATATGCAATATTGTGAGTATGATTTGAGAGGGAGTTCCTGCTCCCCCTTCAATGTCTCAAAAGACATACAGCAAGACGGTTACCTGCTTAACCCTGGACCGCAAATGTTGGTCAAAAATTGCACGTGCCTCTACTTTTTGCTATAATTTTTACATGAAGTGGTCTTTAGATGTGCCACTCCAGGAATTCCTCAATTAAAGTGTCTTTGACCATGTGAACGGACTTTTTAACATTTAGTTTAATATTTTTTTAATTTGAAGATAATTGCATTAGTACACCTAGACACCATATGTGGGTCCTCCATGTGTTTACTATGGAGTTCATTGCTTTTAACACTTGTTTTACTCTTGAAATACATTATCTGTTTTCAGTTTTCATTTGTTATGTAATTAAATATATGTTAAATACCATGATCACGTTCATATTTACGTGCAGTATGCAAGTATAACAAGTTGTCATTCAGCCAATGCTTTTATACAAAGTTCATTACATTATACCTATTAAAGGGACAGTCCCTATGGAGCAACCAGAGGTCAGATGACTAGTTCACAGCAAGGGCACAACAGTTATAACCGATGGTACAATGGTTATTTGAAACTGCAACTTTTCTTTTTTTCAGTGCACCTCATAATTTCGAACAACAAATATAACCTCACCTAAAGGATTATTAGGAACACCTGTTCAATTTCTCATTAATGCAATTATCTAATCAACCAATCACATGGCAGTTGCTTCAATGCATTTAGGGGTGTGGTCCTGGTCAAGACAATCTCCTGAACTCCAAACTGAATGTCAGAATGGGAAAGAAAGGTGATTTAAGCAATTTTGAGCGTGGCATGGTTGTTGGTGCCAGACGGGCCGGTCTGAGTATTTCACAATCTGCTCAGTTACTGGGATTTTCACGCACAACCATTTCTAGGGTTTATAAAGAATGGTGTGAAAAGGGAAAAACATCCAGTATGCGGCAGTCCTGTGGGCGAAAATGCCTTGTTGATGCTAGAGGTCAGAGGAGAATGGGCCGACTGATTCAAGCTGATAGAAGAGCAACTTTGACTGAAATAACCACTCGTTACAACCGAGGTATGCAGCAAAGCATTTGTGAAGCCACAACACGCACAACCTTGAGGCGGATGGGCTACAACAGCAGAAGACCCCACCGGGTACCACTCATCTCCACTACAAATAGGAAAAAGAGGCTACAATTTGCAAGAGCTCACCAAAATTGGACAGTTGAAGACTGGAAAAATGTTGCCTGGTCTGATGAGTCTCGATTTCTGTTGAGACATTCAGATGGTAGAGTCAGAATTTGGCGTAAACAGAATGATAACATGGCTCCATCATGCCTTGTTACCACTGTGCAGGCTGGTGGTGGTGGTGTAATGGTGTGGGGGATGTTTTCTTGGCACACTTTAGGCCCCTTAGTGCCAATTGGGCATCGTTTAAATGCCACGGCCTACCTGAGCATTGTTTCTGACCATGTCCATCCCTTTATGGCCACCATGTACCCATCCTCTGATGGCTACTTCCAGCAGGATAATGCACTATGTCACAAAGCTCGAATCATTTCAAATTGGTTTCTTGAACATGACAATGAGTTCACTGTACTAAAATGGCCCCCACAGTCACCAGATCTCAACCCAATAGAGCATCTTTGGGATGTGGTGGAATGGGAGCTTTGTGCCCTGGATGTGCATCCCACAAATCTCCATCAACTGCAAGATGCTATCCTATCAATATAGGCCAACATTTCTAAAGAATGCTTTCAGCACCTTGTTGAATCAATGCCACGTAGAATTAAGGCAGTTCTGAAGGCGAAAGGGGGTCAAACACAGTATTAGTATGGTGTTCCTAATAATCCTTTAGGTGAGTGTAGACTCATGCAGCAGTCCATGAGGTTGTCTTTTTTCAAGTTTATAACTTTTTTTATAACGTGTGTTTGTGTGGGTACGGTTTTTGATACTTTTCATATTTCACCACCAAACAGGAACATTTCTGATATTTTGGTCATACAACCTTTTTACAAATTAATTTTCAATCTGTTAAACTCTTCAAAATGTAATAAAATATATATCAACCAAATTTTAAATAAAATTATCATTACAGTTTTTTCCTTGAAAAAACAAGTCATTTTATTAGTAATGAGCCATTAGAATTCACATGGGTTCTTTTTAGACCCACAAATGCATTTAAAGGGATAGTTCATCCAAGAATTAATCATTTACCCACACTCATATCATCCTAGAAATGTATGATTTTTTTCTTCTGCTGAACACAAACAAAGATTTTTAGAAGAATATTTCAGCTCTGCAGGTCCATACAATGCAAATGAATGGTGACCAGAACATTTAAGCTCCAAAAATCACATAACGGCACATAAACGCAATCCATTCTACTCCAGCGGTTAAATACATGTCTTCTGAAATGATGAAATCAACGGATGAGAAAAAATCGGTACTTAAATATTTTTTTACTATAATGCTGCCTTTATGTGATTTTTGGAGCTTGAAAGTATGATCACCATTCATTTGGATTGTATGGACCTACAGAGCCGAAATATTCTAATTTGTGTGTTCTGCAGAAGAAAAAAGTCACACATCTGAGATGTCATGAGGGTAAGTGAATCTTTGGGTAAACTATCCCTTTAAAGAGGGTAAGTTTGCATTTGCGTTCTTCTATGGTTAATGACACATAAGTTGGGGGTTTAATTAGCATAGGTTACAAATTAGGTGGGAAGACCAGTTTAAACCAGCTGAGACCAGTTTGAACCAGCTAAGACCATCAAACCATCTTGGGCTGGTTCATTTTTTCTCTACTACCAAACTATGGTCAACCGGTGGAGAAAGTAGTTAAAGAGTTAAATAAGAAACAAATACCAACGGACAGACAATAAAAGAGTGAGAGAGCAAAAAGGAGTCGATGCAAACCAAATTAATGAGGTAGAGCAGGAATGAGAAGGGAGTGACAAGAAGGAGGACAGAAAAACCAGAGAAAGAACAGCATGATTAAAGTCAGCCAGACCCCCCTCAGCTCTTGACTAAAGCAAGCCATCAACCACTCTAAATATAGACCCTGGCCTGACACACACACATACACACGAACACAAACAAAGGTACTGTTCAGTCTCTAGCTCAACAGTGACACAGATCTAGAAGCTGTATCCACTAAAAATATGTTCTAGATAAAAGAACAGAGTGATGCCAGCATGTGTGAGTGTGTGCGTGCATCTCAGTGCTTTAGTTCAGTGATAGAGGTCTAAGTCTCTTGAGTCCTGTTGTCATGGTAATGTTATCAGTGTACCGCTTCCAACTGAAGGAACACCTGTCCCTTTCAAGCTGAGTTACATGCACACACATGCACAAAACACAGGTTTAACAATGTCCACAGGGCCAGCTACTCTCTTCATCTGTTCCTGTCTGAGGGGACTTTAGACAAAAAGAGAGAAAGCGTGGGATGGGGCTGCGTTTTTAGGTAGACGGCAACACTTTTTCTTTTTGTGCAGCCTCAGCTGGCCTCTGTATTTAGCCAGTTCATCAAAGTGTTACTCTCAACATGTGTATCTGTCTGTGTGTGTGTAATAAAACAGATGGGGAATAGAAATTCCTAGGCTGATGTCTGACTGATTAATTTTGAGTGGTAAGTCAGTGGCAAGACATACTTGAGAATGAACAACTGGAGTAAATGTGCAAGAAATACAGTGGCCCCAAAAAGTATTTGGGCAGTTAAGCCAGACTTAAGACCAAAAATGTGTAAAAGTCTTTACCTTATTATATCTTTGACTTATATAATAAAATATAAAACAAAGTGGCATTTATTTTAAAGAAATATATCACAAATATTTCACATGCACAAAAATAAAACAGCTAATGTGATGAACTTGAGGAGAATTGGCTTCATACATTCATTAAAAAAAAATCACCTTAATAACAGTTTTAAAGTCATAACAAAAATGGCTCAGAAAAGAGAAGTTAGTTCGGATGCCATATTTTGAATCTAATGAAATTAAATTCAGTAATTTTTGTATGCAACAAGTGTAAATCATGTGTCCAAAGGTGTATAAATAGTTTTTGGGGCCACTGCATTCGACCAGGACTTTACATATACAACAAATGACAGGAACATGTGTAGATTACTGGAAGATGTACAGATATAGCCACTGAGTGTGTTACAATTTTATGCATTGTTGGCTTTATTAAAGAGATAGTTCACCCCAAAATGAAAATTCTCTCATCATTTACTCACCCTTATGCTATCCCAGATGTGTATGATTTTCTTTCTTCTGCTGAACACAAACAAAGATTTTTAGAAGAGTATTTCAGCTCTGTAGGTATGCAAGTGAATTGTGGTCAGAACTTTGAAGGTCTAATAAGCATATAAAGTGAGCATAAAAGTAATCCATAAGACTCTAGTGGTTTAATCCATATCTTCAGAAGCAATATGATAGGTATGGGTTAGAAACAGATGAATATTTATGTCCTTTTTTACCATAAATTCTCCACCTTGCCCAGTAGGCGGCAATATGCACGAAGAATGCGGATCACCAAAAACAAAAGAAGAAGAATGTGGAGATTTAGAGTAAAAAAGGATTTAGATATTGACCAGTGTCTTACTCACATATACATAGCTTCTGAATATGTGAATTTAACCTCTGGAGTCATATGGATTTCTTTTAAGCTGCATTTATCTGATTTTCGGACCTTCAAATTCAGGCCACCATTCACGCATTGAATGGACCTACAGAGCTGAGATATTTTTCTAAAAATCTTCTTTTTTCTAAAAATCTAAGAAAGAAAGTCATACAGACTTACTGTATCAAACTGGGATGGCATGAGGGTAAGTGAATTTTCATTTTTGGTTGAACAATCCCTTAAAGGATTAGCGGTAATGAGAATGGAGGGGGTCTTTAAAGGTGCAGTACGTAACAATTTTCGTGTAATATTCGCCTTTTTTTTGCCAATGTGTGAACGGCTTGTAACGCAACTTAAAAAATTAGCCCTCCCCGGACTTCCTAGGTTGCCTATTAAAGCCTGTAGACTGTAAATTATTTTCATGCGAAGGGAGCGGGTCGCTTTTACCGGGAAAATCCAAAGGATGTGACATATATGCGTGCTCCTAAGAGCCTTGCCTCAGTGCTTCTCTTCTGCTATTCAACAGCAACAACAAACTGCAACATGTCCGGCTCCTACACAAACTCAGAGTAAGCCCAAAAAAAAATTTTTTTTTTACATTTTAAAATCTACTGAATGCCGTCTGGCTAAGTGGGAACGTGATCATGGTCGAGCGAAAACTAGAGTGAACATCGACAGGCCATTTTATTCCTGGAGGGACCTTCGTTCGGTTTTGGGGATCAAAACTGCCCCTGAATTTGCGTTCTTATTGGACAGTTAAGCTTACATAACTCAAAGCATGTGAAATATAGTGCCATAAGGATTGATCTGTGTAATTTTAGCTAACTTGATCTTGCCTGTGTAATGGTGGCCAGCTGATAGATAGATGTGCAATGTGTATAAACCTCACTCTCCTGACATCAAAAGGTGAAGATATGCATGCCACCCCCCATGCCAGAAATGCCGGTTCGAGTCCCGTACGGAGTGGGTAGAACAGGAGCGTCACACCTGCTAAAGCTGATGAATTGGAAGCTACCATGCTTCGTAACTTTCAAATAATTTCAACAATATTATAATTAAAATTATTAATATTCTCTTTATACTAAAAGTCAGGAATACAGGATAAATTTAAGCAAATATGGTTGTTTCTTGTTCATAGTACAACATATGACATACAAAACATACAATAGTAAAACATAACAGTGCAGTGCAACAGTAAACTGTCTGGTGAAGTTCGGTAGTGTGTAGCTGTATGTGTGTATCAGTATGCTATGTTAGCTGATAAGTAGTTTTAGTTTTGTCTCAAAGTTTGTAGTAAAACAATCATAACTGTGCAATTTTAATTATGCTACCTTTAATTATGCATCTGTCAGCCGGTGGATCATGTTCAGTCTCTTTGTACGTTATGTCATAGTTTTGGCCGATGCTCACTCACTCGTGTCCCTATGTAGTGTGGGCACGAGATCCAGCAGGAGCAACAGGTAGCTGGCTGCAGTTCACTTAAGGGCCACAGGTGTAATTAATAACAAGGGTTTCTGAATCTTACATACTGCACCTTTAAGAAAAATTTTATTTATTTAAACAAAATGTAATTTCTTTCTTCTTACTTCGCTTATATGACCCAGGCAAAAAGGTTTAATTAAACTGATCCTCATTTTGTCTTGTGCCATTGCTTCCCTCTATCCCCATTTCTTCAATCTCTTCATCTGTGTATCTCTAAATGTGTTTACATGCACATCATACACCGATAATTATCAAAAATCAGTTTATTAAAAAAATCAGACAATGCAAGAAATTGCATTTTCAGGAGATTTGAAATCATTGGTTTATTTTCTGCTTTTGTCAAAATGTCAAAATGTAGTTATGTGCATAACATCCACACATTGGATAAGCCATTAAGAATATCAGTAAAAGGTGTTTACGTGAAACACAAATCCACCTGTGTCGATCGTGTTATGCTTTACCATTTATGACCTTACCCTGATAAAGGAAAGCCGTTTAAGGCATTTACATGACCACACACGTTGTCACTTTATTAAGCATAATCATGAAAGATTGTGCATGTAAACACGCTCTCTGATAATATCTCCTCCACCTCTCCATGCTCAGCCCAGCATACCTTCCTTAGAGTAGTAAAGGATCTCCACTTTGCGCTCCTCTGATCCGAGCAGAGCCTGTGCCAGCTGTGCCCGTGCGCTCTTCATAGTGCCCGGCCCCACTAAGAACTGACAGGTGCAGGACTGCTGCATAATCTCTGCCCGCGAGAACCCGAACATCTGACAGAAGCCCTCATTGCAGTAGATAATGCCATAGTTCTTCATCTGAGCGTTGGCTATCAGGAACTTACGATCTGGTAGGTAAGAGGTGATGGGAGGAAGAGATTGTCAGAAAGAGTGGAATAGAAAGGGAGATTAGATCAGTCCACATTAGCATGCCACAGGAGAACAGACATTTCATTATGTTTGGTATTTGCATTAAAGGAAGAATTCTGTCATAATTTACTCTCCCTCACATTGTGACTTGCCCTATAACTCCTTTCTTTCTATACAACACAAAGAAAGTGGTTTAGCTGAGTATTCAAATTGCTCATTTGCATGCAATTAAAGTGAATGGGGACTGAGGCTGTTGAGCTCCAAAACGTGACACAAAAAAAAAATCGAATTAGCCAAGAATGTCAATGATGAGACACTCGAGAACATGTCCTGTTGAGCCCTATTTGAACAAATGCAGACACAAATGAGATTTGAAAGCTATGGAGAAGGAGAAGATTTTCAGCAAATGTTGACTAAAATTTTGCTCTGTTCCTCACACAAAGCTATCGTGTGTCTTCAGAAGACTTAGTGCACTTATAATAGTGCACTAAGAATATTGCAAATGAGTTATGCTACTATGCAACTTTATGGTGATTTTTTAGGTCATTTTTGAAGCTCAACTATGTCAGTCCCCTTTTAGTTTCATTGTATTGAGGAGAGCAGCTTGGACATTCTGTTAAACATTCCACGAAATAATGTAATGATACAGGTTTTGCATGACATGAGGGTAAGTAAATTATGACAGTATCTATTCTGGGTGAACTCACCCTCATGCCATCTCAGATGTGTATGACTTTCTTTCTTCTGTTGAACACAAACAATTAATTAAGAAGAATATTTAAGCTTTGTAGGTCCATATAAGGCAAATGAATGGTGGCCAGAACTTTGAAGGTCCAAAAAGCACATACATGCAGCATAAAAATAATCCATAAGACTCCACTGTTTAAATCCATGTCTTCAGAAGTGATTTGATAGGTGTGGGTGAGAAACAGATCAGAATTAAAGTAATTTTTTACTAAAAATCTCCACTTTCACATTCTTCTTCTTTTGTTTTTGGCGATTTGCATTCTTTAAGAAAAAAAAAGGATTTAACAATACCTGTCATATCACTGAAGATATGTATTTAACCATTTGAGTCCTGCATTACATTTATGCTGCCTTTATGTGATTTTTGGAGCTTCAAAGTTTTGGCCACTATTAACTTTTGTATGGACCTACAAATCTGACATTTTCCTAAAAATATTTGTTTGTGTTCAGCATAAAAAAGAAAGTCATACACATCTGGGATGGCATGACGTTGAGTAAATGATGAGAGAATTTAAATTTTGGGGTGAACTATTCCTTTAAAAAGACTAAAATTTCTTTGCTACTCTTTTAGCCCTTATCTCACTCTGTTTCTAGTTCCACTGCCTGTTCAGTGTTGCATATACTTTTCTTCATTTTTGATTGTTGGTGTGATAGAAACAGGAAATCTGCTGACAGTTGTGCTATTTTTGGAGCAAGAGCCTGACACCTAAGCTTCATAAACAGGTTAAAAAAGAACCACAGTTCTTTTAATGATGTGGAAGGGTTAAGGCATATCAAACAACAGAGTGAATAGGCACTTATAGTTTTTGAGTAGATGGAAAATGTCTCAACACAAACGATCATACAGATACTCTAGATAAGTTTGCACCAACTCGCTAATAACTCTGCACAACTCTGACTGACTGAAGAACATAAACAGAAGTAGTTGTCAGCCATAAATTAGGTGGAGCTCCATGTCACTGCTAACAACAATGTGGTTCAACGGCAGTAAGAAAAAGTCTGCGCTGGCGAGCTGTAAAAACCACCAATTAAAAACTCAAAAACACATTTATTTTGGCTAAATTTCATTAGAAATTATGTCAAAACCTGTTCGTTATTCGATTTTGTATGAAGTGTGCTGGGGCCTTTAGAGGCTCTGCTTTGAACATCTTAATGTCAAATTGAAAAATAGTTATTGGTTTTTACCAGTGCCTTTGACGACACAAGCTGACTGATTTTATCACTGAATCTCAATGCTATTTCTCCATATGTGAATGGAAACTGACAGGAACTTTAATGCACCTCAGCATCAAACTCATTATTGCCTTTTTACTTCAATAACAGAACACAACTGAGATGGTTGCTTAGCAGCCACAAAATTATACTTAGCCTTAACTGATAGGGAGTGAAGGGAGGAGCTGCTGCAGGCTCATGTTCACACATCTACATGCACATGCACACATGTGCATGCATGTGTACTTCAAAAAGAATACAGAAGTCCAAAAGCAAAAATTAATGCAAACATAACTGATGTTTGCAGAATGGGGAGAAGAAATTAAGACTTAAAGGCAAATATCGAAGACATTGACAGAGCAGGCTAAAGTTTTCAAAACAGAACAATTGTTTTATTTGGAAATCTTAAAGGTTTTTGCCCTATCTGGTTAAGCGCTGTAAGCAACTAAAAATACTCAATAGTGCCTCTAAGAACAAAGACAGTAATGAGCATAATTAGGGGCCTGATGTAATGGTGACTATGTCCGTTGCTTATTTAAAGCATCAAGTATTCTGATTCATGACCTTACAGAGCAGGCAAAGGCCAGGTTTTAGATTTAAGATGGAGTTAAGGTTTGGGTTTGATTGTATGGATGGAGTGTTATGGGTTAACGTTAGGATTAGGGGCAAGTACAAAAGAACAAAACAATAGATTTTTATCTCATCTCTTCCTTACAAATCAGATAGAATTATGCAAACAAGCAAGCTTCATGCTTGCAGTGGTTCCATTTGTAGCCTTTGTAAATGTGAAAGCTGAGGCACTGGAAATGTTTCTATAACTAATGGTTTATGAAAATGGCTAAATCTGATTTTCAAGGCAAATTGTTCTGCGTGCATGAGTGTGGATTTTGTGCAGCACGTAAAAACAGACGACATGAAAGAATGAGCAAAACAGGTGCACAACATATACAAACACACAGGCGCAAACACACAAAGACAGATGGTCATTAGCAAACTTTGCACGCTAAATATTTAGTAGTGACATGAGTTTTCACCCAGTGCATTTGCACAGTGCAGATAGAACACACACACACACACACACACACACACACACACACACACACACACACACACACACACACCAGTGCTTAATTTAATCCCAAATTGAATAACACGTCCCTTTGAAAGTAGAAACCAGGTAACTTCATATAAACTACAAAAATGTATTCACTTCATCTGTGTTATTCACACCAAATGTTTTTTTTAACTCACTTTGTCCGTCGAATTTCCTGATGATGGTGTCCAGATAGGTGTTTTGGAGAGCGACATGTCCCCGACGCACAGGCATTTTCGCGCGTTGACAGATCAAACACAATTACGCACAGCCCAAAAAGTGCGTATAGCCACGGCATTAAACCAAAGGGACATGGAAATGTTGATGGGGTCCTTGCAAAAGGGAGAAGTCGCCGATTTGCAGCGCGAATGGGTTGCCAGGTTTATCTGTGAGAGCGCTTTAGAGCGGATTTGAATGAAAGTGAAGCGACTCGCACTTTCGCGACTCCCAACTACTCCACCGTGTAAAAAGCACGAGAAATGTTGCGTCGTAAGATACTCAGTGAAACCAACCGAAAAATCTTCTGGAACAAGGACTGAAGAACAACGCGGCTTTAGAGGCAGCGTCCAGCTGGGCTCAGTGTGAAATAGGCGCTTGCGTTCGCAGGGGAGCAACAGACACAGCTGTCACTTTTGACAGAAGGCAGATGCGCGCGCTCTCTCTCTCCCTCTCTCTCGCTCTCCTCTTTACCATTATGAGGATCACTACATTTATATTTATATGAATGTAGTGTACATTTACATAAAGTCGTTTTAGACATGTATTGCTCTAATTCAGAATTACAAAAAGTGTTTTAGCTTCACATATGAGGTGATCAACAGATGCACGTTATTCAGGAGGTCATCTGCTAAAAAAAATAGTTCATATGCTTCCTATACAAATACAAAATGTACTGTCTAAAATACAAGTAGGACTAAACCTAGTCTACCGTACTGATTTTTAATACGTCGGGTGCGCGAACACCTGTCAAAGGGGGCCTTTATAGAGCGCAACAAGTTCCCGCCCATTTATTCACTTTTCATAAAATCCTTGTTAAACGAGTTCTAAGCAATTAAACCAAACCAACAAATTCCGAGGTGAATCGCAACATTACAAACTTTGATTTGAAGCCAAAAAGCATTTAAAAATCTGACGTTTTTCACGAGGGTATCAACTGCTGTCCAATCAAGCATTACGAATGACGTAATCAAGTAAAAACAAAGGAAATATATAAGACAACTGATTTTAGGTTGTTTATTATAAGTTAGAAACAACATATTTAAAGGGTAACTGCAAAATATTCAGATGTGTATAAATATATATGTAGTTTGAGGGGGTAGGGAGACAGTTGCATCATTCACAGTACATCATGAGAGTGGGCTGTCCCTGATGGACTTCTTTAGCAGGGTTTGTTGTTTGTGGTTCTCTGATTGGTAGATCTTTCTCTGCTGAACCATAGGTAGTGTAGTTGTCTACGAGGAATTCCACTATTAAACACAATTTTAAACAGTGAAGTTAATAACGCAGACTGATGGTTTCAACAAAAAAGCATACACCATCATGAACAACATCGGAGCACACGGCTCATGGTAGGTCGGTCTTGGAAATAGTATTAGTGGAAATTATCATTGAAAATCAATTAGGATTTTTACTACCGGAAACAGACCATTGCATGTATTTTTTTATTATTATTTTTTTTTTATTAAATATCACAAAACATAAGAGCAATACATATAGACATACAATACATATAGTGTATGTGTCATGGAAGTCAGGAGAAACTTGACAGAATCCTCTATAGAAGCTAGGTGATGAGAGAGATGTCCAGCAGGCAATGTGAGCAACAGTAGAAGTGTACATCCCTGGCTCGTGGGCATAGACCAATTCCTTTGTGGATTACCAGGCTGAAATCAGCAAAGACTGGAAGGCAAACTACATCCCGAACAACACGGGCAACCAACAGAGTGACAAGACAGGACCAGCTAAACAAGGAGAGCGAGGTTAGTACTCAACTTAGTATAGCAATCTGGCAAAGAAACAGAAACATGAGGGCATATGTAGGGAGTGAAATCAGGCTGGAAAAGGTGTTGCTCAACAAGCTAATCGGTGGCATGATCAGCACCACACTGAGAAGTACTGGCACTCCATATAAGCAGACTACGTAGTCTGCGTAGGGCACCAGAAAGTCCACCGGCTGCCCTTACTTGCATGTTATAAGTTTGTGACAGACTGGAGAGCCTAATCAGGCTAATCAAGCCTCAGAGAGGGATAAGGGGTGACTGGAAGCTGCAGTGCGAGAGAGAGAGAGAGATTTATGGACAGCTGTCTGACACCTTTGTGTGTTTGTCTTTTTAAGTTTCATATTAAAATATTATTTATATTGTCAAGCCAGTTCTCGACTCCTCCTTTCCATTAATCCCTTTACACCAGTGCCAAAATCCGGGAAGGAGGAGGAAAACGCCGTAGTAAAGTCCTCACCACAACCATCCACCCCAACGGAGCAGCCACGGCAATCTGCCAGAGGATGGAGGAGCCCGGCCACTTGGAAGCGGAGGAATGGCCGCCGAATGCGAGGGGAGGAGGGGCTCCCATCCAACCGCCTGGAGTGGTTACCGCTGCCAGGGGCCAGAGGTCTGCTACCGATCCATTCAGGGAGGCGCGGCTGTCGTCCATAAGAGGGTGGATGAGTGGCCGAGGACCAAGCAACGGTGTATCAGAGAACCGGCGAGTAAGTGTTTTTTTTCTCTCTCCTATTTCTCTTCCACAGCCGCTCTGTGTTGGCCTTTCCCTCTCTTTTAAAAATGTTTTGTTAATTTGACATGATCACTGTTACAGCGTGTAGGTGCCACACTTTTTTTTTGTTTCCCTCCCCTTGTCCCCTCCCTCATCCAGGTAGACGGGGATGACCTGCCGGCAGATGGCGCAGAAGACACGCCCCTCCCCATGGAAGGGATCCCCGGCCTGAGAGAATGAGGGAGGAATGTGACGGGGTGGAGAGCGGGGCCGGGTTGTGATTCCGCACACCCGGCCCCTAATCAGGCTAATCAAACCTCAGAGAGGGATAAGTGCTGACTGGAAGCTGCAGTGCGAGAGAGAGAGAGATTTACGGACAGCTGCTTCTGGAATTTCAAGCCAAGCTCCTCAGGGCAAATGGATGAGCACAGCTTCGATCCAGAGACATTCAAAGAGCTCCGCACCACTACAGACTTAGTGCTGCATGCCACGAATGACACTGCGCAGGCCATTGGCAAGTCCATGGGCAACCTGGCAGTTCTGGATAGACATATGTAGCTGACCCTCACTGAAATGAGTAATAAGGAAAAAGCCACTCTGTTGGATGCTCTAGTGTCTTCAGTCGGCCTCTTTAGCATCTCTGTGAATAAGTTTGCTGAGTGTTACCTCACAATTCAGCACCAGTCACAGGCTATGAGACATGTTATGCCCAAACGGAGTACATCACTGCTGGTTTGCCTTCACTCTATTTTGAGCCAATGACCAACTAAAAGCCTCATACCTGCTGCCTCACCAGCACCTATGTATCAGCACGCACAGCAAAAGCGCTCCTGATGGGCACAACCCTTTGAAGTGGAAAGCAGAGCCCGTGGTTCCCTCCAGGTCTGCTCCAAAAAAGGCTCGGTTGGAGACACAAAACATTGTTCCCCATCTCCCCACTACTGTTTGCAGGGAAAGGAATATTGTTGAATATTGTTCAAAATGTTTCTGTGTCTTGCACAAAAAATGCATTAAAAAATGCAATAAGTGAAGAAATGTATACAGCATTCGTTGCAAATGCACGAGATGCTCACACATTCTCAACAAAGAGCACTTTTTCCTCTTCAAAGCACACACATTATGCGCGACCACTTCCCTATTGTGAGTGACGCATTATATCATACTCGGACGTGTGGCAAGCCCTCACGGGTATTTCATAGTGGGTGCAAAAAACAATCGAACATGGTTATACAAACCAATTGAATGCCGGCGATCCCGTTTCAACAGCCTTCTGTCTTCCACGGTTTCATCCGAAGACGTTCAAGTGTTATGAGATGAAATACACAATCTCATCGTGAAAACATGATAGAGATTGTGCCAAATTGTCTAGCACAAATAGTGTTTTACAGTCATTATTTTCTTGTTACAAAGAAAGATGGCGGACTTCACCCAATCCTGGATATAAAACCCGATTACAATGCCCTGGTCATTTGCGGAGACCACCTCTCCCCGTGCCAATGCTCAGAGGTTGCCAAGTTGCAAAAAGAGTTTGCAGACGTGTTTTCTCCTCTACCGGGTCGTACGAACATCATCGAACACCACATCGAGACCGAGCCGGGGGTGGTGGTTCGTAGCCGCCCTTATCGCCTCCCCGAGCATAAAAAGAAAATTGTTCGGGACGAATTGGATGTGATGCTCGATATGGGGGTAATAGAAGAGTCCCACAGCGACTGGTCAAGCCCGGTCGTTCTTGTTCCCAAGAGTGACGGATCTGTCCGGTTCTGTGTGGACTATCGAAAAGTCAACGCGGTGTCTAAATTTGACGCGTACCCAATGCCTCGTGTTGATGAACTGCTCGATCGGTTAGGTACTGCTCGCTTTTATTCGACATTGGATTTGACAAAGGGTTATTGGCAGATCCCCTTGACACCAATTTCCCATGAGAAAACCGCCTTCACCACGCCGTTCGGATTACACCAATTTGTGACACTTCCGTTCGGTTTGTTTGGGGCTCCAGCCATGTTCCAGCGTCTGATGGACTGTATCCTCTGCCCGCACTCCGCTTATGCCGCTGCCTATTTAGATGATATCATTATCTATAGTAATGACTGGCAGCGGCATATACAACACCTGAGGGCGGTCTTGAAGTCGCTGCGGCGGGCGGGGCTCACAGCAAACCCCAAGAAGTGCGCGATTGGGCGTGTGGAGGTACGGTATCTGGGGTTCCACTTGGGTCATGGCCAGGTGCGTCCCCAAATTGACAAGACCGCGGCGATTGCGACTTGCCCTAGACCTAAGACCAAAAAGGGGGTGAGGCAGTTCCTGGGGCTGGCTGGCTATTATAGAAGATTTGTGCCTAATTATTCGGATGTCACCAGCCCGCTGACTGACCTCACTAAAATGGGGGCTCCACATCCGGTCCAATGGTCAGAGCAGTGCCAACAGGCATTTACACAAGTTAAAGCCGCACTCTGTGGAGGGCCGCTCTTATACTCACCTAACTTCTCTCTCCCTTTCTTATTGCAGACGGACGCTTCAGACAGGGGGCTGGGGGCCGTACTCTCGCAGGTGGTGGAGAGGGAGGAGCGCCCCATGCTGTACATCAGCAGGAAGCTCTCCTTGAGGGAAACGAAGTACAGCACTGTAGAGAAGGAGTGTCTGGCCATCAAGTGGGCGGTCCTCACGCTCCGCTACTACCTGCTGGGGCGGGCCTTCACTCTCTGCTCGGATCACGCCCCACTGCAGTGGCTCCACCGCATGAAGGATACTAATGCCCGGATCACCCGTTGGTATCTGGCTCTCCAGCCTTTTAAGTTCGAGGTGGTCCACAGACCGGGGGTGCAGATGGCTGTCGCCGACTTCCTTTCCAGAAATGGGGGGGGAGTGGTAGGCAGGCCGGATGACGCCCCGGCCTGAGTCGGGCGGTGGGGGTATGTGGCAGCGGGGGCGTGGTCATGCGCCCGTCCGGAGAGGGAAAGCGGTAAGGGCGCTTACACCTGAGCTAAATTATGTCTAACACCTGTCTCTAATTTCAGTGAGTACGGGGAGAGCGGCATAAAAGAGCACCAGTGCCTCCAGCCGAGAGAGAGAGTTACGCCAGTCAAGTGTTGGCAACTTCAAAGTGTATCAGTTTACGTTATTAAGAATAAGTCTGTGTTCAGTTTAAGTATTTTGTGTTCAACTTTATGTTCGTTAACTTGGAGGAATTAAAAGAACCCTACCTGACTGTTGAACCCTGTTCCCGTGTCCTCCTTCCGTCCTGAGAACGCAAACGCGTCACAAAGTAACATAAAAAATACAAAATATAAATAGCTGTATTCCACTACGGTTACAATTTAAATCATTGGTAATTAGAATACAGCTACATTCAAAAAGTATTTTGATTACTGAAGAGATTACTTTGCCATTTGTTTAATTTAATATTTAGTCCTTTCAGATGGAAAACATTTATACATATAAATGATGCGATCCAAAGTGCATTTGAACAGAGGTAAAACACTTTCTTGTGATGTGTTACATTCATACGAGCAGACAGAGAAGTACGTTTGGAGCAGAAGAAATAGAAATAAAACTTGTGTAAATTGTCAGCTTTAAGCTAAGATAAAATGCTATTTCTAGCAATTTTACATGCACATGTCACCATGCACGATCATCGATTTTTATCAAGAAAATTCACGTTGGATCATAATTTTTTTAATCTAGTGAGACCTTTGATATTAGGGCAAAAATGTTATTCTTTATAATCATTTTTTTTTATTGTTTTCCTGTTGTGACAGGGTGGAGGGCCGGGCCGGGTCCTGATAGATGTGGGTAAGAAACAGATCAATATTTAAGTCCTTTTCTCTATAAATCTTCTCCTTTGTCCAGCCCCGAACAGTAGGTGGAGATATGCACAAAGCATGCAAATAGCCAAAAAAACATAAGAAGAAGAAAGTGTAATTAGAGATTTATGGTAAAAAAAAAAAAGAACTTATCTTGATCTGTTTCTCACCCACACCTATCATATCACTTCAGAAGATATGGATTTAACCATATGGATTACTTTTATGCTGACTGATGTGATTTTTGGAGATTAAAAGTTCTGGCCACCATTCATTTACATTGTAACGACCTACAGAGTTATTTAGAAGAAATATTCTTCTAAAAATCATTGTTTGTTTTCAGCAGAAGAAAGAAAGTCATACACATCTGGGATAGCATGAGGGTGAGTAAATAATGAGATCATTTTAATTTTTGGGTTAACTATCACTTTAAGAAAGGCCATGTCCTGTATCCCATGAAAAATGTTCCATGTGTACTGACGATTGCTGCTCTACCAAATAAGTCCTGTAAAACTCTCTGTTCCTCAGTCTCACCTTCCTCACTAAGCTCACTGAAGTGATTTTCATCTTATCCGAGAGATAAACTTCTCTGCTGCCAACAGCATGCTTAATGTGTGTGAATGAACCTACTGAAATGCGGTGGGAGGGAAAGGAACAAAGGGTGGCCGTAGAGAGGTTTGACGCAAAGTGACAGACTTCTCTGATTGTGACGTGCTTCAAGCAGATTCCCTGGGTGCCCGAGCAAAGAGGTTGTGGCGCTGCAGGGTCAGACTGAGGTTAAATTGAAGGAGATTTTTGATTACAGCCCTGAAAAACCTCTATCATATCTGTCCATAACATTTAGTGCTGTCGTTGGTAGCTGATAGGAACCACAGGGATGTTGTCTACACAGTCTTCTAACACTCTTTCCTTCAATCTACATTAATCCTGAGAAAACAGTTTTTATCTTTTTAATCTATTTTTGTATTGTTGTGCACTGGAGGCTCCTGTCACCAAGACAAATTCCTTGTATGTGTAAGCATACTTGGCAATAAAGCTGATTCTGATTCTAATAAGTGCTCTCAATTATGGCATACTTTGAAAAACGTTGAGGTTAGTGCATCTATTCAAATGTGTTTACCATTTCCTTTGGTGCTACTGACAGCATGTCATGCGAGCAGCCCTAAAAGACACAAGTTCTGGTCACATGAAAACCAGGAAGTAATCACGTTCAGCATAAACATTGGAGAGCGCGATTTAGAGGTTCCATTTTCCCTCTAAAATGACATTATTACTATGTTGACGGTTAGGTTTAGTGTTGGGTTTGAGCGTAGGGCTAGTCAAATTTGTATTGCTATTGACTGTATTACATTATTTTACAGCTCGCTTTTGGCAGTGTTTCAAATTTCGTTAAAGGAATACTTCATGTAGGGTAAGTGAATAAAGAGAGAATTTTCATTTTTGGGTGAACTATTCCTTTAAGCACAGACCGATTTCAGTTAAAGAACTTTCAACCTCCTGTCTCCGAATTCACAGGGAGACCAGTCTGCTCAGTTGACCTTGTAACAGTTGCCATGTTCCAAATGACTCACTCATTCTATATGCTCCAATTTTCAAACTGGATTCTGTCAACTCAAGCCAAGTTCTGTCAACTCATAGCACCCACACTGTGAGACTGTTGCAGTGACCTTAAAGTTTGATGGTCTGCTATGACATTTGATTTCATGGGTATGGACAGCAGTCGTTTGTTGGCAAAGTCTTTTTAGATGAAGTCAACCCAGCTGGCAAAACAAAAACTATATTTTTTTTTCCCAGATTGTTCCAGGGATGTATTTTTTTTTTTTTTTTTTACTTATTAAAAGTTGATCTGTACAATATTTCTGAACATTGTGTGTGGGTTCTTGAAATGGTGCCTTGACTAGCAAATATCTGTAAATTTTTTAGAACTTTTGTACAGATTGCACTGGCAAAATGCATTCACCTTGGCTGCATTTTAATCTCTTTTTTTCTTAATTTAATTTAGTTAAGAATCAAATGACCCCAAATAACTCACTGTGCTGTATTTATAAATATAACTCAACCAGATAATAATTTTTTTTTAGATATTGTCTCATTCTTAGTTTTATTGATTTATACTGCCTTTGTAGACCCAGAATGTATGTGTATGTGGCTTTGCTTAGTTATGTTCAGTAGGTGAGAAATTTCATTCTTTCATAATGGACTATCAACATATCCTGGCAGAGCAATACAAAGACAATCCATGCAATCGTATCTAACCAAGCATGGGATCTGTACCGTGTCAATGCCCCTACACACACACCCATCACTCAAGTTTTCTGCCCTTTGACATGTTGAGCGCTTTTCTGATATTAGTAGGGACATCACATGTGACTGAATATTCACTGTCAGTTCCCATTATGTTCACTTATTAGACATTAAGAGACAACTCACAAAGACGGTCAGAATAAATCAGATATTATGAAAACTGTGGATGTGTGGAGCAGCCCTTACAAACAGGTTTATAGACAGATCAGAGACTACCAAATGAAAAGTATTTTTTATTGCTATTAACTGCAACAATGATGTGACATCCTAAATTCAATAGGCAAGAGTGGTGTTAAAATGAGCCCTCTTGGATTGAAAAGATCAATGCTAATTAACAGCAGTTTTTCACAATAAGTCAAAAAGGAAAACAAATTAACATGATGGGTAACACTATGTGAGTAGATGTGTATGTAAACATGGGTTCAGTAAGAGACAGAGAATAGTAAGCAGGGCCGTAGCTAGTGAGTTGAAAGGTAGTAACGATTCTAGGGGCCCAAAGGTCCAGGGGACCCCACAACAAATTCTAAACGTTTTATTAGTAACAGGGACCAGTGCAATGTACATTCAGGTTTACCTTGCTACAGCCCTGATAGTAAGACACTACTGTCAGTGAATGTTCAAATTTGATTAGAATTTACCATATGTTAAATCAGATTTCAACAGCTTGGGTAAAAGCAAAAGTGGGATAAAAGTTTCAAATAGCACCACTGACAAATCCATCCCCTTAAAATCCTGCTTTAACAGTTCCCTTCTGCCTTACTTTAACACTGACCATTTAAAACTACCATTTCCAAACCCAGCTCTTCTTCATCTATTACATAATCCTTAAAGACTGCAATACATTTCTGAATGTATTCTCTAAATTTGTGCTTGACAAAAGCTATTGCTCAACTATGCCGCCCACCCACCACTACTACTTGTTCAGACCAGAACTTCTTCCATCCATCCAACCATGACTTTTAATGGCACAGCAAGAGATAAACTAGTCTACTCTCACACTAAGAGTCTTTCCACAACACTGAGAGGGATAAAGAGAGAGAATAAAGCAAAAGCGAGTGATACAAGCAGTAAAAAGTCCTCTGTTTTTTCTGCTCATGCTGTACCATTGGGCAAAAGCAAATCACAGTAACTACACATTTTATCATAACTGAAATATGACTGAAATTAGACTATGATCTGTCCTGTGACAGACAGGTTTGGCACAATTATGCTCAGATTCAGACAAGTCAGTGTGTAAATTGCAGTAGCTACAAAATCCACGTTAAAACCACGTAACACTGAAGCCATTTTACACCATTTCAGTGTTGCTGTAGTTACTGTGTTTTGCCTATAGAGGACAGTATAGTCGCCCTAATTGCTCGGTTGTTCTTAAGCAGATGACAGAACACCAGAAAGCAAGGAAGTTTGAAAAGGACTCAGACACGTGAAAGTGATTAGTTTTGGTCACAACATCCAGGAAGTATTAGTGAGGGTAAAATTAATTCCGTGCCATGAATCTGTGCTCTTCAACTGCAGCCAATCCCGTTCCTGAGACTGATTACGGCAAATCCTTCCTCTCCGTAGTTGACTCTTTAATTATCTTTGAAAGAGATATAATATAGGTTAGTTTTCGATGAAACAGAAACACAACACAAATAATAAAAAGTATAATTTTGCCATGCAATTAATAAATCAAGTCATCTTATTCTCTTTTGAGAGATGGAATTATTGGAAAAGAAAAAGGCTGCCATCTACTGCTGAAGTATCAGAGGTGCATTCATGTGCAGCTGTTGTTCAAATCTTTTCAATTACTTATCGAGTTTGATATTTAGCACCCTTTAATGTTTACCTCCCCATCCCGAGTCTCAACAGTTCGCACGACTATGCTCCTCTTCACATGTGCCTCTGGAGTCAGCTTAGAGTCCATGCTGGTCTCTAACGAAGTAAAACACAATAACAAACACAAAGAAATCTGAAATTAGAAGGGATACATACAACTGTTGAAAATGAGAAACATCATGAATCAACAAAGATGAAGAAAACATGGGTAATGAATAATTACTCACCTCTAAACTGTAAGTTAGTGAAGTTCTGCACCGGAACTGTGATTCTGAGAGGTGGAAGTGCATTTATTTCATTATGACAATTGCATTATGAGGTATTTGAATTCATTTTGCCTGAGAACATGAAATGTTTTTTGGTCATTTTGGGGGAGGTTTGGTATGCCATTTTACCCCTCTCCTCTTCTTACCTGCTTTCCTCTCCTTCAAGCAGCTTCCTGTAGGTGGCAATTTCTATGTCCAGGGCCAGTTTGACATTTAGCAGGTCCTGGTACTCCTGCAAGTGTCTGGCCATCTCCTCCTTCAACATCTGTATCTCATCCTCCAGACGAGCTATAGTATCCTGGTAACCAGCCGACTCTAGGGCAAAACGCTCCTCCATCTCTCGCATTTGACGCTCCAGGGACTCGTTCTTTAAAAAAATTAAATAAATTGAGTGTATTGACAGCAGGAGTGAGGATTTTATCCATGATGGCTTTTCTGTCATTAAGTCAAGTTGAGGACGGGTCAAACAATTACAGATTATTTAGATCAGTGGTTCTCAACCTTTTTGACTCTGAGGCCCCCCATTGTCCAAGACAATATTCAAAGGCCCCCGATGTAGGTTAGATATTTCCTCTGGTTAACATGATATAAGTGTGATAAAATTTCTTATTAACCTTTTCTGTGTAAAGTTATAGCCAATTTTGCAACTCTGTGGCCATGACGATGTAATGTCAGCAAACCCACTGACTGTAAAAATTACGAATTAGACAACTTCCAAGCTAAAATAACCCACAAATTTTATCAGAAGAATTAATGTAAGTGCATTTATAAGATTAGAAGCTTCACATTTATTTCTTTAAACCCTCCAAAAATTGGCCTCATTCACTTCCATTTTAAGTGCCTCACCGCAACCTTCATTTTTGCCTTTTTTTTGTATTTATTTTTTAAACTTAATCAACATGCTACAAATGCTGTCCATTGAGCTTAACTTTAATGAACCCGGAATATTCCTTTAAGTTAGATTATTCAATATTCTTTTTTATACAATATATTAAAAATAATTTTAAGAAAACTTGGAAGGCCCTTGGAATTTTGTTGAGGACTCCTAGCGGCCCCAGTCCCCTGGTTCAGAATCACTCACTTCAATTATTTCAAAAACTTTTAGATATTTCAAATTAAAGTCCGAAAATCTCCCACTGAATGTTCAGCATTCAAAATGTGCAATGATATCTTCATGATATTTACATACTGAATTGCACAGTGGCTCTAATGCTTTGATTTACACTGAACCAAAGCTTAAACCTTAACCTTACTCAAACTGCCCACAATTTAAACTGAAATACAAATCTAATTCTTCTGTACTAAGGCGAGATGTGAAATGAAATGCTTACAGTCCCACGAAGAGATTCCAAGTCACAGGTCAGGCCCTGTATCTGTCGACGATAATCATTGGCCTCCTGCTTTGCTTGTCTCAAAGTCTCTGCATTCCGACTGGCTGCATCAGTCAGATCAGCAAACTAGGAGGGAAAAATGCATTTGGATTGCAAAAGTCAACATGTCTTTGTACAGAAATAAAATGATGTACCATCTTCTAATAGAGAAAATGAGCTCAGGAGAAGTTCAGTTTGTTTTATGTAACCTTTGAGCGATACCACTCCTCAGTCTCCTGCATATTAGAGGTGGCCATGGTCTCAAATTGAGCTCTTATGTCTCTCAATGCAGCAGTTAAGTCTGGCTTAGACACATCCAAATCCACATGAACCTGTTGGGCCATCAGCTGTTCGTGCAGCTCCCTCATCTCCTACACAGAAAAAAGCAAAGCGAGAGAGAGAGAGAGAGAGAGAGAGAGAGAGAGAGAGAGAGAGAGATGAATGAAGGGCTGAAATCAGTTTACAGGTGAATATACTGTATGGTTTGTTAAAAGGCAATGTAGTGTGTATGTGAGAGTCTTGGAGTAAAATTAAAAGTGACATGGATGAAGTGAACAGATGGAGGTAGTGAGGAGATAAGCAATAATATACCTCCTCATGGACCTTCTTCAAGAAATTGATCTCATCCTGCAGAGCATCTATCTTCCTCTCCAGCTGTATGCGGTTTAGAGCGGCTTCATCCACATCCTACAATCAAAAGTTAAACTTACGAGCAATACACAGTATAACTCTGAAGCCTCATATCTCTGCACATGCTCCTTAGATTTTGAGAGCATCTTTTAAAAATGGTATATTTGATGATTAAGTTAAAAATAAGATTACAAATAGTGTTTGTCTAAATATGCTGTGGTGACCCCTAACAGGAGCAGCCGAAAGATGAAGAAGAAGAACTAGTGTTTGTTTTAATATCTGTGGCTGTCCAATCTAGCACTTTCTACAGACTTAAAAGTCTGTCATTATTTACCCAACCTAATTTTTACTTTGGAAGTAATTATTATCTAATCATTATGTACTGTTTTCCATACAATGAAATTGAATGGTGATCTTATATAGGAACCTTTTTTATCATGTCTTATTTTAGCTTGGGCGTTAACTGTGTCTGGTCTGCATTGGTGCCCCCTCAAAAATGTGCATGTATTGCACGCATGGTATATTCATTATATATATGAATGAAGTAGAAATGGAGTGTTCTTTACTTGTCTGAAGGTGTTGATGTTATTTTCTGCCTCTTGCCGTAGGGCAGTCTCATCTTGAAGTCTGGAAGAGTGATGAGAAAAAGTTACCATTATTAAAGGGAATTTAATTCTCAACCTAC
The DNA here is from genome assembly GCA_032164185.1 of Moxostoma hubbsi. Lineage (NCBI taxonomy): Eukaryota > Metazoa > Chordata > Actinopteri > Cypriniformes > Catostomidae > Moxostoma > Moxostoma hubbsi. The sequence continues at coordinate 28,607,606 of JAVLUX010000007.1, read as the reverse complement.
ATCAAACAACTAACAGCAAGGCTGTGACATTCAGATTTGGGGGGAGCCAATATAAGAACCAGCCGCTGAAAAACTCATATTGGTTACCATTGATCTGAATTCAGGAGGGGAAATGTCTCTCTTTGTTACAACCGTGACCAATAGCATCCCATAACAACAAAATATCTGCTCTTTGTTGCCCTGAAGATCATTTCTCCAGCCCTCAAACTGTATCATGAATAGTTATATGATTCATTATAATAGTTTAAGATCTGAGTTGGAGCAAATATATCACTGTATGGTGAGACCTTCAGCAGGGGGCTGGACAGGGTTCAATGGATCACTCATGCATCATTAACTTTTCACTTAGACTGCAGCTACCAATCTTTCCCACGGGGTGGAGTATTCACACACCCTTTCATAAGATGGAGGAATTCTAAAATGAGTAGTTACACCTGACATAGGCAGTCCAACATAAAAACAAGCTTATTTGAGCATAAATATGAACAACCCTTTCCAGACAGTAATGGAACTGCATCAGAAATAATCACTCTTTCAATCTACAATCCAAATGCACAATGTTGTCTAATTGCAAAATTGCATATGTTTAATGACTGTGGTCACAATTGTTTTTTTTAATCAGTAGAGTCTTGTTAGAATGTTGTTATATGTAGAAAACTTCCTCTCTATTGACTTAAATGTGTGTTTTGCATAGAAGCTCCTATTTTTTTTTCTTTTATACCTCACTAAATATTTAGTTAGATTGATTACACTCATCCAGCAAAGGAGATAAAAAAAATATCAACACCAGATTCTCCTGTTTTATTTAGATCTTAATTAAGATTCAATTTTCAAATAAGATTAGTTCACTTAATTATTTAAGTGGTATGGGAAAGATGCTGGTTACTGTGAGTAAAAAGGCTTTGAGGGTTTGACATATAGTTAAAAATGTGGAAGAATTCTCTCTTAGACCTTAGCTATAACAGGAGGATCTGCATGGGTGGGGGGTCATTGTGGAAGCTGAGGTATTTTATCCCTCCCTACCCCCATACCATTCTGTGGATCAGGCTTTAGTTTGAAAAGAAAGCCAGTTTGCAATTCAATGAGAGAGAAAGAGTGTGAAAGAGAGAAATGTGAAGCCTCTTGATGAACACTGCTTTCGAGCACAATCAATATACATCGTAGTTTACATCGGCAGTATAGTAGCCTTGTTGAAAAAATGCCAAAATGTTGGTTCTTAACACAGCTGTTTTTTCTTCCATGGCAACTAACTATACATTTGTATAAGGACCATTTCAATTTACGGAGTGTCTTTGACATGGCTATTGGCCTTTATTGTGATGTTGTCTGTTGCTCATAGCATCTTTTTGATGTGTCCTGGAATGCATGACACCTCCACCCCAGCCAGGCACTGAAATTCTTTTAATGTGAACAATGCAAACCTTTTAAATGGTTTTAATTTAACTATAAATCAACACTTTTGAAGTACCTCACCATTTCCATTTTTGTTACATTGTTGAAGTTACATTGAATAATAACATTTATTAAAGGGAAGTGCCTAAAACCCCCTTACCAGTGCTAAAACCAGTGTAACAAGTGACATATTATTTTAATAAAAAAACAGCATAATATTATATATTAAATATATATTAAAAGTCTGAAATGAACCATTCTTACAGTAAGTAACATACATTATTAAATGGCTCTCTGGCATGCTTGATTCTGATTGGTCAGTTGCGCTGTCCAGTTCCATCCATTATTCCATTTCTACACATCCGGGGATAAAGTGATATTTTGCCAGTCATCCAGGTATTGCGAGTCACATTTCCTACTTCTCGTATCGCTGCGCAATCTCTACAAATATGCTAATAATAGAACTTCAACTCAAAAGAATAGTTGTTAGTTGGTGTAATAAGTGGAATTGTGAGCCATCAGATGGTAATTTTCACAATATAAATGCCAAACCAGGTGTGGAATTCTGCTCCAGGTTCTAGAGACTCTGTAGCCTATAATAATGCAATAAAGTAATTTCAAATAAAATCCATTTAATTTAATTTGTGCATTCATAGAATGTGCAGTCACAGATGTGTTTACAGTCATACAAATCTGCTTAATAAATCATGATCCCATCCATTAATTTCTTCCTCATTATCTCCTTTTGTTGAAAAAATATTTGTCTTACCTCTGTTTAAGAGTGACCAAGTCTGAGGCCAAGTTGTCTCTTTCTATCTCCATTCGGGCTTTACCAGCATTGAGGCCATCCACCTGCCTGCGCAGCTCCCTCAGCTCCTCCTGGTAGATGTCGCCCAAGCGACTAGGCTCCTTCCCCCTCAGCTGGTTCAGTTCTGCCACCAGTATCTTATTCTGCTGCTCCAGGAAGCGCACTTTCTCAATGTAGCTGGCGAAGCGGTCATTCAGCCCCATCAGCTCCACCTTCTCATTGGTGCGATTCTCGCGGTACTGGGCCTTCAACAAGGAGTCGGCTGGGAAGTCCAGACGCTCCCCACCCAGGGACAAGCGAGATGTGGTGACAGGGCTGGAAGTAAGGTGGCGCGGGCTACTGTGGAAAGACATTCGGCCCGTGCTGAGACGGCTGGCGACTCCCACAGATGGGGAGCTGCCAGGGGTACCAAAACGCTTTCGGTAGGATGAGAAAACACGCTGGGTCTCCATGCCAAGGGAAATAGGATTGAGCTATGCTGGACATTGGGCTTTTATAGAGAAGGTGGGAGTTAGGGGGAGAGAATGAGAGAGAGGGGTCCAATGGGGAGGGCAAAGGCCAGTGTTTGTGAGCCCGGAATTGTTTGTGCTTGTCCACCGTGTCTCCTGACTGGCTCTTTTCACTCTATTCTGACTGTGTCTCTGGTGTGGGGTGCACCGCGTGTGTGTGTGTGTGTGTGTGTGTGTGTGTGTGTGTGTGTGTGTGTGTGTGTGTGTTTTGGGGGGGCGACACTCAGAAAAAATCCTATTCATGCCACTGCTGGAACAGATTCACACTAGCAGAGACAGAAACATGTACTGTGTGAGTGGTGCTGATGTTTGAATATCAGTTTAATTCTGTCTAACCCCATAAAAAGTTGTGCTTTTTGTTCCTCTCCTTGTCTGTCTGTTTTATTGCCAATCTAAGAGGGGTTTTAATGATGTCATGGAACACTGGGGTGATTACGTAATTGTGTGATTATAAAAAGAGTCTAGATCTACAGTACATCTCTCTTTTGTGCTGATCTGGGAACATCACACACAGGCCTTTCAGCACCACTGATTCATTTTGGCTTACAAGAAAATTCAAATAACCAGAAGTTTTGACTCATTTAACAGTAAACAGCTTACACAACTCACTCTGGATAATATTTAAGTTTAATGAGCAGCAATAGCTGATTATACAGACATTTTCAGGAATGTCTGGTCAAAAGATCCATAGACCCTTTCTTAAACTCAAAGCACTCAGTCTGCTTTATTTGCATTATTAGTTTTTTTTCTCAGGTGCAAGAAAAACAGGGCACAAATGGTAGGGGAGTGTAGTATATCAGGTCAGAGAGAAACACCACAGCCAGACAAAAAAAAAACAAAAAAAAACAACACACCCACCATCAGATTTACTGGGGATCAGCTAACCAAAATCTACCACTAATTAACAGCAGACTGCGGGTTTGGTATGGATGGATAATCAGGTCTTGTGGGAATGTGTGGTTGTTAGTTGTTTAGAAAAGGGGATGAGAATGTTAAAATGTTTAAATAGCACAACTAATGTTAATCTGAAAACACACCATTTTAATTCAAAAAAGTAATTGATGAAATGGTGAAATGTCAGACACATATTTCTGTGCAATTTTGCCCCAGGAAAATGGTTTGTGGCACAAAGCCCCGTCACCTCACCTGACAGGTCCCTTTTCTGGGTGCTTTGAAATACTTCTGACTTTGTGCTTTCGGATGGAGGAGTGTGTTTCATATGTAATTAGCATACCATCCAAATAATATTTGATTGACCACGTTTAATATTGTAATTCATTGCTGCAACATTTCCTTTAATGGGATAGTTTACCCAAACGTAAAAATTCTCTCATCATTTACTCACCTTCATGCTATCCCAGATGCGTATGACTTTCTTTCTTCTGCAGAACGCAAACAAATATTTTTTTATTATTAATAACTATAGAAGTAGCTAGAGCTATCCCATTGTCAGAGGTAACATAAACTGCCATTTAATGGTTACTGGCCAGTTGATGATCAGAGAACAATGGCTGACCCTTCTAACATAGAGCAGGAAACAGTAAAAAATTTAAAGCAGGACAGTAACAGTTCAATTTGCATAATTTATTCATGCCTATTTTCATCTCAAAATAGGTTTTGAGATGAAAAGTACAATACCTTATCACAAGTTCAACCAACAACATCAAAAAAATTATCGATTTATCTCAACAAGATCAATCAAAATCAGTTATTCTAGCTCTTCATTTTAAGTTATGATGATGGCAAAAAGGTAAAATAATTTTTTACAGTGCATGTCAACAATACACATGATTTCAATTAAATTTTAGTGTGGATTTGGCACTTAATGCAATTTTCACACTCTGTTTTCTAGGAGTCTGAGCATAGACCTTATTCCTAGCGGTCTCATTTTTATGGGAATGACAACAAGGCTGCGAGGCATAGATGTCTCTTCAATGGGTTATACAGTTTTTTTAAAGTGTTTTGGATTGTTCTGCAATCGCAACATTGAAAAAAAAATCTTGTTTTTAATTAATGCGAAATGTTATGTTCTTGTTATTGTATCCAGTATTGTTATTGATGATAATATTTGGATTTTGGTGGTAATATTTAGATTTTACTAATACCTATAAGCTGTTTTATGAGGTGGGGTTGAAAACGTTGTCTGTTCATTTGTGTTACAAATGTAGACAATGTGAATTAGATACATTTTCTTGAAAATGCAAGTTTGAAGTATATTGCTTGTCAATTGAACATGAATTTCTACTTGTGAACTGCATGTTTTAGTAAAAATTCAAGTTACAAAATAATTACATTCTATATATAATCATTTTTATAAATATCGTTAAATAAAAATTTTAATATAAGTAACAAAATTTTAAAAGCACATTTCATAAGTCATGATTACCCAAATCAGGGACTAAAAACAGTTTTAAACATTTAGCAAAACGTAACCGAAAACCAGAACAAAGTGATTTTTAATTGTTAGGGAGGGAAAATTTTATTTTTAAACTAATTTTGTTTTGATAATTTCTTCATGAAACCAAAAACTAAATGGTTTATCACAGAAAAGTTTGGGAATTACACCACTTCATGTTGCCCAAAAAAATTAAACATGTGCTTTGATCCTGAATGAAACTGTTGCATCACACATTTCATCACCTAATTGCCCATTGTGGATGTCGCATTCTGTGAATAAAGATATTTTTAACAACTATGTATAAATATAACAAACAGTATACATGCATGGCTATTCCAGGAAAAAGGAAAACATTATTAGAGGTTAAAAGTACATTTCTCAGTTGTTTCCAAGTCTTCACTGAATTATTGTTAGATATGATGCATTCATACAGATTTGATGCTGCCAGGTTTTGACTGAGAAGCAGATCTGCAAATAAAATTATACTTAATTGTTAAATAACTGTATGCTTGTTATGATTTCTATGCTGATAAATCCACCACACAGGAAAAAAACTAGCTTATTTTCACTTATTTTGGTGAGGTAAGTGACTTATTTTGGGCTTGTTTTTCCTGACGATGTTGCATGTTTCTCTTGGGAGATCTGGCAACACCGCAACTGATATATCACCCACACCTTAGCGGAGAGTACGGTCATTTTAAAAAGAACATTATTAACTGTTCTTTTATTTTGTTCTAACCGGTAACCTTTTGGAAAGGAGGCTACGGAACTTCTGAACTGGAACGAAAAAATACTGTTTTTGCTTAGAATTAACCAAAATGAGAAGCATTTTGTTTTTAGTTCCTGCCCACAATAATAAGGAAATTGAGTAAGCGGGTAAACATTGTTAGAGTGCGGATTTGTAATCCAGCCCCTTGGTAGAAAGGAGAAAAAAAAGTTGGCCCTCGCCACCTTGAATGTTGCCCATCCCTGCCTTACAGCCTCGTTTTAATTCCCATCAAAAATCAAAGATGGCCCTACTGCAAACCACATTTCACATGACTGAACTAAATTTAAAAAAAAAATGTAATTTGAAAAAAAGAATTTGTGTATGTAACAGGGTAAGGGATGGGCAATGAGGCAGGAACCGTCTGAACAGTCAACAATGTTTAATTATATAAATTAACTTAAAACAACATAAAACACACAGACACACACAATGCGGCTGCATGCTTCTCTCTCTCTCTCTCTCTCTCTCTCTCTCTCTCTCTCTCTCTCTCTCTCTCTCTCTCTCTCTCGAACTGGCACCTCTGGCTCATCTTCCCCTCCCAGACAATTAGCCCGATTCAGGGCTGGCTGTGTGTCCTCACGGGCCGGCCCCGCCCTCCTCCTCATCACACTCCTCCATCGCCCGACTCAGGTCGGGGAAACGGCATTTCGCACTCCCCTTCCTGGAGAGGGGGAATTGCCATTCTGGCCATGCCTGCTGGCAGGTCTTCCCCACCTTTCTGGAGCCCTGGGAGAGATGACGGAAGGGAAAGGGGAGAGGGAAATAGCGAGATGGAGCAACACACACACAGAGAGAGAGTGAGAGAGAGAGAGAGAGAAGAAAAACTTGCTCGCTGGTTCCTGGACACGCTGTCGCCCGGTCCTCAACAGTTCCTCCGCCCTCTGTCGGACGACAGCTCGCTCCTCCCCCGGCGGCCAGCAGTGGCCCCTCTATCCCCAGGCAGATGGCCTCAGCTGCTCCTTTGGCGGATGGCAGAGGCAAGGACTCTGTGACAGTGCATCCCTCCTCCTTCCTCCCGGGTTTCAGCACCAATGTAACAGTTTAAGGGTGGGCAAGGAGGAGCAGGGAAACGACTAAACAGTCAACGTAAAGGTTTAATTATAAAAATTTACTTAAAACAACATAAACAAATACAGACACACATGCAGCGCAGCCTTGTGCATCTCTCTCTCTCTCAAACTGGTGCTTCTGGCTCCCATTTATCTCACTCTCCTGCTGATCAGCTGATTCAGCGCCAGCCGTTTACTATTAGATTAGATTCAACTTTAGCAAGAGTACAAGTACAAAGACAATGAAATGCAGTTTGCATCCAACCAGAAGTGCAAAAAAGCAGAAAGGTGCAATGTGATATTCAAGTGTAGACAGGTGGTGCAAAGGCAGGACAAGAAATATATTGCAGTATTATAAGAGCAGAATAATTAAATATGGCTATGTAATATGAACAGTGTATGAACAACATGTACAGAAATGTGCAATGTAGTAGCAGAGACATTAAAAAAGTAGTAAGAATTATATATTATATATATATATATATATATATATATATATATATATATATATATATTGTATTAGCAGAATATATAATAAGAAATACAGAGTAAATATGGATATTCTGTATAAACCATATAGACAGATATGTACAGCTATGTGCAGTGTGGTAACATTATAAGAGCAGTGAGAATAAGTGTATGTGCAGGATGAATAGTATGAGGAGCAGTAGAAAATGGCTATGTATAGGTGTTATTACAGTATGTACATTTTTAAATAAATAAATAGAACAGAGTGGGTGGGATAGGGTAGTGCAAATTGTCAATTGTTCAATTGTCACCAGGATGCAGAGCTAGAGTTCAGTAGGGTGACAGCCGCAGGGAAGAAGCTTCCTCTGAACCTGCTGGTTCGGGTGTGGAGACTGAAATGCCTCCCAGAGGGGAGTGGGGTGAACAGTCTGTGGTTGGGGTGGGAACAGTCTTTGATGATGCTGCGTGCCTTACGTAAGCATCGTTTGCCCTGGATGGCCTCGATGGAGGGGAGTGAGGAACCGGTGATGCATTGGGCAGTTTTCACCACCCTCTGCAGTGCTTTCGATGGTGCAGTAGTAGATGTTCACCAGGATCTGAGGAGATAGGTGGACCTTCTTGGAGTCTCCTCAGAAAGAAGAGACACTGGTGTGCCTTCTTGATCAGGGTAGAGGTATTGAGGGTCCAAGAGAGGTCCTCAGAGATGTGGACACCCAGAAACTTGAAGCTGGTGACACGCTCCAGTCCCGTTGATGAGAATGGGTGGGGGTGTGCCAGCTTTAGACTTCCTGAAGTCCACAATGAGCTCTTTGGTGGTCTTAGTGTTGAGAGCCAGGTTAGTGTCAGTGCACCCCGATGATAGGTGCTGGACCTCCTCCCTGTAGGCCGTCTCATTGTTGTTGCTCATGAGACCAATCACCGTAGTGTTGTCTGCAAACTTGACAATGGTGTTAGAGCCATGTACAGGTGTGCAGTAGGTGAAGAGGGAGTAAAGGAGAGGACTCAGCACACATCCCTGTGGTACGCCGGTGTTCAGGGTGATGGTTGAGGAGGTGTGATTATCTAACCTAACAGACTGAGGTCTGTTGGTTAGGAAGTCCAGAATCTAGTTACAGAGGGAGGAATTGATGCCCAGTTCACTGAGTTTGGTGATCAGTTAGGAGGGGATTATGGTGTTGAATGCTGAACTAAAGTCAATGAACAGCATTTGTAAAGTTTGTGCTTTAGAAACACGCAGGAATTTTACCCTTGTGATACACAAGTAACAGACATACACAGATCTTATAAAAGTACAAAATTTATTTTAAACAGTTTAAAAACTATTCGCAATCATATGCATGATCAAGGAGGTGAAAACACACAATAAATGTAACTGGATGCTTCCGTTCAATGTTTAGGAGGAATGCTACAATCTGGCGCCCACTAGTGACCAGCGAATAAACAGAGGCTATCACACGAATTACGCCAATAGAGTCATATCCAACCAAGCACACAATCACACGTGAGATTTACACAGCAAAGGCAAATGGCATAAAAATTTACAGGTGTAATCACTTCAAAACAAACCCCTCACATTAAGAGACAAGCCAATAACTCCATTAGTATAATCAGTAGTAGCCCTCTAGTTAGTTCACTCCATTGTGGATGACGATAGACAGATAACAATAAACTCTAGGCGAGCAGCCACACTAACCATTTCACTAAGCAAATGAGAAGTTTAAACAGGCAACACATCACAATTACATGTATTTAACAGAGCTTCATAAAACACGGTTAACAGGCATGTCACTCACGACCCCGCCCACTCGGCACTCATAGTAAACAAGGGCGACGCCAACGGTGAGATAGCGGTGATCTGCAGTGGCACACACAAGTCCTGGCTTCGGACAATTTACACTCCCACTGGCCAGCGAGGAAATCCGGAACCGTTGATCCGAGCTGCGAGACAGGGGAAGGGAAATGAGTTCCAAACAAACGCCCGTCAGTGCACACTCGTTTGTAGGCTAAGTGATAAGAATTCCCACTTCTCTCAATCAAGATGAATAGAGCGCGTTGGTTGGTATCGTTGACCTCTCACTGTCAGGAGTCAATCGTGATCGTTGTCACTGCGTGGAGTCATGTATGAGTTCTTTGATGTAAGCGCAGGGTAATCGAGCTTGTCGCGTTACGGTGTCAGTCGCGGTGAAGGAACCCTGCAGAAAGACTGCGTGCTGGTTTTCTTATTCAGTTGATCTGCCAATCGCGTTGTACTGCTGGCTCGTTAGCAATATTGGACGCACCTGTGAACAGACTTGCAAATAGACATGCATAGCTGATAAACATTAACCCACCCTCACAGTCTGTCAAAAGTCAGCGTTCTCCTCCCGTTACATTTTCCCCCAGCCTTTAATGATGGTCGTCTCGAACATAGTCCTTAAAAATCAGGTGGCCAATGCCATGGAGTGTCCAGACGGTTAAGGCCTGTAGCGTGCAGGTGTCGTGCCACGAGTGGCACGCAGGGGATATCAACGAGAGTCCTGGTTGTTGATAACCAGATCAGATTCTAGGGCTGGGTCGTGACTCATTACTGCAAGGGGTAACATTACTGGGTCAAGTTCAGCAAGAGGTAACATTTCTGAATCAGGCCCAGGGGCTTCATGGGCTGCAGTGGCTGGTGCATGGGAAAGAGAAGTACTAGCTGCTATGTCAACTGGCTCACAATGAAGACTTGGAGGGGCTACCTGGTGTTGGGGGGCAAGATGGAGTGGAGCTAGTAGATTGAAGGGCCAGTGGTGTTGTCCGAGGCTGTGCTGGTTGAGGCCCTGGCCTTCTCTCGAACAACCCTCTTCATTGCGACTGGTCCTTTGCTGATCCCCAGGATAGGGCCACAAATTGTTGCGGTGGATGGTTCGAATGGGACCCTCCTCCATCTCGGGCCGGATGCTGAAGTCTGGTTGATCTTGTCGTGGCTGTGCAACCACTACAAAGGGCGTAGGGAGCCATTGTGGGGCTAGTTTTCCTTTGGCCCTACGGCGGAAGTTCCTTAACAACACCCTCTCCCCCGGTAACAGTGGCAGAATTCTGGCATGCCTGTCGTAGCTAGATTGGTTCCACTGCTGGCGACGTTCAACATTGTTGCGTACAGTGGCATAAGCTTGAAGGAGAGTTCGATGGTGGTTCCTAACCCAACCTTCGACATCATCCCGGTTTTGCGGCGGTGCGACTTCATGAAGCACATCTACTGGCAGTCTAGCATGGCGGCCAAAAAGCACATAATGAGGGGTCATCCCTGTGCTTGAGTGAGTGGTGTTGTTATAGGCTTGCAAAAGAGCCGGTAACTGGCTGGGCCATCGAGCGGGCAAATCTGCATCCATGGTGCTCAGGAGGGATAGGAGGGTACGGTTCAACCGTTCGCAGGCTCCGTTTCCCTGCGGGTGGTATGGTGTAGTGCGACTTTTCTTGCAACCATACATTGCACAAAGCTGGTGCATCAGGTCTGACTCAAAAGCCCCTCCTTGGTCACTGAGGATGCGTTCTGGACAGCCAAAGGGGAGAATGAGTGCCGTCCATAGAGCCTTGGCGGTAGTGGGAGCCGACTGATCTCTGGTGGGCACTGCCAATGCATAGCGGGAAAACAAATCTGTAATCACAAGTATATACTGGAAAGTGTTAGATGGCCTCCCGAGGGACAGAAAGTCTATTGCCACAATTTCAAAGGGGTAACTGGCAGAAATGGGGCACAGGGGTGCTTTTTGTGGTCCTCCCCGTTTGCCTACCACACAGTTCAGACATTCGGCCGCCCACGTTCTGGCATTGGTGTTCATCCCCACCCAGTAGAATCTCCTCCGCAGTAGCGAGACCATTTTGTCGCCACCTGCATGACCTGCAGCTTTGTGGTATTCTTCCCACACTCGTCGGGCTTGGTCTACTGCCACAATGATTTGTCGCACAGGGGCTCCAGTGTCTGGCTCAGTAACAAGTCTAACAAGGGCCCCATCATGGAGTTCCAGCCGGTCCCACTCCCTCAGCAAGCAAACGGAGCTGTAGAGACAAGGTAGGAAGTTTGTTTATTATTGGGGGCTCACCTTGTATTTTCCAGGTGTGCAGCTGCTGCAGGTCAGGGTCTATCTTCTGCTGGCGCTCCCACCGTCCTACCCTCCTGTGTGACTTCGGAGGTGTGGTGCTCCGTACTGTGGTGCTCCGTACAGTATGTACAGAAGTGTCTGTTGTCTCTCCTGGTATTCTAGAAAGCACATCTGCATTTCTATTAGCGATTCCTGGTCGGTAGCGGATTTTGTAGGAGTAATTGGCCAGTTGGGCCACCCATCTCTGCTCCGTCGCCCCCAACTTTGCAGTCTCCAGATGGACTAAGGGGTTGTTGTCAGTGAACACCGTAACCTGAGCTCCCCACAAATAATCTTTACATTTTTCAGTGATGGCCCACTTCAAGGCCAGCAGCTCTAACTTGAAGGAGCTATAGTTTTGATCACTGCGCTCTGGGGGATGGAGGCTACGGCTAACGTAAGCTATAACCCTCTCCCTGCCATCTTGGACTTGGGCAAGGACTGCTCCCAGGCCATTCAGACTTGCGTCCGTGTACAACCTGAACGGGAGCTGAAAATCGGAGTAAGCCAGTATCGGGGCACTGAGGAGGGCCTGTTTGAGCGACTCAAAGGCGACCTGGCACTCGGGGGTCCATTTGATGGCTAAGGAGGGACGATGGGCACTTCCCTGCAGGAGCTGGTTGAGGGGGGCGGCTACCTTTGAGAAAGCGGGGATAAATCTCTGGTAGTATCCTGCAAACCCCAAGAATGAACGCACCTGTTTCACTGTTGCTGGTGTAGCCCAATTACGGACGACTGCAGTCTTATCTGGGTCTGTTGCTACCCCCTGGCCGCTGACCACATGTCCCAGATAGGTCACCTTTTGCTGGAATAGATGGCATTTGCGAGGCTGCAGCTTTAGGCCATGCTCCTGGAGACAGCTAAAAACCTGCTCAAGATGTTGTAAGTGGGTATTGAAGTTGGGTGAGTACACAATGACGTCATCCAGGTAAATGAGAAGAGAATCGTAGACTTGTGCACCCAGGCAACGCTGCATTAGCCTCTGAAACGTGGCTGGAGCATTACAGAGGCCAAAGGGCATGCGCTCAAACTGGTATAGGCCAAAGGGGGTGGTAAAGGCAGTCTTTTCTTGGTCTGCAGGTGCCTCTTCCACCTGACAGTACCCGCTTGCCAAATCCAGAGTTGAATACCACTGGGCCCTGGTGAGGCTTGTGAGGGATTCTTCTATACGTGGCAATGGGAAAGAGTCTTTGTGCGTCACTGCGTTAAGTCGGTGATAATCCACGCAGAACCTCCATGACCCATCCTTTTTCTTTGCCAGAACAACCGGGTGGCCCATGGACTCGAACTCTCTTTTACAACGCCACTCTCCAACATACCTTGCAGCAGTGTCCTCAAGTCCTCCCAAAGGTTGGGAGGAACCGGTCGGTACCTTTCTCGTATCAGTGGAGCTGTGCCTGTGGGGATCTGGTGTGTGACAGCCGCAGTCTTTCCAAAGTCGTCCTCGTGAGCCGCAAACACGTGAGACCACTTCTGTAGGAGAGCTGCCAGTTGGGCTTGCTGGTCACTATTCAGGTCCTCACCACGCAATGCAAGGGCTGGGTGACCTTCAGTCTGCATTTGTTCTGCATGCATAACATCAACCTCAACCACCTGGGGTTCTATGTTTCGCAGCACGAGTTTGGAACGTCCTTTTATGTCCCTTGGGTCTATTTGGGTCACAGAAGCAAGGGGGCACCGTTGTGGCAACTCTAGGGGGAATGTATTAGGATTGCAGACACGGAGGGGAACCTTCCCACCTTGCACCCAGCTCAGCGATCTGGCAACACACCACTCCTGCCCATGGTGATCCAAATCTTCAACTAAGACAGGGCAATTAGGCTGGTTGGTGGCCTGTGGGACGTGGGCCCAAACGATCATCTCACTTCTGGGGGGTAACACCACAGGTGGCTGTCGCTGGAGTTTCGCCACACCTTGGAGCTCTACCTCAGGCATAGATGCGTTTACTCTTTGGCAGGCGGCGAAGGCTGCATCCCAGGCTTTCTCTGCAGAAGGGGGGAACACAGATTTGAAAGCTGCAATACCAGGGTGTCTACCCTCGAAAATGCCCGCCCAACAGTCTGATACGACATTCATACCTAGAAGTCCATATTCTGTGTTTATGCAATCGTCTCGCACGATAACCACCCCCTTCTCACGTACTTCCACACCCCCAATGTTAAAATTCAGTACTGCGTATCCCACATAGGGAATTTGGAGCCCATTAGCAGCTCTCAAAGCTAACCAGGAAATTTGACCGGGGTCTTGCATACAGTCTTTGCTAAAATGGCGCTGGAACAAGGCTTGGCTAAAGAGTGTAATTTGAGAGCCAGTGTCTATTATGCACGGGATCCGTCACCCCTGGACCAACACTTCAACCTCTGGGCACTTACCCACCATGGAGGGCCTTTGTAGGGACACGGTTGGGGGCCCCTCCCGGTTCACTGGCCCTGCTGTGACCGGGGGTATCGAAAACCCGTCTGGGCTGGACATCTTCTGGGGCAAAAACACTGTATATGTCCCCCTTCTCCGCAATCACTGCAGATGGCTCGGCCTTGAGCATCCCACTGGTAACGCTGTTGGTCGGGGGGGGGGGGGTCTGAACCCAAATGTTGGCGACGAGGGTCAAGGTCGGAATGAGGATGCCAAGGTGGCTGGAACGACACCTCAGTTGCTGGTGATTGCGTCGCTGAGGCTGGGCCCAGATGTACTCGCAGTTCTTCTGCCAGAGATTTACCCAAGCGTGTTAGCTGCTCTTTTAATTCCTGTTGTAATTCGGTTCGCAATGAATCCTTCATTCGTTGCCAGTCAGAAGCCGTCGTCCCTTGGTCCTTCACTCCAATAGGTGTCGCTGCTGACCTAGATGGAGGAGTCGAAAAGGTTGGACAAACCTGAACCTCTTCCTCTGGGGACAGCTCTTGTTCCAATGCCTTTGCTTCCCTACAGGCATCAGTAAAAGTGGATGTTGAGGCCCGGCGGAGCTGTCTTGACAATTCCTGCTTTATCGGTCCAGGTCTCAATCCCATAATGCATCGAGTTCGCAGCAACTCGTCATCTGTTCCAGTGGTCAGGGGTTCTCTGGCTTGCCACCTATGATGCAGTTCACGTAGCCGAAGGGTGAATGGTCCTACTCCCTCCCCTGGTTGCTGTTTACAATTAAAGAACTGAATACGTAGTTGAGCAACAGACTGCTGACCACCATACAATGGAGCTAGGGCCTCTAGAATTTTTACATCAGTATTTCGTTCTCCTTCAGCCAGTAGCAGGACTTCTCTTTTAGCATTCCCCTCCAATGCACTCAACACAAAATCAACCCACTGTACCTCATTCAGCCCCTGAGCCCGAATAAAAGCCTCAATTTGGTTTCTCTTCTTGGAATTTAGAGGGCTCTCCTCCACCGAATTTTGGGACCCATGGCCCTCCCATAAACCATGGCATTAACGCATTTACTTGGGGCTGCTCGCCGTGACTCATATTACTTGTGTATATCAAGGATCCTGCCAATTACGCCAAAAATATGTAAAGTTTGTGCTTTAGAAACACGCAGGACTTTTTACCCTTGTGATACACAAGTAACAGACATACACAGATCTTATAAAAGTACAAAATTTATTTTAAACAGTTTAAAAACTATTCGCAATCATATGCATGATCAAGGAGGTGAAAACACACAATAAATGTAACTGGATGCTTCCGTTCAATGTTTAGGAGGAATGCTACAATCTGGCGCCCACTAGTGCCCAGCGAATAAACAGAGGCTATCACACAAATTACCCCAATAGAGTCATATCCAACCAAGCACACAATCACACACGAGATTTACACAGCAAAGGCAAATGGCATAAAAATTTACAGGTGTAATCACTTCAAAACAAACCCCTCACATTAAGAGACAAGCCTATAACTACATTAGTATAATCAGTAGTAGCCCTCTAGTTAGTTCACTCCATTGTGGATGACGATAGACAGATAACAATAAACTCAAGGGGAGCAGCCACACTAACCATTTCACTAAGAAAATGAGAAGTTTAAACAGGCAACACATCACAATTACATGTATTTAACAGAGCTTCATAAAACACGGTTAACAGGCATGTCACTCACGACCCCGCCCACTCGGCGCTCATAGTAAACAAGGGCGACGCCAATGGTGAGATAGTGGTGATCTGCAGTGGCACACACAAGTTCTGGCTTCGGACAATTTACACTCCCACTGGCCAGCGAGGAAATCCGGAACCGTTGATCCGAGCTGCGAGACAGGGGAAGGGAAATGAGTTCCAAACAAACGCCCGTCAGTGCACACTCGTTTGTAGGCTGATAAGAATTCCCACTTCTCTCAATCAAGATGAATAGAGCGCGTTGGTTGGTATCGTTGACCTCTCACTGTCAGGAGTCAATCGTGATCGTTGTCACTGCGTGGAGTCGTGCATGAGTTCTTTGATGTAAGCGCAGGGTAATCGAGCTCGTCGCATTACGGCGTCAGTCGCGGTGAAGGAACACTGCAGAAAGACTGCGTGCTGGTTTTCTTATTCAGTTGATCTGCCAATCGCGTTGTACTGCTGGCTCGTTAGCAATATTGGACACACCTGTGAACAGAGACTTGCAAATACACGTGCACAGCTGATAAACATTAACCCACCCTCACAGTCTGTCAACAGTCAGTGTTCTCCTCCCGTTACACAATTTCACATAGGTGTTTCTATTGTCAAGGTGGGACAGGGCAGAGTGAAGTGCCGTAGAGATGGCATCCTCTGTGCTCCTGTTCTGATGGTAGGCGAATTGGAAGGGGTCCAGTGAGGGTGGTAAGCAGGTCTTGAGATGGGCCAGGACCAGCCTCTCGAAACACTTCATAATGATGGGGGTGTGTGCAATTGGATGGTAGTCATTAAGGCTTGTTGCATTGGAGTGTTTTGGCACCGGCACGACAGAGGTGGTTTTAAAGCACGCAGGGACAGCTGCTTGGGCTAGTGACAGATTAAATATGTCAGTCCAAACAACAGTAAGCTGCACAGCACAGGCCCAGAGTATGTGTCTGGGGATACCATAAGGACAAGCAACCTTGTGTGCATTAATCCTGCTCAGTGCCACACATACATCAGTGGTGGAGAGTGTGAGGAGTTGGTGAACTGCAGAGACCACAACCTGGATGGCCACTTCCTTGTTGTCCCTATCAAAGCGGCCATAGAAGTGGTTGGAGTTAGTAGCTTTGTAGTCTTTGATGGCCTGGATGCTTTGCCACATGCGTCGGGGGTCAGAGTTGTTCTTGAAGTGATCCTCGATCCTTAGTTTGTGGTTGTGCTTGGCCTTTTTGATGCCTCTATTCAGGTTAGCCCTGGATGAGCTATAGGCTTGAGCAACACCTGATCTGAATGCAATGTCTCGTGCTTTCAGCAGCAGTCTTACCTCACTGTTCATCCATGGCTTCTGATTAGTGAAAGTGGTAATCCGTTTGAGGGTGGTGACACTGTTGACGTTTGAGTTGATACAGTCCAGAACAGAGGAAGCATATCAATCAATGTCCGTGTGGGAGTCGTGGGTGGCCTGAGTTGCGAACACTCTCCAGTCAGTGTTTCCAAAACGCTGCTGAAGTGCCGAGTCAGCTCCCTCTGGCCACACTTTGACTGTCCTTACTGTTGGTTTCACACGTTTGATGAGTGCTAAATACTTGGGCAGTAGAAACAAAGAGAGGTGATCAGAGTGTCCTAGATGGGGGAGGGGAGCAGCTTTGTATGCATCAGCTATATTTGTGTAGACTTGGTCTAAAATCTTTCCTCCTCTTGTGGGGCATGATACATTTGTATGGAATTTAGGCAGCATCATGGCCTGGCCACGCCCTCCTCATCACACTCCTCCGCACGATTCAGGCCATGGCACCACCAGACTGACAAGCTCCCCCCACCTCTGGAGGGGAGATTCTGCCCTTCTGGCCATTTCATCTGCCGGTGGTCCACCCCACCTCCTGTGAACCTGGGGGAGAGACGAGGGGAGATGTGGAGCGAGGGAGAGGGTGAGCGGAGACACAGAGAGAGAGAGAGAGAGAGAGAGAGAGAGAGAGAGAGAGAGCGAGAGAGAAAAGAAGAAGGAGAGAAGAACTTGCTTGACGGTTCCTGGACACGCTGTCGCTCGGTCCCTCTGGTGGACACCAGCTTGCTCCTCCCCCAGCTGATGCAGTGGTTCCTCCGGCCTTCGGAGGCGATCCCTCTGTCCCCAGGCAGATGGCCACAGCTGCTGCCCTGGCGGATGGCAGCGGCAAGGACTCCATAACAGCACATCCCTCCTCTCTCCTGGGTTTCGGCACCAATGTAACAGGGTAACGAATGGGCA
The DNA here is from genome assembly GCA_032164185.1 of Moxostoma hubbsi. Taxonomy (NCBI): domain Eukaryota; kingdom Metazoa; phylum Chordata; class Actinopteri; order Cypriniformes; family Catostomidae; genus Moxostoma; species Moxostoma hubbsi. The sequence continues at coordinate 28,589,807 of JAVLUX010000007.1, read as the reverse complement.
AGGAGGAGGGAACTGGCTCGACGTAAAGTTTAATGATATAAATGAACATAAAACAATATAAAACATAAAACACACACAACGCAGTCATCTCTCTCTCAAACTGGCGCCTCCGGATTTAGTTACTTTCTCCATTTCAAGAATAGGGAAAATTTAACAAAAGCATAAACTAAAATCCAATTTAAATCCTATAACTGGAAACAATCCAAATGATTTTTACTTCAAAAAATTATTAAACTTCCTTGTCTAAATTATCAACTAAGTTGGTGGTTGAACCTCCAAAAGAGTGTGACTATCATACAAAAGACATTGACGTTTATCGTACAAAGTTGTTTTTGTTTATTTTTTCTTTTCCAAAGAAAGAGTGGTTCCACTGAACACTCAGTTGTAAATTGATGTTGTTTGGTGTGTTTATTGTCAGGATTTACATGGAGGAGCCATCATTACGACCTCCTAATAAATGTCTAAAGAGGCAAAGTGGTTGCCTCAGCCCCGGTAACTGGGGCAATGTTTGTCATAGACAAAATATTTAAGCGAGGTGAAAAGTTTAAAATGGAAAGTCAGTTCCTGTATGAGAAGCTTATTCATAGCGATGTCTTTACTCCATTTCTCCCTCCAGTTGTACATTTCTCCCTCCAGTTGTTCTCTTTTTAAATCTTTCACATTTTGTTCTGTTACTCAATCTCTTCTTTTCATCTCGCTCTCTCAAAAAGCTGATTCATGTCTCAAAGTGTAATGGGCAGGAGAGAACAGCAGAATTCTAATAGTGTTTCCACGGACTGATTATCAGCCAAGAAAAAGCCGCAACTGGACTCTCAGACTGCTTTTATCTGGCACACTTGTCTATGGCTGTGTGTATTTGGTATTGGGGATCGTATTGTGTGTGGAGGGAAATCTTTGGAATACCAATTTAAGCTCAGTGTCTACCACAACAAGAATATTTGTTAATCCAGGGAACAATGCAAGTCGTGCCAAAAATCACCAAGTGTACCTTTTAGAGGCAGACAAGTTTTTTATTTTAATGAAATGTTGTGCAAATGTTTGCACCAATACATTTCAATACACAGGACTTTGTGTCGTTGAGTAACCACAATAAGATGAAACCTTAAGAGACAAAGGAATCTGACATATGGCCATATATTAACATTAAATTAAAATAAACTTAAAATTGCTAAATAAAATTACACTCACTGAGCACTTTATTAGGAACACTAAAGTGCCCAACTTGGTCTTCTGCTGTTTTAGCCCATCCGCCTCATGAGTCGACATGTTGTGCATTCTGAGATGCTCACTACAATAGTACAGAGTTACCGTAGATCTGCTCAAACAAGTCTGGCCATTCTCTGTTGACCTCTCTTATCAACAAGGTGTTTCTGTCTGCAGAACTGATGCTCACTGGATGTTTTTTGTTTTTGCCATTCTGAGTAAACTGTAGAGACTGTTGTGCATGAAAATCCCAGGAGATCAGCAGTTACAAAAATACTCAAACCAGCCCATCTGGACCCAACAATCATGCCATTGTCAAAATCACTGAGATCAAACCTTTCCCCATTCTATTGGTTGTTGTGAAAATTAACTGACACTCCTGACCTGTATCTAAATGATTTTAAGCATTGCACTGCTGCCATGTGATTGGCTGATTATTCACATGAAAAAGTAGGTGTAAAGGTGTTCCTAATAAAAGTACTCAGTGACTGTATAGCTGAGCACATACAGCACTATGAAACAACAATGAAAGAAAGAGCCTGTCTTGCCAATAAAAAAAGGATACATTTGGAATGTTTCAATAGTGTCATTGCTTACAGTATCAAAGTACTATAAAATACAAGTCTATCAGCTTATATACAAAGTCAAGACTGCATTCCTTCTTGATCACAACTGGTCAAATAACATGAAGGTGCCCAACAAATAAATGTGTGAAAAACAGAATTTCCTCTTAGAATTTACATCAGTAAATTATGTAAGCCTCATTCCTTCCTGAACAAATGTTCTCTTTGTGCACTATTTTACTGCAGAGAGAGAAAAGGGGGATGAAAACTCATAAATTCACTTCTTGCCTTGATACCACAATGGTGTGTATTCACAGAGAAAGACAATTAGTACTGTGGATGGTTTAGACTGACTCCAAATAGACAAGAGACAGATGCTGAGAAACAGAATGTTGGCCAGAACCATGGACAAACACACATCTTTCTTCTCTCTCACTCAACTCTAATATACAATCAATCACACACACACAGTGTCATTCTACACCGATCAGCCACAACATTAAAACCACTTGCCTAATATCGTGTAGGTCCCCCTTGTGCTGACAAAGCAGCTCTGGCCCGTCGAGGCATGGACTCCACAAGACCTCTGAAGGTGTCCTGTGGTGTCTGGCACAAAGACATTAGCAGCAGATCCTATAAGTCCTGTAAGGTGTGAGGTGGGGCCTCCATGGATTGGACTTGTTGGTCCAGCACGTCCCATAGATGCTCAATCAGATTGAGATCTGGGGAATTTGGAGGCCAAGTCAACACCTTGAATTCTTTGTCATGTTCCTGAAACTTATCCTACAGATAATTTTTAGGTAGGTGGTACTTGCCAAAGTAACATGTGGTGCTGGACAGGGTTCAGCATGGGCACTCCGACTGGTCTGCAGCTACGCAGCAAGCTGCGATGCACTGTGTGTTCTGACACCTTTCTATCATGGCCAGCATTACATTTTTCAGCAATTTGTGCTACAGTAGCTCTTCTGTGGGATCGGACCAGATGGGCTAGCCTTCACTCCCCATGCACATCAAAGAGCCTCGAGCGGCAATGACCACGTCGCCGGTTCACCAGTTGTTCTTCCTTGGACCACTTTTTGTAGGTATTAACCACTGCATACTGGGAACACCCCACAAGACCTGCCATTTTGGAGATGCTCTGACCCAGTCGTCACAATTTTACCCTTGTCAAAGTCACTCAGATCCTTACTCTTGCCCATTTTTCCTGCTTCCAACACATGAAATTCAATAACTGACTGTTCATTTGCTGCCTAATATATCCCACCCCTTGACAGGTGCCATTGTTACAAGATAATCGATGTTATTCACTTCACTTGTCAGTGATTTAATGTTGTGGCTGATCAGTGTATAAAACGTACTGTTTAGAGAATATTGAATTGGATACCATATATTCCAGATTAAAATCAAGGACACTTCAAATTGGATACAAGGTTTTTGTGCATATTATTTTATTTGAAAATAATTGATACACTGGACTTTGCACTGCAAGTCTCATGTCAAGATACATAACCATAATCATATATTGTATATTTAACCTATTGGTTCATATTCATTTGCTTATCCCAGGGTTCTTTGAAACTATGCTTACTATGGCATTTCTCTGAGACAGGACCTTTGGTACAATACTGATTCATAGCTGCCTTAACAATAACTAGCAGCTATTTGAGATCTCACCTGATCCATTTGTTACTGTTTTGAGGCCAAAATACTTTAGAAAAAAGGGGACAACCGGTCCTGTGGTCAGTGTTGGTGTACTTGTGTGATGGACACCTGTCACTCAAACCCTGAGCTAAACAAAGTCGTCAAACTGAGTGGAAATTTGCCCCCGGCATCAACCTATCATCTTACTTGAGCAATACCTCTTAATGCACTCCCAAAGAAACTTTTCCCAGGTCACACAAATGCAAAGTCCCATGTACTCACATTCTATATATTAATGTATTCACAGAAAAAAAAAATTGTCTCATTTACTCATCCAATGAATTTTCATTTTAGGGAGAACTATCACTTAGACATAAAAACTGAACCTTCCTGTTACACTTTTCTTATTCTTCCTATATTGACACCGAATAGCATAACGAAGGCAACATCTGTGCAAGTCTTTACTAAGATGTAACAAGTGAATACATGCATGTCTGAAAATAATGCACTTACAGTATTTAAGAAAGTTTGATTCAAGGTACTGGTCACTTCCAGCAAGAACATTACAATCTGCACCAAAACCCGTTTGCATCAGATTCTCTGACATTTCCTTGGGGGGCAAATATGGCAGATAAATAGAAAACTAGGAGTGGACAGATAAATAGAAACTGACACATAAAAGGTAAAAAAGAGTGTACAGAGGGATTATGACATGCACAGGTCAGGCAGAGCATAAAAAGCCAGAGCTCGATTTCCAGCCAAAAATAAACACATGTAAAAAAAAAAATAATAATGTTGTAGTCTCTGCAAAACCAGCTGCTTTTACAATTCTTTTTGTTTCTACAGACACTGTGACTCATCTTCTGTTCCTAAAAGCATAATTCAATTTCAAACATCTTGAGTCACTATATAAAAATAGATTCTCTCGCTCTCTCTCTCTCTCACACACACACACACACACACACACACACACACACACACACACAATAAGGCTGAACATTGGGATATAAATAAAAGTGAACGAAGCTTCACATTCTGTGTAACAAATTAAAAATTTGGTAAATTCAACATTCATTTAACAAAAGTGCATCTGATTTAAAAGAGCACATAATACTGCAATATGATGTTTAAGGCACAACACTTTCTTAATATCGATGGTTTGTTCAAACCCAGCCAAAGAGGTTTTCTTTGGCTGGGTTTGAGAGAAAACATCAAAATGTGTTGTCAATATCTCACCACACCCAAAATAATCAGTTCAATAACAAAATACCTAACAAGAATCCCAATCTAAAATTTTACCATGGGAATCTTCTCATGGGAATATTATTAGTGAGATTAGCTGCATTTTAAGTACTTTACTAGTTCTCTCTCTCTCTAAGAGGAGGCCACAGTGCAATATAAGGCACTATAATGGTACAAAACTTTTTCTGAAGTATGAGAACTTTATCATTATAACACTTTTTGACGTTAAGCCAAAAATGACCATATTCTGTCACAGACTCAAATACTAATGATTATTCAAGGAAATGCAATTCTGTGAAGAGCAATTTACCCCAGAGCAAGCCTGGCAGTTTTCAAAATGTACCAGATTAACTCTTATCAGAAGCAAAGATGGCCCAGCAACACATAAATACAAACCTCATACCTTAAGTGAGGCTGACTTGCGCAGGACCTTTCATGCACTCATTAAGGCAGGAACAAACCAAGACACAACTATTACATTTCCTTTAACACTAAGTGCCTGGAGTCATAAGAGACTTAAACAATAGGTGCACATGGAGAAGTGCTGTGACTTCTGTAAGGAAGAAATAGGATGTAAAACCTTATAAATCTGGGGTGGACCATATGAAACATTCATTATTAGGAGACATACTTGTCTGCACACTCATTTAAGAATTGAATGGAATTGACCCTGTTGGCTTAAGGCACATTTGGTGGTTAATGTAATGAAGGCATGTTCAGAATAGCAAACTAGTTTATCACTTTTACTTTTGCTGCAGTATATACTAGAATGCACTCAATGCACAGTTTGCAAATGTTCTGTATGAACTGAATGCCAAGATGACCCTCTAAAGTTGCCACAATGTGCATTGTACAACAGATGGCATGTTCAAAATTGCATACTAACTTACTACCCTTACTTTTTTGCTATAATAAAAGCACTTCCTGCATGGAATACTGTATCCCATAATGCAATGCTCCTGACTGGACTTTACACTTTCAATGTGATGAATTAACCATAAGTACTATCAGCTGTGTTAAAACATTTTTGCACAAAATTTGATTAAAATTAGCAAAATAACTTATGTCAAAAATTATTACTGCATGCCACATGTTGAATTAAACATTCAACATAATTAGGTCATGTGACAAAAACTGTGTAGCATACTTTTAACAGTTTGTAAAACAGTTTATCAACTGTTTCACTATTAAAAAAAAGAAATAGTAGGCAGTATAACAGTGTATACTGTGTAGTATTCAGTAAGTAGTGTGCTAGAATTAAATTCTGAACATAGCCAAAGAGTCAAATTTGAAGTGGCTCAGTCACCCTGAAGTACATTTTCAAACAGTATCGTATTTGTTGCATCTGCTCATCCTGTTAAGTGACACCATCAATCTATTTGTTCCTGAAATAAAAGTGTTACAGCACTAAAGAATCCTGCACCGCCACCTGCTGTTACAGAGACATCACAGCTCTTCAAAATATTGTAGAACAAACCAGTTTTGTTCCTCATCCTCATCCTGCTCAAACAGCCTCATCCTGCTCAAACAGCTGATTGGTTGCTGTCAGGTCACATGTTCTGAGATTGCCTTTGATATCCTGTACTGAGCTTATCACGACTTTAGTATTTGAACAGCCTTTAACAGTGGAACTGGTTCCTCTGGATGGTGGGCCTCATCAGCACAAGATCTGGGAGAATGGATGTCTGAGCAGCTCCTCTGCACTCGGTCTGTATTTTGCCTCCACAAAGATTCTGCGGAGGAAGTTTCGCGTGTGCTCAGAAATGTGAGAGGGAAGCTGGGGGTTGGTAGGCTGAGTAGCAATCTTAAATATGGCTGCCATGGCCTCAAATTCAGCCCACGGAGGTTTTTCTGTCAACATCTCCACCACTGTGCAGCCGAGACTCCTGTTCACACAATACATACAATTTAAGACAAATTAGCCATCATCTTTGTTACATTTTTAAGGAAACCTTATTGAGAGGCCTCTAAAAGTATTTACTGTAGATACTTTTGAACACTTAAGTTAAAAATGCATTAATTTTATTGCATTAGATAGCTAAATATCAAACCAAGTGGCATATGCGAACAATAATGGTAGAGTCTTTCTCAGTAATAACTTCACTAGAAGTCGACTGATAGTGGCTTTTTCCCGATACTTTATGATTAATCGGCAGATCTGTTTTTTTAATCGATTTATAGAATGTTAAAAAAATATATTTTTCTTAACTTACCTCTTTTTTTTAATGCCAAGATGGCGCCACGGATGGCAGCCTTGGTGTGGAGCTCTCCAATTCTTTTGTTGTTTTTGTTTGTTTGTTCTGGGTTTATTACATTTTTTCCAATCAGTTTTACCAGGGACGAACAATAATTTCCCGGTTTTGGACTATTCAGACATTTTGCTGGACAATTTAGTTGGAGACGCAGCTGTGTAGTTTAACCACACTACGAGACGCAGGCGAGGGATGAGCAGACACACTGGTCAAGCTCTGTCAGCGTGGAGTTTAGAACAGCGCTTCAGAGTATTCACTTAGCAAATCTCTACACTCTCCCTAACAAAACAGACAAACTACATCTCCTCGCTCAAACAAGGACTTTTCAAAAGCTGCCTTGTGTTTCACAGAAACCTTGCTGAGTGAAGCCATTACAGACAGTGTGTTACATCTGCCTGGCTTTCAGCTGTTCAGAGCGGATCGCATTTCGGAGTTAACGGGGAAAACGAGAGACGCTGGAACATGCAATTACATCAATGAAAGTTGGTGTACAGATGTAACAACAATAAAGAAGATGTGCTGTCCTAATTTGGAAGTGCTCTTTATCAACTGCAAGCCTTTCTACTCGCCATGGGAGTTTTCCTCGTTTATTCTAGTGTTTATATCCCGCCACACGCGTGCATGAACGCAGCGCTGCAACAGCTTGCTGATCAGATCACAGACAGGGAACAACACGAGCCAACGACTCACTTATTATTATTGTAGGCAATTTTTTTGCATGAACTGCCAAAATACAGACAGCACATTACATGCCCCACCAGAAACAGAAATGCACTGGATCACTACTACACAACATTAAAGGATGCATATCGCTCTGTCCCAGCTTTGGCACTCTCTAATCACAGTCTGGTTCAACATTTTCTGACCTATAGGCAGAAACTAAAATCAGTCAAACCTATAGTAAAGACTGTAATGATATGGAACAATGAAGCAGAGCTGGAACTACAAGCCTGCTTTGACTGCACTGACTGGAGTGTATTTGAAGCTACAGACACTAATCTGCACGAGCTCACAGATACTGTGACAACATATATCAGTTTCTGTGAGGATATCTGCATTCCTACTTGAACTCATTTAACATACAACAATGCCAAACCATGGTTTATGGCAAAACTCAGTCAGCTTCGTCAGGGCAAAAAGGATAATTACAGAAGTGAGGATATATCATGTACAACCAGGCCAGGAACACACCGAATAAGGAAATCAGAGTGGCTAAAAGAAGCTATTCTGATAAGTTGAAAAACAGCTAACGACCCTGAATCAGTGTGTAGAGGCCTGAAAGACATTATTAACTACAAGACACCATCCCCCAACACTGTAGAGAATGACTTGAATGTGTTTTACTGTAGATTTGAAAGGGCCAGTCTCACCCCCCGCACTCAATCTTCACTTAAGATCTGTGAAGGAGGTGTTCCATACCTTCTGGAAACAAAAGACAAGGAAAGCACAGGGCCCAGATGGTGTTTCACCCACTCTAAAATACTGTGCTCACCCCCATCTTCAAAGAGATTTTCAACAGATCATTGGAGCAGTGTGAAGATCACTGCTGATTCAAATGTGCCACCATCATTCCTGTCCCAAAGAAACATAAAATCACAGGACTGCCCACAGACATCAGAGCAACGTGTCAGTAGTCATTAAGTAATTTGAGAGACTGGTGTTGACCCATCTGAAGGACATCACTGGACCCTTTCTAAATTTCCTTCAATTTGCTTATTAAGCAAACAGGTCTGTGAATGATGCAGTCAACATGGGTTTGCATCATATCCTGCAACATCTGGACAGACCAGGGACATTTGCAAGGCTCCTTTTTGTGAACTTTTCAGTTCGGCTTTCACCACCATCATCCCAGCTATTCTCCGGACTAAATTACAGCAACTATGTTCCCACGTCTATCTGTCAGTGGATGACCAGCTTTCTGACAGACAGGCAGCAGCTAGTGAAACTGGGGGAATTCACTTCCAGCACCTGTATGATCAGCACTGGTGCCCCCCCAAGGATGTGTGATCTCCCCACTACTCTTCTCCCTGTATACCAATGACTGAATCACCAAGGACCCCTCTGTCAAGCTCCTGAAGTATGCAGATGACACTACGGTCATCGGCCTCATCCAAGATGATGATGAATCTGCATACAAAAGAGAGGTTGAATGGCAGGCTCACTGGTGTTTTCAAAACAACCTGGAGCTGAACACGCTCAAAACAGTGGAGATGATAGTGGACTAGGCTGCAGAGTTGTAGTCACAAGAAACTGCTCTGTGGAAATAAAGTGAACTGAACTCAAGGCACCTCCATAGCTAAGATGTCTGAGGTTTGCAGCACTCATAGATGATACTGTTCTTGCAACAACAATAAAAAATTCAGAAGACAGAAACAAAAAAAGAGTGAGAACCATTTACATGCACGTGATCTACAAGACTGCAAGTCTCCACATAGACGGCTGTTCTTAATAATATAATAAAGTGCGTTTCTTCAAGTGGTTGTCTGTGTGTCTAATGGCAAATTATTTGAAATATTAATTTGATAATAATAATAACATAATAATAATGATAATAATTATTTAATACATTAATGGTAAAACAAGCCGATCACTGGTGGTGGCGTAGTGGCTAGAGCACAGGGCTGCTATATACTGCGCATATAGATACACTACCGGTCGAAACACTTGACTGAAATGTTTGTCATGATCTTAAAAATCTTTTGATCTAAAGGCATAAACTTAAATGTTTGAAATTAGTTTTGTTGACAAAAATATAATTGTGCCACCTATTAACTTCATGAATTAAAAAAAAAAAATTATAAAAAAAGAGTTTTTGAAATTGATGACTTGATGACCAAATAATAAAGAAAACCAGCCAATAAGTGCCCAACAAAGATAGGAACTCCTTCAACACGGTTTAAAAAGCATCCATAAGATACCTTAAGAAGTTGGTTGAGAAAATGTCAAGAGTACATGTCTGCAAATTATAGGCAAAGGGTGACTACTTTGAAGATGCTAAAATATAACAGTTTTGATTTATTTTGGATTTTGTTTAGTCACAACATAATTCCCATAATTCCATATTTTTGATGACTTAACTATTATTCTAAATTATTATTATTTTTTAATAAAGAATGAGTAAGTGTTTTAAATCTTTTGACTGGTTGTGTGTGTGTGTATGTATGTATGTATGTATGTGTATATATATATATACACAGTGAGGAAAATAAGTATTTGAACACCCTGCTATTTTGCAAGTTCTCCCACTTGGAAATCATGGAGGGGTCTGAAATTGTCATCGTAGGTGCATGTCCACTGTGAGAGACATAATCTAAAAAAAAAATCCAGAAATCACAATATATGATTTTTTAACTATTTATTTGTATGATACAGCTGCAAATAAGTATTTGAACACCTGTCTATCAGCTAGAATTCTGACCCTCAAAGACCTGTTAGTCTGCCTTTAAAATGTCCACCTCCATTCCATTTATTATCCTAAATTAGATGCACCTGTTTGAGGTCGTTAGCTGCATAAAGACACCTGTCCACCCCATACAATCAGTAAGAATCCAACTACTAACATGGCCAAGACCAAAGAGCTGTCCAAAGACACTAGAGACAAAATTGTACACCTCCACAAGGCTGGAAAGGGCTACGGGGAAATTGCCAAGCAGCTTGGTGAAAAAAGGTCCACTGTTGGAGCAATCATTAGAAAATGGAAGAAGCTAAACATGACTGTCAATCTCCCTCGGACTGGGGCTCCATGCAAGATCTCACCTTGTGGGGTCTCAATGATCCTAAGAAAGGTGAGAAATCAGCCCAGAACTACACGGGAGGAGCTGGTCAAGGACCTGAAAAGAGCTGGGACCACCGTTTCCAAGGTTACTGTTGGTAATACACTGGTTGGTAAGACGTCATGGTTTGAAATCATGCATGGCACGGAAGGTTCCCCTGCTTAAACCAGCACATGTCAAGGCCCGTCTTAAGTTTGCCAATGACCATTTGGATGATCCAGAGGAGTCATGGGAGAAAGTCATGGGGTCAGATGAGACCAAAATAGAACTATTTGGTCATAATTCCACTAACCGTGTTTGGAAGAAGAAGAATGATGAGTACCATCCCAAGTACACCATCCCTACTGTGAAGCATGGGGGTGGTAGCATCATGCTTTGGGGGTGTTTTTCTGCACATGGGACAGGGCGACTGCACTGTATTAAGGAGAGGATGACCGGGGCCATGTATTGCGAGATTTTGGGGAACAACCTCCTTCCCTCAGTTAGAGCATTGAAGATGGGTCGAGGCTGGGTCTTCCAACATGACAATGACCCGAATCACACAGCCAGGATAACCAAGGAGTGGCTCTGTAAGAAGCATATCAAGGTTCTGGCGTGGCCTAGCCAGTCTCCAGACCTAAAAACAATAGAGAATCTTTGGAGGGAGCTCAAACTCCGTGTTTCTCAGCGACAGCCCAGAAACCTGACTGATCTAGAGAAGATCTGTGTGGAGGAGTGGGCCAAAATCTCTCCTGCAGTGTGTGCAAACCTGGTGAAAAACTACAGGAAACGTTTGACCTCTGTAATTGCAAACAAAGGCTACTGTACCAAATATTAACATTGATTTTCTCAGGTGTTCAAATACTTATTTGCAGCTGTATCATACAAATAAATAGTTAAAAAAAATCATACATTGTGATTTCTGAATTTTTTTTTTTAGATTATGTCTCTCACAGTGGACATGCACCTACGATGACAATTTCAGACCCCTCCATGATTTCTAAGTGGGAGAACTTGCAAAATAGCAGGGTATTCAAATACTTATTTTCCTCACTGTATGTATATATATATATTTATTATGCGCGCGCACACACACACACACTAGGTCCTCATGGTGGCACGGTTACTCACCTCAATCCGGGTTGCAGATAACAAGTCTCAGTTGCCTCCATTTCTGAGAAAGTCAATCTGCTCATCTTTTCACGTAGCTCGCTGTGCATGACACCGCGGAGACTCCCAGCATGTGGAGACTCATGCTACTCTCTGCGATCCATGCACAACTTACCATGTGCCCCATTGAGAGCAAGAACCACTAATCACTACCACAAGGAGGTTACCCCATGTGACTCTACACTCCCTAGTAACCGGGCCAATTTGATTGCTTAGGAGACCTGGCTGGAGTCACTCAGCACACCATGGATTCGAACTTGCAACTCCAGGGGTGGTAGTCAGCATCAATACTCGCTGAGCTTCCCAGGCCCCCAACTAGGAAAATCTTTGGTTGGGGGCAGCCCTAAAAAATGAAATTATTTGGTGCATCACATGGGACTTTTAACTAAAAACAAGCTTGAAATACACCGGGAACTTGGGTCCATTACAATCCTCTATATTTAAGTATTTACCAAATTAAGATTTTAATAGCCAATATATTCAACAGCAGAGATTGTATGAGGAACAAGGTTAATTAATCAAAAGATATGACATTTTAGAATGGAGAACATTTGCATATATTCCACATTTATCTTTGAATCCCTTTGCTTCAATTTAGAACACTTAATTATCCAATCAAAATAAAATATCCATTGAAGGTATCAGTGATTGTTTTTATTTCACCTCTGCCACGGTTGCACGGTAGAATCCTCCAGTGCGAGGAATAATAAAAAAAAAAAGTTTTTTTAAACATCATCGGCACATATATTTGTTGATAACCAATTGTTCCAAAAAACAACTATTTGCAATGATTAACCGCTAAACTTTTCAGATACATTTTTGAAATGACTTTTGACGAACTAGTTTCAATGTAATTTTAGTGGATGTATGAAATCAATTCCTCTCAAGTTCCATCAGGTGTCCAAGTAGAGTAACCACACACGTAGAAAATTACATTATCTATGGACATGTTCCAAGTTTCCACATACATTTTATTCATAATTTTAAACAGTATATCAATTGTCCAAAATTCATCAGAATTTAAAACCTAACAATATTTTTCTGAAATGTTTTGCTTTTGCAATGATTCTTTAAAATAAATGCAACTTGGTTTGATGATTTGTTTTCTAATGCAAAAGCAATTATAAAAATAATTTTGGGGGCCAAAGTAGACTCCAGGTGAAATATTAAACTAAGTTATTTTAATCTGCTATGAAGGCAAATGCAATCTGTACATAAATGTGCTAGGCATTAGAACCATTAAGCCTATCAAAGCTTGCGCTCAGAGTATGGAGACTTCACAGGAATGTTTTGGTGGAAACTTTTCCCTTCAGTGCTGTTGATAATTAAGTGTTTTTTTGCTGGGGCTTTACCACTACATACTGATAGAACCAGAGAGACGTCTGTGTTTGTGTTTGTAGGGCAGAGAGATGCTATAAAGCTCTACTTAAGAGTGGCTGATGTTGTTGAACTCAAATAACTCTCTGCAGACTCCGAGAACTAAACATTTTCTAACTCGCCCTTATAAGCTGACTTTCAGCCAATCATAATGCTGACCTGACGGGAGTTTGTTTATCCTGGGAAATCCCTGAACAGTAAGTAGCTCAAGCCACTCCCACTGCCTAAGAATCTGTGCAAGTGCGCACCTTCATTTTCCTTCTACTTACGGATAAATAGCCACATTACTTTTTTGCTTTTATTTTTACCCTCATTCTTTCTTTGATTTGTAAAAATAGATCTGTACATTTAAATATGTGACTTTTTAGGTCACAATTTCATGATCTTAGTTCCTGCATAACTGCTGAAAATAATTTATTGAAATTTGAAAACAGAAAATTTATTGTAAAATATGACCCAATTGTTTGGATGAGTGCAGCATCTAAATTATGCATATTTGTTTGCATTCTTTCAATATATGGATTACATCAGTGGTTCTCAACTGGTTTTGATTCAGTTTTCCTAGATTTTACTTTGGATATCAAGAAGTGACCCAAAATGGTCCAAAATTGTTTGACATACAAAAAAGAAAACAACAATGTCCTTAAATTTTTTTCCTCCCCTTTTTCTCCCCAATTTGGAATGCCCAGTTCCCAATGTGCTCAGAGACCTCTTGGTGGTGTATTGACTCACCTCAATCCGCAGCATCTACACACAACTCACCACGTGCCCCACCGAGAGTGAACCACATTAAAGCGATCACGGCAAGGTTACCCCATGTGACTCTACCCTCCCTAGCAACCAGGCCAATTTGGTTGCTTAAGAGACCTGGCTGGAGTCACTCAGCATGGCCTGATTCGAACTCGTGGCTCCAGGGGTGGTAGCTTAAATCAAATATTGAACTTTATGAATATTTCCATGAACTGCATAGACCCAACAATATGCTAAATTATTAAATGGCATAGGCTGAATGGGAATATTTACAATTTTACAACAGCATAAATAATGAGTGTGATCTAATGAGTAGAAATGTTGGTCGCATACTCTACCCTTCACTTAAAACAGAGACTTAAAAATGATAAGTTAATAAAAAGTGCTTTTAATTAAAAAGACAAACAGCCTGCTGCATGCTGACAGCCATCTTGATTGCCTTCTCTCCTTCTGCACATGACCATGGTCCTTTAAAAAGGCTCCACACAGGTGAGGCTAATTAATCAACCACATAAACCACAATTTTTTTTTGAAATTCACAATAACAAGACAATTAAACCAATTAAAGAAAACACAGTATGAACAAAAGAAATAAAAAAAACAATGAAACAAAGTTACATTTAAGTCAATTTAAAATAGGTGAATGATCATGCTCCACAAACATGTAACAGATAAATCAGAGTCAAAATAGTCCAGGTAGAATTTGAATTAAAGCATAGCCTTTGATGATGACAAAATATATGGGAATTATATTCTCCACCCTTTTGAAAGTTGAAAAGCCTATTTAATTTACTGTCCTTACTATGCATTATATTGAGTTTCCTTTTATTTTTTGCATTTAGCATTGTTCATCCTGTTGTCCCAATAAGAACAGACCTGCAACCCAGATGTTAAGCATCATACTATTAAAAGTTCACTCCAACAAATCCCAGCAGTTTCCCCCATTCTAGAGCGATATACTTTTTGGAAGTATGTAGTTTTTAGGTTCTCACGACTAAAGATGAAAAATGCTGTTCCAAAGCATGCACATTTTTTTTTTTCCAATATGCTATAAGCCATAATCTTCTACTCTCAATCTCTTGGAACTTTGAATAGTGTTTATCAACTGGTGGGTTGCAGGTCTGTTATTATAGTGTTGCAGTTAGCAGGGGAAAATATATACTAATGCTAAATATTAAAATGCAACTAACCATATAATCAAGAACAGCTAGGATAGCAAAACAAATATTATTTCTACTTGATCCAACCCTTAAAAATGACTTCAGTTTTTGTAACATAATTTGTAAAGGTTCAGTCTCAGATTAAATAAAACTTTTAACTTGAATAAAACCAATTCATTCTGATGTTACCACATTAAGCACATTTTTTTGATTTTCATCTTTTACAGTGTAGCATATGCCATGTTAATAATTTTGCATATTGTTGGGCCTATGAATTTCATGATAATATTAATACATTTCGATGTTTGACATTTGTGACAATTTTGATACTGTGTTGGGTCAACACTTGATTGATCATGAAGCAAAACTAGTTGAGAACCACTAACCTAAAATATCACATTATAAAGATGTGTGTATTTCTTATTTTTTTATTATTCACAAACAACTAAAATTGCTCTCACCAGACATCTGCCTTCCTCCCGTACCCCTCTCCACTGATAACCTCTGGACTCATCCAGTATGGTGTTCCAGTTACAGAACGCACCCCAGTGCTGGAAATGCAAATAGTTTGAAGCCGTTTACTGGCACCAAAATCTCCCAGCTTTACATTGCCAGCTGAATCTCGTAGGATGTTGGCACCTAAACACACCCCATTAGCAGGAGGGAAAGCAGTTATTATACAAAAGCATCTCACAATACTCAGCAACTATCAAAGCTTGAATTTACTTGAAACAGTATATGTATTTAGGGGACAATAGGCTTTTGCTTATGTTTACTTGCTATTAAAATTGTTTAAAAAGGCTGCACTGCCAATTTTTATAGGAAAAACTACACAGTCTGTGACTTTGTCCACATTTCCACCTGGTATACGATGCATCTCGGGTGATCTGATCACATGTGGTCAGGTGAGACACATCACTGTTCACATCTTGTCACTTAAATGCGTCACCTGTGACCATTTGTGTTTGGATTTCAAGGGAAGGGTCTCTGTTTCATGATGATATACATCAATCACTATGTCAGTGTGATAATGCATGATATTAAACTGCAACAAAGTCAGAAAAGATAAAGAAAGCACAAAAGAAACCGCACGCCGTTTCTCGCAGATGTATCTGAAATGTAATCGAAGCACAAATGCAAAATTTCAAGCAGAATTCTTTGAAATTTTAGTGGATTACCTGGATTAAAAAAGCTTTAGATATTCATGATTCTCAATTGTGTTGATTACAGACAAACTAACAAAGATCCATTAAGTTCTTGTGCTTGTATATGTATCCATTGTTGTTGTTGTTTTTTTAATTTTCCAATCAGACAGTTTTTTCTTTTTAAAACTGCTCGTAACTGGCAAAGTTTAAACACTTGTTTTAGCGCAGCGGTTGATTGACAAGTGAGGGGTGGCTCTTCGCTGCTGTCCAGTATGCTTTCAGGACGGATTAGCATTTACACCTCAATTGCTATTATCACATGCATTTTTGACCACATTGGTATGTGGTTTTTGTGATCCGATCACAAAACTGTTTAGACCCCATTTAAAGCATGACCTCATGTGAACGGATCACCAGAGACGTATTTTAATTCCAGTTGTAAACAGGGGCTATGTGAGGTCTAAAGCTAGATGGTACCTTTGATGTCCCTGTGGACTATCATGTTGCTGTGAAGGTAGGACATGCCCTCCAGGATCTGTCTGGTATACTTGCGTGTAACATTCTCTGTCAAAGCCCCATAGGCCTTCAGCTGGTCTTTGACTGAGCCCTGAGGGGAATAAGGTCGCATGAACAGAGTCATCATGGCCACAAAATTGTTACCTAACATGTGTGCTATTTTATAATCACCCTTAATAAGTAGGGATAAAGTATAGTCAGCTGGTAATTATAGCAAAACAAGCACAGACAGTGTGATCAGGTCCTGTACCATCCTTAAGGGGTTTATTTAGCAAAAATGACTGGCTGACTGTACATTATTCTGCTTATTACAAGGATCCTTTCCAAAGTAAAATATTGATACTAAGTTGAAATTATTGTATTTTATGATATCTATATTAATGCAAGAAGAGAACATGGAGTGATATGAAAGATGTAACACTAGCATGCCCAATTATACAGATTAGTAGTCATAATAAAAATATTTGCCTGCAGAATGCCCTGATTGACAAATCAGAACTCCAGTATTTCAGAGAGCCAAGAAGACATTATTAAGCATCAACAAGTCTAATTGTTGTTGTTTCCAAAATATTTGATTAACCAATGCTCATCCAGACTCACCCCTGGCATATATTCCATAAAAATGGTGAGGGTTTTCTCATTGTGGTTTCTAAGGCAACCGTAGTACTGCACGATTCGTTCGTGGTGCAGGTTCTTCAACAGCTGTATCTCACACTCTAGTGCGCTTACCTCCTGCAGAAAAGGGGGGAGAGAATCATAACATGACCACAGCTGAGCCAAGGGGGCGGTTAGCGGGGGCTATGAGTGAGATGACTGAAAACCTATGAAACAACCACCCACAAAAGCCAAAAAGTCCTCTATTAGAGGTGTTTGGTGTTAAGAGAGCATGAACATCATGGAGACTAAGATTGCTTTCCTTTGATTGTGTAAGCGAGCATGTATGTGTTTGTGTTAAGTGAAGGCATGAGCTATGAGAAATGCAATGTTAGAATACCATACTTCCCTTTGCCCTGCAACCCCCTCTGGCCAACACACACAATCACACACACAGATACAGATACAGGAAGTGACAGTGCATGTTTTTGCAATGGTTGAGAGGAAGGATTTAAAGAGTGGGGAAAAGTTTGAGAAAGAAAGATACGAACCACATCAAGAGAAAGAAACATGCTGGTAATCTCACAGAATAGAAAAAAAAAGTGTGTGTGTGTGTGTACATATTTTTTTCTAAATTCCAAAAATGTATGTAAAAAGTTTTCTTTTAGGGTTATGTTTAGTCTATAGTGTGTGAGTGTTTGTTACCTTGCTGGTCTCTGGACTGGCAGGGTCAAAATGAACCTGTTTAGCTGCAAGTTCTCTGCCTGTGTCTACATCATAGCATAGATACACCCTCCCAAAAGCACCCTGACCCAGCAATTTCCCTCTACGCCATGTCACTGGAGCTGAAGGGGCTATATACATGCACATATAAAAATACAAATATAAAAAATGTATTGACCATTTGAAGTACTGTAGATCCAATCAATACTTAAACCACTTATATACCGCAAGAAAACAAAACACAAACAATCAAAATCTATAAACTAAATCACACTCACACTTATAAGGGACTGCGCGGTCCTGTGGGCGTAGTCTGGCCTGTGCATCAACCAGCTGCCGGCTCCCCAAACTCTCCTCACTGCCGTTCAGGGATCGGCGTGATGGCACCAATGTAAATAGGTTGCCTTGGGGCCGGCGGATCCGTGGAAATGTCCGTCGACCTGAAGATGTGCATAAAAAAATTATGATGTTGCAGGAACCGTCAAACTGCCATACAAAAGGAATATACACTTACTGAGAATTTTATTAGAAACACCTATACTTATTCATGTGATTATCTAATCTGCCAATAGTATGGCAGCAGAGCAATGCATACAATCATGTAGATACGGGTCAGCTTCAATTAATGTTCACCGTAACCATCAGAATGGGGAAAAGATCAGAAGGTCTCCGTGATTTAGACCGTGGCATGATTGTTAGTGCCAGAATAGCACCTCAGAATGCACAACACATTGAACCTTGTGACAGATTGGCTACAACAGCAGAAGACAACATCGGGCACTTTATTAGGACCATAGTGTTCCTAATAAAGTGACAAGTGAGTGTATAAGCTTGTATGTTTAGGCCCATCAGATGATAAGTGTAAATTTAAGTATTTACTAGGGCTGGATGAAAAAAATTAACTCTATTTTTCAGCCTTTTGACAATATTCAATCTATATCACAAGATTTATGCATTTACTCTAAATGGCATAAAGTAGTTTTGTGCGTGTTTTTTTCCCCTCAAAATGTTTAAAGCAATACGTTACAGTAAAAATAAAAAAAAACAAAAATAAAAAAACATGCCATTTTTATCTGATCTCACAGTTTTTCTCCAAATGAACACAAGGAAGAACAAGATAAAATAGATTTCATTTTCATGCACCAATTTTATAATAAATAGTAATAAACATCATCATTCTCCTATATATATTTTTACTAAAAAAATGTATAAAAAAAAAAAATGCCTGCAGTGACTTTTGTGAACATTTCTGATGATTGACAGAAATTAATAATTGAATCAGAGTTTTGAATCAATTCACTTAAATGGATAGGCCTGTCACAATAACTAAATTTGTTGGATGATATATTGTCCCAGAAATAGTTGTGATAAACGATATTATTGTCATTTTAAGACCCTTTTCTGCCACTGATAAAATTATAAAATAATAGCATAATAATGAATGTACACCCTTTCAAAGAAAAAATTAACTTCTTACAAATATTCAGACATTGAAATCGGAATGTCAAAAAAAATTAAAGTCGGAAAGGCCCCTCTCCATCTCCAACTGCAGTTTTTGATTCCAGCTTGGAAAACTGGATGGAATGGTTATGTTTTAGATGAGCTAGGGCTCGACATAAAGCATTGTGATGTGCTTGTCCTTTGGACATTCACGTCTCCGGGTCTCACGTCTTCTAAAATTTGCAGTAAAAATGGCTGTTTAATGTTAACAAAATGCATTAAAATTCTAACGAATCCTGAGAAAGTACCCTGTTTATTAAATACTGTATGTGGGTCAATGACAAATAACATAACTGTGAACTTTAATCAAGATTGAAGATTTATCAACCCCACACCTTTACACTTAACATGTCCACTCTAGAAACATGTCTTACATCCCAAAAAAAAAACAGAGACATTTGGCATGTCCCAGCAGGATATCAACATGTATGTGTGTAACAATCCATCCAAAAAATTATAATATAAATAACATAAAAATGTATATTATTTGTTACATTTCTTTTACCTCAACAAATATTTTTTTTGTTATTTTTTTTATATATTTAAATAATAAAATATAAAAACAAATTGAATCAGATGCAAGGAAAATATTATACTACTTTTTACTTGATGGTTGTATGACCTGACATATTAGTTATTAAATAAAATTTTTGGATGTTTTCAATGTTTGGTATGTTCAAAACCACATGAAACAAATATAAATATAGTATAGTATTACAGTTCCAAGATTTCTTTATTAAATGTGTTTAGATTATGTAGATTTTCCATTTTCGCATATTATTGACTGTCCCATGTATTTTAAAAGACAGATAATATATTTTAATTTTACATATTTTGGTAGAATTATAGTGTTTATTATTATGCATGTATATTATTACATTTTTAAATTGTTTGCCGTGTTCTTGTCAAAGGTGTTGTAATATGACTTAAGACGGATTGCCATGATATGAAAGGCTGCAAACCTGGATCACTCCAACGTTGACAGCTTTGTTGTTTCTAAATAGGTGTGATAGTTACCACATAGCTCTCTTAACACAGGCACAGTACAATAACATTCACATGTCAAAAAAATGCATCCACTTTGCATGCTTGCACCAAATTCAACAAGAGTTGCTGCACGAAAGAGAGCGAGAGGGAGAAGGACGTGCAAAAGCGGATTTCCTGTATACATGCAGATTCTGGAATTAATACAAAGACAATAATCAGAATTCCACACAGAAATTCAGACACTGTAGATTATTTTCAACAGCAGGATATAGATATATATATATATATATATATATATATATATATATATATATATATTTTTTTTTTTTTTTTTTTTTTTTTTAAATAAGTGATACAGGCATACACTAAAATCACAAATAAACCTTGTGTTTTTATCATTATTAAAGTTTCAGTCAGACAACTTGTCCGGTCAGGTAAGTAAAATTTACTTGGACTTGCCCTTGCAAAAATTTACTTGTCCCAGGCAAGAGTTAATGTCAGGCCCTAGGTTAGTTGTATTGACACTTTTCGACATACCAGCTCATTCATGTTAATGGGCTCTCCTCTCTCAATTTGCTTAAAGCCACAATGTTCCCACACCGGAGATGTGGATAGCAGCTTTGAAACAAAGTCCATTTTGACTTATTCTCGAGTAGCACGTAATCTTTATTCACCTGTTGCTCTCTGCTCTGTACATGAGTGAAGGAGCTGCCTGAGCCCCGCCCCCGACACAGTGCGGACGAGAGGACAGAAGCAGCACTACTTGCTAAAATGTTGGTGACATTCATTCTTTTGTAAACAAACACATATCCAAACACAATGGGCAATATCGAGGTCATCAAAAATGATCGAGATCATGTCAATATATTGTGCGATAAGTCGATAACATAATTATCGTGACAGGACTAGAAATGGACAGCGTGAACTGATTCATGGAAATTAACTGAACTTGCAAAGCAATTTTTCAAAGAAAAAGTTACACAATTTAATAGCTTTTTAAGTGTATAACTTCTTCGGTGTTTCTCCCAAAAACTGTAAACACCGTGTCTCTGTGGCACTATAAAAAATCCCTGTTTGTTTTCAGCAACCCATCAAGCCTGACACAACAACACTGACTCGACACTGAACACAGATTTGGTGGCACTAGTGGTGCAGAAATTACACACATCAGATTTAAATTCTATCTTAAGATTCCTGTTTTATCGCTCTCATACTCATGAAATCACAAGACAGGGAAGGGTCACAAAATAATCTGATTAAATGCACTTTAGGAAACCTAATGGCAAAAAAATGTGCTTTAAAATCATTGTGAAATTCATAATGTTGTTACTTTTATATTACTAGCAAAATATACTGTAAATATTCAATATATCACCCAGCCCTTATGTATACAGATTGTATTTCATACCTTCACTGTGGTCTTTATGGTGCAGGGACACATGATACCTCCGAGGGTACGTCCCACCCTTTCCCACAATCTTATCATATATGTGGTTTTCCCGGTCTAAAACAGGAGAGAGAGAGAGAGGGATAGAGGGGAAGGACAAATTGGGTGAAAGGTCAGTGGATCTTTAAATGTTTGGAACTTTAGCAATAGTTTTGTTGATTGCAGTGGAATCTGCATTGACATGCACCTGCACAGTCTTGCCGGTTGTCAGAGTAACTCTTAACCCTGTGTGTGCGTGGCTTCCTAAGTGAGGGGCTATGAGACAGGAAAGACCAATAATTGGAAAATACCACATTGAAAAGCCCTTAAAATGACAGTATCATAACAATATATCACATATCGTACTCATCAGGGTCTCCTCACCTGTCAGAGTTGCTGTCCAGGGATTGACAGCTGCCAGACACTGAGTTTTCAGCGCTGCTCCAAGGATCAAGCACCTTTAAATATAATATTTAAATAAAATTGGCTCAAGGCACAACAGCTGCTTAGTTAATTGTTTGCATTTTTAGCAGTGGTGGGTAAAATGTGTATACTTGAAATGATCTCATACTGCTTGAACTCCTACTACAAGTGCAGTGTGTGGTGTTTCTATGGGAACAGCTCATGGTTCCAAAAGAAACACTGACATCTATTTTAAACATGATATCTGTGCAGCATATTTAAAATCTAGACTGCATATTTGGCTCCCTGCTTCAGTGGATACTGGCTGTAAGGATAAGCAAGTTTGCAACATGAACAAAAAATTTCATAAATTGCCAATTAACGAAAATGCCAGGATTATGATCATTTATTTTTGCTTAGGGGAGTTTTATGTTATGTAATATCGAGCACTTGTTGGAAAAGAGACAGTTGTATGACACAGCAAACAGATAATTCAAATATATATATTATATAATGTACCATAGAAATATAATACTCCTACAATACATCAACACATGCATGTGTCACTCACACACTGATCGCTGGTTTCAGGTATGAACTCCCCCTCACTATTAATGCTGGTGTAGGATCCTTGACGTGCAATTCGCTGTTGACGCTCAGGAACATAACCTGGGGGTGGAGAACTTCGCCCAGTGTTTTGAGAGCCTATGTAGAGGCAAGACAATGGGCAGGAGGATCATTACATAAAATTACATTAAGTGGGTATGACAATGTAGAAAAGAAATTACGTTCACTGACATACGGGACACAGAGCAGTATTGAGCTGCCCAAACCTTAAGCAGGGCCAAGATTTTTAGCTATATACAGGTTTTGAAATTAACCTTTTTGCTCACCGTCACTGTGGCTAGTAGTGTTCAAAGGTCACTAGCCACTCAGCATTTTCACTAGCCAATATCCCCTGCCTCACAAAAAGTGATAAAGGTAACTGGAGACTGTAACTGCATACATTTGTTTGGACATTTTCTTTGAATGAGAATGAGAAGTTTAGCAGGACACCAGCCTAATGATTTAAGTCACCTTTAGAATATCTGAAGGAAATCATGGCCAGTTAGAACAGGAGTATGATAGAACAGGAGGAACATTTGTCAATAATTTGTCCATGAACTAGTTTTAACCACTTCATTCTAAATTGTATTTGCCTTTATGAAAGTTTACCATTGCTTTACTATTGTTTAACAGTGGCATTTGTAATAAGGCCATTCCTACAGGCAAAACCATGGATGGCTCTACATTACTGTGGTTAGATTTATGTTGAAAGTCTTTTCTAAAAAATTAACTACACTGCTTGGCCCAAAAAAAAAGTCACTGTTTGGATTTAAATAAGCAGATACTTAAGAGCCTATGATTGGATCATTATTGCAGTGATTAATATGTTTCAGCTGGCAACAGTCTTTTAACTCTAACTGATGTTGTGTGTAGCTTCTCATTTCTTAAACAACCATGTCGGAAGACGTATCCTGTGGTTGTGGAACAGATGTTACGGTGTTTAAGATTGGGCGAATTATTGGCCTGCATCAAGCAAAGAAAACAACTAAGGATACTGCTTAAATCACAGGAATTTGGTTAAGAACTGTCCAACTAATTATTAAAACCTGGAAGGATAGTGGTGAACCATCAGCTTCGCAAAATAAATGTGGTCGGAAAAACAATCTTGAACGATTATGATTGGAGATCACTAAAAACTTTTGCTGAAGTCACATCTACAAAAAAAAAAACACGACAGTAGTACTCATGGCTTATGTTTAATAGTGAAATTAAGAGCATTTACATATGCACAATGCGACGAGAACTTTACTGGGACTAAACAGCTGTATGGCCACAAGAAACCACTTGTTAGTTATAAATGTTGTGATGTTGCATAATGTTGTCAAAACAATGCCACGATGAATGCCGGCCACAATCAAAGCTGAAGATGCTCCAACGAAATATTAGAGTATGCAACTTTTTATATATATATATATATATATATATATATATATATATATATATATATATATATATATATATATATATATATATATATATATATATATACACACACACACACACACACACACACACACATACACACATACACTCACCTAAAGTATTATTAGGAACACCATACTAATACTGTGTTTGACCCCCTTTCGCCTTCAGAACTGCCTTAATTCTACGTGGCATTGATTCAACAAGGTGCTGAAAGCATTCTTTAGAAATGTTGGCCCATATTGATAGGATAGCATCTTGCAGTTGATGGAGATTTGTGGGATGCACATCAAGGGCACGAAGCTCCCGTTCCACCACATCCCAAAGATGCTCTATTGGGTTGAGATCTGGTGACTGTGGGGGCCATTTTAGTACAGTGAACTCATTGTCATGTTCAAGAAACCAATTTGAAATGATTCGAGCTTTGTGACATGGTGCATTATCCTGCTGGAAGTAGCCATCAGAGGATGGGTACATGGTGGCCATAAAGGGATGGACATGGTCAGAAACAATGCTCAGGTAGGCTGTGGCCAATGTGGCATTTAAACAAAGCCCAATTGGCACTAAGGGGCCTAAAGTGTGCCAAGAAAACATCCCCCACACCATTACACCACCACCACCAGCCTGCACAAGGTAACAAGTGGTAACAAGGCATGATGGATCCATGTTCTCATTCAGTTTACGCCAAATTCTGACTCTACCATCTGAATGTCTCAACAGAAATCGAGACTCATCAGATCAGGCAACATTTTTCCAGTCTTCAACTGTCCAATTTTGGTGAGCTCTTGCAAATTGTAGCCTCTTTTTCCTATTTGTAGTGGAGATGAGTGGTACCCGGTGGGGTCTTCTGCTGTTGTAGCCCATCCGCCTCAAGGTTGTGCGTGTTGTGGCTTCACAAATGCTTTGCTGTATAACTCGGTTGTAACGAGTGGTTATTTCAGTCAAAGTTGGTCTTCTATCAGCTTGAATCAGTCGGCCCATTCTCCTCTGACCTCTAGCATCAACAAGGCATTTTCGTCCACAGGACTGCCGCATACTGGATGTTTTCCCCTTTTCACACCATTCTTTGTAAACCCTAGAAATGGTTGTGCGTGAAAATCCCAGTAACTGAGCAGATTGTGAAATACTCAGACCGGCCCGTCTGGCACCAACAACCATGCCACGCTCAAAATTGCTTAAATCACCTTTCTTTCCCATTCTGACATTCAGTTTGGAGTTCAGGAGATTGTCTTGACCAGGACCACACCCCTAAATGCATTGAAGCAACTGCCATGTGATTGGTTGATTAGATAATTGCATTAATGAGAAATTGAACAGGTGTTCCTAATAATCCTTTAGGTGAGTGTATATATATATATATATATATATATATATACACACATATATACATACATACATACATACATACATACATACATACACACATATATACATACATACATACATACACACACACACACACACAAGTTATGAGCAGCATATTTAGTCCTTATAAACAACTGAATGTGAGATACAATTACATTTGCTTTGGCAGCAGCTCCAAGTTGCCCAATATTCACAGAATTTTAAATGAAAAAACTGCACCATGCACAGCAATCTCCCATTCATTCCTATGGGAAGTTTGGCAAAGCTTGTCAGAGCAAGCAATACATGTGACAAATAAAGGCAGATTATTTTAGTCCACTAAATAAATCTAGTCCTACAAAAAAAGCCACTAATAGACATTAATAACCCTGTCGAATAAAGCATCTGGCTATTTTAATGTCTTGTGTGTTTTGAACTGCCAATAAAGGTCAGACCACAAGAATTTATAAACTCAAAGAAAAACATTCTGCAATTGCAATAATGAGAAATAAAAAGTCACGAAATCCTAAGCATTCATGATGCTGTGACAAGGCCATAATCTAAATGCAAAACAGCGGAATCATGAGACTTAAAGCATAAACAAACATCTTTTTCCTAAGATCACAGAGGCTTTAAGAACTCACACTTTTCCCCAGATGCCCTCACAAGCTGTAACAACCTCCCCTCCCCCTAAAACATACACTATCTCTACAACAAGCTATTGGTCCACAATGCTATTAGTGTCTCACAATCTGATTGGCCAGGAGCCAGCGAGCCATTGTGGAGCAGCCAGTGATGGTGGAAAGGAAGAGGACACACTGCTCACAGAGGAAGTTACAGAAACAAGAGAGAGCGACAGAGAGAATGAAAGAGAAAAAGACCAGACCAAGAAGATTAATAAGAAAGGCTGAGAAGAGTGTTTTTTTATGTTCATTAGAGAATGAATCTCTGTTGAAAAACCTTGAGTTGCATCATTGCCTACTGCCTACACAGGTAACTGGCATCTAAAGGCCTGAGTATACTTGGTCGTTCAGGTTGCTGATCGATCGATCCACTCACAGTACATGCATGACGCTAATTTCACATGGACTGTTCGCATGCGGCCCAGATTTTCTCGACACGTTGACAGTCCTAGAGTATGCACCAGCCAATGACTGTACTGACAAAAAAGTTGTAGTTCCAATGCGTCAAATGCATTTTTATTCGCTCGGGGTCAAGAGAGTATACTTTTGAAAGGCAACGCGTTCCACCGTGCGTGAAGATAATGGGGCGATACTCTAATAAGCAAAAAAATGTATGGCACACACATAAAATGATTAAAATAATCAATTTCATTTCCATTTAACTATATTGCGATAATTCTCAGTACGAATTAAATGTACGTATATTTATAATAAGCCTTTCTTTCTTTACGTCTTCCACATTGGATTTATTTTTCCACTTAGCTCGTCACAATGTGATTGCATTCACTGCAATGGATATATGTGATGCTGCCTTAGAATTTGGCCAAAACAATGTCCTTGGGAGGCATCATAATTAAGATGACTAACTTTTTGAACTGTTAAAATGCTGCCTCTTTGACAACTCACTATGATTTGTAACAGAACAATAGGGTGTTGCGAACTCACTGGTAGAGTGGTGGCGTCCTCTTGGTTCTGTGGACTGGTAGGCAGTGCTGACATCACCGGTGGACTGTGAAGTTTTGATACGAACCTGCTTATACACTGTGTGATGAGATGGAGAAGAGGCCTGCAAACATGCACACACACAGATGTGCATAAGTATGAAAATTAATTAATAATGCCTGCTCTGCACAAAATGTTATTCTTTGTCTCCCTCTGGTATTTAACTGGTTTATTTTGAAATATAATATTAATTTGTGTTTGTGTCTCACATTGCTTTGATCCAGTGTCAGCAGCAAGATCTTGATGCTCTTCATGTTTGAGCTGCGGTCCAGCAGATCAATGGCTTTATCCAAGTCATCCTGACTACGCAGGGGGATAGACAGCTGTGTGAAAACCCATAAACATGCAGAACTGCACTTAGCAAAAGCATTTAGAGTTGCTTTATTGCTAAATCCAGCGTCCAAAGATGCAATTAGTAGTTTCAAAGTTTCACACAAAGAAATGAACAGTACTTTTGAAAAATATGGTTAAAGGGATACAGTGTTAGCCTCAGTCACCATTCTCTTTCAATGCATCTCATTCCATTCATTTAAAGAGAATGGAGACTGAGGCTAACAATCTGCCTAACATCTTTCGTGTTCCACAGAAGAAAAACAGCCACATGAGTTTAGAACAACATGGTTGGGTAATGATGACGGAATTTTCATTTTTGGGTAAATTATTTTTACTCGTTATATCAGTGGCCATAAAAAAAGCTGTTTTTCTGAGAGCCGCCTCATGGGGGATGACAACTTATAATCACTTAATACTATTAAATCGCAGAATAAATGAATCAAAAACATTATGGTTAGAAAAGAAAAGACTTGATTTTGTGCAAAACAGTATAGACACTGATAGGTGTCAGCATGAAGACCAAGATCCTAATCATGTTGTCCAACACAACATACACCAAAAATGTATATTTGCTCCTTTATTGTGTATACTTAATGAAGAAAACACAAACCATTAAACCAAGAGAGAAAAGATACATTTTCCAAACCATCCAAGAAACAGGGATAAAATAGTGGACATCGAAATCTTATGTAAAGATCATTTTTGGTAAGGGTACAGCAATCATCATATGAGTGTAGAGAGCACGGTTGAGTGTATCTGAATGTGAATCAATACCTCATTATTCATATAATGCAAGTCCAACTGCTGACCAAAGAATGTTTTGACTTTCTGCTGGATTTCCTCAAAATGCACAGGCCGCCCAAACATCAGAATCCTACACAAACATATATAAACATACACACACGCCGTGCACACAGAGGGAAGACATTAAACAGGAAGCTAATCATTCTTTAGATGTGTAATCTGAGTCGGCAATTCCAGTCAAACACACACAAACGCACAGGCAAACACACACTTGGATTTGCAGAGTTCACAGTTTCCTGAGAGCACACCTAACATAGCTGTGGTCTACCCTGGCAGCCACACACAAACCATAGTCCTTTCCCTTTTCACTGCAAAACAAGTCTTAGAACTAAAAGAGAAAATGCAGAAAAACTAAAAACAGAAAAAATCTGTTCATGTGTATGAGAGATTCCTTTAGGTTTATACACCTATCATTACTCTAATACTGGGTAGAAAAAAGATATACTGTTAACTTATTACAAAGCAAACATTTACCAAATAATGTTTTAATAATATATTTTGGCTTTTGTACAATGAAAATATAAAAGTCTGTTTTATTTTGTATACCAACAATGTGTTGTCTATTTTTAACACAATATATACACACTATATTGTCTTTATACATGAAAATATATAACTGCCATTATATGAAAGGAAGGGGGTCCCTCATAAGGCAGTCATTATACATGGGGGGGTCCTAGGCATCAAAAACCTTGAAAACTCCTGGTTTAAAGTATGCATCGGAAGGCTGATATAGAATTACAATTTTTAAAGATTTAAAAAAAAAGAAGAATTTGGGGATTACGCAAAACAGAATATGTTTACGTAATCCAGATCACATGTAATCTGATACTACCAAGCACTGTGCATTACACATGTTCAGTATGTGTCTGCACAATATAATGCATATGCAAAAGGTAGTTTTTGTGCACACAGTGCATTGTTATATGATGTATATTGTGTATTTATTGTAATGTATCAGATCTATCTATCTATCTATCTATCCATCCATCTAAACAAGTGCACATTCCAAAAAAAAAAAAAAAAACAATTCTCAAATTCACCTTTTTTCACCACAGAACTCAAACTTAATCCTGACATCATCCTGAAGAAAGAAACAGAGCAGTAAGGTTACCATTGGTGCACGTGGAAGTGGCATGGTCTCTTTATTTCATGTATATGTGTACATTACCTTTCTGTCGGATGAGTTAGCAGTGCTGGCAGGTTTTGGTTTTGCAGTGTCGCAAGTTGACGCAGGCTGGCGCCTGGTCATCTGCAGGGCCACCAGATCCTTCATAATTGAATGGAGAGCCTGTCTCTCATCTGAAGAGTGTTAGTGAAAAACAGCCCTTATAAATATGGATGGTTCCCACTCTAAAATCTGATTGGATCAGCCATGCTCTAAATCATTTTAAAATTGTGTGATTACACATCAATTGAAATTTATTAATGAGGCAAGTTGCTATTCTGCATCATCCTAGAGTTTGGCTAATGTACTGTATTATTTGGCAATAGTATTGTTTATTGTGATTATTAGCATCAAAACTTATTTATTACACATACAAAACACAAGTTAAATTCTTTGTCATGTGAAAAAACTAACAGGCAGCATTGAGGGGGTTGAGTGGCCACATTACAGTGATTTTAACATGTTTAAATCCCCCTTAACAGTGGTCAATCATTGTAATGCACAGTCTTGAGTGGTATATTCTTTTATTTTGAACAGAGATTATGCTGCAGACTATAAACTTGCTATAATTACAGTACAGTTGCAAATGAACTGAAAGAATGTTCTGCTATCTGTTGTGAATGTACTCAAAGGCAAATAACTAGACCTGTTTCAACAGAGTGGAGCCCGGTAGAAGGAGATGACCATGTTTTCGAGACCTCTGTTCTCATGTTTGATGTGAGAATGAGCTGTGTCTTGATTAAACTCGCTCACGGAGGGAAAATATTTACAGTGTATAGTTTGGACAGACTTCACACACATCCAGAGAGAGAGAGAGAGAGAGAGAGAGAGAGAGAGAGAGAGAGAGAGAGAGCTCTTCTATCCAACTAATAATGGGAACCTAAGTTAGGACATGATGCAGACCAATCCAAGCAATGGACTCAACCACTCAACTGTTGTGTGAACACACCTGTGTGTTCATGTGATTAGTGAGAACATGAGCCATCACTGTCTGTCTCCTTGTTTCCCTCTCTCTTAAATCATCTCTAAACATAATTTTAATTCCAGCTCAACACCCGCTTGTCTGCCTTTCCCCTACAATCTCTTACTCTATATTTCAACTTGCATCATTCTTTGAACAGGACATTACTAAGTCAATCACAACAGTGTTGGAGAGTAAATAAATAAAAGTAGTCACACTAATAACATAAATATATTTTTCAGTAGTGTGACAGTAGTTCAGCTGATTTCAAAAGTGTAGCTTTTCCAATAACATGCTACATTCAAGCTTGAACTACCACCTATTTTCAGCAGGGGGCAGTAAGCGAAACATCAACTGTACAGGCAACGTCCAGCTTTATAGAGAACAAACCACACTCAGGCTTGCTTGACCACCACAATGGGAGAAACGTGCCTGAGGTCTTTCCTGGCAAGATACTCAACCTTAGACTCCACATGGTTAGGATTAGGTATGGAGGCGGGTTCAGGCATCTGCTGCCCTACCTTTGTACAGTGGCCCTCAGCCTTATAGGCTCCATTTGGTTAAGCCCAAACTATACTATGGTTGCGACGTGATCACCTAGCATACAGTTGAACACAAGCATTTGAAAGTATACTTCATTTGCTTATGCAGTGTGTGCACGTTTTCACATTAATTTCCTGTTGTTTACAGGCTTCTTCTAGCACTTCTTCCTAACAGCAATAGCTCAAAAAGGTTGACACCTTGTGGACCCACTAATTAGTGCAAAGAATTCCAGGCACATGCGCATTCAAAGATGCGCGGTTAGAAAAATCAGGCTTTGCGCATTCATTGCTCGAGCAATGAATCAGCTCTGCTGATGAATAAATTTGCATCACGCATCATGTATGCAGACTCTCGTGTTCACGTCTGACCAGGCTTTAGGATTAGGGTAAGGGTGGGGTTAAGGGATCTGCTGCCTGCCAGGAACAAACCCAGGCAGCCTGAATGGCATTTCTCTCTTTGCAGAAAAACATCTAGTTAAATACTGAGGTTTTTGACTCAGTTATGGAAATAAGGACATCTATAGATTTTTGTAATATTAAGTTATGTAAATATTAATGTTTAATGGTGACAACCAATTTAAAATTGGTCATTCATTAAGATATGGCTTTGAACCAGAAAAATCCAACTCTGATATTATAAATTATATCATAGATTAATTTAAAATGTTGTTTTAAAATATAATGCCCTCTTAAGGAGCCTCAAAGTGGTTTGATACTTTAAGTAACTTAAAGTGTAGCTACTAGCTAACGTTTTCTGTAATTTAACTATTTTTAAAGTATGAATAGCTTGTAACTTGGAAAGGTACAGTTTCAAAGTAGCTTCCCCAACACTGAACCACAGGCAACACCTGTTGTACACGGTGAGAGTATACTCTTTAAACTATAATTTGCTGTCATGCTGAAGGTTTATGGCAAAAAACATTGGGACTTACTCATTTTGATGGTGTGAATGTGTGTGCTCTAGTTCAGAGTTCAGGTTTGGAGGTCCTCACACACACTGTCCTCTAGTGTCACACATCAATGGTCTAAAAGAACAGAAGGCCCAGATAAACAAAAAGTCCAGATAAAATCAGTGATGATACATGATTATGATTGACTGTCATCCGCATACCTCCCTTAAATTTAATCTGATCCATCAAATAGTAGCATCATGGTGAACTCCACAGCCAGAACAATAAAACTTAGGTTTCTCATTTACAGGCATAACTTAAAAACAGACTTTTAGTTCCGCTGTATTCTGTATTTGAACCAGTAAAATATACTGTTGCAAATAAACCCCAACTAAAATGCAGGGAAAAAACTGCATGTGGAATGTTTTACATGTGTAACAGGATGGTTCAAATGTGTGCTGTGCACGCATTTGAGACAGAGATGTCTGGCCAAAAGAGGGACTGTAACCTGATTTCTGCTGGCACAATCCTTTCAGCCGAAGGGAAAAATTGGATGGAAATATTTACCATTTAAAAAGAGCCAATGTCAGCTCCAAAGTCATGATCTATGCCCCTCTCAACAATGTCACACAGATGTCATCATCTCAATATTTCCATACTTTAACATTTACAAAAGTAATTGCCTATGCATACAGGTGGCTTACATTAAATCATTTGAAGTTAAAAGTACCATAAATGTAAATATAAAAATCATATAACAGTAGTATGCTGGTTATACTCCAGCAGTCATTTCCAATCAGTCCACAGAAAGTGTTTTTTTTTTTTTTTTTAAACGTTGCGAAGCAAAACTCACCTTGTGACTTTCTAATGTCCTATTGAGATGTTTTCTGCTCTTCTTGGAAGTGGAAAAAACAGTTTCACCACAAAGGTGTCCAACTGATAGTTTCACATAATATGTTACCTATTTTTCTGATGAGAACCACTGTGTTACACATGGAAACACAGTGTCCAAATTCATTTCTCGGGCAGTCACAGAGCATTTTGATGCGGAGCTCAAAATTCTGGATAAAAATGTTAAACCTTATTTCAGCACTCAAACTAATATTCTTCTACAAATGCAAACAAAGTTGATTGGCAACATAAATGCATGTTAATTCTGTTTACTACGGTTTATATATAAATAAATATGGATATGTAAAAATGCCATGTCAAGCATCCACTCGTAAAATTACCAAAGAAAAATTTATAAAGGACTCATCAGCATAATTTTTAACTTTTCTTACTCAGTTTCACATCCTGAACAATGCATACCAGATGAGCAGTTGATTCAGCCCAAAACTGACCAAGGACTGTGCTGGAATTAAGTAAAGATCCCTATGTTTTCTTCTCTCAGCATATCCTGACCTTTAAAAGTGGAGCTCTGAGATAGGACTGCATCATTCCTAATGACATTACCTGCCAGTGCTTCACTGTTAGGCTTCATCAGACCTGCAAAACTCTCATTTGATCCAATTACAGTAGACCGGAGGAGACAGGACAAACTGGACATTGCTGAGAATGGTTCATCCTTCTAAACTTATGGCCAGGGTGGAAATTATTATCCAAAAGGATGAGGTAATAAGTGTGTGTAAGCATGCAGGTGTTTCAGTGCCTCCAGTCATGTAGCTTCAACTGAACCGTGAGCAATTACAGAGGTCAGACATCATTAATTTGCACTCATTCGGACAAATATCCTGAGTAGCACACAGGTGGTCTGACTGACTGCACCCATGAATGCACTCAATATGCAGTGAGCATTGCTGGCCTCATATGACGTCTTGCTTCATAAATTCAAGTCTCGATGAAACCGACCCTCACTGGAATACTCCACAGAGGGTTTTGTGAAAGAGTGTACATTTCTGCCCTTCATATGTACAGGTCTACATAGATATTTGCTATGAAATATGCCACACCTCTGAAAGTCCCATCATCTGCAAGTCCCACAGTTTGTTATAATTTGACCCAATTACATACCTAACTTTCAATAATTTGCTGTCTTACAAATCATTTATTTTAAATCCATTTAAAGATGAACTGTGTAATTTCTGCACCTCTTGTGCCACCAAACGGAATTGCAAAAATAATATGTATATACACATACATACATATTTTTTTAGCTTTCATGAACACCTCAACCCACCCCATTTTTGCAGGAATTCAAACCGGTTCACCTTTCCCTGTGGCGCTGCTAAAAAAACATTATGTGAGGAACCTCTGAGACATGGGTTCATGTCTCACGGAAATCAGGAAATATTCATATCCACATAAACAATGGTGAGTACAATTCAGAGGTGGAATTTTCACAATAAAATAAATTTTTTACTTGACTGATAGTTAGGTTTAGGGTAGTCAGACTGCAGCATATGTCTGGGGACTTTAGCCACTTTAATTGGCCAAGAACCACCCATTTGACAGGAAAAGCTATCTAACTGACATGCAAAGTGACCAATCACAGTCAGTTTTGTCATTATGGGGTGTTTAGTGGCAGGGATAAGGGAGACGTTTCTCCCATAAATGTTCATTGTTGAATAGTCGTTTGATCTCATTTAACGTAACATGAGATCACATTAAACTGTAATGATGACTCATGAGAGCAGCACTGCAGCTCGTGCCTGAATGAGGATAGGAAGAATTACACAGATGCACTCTAAACCTTCCAAACAGCTTCATCTTATGTAGATCGCAAAGTACAAGGGAATTATACAAAAATAACAAACAAGTAAATACAGAAACACTCTCATTGTGGAATAAGCGGAGCCGGATCTCTTTAAAGGAAACACCCCGGTGTTACATCTTAAATGCAGTTATATTTAATGCGTTATAGCTTTATTAAAATTCAAATAATATGGAACCAGGTCATGTAATTAATTACAAACTCCGAAACTGGCATTTCTGTGCGGTCAGCGACTCTTCTATGAGTTGCACGAATGTCCCGATCTAAGGGGGAGAGATTAAAACTGCACCTGGCTGAGATGCACTCCGTCGCGGGGACACTTATTGCAGCTAGATTATAACGTGATGGCTCGTGACTTATTGAATCATAATATGTGTGTCACTGTGCATTTCTTATCGTGAAGAAAATTGGCAATATGCAGCTTTATTAATGATAGAGAGTTTGTTTTTTTGTGAGTTAAAGATAGATTGAAGTGAACAGAAAGGTGAGAGAGCAAGTCTTCGCCCCATTATACACTGCAACAAAATACGTTTATGATTTGTTCTGGCTTGTTTTCCAATAAAAATATCTAAAACTCATTTAAAACAAATGTACATTTACTTGAGGAACTATACTGCAGAAGAAAAATGTGTTATCTGAGAATGTTGAATATAATATTAAAAATACAAATATTTTAAATATATAAAAATCCTTTAAAAAAGATGCATTCACCTGAGAAGCAGCATATAAGATATTTATACTTGCTTTTAGAGAATCTTAAATATAAGTCTATTTAGTCTTTACTGCACTCGCAGAAGTATAACCAAGTAAAAAATACACTTATATTTAAGAGGTATTTTTAAAAGATGATTTTGTCCTCATTATTGTTAGCAAGCACGTTTAATACAACCTTTTAAGTCGGGGCACAAGCTGAATAATTGGTTAAGAGCTAATGATTAATCGTCCCAATAATCGGTGAATTGGCGAATAATCATTCTAATAATCGTTAGATGAATCGATTATCAAAATAATCGCTAGTTGCAGCCCTAAAATACAGCACAGAAAACCTCATTATAGAGAATTTCATAGACAAAAAAATCATAAAATTCAGCTCTACCTGGCAAACTTGGGCAAATTCTGTGATTATTTAATCCTCAAAAGCACTCAATCAATCAATCAACGCAGAAACTTTTGATCACAACTCGGTGGACCGATGAAATGTCCCTTGTCCTCTACTTGCGCAAGTTCCATCAAACCAGACAGATTTGCGCTGATTAGATCGAGAAAGCGTTATCCAGTTTTGTGTGCTAAAAGCATCAGATGGTTTGTGCATGCCATCTGAGGCTGAGACACAGTTTAGGGTTGGGGTTTGGGTAAGGGAGTAGGGTTAATGAAATATGGATATATTGAATATGGACATCAAATGCATCCTTTGTAGCCTTCAATCACCCACAACACGTACTGGACCATCTCATTCTAGCGCTGAATGCTGAGGAGTCTAGACTGGTCTAGGAAGGACACAGCCTAGCTAGGCTGCAGCCTTCTGAATGAGAAGCACTCTCAGGCTGCCGTTAATCAAACTCACAGATCATATCACCCCAAACTCATGTCATTAATTGATTCAGCCAATGTTGCTGTGTCAGGCAATATGTATGCTCAAACAAACAGAGCAATATATTTATAAGGACATTGAAACACTGTGTTTACAGTTAGATAGGACAACCAACAAATTGCTTTGAGTAATCTCTGCATATTGGGCTGGGAATGTATTTAGCTAAAAAATTAAGATTTTTAAAATTAAGATAATTATAATTAAAAAGATAATTAAAATTAAGGTATGTACATTTTCAAAATATAACAAAGTTAGTTAAAAGTAAAGTTAAACTCATGTTAGACCTGTCATCTGTGACATAGGTCCAAACCAGTCTTTATTCAGTGTATGAACATCTTTCTGTCTTATTTTCCTTCTCTCCTGTTCCTAATTAACCTCTAGTAAGAATGTGTGGAATCTGGCGAGAGCAGACGGCCATCCGTGGGCTTTGTCAGCTGGGCCTGTTTTGTTTTGCTTGTATCCCTTTTCCAGCACTCACCAGAAACTTAACAAATATTTCTCCTGCCCCCAACCTCCTCTCGCCTGATTTTCAGCTGTTTAGTCTGTGGCTGGTTTTCCCAGCAATGGCATTGGCTTTGATGCAGTTGGCTTTTGTACATAGAGGGTACAAGTACAAGAGAGTCAGAGGCTTACAGCACAAATCCCTTCTAGGGTTCCCAACACTCTAGAGTGTCTTGACTAAAAAGGATCCTGTCAACACTAGGGTTGGGATCAAGGCTGGTTGGGGGGGCAACATCGACTGTTGCACCATCAGTCGGAGTGCACCTTGATCGTTTCACTGTCTGTCGGTGAAATGACTGACCCAGCCATGGTTGAGATAGTGGGTTCAAATAAACAGTTGCTCTAGAAAGTGTTTTATTACAAGATCATGAACTGGCCCAAATGCATCATCCACAAACAAACGGATCTGACACCATCTGTGTAAGCTGCAGTCCATGCAGTATTTTAAAGTCAAAGTTGTGAGGGTATGTTCACACTGGAGATGTGTGAGAGATTTTCTCACAACATGCAGGGTAAGAGGAAGATTCACAAAGCTATAAAATCACTATCACTAAAAGAAAACGCTTTTTTTTTTTTTTTTTTTTAGGTTACAGTGAGGCACTTACAATGGGTGAATGGTCAACAATTTTGGAGGGCTTAAAAAGATAGAAATACAAAGCTTATAATTTCATTAAATAATTTACATTAATTCTACTGTTAAAACTGTGTATTATTTTAACTGTAAAGCTGCTTAAATCATTGTTTACCAGATTACAGGGCAATGTGAGGTCATCATGGTAACAAAGTTGTAAAATAGGATACCTTTAAACAGAAACGTTTAGTAAGCAATTTTATCACACTAAAACTATGCTTACATGGTTATGTCTCTTGTGGCTATACTTTTGAAACAGTGAGTATTTTAACATTTACAGATTGGCCCCATTCACTTCCATTTCAAGAGCTTTATTGTCACCCAGACATTTGCTCCCCTTTTCTTCTTCTTTTTTTTTTTTTTTTTTAAGGAGGAAAAAGTGGAAAATATTTTTTGTGGTAATCAACATTATACCACAAATGCTGTCGTTTGAGCTTAATTGTATTGAAGCTGGAATATTCCTTAAAAAAGAAAACTCATGGTAGAAGTGATGATTCACCCAAAAATTCTCTAATAATTTACTGTAATGTGTAGGGCCTAAAAATTCAATTCTGAAAATGAGGGGGAATTCCCCCCTTATGGGAGGGATTTACACAATTTGTGGGGGAATAAAACTCGTAACACTAAAACGTCCAAACTTTTACACAAACTCCCCTAAATCTCACAGGGGGGCTACTTTTCTCATTTCCTGTGTAGGTCAGATGGAACCTGGGTCAGAAATCAACTTTTTCATTAAGGGATCATATTTGATTTCCAGTGTGGCATTTTTTATCTTTACAAAGGCAAAAAAAAATTCTATTCTAACTTTATAAAATGACCCTGTCATCCTTTTATGTTAGAATTTAAACAATTAATTTAATTTAAAAAAAAAGGCATGTCTCAAAAAAATGACAAAATTGTATGATCTGTACATTCAATGCACATTGTTACTGAAACAAAACTTTTTCTCTCATTCAAATAGTTTTCCAAACATTTTAGCTATCAAATTAACATAGCCAACAAATCTAATGCACCGACATAGAAATGACAGCATTTCTCCAGGTTTGGAATGAGCTTAAAAAAAACTTAGCAACTCCTTCATGGCAATTGAATAAAACAATGCAAAAATAAACATTTCACAATGAAAATTATTCAGAGATTTGATGCATACACTAAAAGTGATTAAAATACAATTATTATTGTATCATTAATAATGTTTTATTTCACATCAAGGCTATTTTTCCAGATATTATTTTTGTTAATATTATTATCATCATCTACATTGTATAATTTGGTTAGATTATATTTTGTGTTCTCTCAGACCTAATTAACTTAAGAAAAAAACATTATCCCTCAGCTTCTAGCTGTTGAGGAGTATTTTCAAACAGAGAGATGGATAAGTGAGATGAACCGATTGTTAGGCACACTGGCAGCCAAAAGTTTGGAATAATGTACAGACTTTGATATGACTTTTGACTTTGACTTTTTGATATTCAATAGACTCACATGTCATAAGGTCAATTTTAGGACATAAATGGCAAAGAAAAAAAAGAAACTGCTTCCTCTAAAAACTCATCAGTCAATCATTGTTTTGAGGAAAGAAGGTTAAAAAAAAACGGAATATTTCATACAAAGGTGTACACTACAGTCTTCAAATGGCTCTAACAAGGACAGAAAGAGATGTGGAAGGCCAGATGTACAACTAAACAAGAGGATAAGTTCATCGGAGTCTCTAGTTTGAGAAATAGATGCCTCACATGTCCTCAGCTGACAGCTTCATTTAATTCTACCCACTCAACACAAGTTTCACGTACAGCAGTAAAGACCTTAAGAGAAATTGCAAAGAAAAAGACACTTTTGAAACCGAAAAATTAAAAAAGGTTTGAGTGGGCAAAGAAACACACACATAGATAACAGATAATTGGAAAAGAGTGTTATGGATCTTAACCCCATTGAGCTTTTGTGAGATCAGCTAGACTGTAAGGTGTGTTAGAAGTGCCAGACAAGACACACATCTAAGGCAAGTGCTACAGGAAGCGTGGGGTGATATCTCACCTGAGTATCTGGACAAACTTACGGCTAAAAAGCGGAAAAGTGAGCAGAAAGTGATCACTCAATGCCATTGCTCACCCTCTCTGTTTACATATGTGCCCTCCTGAGAACGTTGACCGGAGAATACCATGACTCACTTTCTTCGGCTGAACACAAATAAAGACTTTTAGAAGAATATTTCAGCTTTGTAGGTCCTCACAATACAAAAAGTAAATGTTTATCAATATTTTGAAGTTCCAAAAATCACATAAAAGGCAGCAAGGGCCGTTGATGAAATTCACTATAAATTCTCCTCCCTGCCCAGAGGGTGGCGATATGCACAAAGAATGAGAATCAACTAAAACAAAGAGGAATGTGAAAGTGAAAGTGGAGCTCAATAGTAAAAAGGACTTAAATATTGATCTGTTTTTCGCCCACACCTATATCGCTTCTCAAGATATCGATTTAATCAATGGAGTCGTGGATTACTTTTATGCTGTGTTTATGTGCTTTTTGGAGCTTTAAAATTTTGGTACCCATTCACATGCATTGTAAGGACCTACAGAGCTGAAATATTCTTCTAAAAATCTTTGTGTTCTGCAGAATCTGGAATGGCATGAGAATGAGTAAATTATGAGATAATTTTCATTTCTGGGTAAACCATCTCTTTAACAGTGAAACTGGTATATGACCAAACAATATAACTGGACTTTCAACTACATTAGATGTGATACCGAGTTATCAAAACAGCACACATAAGAAAATTCCAGTGCGAGTCCAAGTCAAATGCTTATTGTTCTAGAATGCACGGATTTCCAGATCGACTGGTGAATCACCTGATTGCTATGACTTACAGTTTACACCTCCGATTAGTCACACGGATGCAAGAATGATGGGAAAGAGAACTCTGAAAACAGTGTCAAAAGTCATGTCAGGTTCATTAAGACCAATCTAAACAATCACGCAAAAAAAAAAAAAAAAAAAAAAAAAAAACTGTAACAAAGTTGAGGACACCTTGAAATGTCACGTAAAGTCCTACATTTAACATTTTCCCAAATATTTTCTTAATAACGCAGATTTCCGTGTTATGCACATTGAGTTGAAGTGAGGTTACCGCAGGGACCGTTAACCCTATGAACTCACCTGAGATTTCGGTGAAGTACAGATGACCTCCCACCTGCAGATGAGGTCTCTCCACTCCTCCACTTTCTGTTCCCTCTCTCGGAACTCGGTGTATAATGCCTGGAGAAACGTTGTTTTCACAGTTAAATCAATATGAATGTCCGCAGATACCCTCTCCACCTGCGGGGCAAAGCGGACAGGCCGCTGTCATTGCTAAAGCGCTTCCAGGTGCGCGGACCCCTCAGGGTCTCCCATATCACCCATGAGTTTATACTCCAGGAATAAAACTTATTCCTTAAAGCAGCGAGGAGACCTCCTTTACACACAGCAGGCCTAACAGTAGGCAACTACGACTGAAATATTGACATTTCATGAAGCGATAAAACAATATCCATTCGCACCTTGGCTAATACTTTCTCTAAAAAATGTAAACGTCCGTCGCTCTATCATTGTAGCTTTCTGAATACGGCATGAATGCTGTATGGGAAGTATAAAATAAACACATCTGAACAATAAACTTGCGATCCAGTAGTTAAGAATGTCTTATAATAATACTACAGGTGCAGATGAGAGTTGCTTTCACACTGTATAGCAGACTGGAGGGAAAGGACGAAGCGATTTCCGTGATTTTGATGGCTTCTTTTCCTGCTAAGTTTGCAGATTTTTATCCTCCCGTCGATGCGTCTTGCCAGTTCGCGGCGCGAACGATAGATTTCACCTTTCTGGCGAAATGCGACCTTATAACAGTCCGTACGTGTTCATTAATCCAACACCTGCGTGATGTGGTAACTTTGTCTAAACACATGAAAAATGAAACGAGCCCTCAGCTCGTTGCTCGGACAAGCTCCGCAGTTTTTTGCGACAAATGTTTATGAATAAAGGCATGTGACTGTGAAAGCAGCCTTCTTGTATCCACTTTACTAAACTAAAATCGAAAAACGTATCAAGATAATTGCATAGCAATCCAATCGTCGATCATGTGGACAAAAGAAGCGGTGCGCGCTCTTAAACTTCGCGAACAAATTCCTCTTTCCGTTGATGTCTGCTACTTGCAAGACAACTTAAAACCCCGCGAAAGTAAGAAAAAATCCCGTTGAAGTTATCTGGGTGATATTAAGCGGGAGATGAGATCTTTAGGCGACATTACTCCAAGCATCTTCGTAAAGATGATGATAAACAGCAGATGCTAGAGCCCAACGACTTTCCTGACAGCGAAAAAGCAGTTCGTCACCGGAACCCATGAGCTCGTTTCCTTCCAAACCAGCCAAAAGTTCGTCATGTTAAGGATAAAATGGGATCTCAATATATATATATATATTTTCGTCTTCGGTGACCAAATTTGCATTGCAAACCATAATTTTCATAACACGTTCAAGATGACAACTGTGGTTAGCGCGGGAGCGCGCTGCGCCTGACTTTAGTTTATGCTTGGTGACGCGCACAGCATCACTGCCGCGCGCAGGATGTAGTGCACACACATTTATGACGTAGGAGTCAAACATTTATTTTCATAGGCGAGAATCCCCGGAGTGAAGAGACTTTTAAACAGAGGGATCTATGTCTACGTGAATAACGTTGCACACATTACATATGTATACAGCTCTTCTATTTCAATAGTGTATAAAAAGTTGCTGTATAAAAAATAAAACAGCATAAAAGGTGCAGCAATTACTAAAAAATAAATTCAGCTTTTTTCTCTGTTTTGTTTTTGTATATATGTTTGAGACCAATATTTATTTCCAATATCAATAATTGCATAATTACTTAAATGTAACTCGTTATTAAATAATTGTACATCACTTTAGAAGAGCAGCGAGTCACCTCTTTTGAGATACAGCTGTGGCCAAAAGTATTGGCAGTGACATACATTTTGTGTTTCGCAAAGTTTTCTGCTTCAGTTGTTGTGGTGTTGATTCACATTGTTTCTATATTATTGTGCAGAGTGATCAGATGTTTTTTAAATAATTGCAAAAAGCTTCATTGGCCAAAAAAAATAATTTTATCACAAAAACCCAAATTTCACTGTTTTAGGCACTGGCACAAAATGAGCAGCTAACATAATTTCACTAATCATATCAGCAGCACCTGGGAAAGTTTGAACAAGTGCTAGTCAGGTGAAATCACTCTATCATTCTGATTGGATTTAAGAGTAGACTGATTGCTACAAAAGGAAGGAAAAGTTGCTTCCAATCATTGTGTTCTTGTTCGGAATGGTTACCTTTAAAGGAAGACGTGCAGTCATCATCATCATCATCATCATCATCATCATCATCATCGCTTTGTATCCAAATGGCCTCACGTGCAAGGAGATTGCTGCAAAGAATATTGCACTTGAAAGAACCATTTACCAGATCATCAAGAACTTCAAGGAGAGAGGTTCAGCTGCAATGAAGAAGGCTTCAGGACACCCCAGAGTGTCCAGCAAGCGCCAGAACCATCTCTTCCTGAGGAGTCCTACAGAATCGTGTCACCACCAGTGCAGAGCTTGCTCAATATTGGCAGCAGGTGGGTGTGAGTGCACCTGCAAGCACAGTGAGGCGAAGACTTTTGGACAATGGTCTGGTGTCAAGGGCAGCAAAGAAGCCACTTCTCTCCAAGAAAAACATCAAGGACAGACTGAAATTCTGCAGGAA
Source organism: Moxostoma hubbsi (assembly GCA_032164185.1). Lineage (NCBI taxonomy): Eukaryota > Metazoa > Chordata > Actinopteri > Cypriniformes > Catostomidae > Moxostoma > Moxostoma hubbsi. Next base: position 28,546,448 of record JAVLUX010000007.1, on the reverse strand, counting down.
ATACAAGGATTGGACAGCAGAAGACTGGTGCGATTTTGATATTTTCTCTGAAGCCCCCTTCTGACTAGTCTGGAGAAGAAAAGAAGAAAAAACTCACTCTACCATGAGTCCTGTATCATGCCAACAGTGAAGCATGAGACCATCCATTTGTGGGGTTTCTTTTCATCCAAGGGAGTGGGCTCTCTCACAATTCTGCCCAAAAACACTGCCATGAATAAAGAATGGTATCAAAATGTGCTGCAAGAGCAACTTCTCCCAATGATCCAGGAGCAATTTGATGATCCGTATATTTTCCAGCATGATGGAGCAAGGCAAGGAGTGATAATGAAGTGGCTCTTGAGATCATTACATTGAAATTTTGGATCCATGGCCAGAACCTGTGATCAATCCTTAAAAGGTGAGTGGACAAGCAGAAGCCCACAAATTGTGATTAACTCCGAGCAATAATAAGGCAAGAATGGATCGTCATCAGTCAGGATTTGGCCCAGAAGCTGATATCCAGCATGCCAGAGCGAATTGCAGAGGTTATGAAGAACAAGGGTCAACCCTATAAATATTGACTCTTTGCATGTATTGAATGTTTTTGCCAATAAAAGCCTTTAAAACTTATGCTTATCATTGTTTTCCAGTATACCATAGAAACGTGAAAATTAATCTACAATTACTGAAGCAACAAACTTTGCAAAAGACAAAATTTATGTCACTGCCAATATTTTTGGCCACGGCTGTACAGCTCACATCCCACTGTAGCAATTAAAGTATACTCAAGGCACCATTTGGGGTTCCTCGGATGTCACAGTGGCAGAATCCTCTGGAGCCCGAACCTCATATGTATGTACTCAAGAAACTTCAAGATATATTTCAAGTGCTTTGAAGCCATTCCCTTACAGAGTTACTGAAAGGGCCATTGACAGTCTCTAGCAGGAACTAAAGAGCTTTCCAAGGGAAAGTTCCATGTAGTCTATTAGAAATTTTGATGCTCCATAAGTCAGCATAAGTGTAATCCATATGAATCCAGTGGTTAAATCAGTGTCTTTAGAAGTGATATGATAGGTGTGGGTGAGAAACAGAGCAATATTATTTAGTACATTTTTACTCTAAATATTCTTCCCTGCTCAGTTAATCTCATTTTCATTTCAAATTCCATTTCCACATTCTTCTACTTATGTTTTTGTTTTATTCCACATACTTCATGCCTACGCCCCCTTCTGGGCAGGGAGAATTTCTAGCAGAAGGTGTGTAAATGATGAATTTTTATTTTTGGGTGAACATACCTTTAACATATAATTTATTTTGTCATGTATGGGTTATTCTGAGTAGAAATTAACTTCAGACTCAACAAAACAAAGTCAACAATAAAATTTGTAAATAAACTTGCTAACATAGTGCAAGCTCATTATTCAAACCTGCATGCTGGTAACAACAGCTTTGAAAAGTTAAGTAAAATATATATATATTTCAAATTAGGAAATAAATATGACAAGTTTTTCTACTTTAGGATTAATACATTGTAAAACAAACTAACACAATCATAAATAATATTTATAAGCTAAATAAATCAATTTTCTGTTTGAATAAAAAAAAATATTAATATTTTCACGTTCATTCTTTATCTTTTCTACTAATTTACTTCACCACAAAACCATTTTTAGTGCATCTGAGGAACCCCAAATGTTGCCTTGAGTATCTTTTGGTTTTTACAGTGCATACTCAAGTACCAGCTTTATTGTAAAGAAAACACTCAAAAAGGCAGATCAACACCAGCATACCATTTATTATTTTTCTCCAAAAACGTGTACAAAAAAATGGAAAATAAAAAAGTGGAGAAAAGGAAGAGATAAAAGTGTGTGGAAATGAAAGAAAAAGACATAGCATTTTATTATAAATTCCTGTAGCATTTGAACTAAATGGGTAAAAAAAAAAAAAAAAAAAAAAAAAAAAAAAAATTACAAAGACAAAAATAAACCTGATAAGGGATAAGAGACTAGTAAAGAGCCAAGGCCCTCTTTCTTCTTTAAGGCCACCTTGTACTGCTGATTAAGTTTTACATATAGAGTAATACATTTTTCTTTTATTTATCTCCACCCACTCAACCCATGTGGACAATGTCCACTGCATTTAAAAATAATCTTTTGCCACCTTAGATATCAATACACTTATAAAGACGCTCACTTTGTTTTAGTAACTACAAGTCCCTCAGTACAGAGCAAAGACAAGCATCATTTCTCATTTGTTCTGAAGTTTGTAAAAGAAAGCAAGTGTTAGCAGGATAGTGTAATTTGTACCTTGGCGCACTGTGCAAACCTTTAAAACCTGGTGTAAACACAGTGATTTATGTCTGAGGAAAATGTTGTTCCTCAAATAAAAGCACATATGGAACAGAAAAGAAAGCATTGTAAACAAGACCAAATCATGTACAGGTGTAACTGCTTGAAAGTACTGAGGGTGAGGAGTTATTTACGAAATTTTTAAGAGTTGCAGATTTTGTAATAAGAAAATGTGTTCTTATGAAGGATTTAAAATAAAAACTAAACGAAAAGTCTAAGGGCGTTTTTACACCTGACTCGTTTGGAGCATTTGTTTCAGAACCTGGTGCATTTTCTCCCTTGGTTCGGTTCGTTTAGGCGTATGAACGGCAATCGCACTTGGATCCGCACCAAAACAGTCGGCGCGAGACCGCCTGAACGAGGCTCCGATCGGTTTTCTCTTTGGATAGCGGCAGATCACGGATAGGATGGCTTTAGCAACTTTTTGACAAATAAAAAACTTTTTACGCGGCTTTACTCTAAACGTGCGGGAAGAGGGAGAGGCCTGTGAGCACAGACACGTTTCAATTGAGAAACAATGCAAAAGCAAATAATGACTGATACAAATAACCATGATGGAAACTTTACAACTCCTATCCATCCGAGTGATGGATCATTTGTATTTAGAGCACAATCTCTAACTGGCAACGATCGAAAATTCTCTAAAATTTGTAATGGTTGCCACGTTTATTTTTAGAGGCATATAATATTAACTGGTATATCAATGGATGAGCTTAACCCTGGAACAAACATATTGACCAATAAGGAGACAGCTTGCACTCATGTGACTTTTATTGACAGTTTTGGTCCGTTTTGAAATGTTGCCTTGTGAAAGCGAACCGAAACAGGAAGAAAATGCGACATTGTAACAATTTAGTCCCAATTTAGGCACAAAGCAAACGGTCTACAGGTTTGAAAACGCCCTAAGGTTTAATATGCAACTATTATTCCTGTTCTTGTCAAGAGTTTTTGATAATTCCACTAAACCTCACAACGCATTTCAATTTCACAGTAATCTTTAAATATATACACAAAAGTACTTTTGTGGCATTCAAGTTGTTTGAAACCATTTGGATGATTCTCAGCAAGTCTAAAATATAGCATCTCCTCAATTGTGCAGACTAAAAGGCCATTTTAACACAAGCCACTTAAACTAATAATCTACAGACCACTGCATGGCATTTGACATATACAAACATAGGTAAACACCTGGCATAACCATTTGTTGCACTACAAAACACAAAAGCAATAGGATTAAAACACAGAGGAATTTCATTCATTTCAAGAAACTACATGAAGATGTCAATGATGTTGTTACACAAATACATGACCACTGGAGAGCTCACAGCTTATAAAATGGCCACAGTGACAAATCACAAGATGCAAAGTCACAGTTTCACACAGACATGTAAATGTGCATATTAAACCCGTGATGGAAGTGTTCATTTAAATGTAGATCTACCGCATCCCCCTTTCTGCTTACAAGCTATCATAGAGAAGCATGATAAAACCCCAACCACTGACTATTTGTCTATTGAGTAGTATGAAATTATGATCTGCTATAGCAAACCTAAAGTTCAATTGAACAACAGCATTTAACAATGAACACTGAGGGTTACATAGCTGGATCATTGAGACCCATCCATATTCCTGAGCAATGCTTAGGAGCCACACTGTTAAGTATGTCCTTGCAAAATCCCAATGAACCTTGTCAAAGAGAAGCCCACAGGAAATAGCCTATGTGATGACAGGAAGTGTGCTTGTGTGTATGTGTGTAGGGGAACACATCATAAATGTCATTTCCTCTGAGACCAAGTTCCCTGTGAGTAAATTCAGTTCTCGTACAAGCGTGGTCTCATGCAGGAAGGCATAAGTACAGTACATTCACTCTGCCTAGTGGTACTTCTGTTCAAATGCCTTTTAAATAAACCTTGATGATGTTTTGCAAAGTTAAGATGGGCAGGCTGCTGAACAGCACTAACAAAAAATATGACTAAAAGAGGAAAACAGAAATGCAGAAAGAGTATCAAACTGAAACCTGATATGATGAGCAAGGATATTACTAATAGCATACTGTAGCAATGCAAAGGATACTGTAACTGAGAGAACAACCTGACTTTAGGTCAAATAAGGATTTTCATTCTAAACACTAGAGGGCGTCAGAAAAAGGGGGAGATAAAATCGTTTCAGTATTCAGTCAAGTGTAGATGTTAATTGAATAAGAATAACTCAAAGTGGTCAATCTTCAGCAATTGGCATGAACATTCAAATGCCTCAGATACATGCTATATTTGAAAAGGAAACTCATGTTTGCTAACAGGATCTGTTATCATCATCTTTAGTCAAAAGAAGTTAATGTGTTGAAAGAGCAGGAAAGTAAAAATGGATGGGCTGAATTAAACTCAAGTGAGTTATTTACAATACAGTGTACCCTGTAGATTCACAGATTAAAAACACACCTGCACCAGCAAAACAAAAGACTTCCCACTGAAAGGAACAATGGTAAATCATGTACTCTGAAGACAGTACCGATTGCTACAACACAAGCAAGGGGAAAATATCAATCATAAAAACAAACACTTAAGTCAACTATGGACATAAAAGATTGCATCAAAATTAATCGGCAATACCCCAGAATCCTTACCTGAGTGTATAATCTAAAACTTTATATTCATGCAAGCATTTAATCTCAAAACCACTCTTACAACAGAAATACAACAAACAACCAATACTATTACTGCCAAACAGGATCATAATGATACTAATGAGAGAATTATCCCACTTATGAGGGATTCAAAGATTTGCCACAATCAACTAACATTTTACTGTGGATGAACTCCACAACACTAGATATCAAATAAGAAACATAAAAATATGATGAACATACAATTATATATGCTAAAGCTAAAAAAAAAAAAGAGAAAATTAAAAAAGAAAACATTAAAAAAAAATCTTTTCAACCCTATAAAAGGCGGTGTATTTGTCATTGTGTTGTGTGCATATGTGTGAGTGGTGGCTGGGCAGAGTATATAAAGGGTCATCATTGGCCAGGGAAAGGCTAGCTGTGGAAAACAAATCGCTAAAAATTATGATGTCTTGGTGATGCTCTCTGCATCCTTGGAGGCCCAAAGCTCCTTGTGCTGCTTGCGACCGAATCCCTCATCGTAGTTTCCTTTACTCTTAAAGAGCTGCTGGAAGTGTGGCTTGCAGTAGAACTCCCCCTGCAGTGCTGCATAGGATCCCAGACTGCAAAGCAGAAAAGCCATGTGAGAACACTACTAGTTCACATTATCAGTGTTGATATTTGGAAACAGTCATAGCACAGAAATTTTTATTACTTTTTAATGTTTACGAGTGTAACAGTGGAAATACTTTGCTAGACACAATAGAAAGTCTGATTTCTATTGCACTCCCAGGGCATGCTTCTTTTTTCAAATAAACTTTGTAACATCTGTAATGTCATTGTTTAATTTTATTTATCTATCTATCTATCTATCTATCTATCTATCTATCTATCTATCTATCTATCTATCTATCTATCTATCTATCTATCCATCTACTGCGAGTCACTAAGCAATTATGATCAAAATACTGTTCCATTTATAGCTGTCAAAATTAAAGTGTTAACGAATGCAATTAATTAAAAAACGCTTCAATAGTTTAACACGTTAATTTTTCTTGAAATCACGAATATTTTTAATCATGAATAAGCCATTTACCATTAATACTTCTTCTGTAAAGTGGTTAAAGGAAAGGAGGCAGTGAGAACCGGCTTGAGAATATAAATAATATTTTAATGATAAACCTAACCAAAAAGACAAAATACACACAAGTGTGTCAGACAGCTGTCCGTAAATCTCTCTCTCTCTCTCTCTCTCTCTCTGTCTGTCCCACTGCAGTCTCCAGTTGGCCTTTATCCCTCTCTGAGGCATGATTAGCCTGATTAGGGGCCGGGTGTGTGGAATCACGACCCGGCCCCACCCTCCCACTACTGCATAAACAGTGGTTTGTAGGACGAAACCTGTGTCCACCCGGAGTCATTACACTAACGCACACACACAGCAGTGATTATATGTCAGTGAAAAAGTAATGGAGAAATTACCACTTAATGCTATTTGTTGTACAAAACAAGCCTAGATGGAACTTGTGACAGAAATAAAAGTATTTTTCAGCCTAAGTAATGTGCATTTTAATTTTCCCACAGAAGCATGGCTAGTCTTATCCATCACCAAAAAAATTAGACGTTTTGGTCTGCAAGCGCTTTTCATGCGGAGTTCAAAGCAATGCTTGACGCTGGCATTGACGCCCTAATGCGAATCATGAATGTGGCTTCACAATTGCTGTAGGAAAGTGGATAGCCACAATCTACCTGCAGATTAATATTGTGGAGTATGAAAAGTTGAGATTTAATGCCCATTGCAATAAATATGCAACCTATGTGGGAGATAGTTTTAAATTAGTCAAACTCCCACTTTAAATGTTCAATGTCACCTTAATTAGTTACTTTAGAGCATTTCTATCTTTATAGCATGGGAAGGTTTTCATTTGTTTTTGAAAACATTAATAAAAGCATTATATTGTTAAATAGTTATTTTCCTACTGGAATTGGTGCTACTTTAGAGCATTTCTATCTTTATAGCATGGGAAGGCTTTTTTTTAATAAAGCATTATATTGTTACATATAGTTATTTTTCTTTCTTAAGAAGGAAATAAATGCATTTTGACAGGCAAAGAAGTATATTTAGTCAAATTTCAGTACTTTCAAAAACTGTGATTAATCACCATTAACTACGAAAAACTATGCGATTAATCGAGATCAACCTTTAGACTGACTGACAGCACTAGTTTCATTACAAGACATTACACTGTACATAATAACAGTTCAAATTAATGCACAGATCAATACAAATTTACTTTCATATATGCTTAAATATTTGTATATTTTGTATCACATCAAACATTCTTCCCTATCAGAATATTTAAATTCTTACCTGCTCATTTGAAATGCCTGCCTGGCTGCTGTCCTCACCCTGTCACTCACTGTGATATATCCACATAATCCAGACAAAAACAACTAATCATTTCTATTGACAGATTTAACATCTCCATTGAACAAGTTACCTGTATTACACACACACACAGTACATATATATATATATATATATATATATATATATACATATATATATATATATATATATATATATATATATATATATATATATATACACTATAAACACATCCTATATAGCTAAATTATATAGGTATGTACATTTATTGTAAAGCCAGAGGAGGATGGACAATCCTGGTTCCTCTCAAAGTTATTTCTCTTCACTAAATAAATCTTATGGGGGTTTTTTCCTTGCCACAGTTGATTAAATTTGCTCACTTTAAACTAAAATGCAGCTGAATTAAACACTGATCGCTACAGCATTGCTATTAGAGAACTCAGAGATATGGAGGTGTCACTGAGGCTTTAAATGATTGCTCATCAAGTAGTGGACATATGCAAAGTTTCTGAAACCATAAACACTAATCAGCAACTAAACTACTGAAGTATCTCCATTGTATCTTATAGACATGGAAGTAACCAATTCTCTCCTCTGACTGAAAGTTATCATTTCACCATTTCTCTTAGAACAGCCATATCATTTACACTGTATAAATCACAGCATGCTCAGATTCACAAACATCAACACAAGCTCAATTAACATGATGAATTATAACATAAAATTAAAAGTATTAATATAATAAAAAATGGTCTAAATAATATGGATCTTACTTACTCCTTTACACATACACTGTCCATATAGACTTGAGCAATCATGAGCAAACTTCTATAGCATTTAGTGCAATTGAACAACCATATGACTACGTCTATTTACCATCTACTCAGTTTACGCAACACTGCATATTCGTACTGCACTAATCTTAATGGGCTCGGAACTTATTCGCCTTGCTCCGTGACTGCAGCAAACAAAAATCATTCTGAACACTCAATGTAGTTTCGAAATACCAATAATATTACCAAACACCTCCTGGAGTTAGAGGTGGATTGCCTTTTATCATCCACCGGGGAAAAAAGTTGTGTTGGAAAGGTACTAAGCTATGAGCACTTCAGACAAAAAACTAGGCAGTAAGTAGAAAGAAAACAAGATTTCCTTGAACACTGTATATTTGGCTTTGTTTTCAGATTTGCCCACAACATTTCGTTGCATATTACATTTGGACAAACAGAAATTCTATCTACAAGTATATACAAGTTTACCTCTAATTTTTTCAATCTCATCTTTAAAACCTTTCATGGAAACTGCTGTGCCATTATTAGAATGATCTACCACTTTCTTACATACCTACCACCTTGCATGCCTATCTATTGCTGAGCCATCAATTATTTATCATTTCAGATTTACCTACCCTCTAAACATAATTAAAACATGTGGTTATTCATTCTAGCTGTTCTTGGCCTGAATAATCAGTACTGTATGTCAGTGAAAAGTCTGGCCATGTCAGATTAGACTAGGCTTGAAAAACAACACTCACAGATGAATGATCAGTCTTATAGTACAGTATGTTTGCAACAGTCACATTTAGCTGTTCGTGTGTGCTGTAAATTCCCAGCGTGTGCTGGTGAAGAAATGTCTAACCTGAGTTTGGTGTTGCAGTGCTTGCAGCAGAAGCATGTGGTGTGGAAGATGAGGTTGTTGGCCACAAGTCTCTCCATCGGATACACAGTCTTTTCACATGATGCACACGTCTCCTTCGGTGTCTTAAAACTAAAAGACTGGTACAAAAGAGAAGGCGCACTCTAATTTACTTTGTAATTTAAGACGCTCCTAGACTAATTAAAAAAATAGCTGGCTAATATTGTTATACAGTATATTTAATATTTATATATAAAAAAAAGCTTTAACAATTAAATGGGATTGAATCCCCATGGAAGTACAAAAATGAAAGATTTACAGCAGTAATTCTCCAATGGTTTTGCTTCAGGACCCATATTTTACATTGGAGATCAATTGATGACCAAATACAGTACCAAAAATAAAAAGTTTGTTTTATGTTTTAATTTTTTGTTTTGTTTTTTTGCACAAAGTAAACAAAATGTGTATCAATATTTATATAATATTAAAGAAATAATATAATTAAATCATTTAAAATCGCTTGGTTCATGGTGTTTTTCCCCAATTAGTACTTCCATAGGGATTTCATAAAATTCTTCATAAAAGCATTTTAAGTCATGAACCAAATCAACAAGCTTTGAGGTAAATAACAAGATTACAAGTCTGATTTAAAGCAAAGTATTTGAAAAAGGTACAAGACTGTGTACTTATGGACTTAACTACAATCCCCTTAAGCATTGCAAATGATGTAGGCCTAATCGATTTAAAAATATCGTTCACAGTGCATCATTGGAGTGGGCGGTCACTGCAGAGCTACTTTGCGAGTTTACACTTAGGCTACATCCACATTGAACCGAATACATTTGAAGACGGTGTTTTCGTTTTCGAAAGGCTCTCTGTCCACACTGCCATTTCCAAAAGTTGCTCATCCACATTGAAATGGATAAACTCTTAAATCCTCTTACTGCGCAAGCAAAATATTTACATTCCATGTGTGGTCTGAAACGCAACTGTCCTCATGTTCCGTTGCCATTCGGCAATTTAGAGTTAACATTTCCATTGCCTTTAAAGGAATGCAATGTATAGGTTGTACAAAATAACATTTATTTTTAACAATGGTTTCAAAGTGAATATCAGGCACAACAATGCCGCTACAATATGGGCTGCCATCCTGATCATTTTGGGTTGAATTGATCACGACAACAAATACATAATCGTTTTCAGATATCTCAGTTTTCCTTGTCCATACAACAACGTGAAGACGTTTTCGAATTATTCACTTAAGGGTGTTTTCGAAAAAACGCAATCTCAGTGTCGAAGGCCAAAAAAAAAAAAAAAAGATGCATTTTAAAACAAATACATGTGGATGTGGCCTTACAAACTAGTGCCAGGTGGACATGTTTTAAATGTAATCTGTGTAGTTATTTTACCTTAAGCAGGGATTATTGCATGTCTTGCAGCCTGTCAATGTCAGTATCTGTCTAATTCGGCTACCTTCTACCCAGTGACGGGGATTTGTGCCAAAATACTGTAAAGTTTGACTGGATGCACATCCTTTGGTGTTACAACTAAATATATAGCAAGCTTTCTGTCCTTCCTTTTAAAAATGGATAATGCTTTAGTTGCAGTTTTTTATTTAAATGTAACATTGTTTTTACTAGCAGACCTACGATTAAGTTAAAGCACAAATGAAAAACCAAGAGACATGGGTAGCATCAAATATGATTTAACAGATGAAAAAGAGAGAAGGCTGTGTAAAGGAAAGAAAAATGTACCTTAGAGCGCTGAACGGGCTTGTCATCAGATGTGTTCCTGTTGTCCTGGAAACAAAAGCAGTGGTCCTAAGACAGGTTACCCATGGCAACACTATTTCAGGCATTGCCTTGAATATCATAACATCATCCATCCATCATTACTATTGTCCATTAACAGAACAGCCCTCCTAAACTAACATTACTTAAGCTTTTTGATACACAAGTTTCCCTTTGTCCTTTTCCACAACGTCTACTGTCCCTCCTATGTCCCACCATCAGGCCATATACAGTAGTTTTACAAACACATTCTTTGTACCACCAAACCTAATTCACACACACGCACACGCCACATGCTTTCAGTTTCAGCCTGTAACACAACATTACATAACACAAGCCCATGTCCTAAGGTCAGATCTGTACCAAATATTCTGTGGCACTTGAGCATTTAAATTTAAAGCTGTGTGCGTTAACAGCTCCAGACCCAACCTGTACAAACCTTAAAATTATGTGCAAGGAGAACATGAATATTTAAAGGAATAGTTCACCCAAAAATTAAAATTCTCTCATCATTCACTTACCCTCATGTCATCCCAGATGTCTATGATTTTCTTCTGCAGAACAAAAATGAAGATTTTTAAAAGAATATTTCAGCTCTGTAGGTCCATACAGTGCAAGTGAATGGGGTCCAAAACTTGAAAGTAACAAAAAACAAAAACACACACTAAGTCAGCATAAAAGTAATCAATAAAACTCCAGTGGTTTACTCCACGTCTTCTGAAGCGATTCAGTTGGTTTTGGGTGAGACCTGCCCAAAACATAACTCCTTTTTCACTGCCATTGTAGTCTCTAGGCATGATCATAATTTCAAGCTCAATTACACTATCTAGCGCTTGACACATGTGCAGAGCACTAGGAAATGTAATCAAGCTTGAAATTATGATTGCCAAGGAGACTGCAGATGTATAGGATTTATAGTTAAATTGAGCAACATTTTGGTCCATTTTCACCCAATACCGATTATATTGCTTCAGAAGACACGGAGTCTAATGGATTACTTTAATACTGGCTTTATGTGCTTTTTTGAGCTTCACAGTTTTGGACCGATTCATTTGCCTTGTATGGCTCTACAGAGCAGAGATTTTCTTCTAAAAATCTTAATTTGAGTTCTGCAGAAGAAAGAAATTCATACACATCTGTGGTGGCATTAGGGTAAGTAAATGATGAGAGAATTTTCATTTTTGGGTGAACTATTCCTTTAAATGGCACTGCAGACAAATAGCTAATGGCACTGCAGGGATCCAGACTGTGACTAAATGGTCGCATTTTGCAACCGTTTTATCTGCCGATGCGACTAAGTTTTATTACAGGTCTCACCGGTGCGAATACAATGTTGGCCAACTCTCCCTCTCTACGTTTATGTCGTAGAGAGGGAGAGCAATATCAAATGCCAAACACATCAAATGCGGAACGAAACAGCAATATCTGTTGGGTACCGGATGTGGGAGTGTCCAGCGACGCGACAAAATTGAGAAATGTTTAACTTTATGCAAATGAAGAAAGAGTGACTTTCCAGAGCAACAGCCAACATGAGAGAAGATGGTAGAGCTCATGTGATCGTTCTCTCTCTAAGCTGCTGCAGTGATGGAAAGATGGATGAAAGGCTAATCCTTGCTGTTAGCATTTTAACAGTGTTCTATAATATGTCTCTGCCCACATACAGGGACATATTTAAGAGAAATTATGTGTGGAAAGGTGCATCTGAGATCACGGGGATTCCAAATAGGTTTAAATCATCAAAAACCCTGTAAAATTAACTATTAAATCATTTGTTTTGAAAATGTGTTACATGTATGACAGCAAACGAAACCATATAAATGAGAAGATATAGTGAATAAACTTACCATATTAATAACCTTACTAATATTTGAATATTCATTGTAAAACAACAGTTCCGTTTAGACTCTCCATACACGCCACTAGCGAACTAACCGCCAGCCACTGGTGACATGCAGCGACAAAGTAGCTGGCAGCGTGAACGCAGCTTTAGGCGACATAGGCAAGCGCCTAGGGCGGCATCGCTTCCGGGGTGCCAATCTACCGAGCCAATAAGTAGTGTTCAATCTGTGTCAAACAGAATGCGCCATGTATTCCGATGACGCATTGTCGTCATCAAGGTGGGTAAAGGGCATTCAACTTCTGAATGCGCATGATCTCTGATCCCTCAGACATCCCGGTCTTAAAAAAAACAATCTATAAAATTAATCTGTAATTAGGGGTGTCCATGGTTAACCGATTAACCGTTAAAAATTGCGTAACCGAGTGAAACATTTTGCTCGGTTAAGTGGTGTCAATGGCGTGCATTGAATTTAGTTGTAATACATTTTTGCACCACCAGAGACTGCCAGAGCGCTCCCAGACATTTGTAATGTCCACAAGTAGTCGTCTTGACCAGTTTTCTAATATGAAGCGGGCAAAGAAAAGCACAGCGTGGGAGCACTTTAAAATCGAGAATGACGGGGCAAAATGCAAGTATTGCAATGCAGTGCTTAGATATACTTCAAGTACAACCTCGTTGTTGTACCATCTCAACAGCCAACACCCGGGCACACCAGGGATGGAAATTAGCACCAGCCAAATGCGGGTGATTTTGTGTTGTGGCGGGTAAACTCACTTCACCTACCGGCCACCGTGGCGGGTAAATAAAAATAGCATCATGCGACGTTCGTCTGTTAAAGGACAAATTAGTTTGAATAAACGAGGAGACACTGATTAGCAAGACAACTCAGTGAATGTGCTTTCCAGTAAATGAATCACACACACAGTAAACAAATCCTTAACAAAAAAACAGGGCTATTCTGGTGGGTGCGGTGATGCGCTCATGTAAGGGTGGCGCGTGGCGCTGCCAATAAAGCTCCTAAAATCTGTCACAAAGAACCGGCAAAAGTAATGATTATGAATATGTAAAATATAGCAAGGAGATATTTTAATTATTTATTAATAAACAAGTCTTTTCTTTGTCCGTGTCATTTGCAAAGATGAAGTTGACGATGCTGACTCGCGGTCTTCGCAGTAACGCACCAGAGAGAAATGCACATTTCTTACGGATTACATAAGCAGAGAGCAGTCTGTGTCTGTTTTCTTTAGTTTTGAATTATTTGTGAGGCAAGGCTACCTTATACACTGAGTTTCGGTTCATTTATGAGACGAGCTCCAGTTCACGCGCCGGCGCCTCCGCGATTATATCGTCTGCTATATTTAATTCTTATTTATTAAATCCAGGCAATTGGTTGATGAAACATTGATTAAAATTAAGACACAATTAATACAAAACGAAATTCACTTTAAAGAAAGGTTTTGTGCTTTCTGTTTGATGTCTCTGTGGAAGTTTTAAAGCATCTTTCAGTGCCGCTTTCAGAGCGCTCACATCCGTAACATTGTGTTTTCCTCGTATGCGAACTGAAATGAATATCAGTTCATGGATTGTGTGTGTAGGCTATAAGAGAGAAAGAGAAAATGCCAGTATTTCATTGAGACTTGAGATTAAATAAACGGCTTAAGTATTGTAGATCTTGTAGTATTAATTTTCACATGCAGTTACACATTGTCGGTTAAAAACAAGAAAGTGGCTGGTAAAAACATTGAGTGGCTGGTAGATTTTGAAATCCACAGTGGCCGGCGGACAAAAAAGTTAATTTCCATCCCTGGCGCACACTATGGTTAACCGAGTATTAACCGTTAAGGGCCTCGGTTAACGGTTAATGAAAAACTTGAAAACGTGCAGCCCTATCTGTAATGGATATCATGAACATGGATTTGGGATTACGTTAGTAAATCTTAGTTAGTCAACACCATTCGCCGCTGCATCCACAGATGTCTGTAATCTTGATCTATCGACATCCAAAATGTCACCATGTTTTTTTTCTCTGCACTTCATGAGTTACTTACTATGTCTTCATCGGTTATTGTTCTTGGTGATTTCAATATACATAAAAATACAGTGCAATCTAACAAACTTATGTATATACTGGAATGTTTCAATCTCATAAAACATGTTGATTTTGCAACTCTTTCCAGGGGTCATATACAGAAACTTATTTGTACAATTGGCTTATCTAATATCTCCGTTTCTGACTCTGCTTTCTCTGACCACAAACATTTAAACTTTAGCTTCAGTTTCCAATATCTACACCATGTCTAAAAAAAAAAATAAAAAAAAAAATAAAAAAAACTTTCCTACCATAAAATCAGCTCTGTCAACACCACATCTTTTTCTGATTCTATAAGTGCCTCTCCTCTGTCAGAATATTATCTCACTGTCCATTAGAGATCTGTTCTATCTATGAGGATGCTTTTTCTAAAGCTCTTCAGAAGCATGCCCCTGTTAAGACTAGGGTGGTTCCCTCTACTCACGCCTCACCCTGGTTCACACCCGAGCTCCAGGCTATGAAAGCTGAAGGCCATCGCCTTGAAAGATTGTATAGAAAACTGAACTCACAGTACATTCACTGGCTTATACAGAGCACATGCTTAAGTACCAAACTGCCCTCACTGCTGCACGCTGCTCCGATCTCTCCTCAACCATTCAAAACTCTAGATGCAGACCTAAAGTACTTTTTGCAATGGTAAATATACTCATTATGCCTCCAGATGGTTCTGGCTCTGATGAGCTTGTGAATGGCTTTCTTCAATTTTTGCAGACAATTTAAAATCTATTTCGGAGTATATTGCCAGTGATACACCACATACATGTGCTTCTCACACTGAGTTTTTTCAAATTTTTCCTAATTGTTTGCCTTTACACCTTTACTCCTCTACTACTACTCCTCCTACTACTATATCTAATTATGAAGTATAATTCTACATCCTGTCAACTTAACCCTGCTCCCACCTCTCTACTTAAAATGTTTATATATTTCACCTACCATCACACATTTTATTTGTTGCCTAGCCTCTGCCACAGTTCCAGCAGAACTAAAAACTGCTGCTGTAAGCCCCATTCTTAAGAAATCTAGAATTGATCATTTAAATTTGAATAAATACAGGCCAATTTCAAATTTACCATTCCTAGCAAAAATAACTGAAGAAGTAGTGGCCTCACAAATACAGTCTTACTTAAATTCTAATGGTCTTTTTGTACCTTTCCAGTCTTGTTTCCATCCATCACACAGCACTGAGACTGCTCTTCTACATCACTATATAAAATTACAAGTCTACCACTGCTCATCTAACACAAGGTGTTCCCCAGGGTTCAGTTCTTGGACCATTACTGTTTATTATTTACATGCTTCCACATAAACATGGCCTTCAATTTCATTGATATGCTGATGACATTCAAATTTGCCTTACAACCAGTTCTGACTCACCATCTCTTCTTGACTCACTCACTGCATGTATTAGAGATGTAAAACACTGGATGTCCCTGAATTCTCCTAAACTCAATAACATAAACTGAAATGTAGTGGAGCCAATTAATAACAAGCAAAAAAAAAACTGTGCTTTGATATTTGGGATTCATGTTAAGCCTTCCCCTTCTGTCCATAGTCTTGGTGTTTTATTTGATCTCATTCACTCACTCAATGCACGACTCCGATCTTCACTCAATTTGGCTGATGCTGAAATCTTGGTACATGCTCTGATCATATCACACCTTGAAAATTGAAATGCCATGTTTATCGGCTTTCCCAAAAAACAAACAAAAAACATTACTAGACTACAGTATGTCAGAAATGCAGCTGCAAGAGTCCTCACCTTCACAAGGCACTCTGCCCACATCACCCCTCTTCCCCATGATCTTCACAGGCTACCTGTTGCATCCCATATTCAATTTAAGATACTCCTAACATTTAAAGCTTTAAACGGACATGCACTGATGTTTTTGTCTGATCTACTTCATCTTTATTTGCCTACTTGGTCTTTTAAATCTTCTGAACTTGGCCTTTTTTCAGTTCCTAGATCTCGATTGTCCACTTCAGGTGGAAGGTCATTCAGTGCTGTTGCTCCTAAGCTATGGAATGCATTACCCCTTACTCTTCCTAATATTTCCTCTATCCACTTTCAAGACCCTGCTGAAAATGTATCTATTTACAGTACACTTCCAGTAACTTTTTTTTTTATATGTATCTTGTATCGTTTACATGCTATGAAATGTATTTCTGAAATGTACTTATTGTAAAGCGACCTTGAGCTTGGGAAAGGCGCTACTACTACTACTACTTCAGATGCAAGTTAAGACTTTACTATGCAAAGTAGAAGCCCTACATCAACACTGTCCAGAAGTGCTGCTGACTTATCTGGGATCGTTCTCATCTTAGATGGAAAGTAAAACAGTGGAACCCTATTTTTTTGGTCAAATAGTTTTTGAAAAACACAGCCGTCATGTATGTATGGGCCTGAGGTGTGTTAGTGCCCATGGCATGGGTAACATGCACATCTGTGAAGGCACCATTAATGCAAACATATGTACAAATATTGGGGCAGCATATACTGCCATCCAGCATCGTCTTTTCCAGGGACATCCTGGAATTTTTAGCAGGACAACTTCAAACCACATACTGGCCGAATAAGCAGAGCGCACGGGTGCTAGATTGGCCTGCCTGCAGTCCTGACCATCTCCGATTGAGAATGTGTGGTGCATTATGAAGCGCACAATATGGAAACGAAAACCCTGTACAGTTGTGCAGCTGAAGACCTGCATAATAGATGAATGAGCGAAAATTAAACTTAAACTTGTGTCTTCAGTGCCTAAATGCTTAAGTGTTATTAGAAGAAATGGTGATGTTTCACAGTGGTAAACACTCGACTGTCCCAAATTTTTGGGAGTGTGTTGCAATCATCTGATTTGATATTACTGTACATTTTTCCAAAAAAACAATGAAATTCACAAGGCAAGAGCAGCTCTCCTCCCCCTCCTCCTACACTACATCATATAATGTTTAGTTGTAGGGGTGTAAATTTGACTTCATCACTATATGATCTTATATTGATTCTATTTGCCTGCGATCCGATATTTGCAGATACTTCAAAGTCTGCCGCAATACGAACTGAAAGGTTTTTATACAAGTACTGCTCAGGTCTGTCAGAAAGCCAAGAGCAGCTCTCCTCCTCCACTACAGCATGTCTCCTTTTCCCTTTCGTATAAAATTAGAGCTTGAATCTGAAACAGATACACTATTGGTGTAATAGCTCACACATGTAGACTGCAGATTCATCTCTGAGAAGAGTTTATTTGCTTGCCCCAGCAAGGCAGTGTAAGTATGAGTAATGCTATCATATTAAAGCAGACATCCAACAACACCACTTTTCACAAATTAGAGCCATTAGAGGTACTGAGAACAGAGCTACACACAAATAGCGAGCAGCGCGTTGGTTTGATAGTTGCACTACATCATATCGCGATTTAAATTTTATTTTGATTAATCGTTCAGCCCTAAATCTGATGATTTCAAATCGCAGGTACTAAAATGTAGGTTTCTTGCATTGTCAGATCGCTTCCACATACAGCCTGGAGAATTAATAAAAAAAAATTCAGCTCTGGCAGTTGTCTATAATGAGAAATTGTACTTTCTATGCTGTGTAACTGTGAACAAAGTCGTAAGAGTAAAAATTTGGGCACGTACGAGATCAAGACGCACTGGTGTAAGCAGTCTACTTTGGGCTAATCAAAAATTTCTGATGGAGATGACGCAATTACTCCACGCCGTTTAACGTACTCTGGAGTCAAAAAATTTCAAATTTCACGTGCTCCGGCATATGATGCAGTATGCCGTGTCCTCCTCGATGTCATTTCCTGGTCCCGTCCCTGCTCTTCTCCCCCTGTATATAGCCTATCTTTCCACTATTCCTATCTAATAATAAATCAATAAAAATATAAATTCTATAGAAAACACGGTACTGTTAAATTTTTTTTTATTTTTGTAACATGTATTTGAGGTCATTTGTAATTATGAGGAATTATGAATGTAATAATATTACTTAAAATTCTTAGAATATCACATATAAAAATAATATTAATAATAATAACAAGAATTTTTTTCATCCCTATCATGTGGTCATCATGTATGATAAAGCATGTTCCATTTACTATGGATTAGCCAATGTTAAAATGTCCAAACGAGAACCCAACTATGACAACACTTCATCTGATTAAGGCAAAACACCGGTGCACCCTCAACCCACTTCCTGTATCACAGAGTTTATGTAGCACGGTTGTTTTAGAGCCATTGCAACAGTCATTTACATGCACTTGCTAAACACACACAAATATATCAAAACACCATTTCCATATAAAGGAAGTCACTTTCAAAGATGGAAAACAGCACCGAAACACTGAGTGTGTGAAGGTAGTGACTAAACCAGTACATCACAGAAACCCACAAACAAATAAAGCTACAGCAAAAAAAATACAAAATTCTCACAAAATTAGGGCCCTATGTTTCCCCCAATGCAGACAATGCTAAAGAATTGTCAGAAAAACTGAATCAACAATAAAATACGGAATATCACAAAATTTGACATATTTGGGATAAAATGAATGTACAATTAATTAAATTAATATTGTGATGAGTGATTATTAAACCACAAAAGGCTAAGATTTAAAACTGAAGTGTGACATTTTTGGTGTTAAAATACTTTCAACTATCCATGCTTATTATGCAGGGACAACTATAATTAAACAATTTGTAGGTTAATTTTCTCAAAAACTGTAAAACCTCTGTCTTTGCATCTCTATAAACTTTTCTCTGTATGTTTTCAGTGACCCATAGAGCAGAGAGCTAATTCACCTTGAAGCACACAGCACATGCAGGCTATACATTTTTATAATGAAATCAGCCTTTTTGCTGTTTAATAAGCACATTAGACCATATAGCCAACTGTTTTTCTGAGGTGTGAAGCTGTCGTGAACAACATACAAACTGAAAGGCTTTACTGTTTTCTGCCAAAAAAAAAGCCTCTAACAAAATGTGTGGAATTAAAAGAAACTGTGGCAGAAATATGCCTGTATGGTAAAATATAATATGCAATATAATAACAACAACAACAACAACAACATTATATTTAATGTTTAAGAGTGCTGTTGTACTAAAAAAGTTTGTATTAATGTATTAATACAGTGATGCTCTGTTGTGCAGAACTGTATTTGACAAAACAATTAAACTAAATAAATGTAAATAACTCCAATGTTGTATTTTGGACTGTGCTGTAAAGATCTGTATAAAAACACAATTTTATAAAAATTACAAAATGGTATGTTGGAAAGTAATTGTTATGTTCAAATGTTTTATGAATTTAATTTGATTAGACAGTTTTTCGATAATTAAATGCAATTAAACTTTAAAACACAGAATGCTGTAAAAAAACAACAACAAAAAAAACATGTAATTTAAGAAAAAATAAAACTGATTTCAGAAGGTCCAATACAAATGTGGAGCCTATAGGAGAAACTATATAAACAAGCTTATTTAGGAATTTTCTGTGCTGTTTAAAAGAAGTGCCATAAAACGATAGGGTTTATGAAAACATAAACCCTAAAACAATGATGCTCTATTGGTCACCGTTTAAATGGTGGTAACAACAGGATTACAAATTATTAGAAAGGATTATTGATTTATTTTCTCAGTCTTCATATCTAGAATTTGTTGACAATGTATAAAAATGGCAAATATTCTTTGATAAAAATATTTGTTTAAGAAAGCAGCCTTCCGAGAACCTTTGCATAGACATATCGGTTAATACACACACGAGAGAGAGAGGCACACAAAGCAATTGAGAAGGGCTCAATCTCAGCTGGAGCCATCTGTCCCTTTTTGCCTTATTTGTACATAGGTCTGAGAAAAACATGCGCTCTCACCACACACACACACGTGCACACTCATAGAGATAGCACTGCTGCCCAACTGTCTGCAGTGTGGCAGGAAGGAGTGATGCCTCATCTACTTCCTATGCTCTGCTCTGAAGCACTTTCTGATGCTGGGGTTCAATCTGCCCTCCCTAGAGACCTCCAAAATCAGCCATAAGCTGACCTGCATGCTGATTTACGGCCTCAATGTTGTATGTAGGCTAAACCACATTCAGAGGTGGACCCTGCTGTGTGCAGATCAAGAAAAAATGCATTACAGATCAGATAACCAGCTCCTCTGGGTTTCACAATGACACTCTTACAAAAACACTTTGTTCTCTAAAAAAGTTCAAGTTCAACTTTAAGCAACATGTTAAAAGACTTCCTCCAAAATAACACAGTTCATTAGCTTAACTGTACACCATTTATAGTTGCCAAGCAATGTAGCAACTTACTACAGTAGTATAGAATGTATGGGTAGAAACGTGTACGCAGATGTGAGAGATAGGCCAAAGTATTGCAGATGCGTGGTGCAGTTAAACATACTTGCATGCGTTCTTGCATTACTGTGGCGGTAATAAAACTCATAAAACCAGATGTTATTCAGGTAGCTTGCTTTAATTTTATTGACTTAAACTTACTTGCTCTGCAATATTCTCTTCAAACTGTTGCCCTGCATAACAGTAGTTGACTTAAAAGTGAAGACTCACCGTAGAAGTGGTCAGTGTTAAATAATGTTCCCTATATTGCCCATTCTGCAATAGTGAGAATTCAATAGAGGTCTGCTTACACTGTAAATACTAGTAATAGAAATCTCAAATTGTAAAAAAAAAATAGTTTACTCAACTTAAGCTTTTACTATTCTTAATAGTTTTAAGTAAGTTAATTTAGAGAAATATTCACTAAATTCTAAATTTGTCATTAAATAAAACATATATAAAAAGTCCATGAAATGTCACATTTTGGAATCAAAATGTTTACATTCTTTAAACTTTGGCTTTGAGTGCTACAAATTCAAAATTATCAAGTACAAAATTGTAGCTGTATGGAATACCCAAAAGCCCTTGCTCTTGAATCATTTATGTATATTTGGCCAAAACAAGGGAACTTATGTAGAAAAATGTATGATATCTTATTTTAAAATGTATATAGTAATATTTATTATCACTTTTGTTGTTGTTTTGTTGTAGCTGGTTGATAATCGAGATTTCAAGGTCAACTAATTCGATTTTACAGTGTGGAAAAGCAACCCGAACCGTACCTGAGACAGTGTGGCCCTACCTGGCCTGAACCATACAGTCAAATTTTAAGCCCAAACCCACCCCAAACCTACTCACTGCTTTTTTTATTATTCTTCTCCTAGCAAGTACATTTGCAATAGGATGCTTTTTATGTAAGCATATAGGAAACATTTGTAACTGTATTGAAACAGTAAACAGTTTTAACAAGGCACGGCAACCCCTCAGTACACTAGAGCAAAAGGGAAAAAACGTCTTACCGTTTATGCACAGAAACTATGCTTGGTGCAGAACAATCCTGAATAATATGAAAAACGCAACAGTCCCCTCTATGTAGCCTGAACTTGTTAAGAACATTGAATCTTTGTGACACCTGCGCTAAAAAAAAATGAAAGAGCGCAGGTGTCTCAACATGCATTTTTGAAAATGTGAAGTTCTTTTTAACTTGACAGTGTTTAAAATGTGCCGGTCCTGCATGAGACATGGTGCAGCAGTCAAAGACATTCGTCCAGAATCCGCTCCAACTCCATTGTTAACAGTTCTGTGCTGACGTTGGTTCTGCAGACAGTGATGAGGTAAGCGGTGTTTACACGGTAAGTTGCTAACAGGTTTGTGAAATACATACTAGAAAGTTAATAAACAATGACCTCATCATTTTCTCTTTTTAATATAACTAATATAATTTTAACCCTGACCCTGACAACCGTGTCACTCGTGTTTATCACATCTGTTTGCTTTTAGCCAGCTATAGTTTGTCAGTGCAGTCAGCAACGTTGCAGATTGAAAGATAAACATCAGAGCATCTTTTTGCAGCTCAGCAGACAACGGTGCGGTGGTGGATTGTGTCTGTTGAGTTTTGATTTCACGCTATGTTGTTAATTGGTGAGACGCAATGCTGGAACGCAAATAAAGCCCATATAGCTACTTTCAAAGCGTGTCAGCTGAGTGGAAGCTAATGTGTAAACATGTATTCATCAAACTTTTTTGTTCAGGATTCACAGTTTGGTACCCCCTTCGACTGAACAATTCCAATCATTGCATTTACAAAATGTAATATTTAAAAGTCTGGTTTTCCATCATTGAAAGTTTCCCTTGAAACTGTATAACATACGGTGTAACACCACTGCCGCTGTTTATCTCTTGACCCGGCAGGTGTAAATGCTTTTTGTTTTCAAATAGGGGCAAGTTGTAATGGCAGTATTAAAATAGTCAGCAACTGACTGATACTGAACATACAGTAATGATGTTTATTTAGCTATTTATTGATTTATTTTCTCAGTCTTCATATCTATAATTTGTTAACAATGTATAAAAATGGCAAATATTCTTTGATAAAAATATTAAAGAAAGCAGCCTTCAGAGTACCTTTACATAGTCATATCTGTGCAAAATCAGTGCACAATCCACATAGAAAATGTCAGTTTTCCTTCCAGCTCAAAAATGAACTATATTGGCCACCATTTCGGAAATCGTGAATTTTCCCCCTCTAAAATCGGTATCCGCCTCAAAAAACCATACCGCTCGGGCTCTAAACAAGACCAAGCCGAAAATCTTACCCAAATAAGCTATGGACCACTCTCTGACCCAAGGCAGTGTGAATACTTATTTAAACCATTGCTCCCACTCAGACACGGACAGATCAGTATGATTTGTTATGCCCTGCTGTTACCAGAGGCCAGTATCTTACTCTCTCCCACAGTCAAACATGACACACACCCCAATCACTCTCCATCACTTTTCATCTCTGGTAGTAGACTGCAGAATCTCATTAGATGGACAGATCCCATAAGCTGCTCCCCAAGGGTTCAGACATCCAGAGCAATAAACAAGAGTTCACTGGAGTGAAAGGAGTTGGTCACCATCCACCCACACAGGCTCCATTTACACTTGCATGAATATCCTTCTTGTGTGATCTGATCACAAGAGGACAGGACCAATTACAGGTATAAAAGGGTTCCAATGCACCTTATGATTAGATCACTCCAATCACTTTCAGAAATGTCTTTTTTTTTTTTTTAAAAAAGTCAAGTTATGATTGATCATTGATCCCCCTGTTACTGGAAAAACAAAATTTGTCTTTGGGCACTAAAAACACAGGAGACATTAAAGGAATAATTCATCCAATAATTGTAATTTGCAAATAATTTACCCCCAGGCCATCCAAGATGTATCCAAGGTTTGTTTCTTCATCAAAAAATAATTTAAGATTTTAGGATTTAATTTCTGGCCTCCTGCATGTCGCATGACCTTACAATTAGCTTATGTCATCCCTCTCATGAGCGCATGTCACAGTGATGTATGGAGCGAACATTTGTAGTTAAAATGTATATAAGTTGATTTGTTTCTAAAAATAATCATTTGGGTTCAGAAAATCTTTATTTATTGACTGGAGTCATGTGGATTATTTTGATGCACCCTAAATATTTTGGACCTTCAAATTATGGAGTACATTCACTTGCATTGTTTAAAGGAGGAGGTCTGAATGAAATCCTAAAAATCTTAAATTCTGTTTTGAATCTTGGGTGACCTGAGGAGGAGTGTAAAAGGATTATTGGAAAGGAGGAGGCGAGAACCAGCTTGACAAAATAAATAATATTTTAATAAGGAACTTAAACAAAAAGACAAACACACAAAGGTGTCGGGCAGCTGCCGGTAAATCTCTCTCTCTGTCCCACTGCAGTCTCCAGTTGGCTTTTATCCCTCTCTGAGGCTTGATTAGTCTGATTAGGGCCCTGCCCTCCACCCTGTCACAGTGAGTAAATTATCAGCAAATTTTCATTTTTGGGTAAACTATTCCTTTAATCTACCAAGTGATGCATTAGGGTTGGCCTAATGGTGCCTATCAGTAAATTTAGTCTATAGGATTATGCAACATTTGAGGCACATTCAGTACATTTCACTGAAACATCCATTGTAATGCAGTGTTTCAACTGCTCCAAGAGCTTTCAGAATAAAGTAGCCAACTTAAACATAACAGCACATCAATACTCAACCTACACATGGATGTGAAACTTGAAATGTGTTGAATCTGAGAAAAAGTGAGGATGTCTTTAAAGTGCATGTGAGAAAAGGGTTGAAGGCAGAGGTGAAGAGAAACAGTCTGATGTTTCATTTGAGTCCAGAGTGTGTCTTTGACCAAGAGAAAGTGCAGTGTAAAATCTCACCATCCACTGTTAAACAGAACATTCTCCAGGTCTGTCTGTTATCGTACTACGGCAGTTGTATACGCAGTTTACGCTTTAAACTAGCATATTACTAGTCTGAAAACTTGAAAAAATTAAACCAAGAAGATACATTTAATGTAGAAACGTGGAATTTTAAAACCTTCTTTGCCATATTTTGCAAAGCAATTCAATGCTTTTGTTGTTTGTAGATTACAAAAAGAGCAGGGACACTGTGGATCTATACTTAAAAAAGGATGTGTCTTAGCTACTCCATTTTAAGGCTTCAAACATGTTAAGACAGTTTGAAACTTGATGTAGGCACTTCATGGTAGTTCAAAAAACACAGCCGTAAGCATCTTGCATACCATGATCTTATCACACGGAAGGGAGTTTTTTCTTTTTTGCAGTCAGATATCATGAAACACCCAGATAGAATTTTATTCCTTGTGCCAAGACAATATTGCTCCTTTCCATGGAATTTGAGAAACATGGAATAAAACTATCCTTTCAGACTGATCTAACAGTGAAATCAGAAACAGTAGGTTTCATTTATTTTATTTAGGTACAATTGGTCTGTGCTTACCAAAAGTAAGTGTTGTTGGGCATATGGGCATGTGTAAGATCTATTTTCCTAGTGTACTGTCCACAGAGGTGTGCCAAAAGTGAGTTCTGACACGAGTCATTTTCAGCAGTATAGGCTGTAATACAGTGAAAAGGAATGCATATTTTACCTGCGACCCCCAATCCAATCCTAAACATAACCATCAGTTGACTGATTTCTGATTACTTCCTGGTTTCAATATGGGATCCGAACTCAGGTCACCCATGCTGCAGACACAACGAACATCCAGTTGCGCCACAAGGGAAGGTGATAATGAGTCGGCATAATGTGGATGATTCTAGGGTACTGGAAGTCTCGGTAAAAACATAGCGACTTCCCGTGTGATCACATTGCCTCTTTTGCTCGTTCAAAGGACAATTCTCACATAATTTTTCAAACTTTTTCATGCAGGAAAGCAAGTTTTGCTCCTCAAAAAACTGAATATACAGGTGCTGGTCATATAATTAGAATATCATCAAAAAGTTGATTTATTTCAGTAATTCCATTCGAAAAATGAAACTTGTATAAATGTATACATTCATTCCACACAGACTGATAGATTTCAAGTGTTCATTCCTTTTAATTTTGATGATTATAACTGACAACTAATGAAAACCCCAAAATCAGTATCTCAGAAAATTAGAATATTGTGAAAAGGTTTGATATTGAAGACACCTGGTGCCACACTCTAATCAGCTAATTAACTCAAAACACCTGCAAAGGCCTTTAAATGGTCTCTCAGTCTAGTTCTATAGGCTACACAATCATGGGGAAGACTGCTGACTTGAGAGCGGTCCAAAAATGACCATTGACATCTTGCACAAGGAGGGCAAGACACAAAAGGTCATTGCTAAAGAGGCTGGCTGATCACAGAGCTCTGTTTCCAAGCACATTAATAGAGAGGCGAAGGGAAGAAAAAGATTTGGTAGAAAAAAGTGTACAAGCAATAGGGATAACCACACCCTGGAGAGGATTGTGAAACAAAACCCACTCAAAAATGTGGGGGAGATTCACAAAGAGTGGACTGCAGCTGGAGTCAGTGCTTCAAGAACCACCACGCACAGACGTATGCAAGACATGGGTTTCAGCTGTCGCATTCCTTGTGTCAAGCCACTCTTGAACAAGACACAGCGTCAGAAGCGTCTCGCCTGGGCTAAAGACAAAAAGGACTGGACTGCTGCTGAGTGGTCCAAAGTTATGTTCTCTGATGAAAGTAAATTTTGCATTTCCTTTGGAAATCAAGGTCCCAGAGTCTGGAGGATGAGAGGAGAGGCACAGAATCCACGTTGCTTGAAGTCCAGTGTAAAGTTTCCACAGTCAGTGATGGTTTGGGGTGTCATGTCATCTGCTGGTGTTGGTCCACTGTGTTTTCTGAGGTCCAAGGTTAACGCAGCCATCTACCAGGAAGTTTTAGAGCACTTCATGCTTCCTGTTGCTTACCAATTTTATGGAGATGCAGATTTAATTTTCCAACAGGACTTGGCACCTGCACACAGTGCCAAAGCTACCAGTACCTGGTTTAAGGACCATGGTATCCCTGTTCTTAATTGGCCAGCAAACTCGCCTGACCTTCTATAGGGTATTGTGAAGTGGAAGATGCGATACGCCAGACCCAACAATGCAGAAGAGCTGAAGGCCACTATCAGAGCAACCTGGGCTCTCATAACACCCGAGCAGTGCCACAGACTGATCGACTCCATGCCACGCCGCATTGCTGAAGTAATTAAGGCAAAAGGAGCCCCAACTAAGTATTGAGTGCTGTACATGCTCATACTTTTCATGTTCATACTTTTCAGTTGGCCAACATTTCTAAAAATCCTTTTTTTGTATTGGTCTTAAGTAATATTCTAATTTTCGGAGATACTGAATTTGGGGTTTTCATTAGTTGTCAGTTTTAATCATCACAATTAAATGAAATAAACATTTGAAATATATCAGTCTGTGTGTAATGAATGAATATAATATCCAAGTTTCACTTTTTGAATGGAATTACTGAAATAAATCAACTTTTTGATGATATTCTAATTATATGACCAGCACCTGTATACTCTAAAGAGCCACTCTACAAATCTACTGATACCTAAAAGTGTCTAAGGTTGGGTTAAACTCATTCAACAAGTTAACAGATGCCAAACACTCATTTAATGACACTTGACACCAACTAAGGGATACAATAAAAAACACGGTCTAATGAGAAGTCGTAATAATAGTTACAAGAAATCCCAAGAAATCTTACAAGGCTCATACAAAAATGTACAACTTTTACTCTCATAGAGAACATTAAACAAATGGACAAACAATTTTTTCATAAGTTTAGCTTAGCCTCTAACCTAAATTAAACCCAACCATTAAGTCTATCCCATAACTCAAAACCTTACCATGATTTTAATAGGAAAAAATAATATTGTAACGTGTTGAGATGGGCAAGGAGGAGGCAAGAACCGACTTGACAACGTAAATAATATTTTAATGATAAACTTAAAACAAAGGACAAACATACACATGACGGACATGTCCGTATATGATCTCTCTCTCTCCGCACCACCATCTGCCATCGGCCTTTATCCCTCTCGGAGGCTTGATTAGTCTGATACAGGACCGGGTGAGTATCGTCACGACCCGGCCACGCCCTCCGCCCTGCCACAATTATGTACTAAGAATGGGCAAGAGTAATTGGAAGTGAGAGCAGGGCTCCAGACTAAAAAAAAAAAGAAGAAAAAAAAAGACTTGGGAGCCATTGGCTCCTAAACTGAAACATTACGGAGCCAAATTGCTGTTTTCAAATCACAGAATTGCTTGGTTTAGATTGCTGTTCAGAAACAAGACAGAAAGCAGAAGAAAAGGAAGACAGCCAATAACCCATTAATCAGAGGTTTAATAAAGAGTATAGCTACAGTATAGCTGAGAAGACAAGTTTGCATTCCCTATTGTCTCATAAATGTTCACACCCCCTTCTTAATTTATATAAATATAAGTTGTTTTATTTAATACTGCTCTTCAAAATCTACACTACATATAATTACATAAAATATAGTAATGTGTTGTCTTCTTGAGGATCAGTGAATGTTTGCACCTTTTGTAATAGTCTCTTAATTGTCCTAAGTGTCAAAAGCTTGATCTTGATCCATATATAACCTGAGTGCCTGAGTTCAAACCCTCAGTTCTTTTCGGGTGATTCATTAAAAAGATCTGGTTCAAAAGAGTAATTTGTTCATGACTCTCTTGCACTGGGATTATTGTTGTGTGCGGTGCAGAATGGGTGAAAAGAGGGGCGACACACACTGGTGCACACTCAATACATGTATTCAGTAACTCACAAGATGATAACTGATGAAACCGCATATGAACACACACAACCCGACTGTCGCCAACGTCGACTAGATTTTAAGCTATAGTTGCAATGAATAATTTTTGGTCGCATTTTTTACCATTTTAGTCGCAGCCTGGAGCTCTGGATAGCATTGATCGATCTTGAAAACGATGAACGATAATGATCAAGCATGACTTGATTTTTTTTAACTAAATTACTAAATGTCTGCATTAATTATGTTAACATATACATACCCTTAAGGAAACTTTATTCCAGGGTTTTTGCAGAAAGAGGCATTCTGAAACGTAATGTAAATGAGAACGCCGATTTCCTTAAGGCAATTTAGGGATTAAGAGAAAGCGGTTTAACACAACTAGGTTTCTCCCAGAGAAAGCTGCTTATGTGGCCATGTAAACACATAAGAGGTGTTCTTACACATTTTTGAGGAGTGTGCATGCGTGTGGAACAGACCGAATAACAAACATCATAGGATGAAGCCCATCAAGTCAACAAAATATTTCTGGGAGTGCAGTCGGAAAAGCACATACACTATAAACTATACCCATTTAGACACACCAATGTAATATACCGATGGTCCCTCATCTTCGCGTATATGTGCTGGTAAATTGAGGGAATCCAGGAGTTTGCATAGAGTGAAACCACACTATAGAAGCACAATTCTGCTGCAGGTCATGATAGAAATGTAAGGAAACAAACAGAAACAACTCTGGAATATCTGGAAATAAAGCGAAGCAACAGAGAGTAAAATCGTCAAGTCTTCCTCAGGTACGATGTTTCTTATTTACACAAATTACATTGCTGAGGAGAAAGCTGCTTACTGACCGAGCCGCATGTATATGAGAGTAAAGCGTACACTGCTTATATAATGCATGTAAAACGTAACGCTACTTTCTCGCAATGCGTGGCTTTCTAGCAATAAACCGCTTTCTGGTGTCCATGTAATTGTAGTCAATGTGATAAAGAACATACATACCACTGTACATATACAGTGCATCCGTAAAGTATTCACAGCGCTTCACTTTTTCCACATTTTGTTATGTTACAGCCTTATTCCAAAATGGATTCAATTCATTATTTTCCTCAAAATTCTACCCCATAATGACAAAGTGAAAGAAGTTTGTTTGAAATCTTTGCAAATTTCTAAAAAATAAATAAATAAAAATAAAAAAATAAAAATCACATGAACTTAAGTATACACAGCCTTTGCTCAATACTTTGTTTGCTCAATTACAGCCTCAAGTCTTTGTGTATAATGCTACAAGCTTGGCACACCTATTTTTGGGCAGTTTCTCCCATTCTTCTTTGCAGGGCCTCTCAAGCTCCATCAGGTTGAATGGGGAGCGTCGGTGCACAGAAATTTTCAGATCTCTCCAGAGATGTTCAACCGGGTTCATGTCTGGGCTCTGGCTGGGCCACTCAAGGACATTCACAGAGTTGTCCCGTAGACACTCCTTTGTTATCTTGGCTGTGTGCTTAGGGTCGTTGTCCTGTTGGAAGATGAACCTTCAGCCCAGTCTGAGGTCCAGAGCGCTCTACAGCAGGTTTTCATCACATTGCTGCATTCATCTTTCGCTTGATTCTGACTAATCTCCCAGTTCCTGCCGCTGAAAAACATCCCCACAGCATGATGCTGCCACCAACATGCTTCACTGTAGGGATGGTATTGGCCAGGTGATAAGCAGTGCCTGGTTTCCTCCAGACATGAAGCTTGCCATTCAGGGCAAAGAGTTCAATATGTGTTTCATCAGACCAGAGAATTTTGTTCCTCATGGTCTGAGAGTCCTTCAGGTGCCTTTTGGCAAACTACAGGCGGGCTATTAAGTGCCTTTTACTGAGGAGTGGCTTCCGTCTGGCCACTCTACCATACAGGCCTCATTGATGGAGTGCTGCAGAGATGGTTGTTTTTCTGGAAGGTTCTCCTCTCTCCACAGAGAAACACTGGAGTTCTGTCAGAGTGTCCATCGGGTTCTTGGTCACCTCCCTGACTAAGGCCCTTATCCCCCGATCACTCAGTTTGGCCAGGCAGCCAGCCAGCTCTAGGAAGAGTCCTGGTGCTTCCAAACTTCGTCCATTTACGGATGATGGAGGCCACTGTGCTCATTGGGACCTTCAATGCTGCAGGAATTTTAGCCCCAGATCTGTGCCTCGATACAATCCTGTCTTGGAGGTCTACAGACAATTCCTTGGACTTCATGGCTTGGTTTGTAAATCATGTCCAATCAACTGAATTTACCACAGGTGGACTCCAATCAAGTTGTAGAAACATCAAAGGATGATCCGTGGAAACAGGATGCACCTGAGCTCAATTTTGAGTGTCATGGCAAAGGCTGTGAATACTTATGTAGATGTAATTTTTTTCATTTTTTATTTGTAATACATTTGCAAAGATTTCAAACAAACTTCTTTCTCATTGTCATTATGGGGTATTGTTTGTTGAATTGAGGAAAATATTGAATTTAATCCATGTTGGAATAAGTCTGTAACATAACAAAATGTGGAAAAAGTGAAGCACTGTAAATACTTTCCGGATGCACTGTAATACCGCAAATAGACTAAATTTATCTGCTGATGTTCATCTTAAATACGCTCAAGTCAAGAATAGACCACTGGGACAACAGACAACTACTGCAAGTTGCTGCACTTACAGCTAGGCACTCAGTAGAAAGTTCTATTAAGGGCTAGGAAGCAAGCTAATTTCTTCTCTTTCTCCATATAAGGATAATATTTTGCGAGGGAAAAAAGGTTCCATTATCACTCTGCACAGGCTGTCCCAGAGTCCTTGATGGCATAATTTCATTAGTATGGAGCTCTAAGAATAGTCAAGAGACATGCAGTGTGTGACATTCACCTAACCACTCAAACGGGAACATTACAACAGCACATCTTGCATAAAACACTGTACAAGAGAAAATAATCTGCTTATGGGGCAGACTTCAACGGTCCACTCTTAATTATTATTCAATACTTCTTTCACCTTTAGGAAAAGAAGGCAAAGTAATCAGTAATATCAGGGTGCGATTTGTTGAAAAACCAGAGTGGGGTGCATGTCAATGTGAATGTCATCATTTAAATTTTAATGTAGAAATTCAGACGACTGTGTTATTCATATCAAAAGCTCAATCTCAAATTCTTAACCTGTAAACTAAAACCACAGAATTGTTATTTTAACTCAATTTAATCAAAATAATTTACTGTATTAAAGATTAACGGTCTTATTAACTGTAAATTATGTTACTGGGATACCAAATTGATCACCAGCCATCTGTTTTTCTGGATTTACGAGTTCCCGTCGGTATAAAAATTTATCTTTAAAACACCCGGTAAAATAATCCCAGGTTAAATCTAAACTATATAAATTTTGTTCCTCTAGCAGTTAAAAAAATAAAACTGTATGTGTCTTGTGGAAGAACATCATTTTGGTAATGACGCAAGTTGTGCTTCGGCTCTGCTCCACTGCACGGATGAATGTGGTTAGAGGCACAGATGTACACATAAATACAGTCTTATCAGAGCGAATGGACAAATAAATAACAAAATGGAAATTATGGATATCTGAAAACATGTCATCGGAGCAGATAAGTGCCATATCTTATGCATTTGTTTTGACTTATTGGTAACATACATATTTTGAAATAAACAATGCTACAAATGTTAAGCAACGTTTGTTAACATTAGACACGATGATTGCTAATCTGATAAGGTCAAACGTTGTAAAATTGTTATAACTGTAGGATATTCTGGCCAAATAGACCATGGTAGTAACTAGGGCTGCCACCTGATAGTCAACTAACCATTAGTTGATCACAAGAGTCTTGGTCGACCAAGTTTTGATTGCAGGAAAATGACAAACACCGGTATTACCACTGGTTGGATGCTAGGTGCTACTATGGGATAATTTTCGTTAAGCAGGGTTAGCGTTGAGCCCAAGCAAGACACCTTGATTTCAAACTTTGAATTAAATTTATTTTAACTAAAATTTCAAATGAAACTGGAAAAAAAATAAGTGCATTTAAAATGTGTGTTGTTCAACTTTTTGAAAGTTGTTAAGGACAACATCTCTCTGACAAAGAAACTACTTCAACTGTGCATTCTCTGCCGGTCGGTTCATTATCCGCGAAAATACATAGTGTGTGTGTGTGTGTGTGTGTGTGTGTGTGTGTGTATGTATGTATGTATATATAGTTAAGGGAATAAAAATTTATTTCACACACATTAGGGCTGCTGCTGTAAAACTACTGTTGTTGTGTGTGTGATATATATATATATATATATATATATATATATTATATATATCACACACACATTATTGTTTGTGTAATTTTAATGTTATTTTTCACATAATATTGATCTTGATGATGATTTCATCAATGATGCAACACGTTGCAAGCTGCAGACAGCGGGGGGTGAGAGACGAGTGTCTCCGTGTTAGACTGCGTATCAGCCGGCGGAACTTTAAATCTCTCCCGGTCTCGACTCCTGCTCAGATTGGGTCTCTTCCGCGACTGGCTGAAGCAGCTCACACCCAGAGTAAAATGTTTCTAAATAAAAAAAAATAAACAAGTCTAGATGCTCATCATGATACATTTTTCTACTGACATTCCATTGATGACCAGAAAGATATGGAAAGAACTTGAATATTCAGGCAATCTATTCGAAATAATGCATTTCTAAAAGGGCATTGCACACAATAGACTGGCCTATTAGTGTAGCAGTGAGCAGAGTTGGCTATGGATGTTTCCTTGGGGCCTCTAACAAAGGCCTTCCACATATTTTCCCTTCCAACAAGTTCCAACATTCTGTTGGAACACCTGGATCAATGTTCCTCTTCATTCACTTCTGACAACTGGGCAGTTTATGCTGCAGGCTGTGGTATTCAAATAAATAATCCATGTACACAATCTTCAGAACATAGTTTGAACTAAAAACACAGATGACTTCTCTCTGCAGTGTGCTCTTTGCTTAGTACAGGAAAAAACATATAATGTGTATTTGTACCATTTTCCTGTGTGTGCAGCCATGCAAATGTATCCACAGTTTTCCTGACTAACCACTGGCTGATGATTGTAATTACCGCTGGACTGTTTTCTAGTTCCATTCTGCAAAGAAGCAAATGTCCCAAATGGAGAACAACAAACATTTCAAGTGTTAGTTGGAGTACAAATGAGTTCAGATCATCTTGTGCAGTTGTTGGTTGTCATACATACAACTCGATGTAGTTTATGCTATTAATGTAACAAACCTCTGTATAGCTCTATGTTATCCACCCACTCCTTAAATTATGATGGGAAAGGGACAGTCAAAAACAGTCATTTGGTACTCTACAAAGTATCTTTCTTTCTTGACAATTTTACACATTTAATACACTAAATATTACATAATCTGTTAAGAAAATACGCCAATGCTAGTGTAAACACTGGAGGTCAGAAAACAAAAACAGGCTTCCGTTGTGAAACGTGGAACACATTCACATTCAGGAAAAAGGTGGATACACACATTCACAATCTCTCAAATGCCTTATTTGCTGAAACAGAACTTCTCCCAAGCAGATTAACCAATGGTGCCAATTTAACAAGAAATGTACATATGTTTGATCAAACAATCAATTGCCAGATGGCCAGCCCTAACTGCCACAACAAAGTGCCACTTTCATTAGGAACAGCAATGAGCCAACTGGAAGAGATGGATCTGGAAGCTTATAAGACAAAGGCTTAACACAATTAAGCATAGTTGGTTGAGTTTATTTGCCATCATTAATCAAAATGGTTAATCTTATAATACTACACCTATGGCTGAGACACATCTGTTCCCATGTCTGTGTTCTATGCTCTTCTCACTAAGCTTATGCTGGACAGCATTTAAACAAATATGTTGCCATGACAGCCTTAGACAGTGGTGTATGTCAAAAACATTTACATAAATTTCCACATAAAAAGCTCAGCTTACTCCTAGTTGCAGTTTTACCATGATGCATTACTTTCCATGATTTCCACTCCATTTTAGTACCAAAAGAAATGTTGTTTGAAAGACATCTATGAAGTGAGTCAACAGTCTGTTCAATTTGGATGATTAATGTACGGCATGCCAATGTTTCAATTTATGGTGCCATGCTGCCTTACACCAATGCAAACAATCTGTAAACAAAAATGTATACCCTGAATGCACTGTAAGGGATTGTTCACGTGAAGTGCCTTCTTGCACTTAAAAAAAAAATCTAAACACAACCAGAGACTATTTAGCGCTGTTCGTGGAGAGATCACTTATACACCATGGCAATTTCAGTTGGTGAGCTGTCTACACTAACTTATCTTGTGGTTTACATGCGATATAAACTCTATATTCTAGATAACGTGATACCTCAGCTTAAGCTTCCCTCTTGCTTGTGAAATGTGCATGGTGTGTGATGTTTGCAATGCAGCAGCGCATTAAGAGCAGGTTTTTGGGCAATGCTGCAGAGTTTTTGGCCTGATGGTGGGAATGCTGATCAATTTTGGTCTTGCAGCTCGAGGTCTGAGATTATTGATCCCAGCTGGCTAGTTGATAGCCCTGGCTCGCACTGGCCCAATAGTGGAATAGCGGCTATTTAGACTGACACCGAGCAGAAGTCGTTGTCAAAAACAACATCAGCAAATTAGCTCCCTCTTACAACTGTTATGAACAATATGGATTAGTAATGGTTTTAAGTCTCAATTCGCGTCAACTACAATACTTTGAGAACACGCAAAATGATTAATAGGCTAAGCGTCAGAGACGTGGCTCGTGGACACATTTTTGTTTGTCGTTTACAGTGTCTAGAACTGCCATGTCAGGTGATATATCTCACAACACTTATTTCATTAATATCTTTCAGGGAGTTTGGGGGGAAAAAAAATAAATAAATCACACTACACGTCGCACTCCATTCACTCCCATTCAAATGCATCCAAATGCAGCAGAGTGGAAAAGAAAGCTCATGCGAAGAAATTTCGTACTACGCTGCGTACCAAAGTTCAAGCTGCTTCTTCTTTGGGTTTATGGCAGTTGGCAAACCAGCTTTTGGTTAATTTCCACCACCTACTGGGATGGAGTGTGAAGCGTTGATGTAGAAGGGAAAGAGAAAAAAACACTTAAAAGACTTAAGTTCAAGCTTGGTGAACTCTGAATCGTGAATTCCTACAACAACCTTGTAAGAAACTGAAATGTCACACGCTGACCTTTTGGATCCATTCAATTAAAAAACTGTGTGATCTATTGTTGCAGGAAAGTGAGTAAACAATATATTTTATCATTTTTAATATAGTAATATTTTTTTTTGTGATGTATTTATTTACACCAGAAGTCCCCCCACGTGACATCATATCCAGGGTAGGGTTGCACCAGCTGTGCGGAAGGTCTCACATAAGTGGAGACGTAAAATTCACACTAAGGGCTTAGTAACTACTAGAGAATTTGTAACCAAGTCAGTGCTTAATTTGGTTGCACTGCCTGTTTTCAAGGCAAGACTTAACTAGGTCGTAAACTCTCTGTAATGTAATGCATAGTCTCATAATTTGATGTTTATTTATCTAATAAGCAGCCTTGAAATTTGTACATAGAAGTGTTAAACAGCAGTGAATTTCAGTTTGATCTTGTTCAAACCTTGTTCATATAACTGTCAGCTGTAAGAAATTATATCCCCATTAAAATACGATATGTTAATAAAACAAGATTTTATGAATAGTATATTCAGCCTATGCAAATAACATTATTCAATAACTGTAGGCTATCTAAAATGAATAAGGGACAATA
Organism: Moxostoma hubbsi; assembly: GCA_032164185.1. NCBI lineage: Eukaryota > Metazoa > Chordata > Actinopteri > Cypriniformes > Catostomidae > Moxostoma > Moxostoma hubbsi. Next base: position 28,509,832 of record JAVLUX010000007.1, on the reverse strand, counting down.
AATAAATACTAACACAACAGGCTGGAAAAACATATTTAATAATTTGAATATCAATTTGAATATCAATTTGAATATCTATTTGGTATGTTTAACCTAACACCAGGCGGAGTACACAGGAAAGTGCACTGTTAGAGCGGTTTCATGCTGAAGCAGTACATTTTTTATAAAATGTTCTCTCCTGTAAATTTAAACTAGTGTAAATGCAAACACCATCATATATGTCGAAAGGACTGAAGCCTGTCAACCAAAACATGAGCTCATTGATGTCATTAAGTGAGTCTGCTTTTTTATTACATCTGTTACTCCTGGTCGGAGGTCTCTGTAAATATTTAGTTTATATGTAGGGCTACGTCCCATCTAAATTTAATAGTGCAATGCTCAAATATTAATAGTGCGTAAATTGTGACTTAGTGCCCATTTATGCCACAGCTAAGCCAAGTTGAAATGTACGTATAGCTGATGCAACTGACCCTGCCTAGTTGTTGCGTAAGAAGTCACAATTTGCGGACTACTAAATATTTGAGCGTTGCACCATTAAACTTACATAGGATGTAACCCTACGTATAAACTAAATATTTACAGCAGCTTTAGCCCGTGAATTACGAATGGATTGAATGAGATGGCAGCCAGATTAGAGTACATCGATGAGATTATCATTGATAATGAAGATAATGAACCGCAAATTCGTAAAAGAGTTTTATGAGACGGATATCATCCTTTGGATATTTATGATGATGTGGACATATATGCTCGTTTGTGGTTTAAATATCCAACATGAAACAGACACTCTCTCCAAGCCTCCAAGTGTGCGTTGCGTATTTTAAATTAAATGTGTAATGTGTTCATAAATCTTTTTAGAGTGTACATCTTTGTTTTGACAGTTCATGCAAGGAAGCAGATTGAAATGTTGCACACGGTTCCGGTTTACAAATTTGAAGACTGCTGATTGGATTACAAAAAAAAAAATTAATTCTTTGCGACTATGCATCACTTTACAGAGAGCTTACAATCTACTAGTTTAGTTCTGCCTTAAGAACAGGTGGTGCAACTGAATTAAGTACTGACTTAGTTACAAACTAGTAGTTACTAAGCCCTTAGTGTGAGTTTTACGTCATAACTTACGCACAGCTGGTGCAACCCTACCCTGGTCCATAGTGTTGTATGAAATAAATTTGCGAGCTCAAAGCATAGTGTCCCCTTTAAGCCTCTAAAAAAAAAAGCTGTGCTCCTGTGCAAGACGCTGGGCAACTGTCAAAGGAGTCCAGTCTAGCGAATGTTTACATAGAAAAACAATTGAAAAACAGCGCGAATGGACGCAAATCGCGTTCAGTGTGAATGGACCACTAAGTCGCTTTGGATGAAAGTGACAACCAAATGAATAAATATAGATATAGATAGACAGTAAAAGAGAGAAATGAGATATGAGACTGGTCTACATCAGCGTTCAGTATCTTGTGCTGTATAAACCAGTATAATACGTCATTTAACGGCAGGAAAGCACGTTAGGAGCACCACCACAAGCTGCTGCTGCCAGCATTACTTGCAAACCACCTCGCTGACTAGCATTTCTTGCAAAACACAGCGTCGGTGATGCACAACGACAGTGAGAGGAAGTACAAACGTGAGCTATTCGTCGCTCGAATTGATCGATTCAACGCCGAATAAATCCGGAGCAAGTTTAAGCACTGCTTCAGCACGGCTGATCCCCTCCACTTTGCCGTGAACTTAAGTGGCTTGGCGGATGCACTTCCCATGACAAGCAATGTGTCACACAAAAAATATTGTCAAAAGAGGCATGTCTTTACTGTCTTCATTTAAATTAACAATATACACCTTAAAAAGGAAGATCCGTGACAGTCATATACCCTTGTCCCCACTAAAAAACAAGCTCTGATGAATACATGTGTTTACTGCAGTATCCACAGCAAACGTTTCCATAAATGCATCTCTACCTTGAGAAAAACATCTGATATGCAACATCATGGAGTTTAAGACCAGTATCCCACAGCTCGCTCTTTGTAGCATACAGGCTAACATACTGCACCTCACCACCACAATAGAGGAGGGGGTCGTTGGGTTCACTGGCTGCTGCTACTGAATCAAAGCATTGAAACTCACCATCTGCGTGTCCTTATCAGCCTGCTGAAGAGAAAGAGGATGGGAGTTCTACTGCCCGGTCTGCTTACTATGCTCGAGTCGGTTAAAATGTCATTTAGTTTCTCCCGCTCCCCTAAATGAAGTTCAGCTAAACGTACCAGCAAACACTATGACTATACAAACAGTCTAGAGAGCTTTGACGTGCATTCTCCCCACCTCACGCTTTTCAACGGGCGTTTTTTTTCCTCTTTATGACGCCTTTTCTCTATTCAGCAGGATGTCGCACGCGATTGGATGCTGCTCGGTGCGCGTCCTCTTGCTCTCTTCCCGCCTCAGAAATTCTATATTTTCTGAAGAGGACGATTTTGCAAAAAATAGACGTCAGAAATTGCCTAATTCTTTACCATTTTTTGCTTTCCCTTAGTCTTCGTTTGCGACTGAGTAAGAGGTAAGTTTACAGTGCTTTGTTTGTTTAACGTTTATAATCATCGTAATCTAGAGACATACATTGATTTAGGGTCATTCCACAAAATCGGTGCCTTTTTAACTTTGACAAATTAAAATATAAAAGAAGTTTAATACTTTTTTTTTTTTTTTTTTTTTTTTAAATATCCATGAAATGAAGACAACCTTAAAATGACAAGAAATTGTATTGTGCCATCTCAGGCTAATGTAATTTCTTATTTTATGACTATTTACCTACCTCATGATTTGACATTTTTGTCAAATCTGTTACTGACACAAGCGTTACTATATACTATGGTTTTAATTGGAACTATGTAATAGTTTTCACATATATGAGCATTATTCTAGTCCCTCTTTTCACTGGGATTGTTTAAAATTTGGGGTTTCTTTTTTCAATCTTATATTTGTTATTCAGATGACCAAGGACATCCTAATTTTGGAGAGTGATCACATGTCAGTTAAGAAAAATATATATTTTTACAAGAGAGATATTAAAAGAAGGGCTTTGTCCAAAATACAATACTAAAGTTGCAATAGAAAAACCTGGAAGGCCATTTCAAATATAATTTTTTTTAATTTTTATGAAATTAATGACAGCATCAGGATTGATGTCATAGTAACAGGACTGTCTAGAGTAACAGGGATGACAGGACACACATTGTTCGGCATACACTGCACATATTTGTTCACATAATACTGTAAAGTTTACCTTTTTTTAAATTGCATTATATTGTTTTGCGCTTACTTGTCATAGTTGTATTAATTAAGCACATTACATTTCTAAGAGATCTAATGTTTAAGGGTATTGTAATTAGACCCATGCCAAAACCTTGTTTTCACATTGAAGGAGAGAACAAATGTCAAAACTTACAATGTAAACATTATATTTTGTAGCAATTAAAACAAACTGAGAATAGTCATTCAAAACAGACTGTGAACAGCCACACAAATACTCTCTGTCTCTCCTCCATTTCTGCTTCTCCCATTCAAGGTATTTTGCCCTTCCTTCTGGATCTGCGTCTCAGCGAGCACAATAGCGCCTTTGTTTTTCTGCTGCACTTAATGGCATACTATCATCGGTGTCGCCAGGTAATTTTTCCTGGGCTTCAGCCCCAAATGTTTTGACTGTAACCCCGAATGCAATTTTAAATGTAGACAACACAAAGTTTAGGTGCAACTCAACAACAACAACAAAAATATTTCTGTATGATTATGCAATAATCTTCATGACGCAGTCTGTCTCGCAGGTCTTCGAAGAACGTAGGCTACTCGCAGTAATATTGCTACATTTTGTTTGAAGTTCACATGACGTGACCCCCTCCCCCTCCCGCTACTAGAGAGAGGCAGCTTGTGTCACTCTGGAAGGAAAATTAAACGTCAAGAAAATAACCAACACAGCCTTTTGGACTTTATCGAAAAGAAGAGAAATGGTGAGGATTTAATGATGTTACCTACATGTTTAGCTTAATGTTTTAAACTTGTGGGCTGGTCAAGGACGTCCAAATGTAGGGTGACCATATGTCCTCTTTTTCTAGCTCTGAGTGAAAATTGTGGGTCGGTAGTGTCATTTCAGCTATTTTAGCCAATCTTTTTGGCGAGGCAGGTCTTGGCTTTGTTTGTGAACAGCTGTCAATTAAACCCTGGCTGGGGGTGAAGAGCATCATGTATATTGGGAAGTATTGGGGGCGCTGTTTCTCACAATTACATTTATTTCAAAGTTGCCTACTGCAGCTTTAAGAGCACAAAATTGTTTACAAAACCACAACACTAGCCTCTTAATTTTGCTCTCAAAATGCATCAGATGGAATTATTTAACTTTAAAATGTACAATATTTTCTTACAGGGTAGAAAATATGCATGTACAAATAATCCCTGTTACCCATGTCAAAACCTGTTACTCTACAGTTTGGCCTCCAAACAGCGCCAATCCCACATCTCAGAATAGCATTCAGAGATGCTATTCTTCTCACCACAATTGTACAGAGGGGTTATATGAGTTACCATAGACTTTGTCAGTTCGAACCAGTTTTTCTATTTACATCCACAGCCATTCGCTGGATGTTTTTGGCACTATTCAGAATAAATTCTAGAGACTGTTGTGTGTGAAAATCCCAGGAGTTCAGCAGTTACAGAAATAATGAAACCAGCCTGCCTGGCACCAATGCATGTCATGCTCCAAATCACTAAGATCACATTTTTTTCCTCATTCTGATGGTTGACGTGAACATTAACTGAAGCTCCTGACCCGTAGCTGCATGATTGTATGCACTGCAATGCTGCCACATAATTGGCTGATTAGATAATCGCATGGATGATTGTTAGTGCCAGATGGGCTGGTTCGAGTATTTCTGTAACTGCTGAATTTACTCCAAATGGTGCCAAAAACAAAAAACATCCAGTTAGCGGCAGTTCTGGGGTTGGAAACACCTGGTTGATGAGCGGTCAACAGAGAATGGCCAGAATAGCCAAAGACTATGTGTAAAGAAGTTCGCCCTCATGGGCAAGGAAGAGGCAAGAAACCGGCTTAACTTACAAATAAAGGTTTAATGTCAAACTCAAAAGACAAACACGTAAGACGACGAACATGTCCGTAAGGATCTCTCTCTCCCGCACTGCTCTCTGCGATAGGCCTTTCTCCCTCTCGGTGGCTTGATTAGCCTAATACGGGACCGGGCGTGTCGAGTCACGACCTGGCCCCGCCCTCCACCGTGCCACACTATGGTAACACAGATAAACGCTCTGTTCAGTTGTGGTGAGAAGAATATCAGGTTGGTGCTGTTTTGGCGGACCTACACAATATTAGGCAAAGTGAATGATAATTTTTATTCATAATTGTCCAATCTGTAGAAGTAGCAGGCGTAGAATAAAGTTTAGGACAAAAACTGTCCTCTGCAGGTGGTCGGAACTCCACACAGCCGCTATGTGACACTTCAGTTGAAATGAATGACCTTTGGTCTGTTATCTGTAATTTGTCAGATGCAGTGTAAAGGCGGCTTCCATCCAGTATGATGAAAGAAAGTGATTGCAAAAATGTAATGGGTATTTTTCAAGTTTAAATAAAATTTTAAGGAGTAAAAAGTACTATTTTGTCTTTGGAAATGTAATAAAATAAAATGTTTTACTTTTACTACTTGAGTAAAGTACAAATCCCAAACAATTATACTTACACTGGCAGCCAAAAGATTGGAATAATGTACAGATTTTGCTGTTTCGGAAGGAAATTGGTACTTTAATTCACCAAAGTGGCATTCAACTGATCACAAAGTGTAGTCAGGACATTACTGATTAAAAAAACTGTACCATCACTTTTTGAAAAATCATTTTTTATCAAATCTAGACAGGCCCCATTTCCAGCAGCCATTACTCCAACACTTTATCCTTGAGTAATCATGATAAATTCCTTATTTGGTTCTAGAAAATCACTTGCCATTATATCAAACACAGTTGAAAGCTACTTGTTTTGTTAAATGAAGCTTAACATTGTCTTTGTGTTTGTTTTTGAGTTGCCACAGTATGCAATAGACTCACATGTCCTCAGATAACAGCTTCATTGAATTCTACCCACTCAAAACCATTTTCATTTACAGTGCATCCGGAAAGTATTCGCAGCGCTTCACTTTTTCCACATTTTGATATGTTACAGCCTTATTCCAGAATGGATTAAATTCATGATTTTCCTCAAAATTCTGCAAACAATACCCCATAATGATAACGTGAAAGAAGTTTGTTTGAAATCTTTTCAAATTTATTAAAAATAAAAAACAAATAAAAAAATAAAATCACATGTACGCAAGTATTCACAGCCTTTGCCATGACACTAAAAATGAGCTCAGGTGCATCCTGTTTCCACTGATCATCCTTGAGATTTTTCTTGACAACTTGATTGGAGTCCACCTGTGGTAAATTCAGTTGATTAGACATGATTTGGAAAGGCAAACACCTGTCTATATAAGGTCCCACAGTTAACAGTGCATGTCTGAGCACAAACCGAGCCATGAAGTCCAAGGAATTGTCTGTAGACCTCCAAGACAGGATTGTATCGAGGCACAGATCTGGGGAAGGGTACAGAAAAATTTCTGCAGCATTGAAGGTCCCAATGAGCACAGTGGCCTCCATCATCCGTAAATGTGCAATTGGGGGAGAAGGGCCTTAGTCAGGGAGGTGACCAAGAACCAGAGGTGACAGAGCTCCAGCGTTTCTCTGTGGAGAGTGGAGAACCTTCCAGAAGAATGACCATCTCTGCAGCACTCCACCAATCAGGCCTGTAAGGTAGAGTGGCCAGACGGAAGCCACTCCTCAGTAAAAGGCACATGACAGCCCACCTGGAGTTTGCCAAAAGGCACCTGAAGGACTCTCAGACAATGAGAAACAAAGAATAAACACTTTGGCCTGAATGGCAAACGTCATGTCTGGAGGAAACCAGGCACCGCTCCTCACCTGGCCAATACCATCCCTTCAGTGAAGCATGTTGGTTGTAGCATCATGCTGTGGGGATGTTTTTCAGCAGCAGGAACTGGGAGATTAGTCAGAATCGAGGGAAAGATGAATGCAGCAATGTACAGAGACATCCTTGATGAAAACATGCTCCAGAGCACTCTGGACCTCAGACTGGGGCAAAGGTTCATCTTCAAACAGGACAACGACCCTAAGCACACAGCCAAGATAACAAAGGAGTGGCTACAGTGAGGGAAAAAGTATTTGATCCCCTGCTGATTTTGTACATTTGCCCACGGACAAAGAAATGATCAGTCTGTAATTTTAATGGTAGGTTAATTTGAACAGTGAGAGACAGAATAACAACAAAAATATACAGAAAAATGCATGTCAAAAATGTTATAAATTGAATTGCAATTTAATGAGGGAAATAAGTATTCAACCCCTTCTCAATCAGAGATTTCTGGCTCCCAGGTGTCTTTTATACAGGTAACGAGCTGAGATTTAATCACACTCTTAAATGGAGTGCTCCTAATCTCAGTGTGTTACCTGTATAAAAAACACCTGTTCACAGAAGCAATCAATCAGATTCCAAACCAATCAGATTCCAAACTCTCCACTATGGCCAAGACCAAAGAGCTGTCCAAGAATGTCAGGGACAAGATTGTAGATCTACACAAGACTGGAATGGGCTACAAGACCATCACCAAGCAGTTTGGTGAGAAGGTGACAACAGTTGGTGCGATTATTCGCAAATAGAAGAAGCACAAAAGAACTGTCAATCTACCTCGGTCTGGGGCTCCATGCAAGATCTCACCATGTGGAGTTGCAATGATCATGAGAACGGTGAGGAATCAGCCTAGAACTACAAGGGAAGATCCTGTCAATTATCTAAAAGCAGCTGGGACCATAGTCACCAAGAAAACAATTGGTAACGCACTACGCCGTGAAGGACTGAAATCCTGCAGCGCCCGCAAGGTCCCCCTGCTCAAGCAAGCACATGTACAGGTCCATCTGAACTTCACCGCATCAAAGGGACGATGAACGGGGGCCATGTACTGTCAAATCTTGGGTAAGAACCTCCTTCCCTCAGCCAGGGCATTGAAAATGGGCTGTGGATGGGTATTCCAGCATGCCAATGACCCTAAACACACAGCCAAGGCAACAAAGGAGTGGCTCAAGAAGAAGCACATTAAGGTCCTGGAGTTGCCTAGCCAGTCTCCAGACCTTAATACCATAGAAAATCTGTGGAGGGAGCTGAAGGTTCGAGTTGCCAAATGTCAGCAAAACCTTAATGACTTGGAGAAGATCTACAAAGAGGAGTGGGACAAAATCCCTCCTGAGATGTGTGCAAACCTGGTGGCCAACTACAAGAAACGTCTGACCTCTGTGATTTCCAACAAGAGTTTTGCCACCAAGTACTAAGTCATGTTTTGCAGAGGAGTCGAATACTTATTTCCCTCATTAAAATGCAATTCAATTTCTAAAATTTTTGACATGCGTTTTTCTGGATTTATTTTGTTGTTATTCTGTCTCTCACTATTCAAGTTACACTACCATTAAAATTATAGACTAATTATTTTTTTTTGTCAGTGGGCAAACGTACAATATGCAGGGGATCAAATACTTTTTTCCCTCACTGTATGGGACAACTCTGTGAATGTCCTTGAGTGGTCCAGCCAGAGCCCAGACTTGAACCTGATTGAACATCTCTGGAGAGACCTGAAAATGGCTGTGCACTGACGCTTGAGAGGTCCTGCAAAGAAGAATGGGAGAAACTGCCCAAAAATAGGTGTGCTAAGCTTGTAGCATCATACTCAAAAAGACTTCAGGCTTTAATTGCACTGCAAAAAAAATATTTTCAAGACAAGTATTTTTGTCTTGTTTTCCTGTCAAATTATCTAAACTTTCTTAAAACATGATTTATTTACTTGTCAAGCAAAATGGGATAAGATATTAAGTCTTGTTTTAAAGATAAATCTGACTAAATTTAGTGAACTTTAGACTCAAAACAAGAAAAAAAAATCTGCCAATGTGGTAAGCAAAATAAACTTGTATTCTCTTTAAATTAAGTTTATTTTGCTTACCCCATTGGCAGATTTTTTTTTTCTTGTTTTTTGGATGAGAAGTCTTTGAAGTAGTTTAGGCCTCAAACACCAGTGCACGGTCCTAAGCAGAGTGAGGTTCCCCAAAGATATGAGCCCAATAACCCTGCATTTTTCTTTCAAATTGTAATAGTACGTTTTCATGATATTAATGTCCAGACTGTACATTGTGATTGGTTGAATGCCACTTTGGTGAATAAAAGTACCAAATTCTTTACATAAGATCAAAATCTGTACATTATTCCAAACTTTTGGCCGCCAGTGTAAGTATAATTTTTACTAAAGTACTTAACACCCTTGTAAACATGATTTTTGAACATTAAGTTTAAAATTAATCACACTCATTTCATTTGTTTGGTATTTATTTTCGTGCATGGGTACAGACAGCAATCGAGTACATATGCAGAGGCAAGCAAGCATACTGACCATACTCTTTGATATTCTCACTTGTGAATTCCTGTGAAGACCATGGCTGAATCATTCTGAAAACTGGTTGAGCAATCCTCCAACTGCCAGACGCAATGTTACGTGCAAGAGGGGAAAGTGCGTGAGAAAAAATCTGCGGGAAAACCACGGACTTAGCATTCCTGATTCTACTTTAAGAAGAGCACAGAAACTGTCAACAGGAGGCAGTAGGCATCAAGTACTTTTCCTACAACATGTTTTTCAGCTAGGTATTGATCATGTTGAAGATGTATACCAGGGTTGAGGAACCTATTTCCTTTCAAGGGCTGTTCAAGTATTTACATTTACAATTATTTGCAGGCCATGCAATTGCTTGCAATTTCTTATTGTGGTTTGAAATTAACATACAGGTGCTTTCTGTTCATGCTCACACACCAAGAATACAGACTTTCCATTATAAAGTATTTTGTGTTGTTATTATTTAAAATAATTTATATATAAATCATTTTTTTTACATTTAACACAATCAAGGCCATTTTTATGCTTGTAAATTATTTCTTGCATGGCCTTGCAGCCAGTTAAAATGGTCTCGCAGGCCTAAAATGGCCAAGCAGTCGGACATTTTCCAACCCTTATGTAGAGGCTTAAGAAAATCATGTATCAAATAAGTCACAGCTTTATAAAGTATTAAGGTTTGCAGATATTACACACAGCTACCACCGAAATTGTGTTTAGTGCACATATGCTATACATGCACACAATCAGTTATTTCTAACTGATTGTTGTTTTTTAACTGCACAATGTTGAGTTGACAATTAGGACTGAAACGATTAGTGAAAAGGGTAGTCTTCCCACCATTATACACTGCAACAAAATACATTTTTGATTTGTTTTTGTTTTGGCTTGTTTTCAAATATAAATATCTAAAACTCCTTTAAAACAACATGCATTTACATTAGCAGCTACACTGCAGAAGAATTTTTTTGGGATAGAATATTAAAAATACAAATATTTTTAAATATCTAAAAACCCTTTAAAAAAAGATGCATTCACTTGAGACGCAGAATATAAGATATTTAGACTTGAGAATAGATCTTTAATATAAATATATTTTGTCTTTATTGTACTCTTGGAAGTATAATGAAGTGAAACAAATAACACTTTAATCCAAAATGCATTTACTGCATATTTAAGATTCATTCTCTTAAGCAAGTCAAAATACCTTATATGGTGCTTACTCAAGTAACTGTATCTTGTTTAAATTGACCATTTTAAATTGACAAACACACTTGATAACAATATGATTTTTTGCAGTGAATTTTTTAGATAATTTAGAAGCAACCTAAGGAAATAAAGACCCATTTTATTCTCACAACATTTCCAGTTACATCTGGCCAAAACCACGATCCTTAACATTGACAGGCCCAACTGTTGCTTTCTGCCACTGTAGATCTGTGGAACAAACAAGTAGTGAAAACAATGCATGGTTTACAGTAGCGCAAATCATAATTGTAGAGTTAGTCCATACCTTTAACAGGCTGATCACTTCCAGTCCTGATACTACAGTTTCAATCACAGCAACCCCACACCTGGTAGATTCATCTGCAGACACCCACCTGCCAATCAAACACAACTCAATTACAAAACACACTCACCCGCATTTATGAGTGCATTTTAATCTAGGGACAACATACCCATTAGCAGAAAATTAACAAACTTCCTGCTCAGGATTTGTTGGGTTGGATGCTGCAGCCACCTTCAAAATACATGTGATGTGGACCTGCAAAGAAAGTTGTTTGCACACTGTAGAGGGAATTCTACGGTGTCAAGCTGGAGCCTGTAATATTGGCATCAACCAGGCATCTAGGGAATTAACATGGTTACAATTTAAACCCTTGTAACAATTCTGGAAAGGTGGACTGGGTGCACAGAAGGGCAACTCACCCCTTTTTACTCAACCATTATTCTCAATAAAGGAGTATCTGGGGGTTGTATTCACGGGGCTTTAGTAGCTAGACAACTGTCCAAAAACACACAGACAGGAACATGATTGTAAGACATTACAGGGGCTTCAGTATTTATGAATTCACCCAGGAAGTACTTGTTTGAAGGCCTATCGAATCTCCAGTAATCTGTAGGGACAGGCTGTTAGCAAAGGTTTAAAGAAAATGAGATGCCAGTGATATACTTGCTTTATACCAACCAGTCATAAGCCTGAGAGAGAAATCCAGAATAACATCAGCAACCTTAGTAGTGGCATATGGAATCTATCTGGGCATCAGGGCATTGCTGCTCACATTTTGCATTCTATAGAGGTCACCAAGAACTGATAATGTGCACATTAATCTTTTAACTAATTGAACTCAATATCAACCACCGCAGCACTACTTCTAACAATAGCAGAACCATATGAAGCCTCTTGTGGGGTGTAGATTAGAGAAAACATATAAACAAGCTCTTTTTCAGTCACCTAAATGGGAAAATTAGAGAAATGTTACTTACAGGAACCATCCAGAAAACCCACAAACAAATCACCATTTGTTGATTTAAAAAAAGCCTCATTGTTGGTATGCTGCCACATCCATGCAGTTCAGACTCAAAGATAATTATTTGAGCAGTATTGTCATCCCTTACTTCTGTATATCCTCCCAGAGGCCATTAGTAGCTGCTCTGTCCCAAAGAAGTCCTTCTTCTCTCCACACTGAGCTGCTACACTGTTGGCAGGGACAGGGTTCTGCAACTGAAAAAGGAATATCTGGTTGTTCTGGTTCCTGTGGTGTTGAAAAATTCCATGTCAGTTTTGTAACTGGACATTGTAACAGCTGCTTCGACTGAAAACCCATAGGATCTCAAACAGACATCTGCAAAGGAATCTTAAAAGGAATTCTCTGTGGTGAAAATGCAAGGTTGTTGGGCTCATATTTTGGGGGAACCTGTGGCATCCTGGACACACTCGCTTAGGCGCTTGCACTGGTGTTTGAGACCTAAACACAACTTGTTCCTAATTAGGAGTTGATCTTCCATACCATTGTGCTTCAGACATGCCAAATACAAGAATAAAAACTAGTCTAAATCCAACTTGCCACAGCCCCATTTTCACTAGTTAATGTATTAAAGCCCCACCATTCAAATGTGTAAAGTTGTTAAAAAAAAAAAAAGGATGACTCCGCCTGTCTTGTGACAAGCATAATACTTTTCTCTGTACTTTGAAGTAGTTGATTCTGTATTACTTAAAAAAATAAATAAAAAATTAGATAGTAACATATAAAAGCATTTTGTATTGGAAGATAAATAGAACTACCATTTTGACTGACAAAATGACACCAATCAGTTAATAAAAACACTAAACCTTTTTATGAAGCAATAACTGCACTTGTTTTTGAATCCCCTCCGATGCTTTTTTTTATTATTATTATTAATTCAGAAACATGGCCACAGACAGAATTGCAACCTAGAATAAAGATTAACATATGGTTCCTAAAGCCAGGTTTTCATTGTAAGGTTTTTGTCCTAACATCAACAGCAAACATCACAAGAAACTGCTAAATGGAGCAATTTAGTGGCCATTATTTTTACTGGCCTCTTAACATATCACATTGATTTTATGATTTGACATTCATGAATGTTTTCTCCCCATTCAAATTCTTACTGTGATCAAAATGTGTGTATAGATGTGCTAAATGAAATGTAATTAACTTGACCTATATTATATGCAGGACAACAGAGAGAGACAGATATCCTACATATTGGACAGTTTTTATCTTTCATGACAAAAAACAAAATTTCTACTGATAAATGTTTGAAATGAAAATATACAAAGGTATGAACAGAATAAAAATCAGACAAGCTTACTGACAGACATTGAACTTAGAAAACTGGTGGTGTTTCAAGCATGTTATAGCACACATTAAAATACACCAGAAAACCTCTTAAGTCGTAAAATAGATATTCACAAATCAGTGAATATCTATTTAATTAAGCACCCTTAATACAGCTTCACCTCACAAATAGACAAAAAGACAAGCAGACAAGTAAAGACACTGCTAGGGAGACTGGTTCAGCTGTGTTGACTGCTTCTATCCTGTACACTTAATTGTCCCATCTGCTTTTTTTACGTTTGGGGGGATCAGGAACAGCAAAGCTGTCTTTATGAGTCCCTGACCTCTCCCCCACATCTCTTTCTGATCGACTCTCTCTGTCCCTATGACTTCCTTCACCATTTCGGCTATCGGCATGACGATCTCGATCACTATGGCGGTCTCTGTCTCCATGGTGGTCCCTCTCCCCGTGGCGATCGCGGTCTCCCCCACTGTGCCTGTCACCATGACGATAATGATCTCCATGACGACCCCTGTCATCAGTATTCTTTTCACTTCGTGAACCCTCTTTTGAGGAAGAGCTGGAGTAAGAGTCTGATATAGAGCTCAGGGAGCCTGCGCTGCTGAAGCCGCTCATTTTGGTCCCAGAGCTAAGGGCAGGAGGTGGCGGCGCCATGGAGGAAGAGGGTGAGGATGATGCTGCCGAGTAGGGTAAGTGGGGTCTGTCAGGCCCTTCAGGTGCTCCTGAAGGGAGTGAACTCAGACTTCCTGCACTGGTCCACCCAGAGGAGCTGCTGGACTTTGTGGTGAGTTTGGGAGCGACACCAGATGCTGCCACAAAGCGGTTTTTATACTGAGCCTGAGGGAAAGCATGAGAATGTTCAGTCCATAAACAGGTATATTCACCCATCTACAGTGATTTAAGAACTTGAGAGAGGAAGGACAAGAGATACTTCAGATAAACAGATCCTGAGGAAAAGAGGTTGTTAAAATGACATTGAAGAAAATGAAGTAAAAAGAGGGTATGTTTTTCTTTTCTATTTACCTGAAATGCTTGTCTCAGGGCAGACATGCGGTCTCCCATGGCTCCAGTGGGGGGTTTGAAAGCTTCATAGTTTCCAAGAGCACTACCACCACTGCGCTCCTGTTTTAAGAGTAAATTATTATTAAAAGGAATATTCTGGGTTTAAGTTCATCTCAATCGACAGCATTTGTGGTAAAATGTTGATTACCACAAAAATTACTTATGACTAATCTGTCCTTTTCTTTAAAAAACACTAATTTTGGTTAAAGTGAGACACTTACTTTATGTTATTAAGAGAACCTTAAAAATTACATTATGAAAATATCCCAAACTAAGCAGTTCAATTGCTTTTAATTTAACAGATATAAAAATCAACACACCAAGTAAACATTAAAGTAAAAGATCTTGGGATTTTAAGAATCGCAATCTGGAATGTTCAAATGAAGATCATGATAGACCATGATATTTTTAACCGAACCTAAAGAAAATACAAATAAAAAAAAAGGCATGTCAAACTAACAGAGGTTTCAGATCCAAGACCAGGTCTCTCTCTGTAACCCAAGCCTCCACCTCCTATATTAAGCTTCTTCCCTTTCCCTCCCTTAAAGCGTGATTTCCTGAACCAGGGATTCTAGAAAACAGTAAATGGGTAGCAGTTAGTGGCGTATTCATACACTAATAATTCAAAAGAAAATCAATGAAACATGTTGTAAACAGAAAGGCGTCAACTAAGAGTACATCATTATTTTACCTGCATTGCCAGATCCATCAGCGCCTTTGAAACACTCTGATTGGCTCCCTCTAGATTGCGAACCAGGTCACCAGCAAATGAAGTGTCTTTATTGGTGAGCAGAGTGTAAGCCACACCCTTCTCCCCTGCACGACCTGTTCTACCAATTCGATGTGTATGTGTATCAATGTCCCGTGCTACATCATAGTTAACAACTGTACGGATAGATGGAATATCCAATCCACGAGCTGAGAAGTGAAAAAGAAAACATGATAAAGCAGATTAAACATATTTTTTCAAATAACAAATTCAAAAGGGGGAAAAAACACAGTTACGAAAAAAGTGGCACCAAACAGAAGTGATGCATTTAAAAAGTTTCCCATGCCATGACCAAACACATCTGCATAGATGCAAATGAACAACCACAACAAAAAATAAAGAGTCCCACTAACCAGCTACATCAGTAGCTACCAATACAGGCAGATTCTTCTTCTTGAAGTCAGTAATGACCTTATTCCTCTCGCTCTGATCCATGTCTCCATGGAGGAGTCCAAGGCTATAACCTTCCTGAGTCAAATTTGTAGCCAGCTCGTCGCAGTTTGCCTTCTTAGTGACAAAAATCAGTACAGAGCCAGCTGAGGTGAACTCCACCAGCCTGCGTGTCAGCCAACCCCACTTCTCATGCCCAGTCTGCAGTATCTCCACGATCTGAGTAACATCTTCATTAGCCTGGGAGTTGAGGATGAGAGAGAAAAAAGGTTTACACATTATAAGCCAAGATTTATCCAAATACTATGTGATCAAGATCTTGCTAATGCTTCTGTTAAAGAAATACGGGCTGCACCTCTCCTATGTCTCCCTGCACAACCCGGATCGGGTCGACCAAAATGTCGCGTGCCAACTTCTCGATTTTCTTCCGAAATGTTGCACTGAATAGCAGAGCTATAAAAGACCAAAGGTCATGAAGAGCTTGCAAAAATGAAATATGTGGCAAAATGGATAAATGTACAATATACTTACTCTGTCTATCAGGTCTGACATGACTGGCAATGGATCTCACTTGGTACTCTGTAAGAAAGATCAAGATGAAATTTGTGACAAGGGCATCACAATTGTATTTGTTTCTCAATAACGGCGATCAAACATCAATTGGAAAATGAACTTGTAAATTAAATAATAGGAAGTAAAAAAATGGGATACATCAATGAACCTATAAATAATTACAAGTAAAAAAACAAACAGACATATTACACATACCAAAGCCCATGTCAAACATGCGATCAGCCTCGTCAAATACCAGGTAGGTTACTCGCTGCAGAGATGTAGCCTTCTTCTTCACATGATCGATTAGACGTCCCTACGAGAACAGCACAATTGAACAGGAATGTATCAATACCATTTTTGAGAACGAGTACAAGTACTGATACTTCCTTTTTGGTACTTGCTGATACTGTTTGTTTTTTTCTGAATTCCATTCAACAGTTTTATCAAATACTTATCAAAATCGGGTCTAAATAAATGAATGATGGGTGCAGCACATATAAGCTTAATATGTATATGAATTTTTACACAATGACATATGTATGTTAGATGGTATAGGTTTTTGATCAAAGCATTTTTACAAGCATGAGTACAAGTACATAAGTGCTGTATCGACTCTGTTTCTGATACCAGAATGGTGACATCCCTACAAATGAACATACAAATCTTTACAATCAATCCCATAATTGCACATAATATTCCACCCAAAAGTAAAGCCACACTTAAAAGGAATTTAAATATTCTGTGCCCCTCCTTTTCTTTAAAAAAAAGGCAAGAATCTGGGTTCCAATGAGGCACTTATATGTAATGAATGGAGCAAATAAGTAGGAGCATCTCCTTTTCAAGAGAGAGTTAATATATATATATATATATATATATATATTTTTTTTTTTTTTTTTTTTTGTGTGTGTGTGGTAATCAACATTATGCCATAAATGACGTTGATTGAACTCAACTTGTATTGATCCCGGAATATTCCTTTAAAGGATATGATGTTCTTACCGGGGTGCAGACAACAATTTCTGCTCCTTCTTGTAGAGCTTTGGCTTGTTCCCACATGCTGCCTCCTCCATACACTGCCACTGAACGCAGGCCATATACCTTTCCAAAGCGCTTGCATTCAGCATGGATCTGAACCACACAGATAACATTACAAAGCAATTAAAACCCAAATGTCATGCACTGTGTTATGCAATTACAAATCACTATTCATCCCAATAATAATTAATATGCTTCAGACAGGTTCATCTCTTCTACCTTGTAATACTTCTCTAACTCTCTAACCTGTTGACAGAGCTCTCTAGTTGGGCAGACAATCACAGCAATGGGTCCCTCTCCTGGTTCCAGCTCTTTCTGGTCCATGATGTGCACCAGTATTGGCCAAATAAAAGCTGCAGTCTTTCCGCTGCCAGTTTTGGCAATGCCAATCATGTCTCTGCCACTCAAAGCTATGGGAACACCCTAGTAAACAAACAACATTTATGTAAAACAATCCAGTACCCAAATTAATATTTTGATGGCTATAAATTCTTTACATTCTGTATGTGAAGTAGGCACATTTTTAAATTTGAGTGCAGAGCCTGCACAGGTGTGGGAGGGCATGGTGGCTCACCTGGCACTGGATGGGTGTGGGTTGAGTGTACTCTGATTTACGGATCTGGTGCATGAGCTGCTCGTCTAAACCAAAGTGGGCAAAACTGGTGGCTGGTTTCGGTGGGGCTGCACCTGATACCTGTTAATCAGAAATATGGGTCAAAAGGAATATGCAGCAAACACAGCCAAGATGTCAGCAACCAAAACTGGGAAATTTTCAGTTCACATCCATTAGGTGCAGATGCTCAACAACAATAAAATAAAGGGAAGAAGAGAGGTTGAACACTATTGCCGAATTCTAGATGATGTCAGAGGTGGAAATACCAAAGTTACGACCTCAAAGCATTCCAGTCAATTATATGGCACAGTTTAATGTACAAACCTCGAGATGCTGCCATGACTCAACAAAAAATATTGCATGTTCTCATACCAATTATTGCAAAAACAAAAGTCATGAACACAAAATGATGTGTTCACTTTAAAAAATAAGGTCAAATTAAATATTACAATATACATTTACATTTATGCATTTGGCAGACGCTTTTATCCAAAGCGACTACAATGCACTTATTACAGGGACAATCCCCCCGGAGCAACCTGGAGTTAAGTGCCTTGCTCAAGGACACAATGGTGGTGGCCATAGGGATCGAACCAGCGACCTTCTGATTACCACTTATGTGCTTTAGCCCACTACGCCACCACCACACCATCCTAATATACTTAGGATTAAATTAGCCGCCACCATTTTGGAAATTATGTCAAATGACGCTTCTCACTCAAGTCGAGGTTGATCGTTCTGCCATGACTTCACAAATCAGAAATCCAAATTTGAAGGCCGTTCCAGTGGTTATTTTAAACTAGGAGGTGGGAATATTCTGAGTTCACACACCACATATCAAGTTTGTGAGCTCTTGTCTTCTCTTTATTTATCTTGAAAGGAGATTGATTGTTGTTTATGCATTTTTTAGTGATGGCACTGACTTTCAGGTTGAGTTTCTGCCTCAGTTCCACCACTTGTATACCAGTCAAGCTGCCGAGTTCTTCATGCTCAATATAGAAGTTCTTCTCAAAGGGAGGATAGTCAATCTACAGACAGAGGAGAAATAAAGAGATTTGTGAAGTGTCTTTGCATTACATTTATATCACACAATTCTACAATATCTTAAGATAAAATGCATTAATACACCACTTAGAGGATGAGGTGGTAACAGTACCTCAGAGTGGTCTATGGGGGGTAGGGGCAAGATGATCTTTTTGGTAGTGGGGGCAATGGGGTTCCCATCACTGTCATAGTCCACTTCTTCCTCCTCTTCCTCTTGGGACAGCCCAGCTGTAGGGTTCTCTGCCATGTACCGAAAATAAGCTTCCTGCAAAGAATACAAAACCTTGCTTTACACCAAGCCAAAAAGCTTCTAAGCATAATGACAGCTAAACACAAAATGAAAGCCCTACCACTTAATAAGAGTAGCAGGTCTTTATATCAGAACATCAAATGGAGAATACAGCTTCAAACTATCCCAAATTGTCCAATAAAATATGGTTGGTTAGGAAGTGCAAATGGATAACTATTATTCATAAGATCTTAAGCTGACATTTTAAAACATCACGCATTCAAACTAACATGTATGACAGCAATAGGCATTAACTACGACATTAAAATATCTTAAACTGATCACTGATATCTCAATATATAGTACTGACTTTGATCTCAAGTTTCCATCGTCAGTAAAAAATGCATTACTCTACTTGTAAACATGTACGAAAAATTTATAAATAAGGACCAAGGTCCTTCACATCTGTTGAGAAAACAAATCTGCATACCAAGCCATCTTATAACACAAAAATCCAGATTCTTTATTACACCACCTCAATGGCAAAAGCTAATTTGAATGGCTCAGCATGTTAATGCAACTGATATAGAGCTATACAGACAGAGGATAATAAATAAAGAAGGTACAGTGGGGCACAGTCATTTCTGTGGCTTATGTTGACAGTAGTAACTTCAGGAGGGTCACTCACTTGGTCATCTTCCTCTTCAATGTCATCTCGTATACCCCTGGAAGAAACAAGCGGAGAAAAACAACTTCCCTGCGACTCGCTCAATCACCCATGGAAACCCACATTCCACCCACAAATCCCCTCTATTCCCATCCTCTCACCCCTATAAATATTATCTGGGTAAACTGTCTTAAAATGCTGTGCTTTGTGTGCTAATGACAGAATCTTACTTGGCCAACTTTTTCTCTTTTTCCTTCTCCTCCAGTTTCTTCATGTCCTTTGCTGCTTGGTCCTGAAATAATTCAAAGACATGAATTCAATTAAAATTGAGTCAATAGGCTCTCAGCTCATAGATCTCAGCTCTAAGGCCGAAATGATTATTCGACATTATAGGCAACATTGACAACAAAACATTGTCAACAAATATTTTTGTAGTCGGATAGTCATTTGATCTTATTGGACGAAACATGAGATCATATGAAACTAATGATGACTAGCGAGGAACAGAGGCGCTGCAGCTTGAGTGCCATTTCTGTATATGCAGAAATGTATGTATAATGTGTGACAATTGATCAATTATTTCTTCTTCTTCTTATTATTATTATTATATTCTGTGCGTGATTGCAAAACTACATTTTGCACCCAATGTTTCTGTTGATCGGTGGCGGGTTGCTGGCGGCTTTAGTGAGATTAAATTTAAATATCCCCCCAATTTTGGCTTGTTTTCCAATATAAATATCTAAAATTCCTTTAAAACAATTTATAAAACAATACATTTACTTGGAGCTATATTGCAGAAGATATTCAAATTTATTTTTTGGAGAATGTTTAATATAATATTGACTAAAAATATATATTTTGCTGCAGAGACAAAAGTATAAACAACTGAAAAGATACACACACTTCTTTTTTTTCACACACAACAATCTCTAGCATTTACTCAGAATGGTGCCAAAAACAAAAAACATCCTTGTTGATGAGAGGTCAACAGAGATTGTCCAGACTGGTTCGAACTTTCAAAGTCTACAGTAATTCAGATAACCACTCTGCACAATTGTGGTGAGAAGTATAGCTTCTCAGAATGCTAGTCTGAGATGAGGGTTGGCGCTGTTTTGGCGGCACGAGGGGGACCTACACAATATTATGCATGTGGTTTTAATGTTGTGGCTTATCGGTGTAAACAAAATACACTTATATTCAAGATATTTTCTCTGAAAACAAGTCTAAATATATTGTACTGTATGTTGTTTCTCAGGTAAATGTATCTTGTTTTAAGGATTTTTATATATTTTAATGGAAAACAATTCTCAAATATCCAATTAGAATAGGATTTTTTTTTTTTTTTTACTGAATTAACTTTGAAAATAATATTTCTGTAATTTAGTTTGGGTCATTTAGAGGTATTTTTAAAAGATAATTTCATCCTCTTTTCTTATTTTTTAGGATGCACTTTTTTTATATACAACCACTTAACTCGGGCACAAGTGTAATTGTTGGTTAAGGGCTAATGATTAATCGGCTGAATAGTTGATTCATCTAATTCTAATAATCATTAGTTGCAGCCCTACTCACCTCCACCTCAGCCATAAAGGCATCAAGTGGATCATCCTCACTGTCTGAGCCGCCTCCTCCTCCTCCACCACCAGATTTGAATTGCTGCCTTGTGGGAGAGTTCTCTGCTGGTATATATGGCAAATCTATGTTGCTAGACTCCTCTTCGTCATCCTCAAAATATCTAGGGATAAGAAATCCATAAAAAATTAAATGCAATCATTCTTTCAAACCAAAAACACCTGCTGGATCTGTATTGCTGAGCCCCTGAACGCCGCTGTTGAAGTGCTTACGCATTCTCCTCGTCGAAGTTGGCTCGCTTTGTTCCAATTTTGTAGAATGACGAAAGCTGCTGATTCTTGCCATATCCACCAGATGATCCTGACCCTCCAAATGCAGAGTGGGCCTTCGGAGGTCCTCGAGGTTCCTCTTTCTTCCCACTCGAAGAAAGGGAGAACCCTCCAAATCCAAAACCTCGCTTGCCGCCCGAACCACCCTTGTTCCAGTTCATAGCTGTTAAGCTGCAAAACCAAAGAGTCGTGGTTAAAATTGACAATAAAAAAAATATCCCACACAATCAGTAAATTAAGTTCTGGGTTTGTATTTAGTCTTTCTGCATGTTGGCAGCTTCGTGGGACATTGTTGCCAAAAGGGGCCGTTCTGTTTCATTCGTTGCGCCGCACAATATCTTTTTCAGCACAAGAACGCGTTCGGTTTGAAGAGCCCCTAACTTATTCATTTTCCGTGTTTGCTTATTTTAAAGTCCCTTCACTGTTTTCATAGCCACACCGCAAGTAAGTAATAATGCTGCGGTGATTAGAAAAAGGCCCCAGAGAGGCCCTCAGTTTGTACGCGCGTTATACTTAGATTGCTTCCACAATATACAGGTCAAAGATAAATAGACAGATTTAGTTGCTTTCCATTTATTTACCTGTCACTTATAAAGTGAAGAGAGCGATCCTCTTAAGTGAGTTTTTTTATCCACCTTGTTTATCCACGGCGTATTTACCACTTCAGGCTATTTTGCACACTTCTCAGAGATTGAGTCTTACGTCACTAACAATGGACTGGTTTTGTGTAGAGTAACATTTAGGCGACCCTTTTAGTGTAGAACGTATATTTTAT
Source organism: Moxostoma hubbsi (assembly GCA_032164185.1). Taxonomy (NCBI): domain Eukaryota; kingdom Metazoa; phylum Chordata; class Actinopteri; order Cypriniformes; family Catostomidae; genus Moxostoma; species Moxostoma hubbsi. The sequence continues at coordinate 28,487,446 of JAVLUX010000007.1, read as the reverse complement.
TTGCGCAAATTTTAGACCAATGAATGGACACCAGTACAACCTTTGGTCCAATAGGAAAAGGAGAACGCCGAGGCGTCAAAGATAAGCGTCCAATCACTGAAAGTTGTATAAGGCGACCCAGCCCACTTCGAGCCAAAAATTACGTTAGAACCTCCAATTTTGATAATAAATTGGGGTTTGTTGAGTCGCGCTAACGCGAGTTCTTCTTGAAGGTGAGTTGAACGATTATATTCTATTATTTAGGCAAGCAAACTGGATTTTTGACCTCGGATCCGCCTCATTAAGAGATTTTCTTGCAGCTGCTTGGCTAACTTAAATGTACTTCTACTTGCTTATTTAAAACACAGATGTTTTCTGTAAGTGCATGCAGATCATGTCGGCTGCACACTAATTGAGAACACACAAATTCGTACTTATTTTTTCTTAAAGGAATATTTTGGGTTCAATACAATTTAAGCTCAAACGACAATATTTTTGGCAGAATGCTGATAACCAAAAAAAATAAAAAATGCGATTTGTCCCTCTTAAAATGTTTTATTTATTTGTTTGAGGTTACGGTGAAGCACTTTTCAATTAAAGCAAATGGGGCCGTTTTTTTTAGGGTTTTAAAGGCAGAAATGTTAAAATTGTAAAGTATAAAAGCACTTACATTAATTCTTCTGTTAAAACGTGTGTATTATTTGAGCTTTGAAGTTGTTTAAATACTCGTTTTACGGTCGTTTTAGGGTTTACTGCTACGTCGTCATGGCAACGAATTTGCAAAATTGGCTATAACTACACAGAAAAGGTTAGTACGTGTTTTTTTTGGGGGGGGGGGTTCACACTTAAATCATGTTAACTCGCTTATTACTTATGTCTTGTGGCTATACGTTTGAAACGATGTGTATTTTAATGTTTACTGATTGGCCCCATTCACTTCCAATGTAAGTTTTGGGGCACATTGTTCTTTTTAAAAAAGAAATTAAGAAAAGGAGGGACAAGACAAAATACAGTTTTTGTGGTAATCAACATTATGCACAAATGCTGTCGATTGAACCCAACTTGCATTGAACACAGAATATTCCTTTAAGTAACCAATGCATTCATTGAGACTACAAATCCCACTGGATTTTATCAAGCACTGTTTTTTTTCTGGATTTGCTTAGATTTGTTTCTTAGCTGTTGTATTAGAATAGGTGTATTATGTGAAGGAGATCTGTTAACGTCAAATCAATACAGGAAAGAGCGAAATCATCATCATTCAAAATAAATGATCAGAGAATTATCTATTTGTCTTTATCTATATGTTGTTGTTTTTTTTTTTTGCAGTTTCCAGCATCTTGCAGATTTGTACTGTTACTGTGATTCTAAAGGTATTGCCGATCTGTCATCATCCTAAGGATCCATGTCTTTTTTGGTGAGTAAACTTGACTTGAGTTAAATTACTTTTTTACATAGTAATTAAAGGTGCAGTCAGTAACTTCTTCCTCATTAAAAAAAGTTTAATTCCTAAAGACGTGGATTGTAATTTTGCAATATATGTAGGAAATAATTACCACTCACATTAAAATGTAGTTTTATTCTACATGAAATGGGTGCATACATGGGGGCTGCCATGTTAGAATCAAATGACCAGCCGAATACTATCTTAATTTCAGTAACCGTCCTGTTATTTGACACTTTCTCTCATTGATTGGTAATCATGGCTTACTGTAAGCTCTAAATTTCTACAATGGCATCTGAAACTGAAAACTATTGATTTTAAATGATGCCGCTAGAAGTCAGTGTCAGTCCAAGATGACACAAAGACAAGTTACTGAGTGCACTTTTAAGTTAATCTTTACATTAAACATAACTGAATAGAATTGTGTATCAATTGGCCTTTAGCCACCTTGATGATTGTTTGACATAAACTTTGTGTATATGCATTCAGCATTCTCTCTCTCTCTCGCAATCTCAGCGTTGGGTGTCAGAGAAACTCAGTGTGGAAAGCCTGAGGGATCTGGAATTATTCGGAGGTGAGTTTAATACAGCATGTCACTGTGATTGTAGCTCTTTCAGCAAACCCCACCTGCCTGAGCTTATTTCATTAGGGTGAGTGTGAAGGGGAGACCTAAAACCTCATGTTTTCAGACAAATGTTTTGCCTAAACATTTAGTTTCTTAAATACACCCATATTTCAAGACACATCTGCACCATTCTGAGGGAAAGTTGGCCAATCTTGAACTTATCAAGGAGAGTAATAGACATTTTAGAAATGAATCCCCCATCATAGTCAACTTTGCAGGCCCATAGCAATAGAGAGCCAACATGCAGATTATAACCAATCAGCACCTTTTTAAAAGCAGTGATATGGCTTGCAGAATACAGCTTCTAATCACTGTTTGTTTTGTGTATGCTTAATTGCTTTATCTAAGAATTTGCAAACACTTTTTTTGCAAACGTGTTATATCAGGTGGTGCAACAGCTCTCATGTGTAACGGAAGTGCAGTGAATCTGTCTATTATGACAAATGATTGTGATAACACCAGATTCTGTGAGTCCTTGTGTCTGTGAGACTTTTTAATCTCCTTCCTGTGTATCTGTATGTAAGCCTGTGATGTAGTGTAATTGCAAGGTGCTGACAGATTGCTTCTCTGGTGCAACTGTCATTGCAATCTAACTGATCATTTATTAGGGGTGGGCTGATCTTTAAGGGATCTCTAACACACTCTGGAGTTCTATAGTAAAACTATATTATAATCTTTATCAATAGTATTACATTTGTAAGCAGGATCTGAGCTTTTACTCATAGGCTAACCAATAGAAAAACATGCCTGTGTTCAGCATCCATTCAATCTGACATCAGTTCTTATTTTTCTCCATATGGCGTATACCTACATATTTCCTGCATTTAGTTGCAGTCGATATATGATGTATATTAAACCTCTCTGAATAAATCTGCAGCATTTTATGGCATGACATAGGGCTGGGTATTTACACATTTTCTGATTCATGAGCTTTCGATATTGATTCATATGGGTATTTTTTTATTTATAATATCCCTTTTGCTTGCATATGAAATAAATTCTCTCCCAGCTAATGCTATGAATTATACAGGGGACCTTCTAACTAGGTACAATATAAAAATATAAATTGTACTAATTATTTCATTAGTTTATCATCATTTTGGTCACATTTTAGCTTTTTAGAAATGATCAAATCAATGTATTTAATCAATAAATATATTATATGGCATATTTTATAATTTGTACTATTTACATGGATTTGAACACGTGCTATAAACGCGTACTGTCTCTTTTTCCCAGTATTTCTATAAACGGCGTCCTTAAATTAGTGCAAGTTAACGAGAGACTCAACAGGCTTTCTCATCTGTGCTATGCCTGATTAGATTTGTGTTGTTTTTAATCAACAACTGACTGTAAAAAACAGAAAGGGTATTAAAAGAAACCTTATTCATTGACAAATCGGTTTGCTTGGATCAAGTCTTTGAACACACATTATATGAAATAACTTTTACTCTCAGCATCCATTGAAAGGATCTTGCTGCTCCTCATCTATACTACAAAATGCATTCACTGGTTAGTAAAATCAAAACATTTACCAGCTAGTTGCCAAATATTAACATTTTAGCACATAGTGGAAACGATTGATCTTTGGATTTAAGAATCAATATCGACATAATTCAAAAAAAGATCAAAGCATCGGGAAATCGAATTTTGAATCCACCACAAGCATGACATGTTGCAAAATGCTCAAATCTTGCTGATATAGTTATGGTGTAAGGCTTTGGCTGTAAGGTGTATATATTTCTTAACTTCAGAGTTACAATAAGGGATGCCACAGCGTGAATTTTTGACGGTTAGATTACTGTTAGAGGAATAATGCAGTAAACCAGTTTTTTATTATTTGTTAATTTTCTTATGCAACAGCACTGATGCAAAAAACACATCACAACTGAATATGTTAGAAAATGCGTTTCTTAGAAATATATATACTACAGTATGTTCTTTGAATTTGAGAAGGATGCCAAGAAGTGAAGGGCCCAATGCTGGCCCAGGAAGGAGGCAAGCATTAAGTCCTTTAACTTTTATTTGAAAAGAACAATTTAATTTCCTGTTTATATATTGCAGCCAGCTCTGGATCTTTCTTCAAACTTCATTCGGTGGCCCATAATAGCGGCAAAACTGCCTGAGGTGAAAAGGTTAGGATTGGTGGATTATTAGACCTTTTTAGTAGTGGCGTGGCATAAAGAGATACAGAATTTGTTGCCAGGACAGCCATTTGGGTGTCCAACAAATTGAGAGCCTACTAGTCATGCTTTGAACGAACCACCTCCTCATTTCGATTTGGGAATGAGTCCATAAACGCTGTACGTTCTCTGTCAATTGTACGTTCACAATCTATGGAACCACAAAGATTGAAGAGGCTTTGTTCCCTAGATCCGGGCTCATATGACAAAGCTTTGGCTGGACCTTGTATCGCCCAGTCCAAGGGAGTGCACACCATAGATGGTCCACCACGTGGCCCAATACACACTGGTTTCTGAGGCACAATCAAATGAGATCAGACCCTAACAAAATGAAAAGTCAGGCAATCCCAGAAGATGAGGATAAAGTTTCTTCAATGCAGGCACTGGACAGTTAAGGCCAGGGGCAGTAAAAGCTTCTGCTATGTGATATTTCACATTCTCTTTCCCAGAAGGGGAAATATCAAGAGAAATGGAAGTCCTATTAAGCTGTACCACCTCATGGTGTACTATTTGGAGATGACGTGTCTACAGTACATCCGGAAACTGGCCAAACTGAGCAATTGGGGGGAGAAGGGCCTTAGACGGGGTAGTGACCAAGAACCCGATGGTCACTCTGACCGAGCTCGAGCGTTTCTCTGTGGAGAGAAGAGAACCTTCCAGAAGAACAACCATCTCTGCAGCACTCCACCAATCAGGCCTGTATGGTAGAGTGGCCAGAAGGAAGCCACTCCTCAGTAAAAGGCACATGACTGCCTGCCTGGTGTTTGCCAAAGGGCACCTGAAGGACTCTCAGAAAACGAGAAACAAAATTATCTGGTCTGATTCTTAACTCTTTGGCCTGAATGGCAAGCATCATGTCTGGAGGAAACCATGCACCGCTCATCACCTGGCCAATACCATCCCTACAGTGAAGCATGTTGGTTGTAGCATCATGCTGGGGGGATGTTTTTCAGCAGCAGGAACTGGGAAACTATTCAGGATCGAGGGAAAGATGAATGCAGAAATGTACAGAGATATCCTTGATGAAAACCTGCTCCAGAGCGCTCTGTACCTCAGACTGGGGCGACGGTTCATCTTCCAACAGGACAACGAACCCAAGCACACAGCCAAGATAACAAAGGAGTGGCTACGGGACAACTCAGTGAATGTCCTTGAATGGCCCAGACTTGAACCCGATTGAACATCTCTGGAGAGATCTGAAAATGGATGTGCACTGACACTCCTCATCCAACCTGATGGAGCTTGAGAGGTCCTGAAAAGAAGAATGGGAGAAACTGCCCAAAAATAGGTGTGCCAAGCTTGTAGCATCATACACAAAGATACGAGGCTGTAATTGGTGCCAAAGTTGCTTCAATAAAGTATTGAGCAAAGGCTTTTACTTATACTTATGTACATGTGATTTTTATTTTATTATAAAATTTCAATCAAACTACTTTCACATTCATTATGGGGTATTGTTTGTAGAATTGAGGAAAATAATGAATTTTAATAAATTTTGGAAAGGCTGTAACAACAAAATGTGGAAAAAGTGAAGCATCGTGAATAGTGCTTCACTAATACAAAGAATCTTCCTTTGGTGTTGTAATGAGCAAAGTATTAATCTCTTTCCGGCCTAATTGATGTTGTTTTTTCTGGGAATCCTCCAAAGCAATGTCATGAATGGGGATTGGAATTGTTTGTAATCAAACTTTTCTGATTCCTTAATGGTTCCAGTAACAATTCCAGTATTTCTTTTAGTAATTTTGAGGAAGAATTGTTTGAAAATTAGAAATGCAATTCTTATTGGATTTACTGTCATCAACATGACATAAATATGAGGATAAATGTGCAATGCTTTTGGTTTACTTGGAGTCATGCATATATGCCAAATTATAGTTCTTCTCCAACCCATCTCTTAGAATTACTTGTATGAGACAATGCTCTAGGAACCCTTTATGATAAGAAACTGGAAGTTTTGTCAGTAGATTATCCACATGGGATCCACATCGTAATTCACTGGCCCCGGTGCCTGACACTCACCAACCTGGAGGTTGAGGAGAGTCCCCTGTTCACCGTGTAAAGCGCTTTTGAGTGTAGTGTCCGAAAAAGTGGTATATGAATGCAACATCATGACGACGGTTACACCCTCTCATCCTCTCTAGTGAGCAGAGCGACAAAACAACAGCACCGGTTATATCATATCTGATCTTTCTGCGCTGTATTCTTGAATATTTTACTCTAGCACTAAAACACGCTTCACTGATGCCCTGTCCCGATCCACACCTGCTTCCTCTTTTCCCCACATGTGAGTAAACAGGAGGTGCGTGTTTCCAGAGCGCCTTTAGACCATAGCGTTTTTTACTTTTTAAATGTAGTTTTTATTAATCCGCCTGTTCCAAGCCTTTAATAATAAACAAATAGATTTCAGTTCTAATTTTGTGAAATTATTCAAATTTCATCATCTCTGACAAGGATGAAAGACAAAAAAATTACTAGTTTGTGGCTTAGTCTCTCACATTAATGAAAATAGAAAAACCTTCATTATGATTCAAAATGAACAGATCATCTTATAACATTCATATCCATCTGCACTCAATTGATAAACTCTATAAAATTTTGTAATGTTTTCATAGAAGATCCCTCAGACACCAAACAAAAATTCCCTGTACTACTAAAACAATTCCCTGTACTACTAATAACTTTAAAAAAGAGACCTTAAAAAAATCTTGATCTGCCATTGACCCATTTAGGTCATGTGGCTATACTTTTGAAGTGCTGTATATTGTAATACTGATTCCATTTGCTTCAATTGTAATTGCCTTACAATATCTGTGGTGTTTTTTTTTTTTTTCTTTTTATTTATTTTTTAATTTATTTTATGAATGTTGGATGACAAAATATTTGTGTTTTTAGTACTGAACATTATGCCACAAATGCTGTTGATTTGACCTTAACTTGTTTTGAACTTTGAACATTCCAAGAGAGAAGTAAAAACATTTAATAAAAGGGTATGTTCTTTTATTTTTTTTATATATATAATAAAAGAACATACCCTTTTATTAAATGTTTTTACTTCTCTCTTGGAATGTTCAAAGTTATAAAAAAAAAAATATATATATATATATATATATATAAATTATTTTCAATATAAGAATGGTTTAAATAATGAAGGATTTAGATACGGCCAATTGGAAGGGGTGCCAATAATATGAAAGTCTCAGAAATATAAATATGTTCCAATAAGGTGTATAAAATGATTCTCAGAACCACTTTAAAGACAGACTGTTTGTTTTTATGTGTGTCTTTTGCGTCATTAACACGGTTTCCCAACACCAGAGCAAACTCAGGCAAGCCCACTAAGGAAAGTAAGTGCGGAAACTCTTCCAGCTTTTCCATTCGCCTGTGGGTGTGCACAGTTGTGCTCGTATGAGCATGTGAGATGGTGTGAGTTTGTACAAATGTAAAAATAATGGTGTGTATGTACTTCTAGTGTGTTCTGTTTGTGTGTGCTCAAATGAATACATCCCACCTGTGCTCCTGTTTTTGCGTGCATGCACTCATTGTGCTGCTGTGACACTCATTCCTCCCCACCTACCCAGATTTAAATTTTTATTTGGGGAAAATTAAGCTTGAAGTTTGTTTAGATAAGGGTAGAAAGTGGTTTAATATTATTAAAGAGTGCTTGCAATACTAAAGGGAAGAGAAGGCTCTGGGTTCAATTTCGCGTAAATCTTAATTTATTAAGAGCCTTTATTGCGGAACAAACAAATTATAAAAAGTGATTCAATACATTTAATGTAAAAAAAAAAATATTCGACTGGGTTAATTTGAAAAAAAAAAAAAAAAACCCGACTGAATGTTTTTCATGACTTTCGGATCCGTTATTTGTTTTCAACGTGCATTGTTCTGTTAATGTGGATGGGACACTAAAAATACTGTTGACCGTGTGACCAGTGTAGTATAATTCCCAAACAAATGACGCTTCTAAGCAGATTCTTTTGAATCTACTGTGCGAAACATACTGCGCAACCAGTGTAGTCTGATTCCTGAAAAAAACTTGCACATCGGTTCGTTTGAATCTACCCCGTAAAGCGTACTGTGCTGGATGGTTTTCATATGGATGTGTAGTTAAAGATAAACATCCATTATGAGTTTTGTTGTATTTAGTGATATTTCATAAAACTTCATGAATTAATGTATTAGTAATAATCTGTGTAAACTTCTTTTGCAAGAATGAAATAATCTCATTATTTGGTTACATGCTTCTGAGGGCACTAAATCCAATAAGTATCGTATTTCTTATTTGCTCATATTTCTTCCTCAAAAGTACTAAAATAATCTTTAAAAGGATATTCACCCAAAAATTTTAATTCTCATCATTTACTCACCCTCATGCCATCCCCAGACGCGCATTACTTTCTTTCTTCTGCTGAATACAAATGAAGATTTTTGGAAGAATTATTTCAGCTCTGTAGGTCCATACAATGCAAGTGAATGGTGAACAAAACGTTTTTTTTTTTTTTCCCAAAAAGCACATATAGGCAGCATAAAAGTAATCCATACGACTCCAGTGGTTAAATCCATATCTTCAGAAGGGATATGATGGGTGTGGGTGAGAAACAAATCAATATTTAGTCCTTTTTTGCTATAAATTGTCCTCCCTCCACAGAAGGTGGTGATATGCACAAAGACAAAAGAAGAATGTAAAGGTGGAGATTGATAGTAAAAAAGGACTTGAATATTGTGCTGTTTTTCACCCGCATGTATCTTATTGCTTCTGAACATGTAGATTTAACCACTGGAGTCTTATGGATTACTTATGTGCTTTTGGAGCTTCAAAGTTTTGGTACCCATTTTCTTGCATTGTGTGGACCTACTGAGTTGAGATTCTTCTAAAAATCTTTGTGTTCAGCAGAAGAAAGTCATACACCTCTGGGATGGCATGAAGAGAGAATGATGAGAGAATTTAAATGTTTTGGTGAACTATCCCTTTTAATAGAACTGTTAAGGATTGTTTTTATGCAACACAAGTGGTGACCACTTCTAAGCTCCACAAAAGTAATCCAGACGTGTGCCTTTTTTTATTTTTTATAAAAAGTCTTCAAGCCATACAAAAGATTTTAGTGAGGGTGAGATGAAGATAGAATTTAAATTTTTGGGATAAGAGGGAGGGCAAAAGGTTTAATTTAACAATGCTTTGTAATGATTTTGTTCTCGCTACTGTTCATGGTTTATTTATCATGATTGTCCAGTTTGATTCTACAAGTTATAGATAACTTCAGGGCCTATAAAATTCACTCATAGTTTTCACAAAGAATGTACAGACACCAGGAATAATGTTGTCGTCATTGGTCACCTAGGTATGTGAAGTGTGATGTTCGTTGTTGTAATAGCAACCCTGGGCTTGCTGCACTGTTCACTTAAATAGTCCTGCAAACTTTCAAAGGCATAAAATTAGTTTTTATGAGTAGACTTGCATGATCTCCATTGACATATTCTCAGCATATGTGAGATTGTTAATTAGTGGTCTACCAATATATCGCAGAGGCCAATAAATCAGCCGATATTCCGAATTTTTTATATGCATTTTTAAAATGCATCTGTTACATTTTACAGTTTGGATGATTCATTTCTCAAGCCACGCTTGCGCCGATAATCGATTTTGCAATGGTCTCATTTAAACAGTTCTGCATTTCAGAGCCGTGACAGAGCTCTAAAGTGCTTGGATGTTTCATTCTCTCTTCTTAACAGTTCCCTTGTCTAATGATAAAAAGCTAAATATCAAAATTTCTAGCATATCTAGTTTAAGCAGCTTTAATTCAATGAAAGTTGCGCAAATCTGTTCTCTACATGTGGGGTGCTTTTTATATTCCTCTAAAGCAGGTTTTATAATATCCCGGAACAAAACTGTTCTTTTGACTCCAAGCAGGTGATCCAGACCAAGTAAACTGGAAGTGGTCGGTAGATTTCTGCTCTCAATGGATCCACACGAGAGCGATAGAGCAACTTTTAAAGTAAAAGTGCTTCACATGCGCTCTAAATAAATTTCATATTCACGGTGCACAGAATATTCTGTATGTACAGTTAGTTCCTGTCTTGCGAGAATGCGATTTATTAATGCGCACATACTGTTCATGGTTGCTGGACTACTGTTTTGTGTGTGTGTGTGTATATGTATGTATGTATGTATGTATATGTGTGTGTGTATATGTATACATGTGTGTGTGTGTGTGTGTGTGTGTGTGTATATATATATATATATATATATATATATATATATATATATATATATATACACATATATATACACATATATATACACATATATACACACACTTATTTGTGCAAACAATTACTAAAATGGGAAGACTAAACAGAAATCGGTAGAAGAAACTGGTATTTAGCTTCTAAAATGGCAAAAAAAAAAATTTTTTTTTTTACAAGTTACAATTTTCTGTGAAAGTTTGAGTAAAGTGCTTAAAAATTAATTAATATTTTAGACTTTATGTGTAGATACATAAAATATATTGGCATTATATCAGTCTATCGAACACCTTGGTCTCCGGATATCGGCATCAGCCATTAAATAAAATAAAAATAACTAGCGGTCAACCTCTAATGTTAATATGCAAATATGGGAGTTCCATCACAGAGCTTGTGACTGGGAAAGTCATGTTAGTAAAATCACTTGTCAAAATTACTTTGGATCAAATGGGATCATGTATGTCTATGACCAAGTGCAATATAATGGCGCAATCTTGTAAAATTGATTTGGGGCTTATGACATGGTTGCGCAAATGTTTTGTGAAGCCATTCCTGCTGCAGTTTTTTTACTTGGCCTGAGTTTCACATAATTCGTAATGAATCTTAAATGAGCAAATAATCTTCCAGTATTTGATTTGTATGACTATCAGAAGAGCTTTGCAATGGCTGGGATTAGTTTTTTTACAATAAAAAAAAACCTCCACCTCTTCAAAACCAGGTTGGTTTGTGCATCTCAACTGTGTGTGTGTGTGTGTGTGTGTGTGTGTCTTGAAATGTTTCTCTAATACACTGAAACTGTCTGTGGTTTACATTGACACTCATTGTATATTTGGTTGACATCAGTTCCCAAAATACTATGATGCATTTGAAGGAAAGCTGACCTGCATTTTAAAATGTTTGTTAACAAACAATACTCTCAACGATGGCTTCCACCCACAGCTCCTTTCAGAAGCACCAAAGGTTACTGTTCTGTCACATTTAAAGGACAGTATTTTGTTAATGTATGACTGCAGTATCCACCAAGTCTCCTACCACAGTGTTTGATATATGACTGAGTACTCCCAGATCACGTTCACAAATGCACCTCCTGTAATATGACAAGGCTCACTGGCCATACCCTCATATTACAAGGTTCTTGTCCTGTAGTCTGTTAAAATAGATTTGACAGTGTCAAAAAAAGTTACCAAATTTTGCTCCCAAAATAGCTAGTATTTGTTCTCGCCTCATAGTTTTGTGGTTCTGCTTATGCTACCTTGTCTCAAATGACTAATTACAGTAAAGCTTGATTGCTTTATTCTCTCTGTCTCTACATGTCTACCATGTTTCAGAGTAACTATTCTCAGTAATAAACAAAAAGCACATTATTAACTTGCATTAAAGGTTAAGTTCGCCCAAAAATGCCATCTAAAATGTGTATGACTTTCTTTCTTCTGCAGAACAGATTTTTGATTTTTAGAAGAATGTCTCTGCTCTTTAGATCCATACAATGCAAGTGAATGCTGATCAGACACTTGAAGCTGCAAAAAGCAGATAAAGTCTGCTTAAAAGGAATTCATCAGAATCCAGTGGTTTAATCAATTTCTTAAGAAGCGATCCAGTTGTTTTGGGGTGAGAATAGACCAAAATGTAACTCCCTTTTGCACTGTACATCTTGACATCATTCTCCTTGGCGATTATGATTCCAAGCTTGATTACACTTCCTATATCAATATATAGCGCTCTGCGCATGCGTCAAACACTATGAAGTGTAATCAAGCCTAAAATCCTGCCTAGAGATCCTGCAATGAAAAGATGTATGGTGTAAAGATATTTAGGTCTGTTTTCACCCAAAACCAACTGGATCGCTTCAGAAGATATTGATTAAACCACTGGAGTCATATGGATTACTTTTATGCTGACTTGATCTGCTTTTTGGAGCATCAAAGGCCTGATCACCATTCACTTGCTATGAATGGACCTATAGAGCTGAGACATTCTTATAAAAAATTTGTGTTCAGCAGAAGAAAGTCATACACATCTTGGATAACATGAAAGTGAGTAAATGATGAGAGAATATTCATTTTTGGGTGAACCTACTCCTTTAACTGAATTCTGAATGATAATGCTTGAATGATTCTGCTCTCTTTGTCACCCAGTTCAAAGTTATTCCACACAAGAGACATTTTCTTTCTTAAAAAGCACAAGTTGAAGGCTAGTTGTCCGATGCATTTTTCCACCCCCTTTTGATAGATAATTCCTTTTATCTGTAAATACAGATGATTTCCGGTGCGTCCCTAACTAAGAGCTTCTTGTTTGAAACCTTGTGTGGTCAGAATAAATTCCACCAATTTTGTGAGCGAAAAGTAGATGTTTTTTTTTTTTGCACACATATATTCTTTTCCTTGAATTTGTGTGCTATATAAATTCTTTGATTGGATGAGTGATAGGTTCCAGAACATTCCTGGTCAGTTTGCTGGTGTAATTTTAGCTCTTCCTCCAGTAGCATACAGTACAGGATGAGAGTATGGGCAAGTTGCTCTAAGCATTTTGAGTTGCCTCATTGAACTAATGAATCTGTTTATTGTCTCAGGCCCATGAGGACAGTGAAGAGTCTCTGAACCCTCTCCCACGCAGGGACACCATGGAAAGCTTTCTGCCTGACAGTAACGCGTATGAGCTGCTCACTCTCATAGGTGAGTCCCAACAGAAATCCCACTAGTTTTTGGTTTTCTATCCTACATTTTATTTCAACAAATGTGGTGTGCAATGTGTCTTTGCCTCTTTAGGTCGGGGTTTTGAGTACTTGATGACAATTAACCTGGCCAGATACAAACCTACAGGGGAGCATGTGGCAATTCGACGCATTGACCTGGACTCCTGCACCAATGACATGGTCAATTTCTTACAGGTCTGTATAGGTGACAGTAAGGCTTCATACACTGAAAAATCTAGAATAAAAAAAAAATATATATATATATATATATATATATATATATATATATATATATATATATTTCATTATGTATTGTTATGCTGAGGGTTTACAGAAACTCAATCAGTCATTATACTGATGATCCATCAATATTTGCTTCATAAGAAAACCAATACACACTGATTTTCCAGTAATGTACCCAACCTCGACCTAACCATTAGCTCCATTCTTCTCCACAGTGGTATTCAACATGACAAACTCCTCTGAATCCCAGCATAACAGAACATTAAACACTAACAAGTCCCATACTTGTTTCATTTTGTGTATAAATACATTAATTTTAAAAATTGCAATCCAGTCTAATGCAAAGCATGCTGGCATCTGAATATCCCCTGCCTGGTTTCAGCAATACATTGATGCAACAACAATTATTCACATAGTCCGAACACAATTTGATTAAGTTAACATAGGATTCTACACAATCAATTTAAGTTGAGACCAAATGCTAAATAATTGTTACATTAGCGCATTTTAAATAAGCAAGCAGTAAAAATCACTTTGAGTGAACACCATCCTTTAGAAGTCTGAATCCATTTGAATATTTCATAGTAATGTGATCCTATCACTTTTTGATAACTGTTAAATATAAGTTGGACTTTAAGGCAATATAATTATGTTCTCAAACAAATGTATTAATTTGATTTCAAGTGTACTGATTTAGTATTTTCAATAGAGCTGCTTTCCCATTTTCTTTTCAGTGTATGCCCTAGTCTACATCTATGCAATGAGGTATGAGAGGCTGTGCTATATTTTAAATATTGTCAAGGCTAAAGGGCATTGTTAGGCATGACGCCCAGTGGATATAGTCCCTTACTTGTAAAACCTAACTAGTGCTAAGGTTTATAGTTGGTCTCTACAGTGGCTGCACAATGAAAAACACTGCAGCTAGGAAACGGGCATTTTGCATCATAGCTTTTCATATATTGTTTATTTTAGCATGGCTGGAACACTTTATTAACCAATCAGCATCCAGAACAGGAACTATCCATTTTATAAAAATATCAAAAGCACCACTGCAAAAGACATTACTTGAGTGGTGAGCTTGTAGTCGGAATGTCATGTGATTTACCATTGATTTAATAAAAAAAAAAATAAATAAAAAAAAGGCTGGGCAATGCTAAATATTTTTTAAATATTTCTTTTGTATTATTGTGCCTGAAAACAAAAACCAACCATGTGGCAAATGTAGTCAGATTTAAGAACAAATTACTTTTGATGTGCCTTTTTTAATGAATCGCTCAAAGATTCACAAAATACCCCACTGAAGAAAAGCTAACACATTCTGTTGGAAATGTTGTATGGTTTTGCATTTGAATCACTTGTTATTTTTTTTAAGGGAGAACTCCATGTCTCTAAACTGTTCCACCACCCCTGTATCCTCCCATACAAGAGTGTCTTCATTGCTGAGAATGAACTGTGGGTGATCACACCCTTCATGGCTTACGGTAAGCAGTGAGGACACTAAATACATTTTTAATTCGGTATCTGCTATGACCAATGAACCAAAAGTTTTTACTTTAGTTTATTTGTTTATGTTCTCCATCAGGATCAGCACGGGATTTAATCAGTACACATTTTACCGATGGCTTGAGTGAGCAGACAATTGCCTACATATTGCTTGGTGTTCTAAGAGCCCTGGAGTATATACATCAGATGGGTTATGTTCACCGGTGAGACCAACACACAACTGTCACAACCAATTTTCAACCTTGTGTCTTTCATATGCGCTGCGGTTGAGATGAATTGTATTCGGATATTAGTAATGAATCTTGAAGTTGACAGAAACCGATATGTGACATGGTTTACTGAACTATGAGCAAAAGTTTGTATTTTTTTTTAATTATTTTGTATTCTGTATTTATAGGAGTGTGCAGGCAAGCCATGTGCTGATTTCGGCAGATGGACATGTGTATCTCTCTGGTCTTAGGAGTATCTTTAGTTTGATCCGTCATGGTCAGAGAGCACGTGTCGTCCATGATTTCCCCCAGTACAGTGTTAAAGTATTACCGTGGCTCAGTCCAGAGGTTTTGCAGCAGGTACTTTTTATGCATACAATGCAATCTCAAGCAGAAAGAGGCACATAATATGCATATATAATTTTCTTTTCAGACTTATAGCTTAAGGTTACTGTGTATTTCCTATAACAGAATCTTCAGGGATATGACTTCCGCTCAGATATCTACAGTTTGGGCATCACTGCATGCGAGCTAGCGAATGGACATGTGCCCTTTAAAGATATGGCTGCTACGCAGGTAAGTTATACATCTTTCTTTCATCTCGCTTTTTGCTTTCCCTCCTTTTTGTCTTCCCATTACACCCATTCATTAACCTTCTTTCTGTATGTGTCAGATGTTGTTAGAAAAGTTGAATGGTACAGTCCCCTGCCTACTAGACACCACCACCATTCCCCCTGAAGAACTGAGCATGAAGCCATCTCGCTCAGGGGCCGACTCTGGGATCTGCGAGGGCCCCAGTGCTGGAGGAGCTCACCACACTGTTGGAGAGCCCTCATCCTCCTCTGGGGGAAACCCTTACAGCCGGACCTTCAGTCCTCACTTCCATGCCTTTGTGGAACTTTGTCTACAGAGAGACCCAGAGAAAAGGTAAACAATATTATTTCCTCATTAAATGGGTCGTTCACCCAAAAATGTTAATTATCTCATCATTTACTCACCCTCATGTCATTCCAGATGTGTATGACTTTCTTTCTTCTGCTGAACACAAACTAAGATTTGGAACTTGTTTTTGAAGAATATTGCAGCTCTGTAGGTCAAAACAATGCAAGAGAATGGTGATCATTGAAGCTCCAAAAAGGAGATAAAGTCAGCATAAAAGTAGTACGACTCCAGTGGTTTAATCAATGTCTTCTGAAGCGATTCAGTTGGTTTTGGGTGAGAACAGTCCCAACTACTTTTTCACTGTACATCTTGTCATTGCAGTCTCCAGGCGCGATCATGATTTCAGGCTTGATTGCACTTCCGAGTGCTTGACGCATTCATGTTATTGATGACAGAGTTCAAATCTCCTTCCTCGTACTTCTGCCATTCAGTCTAATAATACCACTTATTTTAATCTGTACAATGATGCCAGCAACATTTAGTAAGTTAACATTGAATGGAGATCAAAATATTGAGTCAGGAGCATGATTTTTGGAATCAACTAATCTGCCGCCGGTCATTCACATTTGGTGTAAAACAGAAGGTGGTCACCAGTTAACATGAAAACCAGTTGAACAGTGTCATGGGTTAGTTGACACAAAGAATCAAAGTATTATCAAAAACTCTGGAGGCTTCAGTAGTAAATGCAGAATATAGGTTTATTGTAGAATTAGCTCCAATATACCACAATACACCGAGTTGGTCTCAAGAGCAACTGAACTGGCTATGGGGCTTCATCTTTTATAGTCTAGTTGCCCCTCTTTCTTATTGTTAGATTTCTTAGATTTACGTGTTTCTAAAAACTGTCTGTGTCATCATAATCGCACCATTGTTTTCCCACTGTCGTTGATCAGTTTCTTGTATAATGGGGTTTGCGGATGTGCTTGGTTACTCCCCGCCTCTCATGAGTTCATTGGGTTATGTTAGATTATTATGATCATGTGATTTATACACTTTTTGTTCAGCTTTCTCTCCCACAACCATAACACCGGGATGGGAAAATAAATAATTTATATAATGGCGCATGAGTCTCCACTAGCGATTTGCACAGAAATCACACAGGGAAATAGCGAGTGGAAGTACAGCACAGAACCTCGTAACATTATTTCACAGACAGTGGTGAATTCTCAGGGCCAACAAAGCCTTCTCTGCTGGCCTGACATGCCAAATAAATATTTTCATCCTTTCATTCTCAATCGCCTTTTTGCCTATGTATTTTTAATTGCTTTCCACTCTTAATTAATCTACAACATATAGAGAAATTAAAAGTTTATCCTGTCAGAATTTATTCCTTGATGTTTACAAGCAAAGTGTGACAACTGTTTCACAATCGCATACCTGACGCCGAAGCAGTGTATGAGTTTGAGCTCCACTCCATCAGGCCTTCAGAATTTCCACAGAATCCCTCAACAGTGCAAATGAATGAGCAACTAATGTCAGATTGTCTGATTCATCAGCCAATCAGATTGATTTATTTGTTCTTGGTGGGTGTGATCTTTAGGATATGTCCTGATTGAGGCCTTCTAGGTGGCCTTGAGTGACGCAATCATGCTTTAAGTGATGTATGTAATTTGAAAGCGAAGAGCGGAAGATCGTCATCGCTGCTGAGAAAGAGATCCTTATGGATTAAAAAAAAAAAAAAAAAAATGTTCTGCGTGACTGTGTGATTTGCTTAATTTATTAAACAGGAAAGGAGGACTGATTTTCACTATTTATTATTAGTTGACTGCCACGTAATGATCTGGTGACATGCAGCAACAAAGTAGCTGGCAGTGTGAACGCAGCTTCAGACGGTGTGGGTGTGCCGTCTGAGGCTGAGACTAGCAACTTTGTAACACTTTCAGTTGAGGATTAAATTAATCATGAGTGAATGTTATTTCCACAATGGCATAAGTATCTAGGGCAATGGGTGTCCATATAAAGTCCTAGACCACTGTCATATTGTCCAACACAACAAGAACAAAATATTTCAGTGTGTTGTTTTTTTTTTTAAATTAAGATGTAATTGCTTATCACACACTTGAAGTTGACCAGGGGCCTCATGCATAAAACTCTGCTTCGATTTCTTCCTAAAAGTGGGCATAAGCACAAAAGTCAGATTTTGCGTACGCACAAAAAAAAAAATCAGCTAGTACGCCAGAACCTGCGCATGGTTCCCTTAATAAATCCCAACTAGCAGAAGGTTGTGCTTGCATGCACGTAATTCATTCTCCACCCTGTCTCCTCCCCAAAATAATAGAATAGTAGCCTTTGGTCACACATTATACATATTTATATATTTCACTGCATATATACAGTGAAATGTATTTGTTTTCACATATCCCAGCTAAGCTGGGGTCAGAGTGCATGATATGACACCCCCAGATAGGGTCAAGCACCCAACAGTGGCATCTTTGGTCAGCTGGGGCTTGAACCCCCAATCTTCTGGTCAGTAACCCAGAGCCTCAACCGCTGAGCCACCACTGCCCCTAATATAGAGGATAAACATGGAGTGTACAACCATATGCATATTCATATACATCTTTATAGACATAAAACTAACCTAAGCAATTGTGCTTCTCAGAAAACATTTTAAATCGTTTTAAGTGTGTTTTTATTGAGAAGTTAAATATTTAGTACTGGAAATGAAAATTATTTAAATTCTTTGTGCAGCATTGTCCGATATCATCGGATTACTAAGATTTTATACATGTCTGGTATTTTACATTTAAAAAAAAAACAGCTGAACAGCAAATGTAATTTTCTTAATGTTTTTATTAGACTTGAACGGGGTGTCATGAGGGTCAGGATGAAGTGGAGCAGGCATCACATTTGATGCGCATTGCTGTACCTGTTTGCAGCTGTACAATACTGTTTCTGATGAGACGTGTCTCTCCAATGATCTGTTCCACTACTGAATGTGGCCAGCAGTGCCTGTCTTATAGCTACTCTCTGTTTAACTGAGCCATTTCACGCCAGTCAGAGTCAAGTGTGCATCGCATTACAGATTATCTTTTTTTTTTATAATGCTGTACTTATCTCAGTACATGATTGTAATAGAACAGAAAATATCACAAACTAAGAAATCTTTGCTGTCTTTTTTTAGCTACAGTATGTTCCTTCTCTATGATGACATGGGAAAGTTCTCCAAACGCAGCACATCCCAAACCAATATTTTCCGTTTACAGCTTATATTGGAATGCCTTTTTTATTAGCTACATATAATATAGCCTTCTATTGGCTTAATGATTACTTCTGTTTTAAGTGCTTAACTACATCTTTTTTTTATTCTAAATGTGAATTTAAATGAAAATCAGAGTTTATAATCAGTCTGTTCAGTTCATTGTTTGTCCAGCTGGAGTCACCAATTCACACACACCAGTAAAAGAGTGCATTTAGACATCAGGCCCCTGAACTAACTTATGTCTTTCCACAGACCCTCTGCCAGCACTTTGATGGGCCATTCCTTCTTCAAACAGGTAACACCTTAATTTGAGCAAATATCTGACAAAATTTTTACGTTTTTAAAAATGTAAGTGGTCATACATTGGCTTTTCATTGATTTAATGGTTCATTCTGGTCCATGTGACATTTCAGATTAAGCGCAGACCATCTGAGGCTCTTCCTGAGCTTCTGCGTCCAGTTTCCCCAATCAGCAGTCTAGAGTGCAACCAAACTAAGCATTCCCCCGCTGGGCTGGCCAGTCTGGAGTCTGATCTAAGCCAGCTGGATGTTGATGACTGGGACTTCTGAGTAGATAAGAGATAGAGGGGATGATGGAATAGATGTAAAGGGCTTAGTGGCCATAGGACTCTGATGGGACTCTTATGAGAGCTGTGGATGATTTTGCTGTTATAACAAAAGAAAGGAAGACTTGTTCTGTGAATATGGAATAGACGTTACAAGGAGATTCTTTTTATAGAATCTACAAGGGACTCTGGAATGTTTCTTGATGTCTTTGTCATTGTGTATATCAAGTACAAGAAGCATTTTCTTACAAAGAAATGAAAAGCCAGCAGCTACCATAGCCTTGCTAAAGCACTTACTATTATTACACTTACAGGCTTGCCATGTTACAGTGGTGATAACTTGAGGCTACTGAAACGTGTTCTATGTGTTTCAAAAGCACTAATGACACTATGAATGTCTTCTAGCATAGCGCAGCTGGCAGCAACACAGGGATCACAAGAGTTTTGTTCACACATAAATCAGGGCTTAAGGGCACATTAAATACACGAATTCCCATATGTCAATTGGATTTGTCAAGTGAAGCAAAAAGAGCTTGGAAGTCAACCGAGAATGGCATGGGTTGATTCAGTTTACCTAAAACCAACACTGTCCAATCTATGACTGGATTGTGGGTGTTAAAACCATCATCTTCCCTGTGATTTGTTACCAAAATGTCTTCCCTCTTCATAATTGGTAACTCCACCAGAAATAACACGGAAGCAGAGATTAATTTCTGCTTTTGGCATGATACAAAAGTACTTCAGTGGACATGTCTGTTTATTTTCAGCTAATTTACCAATTGGTAAGTTAAATACATGTTTTAAATTGCACAAATCTCGGCTCTTGTTTTTAAGTCCACATCTACTTGTACATAGTGTAGTTTATGGCATGCCGTGTAAAGGTTCATGGGAGTCATGAAAGCATTTCTACAAAAGATAAACCCACATTTTTATTTTTTATTAAGTTTGGAAAATACACAACTCAGAAGGAAATACTAAAGTATTATGATAAAGCTATGAGGCAAAAGGGAGGCTCTGAAGCACTAGTCCTCCTCATCTGAGGGAGGCTGGTCAGTAGCTGCCTGGTGTTTCTGAATCTTAGCCATTAGCTCTAAGAGAGGAAAAAGAGAAATACAAGGCATAATTACACCACAATAACACTCCAACATCAATAGTTATATTTTATCTATGCCAAAATGCGTTCCATAAACTTTTCAGACCATGTAATCTCAATGAGTGAAATTATAGAATTTACATGACAGATAGGGTGTCCAAGTATGTTGTGTAGTCTGATGCAAACTATTTAAGGTTTGTTTGCAGATGATTACCTTTGGCAGGGTTGAAAACTCCATTGGTCTGCTGGTTACAAATATAGCAGCGCTTAGACTTGCGGTAGTGCTGGAGAGCACAGCTCTCACAGAAATAGTGCCGGCACCTAGAAAATGAATGAGTTAACTCAGAAATAGAAATTATACTTTTACATTGTCAATATGTGGCTGACATGTTAATATAATCTAAAACAATTGAGATATGATTTATACAGTGTGAAGTTTTAGCATATTTTGGATTTGTTCTATGGCAAGAGTGGGTAACAACATTAGCAATTCAAACTGGTCATGGCTTAGTACAGCACAGCGTGTGCACAGGACTGACTTTGTAATAATAGGGTTCTTGAAAGTTTCTCTACAGATGAAACACTTGAAAGGCAGATCTTCATCATCGCTGCTCACTTCATAGTTCTCCTCATCTGTGATTTAAGACAAAGCATCATGTTTCAGAAAGTACAATACAAGTGGAAATGTTTTGAATACATTGTATATCTGAAGAGGACTCACCATTGGCCCCGTATCTTCCCTCTTCAAGCTCTCGCTCGATCTGCCACCCATGCTTGTAGTCTGAGCGGTCATGCAGGAACTTGCAGCTGTCTGAGGACAAATAAAGACAATGTGAGTGCTCCTGATGGGTAATTTGTTGCTTGATTTGGCCTCTCTAAATGTTATGAGATGGTAATATTAAAGACTGGAAGAAAAGGGACAGAAACCTCAAATGTCCAACTTCAGAAATCTGTGGATGATTTGCTTAAAAGTATAAATTAAGTAATAAGTAGAATGGACATTTAAAGTCGTCAGGAAATCAAAATTGACCCTAAATATTTTTTTATGCATGTTACTGATCTTATTATGAATGATTCATCCATGCATATAGGCTATTCTATCAAATAAAATAGCTTGCTCTTCCGGTGAAATTACTGACTCTTCTCTGTTGACGTATGCAAGGGTAATTTAGTTTTAACCCCACCCCGTCAAAAGTCATACACAAAAGCAGCTAATGCAGAGATGAAAAGGCAAATTCACAGATGTGTTCCAAGACATTTCACACCTGAATTGCCGAGGTGATCACTACTAAATACAAAGTGCTTCTGATGCATCAGGAGATTATTAGTATTTTTAAATGCAGATATCTTGGGATGTATAGCACAAGTGTTTTTTTTTCCCCCCTTTATATTGTGTATTGTTGTTCAAAATGTTGTAATATCTTTCAATTTTCAATGGATATAGCCTCATCGTAAGCAAAGACCACGATGTGCTTCTGCAATTATGTTATCAGTTGATCAGAGTGTTGAGGTCGCTGCTTAATTTCCCCGGTAACCGGCTCTGAAACTAGCACTATGAAAGTGGTATATGTTTGTGTCGGTGTTGACTGCAAACTCGCATTCAGATCTCCCTCCATCCTGGTGTGTAACGCCCACTTTTCACAATCCATTCAACCACCAATGGATAAAATCAAGTCACTACACTACTGTTTGGTTTCTTTCGATAAGCTATTTCACTTGGAAATACATCACAATACGGAAGTTGTCGTAACACAGTTGGACAAAAGGACAGCTTACTCCAAAAAAAAAAAAAAAAAAACTATTGTAATTAACACCCTCATCACGTTCTAAACCAGAATGACTTCATTCTAGTGAAGAAACCAGCTGCTTTTTCCTACTCGCCTCCAAACCCACAGAAACCGGTCTCTTTGTAGTCTTTACATATGTCAGGCTGATAATCCCATCGCACTGTGGCCCTGAGGTGCTCAGGTGCTCTGATTGGTCCTTTCCTATCACATACACAGGAAGACATGTTGGGTAGTGGATAAAGTGCAATCAGTTTTCTCAAAAACAGACAGATTTAATCCCAGTAAACAAGTTCAGCTGCTTATTGGATGACCATAAATATTGACTCACCTAACCATACCAGATGAGGCATTGCCCATGGTGGAATCTTTTGGTTTAATATATTTGTGGTAGTTGTTGATGCCACGATAAATCTTGTCATCTTCTTTACCAGTTAGCTCCTACAAACAAAATATATGCATGCCATTGAATGTACAGATCATACAGCACCTAATTAGGACCCGTTTTAGGTACTTTCCCTCAGGACTAGTACTTTTTGTCACTTTCACATCTAAGGAACTATACTGTAGTTCCTCTGAGCTGTTTTTAGAAGATTTTTAGCTCCTAATCTGGAGTAGGTATTTTGGGGATGTATAACTCAGATCTCTGCATCCTCCGTCAGTGTTGTTGCTATTGATTTTCACGTTCTAACCACATCAGAAGAGAAATTGTTGATAATGGATGATGTCATTACAGTGGTAACTTTTGGCAATGTGAATGAAACATGGGAAAAGTCTCCTCGGGTGTTCCATTCCTTGTAAGATTTTTCATCTAGAAAGTTACCAAAGGAAAAGTACCAGGACTGTAGGTAGGAGAGGGCCCGACTTCTCTACTTAAACTTGTCTGTACACATTTTTTCTTTTTTTTTTTTGTGCAATTTTATATAAATACTAGAGGTGTCTGACTTCATGCAGAACTGCAGACCCATCAGCACTGGACTTGAAGGAGTGCATGTCGGTTAGAAATTTTGTCTGACTTGAATTGGCGCCACCGCCGCATCACGTTAAGTATGCCATCAAAGTACCACGAGAGCAATTTGAGAACAGCGGGCTGGTGCAGACTCTGCAGTTGTTCCAGAAGAGCTGCACAAGCTCTGAATGACGACAATTGGTTAGACTCACAACGTGACAACAGTTACACGTGTTTAATGGGTTGCTTTCGCAATTGCATGCTTTACATACTACTCTTACTACTTCTGTTATGTCTGTCTATAGCAGAAATAGTGTGGTAGTATGCATTACCATGGTGCTTATTCTGACACCTCCAGTACAGCAAAAACTCTCAACTGTATTTTTATAACAGTACATCACGTTTATATCATGTTCTATTCTATTTGTCATTAAAAATATTTAAAATGATTACAAATACTGACTCCTTTATTGGTATTAAAATAATATCTTTTCAACTCCTGAGCTGAATAAACTGCAAATGGCAAATCTCACAAATCAGCATAACGTTGCTGAGCCTAGACCTGATCAATTGAAGCAACCCCAGATCATAACGCTGCTCTAGTGGCTTGTAGAGTGGGTACTATGCATAACGGATGCATCACTTCATGTGCTTCCTTTCTTACCCTGAAGCCCATCACTTTGGAATAGAGTAAATCTGGACTCATCAGACCACATTACTTGTTTCTATTGCTCCACAGTCAAATCTTTATTTAAGCAAATTGAAGTAGTTTTTCCGATTAGCCTCACTAAAAAAGTAGTGATCGACTGATATGGGTTTTTTAATAGCCGATGCCCAGAGTGCAGGGTGGCTGATAGGCATATAAATGCTGATATATCACACAATTTAATATAGTAAATAACAAACTTTTATAAATAAAATAAATTTGTGAAAATAATATTGTATTTTAAATGGTAGATGGCAGTTTCTTCTGATGTCTGTTTAGTCATCAAATTTTAGAAATGTATTTGCACATGAAGAAATTATTAATATATTAGGGAGGATATAGAAGTACACACAGTAGTCCAGCAACCATGGATGGCATGTCCACATTAGCAATTGCATTTTCTCACAAAAGACAGAATCAAACTAATTGTACATGCAGTGCATAATGAATATGTCAATTACTCATAGCGTGCGTATACAAGCACGAGCAGCAATCTCCTGACAGTTTAAATGGCTGAATCACCTGTTCGGATTGTCACAGGCTGACCATCATGGTTTGTAAATCCTGATGATTTTGATTCAGGCTGATGGAATACACTTTTAAAAGGAATATATTAAATATATTGAGTTGAGTGCTCAACAGGAAGAAACCGCTGGAATTGCGTGAGGTTCGTGAATTACATCTTTTTAAACAAGATATCTGCATATTTACAGACGTGTATATAATAGACGTTTTATTGATATTTGCCTTTAATCATTAGAAACGTTACATGGAACTGTTGAAGAGAGACTGTTAGAAGACTTTATGAGCACTCCACAGGATGCTGGATCTGCTGAAGATGTGTGGGGCTGGTTTGTTACATCTGTTTAAACAAGATATGCACATATTTGCAGATGGTATATGATATTAGTTTTATTGATATTTGCCTTTTTATCATTAGACAAGACAGTTAAATGTTACAGGGAATGGTTGAGGAGAGGGAGAATGAAACGAGCAAGCACTTTAACATTATGTGCTCAACCACGTAAACAATGGGAAAATTTATCGGCCAATACGATAATTAAAAGAATAGGAATATCGGCAGATTTATCGGCCTAGGCGATATATCGGTTGACCATAACTAACAAGTGGCTTTCTTGTGGCCACACAGCTGTTTACTCCCAATCCTGCAAGTTCTTGTCAACGCTCTTACTTTCACTATTAAACATAGCTGTGAGTTCTACTGTTGATTTTTTACAATGTGACTTCAAGTGTTTCAGTGATCAATGATCACGATCATTCAAGATTGTTTTTCTGAACAAATTTCTTCTGTTCACCACTATCCTTCCAGGTTGTATTATTGCATTTGACAGTTCTTAACCAAATCCCAGTGATTTAAGCAATATTCTTAGTTGTTTTCTTTGCTTGATGCAGGCCAATAATTTACCCCTTCTGAAACACGGTAACATCTTTTTCACGACCACGGAATACCATGTCTGCCGACATGGTTGTTTAAGAAATGAGAAGCTACACACAACATCAGTTAGAGTTAAAAGAACTGCTGCCAGCTGAAACTTATCACTGCAATAATGATCAAATCATAGGCTCTTAAGTATATGCTTATTTATATCCAAACAGCGACTTTTTGGGGGGCCAGGCAGTGTCTAACTGTATGTTACATCTTTGTGCCAGCAGTTGAATTATCCCTCCTCTCACCTCCTGAATCTTCTGGCTGCGCTCAAAGATGGCCTGAGCATCTTTGTCCCTCTCTGTGTCCAACTCATAAACAGCAGTTGCTCCCATATCATCTGGCCCCTCTGGTTTCTGCAACACACACAATATACTGAATTACAACTGGCCAAAGGTCCAAACTTTCACAACCAGTAGAAATGTAACAAAGCATTATATCATAATGAATAATAAGTAAATTAAAGTTCTTAATGTAGGGTCAGAAATCAATCAACCAGATCATTACAAGCAAATAAGACAGCAACACTGTGATCATGATCCTGTAACATCTTGACTTACAGCTGACCGAGTAGACTTGTAAGCCACAGTAACACTCTTGTCCTCTTTGTCCTCTTCACTTTCACTTGATGTGACTGCTTCATTTTCGACTTTTTTTGTCTAGATGATAAAACAAATAGGATTCACAGGAACAAAGTGTCTGTGTTGATCAGTTTAAGGCAGGAAGTTCATATTGAAGCTCAAACTACCGCTACACTTCAATGTCTGAGAAAAGCATTTCATAATACAGTAAAGTAATAAAGTAAACAACAGTTTTGTAAACACAAATATTTTTCAAACACTTGCTACATACTTTTTGAATCATGGGGTTCGCAACATTAGCTTTCTTCTTTCTGACCACAGCACTGCCATCCTCGTCGCTACTTTTGTCTGACAAACACGCAATAATCGTGATTAAATATAGTTGACTAATATATAATTCATAATAATGAAATGTTTTAATATGAGTTGTCTGTCGTGTGTTTGCAGTGTGTTTAACATGCACCAGAATGAAAGGTAAAACACAAAACTGCTCAGTGAAAGCATGCGTTACTGTTTAGCGAGAAGAGGAAAAAACAAGTACAAAGTACCTTTATCACTATCACTAGCAGTTCTTTTCCGAGCAGAAAATTTCTTGGTTGATTTCTTAAAAATAAACTTGCAGGTTGTTTTAGGCTCTTCGGAATCCGCCATCTTTAACTCCGTATGAAAAAACAAGTGACGCTCGCTGCAGAGCAAGCTCCTCCTCTCTTGACCTAGTCTAGCTCCACCTCTATGGATCTAGTGAAGCGCCACTCATTTCGCCACCTAATGGCTGTTAACGTTAATACAAAACTTAAAATGCTTCGCTGAACCACAAATAATATGTATTTAGGTTCTCGGTTTTGTGACGCTAACGTTAATTTATGCATTAAACATTCAGGGAATCTAAAATAGCTAACATTAATATTCATGTTGATATATGTCTAAGAAAATATTTTATACATGTCTCAATGGTTCAGTGTATCTTTAAAGTTCAGTGTTTACATTCTGCCATTACGTCAAACTGCCTCTGACTGTCCGCCATCTTTCTAAGTGGTGCCATGCGCGTGCGCGTGCGCTCGCTGCACATGCTTACGAGCTTACGTGTAGCTCCTCCTCGCTGGACATTTTTTTTTATTATTGACAAGAAAAAACATACAAAACTCTCGTAGGGGAGAAATAAAAATATACATAAATAGAAACAATACAATTACTGTCGGTGTAAATGAAAGAAAAGCGTCCCCTACACAATACTGAACAACAAAAAGCAAACAAAAAGGGGGTATTAGTTAAAATAATAATAATAATAATAATAATAATAATAATGATAATAATAATAATAATAATAAAATCAATTTTTTAATATAAAAATAAAAAACATCCTTTAGGCGTAGCATACAAGGGGATATTTATCAAAACAACAATTGTCTGGATATATCACTACACATTTTACTTGCAATTTTACTAGACTGTATCCTTTTCAGTGAGGAAAAATATAATTGAAAATCATTCATAAACCATGAAAAAGAAGGCTTCGAATATCTCCACTTACTACAATGAATATGATATTTACCCATGAGAACAATCATATTAACCATATCAGATAGGGATTAATCTACTTTATCCATATAAAAGAGAATATGTGATAAATCAAATGACGGGATGTCATCAGTCTTAAATGACAGCCAATTACGTAAATCAGACCAAAAGCTTTTGGCCATAGGACATAAAAAGAACAAGTGGTCTCATCAGCTGCCTCACAAAATACACAGGGATCTACTTAAAATTTAAACCTCTTTCTAAGAAAGTCAGCAACCGGATATATTTTATAAATTATTTTAAGTGAGTCTCTTTGACTTTAGGGGAAATGGGCCATTTGATGAATTTGAAATGTGCTTTATCTATGGACAAGGCATTCATATTTGGAACTTGTACACAAATCAATGGCATTGATTTACACATTTTATTATATTCTCTATGAGTGCAGTTAAGATTATATTTTAGCAAAAGGGCAATATGTTCCAAGAAGTTACCATTATCATCTAATATATCATCCACAAACACAATACCCTTCTCATACCAATCACTTTTAAACAATGATTTCCTATTAATTGTAATGACCCTGTTATTCCATAGGGTGGATCCATGGGGAGAAAAGTTGTGGGTAAATATCATTTTACAGTAATGGAGAAGTTGTTTGTGGAAATTTGATAATTTAATAGGAATCTTAGTTACCTCAAAATCACATTTTAAAAGAAATTCAAGCCCACCTATTTTATTAAATAGAGATCTAGGTATGTGAAACCACATAGAGTAAGGTGAATACCATTCAAAACTAGGTTGTTATTTATGAGCATGATAAGTGACTGGGTAGCTAAAATCAAGGAGAATTTTGGAGAAATCAGGCATCCTTGTCTAATACCACGTAGTACATCGAATCTAGGGGTTATACCAAGATTTAGGGACACTGAACTATATACGTCAGTATAAAACATCTTAATTATTTTACAAAAGTTATTTCCAAAACCTAAAAATTTTAACACTTCAAATAAAAAGGCATGTTCAACGGTATCAAATGTCTTATACAAATCCAGAAATAAAATAAAAGCATCAGTATCAATAAGGTCTCAATAATCAAGCATGTCTAGTAACAACCTAATGTGATTGTGTATATTTCTGCCCTTTATGAAAGCTGATTGACACTCATCGATGATTTGTGATAATCCCTCATTTAGACGATTAGCATAGACAAGTGCTAGCAATTTGTAGTCATTACATAACAAAGTAATTGGTCTCCAATTATCTAATACAAAAGTATCTTTTTTAGACTTGGGAATTAGAGTGATGAGACCATAGTAGGAGAAAGATTTCCGTTTGAAATGCAGTCTAAGAAGGCATTATAGAGCAGTTCCCTGATATCTCTCCAGAAGAAAGAAAAAAAATCAATGGTTATCCCATCAATTCCAGGTGATTTACCCTTAGACATCTGTTGAACTGCTATGTCTAACTCCTCAATTCTTAACTCATCTTCCATAAATTGTTCAAAATTATCATCCAATGTTTTTTAAAGCCCCGTATTTTATCAAAGAAAATACAGCAATCAGACTTGAAAAATTTAGATTTATATAAATTGCTATAAAAAGCATTGATTTTCTCATTCACTTCGTCTTCATTTTCAATAATAATATCATTGATATTAAGCTTTCTAATTTTATTTTTTGTCTATCTTTGTTTTTCCAGACTAAATAAATAAGAAGTGTTTTTTTCCCCTTCTTCCATCCAACGAGCCCTTGAACGAATAAATGCTCCTTTGGCTTTTCTGCTCGCTGGACATGAAGCTCCACGCTGGACGTCAAGCGAGGGGGAGCTAAACGTAGGCTCCACCCATTTGCTCTGCAGTGAGCAGCCTCTCTGAAAAAATAGAGTACTGAAAAGAAACAGATCATGTACATTTTCGTTATAGCGCCTCCTGTTGTTTGAGGGTTATTGGTAGTTTGAGTAGGAATGAGGCCAGACCACTAATCTATATAGGGTGAGTAAATGATGATATAATTTTCTGGTGCAGGCACCAGACTTGAGCACCAGAGTCACGGATGAAGTAGTCCTCTGGGTATGCCCATATGAATGTTATTGTACTCTAACAATGATGAGCTATTACCAGTGTTGGGGAGTAACTGAATACTTGCAAAGGGATTACGTATTTAAAATACAAAATATAAGTGTTTTGATTACTTTGCATTTTATTGTCATTTGTTTCATTTAATATTTTGTCCTTTCAGATGGAAAACATTTATACATAATGATGATGCGATCAGCGATGTGCATTTGAACAGCGGTGAAACAATTTCTTATGATGTGTTACATTCATACGAGCAGACAGAGAAGTAAGTTTGAAGTAAGTTTGGAGCAGAAGAAATAGAAATAAACCTTGTGTAAATTGTCAGCTTTACGCTAAGATAAAATGCCATTTCTAGCCATTTTACATGCACATGTCACAAACACGATCATAGTTTTATTCAAGAAAATTCACATTGGATCATAATTTCTTTTTATAGTAAGACCTTTGATATTAGGGCAAAAATCTTATTCTTGATAATAAATGTTATTATTTTCCTGTAAAAAATATCTAAATATCCTTAAAACAAGATAAATTTGATTCATCTTGTTTTCGAAACAACACTGCAAAAGATATTTAGGTTTGTCAGAGAATGTATTTTTAACATGTGTATTTTGTCTTACTGTACTGACTGAGTTTTTATAATCAAAACAAGTGAAAAAATCTACTAGTGCTGAAGAAGTAATAATATGTTACTGACATTATGCAATCTAACTGAATATGTTACAAATTACATTTTACAGCGTGTATTCTTTAATCTGTAGTGGAATAAATTACAAAAGTAACCCTCTCAACCCTGGTTATTACACATGTTATTGAATGCCTTACATTATCAGCCAGTATTCAAATACACTGGAAAAAGTGGTTACCTGCAATTGTTACCTTATAGAGCTATTTACCCTTTTTAACACTTATGAATCTGTTTTGTTGTTGTAACCTAATGTATTCAGACAAATAAAACCAGTTATTTTAAATATTTCCACATAGCACATCTTTAGGTTCATTTTTTCTGCAAAAACATTTTCGTCAGGTGACATAAATGTGCATCATATGTGGTAACCAAATTAACTGGTGTTGTTGAAGTCAGACGTTTCATTTGTTATAACTAGATCAACCTGACAAATTGGGTTACACCAACAAAAGCTATTTTAAGAGTTAGATTAAGTAGAAATGTATTTAAAGTAATAAATAGAATGTGTTTCAGTCTACAGAAAACAGATCATTTAATGGCCAAAAACATGCATAATTTATGTAGCCTATGATGTCTGCACATTCATTTATTTTCTCAAGGTCATCAATTAACAAATGTAGGTTTAGGCTTTATGACTAATCTTCTTTGTACACTTGCTGGGTTTTTTATATATTTTGATGGGCAACTGATTCGGGAAAACTGTTCTGCAGGCTTGTTGGAAATGAAATCAGATCCAAATGGTATACATTCCCATATTTTTACCAGGCCTGAAACAGTTAAATAGCATGGGTTTTATGTATAACCACAATTTACCAATCTCACCATATAAATGTACTGAAAAAAATAGATACATGTATTACATTGATCATTACATAATGAACATATATTATGCTTTCATATCCGAGACACTTCTATTTTTTTGTAACTTTTTTTTTATTGAAAATATCAAGATTTACAGACAAACATAGCTGCATAAAATCAATTTCTTCAGAATAGGATACAGAGAAATATAGCCAGAGGGAGCAGCTCTTAATACAAACATAGGAAATATATATGTAGTCTTAGTGACAAAAATAAGGATGATTTATAAAAGGAAAGAGAAACATTCAATTAAATAAAGTCAAATAAATAAACAGTAGGAGATTATAACATAAGGGGAGAATTCAGTCTTTGTTCAGATATTTACCTCAGTTGGGAAGTGTTTTATATTTTTTGTGCTTTAGTACCTTTCAGAGTTTTTAAGGATTTTATACCATTTAAAGAAAACGACACATTTGGGAGATGATTTCATAATTCTACATTTGTGAATGAAAAATGTATCTAGACATACAATTGTTTTTCAATATCAAACCAAATGTTATGTCGTCTCTGGAGATAGAGGTTGGGAATGAAAACATCTGTTGCTTAACCGATTTATGTATATCACACAAAAATGTCTGTAACACATTACATGAGAAAAATACATGGTCCGTAGTTTCGACATCATTTTCACAGAATGTACTTCTCATCTATACCAAAGCGAAGTCTAAGCAATTCTTTAGAGGGGTAAATGTTGTTCATTACGAGACACTTAGTGAGAGCCTTTATTTGGTAAAAAATTAACCACACCTCTATCGTGAAGTGCCTCTTAACGAGTAAAAGTGTCGTACAATACTACTGTGGTTTACGGCCTCGCGCCATTTTAAGAAAAGAACGATTCGTTGTGCATGTGGAGAATACACGTTGGGTGTTGTATGGACCAAGATACACACAACTACTACGAGGATATACAAAAAATTCATGCACGAAGATTTCCACAGACACACACAGAGGGGTTTGGGTTAAAATCTGAGGTTTCGTGAGACCTGAATGCGAATCTGAGGTAATTTAGCACACGAGGCCGTGCAGCAGCACAGTGAGCAGTTGGCGATTTCTGATCAAATGTACTGCTGATCCTAATTAGGGTTGAGCTTTGGTTTATACGCATGTTGGAGTGCTCTTCTTATTTGTGTGTTATGTTTAGAATCGTTTGCGTAAGATAATGTATAATGTTGACAAGTTACATTGTTTATTGCAATGTTAATGTCGAGTGATTTTTTTTTTTTTTTTTTTTTTTTTTTTTTTGTTTGCACTCAGCTAGCCGCATTAGCTAGCGTTGCTAACTGAACTTCTCAAGAACTCGTTTAAAACTTTTTTTTTTACACTATGTTTTGAACAGGTTTTCTTAATCCGGAAGTAGCTGGACTCTATTAATATTTTACCCATCAAAACTATATATCCGTATTTTTATTTTTTACCTTGATTGTGAATTAATGCGATTTTTATTTTTCTCATAGGTGAACAATGACTCAGTTTCTCCCCCCAAACCTGTTGGCATTGTTTGCTCCGCGGGATCCGATACCGTTCCTGCCCCAACTTGAGAAGCTTCCCCATGAGAAACACCACAATCAGCCGTACTGCGGAATTGCCCCTTTCATTCGGCATTTTGAGGTGCTTCAATTATTATTTTTTTAGTTGATTTATCAAAATTTGTTATTTCATTTTAGACAATCAATATAGATTGCAAATCAAGTGTTGGGGTCAGTTGGTTGTTACTTTATGTAAGTTCAATAAAGATTAAGATAATTTTATTAATGAATTGTTAATAACAGTGTTATGTTGGGTTGTTAATGATAATTTTGTTGTTACTAACTTTTGATCAGGACCCCAGAGATGCTCCACCACCTACAAGAGCAGAGACACGGGATGAGAGGTTGGAAAGGAAGGTGAGTCATGATTGAATTAAGTTTCTGTGGGATGGATTGCTCATGTTTTATCAGGCTGATTTGCTTTTAGAATGTTGTCAGATTTTTTTTTTGAGGTTTCAGTGGGAGTTGTTTACTCAAGATGGCAAAACATATCTGCTTTGAAGTTATAAAATATGGAAGCTTGGCTTTATGAGTAGAATATAAAGCTGGATCTTAACACTTGAAAGACAAAAACGATTAAACCCATATCAAGTGTGTGCGCTATAATTTTTCTTGTTTTTCTCAGTATTGTTCTTTGTCCTTGCTGTGGTTAGTAAAGTGAAATTGTGTAAAGTTCCTGGAAAATGAAAACCAGTGTGGTAACATGGGTCACTCTAATTTGAATTCCAGAGAAGAGAGAAAATGGAAAGGAGACAAGTAGTGGTGGAAGCAGAGCTAAAGCAATGTAAGTATCAGAAACCAGTAATATTTTAACTGCAAGATTATTAACCATATTTGACCCAGTATTTTATATTTACAGGGGACCCACACAACGATCCTAATGCTCAGGGAGATGCATTTAAGACCTTGTTTGTGGCTCGTGTTGTAAGTATTTTTGTTGTGTATTTGGCCACTTACAATAGCTGAAATATTGGATGTCCAACCTAAAAAAAACCTAGACCTCATGCAAGTCTTTTTGCCATTTGTTCAGAATTACGACACCACAGAATCCAAGCTGCGCCGTGAGTTTGAAGTCTATGGTCCTATCAAGCGAGTAAGTTGTGCTGAATATAAGGGCTGTGCAAAATGGACCACTATATATTGTAATTGTGAATTGGCAAATGTTTTTCCCCATTCATACAAATTAATTTCATAAATTAATTTAGGAAGGAATCTTTTTTGCATAAATGATAGCTGATTGTGTCAGTTTTTTCTTTTTGCTTCTCTATATTCACCTTCCCGGTTTCTGTTGTGTTCTCTTACTTGTGCCTTTTTTACACATTGCTTTCTGATTAGCAAGATCTCGTC
The DNA here is from genome assembly GCA_032164185.1 of Moxostoma hubbsi. NCBI lineage: Eukaryota > Metazoa > Chordata > Actinopteri > Cypriniformes > Catostomidae > Moxostoma > Moxostoma hubbsi. Next base: position 28,453,036 of record JAVLUX010000007.1, on the reverse strand, counting down.
AGTGTGCAAAAGAGTTTAAGTATTGATTATATTATAAGTGTAGAAAAAAATATTGTACGTTTATTGCAAAATATCCTGCTATGTACAAATAGATAAGCAGTTTAAAGACTGACTTGGGTGTTTCGTTCATGGTGCATCATGGAAGTGGGCGGTCGCTCCGAGTCTCATTTTGCATGCTGTTTTGGAAGCGGTTCTATGATTTGTGAAGCTTCCTCTATTGGACCATGGGTTAGAGTAATTGTTCACTAGGAATTCCACAAACAAACAATTTTTTTAACAATGAAGTTGAAATAAGACAGATTGGTGGCTTGAACAGAAGCATATACCATTGAAAAACAACCTCGTAGCTCATAATAGGTCAGTCTTTAAAGGTTTATAAGCTGTTGTTGAAAATAATTTGTCTGAAAAAAATGAATGGGATTTTTGAATGGGAGCTTGCTGCAGTTTAGAAATTGCACTTGCTCATATCGTGATTTAATTGTGCAGCCCTAAAGAAATGTATTATGACACTAAGAGTTTTCTCACTATTCAATGATCACATTCTCATACTTGTACTTTTCTGCATTTATTAGATCTACATCGTGTACAACAAGAAAACTGGAAAACCAAGAGGCTATGCATTTATAGAGTACGAACACGAGAGAGACATGCATTGTGAGTAACATTTCTCATTCTTATTTAAATCCCTTTTAAAATGTAATCGAATCACTCAAATCAAGGTTTAGAAAAGCTACTCATTTAACTAACAGAGGATTCCAGCTTTACCTCCAATATAAACTTTTTTGTTTTGATGCAGTAGTGGTTTATGAAAGTGACTTTGGACATAGTCCATTTATTTTATTTTTCTCCCCTTCGATGATCACTAATTGAACATGGTGCCCATTTAATAGTGATATACTGATCTCTATTGGCTTAATTAAATTATGTAACTCTGTACAAATCAAGTACTTCATTTGTGCTTGTGTGACAGCCCGTGTCAACCCTATCATGTCTGTTTTTATAGTATATTCTGTTTCTTCAACGTGGATTGTGGCTGTGCGTTAGCCAACATACATTCTGATGAATGTTGCCACACTATGGCATCTCTGTAATGTTTAGGCAGTGTGACATACTGTAGCAGAGTGTTTCCGGCTGGAGCGGTGATGGTAAGCTAAAGACTAAAGCCCTCTGTAGTGAAAAGGTGAACCATTTACTATACACCTGTTTATGTCTAGAGCACAAACAGCAAAGGATTATACTTCAGTTCAACAGGGGCTATCATGACTGAAGTGTTGCGTAGCGAGTCAATGCTAAATATTAATTGTGTGTTGTTCTCATTGCTACTGCAGCCGCCTATCTCTGATGGCTATTGGCCAGAGCTGGCTTGCAGATCATGATGGTTTTGATACATCTACACCCTACTACCACAGCTCAGTATATGGTTGGTATGATGGGTTTGTATGATGGGTAAGATTTCTTTACACCCTCATCTAATTTTAGTTGATAGGTGTACAATCTTAAAACCAAAACGCTTTTCATCTGCCTCATTTTGGGGCTAAATATAGAGCTGCCGGTTTTCATTAAATGTGGCGTGAGCCCGTTAGCAATCTCTTATTAAAACCTTAGGGCTGAGTGATAAAAAGATTTAATACATTGCTTGAAACACAAACGCAAGCCATTTTCTAAATTCAAATTGTAGTGATCAAATAAATCTTATTTAACCAGCTCCCCAAATCCAAACGCATTTCCAACGGCTCCATTTGCATCACGGAATCTGCAATGCATGCCAACCATGAGGAAATAAAGTGATTTTAAACTCTCAGCACCTCCAGAGAAGATCGGAGATAATTTTCTCCATTCTCAGACATTGTTCTTGCAAGCAGGTTTCAGATGAATGAAACTGAGAAAAAGATTGCACTCTTTACATGCGCTTGTCCCACGAGACAAGCTTGGATGCACGACTCTGAACAAACAGCGAATCTAACACAAGCATTGACCGCTTTTGTCGGATTTTAAAAATATAATATATTGTGTTTCTTCAAGCGCATGTCTTTTGATTAACAGCATTTCTTGACTTTTGTCACTCCGAGACCGGACGCCCACCTGTTGTGGGTAGATGACCAAAATTACCCACACATGACATACATTTGGATGAGGAACTTGCATTCAATCTCGTCGCATTGGCCAGGGTGTGAAACTTGCACCTGCCAAATGTTTAATGTATTTGGCAACTTCCCAGATCCATGGTTTTGCCCTTTCCCGACGTTGTCGATCATCTGTTTGCAATCGGCATTGGGTTCTTTGTGAGACATCGTCGATATCCGATTACATCGTCCTATCGCCCAGCACTACATGGTAAAAGTACTAATGCGGTTGTACTCTGCAAGATTCAGACTTGACTTGGAGTGCAAGGTGCATGTTTCTAAAAAGTATGGCTTTGTATCAATGGTTGTACAGAGAAGAGAACTTCTGAAAAAAACCGTTGGAAGCATTGCAGCCCATGTTGCACACAATCATCCAAATTTGCTATGGTAAATTTGAATGTGGCCTTGCGTGTCATTTACTGAGTTTTATTTTACTAAATTAGTTTTTTTACTAAAAGTTTTGTAGAATGTGTAAAACATTGCACAGGGAATGGTATTTGCAATGCTTATGTAATTGTTCAAGAATTAAGTACACGGCCCTCTGGAACACTCTGTTCTGATTAGTATGATTGACCATTGCCTGATATTTCGGAATAATGACTGCAAAATCGGGGATTCGGTGATTTCACTGGTAATCCAAGTATTGTGAGTCATATTTCCTACTACTTTTGTGACTGTGATCTTCAAGCAATATATGCTATTTAAACACCTTAAAGAAACTGCAGGTGGATTTCAGCTATTTCTGGGGAATTAGTGGTCTCTTCTCGCATAAGTTCAACTCATCAGTATTTCATCTCCATTTATTTATTGGCCAAGTAGCTTTGGCATAATCTACAGTCAACTTGTCATTTTTGCAAAATGACTTGTTAACTGTAAATGATCCCATATGTATTAGCTAATACAGTTTACACCCGTTTAACCATTTAGGCTGTGTTCTAAAATGTGGCTAATTGACTTAAATAGAAAAGGTTAACCAAAGGGATTGGTTAATAAAAAATACTGCGTAGAATTCTCATTAAAAGTTCTTGTTGCCAAGGATTTACCTGTACACCCTCAACAGTTATTTTCAGCCTAATGGTGCATTCACGTGCAATGCGAAGCAATCGTTTCGTGCGGCACTGTTACGTAAGTCAACGCAAAGATTCAAATAGGCGCGAATTCACGCCAGGCGGCTCAAATGAAGCAAATGGTGTGATTCGAAAACGCGGAATTGCTTCATTCACATGTTGAAATTATTCTCAAGACAACGCTTGGAGAAAAGTGAGCGAGGAAGTAGGACTACCTGGTAAGTTCTGAAAATATGCGCGTTTACTTGATTTCAGCTATTGGATGTAATTTACTATGAACCAAGTCGTAGAAGCCCCTGCTCCTGTCCTTTTCCGGAATAGAAGGGGGGAATACTCAAGGGTTCACATTATTCGCACAAATGTAAGTTTAAACACAAATGTATAATCCAGAGGTCAAACTCGCGCGAGTAGTGTGAGGCGACACTTTTCTTCGCCTTGCATGTGAACGTATCATAAGAGTTCCACAGTTAGGCACTTGATCTGCAGTTGTAGTAATCTTTCTACTTTACCAACTTTAGATAACTGAAATGTAACTACATGGAAGAGGAGCTGTACGGAGAGAAAACTTTCCATGTTCCATGGAAAACTTGCTATTTGCGTCCTGTTAAAGGCCCATTACAATTATTTGTAAAGCACCAAAGCGACAAAATGGACATCCAGTAGAACAAGTTTTAATAATTAACATGAATATTAAGGGTTGGGTTTAAACCATTCAATTTTTATCATCAATCAATGTGGCAGATCTTCATCAAAGGAAAAGAAAGACCCTGTAGTATTGTAACAAAGTGAAAGTGGACTGAGTATGGTGAAATTGAACTGAGGGATTTTGTTCTTGTTTAGAGGGTGATTGGTAAGGCCCTCTATGATTTGGTTGTTGAGGGTTGTTGGTAAGGCCCTCTAGTTGAAAATTTCAGGACAGGGGTGTGAATGGATTTGAGGGTTCGATGGTAAGGCCCTCATAATCGGTTTCAACTTCATCGACAGTGCAGACCAGAGTAGCTTCGTGGATTTCATCATGTCCCTTGTTTGGATCACTTGATTCAAGGTTGTCCAATATTTTTATATATATATACACACACACACACACACACAAACACGCTCTTATTGATTCGAGGCAGCTGGAATCGCCATGCTTTTCCGTGGGGTTTTCCATCAAGGAAGTCCATCCTTGGCCAGGTGTTATGGTAAGGTGGCATCTTCATGTAAAATGGTAAGACTGAGATAAGGATTAAATGTGTAAGGCTTCGATCCTGAGTCTAAGTAGCATTGGTGATAATGTAGTGCGTTCGTGTACTTCAAGCATATACTCAATTTTTTACTACAACAGTCGAAACTAGTGTTTCTTGTTTATGGTATATTTGTGTCAGAATGTGTGTGTGAATGAACCTCAGTGATTTTATACTTGTAGAAATTCTGTGAGTATATCTGAGAGGGGCTTTGGAGAATGGCTTTTACCTGATCCGTATTCACCAAGTGCCCTTTTTTTTAAATTCTTTTCTATCAAGGTTTGAGTATAAAATTATTTTAACACGCAATTGTATTTTTATGTGGCTCACCCTTACAGTTTGTAGAGGAATTTAGAGGTACGAGGAGTTGTAACTATGCTAGTTACATATAACATTTATTATTTCTCACTTTTTGGTGAACTACTTTAGTCTACACTTAGGAGTGCCTGTATTCATTTTTATTTTCTTAATAGTACTGAGCATAACAATACATTTTCTTTCTGCTCACCAGGAAGAGCCTGAATAGTTAAGGATGCACAAAGTCAATGCTGTCCTTGACTAGTTAAATTGGCCTCATTGACGTTTATTGTTTGAACTGTTTGTAGTCTATTTAGAATTTAGTTTTATTGTAATATGTGAAATTCCATATGAACAGGCTATGTACATTTTGATTGTCAATTTTGGAAACTAAAAGTTATGATATAGGGCTGTCATTTTAAAGGGATAAGTGTACTGAATTGCACTTCTAGTGCAACTCAATCCAAGAGGAAAACCACTAAGCAAATTGTAACTGGAAAATATTTGGTATAATGTAGTTTAAAAACTGATAAGAACTTTGTCGGTTATCTCAGTCCTGGTGTCAAATCCATTCTAAGGTAAGTGTGCCTGCAAATGGTTTCAAGTGAATAGTTTGGGTGAAGTTCACCCAAATTCAAGGTATGTAACAGGAAATATTGTTGTGTTTCTATTTCTAATTGTCCACCTTTTCTCTTTATTCTCCTTCATCCCTCTCTCTGCCTTTCTATTGCTCATCTATCAACTCCTTTCCTCTAGCTTCCTACAAGCATGCAGATGGAAAAAAGATTGATGGACGTCGAGTACTTGTTGATGTTGAAAGAGGACGAACAGTCAAAGGATGGCACCCTCGTAGGCTTGGTAAGAATTTCATTTTTTATTTTTCTTTCCCTAGGTTAACAAGGAGATGACAATATTGGTGAAGTGATTAATATAATGGCAGGTTAAATACTTGACGTCAGACTCTTAATATTTATTTTGCTCTCCAGGTGGAGGTCTTGGTGGTACAAGGAGGGGTGGGGCAGATGTTAACATCAAACACTCTGGCAGAGATGATGCCTCCCGATATGATGACCGACCAATTGGAGGGTAAGTTTGGGATGTTGGACTTTTTTAGGCCGTTGTATTTATTCGTCTAATCACAACTTGACCACTTTTGTCATTTGCCTTACAGTGACCGGGATCGTGGTGAGCGCAGGGATCGCAGTCGTGACCGTGACAAGGAACGTGGAGAGCGTCGGCGCTCTCGTTCCCGAGAAAGGCGCAGACGCACCAGGTCTCGTGAGCGTGAAAGGGCCATTGGTGCTCCAGTCGAGGAGATTCCAGGCAGCAGTCGACGGCGAGACAGGGACAGAGAGCGAGGAGGTGGTAGTAGTAGTGGTGGTGCTGCTACTGCTGCTGCTGCTACTGGAGGCAGCAGAGAAAGAAGTAGAGACCGAGATAGAGAGAGAGACCGCAAGAGGAGAAGCAGAAGCAGAGACAGAAAGAGAGACCGGGAAAGGGGGAAGGGTGCAGATGGTGGCGAAGAGGGCATGAGCGGGCTAGCTGATGGAATGATACCAGAAGGAGAAAGAGTTGTAGAGGAGTCCTTGGGTGGTGAACGGGGAGAGGATGGAGGACCAGAAGGAGAAGAGAGAGTGAGGGAGAGAGACAAAGATCGGGACAGGAAGCGAAGTCACAGAGATAAGGACAGGGATAGGGATCGTGACAGAAGACGAGACCGGGATAGAGATCGTGAACATAAGCGTGACCGGGGTGATCGGGACCGTGGAGACCGTAGGGAAGACAGACATGTATCCTCCTCAGGCGATCAGGAAGGTATGGGTAATGGAGGTGAAGAGGGTGAAGAGCCAGTGCCACCAAAATCAGAAGAAGGCTCACAGGATGGGATGATGATGCTGGATCAGGATTCCATGCAGTCAGGAGAGGGCTATGCCTCCAATGAAAATGGTTACAGGATGGAGAGCCAGGGGGATGAGTTCTGAAAGTGTCATAGGTTGTGAATTATCCAAGGTCATCCAGTTGTAATGTTGATTTGATTCACAAACATTGCCCCCCTCACCCATTATTTAATCCCTCCACCCTTGCTTGCACCATGTCCACATAGGTGTGTGAGTATTATACTGTACTACAAACAACTATCACTGAGGGAGCTTGGTGTGTCTGGTAAGAAGTGTCCTTTTTGTTAAAACATTACTTTGCTGAACTGTGACATTTTTTTACTTTGAACTATTCAATTTTGGTTAGGATTTGTTTTCATAAATCATTAAATAACTTTGCCTTATGACTCATTTGAATTCCTTGTCTAAAATAAACTTTGTATCAAGTAACCATAATGCTGGGAAAATTTGCATTTTGAGGCTTTCTGCAATTTACAACAGTGTAGCCTATTCAATGGGGGATGGGTAGTTGTCAAATGTTTGTCGTTTATTACCATTATATCAAAGCTGTTTAATTGTTGACTACAAGAGTAGTTTATTGGTAGTTTAAATGCAATCTGAACAGTGTTCCTTTTGTTGGTAATTTTTTCCCCCCCTATTGCTCATGTGTATTTTGTTTTATATTTGGTCCAATCTGTGGATCTCTTGCAAACCGAACAGTGATCCTAATTTTACTGAAGGGAAAGTGTTGTTTTAAAAATGCAAACCACACTTAAGGACGAAAGTGAGGCTTCAAGTAGGAATGTTTGTCATTGGTTCACACACATTGCTTTTTTTTTTTTTTTTTTTTAAAGCATATTCCTCTGGTCGTATTTGTTCTGCTTTTCATTCTTTAAAATAAATACTTTTTTTATTGCCAAAAGTTTAATGTTTGGTTATTTCTAGTGTCTTGCATTATGAACTATCTGTTCAGATCGTCCACAGGTTTGTGGCTTGTAGGAGAATGAAATCGTGCGTCAAACGAATTAGTTAAACTCACGCATCTGACGTAGTGTTGCGACACTCAAGCGGCTGCCATCACCACTAGCTAGATCATCTGCGCTTTCACTGTCAAGCTGCGTGTTGCGGTACATTTTTGTTCAACATTAAAAGAAGCCTTCATTTACAAAAGGTATCTCTAATCTACGTCCGATCGCATTGAAAACGGCTCTGCAGCAGACGATCCCAATGATGTCATCGTATTATCATACAGGGAAAGAGGTAGACATGGCGGCGATGACAGAACCGCTCTGTTTGGAAAGAGGTAATTTACCTAGTCCAGTTCAGCACATCTCAACTAAGGAGTGATACGTTTTGAAAATAGTGGAAAATGGCTTTTATCAATGAAGTGATGAACGGATGAACTCGTTAGTTTTTAAGCTGATTAGTGACGACTAGGGCTTTAAATTAAATGAATGGATGTTGCCAGTGCTCATGCTTGTATCTATGCTTGAATTTCATTGAATTAAAAATAAAATTGCCGGACTCCTACAATTTAATTGTAATATTAGTATGAAATGTTACAGATTTCACTGCACAATGTCGTCAAACTGCAGCTGAATACAAGTTTATATGCCCTAAAATGCCCCAGCACTCTTATAAGTAGCTTCAGCATTCAGCCCTGGGTGCACAAAAGCATTAATGACTAACATAATATTGATTGCCACAAAAAAATTTAGACTTTTCTTTAAAAAAAAAAAAAAAAAAGCTAAAATCTGGGTTCCAGTGGTGCACTTACAATGAAAGTGAATGGGGCGAATCTGTAAACGTTAATTAATTTATATATATATATATATATATATTAAAGTATTGCTAGAAGACAAATATATGCGTGATTTTTGTGTGATTAAATTTGCTTTAACTTTTTCTTTATAAAGTTATTGCCAATTTTACAACTTCGTTGCCGTGACGATATAATATCAACAGACCCTTAAATGACTAAAAATGACGATTTAAATAACTTTACAGACAAAATAATATGCATGTTTTAACATAAGAATTAATGTGCTTTTATAAAGTTTAAGCTTCACTTTTTGCCTTTTAAACCTTTAAAATTGGCCCCATTCAATTCAATTGTAAGTGACTCACTTGTGACTTTTTATATATATATATATATATATATATATATATATATATATATAAAATAGTGGCGGCTGCTGGTCTTTCAAAGAGGGGAAGCTCATTTTTGGCCTACATTATAAACTTGTTCATTTATTTAAAAGTAAATTCTGCCCTACGTTCCTTTTCAAGAAAATGCACTGTGACCATGTTGTACCAACTAGGCATCTTTTCCAGTGACTTGACCAGTGTTTTCTCAATGGCCAGCAGAGCTAGGCTGCTTAAACGGCCTTGGCCCATTGTGTTACGGGTGTAGGATTTGAGCTGCTTTAAACAGGAGAAGCTCCTTTCTACACCTGCAGATGTAGCTCCAATTGTTGCTACTAATGAGAACAGTTTGTAAAGCTGAGGCATTGCACAGTCCAACTCCATGTCTTTGAGGAACACCAAGTAATCACACAGCTTTCCCCTGTTTCCCTGCAAGTCCTGATCTGAATACAGGACTTGAAGTTCAGACCTCAGTCTCCCTGAATCAAAGTGATGGCCATAACTTTTCAGGACACTTTGGAAGGCCTCCTCTGGAAATTCTTGTCTCATTTCATCAAATTTCCCTGGATTGACTAATTCTAAGAAAAACATACTTTCCAAATTTGAAAAACGTTGAGGAATCTCCTCCAAGATGTTATCAAGGATGGCCATGAGAGATTTCTGTAGCGCTCTTGGGGATCCTGCAATTGGGTCAGACGGTGCTTTCTCATGGGCTCATCTCCTGGGTCTGATGTGAGATCTGCTGTTTTGGCATAAACAGCTTGGAAAGCCCCCTCTGACCTTTTCTCTTTGACAAATGCAAGAAGAGACTCAATTCTTTTCTTGCAGTAAAAAACATCCATCGCCCTCTGCTGGACAACATCAAAGACCACATCAGTCTCAGAGAAGATTTGTTCATATGTGTACAACATGAACACAAACTCAAAATCCTCCAGTTTCCTCAGAAAGCCTTTGGGGCAATCCAGTGTATCATCATCCATTGTTGTGTCTGCAATGATGTTTTCAAATGTCTGCAGGAGGCCATCATAATTGTTTGCCACAGTGCTCACTATCCGCGATGTGAAATTCCATCGAGTAGGAGCGTTTCTGGGCAACCTTGAACAGCCTGCAGACTCCAGAAAGATGTCCTCTTTGTGGATTTTGAAAAAAATGTGCCAAACCCAGAGAGTGATGAAAAAAAATTCTGCACTCAGGCAAGCATTTAGCCCCCTGTGACAGCACCAGATTCAGTCTGTGTGCATAGCAATGCACAAACGTTGCACTTGGGGCTATTGTTTTCACTTTGGCCTGCAGACCATTGAGAGCTGAAGCCATGACAGCAGCCCCATCATAGGTCTGTGCCACAAGCTTATCCTTAAAATTGTAGGCCTGCATGTTGTCATTTAAAACATCAAAAACGGACTGAGCATCTCGCTCTCCAGAAACATAAAAAAAATCCAATAAAGCGCTCCTGAATTTTACCTGCACTATCCACATAGCGAACAATGACAGAGAGTTGGGCACGGTAGGATATATCAGTTGTTTCATCCACCTGCCATCCAAAAAAGGGAGCATCCTGAATTTAATCTCTGATCTGATCCGAAATGGTGGCTGCAAGAGCAGAGATCAAGTCATTTTGAATAGTATGAAACATACCAGAAAACACAGTTGAGGACTTGAATTGTGTGGACAGGACAGAGTCATATTTAGCTAATGTTTCTGTGAACTCCCTGTAATTCCCCTTGGTGGATGATTCACTACTCTCATCATGTCCCCTAAATGACAGCTCCTGTCAGCCAAGCAAGGATGTTACATCAATAAGGTGGTTTAGGAAGGCCCTGTTTTGTTTGACTGTTTCATTATGTTTAGCCACTTGAATGCGAACACCTTCAGTGATTGCATGCTCAACCCTGATCCTGCCCACACAACTTAATCTTGCACATGCACTCACATGTTCATTGCTCTTTTCATGTCTTTTATATGCCCTGTCAAAGTTAGACAGATCTCCAAACCCCACCTTTGACCAAACAACACATCTGTGAGATGGTTTCATCAAGAGGCATGGCCAGCAGTACATTTTATTTGTCACAGCACTTCCAGTCAGCCAGCTAACTTTGTCATACCAGGAGAGCTGAAAAGACCTGTTATTTTTCCCTATCTTTTGCACTAAATCAATCTTAGGTGTTGATCTGCCCTGCTGTTTAATTATATTTTTTTCCTCGTAAGGAAGACTTTCAAATGGCTTCGCCAAAATTTCACCCGTACGACGCTAGCCTAGCCTACTGTATAAATGAATGAATGAACGAACAATCTAAAAAAAAAAATTAAACTTTGTAAAACTGAAACAAGGAATGTGGTGTATAATTGTGTGAAATGTATTATGCAAATTGACTAGCAATTTCGCCAAACAAATATCAAGAAATAGGTCGCAGCAGTTTGTCTTTCGACTACACTTGAGAAATCCGCGATGGGACTGAGCGCGAATAGCTTCAGCGACTTCTTATAGTACAGATTCGCCGCCAGTCAAAAGGAGACGCAGTCTTTCGACAGATCCTCCAATCATTACGCGGAAGCCCGGAGTCCGGGCCAGCCCACTCCTCATTCACCCCCAGAGACGCTGAACGTCCGTGGGCGGGACATAATCGCAGCATTTATCCAATGACCGTCTAGTTTCGGAGCACTGAAAAAAACTGTTCAAAGCAGCCCCATTGAAGTCAATGGACGCTCGGCTTCAACAGGGAAATGCACTGTGACGCTATGGGAATGTGTGAGAATGAAATCGAGTCAGCCGACCTATAGTTTTTAAACATATTGATAGTTTTAAATATCAAAGTAAACAACATATTTAATGAAGTTTAATTTATCCATGTTTTTGTGTGGCAGTGATATTCATAGTAAACACATATTACCAGACAATTTTTTATTTTTTTTTTGTGAAGAAATGTAAATGTCCATTCTAGAATCTTTTTACATATTGTGTGTTCTGGCAGTGCAAACTGGGCCCACACTTGGTTACACTCACTGCCTTTCTTTGTTAATCTTGATATTTTGCCATAATGTTTTGCAATGTATTTATCTTAAATATCCTTCCTTCAGATGTTTGCAGAGTCATAGAATTGTTAGATAGGCTACAAAGGAGTGGTGAGCTACCTCCTCCTAAACTCCAGGCTCTACAGAGAGTACTACAGAGCAAATTCTGTGCTGCCATCAGAGAGGTAATGGCTACTTCAGTCCTTCACACATAAGGATGCTCGATTCTCTACCTTTGTTTGATGATTAAAATGAAGCAGTGTTAAAATATTTACTTAACATGAACAATATCAAAACTCTTTGTAACATTTGTGTGACTAAGTGGTGAATTTTATTCTCCCATGGTATTGCCAATCTGTCTGATAACAATTTTTTCCTTGCAATGATTTTACAGAACACTGAAGGAAAATAGCTAGGCATATAAAAGGTTTGGAATTCAGGAATGATGTGTCACTACTGTGTAAGACAGCAACATGTCCTCTTTCTTCACACATGTATAGTTTTTCATAAAGGCAGAGCTGTGCTTCACTGTTCCTCCCTCTGAATGACTCACTGCACTACTGCATCTCACTTTAGCCCACATGTCTCATTCCTTAACTTGTTGTGAGTGAGAAGTTACAGTGGCAGCAATCTGTTCTGTTCACCACTGTTTAGATATGACTTATGCACAAGAATCAAATGGATATGATACAATTACACACTATTGTCAGATATTCCGTTTTTAGAAGTTCTCTTGTATATTTTAATGTTTTGTTCAGTTTATGTTGTGGCTCCTTCATCTAAGATTTCCGTTTTTACACGCTTTTTACCCTTCACAGTCTTTACACTTCACAATAACTTTCATTATTACACGGCTCTCTGGAATACTTGATTCTGATTTGTCAATTATAGCATTTTGTGATCAAATATTTTTGTACAATGACAACAAAACTGTATAATTGAACATTGCAAGTTTTGTTTCTCTTGTATTACTCCACTGTCTCAAATCAAATTTAAAACTCAAATCAATATTTCATCCTATTTATTTAGTAAATTGGTAATTAGCCAAACCGTGTAAAAAGCAGGATATTGTACAATCTGCCAGTCATTATCACAAAATAAACCCTGATAGAGTGATCAGGACCCAGACATAAAGCTGAAAGGTCTTGTATCACTCTGAAGGTGATACAAGAATGAGTCATTTGTACACATTTAAGTTGAATAACATTTGTTTCAGGGCGTTTCATATTCTGTTTAATATTATACACTCGAAGTGCCCGATGTGGTCTTCTGCTGTTGTGGCCCATTCGTCTCAATATTTGAAATGTTGTGCATTCTGAGATGCTATTCTGCTCAATACAATTGTACAGAGAGGTTATCTTAGTTACCGTAGCCTCTCTGTCAGCTCAAACAAGTCTGGCCATTCTCCGTTGACCTCTCCTATAAACATGGCATTTCCGTCCGCAGAACTGCCGCTCATTGGATGTTTTTTGTTTTTGGCTCCATTCTGAGTAAACTCTAGAGACTAGAGAGAACTCTAGAAATCACAGAGATCATTGAGATTTTTTTCCGCATTCTGATGGTTGATGTGAAAATTAACTGAAGCTCCTGACCTGTATCTGCAGATTTTATGCACTGCTCTGCTGCCACACATTTGACTGATAGATAATCACATGAATAATTAGGTGTACAGGTGTTCCCAATACATTTCTCAGTGAGTGTATAATGTAATAATGTTTGTTAATGTTATAAATGCTAATTATTGGAAAGTGTTACAATCTCCAATTCCAGTTACAAAGTTGGAATTTCATAGCTCTCCATTTTTTAGGTCTATGAGCAGCTTTATGACACATTGGACATTGTAGGAGGGCCAGAGGTGCGAGCACAAGCCACTGCCAAGGTAACTTTTTTCCTGCAACTATGCTAAACAAGAATGATATGATAGTGCATGCAGGGAAGAAAACACACACTCTAATTTTCTTTTTCCTACTTGTTTCCTTTTGCATCTTTTTCCAGGCCACAGTAGCAGCATTCGCAGCCAGTGAAGGCCATGCACACCCGAGAGTGGTGGAACTCCCCAAGACAGATGAAGGGCTTGGTTTCAACATCATGGGGGGAAAAGAACAAAACTCTCCCATCTACATCTCCAGGGTAATCCCAGGAGGTGTTGCTGACCGGCAAGGGGGGCTGAAGAGAGGAGATCAACTGCTCTCTGTTAATGGAGTGGTATGTTGGGGCAATTTTTAGATTATTATTTATTATCTTTGCATTTTATTATCATTTGTTTCATTTAATATTTAGTCCTTTCAGATGGAAAACATTTATACATATAAATGATGCGATCCAAAATGTCTTTGAACGGCAGTGAAACACTTTCTTATGATGTGTTACATTCATACGAGCAGACAGAGAAGTAAGTTTGAAGTTTGGAGCAGAAGAAATAGAAATAAACCTTGTATAAATTGCCAGCTTTATGCTAATCTAAAATGCCATTTCTAGCCATTTTACATGCACATGTTACCAAACACGATCATATTTTATTAGAAACAAATCTGCATAAGAGGTTTGTCAGAGAATGTATTTTTAACATGTGTATTTTGTCTTACTGTATTGGAAGAGTTTTTATAGTCAAAACAAGTGAAAAAAAATCTACCAGTGCTGAAGAAGTAATCCAAAGTTTTTCAAATACGTTACTGACCTTGTGTAATCTAACGGAATATGTTACAAATGACATTTTACAGCATGAATTCTGTAATCTTTAGTGGAATATGTCAAATGTAACCCTCCCAACCCTGGCCATACTTAGTACCATTCAGCCCGATGGTGAAAATGCACTTCATTTTGAAGGTGACCATTGGCTGTGGTGATTTTAAGAGCTGTAGATTTAAAAATCAGTAGTATAAAATGGATGCTCCTAAATAACTCATTTGCAGTCCTTGACTTTAAACATTTTCTATATTTTTCATTATGTGTAGAGTGTAGAGGGAGAACACCATGAGAAAGCTGTAGAGCTGCTAAAGGCAGCGCAGGGTTCAGTGAAGCTTGTCGTGCGTTACACCCCGAAAGTCTTAGAAGAGATGGAAGCCAGGTTTGAGAAGATGAGAAGTGCCAGGAGACGCCAGCAACATACCAGCTACTCGTGAGTGTGACTATCTCACTCTTCTCCTTCATTCTCTCTTGTTCTGTTCTTTTTCCTCATCTTCTCACAGTTAATCTCTCACTCATTCTCAAGTAATCAGAAGACATTTTGGTTTCTTCAAGGTCCTTTGTTACAAGATCAATTTAGAGTGTCCTATTTCATTTTCTCTTTAGCATAAGTTTTGATTGGACACTAGCCCCATTTTTGTATTCATTGTTTGTGATCCAGATTTTTTGCAGTAGTACACAGAGAAAATTCATAACGTGACCGAATTCAAATTAAATAAGGGATATTTGATTGAATGTGCAAGTAGCCTACTTGTATTTTGACATTTCCCCTTTCAACTTATTTTAATCTTTACAGGTCTTTGGAGTCCAGGGGTTAATTAATCCTAACTTCAGACTGCCCTGCTGATCCATTCTCTCCCTGTTTCTGCTCCCGTAGGATGACAGAAGACCCAGAGGAGATCAGTGTAGACTACCCTTGTATATGTTATTTATATGTTAGTGGAACGATCTAAAAATGTAGACCTCAAATATACTATACCACGGTCAGGGAGAGACTGCATAGTGTATCTGGTCTGTCTGAGTCTAATTTTCTATTTTATTAGTATGTGGAACCTGCACCCTGTAATATGCTGAGGAGTTATGTGTGTGTTAGCCCAGAAGAGAGCTTTAAAATGTGCTGGATAGTGCAATTAGTATACATGTAGGACTGTCACTGTTTGTCTTTTACAGTAGGATGTTATTATTGACTTGAATGGCATGATGGTTCCTACCTAGCCCATTATTCATTTCCACCTATTGAGTATGTGTTTCAGAAAACATGTATTGACAGTAGTTACAGCTATGCATCCCATTTATATAAAGTAAGTGTTCTTGTATCTGTGAGAACTACATCAGGTGTATACAAACACTGTTATTGCAAAAAACACTACCTTATGTCCAGAATGAACAGGTTTCTCTGTACATACACCATGCCCAAATAGGTTGTACGAATACTGTCAAGAAAGTGCGCTGCTATGAGTGGCTTTGTGCTGCCAGTCACAGTGCCTGTTTTCAATGCTTTTATTTTTAAGTTTATTTATTTATATTTGTATTCATACTGTACATTAAAGCCAACAAAGTCATTTAATAGTCTGGTGAGAAACATTATGACCACTATTGATCACAGTAAATTTTATGAATCATTGGAATTCTAATAAAAAAAAAAAAAATTGTGATCACATTCCCATAAAAAGACAAAGTCGTGGCTAATAGTTTCTTACACTGCTTGAAGGAGGTCCTTTATTGGATTGGTTTAGTTATTATAAAAATAGTTACACTTAACTATATTCCTGTTATATTTTGGCGAAAACTGGTCACCGTTTTTTAAAAGGATTTTTATTTTTGAAATGTATTTTCTTTTAAGAAAGTGTTTCTTTTAAGGCATTTAATCTCCAGCACGAACGACGACTACCCATTGTATTTTAGGGATGATGTTGTTCAGGCAGGTGCTCAGTGTTTCTTTTTGAGCGCCAATCACCTTGGAGACGCGTTCTGGTTCCCATAGCAGTGGATAATAATAAACTTTGTTAGCCTCAATTCCTGTGGATGAAGGCCACATTATCTATTGCTAAGTACAAAAGACGTCTTATCGGTAATGTCTCGTTTTTTGACGTAAAGGCGTTCCGGAATTTAGTAATTTATTTATTAGTTTTGAGCATGAGTGAATAAAGATGAATAACCAGAGACGCAAGGTCGGCCAAACAAGCACAAACATTGGACACGTGTATTCGCAACCTCTGCCGTTTTATATTAACAGTTGTAAGGTAGGTACGTTGAACATTGTATTTACCAACTATCTTCTTTCCTGAATAAGAAGTCTCTCAAACTCACTTTTTAAAAGTTGACGCTCTTTTTAACTGGGGAAAAAAAGGCGCAACCTTCTGTCATGTTTTACAGAAAAACAGTGACGGACACAAAAACGCGTTCGACGTGAACGGCACCTCAGTTAACAAATGTAATGGTGGGCATAGTTGATTCATTTTTCATTGTGTCCCTTTACGTTGCAACGGTAGAAACCAACTTTAAATACCAATAAATCGTATTGTTCGCATATCTGTAGTCTGTTGGGTGAAATCATTTTGCGCTTTGTTAAAAGTTCAACTTTTGTCTGAAAATACATAATTTATTGAGTTTGAAAGATATCGCGTGTAACTAAATCGAAAGAGGTATCCTGGGATGTTAAACACAAAATTGTTATATTACAAAAATACATTTATTTAACATGTATATACTGTACTAATTTTATTGTTAAGAAAAAAATATATATTTAGCAATATTTTAAGATAAAGATGACGTGCCTCTACTTCATGTCTGTGGTGTTACAATAATGGTAATCGGCCCTTTAAGAAGGTCATTTTATGTGATGGTTGATCTGAGGAGTGCGGTCGTGTCGAGAAGGGACCCCTCTCTCGTCAATCTCGCGAGATTTTCATACGCCGTTAATTTGAAGTCGCACAGCAACCAGGAGTGCATGTACATTTAATGAATTTGATAACTTTAACTCTATGTCTGCTATTGTCGGTCATGAGATATTATTGGTGACTGTGAGGTATATCAACAAGCTCAGTTGATCAGAGGTAGTCAAGTTTTCGCCTCTTGTATAAGTCCCGAGTTCTTATGCACTCAGATGCAACTTTATATCCTAATAAACAAAGATCGCATCTGCAGTTCAGTGGACGTATATCTTGAGTGGTGACACATTTGTTTGCATTTTTCTTTGCGATTCGACTGGAAATGAGCGCGAGCTGCTGAAAACAAACGAAATCTCCTCAAGATTTGTTTTCAAGACATTTCCCAGTTCTAAAAGAGATAAACGTCTTCAAACAGCTATTTTATTTAATCACTTTTTAATTCATGATGTCAATTAAGTCACAATAACAGAATCTATGATTTAAAGTATTATGTGCCTTAACATGAACTTGTGTCAAATATTACTGTATCCAAGAAACACGGGATGCTATATGAGATTTCAAGAAGACAACAGGCTTTTATTTATATTGATAATAATAATAATGTTATATTATTTATATTATTGAAGTTTCTAATGCTTTCCATCATACATGCGCTGAGATGCGAGCAAAAAAGCACAGGCGAAAGCATCTTAACATAACATGCGCGAGAATTTGACGAGAGAGGGATCCCTTCTTGACCGACCAAGGAGTGCATATTGAGTTCTTTCTTTCTTATTACAGGCAATATATTTGTGTCACACTATATCAAAGTCTGTGGTGTTACAATCATAACTTGCAGATTTGGTAGATTTGAATCAAAAGTTTGAAAAAAAAACCCCAAAAAAACAATCTTATTAATATTCCCAAAATGGCCACTGACCTTGAGACTATCATGATGGCATACTTTAGGTAGGTATGTACAAGTCCAGATATGTACAAATTTGTCTGCGGTCTTACAGGCAATACACAGACAGAAACATTTGCGTAATGTAAGTTGTCTGTGGTATTATTTAAAATTGTAACATTTGTTTCCTTCAAAGCCAATTATTTTATTATTTGATGTTTTCAAATCTTAAAATGATTTTAACTTTTTTAGAATAAATGCTAGGTTACTGCAGTTCATTTGTCATGTCTTTTTATCCATTTATGTAAAATAGAGATAACATGATGGAAATAGGGTCTAAGGTGAAACATTCCATTCATTTTTTTTTTTTAAATGAAATTTAAATAAAGCAATACGGAATTTGAGAAGTTATTATTATTATTATAATAGTTTTTTTTAGAAATCCCTAAGGTTGTACTTACATACTCATTTTAGAATAGCCCATGAATTGCATTTCTAATACTGGTAACACCACAAACATAAATGAAATGTCTTTAAGCTCCAATTTTACTGGATAAAGCATAATATACTATTTTTAAATACATAGCAATAAAGTATATTTTTAAATAAATAAGTAGCATTTTACAATGTTTTTTTTTCATCTTTGTTAATTTAATAAAAATTACTACAGTTACCAATCATATTAGCAGGGCAGTGAAAGAAAAAAGGACACGGAATGAAATGGCAAATGTTGCATACATAAGAAACAATAGTATTATATTTTGTCTAACTATAGGCCTGAAGTAATATTATTTTGGAAGGGGAGTACTTGCTGTTTTTGTTATAGAGCACAACAGTGCCAGTGACCTTTTCAGTCATCTGGGTTCTGGAAGTATTTTTCCCATTAATGTTTTTCATAGGCTTTTCATAAACTTATTTCTGCAGTAACCAAACCAGCCAGCTCTGAGGTGAATCACAACATTACAAACTTTGATTTGAAGCAAAAAAACTATAAAAATATTACAAAAAGAAAAGTACAAGGCTGTGTGGTAGGTGAGCTTTAGGTGTTTATAAGTTATCATTGAAATTCTATTTGTATATGGTAAAAAATTGATTTATTACTTCTGGAACCAGACTGTTGCGCTCTATTCAGGGCTTCAAATTGTAAGTGGATAATGTTTAATCAAAAATTTCATGTTTAAAGTGTCCCAGTCTTAGATAATCCTTTAGTGTTTATGCTGTAATACATTTTCTACTGCCACAACAGTAGTACTACAAGTTGAAGTGATATTGATACAGATACCTTCAACCATCCTCTTGTCACTGCCGCAGAATGCCCCTCTTCCACCAGTCCTCACTTGTCAGAACAGAGTGCCTGCCTCTGCTCACTTCTCTCTCACCTCACACATGGAGCATGACAGAAAGCCTCTAAATGGACCACTGTACAATGAAATCCATTCAAAAGCCCCTGCGCACTGGACCACACACTTCCTCAATAAGCTGGCCCACAGGGTGAGATGTGTGTGAAAGTTTCTTTCTTTGGAGAATGGCCTGTTTTAATGCAAAGATCTGCCTTCTTGTTGGCCCTGTATGTTTAAGATGTTTATGTGTCTCTCTACAGCTCAGAGACCACCTAACAGATAGGGTTGTCTCTAAACCCATCAGTGAAATGCAGGACCACTACAGAGGTCAATCAGCAACACAAGAACTACTGAGTGATTACCAGAGCATGATGCAGGTGAAACAAAGAGGCTACACATTAAGTTTAGACCAGTTGTGTTTAATATATATAAATGGATTGATTAAGCACACATGAAAAGGGTCTTTTTAAAAAATCTGACTGAATGTGGTTGTACAGAGTAACATAAAATGAAACTAAATGTATGTTAAGGGAGAGTTCTACACTAGTAGTGTACTTAGGGAGAAGCATGAAGGTTTTTGAAGAGTGGTGGATAAAGATATGTATTTTTAAAAATTGTGGGGAGATGTGAATTTAAAAAATCAGTGTAAAAAAATGCTAATTTATGCAAATTATCTTAATGGCTGGATCTCATAGCCAAAAGGATTCAGCAGACAGCAGCTTTATCTTCATCTGAGCTTCTTGGCTGATGGAATGACTCATGCCTCTCTTGATTTTAATCAGGCACTATACAGACAGCTGGATACATCTCAGGAGTTTATGCAACAGCCAGTCCTTAGCACAACCAAGACCGACTTTAAGCACTTTAGCAGGTAACCTCTACACCACCAGAGGGCAGTGTGAATGCGTAAATGGATTAAGTGCTAATTTTAGACCTAGTCTACTGATCTGAGGTTAGCAGTGGTGGCTTCTCAAAAGTGATGACTGAGATCAAAAGGTTTACAGATCTGATCTAATCTCTAGATGTAAGTGTAGGATATTGCAATATTTTGGGTAATCTGGTCTCTGGATCCAATTAGATTGAAGCATCCACTGGAAGAACTTATTGGGCAATGTAAATCTGTGATCATAGTGAATCATTTGTAGTTAAATCTGTAAGTAGTTCCTGGCTTTGATCAGCATTTGTAACTGTGCACCCCTATATAGCTGCAGACCAGATATCATGCATTGCTTTCATTTAGCATTAGTGTGCAATATCACATGTTCTACCCCAGGGGTTTTCAAAATGTTGTCGGGGGAGACAAGGGGGAGCAAGGTGAACTTCAGAGAATTTCAGGATAAAAGGAGGTTAAAAAATTTAAACATACTGTTTCATTCTGCTTTCTTATCAAGAGGGCTGCAATTATGAGGTTAATTCACCTATGCTATTATTTTGTTCTAATGAATCATAGTTTCTCCTCAACATTACTTCCTTACTGGCGTTTGTCAAATATTATTCTCTGTTATGCTTATTTGAAACAAAAGTGCTATAGATAATTAAATTTAATTGTTTATACATACATCATTAATTCAGTTGTGAGTTAAAAAAATAGACAATCAAAAATTTATTTTTGGCTTTAGAACAACGGCAATATAAAAGCTAATTATTTTAAAGGAATATTCCGGGTTCAATACAAGTTAAACTCATTCGACAGCATTTTTTGAATAATGTTAATTACCACAAAAAATCACTTTGAGTTGTCCCTTCTTTTCTTTCAAAGAAAGCAAATATCAAGGTTGCATTGAGTCACTTACAATGAAAGTTTAATTTCTTTGGAGGGTTTAATGGCAGAAATGTGAATCTCATCATGTTATAAATGCACTTACAATGATTTTGTTAACTTTGTCATGGCAGCGAAGTTGTAAAATTGGATATAACTTTACACGGATAAAGTTAGTTAGCTATTTTATCACACTAAAATCATGTTAAAACACATATTGTGGCTTTACTTTTGGAACAGTAAGTAATTTAATGTTTATGGATTTGCCTCATTCACCTCACGGGAACCCAGATGTTTGCTTTTTTTTAAAGAAAAGGAGTTTATAAATATTTTTTGTGGTAATCAACATTATGCCACAAATGCTGTCGATTGAGCTCAACTTGTGTTGAACCTAGAATATTTATTTAATTTTGCAAACAGTATAATTGGGCTTTTAAACATGAAAGTGTATAGCTGCCGTTATATTTTAGGAAGAACAACAACAAAAAAAACATTCTAAGCAATACACACTTCTGCCTTTAATGGTGAAATGGCCTTGACGTGATTCTTTTGGTGAATTAATTGTCATTGGGCTTAAAAGAGAAGCTAGATGCTGCATGAAGAGAGATCTCCTTTAGAGGGATTTGTTTTTTTTTTCTTTCATATTTGTCTGCTGAAGGCAGACTGAAAAGATTTAGTGAAGCATAGCTCATCTTATCATCTGGTCTGGCCTCCTGCCCAGCAAGCAATTTTGCGTCTAATAGACGTCTAATAGCCGTCAAAACATAGCCCAGACGTCTAGGCTAAAACAAGGCTAATTTTGGGCTGTCAGTGAAAATCTAATAGACGTCTAACCAGAGCCCAAGAATAGACTAGTCATCATGATAGAATATCTTACATCTCGCAAGTTATTTTGGAAAAAATTACATGTAACCAGATTCAGTGTTATTTAGGCTAGAAGTGGGTTATACATAGCCGGACTATATCGGGTCTATATTTTACCGAGACGTTGAAATGACGGCTATTGCTTGCTGGGTGGTAGCAAGGTCACAAACATATATTGACGCAAATAAACACGCCTCTTTCTAACAAATGTATGTATGGCAGTGTAAAACATATAGGGAATGCATTACTTTATGCACATTGTTTTAATAGGTAAGTCTGTCTTTGCCAACTTCATAGTTGAGGTGAACACATTGTCATCTTTGAAAACAATCTATTTTAAGAGCACTTAAACCTTCCTGTACATTAGTTGGCAAGAGGAAGTTCTTTTATTGAGAGAGCAATGGTATTGCAGGAGTGAAGACGTTCCCTCTGCTTAGCTGTAGTCTCAGAGGACCCACAATCTCCCAAATGTGTTTCTATTGACAAAGTAATATATGAGCTAAGTGAATGGCCAGTATAGTGATAAGGCAAGAATATAATGGACCTAAAGCACTAGTACATGCCTGCAGCATATACTTCTGCTTTTATTCCCCTTTGCCTCCTTTCCAAGTTTCTTTTTCTTATCCATTGATAATCCTCTTTTTCAGGTCAGATTTGACTCCTTTCTCTGTCATGGATGCAGCTAGCTTTAATAGAACCCTTACCAAGAGTGGAGCTCACAGCCGACTTCCTGCTCTGAAAGCTCCATCCACTTTATCAAGTCAACCCCAGCTGCCTCGCCTACCTTTCCCTTTGCCCCACAGGGGTAAAAGTAGTCTGTATATGGAAAGTTTTACTGTACCTGTGCCTCCCCCAACATTGCCTCCCCCCAATACTGCACAAATTGGGAAGAAACACCAAGAAGATGGCAGTAGTGGTGTGTTACTAGGAATTCTGGGTGTGCCCAAAATGTATAGTACAGAAAATCAGGTATATGGAGGAAACAAAATGTTTATACTGTAAGAAAATAGACAAAATATTGTGGATGTTTGGCTTTTAATGCCTGCTAGAATTCATTTCAAAATATGTTCTCATCAACATTGTTCAATTGTCATTCTTTTGTCACTCAGAGGTTCAGTAATAAATGGAGAACAAAAACATGTTAAGATTGATTGGTTGAGACATTATTGATTTATTGATCTGGTGTGTGAGTGTGTTTGTGTGCATGCATGGGTGTCTTTTTTTTTGTTTAGATTTAAAATTAATGTGGGTGTATGTGTCTATTTTTCCCATTGTGCTTTAATTTGCATGATATGCTTAAGTGCACTTGATGTAAAATATATACTCCTGTAGATTACAGTAAGCATGCTAAAATCTTAGGATAAAAGCTGCAAGAAAAGAAGTCCAGTGCAAGAGCGAGACATAAAAATAGCTGAGGAGGCAGTTGGCTACACACCGAGACAACTCAAGAGGTTTGCAGAAATCTACCGTACACAACTCGTGAAAGAAGAGAACCTGAAAGAAAACAGAGGGTGATAGTGGAAAAAATATATATTTGTCAATATTGCAGATTAGTCTGAATTTGTATTTCTTTTTCCCACCCACTTGCTCTTTCGACATCTTACTCTCATTCCCCTGTTCTTTCTCAGAGATAGAGAAATTATGACCAATTTAAGGCCACATATGAAAGTTGGGTGGATAGAAAATAAGGAACAGGTGAAGGCAAGGTTTATGAAAGCGATGAGGCCAGATTTATTCAGCAATGAGCTATCAAAAGCTTAACTAACATTAGACAAAAAGGTTGATTCTATTTAATAATTATTTACATTCCGCAAATTAGAGCAGAGGTAAAGAATTCTTGCTTCCTGGGACCCGAGCATGACTGATGTGTGCATTTTACATTTCCAAATAGTAGCTCCTAAGAAACATGCAAAAGAAAAAAAAGATTTAGAACAAATAATTTTCCTAAAAATTGAAGTCCACATATGTGGACAGTGGGACTAAGTTGTGACATTTTAAATAATACCAACCTAAGTTGTTTATTATGTTTCCAGGAGTTTTAGTTATTCATGTTTTTGAGACATTACATGTCACAGTCATTCTCCCTCATGTCTTCCTAGGACTCTTATTTTGAAGTTTTCCCCCAGACTACATCTCCCATAGGTCACTGCCCTCATCACTTCCATCTGCTCCTCATCATCCTCACCTGTATTCCATTCTCTCATTTAGCTCCTTGTGTATAAATGCCCTCTAGTTTTGTGCATTCGATTGTCAGTCCTTAAAGTGTTACGTTTAATGTGATGTTTAGCGTTATTGTTTTGTTCCACTCCAGCATTTATAATTAAAAGATTGAAAGTATCTACTCCTGCGTCTTCCTCTCCAAGAAACCAACGTTACATTACATAAATTAGCATACATAATTCTGATTCAAACTAATGGCCAGCATCATCCAATCTCTGCCAACCATGTTAAAATAAAAATTTGCATGAAAAATGTAATCAATGTACTGATTGCCATGTCTGCCAAACATGTTGAGAGGTCCAAACATGATCTGCAGCCTGAAACTGAATTTTTGATTGGATGTTAGGAATGAATGCACTTGGCTGCAGGAAGGCTATAGGATGCTCCCTTGCTTCCTATTTAGTGCATGACTAGTGTACTGTCTGTCTACACTAGTCTCAGAACAGTGTATTTTCATCCTAACTCCATATAATTCCTCTGAAAGTATTATTTTCCAGTGTTTGGATGCATCCATTGATTCTCGATCTGATAATGGACAATGATTATGAGAAATTTTTAAGGAAAATGAGCCTATAATCGACATACGTGGTCATCGTGTTTTATAGAAAGCCATTTCATGACAAATCCATATTTTTTTTTTTAAATGGCGTATTGGATGAAACTAGAGTCTTTACTCTTTTGACTCAAACAGGTTTTAATGATAAAACTTAATAAGGTTTCTTCCCAGATGTAGTTTTGTTGCCATTTTGCCTCATTTTAATTTGACTGGGTGGCAGAGGACAAATCTCTGTTGCCTCCACATCTGAGACCGTCAATCCATGCCTCTTATCATGTGGCTTGTTGAGAGTGTTACCACAGAGACGTAGCGCATGTGGAGGCCCAAGCTATTCTCCTCGGCATCCACACACAACTCACTATGCGCCCCAATAACCTTGAGGAGGTTTCCAATTTGGTTGCATTTACATTTATGCATTTGGCAGACACTTTTATCCAAAGCGACTTACAGTGCTCTTATTACAGGGACAATCCCCCTGGAGCAACCTGGAGTTAAGTGCCTTGCTCAAGGACGTGCAAGTGGTGGTGGCAGTGGGGATCGAACTGACAACCTTCAGCTTAACAGTTCAGTGCTTTACACCACTACACCACCACCACCACTGGTTGCTTAGGAGACCTTGCTGGAGTCCCACTATTCCATTATTAATTTATGTTTCTTCTTTGGATATTTCTTTAGTCTGTTTCTACACAATTCTGTGTTTTCTCTAAGATTTGTTCTGGTGCTTGTGGCAAATTGTGTATGGTTCTCTTTGATGGTTCTCTCTTACTTACAGAAAACAAACTGCACCATCTTGTTGGTGCACCCCTAATGAGGGAGAAAGAAATTCCATAATAAATTGGAGATCAGGGTCACAGTTTTACATTGGTAATTCATCATCCCTGGAAACACTCAGACCAGCCCAAAGGGTTTTCAGCCTAAGAGTGGAGTGGTAATTTATATATTGACAAGCAAGTTTTTATGCTTTCTGCATACATTTCTTGTTAAATATTCCAAATAAAAACATTTTGAATATGAGAATATCTGCAGTTCATGTACTGCTCCACCAAATCTTGTGACCCAATTTATGTCCACAACTGCCCAGCCCCCCTACCCATATAACCCCCCAATGTTCAAACTAAATCTATGCCCTTGGTGATATGCAACAGTCTTGCTTGGCTTATATTCAACAGTTCAACAAACAAGTAAATAACATTAAATTAAATTTGTCGGTTCATGCCTTTTTCTCCGCCAATGAAAACAGTTCCAAAATAAGCAAAAGCTTCAAGCGCAACTCAGGTCTCTGCAATGCTCTTAGTGCTTTCTTTTAGACTAGTGGTGTTTAATGAATCTTTTAAGTGAACAAATAATTCTCATTCACTTACTTTGTTTTGGTGGTAAACAGCTCTGTTTTTTTAACAAATCAGTTAATGATTGAATGACTCACTTTTTAGATAAAAGAGACTCGTTTGTTGCCACCTACTTGATTAAATATGCAATCTCCAGAAATGGTCACTGAACGAATCATTAAAGGGGACATGGGGAATCAAATTTCAGAATGAGGGTGGAACATGTTTAAACTTTACTAATATTATAGGTTAGATAACATATTGAAATAACAATAAAGGCATGTCATGACCCCTTTAAATAAAATCAATCTGAATGTTGAATCAAAATCCTGACCACTATTTGGAAAGCCAAGAACACAGTGAAGAAGATTGATTTTGGACTGCTGTTGCTGATGGACTGTCAGTCAGATTCGAAGACAGAAAGTAACTGTTGTATAATAGAGAAATATAGTCACATCCACAGTGGATTTCAAACTTATCTGTTTTAGTGTTCATAAATTAGCCAATAGCCTGTGTGTTTTTCCCCATGAATTCTGCATTATGTGATGAGTTAAAGAACGGTTAAGTGCGTCATTAAGGACATAAATTACAAAAATATCACTGCAAGAAGCAATTGCGGGGCCAAGTGCTCCAATGTATGGCATGTACGAAAGTGTCACTGGACATCACTGATTGTGACTATGAAAAGCAGCATAAAAAAACATATGTAGAATTGCTCAAATTAAAATACAATTAATTATACATTTTGACCAATAAGTGGCGCAATCACCGAGTTTGCATGGTGAGGTCAAGGTGTGGTCATTATGACACATTCAAAGCTTCATGAAAATATGGCAAATCACTGCAGAGATACAGCCTCAGATGCTATTTGGCGACTTGCCATCAAATTTGTTGATGCGTTATTCAAGAACCGTTTTGTCTATCAAAAAGCTTTTGATAACTTTTTGCTGACACTTTCCCTAGATGATACATGACAAATTTAGCGCAAATCTGAATTTCGGCCTAGGAGGTGATTAAACAAGTAGGTTTTCAATGAATTTCAAAATGGCGGACAGGAAGTATGACTACTATGGCAAAGTTGGTATCAGGGGATTCGGCATGACCGAAGGAATCTTTAGAGACCAGTAACAGGACGATAGACCAAAATGATCAAAAGTTATAATCATTTTTATACATTTCATTAGAAATTTTGACCACAAGGTGGTTCTGGCCCAAAAGTGTAAAGGCACGCTAAGGACATAGTGCCAATGATGCATACTGAGTTTTGTAAGGGTACGCCAAGGCGTTCTTAAAATACAGTATTTTACAACTACATTCAAAATGACCAACACCCATATGATCACATATCATATGGGCGTATACCAAGTTTGGTGTCAATACGCCTAAGTGTGGCGAAGATACAGCCTCATGACCATTTTGGCATGCTTTTATTCAAATTAGTGTTATTCGAGAACGGTTTGGATTATCAAAAAGATTTTAATAATTTTTTGTCACTAGTGTCCCTAGATCATACACAACATATTTTGTGCAAATCGGAGTTACGGTCTAGGAGGAGATCGAAAAAGTAGTTGTTGTTGTTTTTGTTTTTTTAGAAAATTAAAAATGGCAGAAATTTGATTCTAGGCATTAAAGTTATGACCATAAACATAAGTGCAAACTTGAACAGTTGGTGGCGCTAGAGCGTTGGAGTTAGTGCCACCAAATTTGGGAAAGTTACAGTTCAGAGTGTCTTCTATCAGTGTGTCAAATTTCATGACATTCCTATGTACGGTTTTATGGGCTGCCATAGATTATTATGGCAGAATAATAATAAGAAGAAAAACAATAACGAATACTATAGCTGCCATCGCACTTTCAGTGCTTGGCCCCTAATAAATAAATAAATACATAAAAACGTATTAATATGTCTTGCAAACACGTAGGGATGCTGAAAGTAGCGACAAGTCCTTGGCGTGTGGATGGTTAAATGACACAGGGTGGGGTTTGGGGAGGGTGCACCAGCTGCCACCTTTCCCTTTTAAGAACTGAAGGGAGGGAAAAACACAGAGGGATCCCATGTCACCTTTCCATTAAGGACTAAATTGCATGGAAATACTGATTTGCCTAAACAAAAACATCGACAGAGAATAAAGAGGGAGGGAAAAACGAGTGGATGAAATAAGAGAGTCAGTTTAAGGAATAACAACACTTCGTGTTCGACATGGTGCTTTTTCGGCATAAATAATTTGACTCGGGCATCTCAGTCTGCAACTAAAGACCGGGTTACGTTCATTTTAACACCGGACAACGGGAACAGGTGAAGAAACGGAAGAAAGGATGCTAAAACCGAGAAGAAAGGGATAGATTGCTAATATAGTGAGTGCATGAAGATTAAATAGAGAGAGAGAGAGAGAGAGAGAGAGAGAGGTGTTTCCCCGCTGCTCGTGTCGCTGTTGGTTGGAAAGACCGATTTGTTTAGGAAATAAAAAGTAACTGATTAACACAAGCGTTAAGTCACAGACATGCAGATATAATATAGCCATTTTATTTTTTTTTAACAGCACAAAGGTGTGAGATAAACCCATGCATATAGCGGGAATAATTTATTAGAGGTTTGGCAGAGGTGGCAGAGAAGGATAATAGGTAATAAATATATTTTTTTCTGGCTATTTTTTATATCGCTATAGAAACGCACATACGCACCATATATTGCACAGTGAAGTTGCGCTGTTGGAGCCAGAATGTGTTGTAGCAAGGACATTTTATATTATTCATGAAGTGTAGCCATTTTTACAGAAATATTTTAGGATTAGGCATTCAGCACAGTCGATTGGACCACACGCCGCGAGGATCTCTCCAAAACCTACTAAATTCCACGTAACATTTTTGTGCAGTTTGTGCGTTCATGTGTGTGTGTTTAAGAACACTCACACTGCACGCACGTGAACCGAGCCAGACCCAAAGCGAGTAAGTATTTAACATAGGTGTTTGTGGTGTGTGTCTGTGTCGTGACCTTGTGTACAAGTGACAAAATATCACTTCTATTCTAAATATTTCTACGTTTGTCCGGTGTGCCGAGGAAAAGCTGGCCTGTGCTCTGCCAGTCAACGGACTCAACAAGTAAATGTTTTTGCCACTTTAACATTGTACCCTTCATGTGTTTGAAGGTATTTTCACACTGCATGGAATTCTAATCTGTTACACCCTGAATCATTTTTTTTTATCAACCCAACAAATATATGAACGCTTTATGCCCCATCATTTTTGGTGTCTAATTTTTCCTCCCTCACACCTAAACGTAATAGAAAATGAATATATATATATAACTGTGGTAGCATGAAGTCCTCTTGAAGGAATATTCAATACAATGCGTTCAATACAATTTGAGCTCATTCACAACATTTGTTGCATAATGTTGAATACCACAAAACTAATTTTGGCCGTCTCCCTTTTTCTTTAACCCTCCTATTGCATTCAGTTGAAATTTGATCTAAATATAACATACCATAAAATGTATATTAACATCTAATGTGAGAATTACTTGTATTTTGAATGAATTTCCCATAACTCATAACTGCTCAATACAACTTGGTTGTCAAAAGTTGATACTCTGATTTTAATCTAAATCTATTCTATTAACTTGAATGGACCTCCGAATATTGATGCATGAGTATGTAAGCTGGTTCTGCATCTGATGGTTGCAGAGTAAAATGTGGACAATTTCCTCTTTCAAGCCATATTTAGACTAATGTGTGCTTGAACATAATCTTGCCACACCCCCTTTAGGCCTTTGTACCTTTGATTTTGTTTGTTTGTTATGTTCATTACATCTGTCATGTCTGTTTGTACAGGAAAATGTGTTTGTCTGTGTGTGACTATGTAAACAAGATGCAATCCCAGTGAGAGACAAAAAAGTGTGTGAGAGAATATGGGAAAGAGGCTAAATTGAAGTGGCATTTATAAGAAAAATTAATTGATGTAAAAAACAAATCTACATAATAGCGTGTAAAGCCACAATTGATACTCGGTTCAAAATTGACCAGCGAATGCAAAAGATGTAAAAAAAAATGAAATAAATTGTTATATCTCAAACAATTTCATTAACAAATCTGAATTATTTACCTTTCCTAGGTAAGAAAATGACTCAAACGCAATGAGAGGGTTAAAAACTAAACAAAAATTGAGGCGCTTACAATGGAAGTGAATGGGACCAATTTTTGAAAGGTTTGAAGACAGAAATGTGAAGCTTCTAATTTTATAAAAGCACTAACATTCATTCATCTGTTAAAACTTGTGTATTATTTGAGTTGTAAAGTTCAAAATAAATTCTCATTTTAGGATTTGTTGACATTACATTGTCATGGCAACGAAGTTGTAAACTTGGCTATAACTGTACACAGGTTAGTAAGCTTTTTATTCACAGTAAAAGCATGTCAACATGCATATTGATTATGTCTTGTGGCTATACTTTTGAAACAATTAGTATTTTAATGTTTACGGATTGGCCCCATTCACTTCTATTGTAAGTGTATCATGGGAACTAAGATATTTGCTTTTTTAAAGAAAAGGATTGGCAAGTAAAAATGTATTTTTGTGGTAATCAGTATTATGCCACAAATGCTGTCGATTTAACTTACCTTGTATTGAACCCAGAATATTCCTTTAATACATGTCTGTCCACTACAGAACTCACTCTTTCTCCTCTAATCCTGTTCAAAAGCTTGATGCCCTTCTCTATTCCATCCACTGCACACATTTGTAATTTTGTTCTCATATTAACAACCCACACCACCTCTTTTAGTTTCTCTCATGTTCTGATCCCTCCCTTTCTCCCCACCTCCATCACTCACTCACACCTTATGGGCACTAGCTTAAATTACAACATTTACTCTCCCTCCTCAAAACTGATGCCCTGATCTTGCATGTCCCAAAAATACAACCCTGCCAAACAGTCACCTGAAATTACACCCCCCTTTCACCCTCTTTGTTTCCCCTCTGTTTTTCATATTATTATTTTTTTTTTTAATACCCTATTCAATTCTTTCCCACTGCTAAGAATAGTTTCCATCAAGTTCATGTGTGATTTAGCTTAACACAATTATATCCCATCTCTCTCCTGCTTCAATCCCTGAGTACTTAATGGGGGACTATAAAGGGATGGTAATTAACTGGAGAGGGCACTTTTATTAATTAGGTTTCAACGATAGCAGAAGCTGGGGTGGAGGGAGTGGTGTTATAACTTATCTTATCTTAAGACTACTGTTAGTGCTAGATATGGGAGTCGTGCACGTCTCAGTGCTGTCACTGTAAGATGAGTACTCTAAGCCTCTCTCTCTCTCTCTCTCTCTCTCTCTCTCAACTGAAAATAAAAGTTAGCCTTTTGAAAAAGGCTCCTGTTTGCAACAGTCAGAGCTGTGATTACTTTCAAAGTAGAGGTAAAAGCCTGACTGATGACCTTAAGAAAAAGAGAGTCTCTCTAGCATTGCATAATTTCTTTTTTAAAGTAATCAATTGTGCTGTTGCATCAATGTGAATGTGTTTATGTTTGTGTGTACAAGCTTCCTTGAACCGTTAATTTGTTCTGTTATTCATTTTCTCTCTCCTTACTGCTATTCCACAGGAGACTCAGCACAGCTGAGAGTAGCTTAGTGCACACAAACAAAATAAAGAGAGGGAGAGAGAGAAAGAGAGAGAGATTGAAAAACCATACCATCCATTGGCTCAGGCACTCTATTTGAGACTGAGAAATTACCTTTTTAATTAATCCAAATCAGTGACTGATTTGAACTCATAAATTGATTTCAGCTCATTTGAAGGGTGCTAGAACTAAAAAGGGACACATACCCATGTACGATGCATCAACTAAAGAACAGATGGTTTGCATAAGGCACCCACCATACCTCAGACAGGGAGAAAGCCAGAAGAGGAGGGGGGGTACTGCAGTATTTTGTGGTGTGCAGTTCCACAATGAATCCTCTAGGTGGCCTTTGAGCACCACTGAGCTTCAACTGCAGTGGGATACAAAGTAGAAATATCCCAAGCACCTACACTGCACCAGACAGAGAGAAAGGGAGATAGAGCGAAGGTATAATGCAGGCACACTACAGCATACAGAATAAGAAAAATAACGTAAAGCTTTCAAAACCGATTAAATTCTACTTCTTTCTGATTGTAGGGCATGTATTTATCAACTCTCTATTAAAGTGTTTCTATCAATTGAATATTTCATCAAAGTAGGTGCTTCATTTACCTTTACTGCAGTCATTCCTGCATCCACGGTCACATTCCTCATAGTGGCCATAACCTGTTCTCTCCCTTTTTATCTCTCCTTGCTCTCTGTCATCTAGTGCTGTTGTCTTTTATAGGCGTATCTGTCCTCACAACCAACCCCCATCCATCGGACCTACACACTTAATGTACTCCCCCCATCCACACACACACACAGTTAACAGTGATTTCCCTTTTTAGTGGGTGCAATTTTTGCTTTGTCAGCTCACCTTGTAAGTCATTTTTTGTATTTCTCTCAGTTTTTCCTATTCATAATTTCCTTATCATATTTGCAGCCCTTATGTTATTTATTTCACCACAAGCTTGTCATATTTAAGCACCTGACTAAAATCCAAACATATACCATTGGTTGAGCCAGTGCTGCTTAAACAAATAGCAATATATTTAGAGCTACAATATTTACACTTTTCAGAGAAATCAACCCCTGAATGGCTTTATTAAACTATAAGTACCTTTTATAAGATTAGATAAAAGTAACTTAAATGTCTCCTTATGTGACATGATTACAGGATGGTTTCAATTGGTCTGTCAATTTGTTAGGGTTATCTCCATTTGTGGCCAAAGTGTTTTCGTTAAGATGGCCAGTATACAATACTGTCTTCACTCTTGCAGTTAATAAAATACTTGCCCATGAACACCTGGAAATTTAACCTTTGGGCATCTGTTTTGCTACATTTTCTCACTTAAATTAAATTATTACATTAAATTATATTATCATACAAAAAATGTATGTAACCAAGGGAACTTAAATTAGCTAAGTTGATTAAACTATAAAAGTGTCTCTCAGCTTCACTTAATCCATTTGCATTGGGACAACATAACTATTTTTATTTCATTAACTGAAACTGGGCAGAGGATTTGTAGTTCCCAGTATGTTTGCATGGGATTCGACAGGGAGAGTAAATATTAAAAGTAAGCGTTACTGTAAGTGCCTTTGTGCAAGAGGAATATAAAGAGGGGCACTTGTTAGTGTTTAATGTTTTTTTATTTTGAGATTAAGAAGAGTTTTTGTTATGTTGAATTTTTGGGGGTTATCATCATTGTGAAGAGCAGAGCTTGAGCCTGGGTTGAGGACCATTCATTACATTTTGAATATACTACATATTGCTTTATCCATTCAGCAATTGCCCTGTTAACCTTAGCACAGTGACCAAGTTGCACTCAGTAGTGCATGCCAGCACGTCACCAGCATGTGTTTAGCATGTTAATATGTCCTGTCACTAGCTAGAAAATCCCAAATGTAGTTATTTTGACATGTTAAATTTTGTTAGGTTTACTTGATTGAGTTAAGTTACCTTTAATTGAAGTATTTAAATGGAATTACATAGTAATTTTAATTTAGGAAAACTCATTTCAAACCTGTGGAACCACTGTCCATGACTGAATCAAGTTTGTGTGTGTGTGTGTGTGTATGGAAACAGTCCAGTGTCATTTCTAAGCATTAAATGATGAGCTGAAACATGTGCGCTGTCCATGGTGCTGAAATGAGAAACCAGCACTACAATTCAATCTTTGGGTTTTCAGACTACCGTCTAGTTCCAAAAGTTAATCATATATACATGAGAACATACATTATAGCAAAATAAGGAGTGAACTGAGGCAAACAGACAAGGCTTACTAGGTGAGGAGAGAAGTTAAAGAGATATGCACAATCTAGAGAAACTATGCAGTACAGTTATGCAAGATATAGGAGAGCGAGAGTTCTGAAATGAAACGCAAGAGACAGCACAGCAGAACATGGAAGGACTGCCAGTGATTTGTCAGTGAAATCTGACCCTTGTATGATGGCCCCAAGAGAGACAGAAAATGACAATAGAGAAATGACTGAGGGAGATTAAAGATGCCAAAACAAGGGGATTTCAATTTGAAAGAGGAAAAACAGTCTCAGGAGTGTCGACTCATTTGATTCACTGCAGCTAAAAGTACCATTCTGTTTTCCCATTCGTAATGCAGTTAAAATACAATGCGCTAATTGTATATGGTTGTTTAGGTGAATACATGCCTTTTTCATAGAATATTGACATTTTGAAGAAATGTACACAATCTTTGACGCCACCAAGGTGGAGGTTAATACTGTTCATACACTGCACTGAACGGTCTGTATATCATTAGCACTGCTCTGAGAGAGAGAGAGAGAGAGAGAGAGAGAGAGAGGTGAGAGAAAGAGAGAGATAGTGTAAGAGTTAATGCTCTGCAGTCTTTTCTCCCTATTTTGTGTAGCTCAGCAAAGAATCGTTCTGGCTTTAGCTTTTCTCACTCTTCCTCCCACCCTACCCCTCTCTCTCTCTCTCTCTCTCTTCCTCTCTCTCTCTTTCCATTGGATATGCTGTGAGCATGGTGTGGGGAGGGAATGACTGTAAAGCATTCAGTCATTTTCATCTTCCTTTGCTGTAATTGAGGAGAGTGTTTTAGTGAATTGAGGGACATGGGAGCAGAGTGATGGTAAAAGAAGGAAAATGAAAGATGGGTGGGCATTGCAGAGGAGGAGGGATCTCTTCCTTCAAAAGGGAAACCTTTTTATTATGTAACACTGAATGAACATTCAACCCCTTCATTAAAGGTGAACACACTGACCCTCTGTGTTCATGTGAATGAATACTTATCCCATTTACCTATATAAACATTCTGCTGATTTTGTCGAGTTTTCAAAAGAGTAAAAGTTTCAGTCAAACCTGTGTTGACATTGCACCTTGAATTTCCTTTAGGATTCAAGTTTGTCATGTAGATTTCTTTATATCTACAGAACTGCATATTAGTGATATATAAGTGATTGTTTTAAGAACTGATGATGTGATGAGTTGAATGCAGGTTACCTGGCTTTACCAGATAGTTAATGTATAAAAATATGAAAATCACTAAATCTCTCCTCTCCTCTCTTCTCTCAATGCAGGCTTCTCCTACCCCCCTCCCCTCTCCGTTCTCTGTCCAGCTCTCCCTCCCCCTGCTCCTCTATGCTCAATTCGGTGTGTGTCTCCTCTTTCAAAGGGCGCAAGGGTGGGAACAAGTCGTCCAACAAAGCATGTTACAGCGCAGACATGACTTGTCCGTCAGAAAGCGAGAAAATAGTAATAAACTGCGGAGGGATTCGGCACGAGACCTACCGCAGCACGCTGAAGACGCTGCCCGGGACCCGCTTGTCTTGGCTTACCGAGCCTGATGCGTTCAGTAACTTTGACTATGACCCCAAATCCGACGAGTTCTTCTTTGACCGCCACCCCAACACGTTTGCGTTCATTCTAAATTATTACCGCACAGGGAAACTGCATTGTCCCAACGATGTCTGCGGTCCTCTCTTTGAAGAGGAGCTCGCTTTTTGGGGGATCGATGAGACGGACGTGGAGGCTTGCTGCTGGATGAACTACCGACAGCATCGGGATGCCGAGGAAGCGCTGGACAGCTTCGAGACGCCCGAGCCGGAACTGCCAGAGGACGACCCAGCACTTACGGGTGGTGCGGACGGGGACTTGAAGAGGTTGTGTCTACAGGAGGACGGGCGGAATGCAAGCTGGTGGAGTATATGGCGGCCCCGAATCTGGGCGCTGTTTGAGGATCCCTACTCCTCAAAATACGCCAGGGTGAGTCAGTGTGGCATCTATTCAACTGAATTAAATGGTAATACAGTTTAGAGCTCGTAGTCCTTTGATACCTCTTCATCTACTAGCTAGCATACTTAACAGTTTTGCACTTCAGGAAAGTTTGACGTACAATCGATAGCTACGTTTGGAGAGAAAAGGGTCTCTCTCGTTTACCTCCATCTCTCTCATCACTCTTGTAAAAGCAAGATTGTGTCGTTGTACCTCTCTCCTCCAAATCATCTCCTTGCGCGTTATTTGCCGCGTCTCGAGCTCGCAGCTTGCACACTTTCTTGCGCTCGGTTAAAACCTTTCTCTGTCGTCTCGTTAAGACTCCACAGACCGATTCTGTCGTTTTAAACACTCTAACAGCATTCAGTCTCGATTAGCGCATTTTCTCCTCTCTCTTCATGTCCCCGTTATCCTCTCTTTTCACTCCCCCGCCTCGACATGCACCAGCAATGTTTTCTTTATGGTCATGCTGTGAATGTTTGTTTTATCAAGACATGTCGTTATATAGCCTACTGACCATTTGGAATTGTGGCCACAAAAAGAACACGCCGAACGCAAGCCTTGTTTTGTTTGATATAAGTTACTTTAAAATTGTAAAGAACGCCCTATATAGGTATTTACTTTTAATTATAGGCCATGCATTGACGTACAGTCATTGCACAGGTCATATGTGTGTCCGTTTAGCGGTTACCTAAAGGCTACTACAGAACGGTACCTAGCAGACCCTTACGATTTTGAACATCATCAGAGCATTTACTTTTAGGGGGAGTACTGTACTGAACCAGAGATTCACTATTGAACCATTGCATATCTTGAATGTTTAATGAGTATTTTTTCCCCCTCAAAAATATCACAAGCCTACACCTGTTCTTGCTTTGCTGGAACATACATGACCACATAGGATGATAAAGTGTTGGGTGTAAGTGGATTACAAAGAAGTGAGTTACTGTAATCAAATAATTTTTTTGGCATAAAAAGTAGTGTAACACATTACATTTTTGATTATTCTTGTAATTAGATTACATTACTTTGGTTACAAATATTTCATGTTAAAATGTTTTCATTTATGTGTAATACACTTAAAACGTGAAGTCCATTTTTCATATGCACGTCTGTTTGCATTTCTGTGACAGCTGAAGTGTGTGCGACAATGAACAAGGAGAAAATAGACATTTGAATTTGTTGAGCGTAAAAACGAAACATTTTTATGATAAGTGTTTTAGAATGTAACTTAAAAGTAAATTAACGAGTAATTTGATTACTTTTTCGATGAAGTAATCAGTAAAGTAATCTGATTATAATTTGAGATAAGTATTTAGTAATTGGTAGCGTATTACTTTTTAGTAACTTACCCTACACTGTTTGTAAGGCAAATACAACTAACTCGGCCCAGGTATACAAAAATGATATAGCTTATTATTAACTGTTGAAAAGAAAGCCACTGGTGGTTGTGCTAAGGTATTTATCCCCTTTTTGCCAGTGCAGGATCTTCACAGTGTCCCAGGAACCGGCTTTCCCATGGGTTTTTCCTTTAACTGAATCACTTTCCTGCTTACTCAGCCCAAGCTCCGTATGTCACTGGCACCACAGTCACCTGATAATCACTGCACACTATACTCTCATTCACATCCAGACCTGAAGCTTAATTTAGAAAGTTTTTCTCTGGGTACCACATTTCTTCAATGTAGCCTACTAAAATAATTGAGCTTAGCTCCATTTCTGCATAAATATTTTGTTTAGGTGACAATGAGTATGATAAATTTGCATTAATTCATTGTTTTTACACAGACTGCAGTCCAGTTAGTGTACAACACCATGTACCAAACTTTTCCCTTTTCATTTCAAGTTTACTGACTACTAAGGCTTGATCCTATCTATTTCGTCCTGTCAGGAAATAATCACTGTTTTTATATGACACATAAAGCCCTTTTAAGAAAACAAAGTCGCTCTGTGTGTAAAGAGGTGTTTCTGCTTGAGGACATTGAAAGTTCATTCACCTTTTGACTCTTGGAACGTCATTCACAACCAAGTGAACAGCGATCATTTATCTCCTTTATCAGAGCAGGCTGGTTATTTAAGATATTTATCTCCCTCTGTACATCTGGGTCAATAGATCATAGTCATAAGCAGTCGATACAGACTTGCCCATCATTCCTTTTTACTGATTCGTTTTCTGTTGCATCTTGAGTGTAGATTGGGGTGAATTTTATTATAAAATTGCTCTTGGTATGCTTGAAGTGTCTGCAAGTGTAAGTTACCCAGCAATTCTGACAGGGGAGGGAGAAATGCTGTCATCGTTATGCTGCGTTGTCATTGAATGGAGGTCTTTTATCAACCGTGACATGCATAGTGTTAGTATTAGTGGGCTGCTGTTTGGGTGCAGGGCCTTGTGCCGGATTGCTGATCATCACTTACAACCTCCATGCCCCTTTCTCTTGCTGTGCTATAGCGTAACACTGCGGCGTCTCATTGTAGCTGACTGCGTGCTCATTTCTGCTGCAGAGCAACCGAACAACTGGGCAACAGAGGCAGAGCTGCAAGAAGTGTGCATTTACGTGTGTACGTGTGCCTTGGTGTTTGTCAAGGTTCATCTGTTTAAACTGAAAATATGCAGATATATGCAAGCTGCGTATAATCTAGATTATTTAACTTAAACTGGGTAAAGCTGAACTACCTGGTAAAAGCACTTATTAAAATAGTACAATTGAGAATCTTATTTTAATTTATTGAGGCAGGACTGAAAGCTGAATCTGAGTGTCACCCTATATGATCTTTGGATAAATCTCTGGTTCAAAGCAGATGATCCAGTCACCTACCTATTTGAAGAGATGCAACATTAGAGAAATCTGTCAGAGGGCATTTGAGGATTTGTGGTTAGTACCCCAAGAATAATAGGCTTATATATATATATATAGGCAAATATCTTAATTTTTATATGAAATACTGCATAGCTCGATTGTAATTTTAAGGTCTTATGTATCCTAAAGGCAAACCCTGTCTCCTCAGTGGACAAATTAAAGGATAACACTTATCACTTATTTTAACAACCTCGTTAAACTGTATCTTTCTGATAGATAATTGTCTCCACATCGTAATTTATGCATCATTAAACAGAGCAGTAAGTGCGTCATCAGCAGCTACAACCAACACATACTTTACACACTGGCCCTTAAGTTGTCGGCCAGGCTAATATTGAAAAAGGTAATAAAGAACTCCAAATAAAAAGTTTTTAACGACAGTTGCTTGACAAGCAATTGAATGCTATGCGTGATGATCGAATTGCTTCACTGTTGTTCAGCATCAGCACATGTTATATGAGGGGATGGATTAACAACCTGCGGGTGCATAGTCATTCACGTGCAAAATCCCATTAGATAAGGATGAACAAATATTAAATGAACTACGGAGCTCTAGCAGCGTTTCTTAGCAACAGCCCATAGTCAAAATAATCCCGCCTTGGACTGCTCTCTGTATTTTGCTCCTACGCTTAAATATATTTGCAGAAAGCCTTTAATTAAAGTCACAATTTACCTCGCTTCAGGTAGAAGATCTGCAATATAGCCTATTTAATAATGTGGCTTTCTGTTTGTCATGAAACTATACTTGTGTCATTAAGTAACAGATTTATTTTTATGTATGTTTTAGTATCACCTTTGGGTCTTTTAACTTAAGAGCTCCCAATCTAGACAGCATTTGTAGGCATCATAGAGTTTCATACTGTACGCCTGTAATGTACTGCTGTGATTTCGGTGCTGTCCAGAACAGAAAGGCACAATACTTTGTTGCGGCCACTTGAAAGAGTGTTTCCGCTGAGCGTTTTTCTAATCAAAGTAAGTGACCTTACAATAACTGCATTTGTGACATGCTGAGTTCATCTTAATAATGTTAATGTCCCAGCATGTAAGCTATATTTATTCTAGGTGTAGAATACCAGCAAATATCAGCAAATAATTACAGATATATTGGAAATAAAGGGCAACAGTGACTGCCTGATTATTATTCATTTCCGGAAGTATTTTTATCATTCATGTTTTCCATAGGGATTTCATAAAATCCTTCATTAAAGGCTCTAAGCCATGAACCAAACCAACCAGCTTTGAGGGGAATCACAACATTACAAACTTTTATTTTAAAGCTGATGTAATTTCTGCAAAAATAAACTTTGTTTTCAAAACAGTTTTCTGAATATGCCCCTACCTGCCATTGATCAAAACAAAGAGGTAGCCCCACCCCCAACTCATTGGTTGTTAACGTTGTTGGGGTGGGTCTAAGTGGGTCACTAAAAAAAGGAATTTTCAAAGCGACACAGTGTTTACAGTTTTTGAGAAAATTAACATGAATGGCTTACTTATAATTGTTTCTGCTTATTTAGCTGGGATAGAAGAAAGTATTTTTAACACTGAAAAAGTTAAACACTTGAGCTTTAAACAAAAACGTATTTGAAAATTGGACAAAAAGGCAAAGTTTCCAGATTCTGGAAAAGATCCCTCAATCTTTAATGAGGGAATGAACAAAAATCCCATGAAGCATCAATTAAAATGCATTAAAAACTATGGAAAATATAAAACAATAAGGTTATATTTGTTAACATTCGTTAACATAAACTAACAATGAAAAATACTTTTACAGCAGTTATTAATCTTGATTAATGTTAATTGATTAATATTTCAACATATACAACTTTTCATTCAAAAAAAATGTATTAACGTTTGTTAATGCATTATGAACTAACATGAACTAATGATGAACAACTGTAGTTTTTTCACAAATTAAAAGTAACTGAGTAAATGATTAATGAGTAAAACATAGTGTTCATTGTTATTTCATGATACTTAATGCATTTACTAATGGTAACAAATAAAACCTTATTGTAAAGCGGTAGCACTATTGATTTAAATTTTGGTATTGAAATCTTTTGGATTTCTCAATAGTAAAAATGACCCCCCATTCCTTGTGTAGTATTGTTTTCCCACCAGGTGTTGGTAAAAAGTTAGTGCCAAAAATAACCTTGGATGTCAGAACTCTAGGGACCTCTGGAACAACGTGAAAAGTGTGTCGCTCCCAATGATGGGTGCATTGGCAAATTAATATTACTCCTTGCTTCCTTCGCAACTTTTGATTTATTCATTGCAAACACATTTGAAGCACACCCTCAAGGGACACACAGACCAAGGCAGCCCTCTATGTAACATGCATTGACTGACTCTTCTTGGTTTCTCTGAATACTTTCCTTTTAACCGCAAACTTATAAAAAGGGCTTGTATATCAGTTCCTTAAAGGTATCAGTTACCTTTGTGTTCCCTGTAATGATAATGTTCATTTGTAACTGAGTTTGCCTGGGAGTCAGTGCAAATGCTTCTTTTCACATAAGAACTCTTTTGGCACCCATGCACACACCTCCAATCTGTCCCCTCTGTTTCCATCCTTCTACTTACTACATCTCTAAATTTAGTATTAAGAAAATGAGGAGATATGTGGGGCAAGATCTCACTTCTTTCTCCTCTTAGTAACAATCAGGCCTCCTCAACTTTTCCTGTAACACAGCCACTCTTCCACCAGCCTGCCTGCATCTTATTGAACAGGTGTTTCTCATTCACTATGATTGTTATCACCACTTTGCTAATTTTACACAATATTGGTCACAAAATCTTAAAAAGATAGTTCACCCCAAAAAATAAAACTTCTGTCATAATTTCAAAGCCGTTTTACTCTTTCTTCTGTGGAACACAAAAGAAGATGTTAAGCAGAAGGACAGCCTCAGTCAACAATCACTTTGGAACAACATGAGGGAGAGTAAATGATGACAGAATTACATTTTGGGGTGAAATATCCCTTTAACTGATCTCTACAGCACACAATGCAGAAGCAGAGAGGACGATAATAAAGCTTACTGAACCAGACACACAGACCAATAAATTGGTGAATGAGAAGTACAGTGCTGGATGCGCTTCAATCTACAGTCGCAGTGTGCTTTTTTCTCATTGGCCTCTGTCCTTCTCACAGGAGTCCGTTAGAGTTGCAGCGTATTTGTTTTTACAAGCCTCTTCTACTGGCTCAGGAGATTTCTTTTCTGAACACCAGCCTCCCGCTAGTCTACATCAACATCCCAGTCCGCTGGTCGCAACTCATTTGAGTTCAGAAGTCAAGTTTTAATCAATATTTGGTGTGACCACCTTTGCCTTCAAAACAGCACCAATTCTCTTAGAGTGTACTCACACTAGGCAATCTGTACTGTGCCCGAGAATGTTTTACCACCAAAGTCCAGTTCATTTGACTAGTGTGTTCGCTCTGTAGTCTGTACCATGTCCGGGCACGGTACGCTTAACCGCGCCTTGGCTCGCTTGAAGAGATGGACTCGGGCACGGTTCAGTTGGCTCAGGCACGGTATACATCTAGTGTGCCCGCTAAACATGACTGAAACATGACATCAATGATGCGACTGGGCAAATGGATCACTTTGGTCTACAGCATAGGTGCAGTGTTTACTGGAAATTTGGGCAAACGAGTGTATACAGAAACAACTGGATACAACACACAAGAACACACAAGGACTATGAGATATTTGGTCAAATTTGCAACCATCTTCATGTTCGTGGATACCAAAGCACCTTGAACAATGACGGGACAAGCTGAAAAAAGCTACAGGTTTAGCATCTGAAGGCACGGGATGCACTCCGTAAATCTGGTGGAGTAAATCTTGTAAATCTCAGCTCGTCGGATGAAAAGGATAAATTCCAGTGGTACTATGCTGTCGACAATTAGGCATGTGAGAGGGCTGTGTGTCACCATGCCCCAAACGACTCAAAATAAGCCACAAAGTAAGTAACATAACAATGATGGACTCCATTGTGCTGTGCGAGAGCGTTTTCTTCCTGTTTTATTCAAAACAAAAAGTCACATCGTAATGACACAAGCGTGCTCAGGCCCGGAACGCTAAGTGCAATGTCAGTGCAGGCCATCGAGGGAGTGGGGAGGGGGGAAATCATGCTTGGGCATGATACAAGGCAACCGGGGCCAGTGTGAGTACATGCTTAGGTACACCTGGACACAATGTTTCTTGGTTGTTGCCTGATAGGAAGTTCCAAGCTTCTTGGAGAATTCACCACAGTTCTTCTGTCTCAATTGCTTCTGTCTCTTCATGTAATCCCAGACTGATTCAATGTTCAGTGCTCTTTGGGGGCCATGCCTGTTGCAGGGCTCCCTGTTCTTCTATTCTATTCTATTCTATTCTATTCTATTTGCAAAAGGAATATTTGGTAGCCTAAAATGCATATTTCCTATTGACACACTAAATCTAAAGATATAAATAACCATCTTTAGACAGATGTTTTTATGAAACATCTTATGTGCCTAAGACTTTTGCACAGTACTGTTTATATGACGCCACGTGCAGTCTAGCACTCCTACTTTAAAATTAAATAGGTGTTAAACCTTCAGGCAGGGAAGCCCAGCTAATGCCAGGTCCAACAAGTTGTGAAACTCACTGCAAAGCAAAACAATTACATTGCCAAAACATTTTATTCATATGACAAACTGAAATCCTTATTCCCCACAAAGGGAACAGCCTACTAAAAACAGCCTTGTGTTCCACCCCTACCCTCCACTTACATACCTCTCAGTGGTCCATGTGGGCCCAACAGGACTTTAACTCCTCTAACTCATTTACATGATAATTAGTTACATTAGATAATAGTGTGTTTAGAAGCAGTGTTAGAAATGAACTTTTTATTAAGGGACAATATTTGGCCCTGGACTTGATTTTCAGGGGCATTTTGGTGCTCTTTTATGATACCATATTTTCTCTAACCATTTAAAACCAACTAATCTGTGTCGCATCAGACTTCAATTAAATCATTGTATTAATTGATTTATAAATTAATTAATTTAATTACCATTTTTGACCACTACCCCCCCCCCCCTCTAATTTCTGACCCTGATCAAAAGGCTGCTTACCTTTAGCTTACATTTGAATTTTACATAATTTTACATAATTTACATTTATGCATTTATGCCACTTATTGTGCATTCAAGGTATACATTTTTGTTCTGAAAATTTTTATTGATTCCATACACAAAAGCCAATAAACACAACATAAAATAAGGAATAAGTTATATAAATTAAAACCCCTCCCCCACAATATCCCCACCCAACACAAACACGCATAACAGTGGTCTCTTACAATTATAACAAAAAATTTGAAATAAACAAAAAAAATAAAAAATACTGAGTGCACATACACATCAAACTAAAAATTAAAAATCAAAAATCCCTCTCCAATGCCCCTGCCAGAGAACCCTCCAAATAATCAAAATTTCCACCTCACTTCCTATTAAACAAATCTCACTTTCCCAGCTTCTGTAGATCACCTCCTCAAATGCCGCAACCTCACTCATATCCCCACACCACTACCGAAACAAGGGTGTCCCAGCCATCTTCCACCCCTGAGCATTATTCTCCTGGCCACCATATCTCCGGCCAGGACCCAACCTCTCAAGTGGCTATCCCCAAAATTAATGACCTCCCCATCACCCAGAATGCAGAGTCTGGGGCAAAATGAAAACCGTATGTCCAACACATCACACATAAATCCCTGAAACTTCAACCAAAATTCCTGTATTTTAACACATTCCCAAAAATCATGGGTTGTGTTCCCGTTTTCTGATTGGCATCGCCAAATGTTGGACCAAAAACGATCTCGAGGTATACAATTATTTATCAGTATGTATGTTCACTGGGAACCAAACCCATGACTTTGGCATTGCTAGCACAACGTTCTACCAGCTAC
Source organism: Moxostoma hubbsi (assembly GCA_032164185.1). NCBI lineage: Eukaryota > Metazoa > Chordata > Actinopteri > Cypriniformes > Catostomidae > Moxostoma > Moxostoma hubbsi. The sequence continues at coordinate 28,408,132 of JAVLUX010000007.1, read as the reverse complement.
TAGAGTTTACTACGTTCTGTAAAAATCATTCATTGTATCTCATATCACAAGAGAGAAAGTACCTAACATAGCTCTTAGAAAATAAATCGTACTACCTTTTTCCATTAATGGGCCTCATTCATAAAACTTTTGTAAGTATGTGAGTAAATTTAGAGTAATTTACACATTAAATGGAGCTTCATAAAAACTTTTCTTCGGATTCACAAACGCTGCGAACACCTCAGATTTGTTGGTTAAATGTTTGTATGTTAGTGAATTTCAATTATTCTTAAATAGAGCACACGTGAATGTTCATTCATAATCCATGCCCATGAAAATGTCATATTAGGAAGGCTTCAGATTCACTAGTAAATGAGAATAGGAATCTTTTAACATATACATGCGAACAATAATAAAAGTTATTTTTTTTAATAGAGTGCATTCACGGTGGTTGCATGGCGCCATGCAGGGGTTGGACGTGTGAATGGCAGCTCTGCGCACTTTGCTAGTTTTTAATTCTTTTGGTATATTAACATCAGCTGTCCAGCATGTCTGTAATGCAAAGGTCGTGGTGGACTTGGAGGATCTTGCTGTAATACATCGATCGATCACTGCGATGGAGATGAAATTGTTTGAGTTGGTTTCAAGAATCAGGGATGTCGAGAAACGTATAGATTATCTGGAGTCACTGGAGAGGGAATTAGCTGCTAACCCGATAGCGACCCAAGCAGATTTAGAACACGTTTGGGAAAAGCTGGAAGACCTTGAGGATCGTAATTGGTGAAACAAAGTCCGAATTGCTGGAATTCCTTAGCATGAGGAAGGCCGAGATATGGTTAAATTCCTAGATGAGCTCTTTCCGAGTCTGCTCAACAAAACAGTACATAAGCTGGAAATAGAGCGAGCTCACAGATTTCGGAGACAGTCCCAAAACGATTCTCGCCAAATTTCTGAGATCATCCTATAAAAATCTTGTGTTACGCGATTGGAGGAGTAAAGGAAGTCTTTATTGGAAAAACCACATAACTTTTTTGTTCCCAGATTTTGCGAAACTCGAAACAACAGAGAAATGTGTTCGATTCAAAGAATGCAAGAAACTCTTACATCCATAGAAGATCACTTTTGCACTGATGTTTCCAGCCAAATTGAGAATAGATACTAAGGATGCCCACAGCAAGCACTGTCCTCAATAGAGACAATGGTGTGAGAAAGCCATTTGGTGGCCTGACTCACTGAACATTCACTTGACTGAAGCTGGGCGCCTTTTTGTTTCTTTTTGTGTTTGTTCTGCCTAGCGGCTGGTGTCTTTTTTTGTGGAACAATACAATAGCGAAGTCTTTCATTTGGAATGGTAAGCATCCCAGATTACATTTCAGTAAGCTACATAGCCCGATTGACAAAGGTGGGCTAGGCCTACCCAAGTGGGTTTAATGTTGATTCTGTGTATATATGTTTTGTTTTTCTATGTTCAATTATGTGAAACAATAAAAACTGTTAATCTGAAAATAGAGTGCATTCACATCATAAAATATTGATTTAGCAAACACTCGCATGTAAAACAAGTGAGGAACTTATAGTCATCGTATGCTTTTGTTGTGATCAGAGGCACTTTTGTGAATTAAACAGTCCAAGAGATCAATAAAAATGGTTTAATTTGAAGCTTTAGTGTAAAACATTTTCAGTTCATGCCAACAGGATGATGTCCACAATTAACCTTCTCTGGTTCAGTTGAGTGCATCACCAGCATTATTTGAGAAACTTCTCAAGTAAATCATGACTGTAACAGTAATATAGTTCTCTTGCAACTGGAAGAATCTTCAAAGAAATTGATAGAATGCCTGAAGAATGTTTTTGACTTAATCGCTGTAAGCTACGACAGTGGGCTTTTTCTTCGATGTTTTGTATAGCACCTGCCCGTGATGTGTGTTAATTTATATATTTAACTGCATTAATATTGACCATATGTTATAAACTGAACGCAATATGTCAATGCCTGTACTAAAATAGTAAAATTTGAATTATAGTTCATATCAAATGAAAAAACTGCCCAACCAGTCATGTTAGGGGGCATTCATTTTTTGAGAAAATCAAACATAAACTGCATCTTTCCATAAACTTTTCACCCTATGCCAAGCAATTCTGCTGGGAAAACTATACACACTTTATGAAACAGAGAATAAACTATACTTTGAAGAAATAAATGCAAACAAACCAAAAAAAAAAAAAAAAAGAAGTTTTTATAGGTTATTTTCACTCATTTAATTAGTTTTTTTTTTCGATTACATATTTAATTTCATAATTTCAAATTATGACTTTCATTTTGACTACATCAAAATGTAGTCATGGCGGTGTGCCTAAAAGAACACAAAACATTTGGATGTCTTACACACGATTTACACATGGTCAGGAGCAGGTGTTGAACATCCGAAAATGTTCATAAACCTGAGAAGTTATGTGAGAACGGCTTTACGAATGTTTTACACAAAAAATAAAACGTTCTGCTCATGTTTCATAAATGAGCCCAGTGTCGTTAGTGATCCTGACAGTAACACAACTGATATGGTCTTCCAACACAATAAAAATGTGCTTCATGTGGTAACATCTGTATTAACTGCTTTTATTAAAGTCAAAAATATTATTTAACTTGACTAATGAATCAACTTAAATACATTAGGTTTGACCAACAAAATTAATTTTAAATGTTAATATAAAAATAAAAAAAGTGTAGAAAAAGGACTTTTTACAGTGTCAAGTCAAGTCAATTTTATTTGTATAGCGCCTTTCTCAAAACACATTGTTTCAAAGCAGCTTTACAGAAGAGCAGGCATTAACGGACGATAAAACTGTAATGTCTATAATGTCGATGAATCATCATTGTGCAATTAGATCAAATACGATTGTTAATCGTGTTTAAAAATAAGTAATTAAATAATAATTGTATTTATAACCCCAGTGAGCAAGGAACACAAAACTCCATAAAATGTTGGTTAATTGGAGAAAAATAACCTTTGGTGAAACCAGACTCACTGTGGGGGCCAGTTCCTCTCTGACTAACATCATGAATATAATGTAAACATTACTAATGTATAGTGCAAGTCATGGTTTAAAATGATTAAACTAAGTAAGTGTTAAGGGTCAGTGTTTAAACAGATATTGTATGAACTGTAAGATTGACTAATGTCTTTGAAGTCCATCTTGGATTAGCTGCAGAAGTTCACATAGATGCAATTTTCCTTGTTAATTGGCTGATGAAGGCTTTTTTTGGTAATTGATAGTCTATGTATTCCATTATAAGAGTGTAGTTCATCAACAGACCGAGGTGATACAGGCAGAGATCAGTGAGGTGCATCGCAGTTCAACATGGCCGGTAATTTCGGTGAGGTTTGGTGTGGTCCATCCTAAATCCAAGGTTCAGACATTGGCATATGATCCTCTGAAGTCTATCATAATAGACTGAAGTGATGTTTGGCTGGCACCGGCTGCATTTAGTCCTCATCACACAGCGACACATAGCAGTGGAGTCCAACACGAAGCAGGAATGGTGCTGGATCCAACCGGTTCTGGTGACCTCAGGATAGGAGTCCCAAGGATGAGACAGGGAAACAAACAAAATAATATTAACATAGATGCTATTCAATTTATTGCAGAGTTATAAATCATGATCAATGTTTCTGGTTTCTGGTTCCGGCAGACTAAACTAAAGCAGCCTAATTGTGGGTTGAATAAGGATTAGGTTTATGAGTCTTTAGTCTAGACTTAAACTGAGTGAGTGTGTCTGCATCTCGAACAGTGTTAGGGAGAATATTCCATAGTTTAGGAGACAAATATGAAAAGGATCTACCACCTTTTGTGGATTTTGATATTCTAGGATCTGTTAACAGGCCAGAATTTTGCGATCGTAATGAACGTGATGGAATATAGTGTGATAAAAGGTCACTTAAGTACTGTGGTGCTAGACCATTCAAAGTTTTGAACAGAATTTTAAAATTAATACAAAATTAATAATACAAAAACAGATAGCCAATGCAATAATGATAAAATGGGGCTAATATGATCATTTCTTGTTAGCACTCTGGCTGCTGCATTTTGAACCAATTTAAGTTTATTTATTGATCTTGCTGGACATCCTCCCAGTAATGCATTACAATAATATAGTCTTGAGGTCATGAACGCATTAATTAGTTTTTCAGCATCAGCAACAGAGAGCATGTGTCATAAATAAAAATATTTCTTAGGAGGAAGAATGCTGTTCTACAAACATTGGTAATGTGATTTTCAAAGGACAGATTGGTATCAAATATAACATCTAAGTTTTTCGCTGTTGAAGATGATGTAAAATATATTCATAACAGTCACAAGTGGGACTCTGTTGTCTCTGATGGAAATGGCATGTACATATGATACACACACATAGCACTTTCTCCCATTTTTCACTCTCTACGCCACTCCTCAGTTTAACACCAAATCTCTTCCTTTTTCACAGGCACACTCCCACAAGATTTCATTTTTGCACAGGGTAGGGAAAGTGATCTATGACTGCAAGTGAGAAAGAGAGACAAAAAGGGAGATGGTGAAGAAAAAAGGAGATAGTGAAAGCAGAAATGGAGGAAGGGAACAATCGTGGTGCTTTAATGTATCATGGCACTTTTACTATATACAGTATATAGTAATAATGTTCAGTCATGTTAATGCCAGCAAGACCTAGCAACTGCCATTCCGTTACACAGGCTCACACAAGCACACATACACCAGACTATTGCTATGAAACATGTTATTTTGCCTGCCAGTTTCAGATAAGCTTTTCCCCATGGATGTGGCTAGATTGCATGTTCGTGTGTCTCTGTGCGCAAGCTGGAAAAGAGAAGAGATAGAGCAGTGCTCATGAGACGCTGATGGAGGTAATACTGCAGCATGCTGGATGAAGAAGCAAGAGAGCGGAATTGCAAATGAGAAAAGAGGGAGGAATACTGTAAAGACATGTGCCAATAGGGAAGTGAATGGGAGCAAAGATAAGGTGGTGGTAAATGGAGAGACGAAGTTCTCATTGGAGATACAGAGAAAAAGAAACAGTGATAGAGAGAAAAGATAGAAAAGAAGATAAAGGGATCAGCTCATTGAGCAATTAAAGAGGAAACAATCTGTCAGCTTAGTGGCATCAAAGATATACCTGGAGACAGCTTACTAACACTTGCAGAGAGTGAGAAGCCATGATCAGAGTGTGAATGAATGAATGATAAATGGTAACATGCTTTGAATAACTATTAGAACGGACCCTTTTCACAGACTGTGATGAGGTGTTTCTGCCTTATTTACCAGTGTAAATCTCTTTTTATATTTTTTATTATTAAGTGTAAATTTATAACTGTATTCTTTGTGTTTTATTACCCTGTCATTAATAATAAAAAAAAAAACTGATTCAATGGGGTTTCAAATACAGATGCTGAGGGTGTGACGGTAAATTCATCTTTACTGCCATAATCAATCTCTGATTTTTCCTTCTTTGGAAAGTCGTAGAAACTTAATATTGTATTTTGCTGTTGGAGCAAATGGAAATTAAATAATAATAGTTGCTGTGGTCTCCTACTCACAACTATTGAAGTCTCAAACCGGAAATATTGGAGGTAAAAGTTCTTTTTTACGGTGAATATTGTTTCTATCAGGTTACAAATTCACACACACACACACACACACACACACACACACACACACACACACACACACAGGTAATTGATGCGTGTCCGTTGATGTTTTTTTTGATCAACATTAAACATTTTATTTAAAATTCCTATGAATATATAAGCCAAAGTGTATATTGTCATGGCCATGGGTGTTAATGCTAATTTTTGTCCACCAGATGCCGTTGTCTCTTCCAGGGTGGAGTTTAGAAGCAGGCATTCTGAATTACCAGAGATGAGAGCTGGAATGAGCAGCCCATAAAAGGCCCTTCACCCCAGTGTGTTTGCCTCCTCTCACCAGCACCACGATCTACTTTTTGTGTTCTTTTTGTATTTATAATGTTCTTTTTTATATATAATTAATAAACATTTATATTTTATATTAAATTGTATCCACGTGTGGCCTCCCCTTTATGTTACTCTGCCTTGAGCTGGATGGTTTGTAACATATGGGGCCACATTGCCCAGGATTGTAGATGGGATCGGGTCAGTAAAGCCCTTGGGAATATTTGTTACATGGGAGGTACTGTGTTAGTGTTGGTTTGAAATATTTGGGTTGGCCTGTTAACTAATTGGCAAGTCAATCATTTAATGGTATTTGATTTGATTGTAAATTGGGCCTATTTGGGTTTGGGGAGTGCGGCGTGGATTTATTGATTGGGAACTAAAAATTTGTATTTGAGTTAATTTAGAATTTTATTTATTTTGTTAGATTTTTTGCCCCTGGTGCTGGAGACGGGAACGCCAAGATTGTCCTGCGATCAAGGTTCTGGTACCTTGAAGAGAGTAAAGCTTTTGATGCAAATGATCAATTAAGGTGAGTGCGAGATTGGGTTACGTTTGCTGGAGAAAAGGTTAAGTGTGGTTTAGACCACCAGGGCTACGTAAAACCCTGTGCTAGGCAGTAGATTGTTTGTTATTTTGGTTTGTTATTTTAGTTTATTGTTTTTGGTGTGCCAGATGTGGGTAGACTGATCAGCAGTTAAGATGCATGTGGGTGTACCTAAAACCAGGATTAAGATGAGTTAATTGGTCTATTAGTTCAGATGCGGGGCAGCTGCTAAACGTACGTTTTCTGTCTGTACTGCTCCATTGGTCGTGCGCAGTCAAGAGAATTTGGGTAAGTGGGGATCAATATTTGTGTGATTGGGTTCTTTTTCAATTGATTCTAATTGGTAGATAATTTTTATTTATTTAATTACAAAAATGGATAGGTTGGAGTTTTTTTTTTTTGTACCTACAGAGGAAAGACTTGATTGTTTTACAAAGGATCAGCTGTGGAGTGTTATTGAACATTACAATTTTGAGGCATCTTTAACTAAAAGTACTAAATTAAAACAACTTAGAAAATTGGTTAAAGAAAGGCTGGTTGAAAGGTTAATATTGACTTCAGATATGCAGTCAGATGAGAAAGTGCAGGCATTGAAACTGGTGGGTTAACTTTTGAGCAGCAAAAGGAAAAATTCGCCAGTTAGAATTAGAAAAAGTAAGAATAAAGTTGAATTGTTTTCCTCCTGGATGAACTGAAGCATACTAGGCGAACAAAGCCATTAATGCTACGTGCAACTTCGTTTTAAAATGATATTGTTGAGGGTGATGTCACTGTGTTTAATGAACTGTTCCAGCCACAAGACAATAATTCATGTTTTTCTCTCCGTGAACCGCGGCTTTTAGCGATGTGCTTCTTTGCTTTATTAAACTTGTCACAGCCCCATCCACTTTTAAAACTACAATATCTCTCTTCTCATTTATCGTGGCCATGCTGTCTTTGTAGAGTTTGTGTTGCGAATCATGCAAAAAAGTATTCTTCCGCACAATCTCTGAGAGACGGGCTTCAAAGATTTCCATTTTAACGACAGTAACCTAGGTAACAACTCCTCAGCTGGCACACGTGGTTGTAAATAAATATTGTCACTTCCAAACCACACCTGCCACAAATTGTTTTAACCAATTATCAGCGCTCTTTTCGACCAGCCGAGTTCTCTTGGGTCAAGAATTTCATAGATGTACTCAAACAGGAGAAATATCACCAAACGCACAACTTGGCAGAACAAAAACGTCACTGCATTTTCATCATCAATTATAGGTGAAATAAGTGAAGCCTGTTTGCCCAGTAAGTATAAATTAGCCTTATGTCTGCTACCGCAAGACCTGTAGTTCTTGTTTCCTGGCCTGTGTGCTGTCACGTAAGTACATCTGTAGGCATTTCTGATGAAAAATCGTTAGCTGTTGTGATGGCTGAGATCGCTGAGGGTCAGTGTAGTGCTGACCAATCAGTGTCAGATCGAGATTATGGTCCTTTTATCACTACTGGGTTTGTTTCCCTGGTGAATTGTTCTAACAAAGTACCTGTTAGAATATTGTGTGATACAGGGTCCTCAGAATCCATTCTATTGGAGTCGAAATTAATTTTCTCTTCTGATTGGATTGCATGGAGTTGTGTTTGACCCAAGGAATTGGGTTACAAATATTGTCAGCGGCCATTCATAAAATTAAATTGGAATCAGATCTCGTGCAGGGAGATGTTGAGATTGCTCTACGACCTTTTTTACCTGTAGAAGATGTAGACATTATTTTGGGAAATTATTTGGCCGGAGGAGGCGTGAGGTGTGGTGTCCCACTGCCTCCTGTTGTCAAAATGACCCTATTTCTCTCAACTGAGTCTGATAAGAATGTGCAAGACTTTCCAGACGTGATTGTATTTAGCGCTGTATCTTGTTCCATGAACAGTGCATTGGGAAAATCTCTTGTTAAACTGGTGAGTATGCCAGCTCTTCCTTCAAATCTACCATAGTGAGCTACTTTCTGGTCATAAAAAAGATGGTTTGGCAAAGTTGTTTGCTGATAGGCCCAATAAAGCTCTAGAGAGTGTTGCTAGTGGCTATTTCATGCAAGATGGAATGTCAGTTCGTAAAAGGTCGCCATATTATGACAGTACTGTGGGCGAACCTGTGTTTCTGATAGTCATACCAGTTGACAGGGTATTACAAGCTGCTCATGGTGATGTAACTGGACATTTAGGGGTTAAGAAAACCTATGATAGTGATGCACTGTTCCTTTTGGCCTCACTTGAAGAGAGATGTGGCTAATTTTCTTAAAACGTGTCATACTACTAACTGGGAAAGATAATCAGGTCATAGTGCCTGTACCATTATATCCTGTTCCCACTGTGAGCAGTCCTTTTGAACATTTGATTATTGATTGCGTTGGTCCACTGAGTCTGTCTAAGTCCAGTTCCATGTACTTTTTGACTCATGTTTCAGGTGACACATTATCCAGCTGCGTATCCATTAACACAAAGACAGTTGTGAAAGTGTTAACCCAATTAATTTCTAAAGTGATAGCGGGTCTAATTTCACATCTAATATGTTCGCTCAAATATTGCAGAAGTTATGCATTAACCATCAGAAAAGTAGCGTGTATCATCCACAGAGTCAGGGAGCTCTCGAGTGTTTTCACCAAACCATGAAGCAGTTATTGAGGGCTTATTGCACTGAGCTTAAAGACTGGGAAGAGGGACTTCCGTGGTTGATATTGGCTGCGTGAGAAGATACCACAGGCTTTAGCCCCAATGACTTGGTGTTTGGGCATAGAGTGTGAGGTCCTTAACCAACTCTGCAAGATGAATTGATAAAACCTGAGTCGTCCGTGAACCTGTTAGAGTATGTAAATGGCTTTCTACGCAAGTTACTTTTAGCAGTTAGGATGGCCAGTAAGGCCCAATCAAAAATGAAAGCCTGGTTTGATCGTAGGGCTGAGCGCTGGGAATGTTGCCCTGTGCTTGTGTTGCTCCCTGTCAAAGTTTCACCCTTTTATAGCAAAGTTTGCCAGTCCGTAAAACTTTGTTTGTCAGGTCTCGGAACAAGATTATGTAGTTTTGACCCTTGACCATAAAAAGATCTATACAGCTCTGTAACTTAAATCTATTGAAACCTTTATTACAGTCATGACCACAGGTTGGAAACCTTTCCAAGGTGCTGAAGTGAAGTTTGTCAAGCTGGTCACAGAAAATGTGCCCACCTCTTCCTCGCATATGGTTGCAGCTTGCGCTCAGAAGGGGAATGTATGGACAATGTTATGGCCAATATGTTGTCCAGTTCCCTGACTGAATGATGTGGCCAGTTTGTTTATCTTCTCTCTCTCCTTCTCTCTTTCCTTTTTCTTTTCTATGTCCTATTTGTTCAGTATTTTTCAAGGTACCTGAAAATTGCTGGAGTATGGGGCTGTGGATTTGCGAGTGATTAGAGCAGACTGTGTTGACGTCAGCTGGTTGAGTGTTCTGGCGACTGTACAAACATCTTAAATTTGTATTGGTTTAGTAGCCGTATTAAACAAATTATTTGAGTACAATGTTTGTAAATTTATGAATATTTTGTTTGTTTTTTGGTAGGTATCCAAGGTTACAGAGTCCCTCTTTGAGATGCCTCTATTTTAAGGGGGGGGGGGGGGGGGGGGTGTTATGGCCCTGGGTATTTGTGAAAATTTCTGTCCACCAGATGGCATTGTCTCTTCCAGGGTGGAGTTTAGGAGCAGGCATTCTGAATTACCTGAGATGAGAGCTGGAATGAGCAGCCCATAAAAAGGCCCTTCTCCTCTGTGTGTTTGCCTCCTCTCAACAGCACCTCGAGCTGCTCTTTGTGTAATTTAATTTATTATTTATAATTATATTATAATTTTGTTTTTTATAATTAATAAACATTTATATTTTGTTATTGTATAAACATGTGGCCTACCATTTATGTTACTGTGCCTTGAGCCGAGTGGTTTGTAACAATATCTTAAGTCCTGTAACTGGTCAACATTTCTTTTACTTTTTTGTTTTTTAATCACATTTTTTCCTTCACTGGGTTATTTAAAATGGTCCTGCAGTGTGCTGAATTGTTTTAAAGTACAAATATTTATTTTAGTCTTTCAATCAATATTATCATAAAGCGGCTTGTAATTATTAAGGAATAAGCATAATGCTGTTTAAAAGTATAGCATGTCACACTACAGGACATCAAATTCCTAGAAGTAATGTAAACTATTCACAGAACATATAGGACTACTGTCCTAATAAATTGCCTGACATGATCTTCTACTGTTGTATCCCATCTGCCTCAAGGTTCAACATGTTTTCTGAGATGCTATTTTGCTCACTACAATTGTACAGAGTTGTTATCTGAGTTACCATAGCCTTTCTGTCAGCTCGAACCAGTCTGGCCATTTTCTGTTGACCTTTCTCATCAACAAGGCATTTCCGTCCACAGAAATGCCACTCACTGGAGGTTTTTTGATTTTGACAACATTCTGAGTAAACTCTAGAGACTGAGGTGCGTGAAAATCCCAGGAGATCAGCAGTTAAAGAAATACTCAAACCAGCCCATCTGACACCAAAAATCATGTCATGGTTAATCAGTGAGATCACATTTTTTCCCCATTCTGATGGTACATTTACGGAAGCTCCTGTCCAGTATCTGCATGATTTTATGTATTGCACTGTTATGTCACACGATTGGCTGATTAGATAATCGCAGGAATAAGTAGGTGTACAGGTATTCCTAATAAAGTGTTCAGTGAGTGTACGTGTATATACTTTACAGTAGAAAAGTTTTAAACCCTGTCTACACCATCATAAGCAAATAGTTCCCATTATAATCAATGAAGCTGTCTACACTAGAAGTTTTATTCTACACTATGTCTGCTGCGGCGCATTACATAGCAGTGACAGTAATTGGATGCTCTGTTCTATTGTTCTAAATCAGTCAGAATTTAGTCGCGTTAACGGACACGCTCAGTGTAGACAGGAAGTTGAAGTAGAACAAAGAGTCTTGCAACAGATTGTATGGCCCCCACAGAACCTGTATCTCAACATTGAGTCAGTCTGGGATAACATAAAGAGACAGAAGCAATTCAGACAGACTAAATGCATAGAACTGTGGCAAGTTCTCCAAGATGCTTGGAAAAACCTGTCTGCCAACAACCTTGAAAAACTGTGCTCAAGTGTATCTAGGAGAATTAGTGCTGTTTTATAGGCGTATGCATAGGGTGGTCACACCAAATATGAATTTAGATTTTTATTTCTACTGCACTTTGTATGAAGTTAATAAAAAACATGAATTAAATTATTTTTGAAAACATCCTCACTATACTGGTGTCTAAAACCTTTGATTAGTACTGTGTGTGTGTGTGTGTATATGTGTGTGTGTGTGTGTGTGTGTGTGTGTGCACATTTAACCTTATGTGTCTCATCCCAGGTGTGTGTGCTACCACTTCTGACTGTACTGCCATGTGTCTGCATCTAAGAGAGATTTGTGCATACCTGTGCATGTTTGGCACTAGCACTGCAAGCTTTTAGCATTTTTCAGAGTGGGGCTCTTACTTGGATTAAGGACAAAGGGGAAAGCACTCCGTCATCCTAGTAAATGGCATGGTGCATAGAGTGACAGAGAACACTGCCAAGCTATGGTGCAGACAGGGAGAGAGAAAGTGAGATGCAAGGAGAAGAGAGTGTTAGAAAGATCAGATGAGATCAGGAAGGAGTGATTACAAGGAGCAGAATGATGGAGAGAGGGAGACGGAAAATTTGCAAGGACAAATGTACGTAGTGTGCTGCAGTTATCAGGATTGAATACTAAGCAGAAAAAAATGCTGTGCTGCTTATTTCCTCTGTTTCACCTCGCTGGACTGAGTGTGTTTTTGTGTATGTCAGGGAGATTGAGGGTTTCTGCGTGAGAGGGTTTTCTTTGTCAGTACTTCCAATGTGCTGCACAGGAGCAGTTTTAAATAGTTAAAAAGTTAATGGTTTGTTTAGAACATAGCTAAATTTGTATACTGTACTTAAAATACATGACAATAATACAGTACATTAAAGGGGTCATGTCATGCATTTGTCCCCTAATTATATTATGTTTCCTGAGGTCCATTAATAATGTTAATAAAGTTAGTTACACCAAAAACAGTCAGAATTTAGTTATATATTTTCATCTTAAACCCTGTCTCTGCGCTCTTCCCCTTTAAGACTTCAATGTAAATTGGCCAACACTGTACAACCCCTTGAATAAAGCCATATTTAAGCCCAGCTGCATCATAAAAAAAAAAATCAAACAGTAATCAGCACATGAGACGTTCATGAATGAAAATGGTAGCTTACAGTTTTGAGGCTGGGATTAATAAACCAATAATTTGGCAACCTCATGCCTATGTCACTGTAGGATGTGGTGGCAAAAAGACATGTTTTGCACTGGCATGAATAGTAAAACAAACCTGTTGTTAGCTGACCAACAGTCCTCAAAAAGTTAGCTGTTCCCTTTAATTTGTCTGGTTAAGGTTATGTACCAAAGGCTATGTAAATGATTTTCTCTGCAATGATATCATTGTGTTAGGTTCAAGACTTCTGAAGAGTTTAGAGAAATGTGTATGTGGAGATGAGACTGAGAGACTGAATCTGAATCCAAGACAGATATAGATGAATCCTATGGGAGGTTGAGTCACTTTGTGGTCTTCCACTAGGCAGAGACCCTCTCAGTGTTTTATCAATGAGAACTAATGTATCATTCACAAACAAAACACTTAAACTCAATGGAATTTCTCACTCTTTCGCTTACTTTTTTGTCTATATCCCCAAGCTACCTCACTCACACTACATCAACTACTGTTATGCAATATACTCATCGTCTGTCTCAAAGGTTCATCTTTTTCTTTTCCTGAGCTGTCAATCATGACACTCCAATCCACACTTGCACCACAGACATGTGTGGAGGTTAGCTCTCTCTCTCTCACGCACACAGTCCATGTTGCACGAATGCTTAAAGGTGCACCTGGTCATTTTTTGTTTATGTTGCACTAATCTGATATGGCAGTCATCTTGGATTTATAATAACACCTAGCGGTGTGGATGTAGCATTACACAAAAGCAGCAGTTGTAAACTACCAATGCCATTGTAGAAATATGTTTCTCAGAGTCAACAGTGATTTATTTAAAAACACGAAGAGAAAGTATCCAATAACAGAGGAGTTACCAAGATCATTTGAGTAGTAATTGGCTGGTCAAATAATCTTCATGTAAAATAAAAGAACTTTTATTAGGCTACTAATAATATGACTTAATCTCATGTGAGTACATGATATTTTTTTTAAACTACTATGAATTTCTTTACACATTAAACTTTTAATAAGGAAAATGAGTGGGTGCACCTTAAAAGCCACACAAAGGAAACAAGTAATCAGCTTGATCATTTACTTATGACTGCATATGCTTGGAAGAGCTGCTGCGTCTGCTGCTTTGCTTATGTGCTGATTTGAAGGGGTTCATTCTGTCCTGTCCTGTCAGTCAGTAACTGTAATTAATCTGTTAAAGTGCTGAGCTGTGAGAGAGACAGAGTGAGCTCTTCCACATTGGCAGAACTGACCTCCGCCTGTGTGTGTGTGTGTGTGTGTGTGTGTGTGTGTGTGTGTGTGTTAGACATAATAGATTCATGGCTAGATGGAATATTGTTTCATGCCTCTGCTGAACGAGTTATGTTTGATATGATACATATTGATGTAAAATAAGCAGTGTTTCTCCTATGTTAGATGAATAGCAAATTGGTTTTGCCATGTAAACACCTTGAACATTGATTCAGATCTTTGCTTTAATTGATACCACAAGAACTGAACTTGTTTTAAATATAAAGAAATGTACAACAAATTATTATCACACAGTAAAGTATACTACAACAACACTATCCTGTTTTTGGAACTGTGGGCTAGTGGTTAGCATGTGTTCTGACACACAGTGTTGGTCCTGACTCACATGGTGCCCTAAGATCAGACACCCCACTCTAAAAAACAAATAAACAAACAACAAAAAAAAACATTATCTAACAAAAGAAGTGCCTCACTGTTTCCCAAAACTGAAAAAAGTTCTAGCCACCAATTCTTGATTTTGCCGGGACGCTGTTTATCTTGTTGGGGCGCCTCTGAAAACGCTGCTGCCCTATTGCCGATGCCAAGATCAGCCACTGGTGCAAGTTCAGATCCATTTGCAACATTTCCCAATCTTATTATCCTCAACATTTCCAGTCTTTTTGCCATTGTACTAAAATAAGAATGTCAAAAACTATTGCAAAATAGCTTTTAAGAAATGTGATATTTCCAGGTTTTGACAAATGCCTTCCTTTTTTTTTTTTTTACTCTTTACTGTGCAGCAAGTGAAAGCTTTGGATCATAAGCCATAGTCTGTTTGTTTTTAAGTTAGAAGCTTATAATTTTATAAAAGCACTTACATGAATTCTTCTGTTAAAACTTGTGTATCATTTAAGCTGTGAAGTTCTTTAAATCGTAATTTTTACAGTCATTTCAGGGTTTTAGGGTTTATTGACATTATATCGTCATGAGGACTAAGTTGTAAAATTGGATATAACTGTACACAGAAAAAGTTGTAAGTGATTTTATCACAATCAAATCATGTTAACACACATTTTGTTTACATCTTGTGGCTATACTTTTGTAACAGTGAGTATTTCAATGATATGGATTTGCCTCATTCACTTCCATTGTAAGTACCTCACTGTCACCTCGATTTCTTTTTTTATAAAGTAGGGGCGAGTCAAATGTATTTTTGTGGTAATCAATATTATGCCACAAATGCTGTTAATTAATCCTAACTTATATTGAACCTTGAATATTCCTTACAGCATGTTTTTTGTTTTATTTCAGCAGGGATCATTTTAGACTTCAAGACAAAACAAATGAAAACTCCATAGCTTGTTTGTTGACCTTTTTCTTTTTATCTCTCTCTCATTTTGAAATATACTACCTCTTACTGTTTATCTCATTCTCTGGCTGATGGAGGTACCAGATGCTGATCCCATGGGGTTCTCGGGCCATGGCCCTCTCGAGTTGGGTGTTCTGCCAGATCTTGAGAGAGAGAGAGAGGGAGAGAGAGAGAGAGAGGGAGAGGGAGAGGGAGAGAGAGGGAGAGGGAGAGGAACATAAAGATAGGTTGACAGTAGAGCACAGTTTGTCCTTCTTTACTCCCAGATGGCTCTACTACTGTTGCGGCAGTACTTTGTCTCTCCTTCTATTCACTTTTGCTCTTAACTTGTTTTCTAATCTAGGATTTTTTCCTTTTCAGTGAAAACAGTCTAATCAAATACTATCACACATTCACACTCTCTCTCTCATATGAAAAGTGTTTTGAGAATGCCTACGTTGAGGGTGACTTCACACCTACTGTATTCACACTTCACATTTAGAGGGAATGTTCCCAAAAAAATTTACCTAATAAGAGAGTTTTACATATATCGGAGTGTTTATTATACATTCTATTGGTTATTACTTTTGCTGAAACAACATTAGGTGCTCTTCCATATTTGAGCCAAACAGTTCTCATTGCTGGACTGCGTGGTTATGTACTGATCCAGGCTCGTTGGCACGGTTACGTGATGCTGTGAAGTCAGGATTAGAATGGTCTGAATGGGCAAGTGACCACCGTGAGTCGCCACATCACTTAAGCCATTCAACCAGTACGATTTTCTACATGAGTTTGGTTAGCTAACCGTGTTGAGGATTCTTGGCCAAAAAACTGAACCAAAACATGCTCAAGTGGAAATGCTACTGGAGCCGTCGAAATTAAACTTTTGTGGTAATCAACATTGTGCCACAAATGTCAATTGATCATAGCTTGTATTGATCCTGGAATATTAATTTAAGATAATAGCTACTGTTTCTTCCCAACACTGATGCAGGGGCTCAGCTCATCTTGAGTCCTCTTGGCACGCCTAAGGACTGGCGAATGCTTTTATTGCCACTGGTTCAGATCTGTTTGCGACATTTACCGATCCAGTTACGCCACCATATCCAATATTTTCACCACTGTGCCAAAAAAATAGAATGTCAAAACGGCCCAAAATTTGGCAAAATACTAGCTATTAAGAAATTTGACAATTCCAGTCATTGTCAATAAGACATACATTTTTCAGTTTATTTGTACTCTTTACTGTGTATGCAGCAAGTGAATGATTTGGATCCTGGCCATGGTTTGCTTGTTTTTAAGTTAGCTTGGACCATGGGCTCCCTTTCCCCTTTCATTCATTCCAAATAATATGTACTTACCAAGTCACTTTGTACTGCAATAAAAGGAATAGATCACCCAAAAATTTTAATTCTCTCATAATTTACTCAACTTAGTACCATCCCAGATGTGTATGACTTTCTTTTTTCTGCTGAACCCAAAGTTTTTTAGAATAATATTTCAGCTATTTAATTCTTCACAATGTAAGTGAATGAGTTCCAAATGTCGAAGCTCCAAAAAGCACATAAAGGCATCAAAGAAGTAATCCATAAAACTCAAGTGGTTAAATCCATACCTTCAGAGGTGTTATGATAATGGGTGAGAAACAGTTTTAACATAAATTCTCCTTCCTGTCCAGTATATTGCAATATGCATGAAAAATTTAAATCACCAAAAATAAAAGTATGTGAAAGTGGAGATTGATAGTAAAAGATAGTAAAAGATTGATAGTTTCTCACCACACCTATTATATTGGTTGTTAAGATACAGATTTAACCAATGGAGTTTTATGGATTACTTTTATGCTGCCTTTATATGCTTTTTGGAGCTTCAAAATGGCATTTTTACATGGGCAAAAAGCTACAGAGCTGAAATATTCTTCTAAAATTTAGATTGTGTTCTGCAGAAGAATGAATGACATACACATCTGGGATGGCGTGAGGGTGAGTAAATGATGAGTGAATGAAATTTTTTGGTGAACTATCCCTTTAATGTGTACACTAAAGTATGTTTCAGGGTTCTCTGTCTGAATTTGGTTAACTAACCGTGCTGATAATTCCTGGCCGAGAATGGATTGTAATCTTACTGTCACAAATCGTGTCAAATGTAAATGCTACTGGAACCATTACTCACCATTCTCAGAACAGTTCTGACTGATTGTGGAAAAGCTCTTATGGTCCTCCAGTCCTCTAATTTAAGTCGACAAGTGATGATTCAGGAGTACTTTTTAACAGTACTCCAAACATTATACAACAGAATTGTGACATTTCGCTCTTTGTATCACTCCGCTTATCTCTGTTTGTAGTATTTGTTGCTTGGTGTTACTCAAAGCTTGATGCTTTGGCTACATTGCAACTATTTTAATCGGCAGAAAAATAAAACTGGCAATATGTTGCCTGAAATGCAAATTACTTGACATTAACTTCTTTTTTGTACTGAATATCTGCACTGCTGTGATTACCTGCAGGCAGCGCAGTTTCTGTATTCTTGATATTGCTTAAATATAACCTTATGCTTGCCAGTTATTTCCCTAAACTCTTTTTCTCAGACTCCTGATTGTAGTTGTTAGATCATTTTGCAGTGTAGGTGTTTATGTGTGATTGTAGTGAGAGACGGTGCTCCTTACTGTTCCAGCTTCCTCTGCACAAGAGCTTTTCACTGACGATATGGGGGATCTCTGCTTGGCAGCCTACAGTAACGTTGTGGCCTTGGCTGTGTGCTACAGGAAAGAGGAGGAGTATCTGGCAGGTGTCTGTGTAATTTTTACAAAGCCCCTCACCAGCCATTTCGCACAGAATACTGAACCAATCAGTGCTGAGCGCATAAAGCAGCTCCTTACACAGCAGAAAGAGCAACCAATAGCTTTTTCTTACTCACTTCTCCCCCTCCTTCCATATCTCCATTCCCACCTCTGCATTTTCATCTTCTCTTCCCTCTTTCACATCCCTCTTTCACATCCCTCTGCAATTTCACATCCCTAATTCAAATCCCTCTGTAGTTTCACATCTCCTCTCTACTTCCCTCTACATTCATTATATGTCTTTTTTTTTTTTTATCAGGATTGCACTATTCTATTGTTCACAATTTCTTTCACACCCCCTAACCCTGTATATATCTCCACAGACACTCAAAGTAGGTTGTTTGCATTTAAAATGTTAGATGCTGCACTGCACGGATGGATTCTCTATGGACCAAATGACTATTACTGCATCTCCCTCTCTCTTTTACTTTCTCCTTCCCATTTCTTTTCTCTGCCCCTCCTCCATCGGTTTTCCACCTTGGGTATTTGCTGGTTCATGTCATTATGGTGCAGTAAGGCAAAAGAGGGAGAGGGGTTGAAAGAGAGAGAGAGAAAAAGAGGGAGGGAGCTGCAGGCAATACATTAATGTGACGTTTCAGAGTGCTTCCCCTCCCTCTGTCCCCCCTCTGCACATAGCTCTCTACCTTTCCCTCTCTGTCTCACTAACACGCTTGCTTAGCAGATTAGTGGCCAAATTTGACATTTTCTCCTGTGAGCCTCTATTTGTCCTCCAGAATGTGTACAGCAGAAGCCTGCACATTTTTGACATAATAAATGAGATGCTTTTAGTAAATGAATTTTTTCAATTGATTTATAATTAAACCCTATCCACCACATATAAATGATCCCATTGATTTGTTTTTTCATGCTGATTCAGTGCAGTGATCTGCTGCAAGCACTGAGTGGTATCAATTACCCCTGAGAGCTGTGCGCATGTATGTGTCCTCATTTAGTGTATTACATTTTTTGTTGAGTTGCTCTGGCATGTTAGCATGTTTTGGTAATTGATCATATGGTGAAGAGTGAATGATACCTCTGATGGTGAGATGGTGTGAAATACTATATATCTCTTTTCTTTTTTTACTTGAATGTAGTGTATAGTTGGGTTTGCATGGACAATACACTGGTGAACAGCCTATTTTTCTGTGAGGTTAAAGAGATATTTCACCCCCCCAAAAAATTTCTCAATTTACCATATGCCATCCCAGATGTGTATTACTTTCTTTCTTCTGCTGAACACAAACAAAGATTTTTAGAAGAATTATTCAGATCTGTAGGTTCATACAATGCATATGAATAAGTACCAAAAATTTTAAGGTCCAAAAATCTCATAAAGGTAGAGTAAATTAATCCATAAGACTCCAGTGAATTAATACATATCTTCAGAAGCGATGTGATAAATTGGGTGAGAAATAGATAAATGTTTAAGTTCATTTTTACAATAAATTATCCTTCCTGTCCAGTAGATGGTGATATGTATGAAAAATGCAAATAAAAAAAAAACAAAAGAAGAAAAATGTGAAGTGGAGATTAAATATTGATCGGTTTCTCACTCACACCTTTAATATTGCTCCTGAAGATATGAAATTAACCACTAGAGTAATATTGATTACTTTTACACTTCCTTATTGAGCTTCAAAATGTTGGTACCCATTCACTTGCACTGTATGTACCCGCAGAGGTAAAATATTTTTCTAAAAAGTTTAGAGAAAATATTTTTGAGAGAATTTTCATTTTTGGGGAACAATCCCATTAAGGACACTAATATAAACCGATATAAACAGAAGTCTATTAAATCTGAAGTTTTTTAGGGGTCCTTTGAAACAGTTTTGATTTCCTTTATGGTGTTGTAATGGATTTCAAATGGTATTTGTTTTAATGGCAATCTAAATAACTGAATGCATTAAAATCATTATACTATTTTGTATTGTTTCTGCTATTACCTTATTAGAGTATTTTCTAATAAAATGTAATAAGATTTTAAAATTCACAAGCTTCCATTTTACAACTGTGGATTAATTTACTTACTTTTGCTGATTGCTTGATGTAGCCATAATAGTTTTGCTGAAGCAACATTTATAAGTCCACACATATTTTCTGAATGGAGTGTTTGGTGAAGGTTTTGAAAGGATAATGCTTATAGGTGAACAATGATTTTTCTAAAAGTAAGTGCCTTTGTCTACCAGGTTAAGGACATTAATATAAATACATCAAGTCCAGTTTTTTTTCCATTATAGTGTTGTAATGGATTTCAAATGCTATTTGTAATGGTTTTGCCAATGCTAATCTAAATAATTCATGCATTAAAATCACCACTGTTTTGATTTTTTTGCGTAATATTAATAATAATAATTAAATTGTGTGATGTGCGCTTTGCAAATACACTGTTAGCATATCAGATGTTTGTACTGTTCTGCAATGGGAATGTTGCAAAGCTGCTGATGTTGTTGTATCTGCCACCTAGGGAAGGTGTTGTCATGGTTGCGGACACGACCCTGTGCGGCACTGGCGACTGCTCTTCCGTACTCTCTCTCACTGTGTTATACACACCATAATGACTCCGATTGAGGGTTGGCTTAATTAACAATGTCTAAATGAAAATTCAAAAAGGTTTCTATGTGGGTTAGGTTTAGGGGCAGGTGTAGGGTTAGAGGATAGAAATATCTTTGGCTTGATAAACAAACAATAGAAGTAAATGGAAAGTCCCCACAATGATATAAAAACTAATGGTATTCACAACATTCTTGCACCCTTTTGCAGTGCACTGGCAATGGCAGATTAGGTTTTGCATTATTTCTCTCTTTTTTCTCTCTCCTTCTCTATTTCACCCCCCCCCCCCCCCCCCCCCCCACACACACGATCATTATGAGGACTCTCCATAGACATAATGATTTTTATACTGTATGAACTATAGATTCTATCCCCTAACCCTCACAAAAAAAGGTTTTCAGTAAAACATAATTTAGAATGTTTTTTAAGTGATTTGAATTATGGGGACACTAGAAATGTCCTCAAAAAACACATTTATAGCCTATAGCCCATAATACTCTTATAATTACCAGTTTGCAACCTAAAAAAAAGTCCTTGTAAACCACTTACACCTGCCCCCCCAACATTTATTTCCTTCCAAAGTTACATTATTTTTTGTCCGAGATCTTGTATTTATGACAAGAGAGTCAAACTACTCCATAAAGTCTTCTCCAGCACATCCCAAAGACTTTCAATGGGGTTAAGGTCAGGACTCTGTGGTGGCCAATTCATGTTTGAAAATGTCTCTCTTTCACAATTTGAGACTGATGAATCTTGGCATTTTCGTCTTGGAATATACCCATGCCATCAGGGCAGAAAAAATCCATTGATGGGATAACCTGGTCATTCAGTACATTCAGAACATGGAAATGCTCTTACTTTCACTATTAAACATAGCTGTGAGTTCTACTTTTTTTAGAATGTGACTTCAAGTGTTTCAGTGATCACAATCTCCAATCACGATCATTCAAGATTTTTTTCCAACCACATTTCTTCTGCGAAGCTGACGGTTCACCACTATCCTTCCAGGTTTTAATAATGTGTTGGACAGTTCTTAACCAAATTCCAGTGATTTGCTTTCTTTGCTTGATGCAGGCCAATAATTTGCCCATTCCAATACATATTAACATCTTTTACATGACCACAGGATACATCTTCCGACATGGTTGTTTAAGAAATGAGAAGCTACACATAACATCAGTTAGAGTTAAAAGAACTGCTGCCAGCTGAAACTTATCACTGCAATAATGATCCAATCATAGGCTCTTAAGTATCTGCTTATTTAAATCCAAACAGTGACTTTTTTTTTTTGGGCCAGGCAGTGTAGCTCTGCAGTTAATGCAACACAATTGTCTTAGATCCACAGCACACACTCTTAAAGGGAGGCTTGCAGCATCATGCACGAATGCTGGTCAATAACAAAACACATTTCTTTGTCACTACTGAAACGGAGCAGAAACAGACAACTGCTATCTGACCCGAGGGAACTTACACACCATTACACAATGATTACATTCACACTCACATGCTCTTAACTGTTTGCTGTACATGAGTTTGCAGAAAACTGATTCTAGATAATCTTTATTTTAAGTCAAACAGATGTTTGAGTTCATAAAGCCTAATTTACTGTAACTGTTTAAGAATACAAAATATTCATGCCATTTTTTCCACTCGATGTACCAGTTATTACATAGACCACTATAGTACATCAATGATTTGCTTAAATATGCATTATTTGCCCTTATTTGTTGTAGCACAATGCACTAATATCATATAAATATTTTTTTGTGTTATAGTTTTAATGCTCTGAGTCATAACACCCATCCATTTCAAAAACTCCCATTCATATGACTGCAAACAATGAATGTTTTACATCATAACATCTATATTGTAGAGTGAAATCATTATACAGTGAAATCATGAATCAGATGAATATTTGTACATTTGGGATCAGAGTACAGTGTTTCTTGAATAGCTGAGAATGGCATAAGTAACACCAAGATTCTCTCTCTTTCTGTCACTGTATCACTATCTCTGTGGCTTACAGTTGTGGCCAAAAATATTGGCACCCTTGGTAAATATGATCAAAGGATGTGAAAAATATGCCTTTATTGTTTTATCCTTTTGATCTTTCACAAAATCACAAAATTCACCAAATCCTATCCTCTAACGGATATCAAACAATTGCAAACACAACACAAGTTTAATAAAAAAAACAAATATTTTTGTCAAATATATAAAGTATGTGGCACAATTATTGGCACCCTTTTATTCAATACTCAAAATAACAGCTCTGAGTCTTCCCCTGTCTTCTCTGTCTTCATAATGAGGTTGGAGAGCACATGGCAAGAGATTTGAGAATATTCTTCCATACAGAATCTCTCCAGATCCTTCAAATTGTGAGGTCCACGCGGGTAGACTCTCCTCTTCAGTTCACCCACAGGTTTTCTATGGGGTTCAGGTCAGGGGACTGGGATGGCCATTTTAAGCTTTCTGGCAGAGGCAGTCAGGTTTTGATTTGTTATCTGTTGGTATTTGATAGTCTATGATGCCATGTATCCGAACAAGATGTCCAGGACCTTTGGCATAAAAACAGCCCCACAATGTTAAAGATCCACCACCATATTTAACCATGGACATGAGGTAGACCTATTTTTCCTCACTATGTGTGTCAAGGCTTTTTTTCTTGAAACCCTCACAAACAACTTGTAGTTTTGGAGAACTTTTTGACCCCAAAATCCAACTAAATTTGCAATTCTCCAGTTGTGATCCTTGGAGAATTTTTGGATCAAATCATCCTCCTCACCGAGCGTGGAGACAATATACACACGCACATTCTCTTCCTGGCTGATTCTTAACATCTCCAGTCGATTGGAACTTCTTAATTATTGCACTGATGGTGGAAATAGGCATTTTCAAAGCTTTAGCTATTTTCTATTAGCCACTTAAATATTTAACTATGAGACCCCCCCCCCCCCCCCTTTAATTAGTTTACTTCAATTAAAGGTTAGATTTTTGTGAATATTTTGAATG
Source organism: Moxostoma hubbsi (assembly GCA_032164185.1). Taxonomy (NCBI): domain Eukaryota; kingdom Metazoa; phylum Chordata; class Actinopteri; order Cypriniformes; family Catostomidae; genus Moxostoma; species Moxostoma hubbsi. Next base: position 28,384,362 of record JAVLUX010000007.1, on the reverse strand, counting down.
ACATATCAAAAGGATAAACAATAAGGACATATTTTCACAGCCTTCTTTGCTCATATTTACAAAGGGTGCCAATATTTTTGGCCACAGCTGTACTGTAGTTAGGTCATGTATGTGTCATTGAGCACCGATTAGGATGGACATGTCTGCTGAGTGTTCCATACATTTAATTTAATTGATGCTAATAGACTTTTATTATCTGCAGTCAGAAACACTATTCCTCTCCAAATTAATTCCACAATACTTCTCTCCTTTCTTCCTTCATACATGGACTTCCCTTTTCCATTTTTCATTTGCATTCTTATTTTGTCCCAAATCTTTGACTAACCAAAACTAAACATTTTTGTTGACGATTCTCCATTCTAAAGTTACTAAGATAATATACAGTAAGTCATTTTGTGCATCCAGCTTTTACAAACATTGATTGAGTATATGAATTATTTGTACACATGACTAAAAATAAATGGTCATCAGTAGTGATGTCAAAAGTACCTGCACTTTGGTACCAAGCAGTGGTGTATTCCTACAAAAGAAGTGGTTTACTATTACCCAGTCCCTGAGTTCAGTGTGAATGGTATGGAGCTAAATTCATGACTACAGTCTTTGAAGCATTAAAGCATGTTGAATTGCTCTAATCTAAAAAATAAATGCATTATATTATCAGTGCTTGCATTTAAATGTGTTGCATTTACAGTGCTTGCATTTTTGAGGCTGAAATTTAACATGGTTGTATTTTTTAGCATTGATTATTTCATTTGGAAACATTTTTCTTTATTAAAATTTAAACAATAAATATTCACCTTCTAAAGTTTGTTTCCAAAATATTCAGTTAATTTAAAAATACCATCTGGATTTTTCGACAGGTAAAAATTCAGCCCATTCGACTTCGCTTAACAAAATTAGCTTCCTCAGTGGATTCAGTGGTTCAAATTCAGTTGGAAATTCAACTGCAAGAAAAGCAACAGAGTACTGATGCACAATCTCAACCTGGTACTATTTGTTCTCACCAGTAGGTGGTGCAATGTGATCGGGTGTTGACTGCTGAAGACCAAAGTTACTGGTAGAAAGAACAGCCATGCATGCTTTATTAAAATTATTTACAAATTGAAAAACAAACAAATCTAATTTTTAATTATTATTTAAAAATAATAAGCCTAATTTCTGTAATAGTTAGGTAATACATTTTGGAATCTCGACAAGGTTACAAACAACTGCATGTTTGTCAGTATTTCCACCTGATTTTCATTTTGAGAAGACAAACACCTGGACATATTGGTCAAAGTAATCAGCACCTTTGGACTGGACAGCTCCCGTAATGAAGCAATTAAGTTCAAATTTCTAACGAGTGATATATATATATATATATATGTGTTGGTTTGGGAAACAGGCGTTACTCTAATAAAATATTGAGTAGCATCAGTTAAGATGATCATTAAAACTGAAGTTGCAACGTTATCGGGAAACCCAGCTCTGGTCTATTAAGATGCTCTTAGCTCTGTAGAATTACTCCAGAGCACTCATAAATCTACAAGCATTTTAAAGTACTACTTGAGTCATGATGGCATTTGGAAACAAGAGGCAAAACTAAGATGAATCGTAAGATGTATTCTACGATCTAAGCCCAGAGCTGTGCAGTGCGCTCACATAAGCAATTAAAAACTTTTAACCCATTCACATGTGTGACAAGGCAGTCGAGGAATGTGGATCTAGTACACAGCTTTATTAACAAAGAAAAAGCAAACAAACTCGGAATGTAAAGAAAACCAAAACACAGGGAACCAAGCACAGATCATGAAACTAAACATGCAAGAACTGACACAGGAAAACCAAGGGCTTAAATACACAAGGAAATAAACAAGGGAACGAGGAACACCTGGGGAAACAATCAGGGAATGAGAAATAATCAGGGATAACCAATCAAGGAATAAAACTACAAAAGGACTGCAAAACTAACAGTAACTAAACAAGAATTTCAACATAAATGTACAAAAACAAAAGACAACAGGGAATATGATAGAGCCCCCGCTTTAAGGAGCGGATTCCAGACGCTCCAGAAAAGCACAAAAAAACTAATCGTACATGGAGTGAAGGGGAAAACATGAGGCTCGGGGAGCACAAGGGGCAAACAGGCAGTCCAAGGGGGCACAAGGGGCAAGGAGAGCAGATGAACATGGCAAGGTAAGGGAGCAGATCAGGTGGGCGGACAGGAGACCAAGGGGACCAGAACAGAGGAAGGGAGTGGATCAGGAGGCCTGGGAGGCAGCCGTAGGACAGGGACTGGGTCAGGGTGCCTGGGAGGTGGCAACAGGACGGGGACTGGGTCAGGGGGCCTGGGAGGCGGCAACAGGACGGGGACTGGGTCAGGGGGCCTGGGAGGCGGCCACAGGACGGGGACTGGGTCAGGGGGCCTGGGAGGTGGCCACAGGACGGGGACTGGGTCAGGGGGCCTGGGAGGCGGCCACAGGACGGGGACTGGGTCAGGAGTTTGAACCACTGTAGGAGTCGCCGCTAGTAAGGCGGACAGAACCACTGAAGGTAGAGTCTCTGGGGGAGTGGGCAGAGCCGCCTGAGGAATGGTCTCTGGGGGAGCGGGCAGAGCCATGGATGGCAGAGCCATGGAAGGCTCTGGAGACAGAAGCCGTGGAAGACTCTGAAGACAGTGCTGTTGGAAGCGGAGCCGTGGAAGGCTCTGGGGGCGGAGCCGTGGAAGGCGGAGCCATGGAAGACCCTGGGGCGGAAATTGGGGAGCAGAAGCCTTTCTTCTTTTCTTCCTCCTCTGGATAGTCGAAGTTGGCAACGCTGGCTCTGGGACGGGCGAGGCTGGCAATGCTGGCTCTCGGATGGGCGAGGCTGGCAATGCTGGCTCTGGGACGGGCGAGGCTGGCAACGCTGGCTCGTTGGCCATGGCGGGCTTGGGCTCTGGCTCGTTGGCCGTGGCTGGGCTTTGGGTCTGGACTGGGGCTGGCATTGTCCTCATTCGCAGAGCCGACGGTGAATGGAGAGTTGCAGCTTACCCACACCCGCTCCACATATCTGGCAAAGTTCCCTCGAGGACTCTCCCCAGACAACTTGGCCTTAGTCGATGTTGAGTCCGCATAGTAGAGGGCGCATAGGCTAACATCTGGTAGTGGGTAAGGGGAGCCAGATCTAAAAACTCACGAGTGTGGTCCTCGAGGGTGCTGGAGTTCTGTGTAAGGAGGAGGCGAACAGCTGGAAGATCCATCTTGTCTGGTCAGTTCTTCTGTGATGAGGCAGTCGAAGAATGTGTGAATGCGAAGTACACAGCTTTATTAACAAAGAAAAAGCAAACAAACTCGGAATGTAAAGAAAACCACAACACAGGGAACCAAGCACAGATCATGAAACTAAACATGCAAGAACTGCAACAGGAAACAGGGAAACTAAGGGCTTAAATACACAAGGGAACAAACAAGGGAATGAGGAACACCTGGGGAAACAATCAGGGAATGAGAAATAATCAGGGAGAACCAATCAAGGAATAAAACTACAAAGGACAACAAAACTAACAGGAAACAGGAATTAAACAAGAATTTCAACATAGAAGTACAAAAACAAAAGACAACAGGGAATATGACCACATGTGAGCTTTAAGTTTTATGTCTGTCTTGGAAAATCCACAAATGTAGCATATTGAAAGTGTTGCAACCAAAAAACTTGTAATATGCATCTGATGTCTACTTTGCTATCACAAAATCAGCCCGGGATTTTACATGGCAACTGGCCCAAAACTTTTTCTGCGGTCCATTCTGCATAACGTGGCGGCTCATTTGAGCTTATCATGGCCCATTCGGCACGTTTCGCTGATGACCCACAGGCCCACTCTGTTTTCCCAGTCTGCCCCTGATCGGCCCCAAAGAGTGTCAGCACACCGGGAAAATGCCTGGTATGCCAGATTACCAACCAAGCCCTGGCTGTATCACACAGCCCACTCAAGAGATGCAATCCATAATTTAATGAACTGTACACAAATCAAGAGCAGGAAACATTGTGAGGCGGTCAAATAAAATGCAAAATATTATTCTGTTTGCCCAACAAGTCATGCATGTGAGTCCTTTATCTAGATGTGAGACTTCAAGAGAACAAGCTTAAAGATGTTGAACTTTGACACAGTAACACTGAATTCATAATATTTCTTGTAGAAACACCATGGCATGTGTTCCTCTAATAGACTATACATATTAGTAGTTGACAGATAATGTATAATTAATATAATAACATTACAATGAATATAATGTAAAATGAATGTTAATAAAAATATTTATTAAAATGGTTGTATTTATTCTTGTAGTGTTTACTATTAGGCAGGAAATAGGAAAATGCATATTATTTGGTGTGTTGGAGTTTTAGAAATGGCTAAAATTGATCTGAACATGAATATTAATAGGAATACAAGTATGTCATTATTATTACAAAATGTGGTATGGATATGGGATTAATTTTGCACTCTCTATATTTTAGTTTCTGTACTTGTAAAACACAAAAAAATTAAGTTAATTTGATCATTGCTAAGGTTTAGTCTCGGTCTCAGACCATTCACAGCAAGCATGATTTAAATTGCAGCATAAATTGCAAGAGCTGTCAGAAAATCCATTCTGATTGTCTGGCAGCTTTTATGAGGTGCACAAGCTTTTATCACTTTATCATATAACAAAATGTTGTTTCGAAGTTACCAGACTACAACAATGAGCACCTCTGTGGAAGAGCTATAGTTGAAAACTACTTGACTTTTGATTAGACTTGCCAAAGCTTTCAAATAAATAAATAAATAAAAAAAGCCGTAAAGAGTACTGCTTTAAACAGATTGTTAAAGTGTTTATTTGAACGAGCTACCACTTTGTTGTATGTCATGCCACATTAAATAATAAAAATAAGTTAAAAAAAATAAATAAATAAAAAACATTCGGGGTGCCTCAAAAATAAATTGCCTAGGGCCTCTCAATGTCTAGAACTGGCCCTGAATCACTGATTTGAACTACACTGGCTGTGTAGGTAGACATAGGCATAATATAGTAGGGTGACCACAGTTTATTCAATTAATATGTAAGATGCAATTATTCCATTAATATGATATACTGGAAAATCCTAAATCAATCAACACTGTGTTGAATTTTATCTTCAAAGTAGTCACCCTTTGCTTAGAATTTGCAGAAACTTACTCCTGGCAATTTCTCAACCAACTTCTGAAGGTATCACGCTCAGATGCTTTTTAATCCAATTGGAATACAATTCCTTGACTTTGTTCACATATGGTATCTGATAACACTCACAACAACAAAACATTTGACCATTTTTTTTTTTTAATGTATTTTTATTTTTTTTTTTACATTTTTTGGGTTTTATTTCACTTTGTTACACTTGCTGTGTTCCCGGTCAAAAATGCCCGGCCATTGGAAATGAATGGATTAGACTACAAAATACAGAAATACTGAGTGTTCAGGAGCATCCCAATCCTATAGATGAGCTCAGACACACAAACACACACACAAACACACACATGCACAATGTGTATTGAGGGCACTTTTGTGCATTGTCTTTCCATGTACACTCTTTTAGGAATATTTCAAGATCTACTCATCATATTATGTTGTGTTTGGGCTTGTTTGAATTGGGATAGTCTGCTATAAGTTGCAATATGTCATTGTCTATGCTATATGTATTGATGCTCAACTTTATAGAGATTAATGGTAGAAATATATGTAAGTGAACACATGCAATGTGAATCGTAATAACAGTCTCTAATATTGCCAAAAGTCAGTTTCTTTTGCTGGAAACTGAATGCACAAGGCATTTGTCTTCTGGATTTTGGAAAATAATTATGTAACATTCTAAAATAATTTGATCACATTTTATGACTAAATATAAAGCCTAATATTTGGATATATCAACAGTCCTAGCAACTCCATTGATAAAAGTGTCATTAATTTGCTTAGGCTAATTAATTCATTATAATGTAACGTGGGGCTCATATTTGTGAATGCTTTGATGTTAAAGTTATAAAAAAAAGTCATAGTTTTCCCATGGCACACCCAAAGCCTTTTTTCTGGCTATGTTTTTCCAATGATCCAAATATATTAATACAAGTTATTAAACATTCCTTATTCTCTGATAAACTGTGAAAATGTGAGAAAGATACATTTAAGTTGAACTTATGACTTTAGAGCAGTTCAAAGCCCTCTTTAATTTATTAAGTTTTTACATGACTAGTCTGATGTTTTTTGGGAAACGATGATGATACTAACGTTCTACTTAGTGCCTCCGGAAACCCATCCATGGACAAATAAGTGAAATGAGACAAAAAAAGTTTCCAATTTGAGACTGGACACCATACTACAGTATACGTAATGCCTACCTACACAGCAATCAGCTCTTTAAACATCTGAGTTATGTAAAAACCTGGACCATGTATACGTAAATGCATCTGCTCCATGCGGTCTAATGGATCTTGCTGTGCACAGCTTTGCCACACCTTTTGATAGAGAATTTGATTGCTGACAGCTAAATAAATCAGGCTGTGTATCTTAAGAAGTAGGCAAGAAATTTTGCATGCCGATGCAAGGGACATCAATAGGCTATTTCTAAAACAGACAACTAATATTTCTCTGGCACACATAGGTCGCAGAAACCATGCCTATGCAGAAGAATGTTGGCACAAAGTCCAGTCCACAGACCCTTCCCTAACTAGTATGGTTTCTGTCACAGGCATTCCTTGTTGTTTGATGAGAGAGATAATATGTAGTTGCATTAAAAGTTGAGTTGCGGTGGTTAATTATTCTGTATCAGTGGAAAGGTGCATTTCATGCTCACCCACATGTTCAAATCAAATATGTATCTATTTTCTACCCATGAACAATTTTGAAAAACAAACTATCAAAATGTGCATGGCTGTTCTCTCTACCTGTAGCTTTGGTCATCAGCAGTCAACACCCGATCGCATTGCACCACCTACTGGTGAGAACAAATTGCACCATGTTGAGATTGTGCACCAGTACTCTGCTGCTTTTCCTGCAGTTCCCAGATGGGGGAGGTTGAATTTCCAACCAAATTTCCATCCATCCTGTGTACAGGGTCACGGGGGGGGGGGGGCTGGAGCCTATCCCAGCTATATGCAGCTAACATTGGGCGAAAGGCAGGGTACACCCTGGACAGGTTGCCAGTCCATCGCAGGGCCACACATATACAGACAACCATTCACACTCACATCCACACCTAGGGCAATTTTTTGGAGACACCAATTAACCTAGCCTGCATGTTTTTGGATGGTGGGAGGAAACCAGAGCACCCGGAGAGAACCCACGCAGACATGGGGAGAACATGCAAACTCCACACAGAAAGGCCGGGGCAACCGGGGTTTGAACCCACGACCTTCTTGCTGTGAGGTGACAGTGCTAACCGCTGCACCACCGTGCTGCCCTCCAATCGAATTTGAACCACTGAATTTGAGGAAACAAATTTTGTTATGTGAAAAAGAACAGGCTGCATTTTACCTGTTGAAAAATCTAAACTAAATATTTTGGAAATGAACTTTGGTTATGCTTCAAAGACTTTAGTCATGAATTTAGCTCCCTAGAACGGCCCCTACTACGCTGAAAATGAAAATCACTTTAATACAATGACCAGGAAGAAGAGAGAAAGGAAGAGAAAGGCTTAACATGAAAGTATTTCTGCTTGTATTTTCTCTTTGGCAAGCGTATTTGCCAAATCCACTCAAAAACATATGTTGAATCACCTAAAATCGGTGTCAGTTAACTCTGCATCATGTATCGCAAAATCTTCAGTACTGAGAAATGTTACTTTTTTTTTTATTTTTATTTTTTTTTTATCAAAACACATGTTAGACAAACATTATCACCCTAAATGTTGTCAAGTCGTCTATGTCTATGTGCCTCCCTCACTAGTCATCACATACTGTGTTAACTTTGCAATATGCAAATGCCTTAAAAGGCAAAGTTTGTACTGTGTACTTCACATATAGTGCAGGAGTATTTTAAAAATGTATTAAAATAAAGTTAAAAACATAAAATAAATAAAAACAAAAGTTGTTTAGTTGTTTTACCTGATGTCTTATTAAGACTTTTTTAGTTTAAATAAAATTATATTTTTATATCAATGTAACTTTAGTCAAAGTAAATATAACACAACTAAGTTACATTGAGTCAACCAGTGGCTGGCCTGCATTTAAAGTCTAGGCCTTTGGTGTGATTCATGCCATTAAGAAAACACAGTTTCACAATGAATAAGACGCCCTATGCCTTTGGGGATCATGCATGTCGCAGCTAACAAGTAATAACAAATTACATTTAAAAACACGTCCACGCACGAAAGCCAGAACTTGAAACGACACTTAATGCACAAGCAAGCCTAATTTGAACTGCAGCATAACTGTTTGTGAAATGAACGTCTCCCGAACAGACATACAAAAATCATAATTTTTCATTTGAATCTTTCAAGGAGGTCTACAATACCTGGAAAAATCTATCTAATAATATTTGCAATTTAAATGTTGCTTGCAATAAATTTCATTTTGTCAGGGTACACGGTTATGCTGCGCACCATTCAAGTTGGATGTGGGATATTTCTACTTGATATTTCTGACCAAAAATGCATTTCATTCCTCGATATTCGAAAGATGACATTTAAGGAAACAAAACTGCAATGCTCACATTAGCTTAGAAGGGGTTTGACTCTCATTAGAGAAGTCTCATAGCAACCCAACTGATAAACAATGTTGCAGCGCTAGGATTTGTGCTTCAGGTTTACGATTATCAAAAGAGTTTATAAAGTTTTATACACCCGTTTTTGCCTGCATTTGTTAAACTAGCTTTAATATCATGTAATGTGGAAACAAACTCATTTATCAATATTACCTAATAAAGTGAATGTTTATCACTTTGTATATCTCCCTGAGAGGCGATATGTTTGTGTGACATTATGCCCCTTCATCGGCAAAATTGGAGTTGGAGAATTTCTGCACAAACCTACAAGTTGTATTTCTGACTTCAAGATGCATTGCACTTTTCCTAGTAGGAAGTTGGAAAATCAGACTTTCCGAGTTGAATGGAGCGCAGCGCTACTTTAAAAACTGACACTGAATGCTCAAGCAGCCTAATTTACACGTAGAAACTCCTGATTTTGCTATAACAATGCAAAAAGCACTTACCAATTTACTTGAAGTGAAAATCAGTCTCCCTTTCCTGTTTAATAAATTAAGCAATCACACGGTCAAGTATCTCTTTCTCAACGGCAGTACCAGCAGTGATGATAGCCGACAGACACAACATACAGATCGCTCTTCGCTTTTAAATTACGTACATCACTTAAGCATGATTGCATCACTCAAGGCCAGCTAGAAGGCTTCAACCAGGACATATCCTAAAGATCACACCCGCCAAGATCTGACTAGCTGATGAATCAGACAATCTGACATTAGTTGCTCATTCATTTGCACTGTTGAGGGATTCTGTGGAAATTCTGAAGGCCCGAGGGGGTGGAGCTCAAACTCACACGCTGCTTCTGCTTCAGGCATGCGATTTGTGAAACAGTTGTCACACTTTGCTTGTAAACATCAAGGAATAATCTCTTGACTGAATTAACTTTTTAATTTTCTCTTGTTGTTTGTAGATTAATTAAGAGTAGAAAGCGATTAAAAATACATAGGCAAAAAGGTGATTAAGAATGAAAGCATGAAAAATATGTATTTCTTTTTGGCATGTTAGGCCAGCAGAGAAAGCTTTGCTGGCCCTGAGAATTTGCCACTGGTGTCAACCCAACTTTTTTACCACATAAATATAAACTTTTTTTAGGGCAACGAGTTTCCACAAAATTTTTCAATTAAATTAATTTGTCTGGGTTTACAGTGTGAGCACCGACTCAATTCGGTCCCCACACGCTGCGACACACCGCTGCTTACAAATGCTCACACACTCATTTTAGCACGTGTTCTGAGACCTTTTACACTGAAATGGAAAATGTATCTAATTTAAATTGTGCTATGTACTAATGTGATTATTAAACTGCAAATGGATGAGATTTAATAAATTAATATACAGTCTGCATGTACTGCGTGCTGCAAAGTGAATGTGTGAAGCTTCTCATACATTCAAAACATCACATTTTATGAGCATTGTGCACTGTGCTAATTGCAGATTCATTGCACAGTGTCTGTTGATTATATATGTATATCATTAACAGCAGTTTGAAAATCACACTGGGTCATTGATCAACATATTATCCGGAAGTGTGAAACTTCCGTCATAAACACAGAACACAGAAACACCTTCACGACACAATAAGAAATTGCAACAGAAATATATAACTAGTATTTAATCAAATGTGTCTTATTATTATTAAAATGCTGAACCTATATCTCACAATCAAGAGTGCTGTTGTACTGAATAGAAGTATCCATCAATGTGTTTATTTATACTGTGATGTTCTATTGTGCAGCAATTTATATGACAAAAATAAGACCAATGTTGTATTTTAGATTATGTCGTGAGCAGGGACGTCACTAGGATTGGAAGACAGGGGGGGCTTAGCCCCCAGGGTATTTGTAACTTGCGTTTGCAAAATCTTTGCACTCACATCTAGAGCTACACTTATGTCAACAACCAGTCAAGAAACCAAGATGTTAACAAATAAAACGTGACAGACATATCCTCTTCTTCCATTTCTACTCCGTTAAAGAAAAGTTACTGTAATGTTGCTTTTAGACACATCAAAGCTGCATGGGGGAATTTACTTAGGCCAGACTTTGCTCCTGATGAGTTCTTCTATAAGCAATGACTTAAATGCTATCTGTCTGCTCATGTAAATGTATGATAAAGTAAATGATGTCCAAAAACAGACAAATAGAGGCCAGACAGCTAAAAAGTTGGTAAGTTAAACAAATATGACAAATAGCAGTACAAGAAAAAGAATAAAATAGGCATCACTGCATACTTTATCATGTAAGCTATTGATACGGATCCTATTTAAAGTGGCTACTGTCTAAATACAATAACCTGATGGCGGAAGGAATAAAAGATTTGGAGTAATGATTACTGTATATATGTACTGTATGTAGGATTGCTTTCATTTTAGTTTCACATGTGTATCTGTGGGCATTTGCTCATCTTTAGCCTACATTTAGGTAACATCTACGTATTTATTTAATTTATCACAGCCACTGAATGCAGAAAGTTAAATTGGTATAGCTAGCATATATAATAAATATAATGAAATAATTTAGTTTAGGCTATGCATAGTGCCTACACCTGCCAACAAATGCTTATTGTTAGAAGAAAACAAAACAATCCTTAGACCTATAGACCATTACTGACCTCAATCACACCGGCTCCCTCAGAATCTACTGGCCTGCCAATCTCCTGCGGCTGCTTCTTTCTCTCTGCTAAAATATCTTTGAATATTCATATCATCTGCTCAATGAATTGAAGGATACAACGGTAATAGCATTAACAGGGACCCTATGACATTTCGTTTTCAGTGACAACAACATTCTATGTGGATTGATATTGTTTTATATGCCTATTATAGAGATAGGTTAGATTATTGGCAAAGAATAAAGAGTTGTGATTAGCTTGCTAAGTTAACCATTTCTTGTATTTTGCTTGTTCACTCTAGCTAGACTACAGTTTTCCATAGCGAACCAGAATATCCCCTTTCCTTTACCTCAAGAAAACGTAGCTAAAGGTAAGCAGGTAATTCAAAACAACTTACAATTTCACTCTGTATCACGACACTTACCAATCTTCGTTTCACCATTAGCGTGTGTATCGGTGTGTGGGTGCATAGCGAGTTCGACTTCAGACCAAACTAGAATAACGACGAGACGAATCCTCCAGTTACTTGCAGCGCTCCGGTCTGCAACGCTCTGAAAGCTGCCACAGTTCACACCAATGCAACGAGACGGTGCGGTGCAGACTCTTTGTACTTCTGTCCAACTTCCGACTTTTCAGCTATTTTTTGTAGCTGGATATATATCATTTGTTGCGTCTAATTCTAAATATGAATGAGGATACGGTTATTGATAAATCGAATTGTTATTGTTCTTATCATTTAGGGGGGCTTAGGAACATTTTGGGGTAGCTTCAGCCCCCCTAATATAGGCCTAACGACGTCCCTGGTCGTGAGTATCTTTTCAAAAGCACTTCATTTGATTAAAAATTTGCAATGGTAAGTTGAAAAGAAATGTTTCTTTTTTCATTTGATTAAAGTTTGAATTCATTTGATTAGATACAGCTTTGATGAGGAAATTTAATTAAACTTTAAAACATGACAACATGGAATATGGGAAAAAATAAAACTGAATTTGAAAAGAAGATTTTTTTTTAAGCAACGTTTACTTAATTGAGAAACACTCGAAAAAACATGCTTTTATTTGAATGTATTATTTAAATTGAAATGTAACATTTTAATAGACTAAAGGTGTGTGTTTAATATCATTTTACCTATTTTAATCATGCAATTTTACCGATACCGGTACCGATTACTGAAATTTTGGTATCATGTGAACACTAGTCACCAGGAAGGGGACATAAATACCCTTAATAAATGCTTTTCCTTATACATTCAAATACATTTTAATCTATAATCTTAATATTGATAAGTCCATGGATACGTTATGCGTCCATTACTCTTCTGCATGTGTCCTTTTATGAAGCAGATCACTTGCAATTACAAAACATTAGTTTAGGGAAATTTGCTGAGTGGTCTTTTGCGATCAGGTATTTGACCAATGATAAGTGTATTTAGTCAGAAATTACATATTTGTATTCATTACTCATGTGAGAGAAAGATTAAAAGAACAGAGGGATGGTCAGAGGAGAGAAATAACAAAGTGGGGCAAGAGGACAAGGAGGTAATGACAACAGGATAAGGGAAAACATAATGCGAGTCCTGTGAACTATGAAGTGTGTAAGACAGCCTGAACTGTAATATTTATGGTGTACTGCATGGTGCGAATGAAAATTAGGTCACTCCTTGTCTAATGAAAGATGTGGACAGAAGAAAATAAGAGAAAGATGAAAAAGGAGGGTGAAGAAAATGAGGATACAGAAATGGCTGTAGTAGAAATGTAGGATTTACTCCTGAGAGAAGATATTAAATTAACATTTTGTACATTTAGATGTGTATTGTAGGAATAGTTCACCCCAAAATGAAAATCATTACTGTCATTATTTTCTCAACTTAATGTCCCTCCAAACCTGTATGACTTTCTTTTTTATGTGGAACACAAAAGGTGAATTTTCACTTAAATTTAATATGGCTATGTGGATAACATCAAACCTCATTGTTTCTTATTGTGTCTCACGTCCAAATCTCATCTTGTCACACAATTGGTCATGAGACCCAATAATAACCAATAAAATGTTATTCTATCATTGTAGCTGCCATATTTAATGTAATCACTTCAGAAGGCTTGGAATATAGTGCATGAATTGTATCGATTACTTTTATTGTGGTTTTATGGTGTGTTATTTTTCGAGCTTGATTGACCAGAGTAACTATTCACTTACATTATATCACCCTGTGAAGACTTTTTAAAACATTCACCTTTTGTGTTCCACGGAAGAAAGTCATATGGGTTTTGAGTGACATTAGTGTGAGTTAGTTATGATAGAATGTTCAGTTTTGGCAGTAACATGCAGAGGGATGTGAAGGATGGTATAAAGTTCTGGTTGTTTAAACTACTCTAAATGCATCCCCTTCCATTTCCTCTCCATTCATCTGCTCCTTAAACTTTCCTGCCTCGGCCGGATTGCTCCCTTTACTAAAGACTCTGCCTTCTGTTTCCAACACTTCAGACAAATCTACATTTCTATTTTTAGCCCACAGTCTGTGTATATTCATAAACACCAACAGTAGATGACTTATTAATGAATAATTTATTCAGCAGTTGTTTTAGCTTTGCATACTATGGAGGGACCATCCCAATTCATCTTAATGATGACTCTCTCTTTGTCCCCTAAATGTGATGCAGTATCAGTGCTGGTAGTAGAGGAACATACTTGCAGAGAGAAGGTGCAAAATGCTAAATTGTTTTAAAAAAAGAATGCTGTGTGTTTGCGTATTTGTGAATGTATGAGTTTAACATCACAACAGGGTTTGCTATTACAAGATATGTGTGATGGTACAGCAGTATTCAGGCGTGTAAACTGAAGCTGTGAGATCTATGTGGCTGAAAGTAATGCTGTGGGTTTTTCTTAATCAGATTCAAAGTCCCTCTTATTCAACATGTATGTTACAGAACTGGTATCAGCTACAGTATGTGCAGTTGAGTTGCGAGAAATTGATCTTGATTAAAGGTGTGAGCTGTTTCTTAAAGTATTTGCTGGTCCTAAAAGACCCCAACACTGCACATTTTGGATGTTTTCCTTAACTAACACACATTATTTTACTTAGATCATTAGTAGAGTGCTCCATGACCTTAACTGGGTGTGCAAAATAAGGAATCCATCCAAAATGTGCAGTGTCCTCCAGGGATCCCCCACAAGCAGGATACAGAAATACTACTATGTGTCACGAACTATTCTGTGTTTCCCCCTGTCTTCTAGAGACTCTTATGTTGAAATCACCTTCACTACATTTCTCAAGATGCATTGTTATCATCTTCACCTGTCCTCTATCATCATTGTGTTCAGCTGATTTGTGTTAATCATTGTACCTCTATTTATACCCTCATGTTCAGTTATTTGTTGTCTAGTCTCATCTAGTGTGCCTTGAGCTCAAGCATGCTTTTTGTTATCCTCTTCAGCGTTCCTAGTGTTATTTCTGTTTGTATATTGACTTTATCTTGAATAAACTCTGTGTTTGGGTTCAGCTGCATCTCTCTACATGTTCATGCGTGTGTGTGAGACAGGAGACTAGACACGAATATGAACCCAGCAGAAAAACCGACTGAGGACAAGGATCTGGTGAATGCATTTATGGAGCTTTTCAGGCAAATTCTTCCTCTTCTGGAATATTCTGTAAAGTTTTATTGACTTGCTGTGACAACCACAATAACTGACACCTACCTCAAATCCATCTATGGTATGGGACATTACTAACACTGGTGTACAGCCCTTCCAGAGATGAGGAAACTTTCATTTCAGGAATATGTGCAAGCAACCCTGGTGAGCCATTACCTCTCGATGAAGGCCCCTCTGCTTCCCGCTCCGGTGGCCCACTCTCTTCATTTTCCGAGCCTGCCATCACAGCCCTTAAACCATGTAGCATACCGGTGTCCATGGCTCCTTCCTCCAGGCCTTCCGGGGCTCCTTCCTCCAGGCCTTCCGGGGCTCCTTCCTCCAGGGCTTCCGGGGCTCCTTCCTCCAGGCCTTCAATGGTATCCTACTCCAGGCCTTCCACGGCCAACGAGCCAGTGCCCACACTTGCCATGGCCAGCTAGCCAGTGCCCACGCCCCTAGTGCCCATGCCCACAAAGTCCGCTCTGCCTCTGGTTCCACTTCCTGGGGCCTCTTCCCTAAAACACTCTTCCCAGTTCCTCCTCAGGCATTGCACACTCAGATGTGGGATCTACCTCTGGCTTCACCTCCTTCCCAAGAGTCTTCATTTCCTGCTCCTTTCCTGGAACCACCTCCCAAACTGCCAGACCCTGCTCCCTTCCAGATGTTTTCCTGGCCTTCAGACCATCCGCTAGCTCCTCCATGGTCTCTTGACTTTTCTGTGTTTCCCCCTGTCTTCTAGGGACTCTTTTGTTGAAATCACCTTCACTACATTTCCCAAGATGCACTGTTATCATCCTTATGTCCTCCATCATCATTGTGTTCAGCTTTTGTGTTAATCATTTGTACCTCTATTTATGTTCAGTTATTTGTTGTCTTGTCTAGTGTGCCTTGAGCTAAAGCCGTGCTTTTGTGCTATTTCTGTTTGTATATTGTTTTCACCTTGAAGAAACTCTGTGTTTGGGCTCAACTGCATCTCTCTCAGTGTTCATGTGTGCTTGACACTATGCAGCACACACAGCACTGATCTGAGATCAATGTCCAGAGAGATTTAAGATCAAACATTTGACCTCTTCCTTCAAAAATGTGCAGTTCTGTGTTATGCGCAGTGTCCTGCATGATACAACAAAATATTGTTGTTTTTGTAAGACATGATGATTTTTGATATCATCAGATCCTGCAGATCTACAAGAGCATGTTTTTTTTTTCAGACTTGTTCAGCAGTCAATTCCTGCAGAAATTTATCAGGCATGTTTCTCGTGTCTCAGGGAAAAAGCAGCACTTAAATGCTCCTCTTGGAATAGCTCAGTTTGCTTACTTTATCGCTCTTGAGCCAAGTAATGCAGAGGTTCTCTTGAGCTTTCTGGAAGTTTCTGGCAGGGGCATCACTTTGTGGGGAGAGTTGGGGGGATGGAAGGAGTAGCAAAACTCACAAATATTCATTAGATTATATGCAGATATTATCAAATAATCTTTTAATGTTTAGATAAATATTGGCCATTCTTGAACTTAATTAATAAATATTTCACATGAATTTATAACTTCATCCATACATCTAAAACTACCAGTACTGGGATTATGTTAGTAAGTGGATAAATACATGGATCAGTCCATCATTAGCCAGAATAACTGAATGGTCTTAATGTAAATGTTTCGCCTCTAGTACAAGGAGTTCCGTGTTCTAAACCTTCCTAATACAATTTATTAATTCAATTCAGTTTATAGAGCACCACCCCTTTTCAGTGCTCCACTCTTCCGGATTTTGTAACCAACTTCCTGTTTGTATTAAAGTTACTGAGAAGAGTTTATCGCAATGGATTACGTGTGGGAGCACAGAAGGTATTTCAAACAGTGACAGCTTGTATAATTTCACAAATTCATAACATTAAAGGAAATTACATTTGTAGTTTTAAAAATTAATTTAACGCCTCACATATTTAAGAAGCTTAAATGTGATTAAAATGATTGTAAACAGCATATAAAATAAAACGTACACTTTCAAGATCGCTACATGCTAGTTTTTCTGCTGCATAATGTTAATAAACAAAGATTGCATCTGTATGTTAGTATATCATAATCACTCAGGCTGAGATCATTAATTCCAATGCAATATTGTGAATATCGCAATAATTTTAATGTGCCTTTTATTTGGCCATTGCATTTCCTAAAGAGCGCATCATTAGACTCATTTAACAATTCTTTAGGGCTGCATAATTAATATAAATTACATCAGAATCCTGATGTAGTCATATGTCAATATTTATGACATGGTCTGTGCGTGCTTTGAAGGGAATGGGTGACACACAGCAAAATGCACGTGCAGGCTAATAATACCAATGAGCTCGTGTGATACACTGTTTTTCAGAGGTCTCACTGCAGTTCAAGTGCATTGTAAAAGCAAAGTGCTGCTGGTTCACACAATCGAGGAATTACGTGCATTGTGAAAGCAAAGTGCTGCAGGTTCACACAATCCCAAACATTTGTAACCACTACAAGTTATTTTACAAATCTAAAAACACAACACAGTATCACAGAAAGAAAAGGAAATCAGAGCGTCTCACCAGATTTGTAATGAGGAACACTGCAAACTGACAAATACTGACACTGCATGCACGTTCAGTGTTCTGACAAAATAAAAGCTCTAGGTGAAATAAATAAAACAGAAACATATAAAATAAAATCATAAAAATAATAGTTATAATATTCTGTATTAGGGTCATATTAAAATACTTTTCCCACAATAATAATGCAGTTTTATATAATATTCAATTGGGTTCCAAAAAAATAAGTGAGGGAAGTTTTAGTAAAAATAAGTAAATAAAAAAAAAAAAACTAATTTAGGCTACTATGTATTACTGTATATGGGTGCATATAAATGAAATCTATTAGATATTCTTTCTTGTGTTCATTTAGGAAAATATGCCTTCATTATTTTATACTATTTTTACTTAATGCATTCAATATTTTGAATCTACTTGACTACAGTGGCTGTAATTATGGTTCCTCTTAAAACAAAAACAAATAACTTTTTAGAGCAAATACAAAATTATTGAGAAATATATTTAATATCATCAATTGGCTGAAAAATATAGAGAAATATTTTTTGTAGACATATCGCCCAGCCCTAACAAGCAAGGACACATCTATTTGCATTTTGCTTTGCGATTTATCTGGAAAAGAGTGCAAGCTAAGGAACAGTGGTGCGAGTAGAACTGTCACTCAATGTCACTTAACAGCCACAATAGCTGGGTTTCCATCAAAATATTTTGCTTTTTAATGCGACTTTCTGAATATTCGACTAAAGAAAATGCAAAACATTGTTCGTTTCCATGAACTGTAAATGCTCATTATCTTGAGGGAGCTCGCCTTTTTGTCATGTTGCAGCTGAACGAACTCTTTGCTTCAGGGAGTTTAATTTGCTATTATAAAGCAATTGTACAGTATGTTATTAAATGCTGACAGGAGACGTCGTAGAATAAGTGCAATAGTTCACATAATGAGGGCTCAAATGGCTATTGTCATTCGCCGACAGCCTCCATGTACTTGGGAGCACCTGCACTCAAAACAGTTCCTGTAGATTGTGAGGACCCACTTTAACAAAGATCTGTGGGTGAAACACTTTGGACTAACCAGGGCTACTTTTAAAAAATTGTGGTCAGGCCTTTCGTTGAGCCAGTCATGTCAAGCTCTTGCACACCTATACCATCCGACGAGCACATTGACATTGCAAATAGTCCCGACAAGTCAACGTTCATGCGAAAAAGCCATTTCCATCACTTTAATGCACATTTTAACTAATGCGAAACTCTTGAAAATCCACCTTCTCCTAGCACATGAAATTTTATGAAAATGTTCAGAGTTTATTTGCATATTAAGCAGGATTTCTTGGAAATCAGGATGGAAATGCAGCTAATGATCACTCATTATAACTCCATTGCTGGATCGGCACTTATTATAACACACACAAACTAAATGGAAACTGGAAATGTTTATTCTGCATTAGACACTTACCTGACTTACCTAAAGATATTTCAAAAAGTGGTGTGGACAAAATTGGCAAAAGTTGTAGTGACATGTCCCACCTGTCTCACCCATAAATGATGCTGATGGTTTCTTGAAAATTCTGTATTAAGGTGATGATAGTGCTAATCCTAACTGGGACATCTCCAGTGTTAATCTCGTCAACAAAATTACTGAGGAAAATGTTAGCTGACAATGGGGTTTTTGATTTGCTTAACAAAGACGTAATGGAAAATAAGCATTACGTTAATGAAATTATTTTAGTTTCATTGACAGTTTTATTTTGTTGCATATTTTATATGTTTGATACGTAATTTGTTTTATTAACAAATATTTTTCGAAATGTTTGAATATTTGATTAAAGTTTGGTCTGTTACAGTTTGACATACATTTTTGTCATTTTGCAAATGATCATCAACTAAAATGTGTTATTTTCATTGACTAAAATTATATGCCATTTAAGTCAGACTAAAACTGACTTGAAGTAAAGAATATGTAATGATAACAAATTAAAATGACATCTTCATCAAAAGACTAAAACTATGACTAAAACAAAAATATGTGTTGAAATTAACACTGGATATCCCATTTGAAATGAACTGCATTGCTGTTCACCAACACATGTACACTACTTTGGATGCTAGTATGCTGGTGTCCCTACCAGGATTCTAAACTAGCTTAAGGGAATAGTTCATCCAAAAATCGAAAAATTGAAAAGTTGCGTTTACGCAACCTCGTGCCATCCCAGATGTGTATGACTTTCTTTCTTCTGAACACAAATAAAGATTTATAGAAGAAAATCTCAGCTTGATTACAAGCTTCCTATAGCGCCATCTAGCGCTCTGCATTAGGAAATGTAATTGAACTTGAAATTATGATCGCTGCTGTCAAGATGTACATTGAAAAAGGAATTACATTTTGGCCTGTTCTCACCCAAAACCAAGAGGATAGCATTAGAAGACATTGATTAAACCACTGTAGTCATATGGATTACATTTATGCTGACCTTTTCTCCTTTTTGGAGTTACAAAGGCCTGCTCGCCATTCACATGAATTGTGAGGGCCAACAGAGCTGAGATATACTCCTACAAATCTTTGTTTGTGTTCTGGAGAAGAAAGAAAGTCATACAAATCTGGAAAGGCATGAGGGTGAGTAAATTACATCAGAATTTTCAATTTTGGGTGAACTATGTCTTAAAAGTTCACCCTCGTATTCTTGGAAACCCATATGACTTTCTTTCTGCCATGGAAGGAAAAGGAGGTGCTAGACAGAAGGTGTGCCTTTCATTGTATGGAAAAAAGAAGCAATAAAAGTGACAGGCATTCTTCCTAACATATCCTTTTGTCTTCAATGTAAGAATGGAAGTCATATGGGGTTGGAACAACATTAGGGTGTGTAAATGATGACAGAAGTTTATATTTTGGTAGAACTATCCCTTAACCGGCTTCATCAGAAGACAATGTTGTTTGACAAGTATTTTTTTGCGGGTGAACAACATTGCTATGCTGTTCCATCAGAAAAACCAGCACCAAACCACCACTAGCCTGCATTAACCAGCTACTAAATTCATGCTATTGTAATGCTTGTCCTTCTGCCCACCACTGCTCCTTACTACCATGTATATACGCCTATGGACACAATCTTCACTGAGGATTCCTCACGGATCTACTCTCTAAAAGACCATGATGCACACACATCTACAAACAAGCTCACCACCTTCCTGCGGCAGTCAGAGATGGGTTCCCCACGCTTTGCCAGCCCTGCTGTGTTCTAATTTATTGTCAACAAATCCTGTGAACTGTTCCTTTGCTCTTGGGACACTTGCTTTCTGATAGAACAATCTAGCCAGGATGGACCCAGCAGAGGAATTCACTCTTCGCTCTGCCCTTTCTCAGCAGAGAGCATTACTGGAATGTCAACAGGATCTCATCTCCGCTTCTAACCTGGCTCTGGAGATGATGGTGTCGCAGCTCGTTGCACTCACCTCGGTCATCCAACAACTCTGCCAACCTCCCAATACCGGTCCCACCCAGGAAGCGCCCTCACCAGCTCCGCAGTTTCCCCACATTTCTGGATGCTCTGAGCCTCATCTCAATCCTCCAGCCCTGTTCTCTGGTGAGGCAAGTTCTTGTCACACCTTCCTTTCACAATTTTCTTTGTAATTCTTGTTGCAGCACTCTGTTTTCCCTTCAGAGACAATGAAGGTGGTATGCGTCTTCATGCTCTTCACCAGAAGGGCTGGCGAATGGGGAACCACCATGTGGGACAACAGACATCCCTGTTGCGCTTCATTCCAAGCATTCTCCACAGAATTCCATGAGTGATCAATCGCTTGGCACAAGGTCGTGAGGCGACGAGGGTTTTACCTGGATTGTCTCAGGGAAACCGGCAGGTCGTGGACTATGCCATCAAGGATGAAATCTATGCCTTGAATGAACCTGCCTCCCTGCTTGTTGACCTGGTGGACCAGGCCAACTGAGTGGATCAGCGCCTGACCTGGTGTCACTGCCTTCACCGTTCTCCACCTGCTGCTGACTGCCATACCCAGTCGACTGTTCCGGCCAGGCCATTGGAATCATGGTCCGAGGCAGAGCCCATGCAGATCAAGAGGACTCGGCTTTCTCCGGAGGAGAAGCAGCAACACCTCACCCAAGGACTCTGTTTATATTGTGCCCATCCTGGCCATGTCTCTGTCTCCTGTCCAGTAAAAGCCACCGCTTGTCAGTAGGCATGGGGTTACTGGTGAGCGCAACACCCCTGAGCAAAACCCCGGACTACGTATGCCTCTCCCGGCCTGACGGCAGTACAATCAGTCACACTGTTTCTACATTTCTTGAGCTGAAATGAACTTTGTGGACACTTCGGCTTCCGGTTGACCAGTTGGAACCTATCAAAGCCCTTACTGTCAGCGGCATGCCTCTGACCATCGTCACCAATTCCACCAAACCAGTTACCTACGTATCCTGCAATTATTCAGAACAGTTATCCTTCTACCTGGTCCAATATCTATCAGTGCCTGTAGTGTTGGGGCATCACACATAGACTGGTCAACCAATACTGTTCTTGCTTGGAGTTCGTACTGTTTTTCTAACTGTAACTCTGCTTAACTCTGCCCTGTCCAATCTTGTTTCATTTCAGGATGAATCAGTGGATTTATCCAGAGTACCATTGGCATACCATGACTTGAGGGCGGTGTTCAGCGAGTCCCACGCCATGACCCTTCCTCCTCATTGTCCATATGACTGTGCTATTGATTTGCTCCCGGGCACTTCTCCTCCATGAGGATGGCTGTTTTCGCTCTCTGCTCCTGAAAGAGAAGCCATGATCAGGTACATCAATGATTCTCTGGCAGCCGGTCTCCTCCACCTTTCTCTTCTCTGGCAGGGGCGGGGTTCTTCTTCGTGTAGAAAGATGGCTCGCTTAGACCTTGCATAGTTTATCGAGGGATGAATGACAACACGGTGAAGAATCGTTATCCTTTGCCATTAATGTCTTCAGCTTTCGAACTCATGCAGGGAGCATCTGTCTTTACGAAGTTGGACTTACGCAATGCTTATCACCTTGTCCTGATCACGGATGGGGATGAGTGGAAGATGGCTTTTAAATGGCACTTCAAATATTTGTTTATGCCTTTCTGATTGGTCAACACCCCAGCCTTCTTCCAGGGGCTCGTAAATGATGTGCTCAGAGACATGGTATACCATTTTGTGTTTGTCTATCTAGATGATATTCTGATCTTCTCCCAGAATATCCAGAACCATGTTGAGCATGTCATGAAGGTGCTTCAGAGACTGCTAGAGAATCAGCTTTTCGTTAAAGTGGAGAAGTATGCTTTTCATTCTCAGTCTGTTCCGTTCCTGGGGTTCATCGTTTCGTCCGAGGGAGTGCGCATGGACCCTTCCAAGGTCAGAACCATCTCTGATTGGCCAATCCCAGATTCCCTCAAGGCCTTGCAAAAGTTTCTGGGGTTTGCAAATTTTTATTGTAGGTTTATTCGTAACTACAGCCAACTCGCCGCAACTCTTATGGATCTCACCTCCACCCGCGGTGACTTTTGTTGGTTTCTGTGGGCCGAAGCAGCGTTTTCTAAATTAAAGTGGTTTACCACCGCCACTATTCTTAGTACTCCCGACCCTTCATGCCAGTTTATGGTGGAGGTGGATGTGTCAGAGGTTGGGGTTGGAGTGGTTCTGTCACAGCGCTCTTCCTCGGACGGAAAAGTGCATCAGTGCATTTTTTTCTCACCTCTTAAAGGTGTCATGAATTAAATTTTTATTTTATAATGTTCCTTGAGGTCCACTTATAATGTTAGTGTGATTTTTTTTTTTTTTTCATTAAAAGTAGTAATAATTTTCTATCCAGTTTTTGTGCCTCTGATTCAAATGCTCAATTTTTTGGGGCGTGTGTTCTTGAAGACTTCAGTGTAAACAGCCACTGCTGTGATTGGTAACATCTTTGCATGTGGAGAAGTGTAAATGCCCCTGCCATTATGCTCGTGTGGGGTTGTTTTTGAAAACTGGATGGTTAAAAAATTACAACTGGAGGAATTCATCCATGCAAATTTGAGTCTGATCCCGAATTTGAAGAAAATTAACCCCCTCCACAAACACCACGGATACTGCAGTCTGTGACAGCATGGTAAGTAATCACTGTAATTTACTTGTCTATTTGTGTAATAGGTATTACTTTTATTGTTGTTTAAATCAATACGCGATACAACGGTGTGTATCCTGTTATGTAGTTGGAGCATTTTCCAATGGTGAAAAATTTCTGTGTTTTATAAATGCAGAGTAACGCATGACAGTACCAAATAAAATGTAAATACATGGTGCTGTCACATTTATACATTAGTGGCATCACTGGTTAGAGGGTTCGGGGGTACCTTTCGTGGTCTGGACTAACTATAAGAACCTAGAGTACATCCGTAGCGCTAAGCACCTTAATTTTGGACTCGCTGAGCACTGTTTTTCACTAGGATACCATTCTAACCACCACTCGGGTGGTGGGCATGGTATCCTGGGATGTGGATGCCTAAGTCTGTGCTGCGCTCCGTAACACCACTCCTTCTGCTATATGCCCAGTGAGTCTGTTATTTGTTCCGTGACCAGTTTGGATGCACATCCTACATTGTGGCCACTCATACAATGTCGCTTGTCATCCAGGAATGGCTCGTACCCAAGTGCTCATTAGATAGATTCTGATGGCCATTGCTAGCACAGGACGTACGCCAATTCATAGACGCTTGCTCCATTTGAGCTTCAAATAAAACCTCCAGTCAACCCCCGGCCGAGCTCCACCAACTGCTGTCAGTCCCTTCCAGAACCTGGCCTTACATAGCCATGGATTTTGTTACCGGTCTCCCCCCCATGGTAACACAGTCATTTGGACTGTTGTGGACCAGTTCTTGAAGGTGGCTCTGGGAAGGTGCCATCCCAGGTTACCAACAGCGAGGGAGACAAGAGTGGCAGTCATTAACCACGTCTTCCGCATTCATGGCCTCCCGGTTGATGTGGTTTCTGACAGAAGTTTTTGGGGAGAATTTAGCCGACAGCTGGGGGCTACAGTGAGTTTGTCCTCTTGAGTTCCATCCACAGACAAATGGGCGGGTGGAGTGGGCTAGTCAGGAACTTGAGAAAAACCTGAACTGTATGGCCTCCCATAATCCATCTTCTTGGAGCTCTCATTTAGTCTGAGTCAAGAATGTCCACAACTCATGACTTTGCAGTCATTGTCTACAGGGTTAACACCCTTCCAGTGTAGCCTCGGTTATCAGCCCCCTTTGTTCCCTGCCCAAGTCCCCAGCATTCAGGTCCCATCTGCTCACGCCTTTATTCAAATTTGCCATTGCACCTGGAAAGCCACCAGAGAAGCCCTCATATGGGCTGGTGCTCATGTTAAAAGGTCGGCTGACCGGCTCCAGTCTAAACCCCAGCTTACATGTGTGGTCAGAAGGACTGGTTGTCCTCCAAAGACATTCCATTCTGACTCCCCTCACGAGAGCTGGGTCTCAAGATTATTGGGCCATTTCTCATCGTTAAGGTCATTAGTCCAGTGGCGGTCCGGTAGGGAGTTACCTCCCTAACTCAAAAGCATCCATCTCGTTTTCCACGTTTCTATTTAATTAAACAGTTTTTTCATTCCAATTTGCATCCCACTGCACCCATCCCATCTCCACCACATCTAGTTGAGGGCTCTCCAGTAGGATTCCTCACGGATCTGCTCCCTATAACAACAATGCATAAATGCCTCGAACACATTCTTCATGGAGGATTCCTCACAGATCTGCTCTCTACACGACCACGACGCGCACACATCTACAAACACGCTCACCGCCTTCCTGCTGCAGTCAGTGCTGGGTTCCCCACACTTTGCCAGCCCTGCTGTGTTCTAATTTACAGTCAATAATTCCTGGGATCTGTTCCTCTGCTCTTGGGTCTCTTGCTTTCTGAAACTACCAACCCATCATCAATAACAAAAAAGTTAAATTATGTCAGATTATTTCACAGGTCATCAATATAATATAAACTGTTGACATGATTGGGAATCTTATGTTTGATTTCATGCTTATTGAAGGTGCATTGCAAAAAGAAAAATTGTGATTGTTCCCTTAAAGTGCTATTTCTACCTGATTTAACCCTTCAAATGAGTTTTAGTTTAGTGTAACCTAATGCATTCAGGTTGATTCAGTGATGTTAATTAATACTTTTGCTTGAAAAAGCAAAACAAAACTTAATTTAGTATTACCACATGATGCATATGTATGAAGAGAAGATAAAAATAGTTATTTGCTAGTTTCCCTATTTAATAGACAAGATAAGCATAAGAATTAATGCTTAAATGCTGATGGCTTGTGAGAACCAGTAGTTCAGACCTCACCACTAGGCTCTAGCTTGTAAATTGGCCAAGGGGTGCACAGCACAACCAAATTAGCAAAGCAAATAAAAGCTGAAAGCACAAAGGTAATAAGCCACAACACAACAAAATTAAGCCATAGCACAATCGAAATAACACAATGAAGTTAAGCCACAACACGACAAAATTAATAAAACAACAAAACAAACTTATCAGAAATGAAATGGTTATAAAAACGCTTATTTGTCCTTAAGTGCTCTGGCCAATACCTGCTTAGGTTTTTACCAGAACTCAATGCACATAACTTTCAACATCAACATTTACTTGAATCCTTACTAGACAATGATGCGAAAATAACAACAGTGCATGCAGCTATTCTTGTGAATCGGCAACTCTTATAAGGTTACTTGCTCCCCTCAAAAATGGGCTGTATGCAGTCTTTAGCCCTTGCTCTGATGCCGAAGTGCTCACCTGTAGCGGCTTGGATTAGGAAAGCAGCTCTCTGCATCTTCCGAACAGCTTCGTGATCTCTCATGCACTGAGTTAGACTGCCACGAGACTTAAAATAAAGTGCTTGAAAAAATATTTATTTTCTGTTAATTTTGTTGTACTGTGGCTTATTTCCATTACATTTTCAGTTTTCATTTGCTTTGCTAATTTGGTTGTGTTGTTCACTTCTTGGCCTCTGTAAACTTGTGATTTGGCAGTAGAGGTATTTTGAATTAAACATGCACTCAAGGACTCAGGTTATGATCTTAAGTTTATGTTGGCAGCTTCCAGCATATATTCATTATATGTCAGGGTGCTGAACACTTTGTAGACTGAGCCTGTTCTTCAAAGGGTTCCATATAAACATGATTCAGAGATTCTGAACATTTACACCTACACTCATTTATAGTGTGTGAACTTTTATGTTAAACCTTGATGATCATCGTGATTGGTGTTGCTAGGGGGTGCCATGGTTATGGTTATACATTCCCTCTGTGCTGTATAATTCATTCTCATTCTCCTATGGTTATGATATTGGCGCTCACACACCATTAAATCCCAGCAGGCTGAATTTAAAGAACAGGATCATTAGAACACGGATTCATGCATACACACTCAGATTTTTGCTCATTGTTGTATTGTGCAAGTCGTTTGCACAAACTTGTGATTTTTGGCCTAATGTGTTTCAACATGTTTTTAGAAAGTTGGATAATTTCTATTATGATTGCTTTAGTCTCAAAGGGTCATATTTCATTAAACATTTCTTACAGAAAAGGCTGGTCATGATGGGTATGAACATGTCTGCAGCGGTGGTGAGTCATGTAATGGAATCCAGAAACGAGAGCAGAAATGTGGGCAGCAAACAACCATTTGAAGTAAATCCACACTCCCAGGAGTGGCATTAAGGCATTATGGTGAAGAGTTACTTCATTCCAGGAGAGTCTCTCCAGCTGGAGTCCGTATTCATCCTCTAAATCTTTAAACAGATATGCTTTCAGAGTTCAATCCACAACTGTGGAGCCAGACTGCCACAATATAGAAAAAACTCAAGGCACTTCCTACATAAGCTCAAGGTTTTGTGTCCTTCAAGAATCAAGGGGCGTTCACACATGCAATAATTTGCAGGGACAAAGCAATCGGAATTCATCCATTTTCAACTGAAGTCAGTGATTTCCAGCGGACCCTAGCAATATTACATGGGCATGTCCAATGACACAAAAAAGTTGAGAAAATTATAACTTTAAACAAACAAGCAGTGATTCGGCAACTACCAATGGGAGTTGGAGCTCAAGTGATCCGTCTACTCTGAGATACTGAAGTTTAGCATCAGCTAGATATACAGTGGTAAGAAAAGGTATGCAAACCCTTTGGAATTAGCTGGTTTTCTGCATTTATTTAACACATTTATTTCTGCACATTATAAAATGTGATCTCATCTTCATCAAAGTTACAAGTATAGACAAACACAATGTGCTTAAGCTAATAATTCACAGACAATTATAATCTTTCATATATCTATCGAACACAATGAACCCTTGAATTTAATAAATGGTCGATCCTCTTTTGGCAGCAATAACCTCAGTCAAGCATCTCCGGTAGCTATGAATTAGACCTGCACAATGTTCAGGAGGAATTCTGGACCATTCTTCCTTACAGAACTGCTTCAGCTCAGCCATATTTTTAGGATGTGTGGTGTGAACGACTCTCTTGTGTTCATTCAACAGCATCACTACTAGGTTAACGTCTGGGCTTTAACTGGGCCACTCCAAAAGGTGGATTTTCTTTTTTTGAAGCCATTCTGTAATGGATATAATTCGATGTTTAGGGTCATTGTCCTGCTGCATTACCCAACATTTAAAGAGCTTTAGCTGGTGCACAGTCACCCTGAAATTATCCTGTAGGATATCTACTGCACCGCTGGGATGTTTTCATGTTGGTATTTGGTGCCCTTTTTACGCCATATGTAGTTCTGCATGTTCTTCACAAACAATTCAACCTTAGTTTCATCAATCCTAGTAGTGTTGTTGTGTGTCAAGGTGGTCTTTGGCAAACTTCAGGCACACAGCAACGTTTTTGTTGGAAATCAGAGGCTTCCTTTGTGGTGCCCATCCATGGAAACCATGCCAGTTTAATGTTTTCCATACAGTAGACAATAACAGAGATGTTTACCAGTTCCAATGATTTCTTCCATTTTTTAGCTGTTACTCTATGGTTCTTTTTTTACCTCATTGAGCATTTTGCGGTGTGCCCTTCAAGTCATCTTGGCTGGACGGCCACTTCTAGGGAGAATAGCCATAGTACTAAAATGTCTCTATTTATAGACAATTTGTCTAACTGTGGACAGATGAATATCTAAGCTCTTCAATATAACTTTGTATCCCTTTCCAGCATTATGCAAAGCAACAATTCTTTTTGTGGGCCTTCTGTGATCTCATTTTTGCAAGGCATGGTCCATGCCAGTATATGCTTCTTCTGAATAGCAAACTCAAAATGTTTGAGTACTTTTTATAATTCTAAGTAGCTCTAACCCACACCTTCAATCTTGTTTCATTAATTGGATGCCTGGTTTGCCAACTCCTGACTAGTAGCTTTTGTTGAAGTCATTAACCTAGGGGTTCACATTCTTTTTCCATCCTACACTGTGAATGCTTGAATCATATTCAGTATGTACCAAAATGATACAACAATTTTTGTTATTAGTTAGAACAGATTGTGTTTGTTCATTTTTGTTACATAGATGAAGATAAATCTAGATTTTAAGACAAATTTATACGTAAATGCAGGTAATTCCAAAGGGTTTGCATACTTTTTCTTGCCAATGTAAACTATAGAGTTCCCATTTCTTAACAACAGTAAAACAAAAAAACAAAAAAAAAAAAACAAAACAAACAAAAAAACACTTACGTCTCAAAAATGTTCTAAAAGAGGAAAGAAAAAATTAGCAAAATTGTTTACGACCAAAAGAGGCCAAATTTATTGTCATACCCGACAATATGCCCGAGCAGCTGTATTTGAAACCACATTGCAGCAGTGGTTACTAATTTGTTTTTAATTAATAATTTTTTTTATTAATGTCAGAGTAATTTAGCAGAAAGAATAATGTTTTATATTTTAATAATACATTTAAAATATATAAAAAATTTAGCTAGATTTATGCTGCAAAATTACAGCGGGAAATGCATCATCAAAGTCTGTGGAAAGGATCCATCATTTAACTTCATGATATGATGCAATATGTACAGATGCATTTTATTATTAAAATGGGATTATTATTATATAATAAATTATATTATTATTATAGGAGGTTATTACAGATTGCATTTTTTATTTGAATTAGTGAAAGACAGATTTTTTGGCAAAAATAGAATATCTTATTTTTTACCAGCAATACTTTCCATTTGTGATCATATTTTCTAAAGCCATGGCTAGTGATTCAGTCCATTAATAACATTAGGTCGACCAGCAGAAGGAACACCTACTTGCAACCAAACAGTATGACTCGGCAACCTCTGGCAATAAAATCACAAACACAGAATGTACATTTCACTTGTCTCCAGCACGCTCACGCGGCCCTGTGTAGCATGCCGAGTGTTGTGATATTAAAGCTCTTTTGTATCTGGAGCAGAGCGTGTGGAGCGCTGGTGACATCATCAGTGGTAGCACGTATGCTTGACACACAAACGGGTCCCACATCAGAATTTTGAGGGCACGGTAAGATGGGCTTGTTAAATTAGTTCATGCTAATCGGGTTGGGCAATTAGTTTATTCTCCCAGGATGCCTCAGTCCTTCATTTGACTGCTCCACGTTCATCATGGGAGGATTGACCTTGATGCAGCTTTTTGAGCAATGTCCTTAAAACTGTTTTTTAGGTGTCTCTTTTAAAATGATTAAGTAACTGTGATTGTGTGCATGTACTATATTGTCTGTGGTCTTCACGTGTCTTATGTATTATAGCAACAAATCATGCTATAGCTGTGCACTTACAGTAGATGTCAACCATGCCATATTGAAACGTGTAGGATGTCTTGGCAGCTTATAAACCGTATAAAAAGACCATCTTAAATTAATTTCCATACTGGTTGAGTCTGGTTTGTTTTCATCAGCAAATCAGGTTGACCAGCATGGCCTTTCTGATAAGGCTGGTTAATTTGCTGGTCAAACCAACAAACCAGCACCAAAAAGAGTACGTATGCTATGCTGGTCTATTCAGCAGGAAGAAAAGCCATAGAGAAAGAAAGTGGGAAGATGGGGTTGGAGGGAATCTTGGAGGGAAAGACAGAATGCGGAAATTAAATCTGCAAAAGAAATGGTTTACCCCAGTAAAGGGGGAAGGGGGATTGAGGAGCCGGGAGAACAACATAAGCACTGCAGAGGGGGAATGGCAGCAGCAGCATTTTACACACACAAACACTTCCAAATAAATGACTGTAATAATAGGCTACATAACAAAATTCATAGTATGAATGCTGGCATTGAGATTAACAGATTATTTTGATGGCAGCTGATAGGATAAGAGGCTGTAGGCTTTAGCAAGGGTGATGCTTGCACTAGCCAATCAATGCACATCTATCTGCATGAGAGACAACATGACATCTCCGTTTTCAGAATGGTGACAACACACAGAACACCCCGCTGTAACTCACTGCTTACCTTCCCTTTTCGTTCTGCCTCTTCCATTTTCTTATACTCTGTCTCCTTTTCTAAATATTAATTTATTTGTCTTTCTCCTTCTCTTTCTTCCATTGGAGCTGTTTGTAAATACAGTATACTCATCTCTCCCCTTGGGTTCCTTTCTACTTCTATCATCCCTTCTTACTCTTTTTAAATCTGCTTTTACCTCCTTTGAAGAGATTTTTCCTCTTTCTCTCTTCTCCCTTTGTGGCATTTCCTTACCTTAGTGCAGTGTGTCAATGAGACCACTGCATTCACACCATTTCCCCTGTTTTCAGTGCCTCAAGCATGTTTGCTCACTTTCTCTCCTTGTTTTTGTTGTATTTGGCGCCTCCTGTCTGTGGTATGATATCTCACTCAGAATGAAGGACCTCTGCAGTGGTCCAAACTTTATCACAGTAACCTTAGATTTAAAAGTGTTGACTGTAGAAATGAATGTAAAAAAAGTAATAACACTCGATAGCTTGTAGATTTGAATTTGAGATAAACATTTGTGTGTGTGTGTGTGTGTGTGTGTGTGTGTTTAGGGTGATTACAGAATCACCCTAAAAATGACCATCACCATTTCACAGAAAAGCCTTTGTTATCATCTGAGCCAAAATTTACCTTGACATGCTGCCTTGAGCTAAAGCTGCAATTTTAATCTTGAAATATCTGATTGTCTTGGTGTTAAATGAAGGAATTGTATGACAAAACTATAAATTGTTTCACTATGTGGAGTGACGA
The DNA here is from genome assembly GCA_032164185.1 of Moxostoma hubbsi. Taxonomy (NCBI): domain Eukaryota; kingdom Metazoa; phylum Chordata; class Actinopteri; order Cypriniformes; family Catostomidae; genus Moxostoma; species Moxostoma hubbsi. The sequence goes on along the minus strand of JAVLUX010000007.1, from coordinate 28,352,639 downwards.
AAGTTTTTCACTAAGTTTGAAGAGCGCGATGCTGCAGAAGTAATGGACTTGGCTTGAGTGACAGTCTGTGACAGCATGCGCAGCTGTGTGAACTTCCGCTGTCATAAAGGTCCCAGTCAATATTCTCTCAATAAATTACGCATTAAATAAAATTAAACACAGTAATGTTATGACAGGAACACTGCCCATTGTAACAAAGTACAAGTACAAACATTTTATTAGAAATTTACTTGAGTTAGATTAAAAAGTACCCACTTTTAAACCTACTCTAAAATTACATTTTTCCAAAGCATTGCTCAAGTAAATGTATCACGTTACTACCCACCTCTGTGGGCGATGAAGTCATGATCAATCACAAGAGATGGAAAAATCTATTCCGGACCAAACAAAATGGATTATATTAGAACATGATGGCATCACGCAACAGTGTGGGAGCCTAAACCATCTTTAAAGTCCAAAACCAGTCTAGCAGTGTCAATGACCGATGCAGTGGCAGGAGTGTGAATGTTAAAGGGATGGTTCATCCATAAATTTAAATAATCTCATCATTTACTCACCCTCATTCTTTCCCAGATGTGCAAGACTTACTTTCTTCTGCAGAACATAGAAGATAATCTCAACTCTGTAGGTCCATACAAGGCAAGTGAATGGTGGCCAGACCTTTAAGGTTTAAAAAAGTGCATGAAGGCACATAATCCATATGACTCCAGTGGTTAAATGAATGTCTTCTAAGTCCCTTTTCAGTACACATCTGGGATGGCATGAAGGTGAGTAAAATAACTTGACAATAAAATGATTTAGGGTGAATTTATAATATAGCAAATCAAAATAGAAGATTTTAGCCCGCTTATCAACTCAGAACTAGCTGTGGACAGGCTGCAAATGTAATATCTAAGGATGGCAATGAGAGAATTCTCTGAAGAAATACTTCTGCAGGATAATTTTACTCTGTAAAACTACATGGAATGCAACCATCCAGCCAGCTGTCATATGCCACGATTCCATATATCCGTGGAAAATATGAAAGTGGTTAGATATCAATAGGAATCAGAGTGAAGTAAAAAAAAAAAATCTAAATTCTCTATCACCAGAGAATTATTCCAACAGCCAAAATACAATGAATTGTTGACAAATTAATACCTAAATACATTATAGCTAAACCGGCAAAACCTGCAATGGTCAGAGTGCAGAGTTCTGCAATATCTTAATAATTTTCGAACATATAATTATCTTTTTTACTTGCAAGAGCGTACACTGCAGCCATCAGCTTCGTAGCTTATATTATTAAATTTGGCTGGCAGAAATTATTTGTTTTTAAGTGTAACTAGATTTTTAAGGGTAACTATATTAACCATGCTTATTGACTGTAAAACCTATAGATGATTAGAAATAATCTTGCCTTAAATTCAGTTCTTGTTTCTCTTATTTTTACTTCGATGCTGTAACTGAGATTGCTTGGTTGCAAAAAAAAGGTTTATTGTAAACTCAGTAGCCATACTTGCTAGATAAGTGAATTGTAATATCCCTATAACTATTGTAAGAGACCCTCTTGTGAAATAAAGATGATAATTTTGAACACAGAGAGCATTCTTGTTTGACATTAGACTCTTCGTTATTCACTTAAAATTCCCTTAATTGAAGGCAATTTATCACTCGAATTAACACAATGATCATGGTAATCTAATCTCTTAGAGAAATCGGCAAGTTTGATAAATATCCCATTTTGGATGCAGCGGTACGTAGGTTTATAATAACTTAATTCTTCTAGACATCTATCACCTAATCAATTAGTATAGCTTCTATTGATCCAGCTCTTGTGATTGGTCATGACTTAATTGGCCATTCTCCCCACCCAACCCTGCAGCTAGCTGCTCTCTTGCATATGGATTTACAAGTGCACAAGCTGTTTCAAGCTGTTCCAAAAGTCAAGGCATGAAGATTTGAAGTTGCAGTGCCAGATTTGAGAGTTTGTTAGTGCAGAATTGTGGTTGCACTGCAAAACCGAATTAAAGAACAAAAGTTCATTTTTATTTTACAAGTTTTCACATCAGGGCTATGAGTGAAAATTTGAACTTACAAGAACTTTATTGTACAAGTTCTCAAATTCAAATCTACCAGCTCTCATGTTTTGCTAGATTTATCATTATCTTGCAAACACACACACACACACACACACACACACACACACACACACACACACACACACACACACACACACGACACAAAGTCATGTAAAGATGAGTCTAGCTTAGCAATTCCACAAAAAGGGTACAAAATAGGGCTTTAAACTATTTAAAAAATATTATATAAACTTTTAATTTCTGTTTATTATATATGACTTGACATTTTTGCAACACTGTTACTGTCTAAATGTCTAAAAGCAGTTTTAAACCATAATTTGTATAATTTCATTACTTTCTATCTGTAAACATAAAGAAAAACATAAAATAAATAAATAAAATTCATGTTTAAAAAAAAAAAAATGGGTAGAACGGGCCAAAAATGTAACAAGGTTGCATTGTCCACACTATAGTTTGCCAAAGTATGCAGTACTAACTAGAGAGCGTTTCCGAAAGTGGAGAAAATGATGTTCCAGTGTGGATAAGAGGCATAAATGTGGCATAATCAATGCTTGTTTTCAAAAGAAAATGGTTAGTGTGGACGCAGCCTTGGCCTTTATTAAGACATGACACTTTATAGTTATAAATATAATTCTTAATCCAAAAAACATGGGATTTGTGCCTTAAGGCTTCAAAATAGAAATGGGACACCTAATTTGTACTCACTTCAGTTTCACTTTTTACTGTATGTGCTCATCTTCTTGTCTCTCTTTGTGTCTCCCACCTTCTCTTCCCTCTCTCTATCTCTTCTCTCTGTTTTCTCTCTGTTTTTAGTATGCTGCGTTCGGCTCGCTCCTGTTCATCCTCATCTCCATCTCAACATTTTGCTTGGAGACACACGAGGCCTTCAACACCATCTACAATAAGACAGAAAACGTGACTGTGGGGAATGTCACGAGGGAGGAGGTTGTGTTTGAGGTAGTGACTGACAGATGGCTTACCTATGTAGAAGGAATGTGCGTCATCTGGTTCACCATCGAGGTGTTCGCCCGAGTCATCTTCTGCCCAGACAAAGCCGAGTTCTTCAAGAGCTTGTTAAACATCATTGACTTTGTAGCCATCTTGCCCTTTTACCTGGAGGTGGCGCTGAGTGGCCTCTCCTCTAAAGCCGCCAAAGATGTGCTGGGCTTTTTGCGCGTGGTGCGATTTGTCAGAATCCTGCGAATCTTCAAGCTCACGCGCCATTTTGTGGGGCTGAGAGTGCTGGGTCATACGCTTCGTGCCAGTACCAATGAATTCTTGCTCCTCATCATCTTCCTCGCTCTCGGAGTGCTCATCTTTGCCACCATGATCTACTATGCCGAGCGCATTGGTGCAGACCCCAAAGACCCCACGGCGAGCAAACACACCTCCTTCAAAAACATCCCCATCGGCTTCTGGTGGGCAGTGGTGACCATGACGACGTTGGGCTACGGTGACATGTATCCAGAGACATGGTCTGGTATGTTAGTGGGTGCCCTGTGTGCCCTGGCAGGTGTGCTGACCATCGCCATGCCTGTGCCTGTTATTGTTAACAACTTCGGTATGTACTACTCTCTGGCCATGGCCAAGCAGAAGCTGCCCAAGAAAAAGAACAAGCACATCCCGCGGGCGCCGCAGCCTGGATCTCCCAACTACTGTAAACCAGACGCCCTGGCCATGGCTACTGCCTCGCCACACAGGATCATGGGTAATGTGCTGGGCAGTTTGGTGGGCTCTGGAAGCATGGCAGGAGACTGTCCTCTTGCACAGGAGGAAATCATAGAGATTAACAGAGCAGGTGTGTGTGAGTGTGTGTGTACACATGTGTATTCTGTTCATGTCTTTGTGTGTGTAAAGCAGAAGCATCTATGCACAAGCAGAATGTATTACCAAGAAAAATCTAAATATTGTTTATATTAATTGTTGTTGCTATTGACACACAACACTTGTCCTGCACTTGGAAATGAGTGGGATTTTGTGTCCATCTCAGCCATCATAAACTTTAAAAGAATTATGAAATGATATAAAACTATTAGTAATTGCAAAAAAAGCAAAGCAAATTTTTATTTATTTATTTTTACTTGTTTGGACTATAAACATGAAAATAACAAGTTAAAAAATCTGACAGTACACCTTGACAAAATCCACTTATATTAAAAATATATTCTCTGAAAAGGGCCTAAATATTTTATGCAGTGTCATTTTTAAAACATGAAAAAGCCAACTGATCAAGTTTTAATATTTACATTATATTTACAGAAAAACAATACAGGAAATTATAATCAATAACAAGAATTTTCCACTTATATCAAAACTCTTAAGAAAGAATAATTATGATCTAACATGGATTTTCTTGATATGATCGTGTCTGGTAACTGGTGCATGTAAAATGGCTAGAAATAGCATTTTAGTGTAGCACAAAGCTAAATGTTCAAATTACAATTTACACAAGGTTAATTTTTATGTCTGCTCTCCAAACTGTTTGCTCATCTTTAGAAAGTGTTCACATAATTTATTTTGATAAATGTTTTTCAACTGAATAGACAATATTAAATGAAACAAATGTAAAAAAAAATGCAATGTAATCTCTTCATTAATGAAAATATTTTTTTTATGTAACCGCATTCTGATTACCAGCGATTTAAAGTGTTACTGTAGTGGAATACAGTTAGGCTACATGTATTCTGTTACTCCCTAACCCTGTGCACAACTTTGTAAATGAGGGTTTTAATTCTATGATTATAGATTGTATTATGTTTGTGTAAGTCTGTCTACACACATATGTACAAAAATATTTTAGAGTAATATAAATAGTATATATATGCAAAAGTATATATGCAAAATTGGCAGTCATGGCCATGTTTAACAGTAATGAATTAAATTTATAGCAGGATGCATACATCCCAATAAACCTGCACAAGCTATTTAGATTACATCCCAGAAAACATCCCAGCCAATCACACTCCCTCTTTTCTTTGCCCATATTAACCCTGCCAAAGAGATGGAAATATAATCATGAATACAGCAGCCAGCTTTAAACTCTGACAGCAAGTGGATGATGGACATGGAGCTCACAATCCTATGTTTGTGTTTGTGTGTGTGTGTGTGTGTGTGTGTGTGTGTGTGTGTCTTTCTGCATGTGAGGGTGCCAGTCAAGATCAGCCGGTGAGTTCACGCAGCCAAGAAAGCTCCGTCTGTCATTACTTTGCAGAACACAGATATATACACACCCCATGCTAAGATTAACATGAGGCAGATTAGTCACAGCCCACTCAGATTAACATATGCTATATTTGCTCTTTACAGAAAGCCTAGAAATTATCCAAAATTAGAATTTACCAACAACAAATGCAAGCGAAAACTGGCTCTACTTTGACTGTTAACTTGGTAAGACTTTACACTAATGTTACATTCGTTAACATTAGTTAATGCAGTAGGTATCATGACCTAACAATAAATTTTTTTTTACAGCTTTTATTAATCTTTGTTAATGTTTGCTAATAAAAAATAAAATTTTCCATTGTTAGTTCATTTTAGCACATAGCGAATTAACTAATGTTAACAAATACAACTTTTTTACTATGTGTTGAAATTCACATTAACCAAGATTAAAGGGATAGTTTAACCAAAATTTGTATACATTATTTAATAATTTACTCACACATAAATTGATAAATATTTCCCAATTAGATTAGATATTCATAAGGATATTTCTTTTACAATGTCATCATTTTTACAATGATTTTTTGTACATATAAAATAAATCTCTATCGGCAAATGCTCTTAATTATACAGGAACCTTCTAGGCAACCCTTCTAGGTACAATTTGAAAATATTAATTTTACTAATTAGATTTTTGTCATTAGTTCCCCGTCTGTCGCTCACTTCAATGTTGTGTCGAAGAAGCGACGCTAGGGGTCTCTCTTGAGCGCCGAATATACCTTTGATCTATGAAAAAAGGCCAATGAGAAGTTGGCAGACAGTATTTGCGTACCCCGCCCCCGGTCATACGGGTATAAAAGCGGGGAAATACGTATTCAGAAATTTTCTTCTGAGCCTTGGTCGTGTATGCAATCAGCTCAAGTCACACACCTGTTCCTGCTTCTGTTCCTCTGACGCTCTGCCTGCTGTTGGCTCTACGGCACACTTCAGCGGCTTTTCTCCTTCTCTGAACGGCAGTGCAGCTTGCCCCTGGGTGCTTTGACAGCGCAGAAAGCTTAAAAGAGTGATTTTCTCTATAAAAGAGCTTGCACAGTGGCGTTGAACGTTCTTTTCAGAACGCAGCTTTATAAAGATGCCATTCCGCCCCTGTGGAGAATCTTTTGTTGAATTTATTTAATTTGCCCCACATTCTCAGTAAAAGAGCTATTTCCTTTGTCTCTGGGTCACCTGGCCTGCAAATGCCGTTCTCACGGCCAGATCTCAACGGTCCCAGCATTCTGGACGTGGACCCCCGACCTTCAGCCCCACGACTGTTCCCCGGCCGGCGGGTCCTGACCAGTCTAGAGGACGCCTCCACTGGACCTCCTCCTCAGTCACTCCTCCTCAGTCACTAACCCACCCTCGGCCGGATGTGAGGAGCAAGGTAAGTGCTTTGAGTCTTTTCTCAGCACCAGAGCCTCGGGATGCGTCTTCACCTACCGACGCCGTATTACCTGCTCCGCCCCGCTGCGAAGCCCCGCAGGGTACGTCAAAAATAATCGTCCCCCTGGTGCCCCTAACACAGAGTTTGGATGCGTGACTTTCACTTCCCAACACTTCTCGCTGGCTGGCCCAGACCATCCGACTCGGTTACGCAATTCAGTTTGCCAGGTCTCCGCCCCCTCTGCTTTTCCGCAATCCCTGCACATGGAAATCGCTACTCTCTTACTCAAAGACGCGATAGAGCCTGTCCCTCCAACCAAGATGAAGAAGGGTTTCTACAGCCCTTACTTCATCGTACCCAAGAAAGGCGCCAGCTTATGACCGATCTTGGACTTGCGAGTTTTCAACCAAGCTTTGCAGAAACTCCCATTCAAAATGCTCACATAAAAAAACACATCTTAACTTGCGTCCGGCATCTAGATTGTTTTGCAGCAACCTGAAGGACACATACTACCATGTCTTAATTCTGCCTCGACACCGACCCTTCCTACGGTTCACCTTTCGACGGCCAGGCGTATCAGTACAAAGTCCTCCCCTTCAGCATGTCTCTGTCCCATCACGTCTTCACGAAAGTCGCAGAGGCAACCCTTGCCCCGCTCTGAGAAGCCGGCATTCGCATTCTCAATTACCTCAACGACTGGCTTATCTTGGCCCACTCCCGAGAGTTACTATGCGCTCACAGAGACCAGGTGCTCAGGCACCTCAGCCGTTTGGGGCTTCAGGTCAACTGGGAAAAGAGCAAGCTCACCCCGGTCCAGAGAATCTCTTTTCTCGGCATGGAGTTAGACTCAGTCTCAATGTCAGTACGTCTCACCAACGAGCGTGCACAGTCGGTGCTGGAATGCCTCGCCATCTTCAGGCTGGGCACAGTGGTCCTCTTAAAACTTTTTCAGAGGCTCCTGGGGCATATGGCAACCCGCTGGGGTTGATGCATTTGAGACCTCTTCAGCACTGGCTTCAGACTCGAGTCCTGAGACGAGCATGGCGGCGCAGCATGCACCGTGTGATGGTCACCCCCGCCTGCCACCAAACATTCAAACCCTGGACAGAAGGTACCCTTGGCAGGAGTACCCTTGCAGCAGGTGTCTCGATGCATCTTGGTCACGACCGACTCCTCCAGATTGGGTTGGGGCGCTGTGTGCAACAGGCACGCAGTGGTGGGCCGTTGGAAAGGGGCCCCGCTGCGCTGATACATAAACTGCCTAGAGTTGCTGACAGTTTTCTTTGCCCTGCGGAAGTTTCTCTCGTTAGTTCGAGACAAACATGTCCTGATCAGGTCAGACAGCACCACCGCGGTAGTGTACATAAATCGCCAGGGCGGCGTACGCTCCCGCCACATGTAACGACTCACCCGTCGTCACCTCCTTTGGAGCCAGCAGCGACTCAAGTCACATCCCTTGCAACCTCAATGCAGTAGCGGACGCGCTGTCACGGCAACGCTTGCCCAGTGGAGAGTGGAGGCTTCACCCCCAGTCAGTCCAGCTGATTTGGGAACGGTTCTGCAAGGCCCAGGTAGACCTATTTGCCTCCCGAGAGACCTCCCACTGCCCACTCTGGTATGCCCAATCAGAGGCTCCGCTCGGGGCAGACGCACTGGCACACAGCTTTCCTGCGGTGCTGCACAAGTACGCATTTCCCACAGTGAGCCTTCTTGCACAGGTGCTGTGCAAGGTCAGGGAGGACGAGGAACAAGTCACCCTATTGGCCCACTCACGTACTCCTTGTGACAGCCCCTCCCTGGCGAATTCCTCTGAGGAAAGACCTTCTTTCTCAGGGATGGGGCACGCTCCATCAAGAGGGTCAGGGACCTGCAAGCGTTCTCTGTTAGCGACACCTGTCTGGAGTTCGGTCCTGCAGACACATACATGATCCTAAGACCACGACCGGGCTACGTGCCCAAGGTTCCTACCACGCCCTTCAGAGACCAGGTAGTGAACCTGCAAGTGCTGCCCCAGGAGGAGGCAGACCCAGCCCCTTCGTTGCCGTGTCCGGTACGTGCTTTGCGTACCTACTTGGACCGCACACAGAGCTTCAGATGCTCTGAGCAGCTCTTTGTCTGCTTTGGTGGACAGTGGAAAGGGAACGTCTCTAAACAGAGGCTCTCCCACTGTGTGGTGGATGCCATTTAATTGGCCTATCACACCCAGGCCGTGCCCCCCCCTTGTGGGTTCGAGCGCACTCGACAAGGACTATTGCGTCCTCGTGGGCACTGGCCAGAGGTACCTCCCTAGCAGACATATGTAGAGCAGCGGGTTGGGCAATAACTAATGCCTTTGTGATATTTTACAATCTCAGGGTTGAGTCAGTATCATCCCGTGTTTTCTCAGGTCCGAGCCGGTAGAACTCGGTAACACGCTGACGGACTGGCCAGTTGATCGCTTGCACCTGGCGCCCTTTCCCTCGGCCAAGGTAAAACTGTGCACTTTCTCTCCAGGAGATCCCACCCACCTGGGTCCCTGGATGATTCCTCCCTAGCCCTTTGGGTCTGCAGTTCAGCAGAGGAACTCGCCGACCCAGTCCACTGCGGTTACTCAATCTACCATGTACTGGATTAGGTGCCCCACAGGACACACTTTTATACCCGTATGTCCGGGGGCGGGGTATCCAAATACTGTCTGCCAACTTCTCATTGGCCTTTTTTCATAGATCAGAGGCATATTCGGTTCTCAAGAGAGACCCCTAGTGTCGCTTCTTCGACACAACTTCTCGTTCCCTCCATTGTTTTTTATCAAATTGCTCACATTTTAGCTTTTGAAAAATTTTCAAATTCAGTCTTTTATACCAATTAATGTCTTGAAATTGCATATATTATGATGCATATATATTTTTGTTTTGCATGTTCAAGATAAATCCCTTGGACACACAGAACCTGTTAAACCATACTTTTACTCTCAAGACGCAGTAAAAGGACCTCTGTGCTAATAACTTCTCCACTAAACTACTCAATCACTGGGCACTGAACATTTACCAGCCAGTGGCTAATCCTCTACATGCTTGAAATCTTATCGACACAATCAATACTTTTACCCAGCCCTACCATCATGCCATCCCAGATGTGAATGACTTTCTTGCTTCTGCTGAACACAAACAAAGATTTTAGAAGAAGGTCCTCAAAATGCTCTGTAGGTCCTCAAAATGCAAGTTAACGGTGGCCAAACTTTGAATCGCCAAACAACACAAAGACATCTTAAAAGTAATCCACAAGACTCCAGTGGTTAAATCCATATCTTTAGAAGCGATATGACAGATGTGGGTGAGAAACAGATCAAGTCCTTTATTTCAATAAATCTCCACTTTCACATTCTTCTTCTTTTGTTTTTTTGCGATTTGCATTCTTTGTGTATATAGCCAACTACTGCGCAAGGAGATTTAATGGTCAAAATGGCCTTACATATTACTCTCATGGATGTGACACAATCTATTAAAATCAAATCTTCTACTTAATAAAAAATGGAGAGACTGGCTCATCTTGTATTTAATGTTGCAGGTGACACTGGGACCTGTGCTGTTCCCTTTCTGTCACTCACTCAACATTGTATCGATGTAGTGACACTAGGGGTCACTCTTGGGAGCCTAAAAACACCTTCAAATCTTTGAGAAAAGGCCAATGAGGATTGGTGATTAGAATTTGCATGACACTCCCCCGAACATACGGGTATAAAAGGGAGCTGGAAGGCAGAGTTCATTCAGATTTTTTTCTTCGGAGCCGAGAGGTTGTGTATCAGCAAGCTGAATCCACTGTTGTTCCAATTCACCTCTAAAGAAGCGTTTGCTGTTGGATATATGGCACATTCCAGTGGCTTTCTCTCCATCTACATGCTTAGTGCAGAGCAACACCCCTGGGTGCTTCGACAGCGCTAAAAGAGTGTATTTCTCCTCTAAAGTGTAATATTTCCTCTATTAGAGCAAACACATTGACGTTGAACGTCTTTTTAAAGACGTGTCTTTTTAAAGATGCCTTTCCGTCTCTGTGTAGTTCCTGGGTGCCGTCATTACCTCTCCGACTCTGACAGCCATGATCGCTGCCTTATGTTTCTGGGCAGTAATCACGATGAGGAAGCATTCATGGACTGCAAGAACATGACCATGGCAATGTTGCGGTCGCTACTTTCTTTCTTCCAGGGGAAAGCCACTTCAGCTGTCTCCTCCACTGGTCTTTCTACCTACGGGTATGAGGCCACCCCAGTTGACGCTGAAGGCGATTCGGGGGCTTCAATGGATATGTTTCCGCTGGGTAATCCCCTATTGACCGCTCATTCGCTACCATCCAGTTCTGGGATGAGACAGGCAGCTCGCATCAGTGCCAGCCTAATGTCTCTTTTGGGAGTCGTGGGTTGGATGAGATGTTGATCACTGCATCGGAGAGCGCCTTGGTGATGTCAGATGCTGAGGACTCGATTGGGCTGGCGACTTCGGGTAGGCCAGCTCAGTCAGAGGCCAGCGTGAAGCTGACCACCATGCTTGCCCGGGCCAACACGAGTGTCGGGCTAGAGTGGAACCCTCCACCCGCCCCTGATCACTCGCGGCTTGATGACTGTTTCTTTGGGTCGGTATGCCGCTCAAAGCCATACCCCCCTCCAGCCCCCTTCTTCCCGGAGTTGCATGATGAGCAGACGTGGTCGTGGAAGGCATCTTTCACTGCCCGAACCCGATCTCTCACTACCCTCGAAGGCGAAGCGGCTGAGGGTTATGCCACGATTCCCCAGGTGCTACCACCTGGCGGAGTCGTCCGGCACTCCCTTCCCAAGCCTGTAGGACTACGTTGTCTCTAGTGACCAAAGCCTATAGCGCTGCCGGTCAGGCCGCTTCCACCCTGCACACCATGGCCCTCCTACAGGTGTCTGTCTCGGCCCCGAGAGCTTGGTTCAGTTTCCTCTCTCTTCGGGTCACACTGCCAGTGACTACGGTCACTATCACCTTGGCAACTGGACACTGAGCGTGCGCAGCCAGGGTCTCACGAATGCAGCTCTCTGCCTTCACGTGCCCCACTGCACCACATAAACCACACCACCCAAGAGGCACTCCCCCAGTCACGCAGAGCAATGTAAGTGCTTTGAGGACTCCCTCAGCGTGGCCGTCTCGGGATGGAGCGTTGCTTCCCGGTGCAGCATTCCCTGCTCCCCACCATGAGGACCCACCCCCAGGTACGTCGGATGCGATCCTTCCTTTAGTGCCCCTTGCCCGGAGTTTGGATGCGTGGCTGTTGCTTTCCGACCAGTCGTGCTGGTTGGCCAGATCCATCCGACTCGGCTATTTGATTCAATTCTCCAGGCGACCACCCCGGTTCCGTGGCGTTCACTTCATGTCAGTGTAGGGCAAGAATGCCACTGTCCTATGTGCGGAGATAGAGCATATCCCTCCAGCTGAGGTGAGGTAAGGGTTTTACAGCCCTTCCGTAATCGTTCCAAAGAGCGGTGGGTTGCGGCCAATCCTTGCCCACTGGGTCATGAACACTGTCATGTTGGCTTACCAGGCCCAGGCCGTGCCCGCCCCTTTAGGTAATACCAGCACACTCTACAAGGACTCTACTGGCCAATGGCACCTCTCTAGCTGACATCTGCGGAGCAGTGGGCTGGGCAACACCCAATACCTTCGAGGTTTTACAATCTCCAAGTTGAGCCAGTTTAGTAACCTCCTGTGATGTATCGTCTCCCTCTTGTATACCCGCATCTCCCTTGGGCAGAGCCCTCTCTGCCCCAGTCGCTGTGCTTGTAGAGCTCCTCCCCTTTGAAGGGCAGGACTTATCACCGCACCTCTTCCATGTGTGGCCTTGAGCCCATGTGACGTATTTACCACATGTTTACCCCCCCCTTTGGGGCAGGGTGTGGTCTCCGTGGGGTCTTTTTCCCCTGAAAGAATAGGAAAGGAAAAGAACGCCTTCCCTGGCACATTTTATTAGCATTTAAAGGCCCTAGCCAAATCTAATACTCTGTGGAGTGAAAACTTAGAGAGAAAAGGCTGTCGCTGGCTGCTCCCATACTAGATACACCCCCCCCCCCCCCCCCCCCCCCCCCTCACACAATGCACTACACAATGTCTGGGTAGGCTATGTGCATTTTGAGTGCTTCTGTTCCTACGCTTGCAGTAGCTTGCTTACACCAGCATCACCAGTTCACGTAACACAGTTCAGCCATTCTGGCATTTCTTATAGGGACCCCTAGTGTCACTGCATCGACACAACTTCGAGTGAGTGACAGAAGGAGAATGTCTCGATAGTGTCGTAACCTCCATTCCCTGATGGAGGCAATAAGACTTTGTGTCCCTCTTGCCACAGTCTGTACTACACCGTTGTAATATCCGGGACCTTGTCTTGGCTCCTCAGCACAAAACCTGAATGAACTCTGCATTCCAGCTCCCTTTTATATCCATATGTCCAGGGAAGTGGCATGCAAATTGTACTTGCCAATTCTAATTGGCCTTTTTTCAAAAATTTGAAGGTGTTTTTGTGCTCCCAAAAGCAACCCCTAGTGTCACTACATCGACACAATGTCTCATTCCCTCCATCAGGGAATTGAGGTTACGACAGTAACCAAGACATTTTTGTTACTAATATGCAAGAAAAAAAGAGCTAAAATTAATATTAGCCTATATACAAAATACTTGAAAACATGTGTTTATATAAGATTAAAAATTTCAAATAAAAAAATTTCATCAATACAGATTCATGGTCAATATATTTTTTTTGTATTAGATGTTTTAAATCAACAGTACACTGCTTACCATCTACCCTCTGCTGTACTTCTGACAATTTTCAACTTTCAAAACCAAATATGCAGATTTCAACACCCAACAAAATCCAACAAAATAACTGGATAATTTCCCTAAAAAGTAACATCATTATGGAGCTTCTGAAGTGGACGAAAACAGAGTAGTTTTCAGCTCCTCATCTTTTATTTTCTTGGAGTTCTCACAGCTGGAAGTTCCTAAGGAAATAAAAGACAACATAAACATCCTGAAGACACTTTATGTGAAGAAACACTTTAGCACATGTGCCCTCCTGTAGTTTAGTATCCCACATGGCATGTATACTACTGACATCATATCTGTAATTTGGATGTGTAATGAAGCTCTATAAAGTAGTACAAAACAATATAAAGTATAAAACTTCAAGGTAATAATAAAGGTTTGATTTTAAATCATTTTAAATTATTTTTTCCTATTCCACATTAATTTTGCAAGATAACTATAAGTAAGCCATTCATAGGTTGATTTCACTGAAAAGTTTAAACACTGTGGCTCTGTGACACTTTTTAAAACATTGCTTTGTTATTTAAGCATCCTGACCAGCCTGACACAGCAACATTGACTCAACCAATGAAGTGAGTTTTGGGTTGGGATTATCTGGCCTGGGAGAGTGTTCAGGAAACCTACATCAAAACAATTAGCACTTTTTGCAGTTCCATTTAGTGACGCTAGTGGTGCAGAAAGTTTACACTTCACCTCCAAATTAAGTCATTTGTTTTGTCCTCTGTCCCCATGTGTGAATGTGTTTGTATTCTTGGTGGGTGGAGGAGATGCTTAGGTTCTGTAGATGCTTTTATGCAGAAGTGTGTAAAGGTTGTAAAGAGTGTTATATCTGGTAAAGTGAACCTTATGTGATGCACTTTGCTATGGAGCTTTTGTCAAACCTCACACATTCATTCATAACCTTTTCTCACCTGTCCAGTGTGTGTATGGATGTTAGCAGATTTCATATTTACACTCCTTCTTTCTCAGATAAAGATGTGTCATTTCTTCAAATGATGTCCAATTGCATAACAGGTCTCTATGCCATCTTTTCCTTCCTCTTCCCTACCCCCTCGTGTTTCTATCTATTTCCATGTCTTTAGCAGGCTTTTCCCCCTGACTTATTTCTGTAAATTGTTGAGCAGTAACTCACGTCAGATTAGATTTGACATCTGTGTCGGAAGCTATAAGACCAAGTGCCCCTGCAGCTTTTTTGTTTGAATGTGTGCGCATCTCACTCTCCTTTTCCCACTCCACGAAACACTCATTCATTTGTGTACTATGATGTTGTGTGTGTGTGTGTGTGTGTGTGATGTTGTGAACTTGCTTCAATGCACCATTTTAATCAAGTGACGCTGATGCTCTTTTGTCCCCATTACCTCTCTCCCTTCCCCTCTCACTCTCTTCCACCCCATTTCCTTTTTATTCATCCCTTTTCATCCCAGACTTTTCTCTCCTCCTAATGTCTTTTTACAATCCTATTAACATTATAATCTTAACATTATAATTTGTCTTCTTTCTTTCCCTCCCTTGTCAGACTCAAAGCAGAATGGTGATGCTGCAAATGCAGCCCTGGCTAATGAGGACTGTCCCACCATAGACCAGGTGCTAGGGCCAGATGACAGGAGTCCAGCCACTGGTGGGCTGGGAACAGGCACGGGGCGGGAGCGTTACCCCCATGATCGCGCCTGCTTCCTCCTCAGTACTGGAGAGTTCCGCACCACAGACAGCAATATCAGGAAAGGTACGCAGCATCCACATGCAAACACATTTGATCACAATCATAGATTACAAAGAACCATATCAAGAAAGGTAAGTTATTCATGCTTATGTGACTAAGTATCTGCATTGGTACACATCACAAAAAACTACTGCAATGATTTCAAACTTTTACAAGTGTATGTACACAAATATACATGCACACCTCAATGTATAAAACAGATATATGAGTTAAAACAGACTCACTCACATCCAAATAAAGAACAGCAGAACTCCCAAATTTCTCCTTAAGCATTTCTCCTCATAATTCACCACATCAATCATTCTGAAGGGCATCATTAACACACGCAGTAATAATTCATTTCCTATCTTCGATAATAGCTTTGAATCTTTGATAAAATAATGATTTTTTTTCCCAGCAAAAATTGTCATAGCACAATTTAAATAATTAACACCACACCAATATATCAAACACATTCACTGCATCTGGCCAACAAGCTCCTAAAATGCTTGCTTGCTATCTATCTATCTATCTATCTATCTATCTATCTATCTATCTATCTATCTGTCTATCTGTCTGTCTGTCTGTATGTCTGTCTGTCTGTCTGTCTGTCAAGTCAAGTCATTTTTATTTGTATTGTGCTTTCCACAACACACATAATTTAAAAGCAGATTTACAGGAAATTATGCATAAAAATGAAACTGTAATATCTAAAAAGTCTTAGAGTGTTCATTGTGTAGTTTGATTAAATATGATAGTAAAATGTGTATAAAAATTACATTATTAAATAATAATTGTATTTAGAACCCCTATGAGCAAGCTGAAGGCAACTGTGGCAAGGAACACAAAACTCCATAAGATGTTGATTAATGGAGAAAAATAACCTCGGGAGAAACCAGGCTCACTGTGGGGGTCAATTCCCCTCTGGCTAAACAACATGAATATAATGCCAGTATTAGTTATTTGTGCGTAGTGCAAGTCATGGTATAAAATGTGTACATTATGTAACTATGAGATGTCTAGTGTTTAAAATATATATATATATACACTACCGTTCAAAAGTTTGGGGTCACCCAAACAATTTTGTGTTTTCCTGAAAAGTCACACTTATTCACCACCATACGTTGTGAAATGAATAGAAAATAGAGTCAAGACATTGACAAGGTTAGAAATAATGATTTGTATTTGAAATAAGATTTTTTTTACATCAAACTTTGCTTTCGTCAAAGAATCCTCCATTTGCAGCAATTACAGCATTGCAGACCTTTGGCATTCTAGCTGTTAATTTGTTGAGGTAATCTGGAGAAATTGCACCCCACGCTTCCAGAAGCAGCTCCCACAAGTTGGATTGGTTGGATGGGCACTTCTTGCGTACCATACGGTCAAGCTGCTCCCACAACAGCTCAATGGGGTTCAGATCTGGTGACTGCGCTGGCCACTCCATTACCGATAGAATACCAGCTGCCTGCTTCTGCTCTAAATAGTTCTTGCACAATTTGGAGGTGTGTTTAGGGTCATTGTCCTGTTGTAGGATGAAATTGGCTCCAATCAAGCGCTGTCCACTGGGTATGGCATGGCGTTGCAAAATGGAGTGATAGCCTTCCTTATTCAGAATCCCTTTTACCCTGTACAAATCTCCCACCTTACCAGCACCAAAGCAACCCCAGACCATTATATTACCTCCACCATGCTTAACAGATGGCGTCAGGCATTCTTCCAGCATCTTTTCATTTGTTCTGCGTCTCACAAACGTTCTTCTTTGTGATCCAAACACCTCAAACTTGGATTCATCTGTCCACAACACTTTTTTCCAGTCTTCCTCTGTCCAATGTCTGTGTTCTTTTGCCCATCTTAATCTTTTTCTTTTATTGGCCAGTCTCAGATATGGCTTTTTCTTTGCCACTCTGCCCTGAAGCCCAGAATCCCGCAGCCGCCTCTTCACTGTACATGTTGACACTGGTGTTTTGCGGGTACTATTTAATGAAGATGCCAGATGGGGACCTGTGAGGCGTCTGTTTCTCAAACTAGAGACTCTAATGTACTTATCTTCTTGCTCAGTTGTGCAACGCGGCCTCCCACTTCTTTTTCTACTCTGGTTAGATCCTGTTTGTGCTGTCCTCTGAAGGGAGTAGTACACACCGTTGTAGGAAATCTTCAATTTCTTAGCAATGTCTCGCATGGATTAGCCTTCATTTCTAAGGACAAGAATAGACTGTCGAGTTTCAGATGAAAGTTCTCTTTTTCTGGCCATTTTGAGCGTTTAATTGACCCCACAAATGTGATGCTCCAGAAACTCAATCTGCTCAAAGGAAGGTCAGTTTTGTAGCTTCTGTAACGACCTAAACTGTTTTCAGATGTGTGAACATGATTGCACAAGGGTTTTCTAATCATCAATTAGCCTTCTGAGCCAATGAGCAAACACATTGTACCATTAGAACACTGGAGTGATAGTTGCTGGAAATGGGCCTCTATACACCTATGTACATATTGCACCAAAAACCAGACATTTGCAGCTAGAATAGTCATTTACCACATTAGCAATGTATAGAGTGTATTTCTTCAAAGTTAAGACTAGTTTAAAGTTGTCTTCATTGAAAAGTACAGTGCTTTTCCTAATAAGGACATTTCAATGTGACCCCAAACTTTTGAACGGTAGTGTATATATGTATGTATATATATATATATATATATATATATATATATATATATATATATATATATGATCTTTAAAATGAATGACTAATGTCTTTGAAGTCCATCCTGGATTAACTGCAGAAGTTCACATATATGCATTGTCCTTTGCTAGTTGGCGGACAAAAGTTTTTGTTGGCAATTAATTGATAGTCTATGTATTCCATTTCAAGAGTGTAGTCCATCAATAGACAAAGGTGATGCAGGCAGAGATCAATGAGTTGCATCACAGTTCATTAATACGAAATGTAACAGTTAGCCAATGTAACGAAGATAAAATTTGGCTAATATGATCATATTTCTTGGTTGTAGTCAGTACTATGACAGTTGCATTTTGAACCAATTAAAGTTTATTTATTGAACTTACTGGACATCCTCCCAATAATGCATTACAATAATCTAGTCTTGAGGTCATGAACGCATTAATTAGTTTTTCAGCATCAGCAACAGAGAGTCTTTGTTATAACTTAGAAATATATCTGAGGTGGAGGAATGCTATTCTACAAACATTGGAAATGTTATTTTCAAAGGACAGATTGGTATCAAATATAACAACTAAGCTCTTCACTGTAGAAGACAATGTAACAGTATATCCATTGAGAGTCAAATTATATTTTTGCGGCTTTTGGTCCAATAATTAGTACCTCTGTTTTGTCTGAATTGAGTAGAAGGAAATTTCTGGCCATCCAATCTTTGATTTCACTGATACACTCTGCAAATTTAGAGAATTGTGAATTTTCGTAGGGTTTAGAAGCAATATAATGTTGGTTATCATCGGCATAACAGTGGAAACTTATTCAATGATTCCTGATAATATCTCCCAGGGGAAGCATGTACTGTATAAGGAGAAAAGCAAAGGCCCTAAAACTGATTCCTGTTGCACTCCATACTTAACTCTTATTTGATTTGACAATTCCTCATTTACACATACAAAGTGGTAGCGGTCTAATAAATAGGACATAAATGGACAAATGGACAAAGTCTATTAATGCCAACATAATATTCCAGCCTATTCAAGAGAATGTAGTGATATATAGTGTCAAAAGCAGCACTAAGATCTAAAAGCACTAGAAGAAAAGTGCAGCCGCGATCAGATGATATGAGCAAGGTAACTCTGATAAGTGCAGTCTCGGTACTGTGATGGGGCCTAAATCCTGACTGAAATTGTTCATATACACCATTTCTCTGTAGAAATGAACATAGTTGGTAGGAGACTACCTTTTCTAATATTTCTGACATAAATGGTAGATTTGAAATCTGTCTGTAATTAGCCAGTTCTCTAAAATCAAGCTGTGGCTTCTTAATAAGTGGTTTGATAACTGCCATTTTAAAGTTTCTTAGTCCCAAGGATAGTGAGGAGTTAATAATAATAAGAAGAGGTTCTGAGATTACAGAGAATACCTCTTTTAAGAGCTTAATTGGTATTGGATCTAACATACATGTTGTGGCTTTAGATTTTTTGATACATTTTGTTAGCTCTTCATGAATTATGACAGCAAAGGCTTGAAGTTGCTTGTGAGTAAAAATTATGAGACACTGTTTTCTGAGGTACTGTGACAGTGAATTGCATAGTTCCAATTTTATTTCTGATTATATATATATTTTATCAGTAAAGAAATTCATGAAGTCATTACTATTGTGCAGCAACAGAATATCTGGTTCAGTCGATGCTTTATTCCTAACCAATTTAGACTCAATATTGAATAAACACACAGGATTGTTGTGTTTATTTTCTGAGTTTGCTGACCTGGCAGCTTTTAGTCCCCGTCTGTATCTACAGACACTATCTTTCCATGCACCGCAAAATACTTCTAATTTTGTATTCATCAACTTGCGCCCCATTTTCCGATCTGCTCTCTTATGAACATGAGTGTGATCATTGTACCATGGGCTTTTTCTTTAACCCTCTGGGGTCTGAGTGTGTTTTGGGCCTTGGAGAAGTTTTGACATGCCTTGACATTTGTGCTTTTTTCAGTTGCTTAAAAACACATTAATGGCTAAAGTCTGATAACAGAGAATTTTAAGTTGTTTCCGCTGTAATGACGAAAAAATCCAGCAGGACACACCGGCGTGTCCGCTGCCCCCGGAGGGTTAATTTTCTTTAATCGAAGGGGGCGACACTATCAAGAGTGCTAGAGGAGACTGTATTTTTATTTTATGTTATTACATCAAGTTCTTCTAGACTTTTTGGCTTACAAGTATGTTCAATTCTGGAAGATTATTAGTGAAGCTATCTTTAGTGGTCAAAAGAATAGTTCTACCTGAATGATAGTGTGGTGTAGATTGAGTGATATTAGCTGATCGCAGCAAACAAGATACAAGATAATAATCTGAGATGTCATCGCTATGCGGCAGAATTTCTGTAGTATCAACATCAACTCCATGACAGAATTAAATCTAGCGTATGATTATGGCAATGAGTTGGTCCTGTCATATTTTATCTGACTCCAAGAGAGTTGAGAATATCGATTATTGCTAATCCCAATGTGCCATTTTCATTATCTATGTGAATGTTGAAATCACCAACAATTAAAGCTATATCTACATTAACTACTAGATCTGATAGAAAATGTACAATTTCAACAACCAAATAAGAGTGTGGCCCGGTTGATCTATATCCTGTAGCAAGGGCAAAAGTAGATTTTTTATTTATATCTGACTGTGTCACATTAAGCATTATTAGTTCAAAAGACTTATATCCTGTCCTCTGAGTAACACCAAAAACGTCCCTGTAAATTGTAACAACACCTCCTCCTCGACCCTTTAGACTTCTTGTTTATAACAATAACTTGGTGGAGTAGATTCATTTAAACTAATATATTAATATGGTTTAAACCAGGTTTCAGTCAAGCAGAGCACATCCAAACTATAATATTTAATCATTTAATTTACAATTAGTGCTTATTCTAAAATGATTTAGTGAGAGTTTTGAATTTGGTGATTCAGGGAACAGACAGAGTCTCTATATGATATCTAGGTGATACAGTATCTATATGTTGTAGTTTATTTGAACTGTGTAACATCTCAAGGCAGCTTGCAGATGTTCGGATTAACCAGCTTGTGTGCTTCCTGACCTGGTCCACAGTTAGTCAAATACTATCACTATTAAGAATATGAGCCAAATTATTAGAGAGGAGAGTGGCACCTTCCCTGGAAGGATAGAGTCTGTCTCTCTTTAGCAGGTCAGGTCTACCCCAAAAACTCTTCTAATCATCTATAACTCCTATGCTATTGTCTGGACACCTCTCAGACATCCAGCTATTCAGTGAAACTAATCTACTATAAACCTTGTCACCACGACAAGCAGGGAGGGGGCCAGAGCATATTACAGTGTCTGAAATAATTTTCACAAGTTCACACACCTCTTTAAAATTATCTTTAGTGATCTCTGACTGGCGAAGATGGACATCGTTGGTGCTGACATGAATAACAATTTTATAAAATCTACATTTAGCATTAGTTAAGCATTAGAAATTTGATCTGATGTCAGATGCTTGAGCCCCAAAAATACAATGGTGGCTGGATTCTCTATTTCCACGTTCCTTACAATAGAATCGCCAATTATTAAGGCTCTTTCAACATGATTCTTAGTGGATGCATCACTGAGAGGGGAGAATTGATTGGAAACCCTAACAGCAACAGGAGAGTGGTGTCGCTTTGCTGAGTGAGTATGCTGCTGAGACCCAAACGTCCTGCTGCGGGTGCTCTACAGTCAGAACCAAAGTGTGTGTTGCACGCTGTTCTACCCGCATCTGAAACAGCTTCTCTTTCTCACTGACCTCCACTAGCGTTCAGATGCGTTCTCTGACTCAGTAATCTTCTCCATCAGCCTGACTAATTCCTTACATTTATCACATGAGCATCCCTCACTGCTGACAGAAGAAGCTATAGTAAACATCTGGCATGCAATGCAGGAAGAAATAACAAGAGCTGATGCCATGACTTAATGCAATTGCTTGTTGTTGTTGTTGTGGTTGTTCTTGAGCGACGAGGGTTTGAGATTGATATGGTTCCTAATCAGTAGATGTTTGAGATGCAATAATTAGTGTAAAACGTTGTGAAAATATTTGCATTCAGTCGAGATGTGAGAAGTAGACACGTGGAAAAAAGAAAAGAAAAAAGAGAGAAACAGGTGCGTGCGGTAAAATACACACAGTTGAAACAGTAGAAAAAGGGAAAACCCCAATGTCTGTCTGTCTGTCTATATATCTATCCGTCTGTCTGTCTGTCTATCTATCAGGCTTGCTCATGCTCTCATTCATTGATTTATTATGTCATTCTTTTCCCCTCTCTGGTCTCCCACCCTGCCTTGAATCTGTTTTTGTCCATACCGTACCTTTCTCTCCATGCCTTCATTTTTCCTTCAATTCTCCCAATCTTCCATTCCTGACACATACTACATATCATATCCTATTAACTCGGTCCATGATTTGTTCCATGTTTAAACCACTTGTTTTTACTGCTACTGCCCTCCTTTCTATACCACACTATCCTACTGCTGCCCCCATCCACCAACCTACACCGATCCCAAATACACACCTTTGCACAAAAATACCCCCCCCCCCCCCCCCCCCCAAACAAAAAACACTAGAAACTGCAGTCGCCAACCCAGTCTCCCCCCCAGGAGAGGAGTGGTACAAGCCGGAAGGCCTTCTGCTACAGCAGGACCTCAATGCGAATTCTGCCTCTTCTTGGATCAAACCATAGTGAAACAGAGGAAAGAGGTAACACTCAAAAATACCATCTTTGCTGCAGCATAGGGACATTAGTTAATTCTACATTGTCAATAGTTCATTACGACATACTACAATAATGCAACTATGCAGTCTTTGAACACAAAAGACGAGATGTAATTGCTTATTTTGATTATTGGGTGGGTTACATCCCCCCCCATCCCCCAAGAATCTACACTCCTGCTTGTACCCAAAATGTGAAGCTGTAGTTTATACTGACGCACAGTATACTATAAGCTTTCAGAGAGATTGATGCCTGTATAAAAAAGCATGATGCTTAATTTTTAGTTAAGGGGGTTTGTAATTTGGGCTGGGGGATATTGAATTGTAATGGATGTCTTTTTAGAGTTTTGCACATTTCAACTAATTGACACAACCTAAATTGACACATAACCATCACTCACACCAGAATAGAGTCTCCTCTTTCTCTCTGAGTCACATGTGAATAAATGTTTACTTAGACTTATATTACAAGTTTCACTTGATGTGTACAAGATTAATTGATGTTAAATTATATTAATTATATAATTTTAATGCTCACCTCTACATAATTCTCAGAAAGACACCTCTCCTTCTCTCTCACACTTTCTTTCCATTGCTTCATCTTTTTCTTCAATTTTTAAGTAATCCTCTTTCATTCTTATTGTGTTTGGTGACTTTTCAGCTTGTTTTCACTCATGAGTCTGATAATTTCCTCCATTTTCTTTATTTTCTTCCTCCCTGTTTAATCGTCCTTCAATCTTTTTCTCTTGACTATAATGAGCACTAGACAAAAGATAAATCAGAACATCATTCTTCAGGCCAGAATAGTACAACACACTCAAAGTCCACACAACAAAACTTTGATTGAATTCAAATATTTATTTTTTTCATGTGGGTTATTTGTTTGTATGTGTGTGTGTTTGGGGATGTTGTATTTTCTGATGTGTGTTTTGAGGTGCGCCTGTCTGATAAGCTGTTGTTGTGTTATCTCCTTCCTCAGGTTGTGTCGTGTCATGCGTTTGTATGTCAGCTCTTGTTGCTACACTGTTACTGTCCTCCCTTGTTTGTGTGTTGTTGTGTGTGTGCACTTTATTCCATTTGGTGTTGCTGTGACTTCTTCCTTCTCCTTTTCCTCCCCAACAGTGACCTTTCACCTTCATTTGCAGAGAATGTGCAAGATTTCAATGCTATAATTTGTCAAAATGTACACTCACAATGTTGATCAGAAGGAGATAAATAGACCAATGTTGATGTCTCCCACCTCTGATTTTATGCCTTTGGGTTTTGGTGAACGGTCACTGAGAGGGGTTGTGTTTCATTTGCTTTTTTATTTGAATAAAGCTGGTTTCTTCTATCTCCTGGAACTGCCCTCCTCTCTGGGGTCAACTGACCAGTGTTTTATCACAGCCAACGGATGAGCAATTAGGAACAGTGAGCTCCAGTGTTCAAGCTATGACAAGTGTTAGATCTCACAGTGTCAGAAATTAACTTTTCAATATTTGCTCCCAATTGAATTAAATTTATAATATAAATATCTGATAGCCACAAGTCACTATGGTGTCTGCAAAGGCACTAAATCCATAACTAGATAAAATATTATGACAGACACAATACAAGGCCAAAGGTATGTGGACACCCCCTTCTAATTAAAGAGAACAACCCCTTCTAATCAGAGATTTCAGGTACTAATGATTGGCACTGTTGCAGCCTGGCTTTTTAATTTTTTTTTTTAGTGTATACATATCGCAGCAGTTCCGAGGTGAAAGTAAAATTTTTTTTTACTGCTAATGCTCTATCACATTTTAAATCCAGCCTGATCTCATGAAAATAACATGACTGTGGAACATTTTTGCTAAATTAAATTATGTGGTTCAATACTAGGGATGTCACATTGTGAATTTTTGATGGTACGATTTCACGATTTTTTTGATTATCTGCCAATATGCCTGTTATGCAACAATAAAAACCTCCACAAACATATCACAACTTAAGTTTTATTGCAGCATTTGTTAGGACATGCAGTTAACATAAATAATCCTACTTCTAAGTTGAAAAAAGTAGGTTAAGTACTTGTATTTAAGTCTTTGCAATTTTCTCTATCTGCCCTCTGACAGCAAAACGTACTGTAACTTTTCAACAAAAAAGTATGTATACCCTTTCAATATATAAAAATAAAATTACATATAAATTAAAAATAAATAACAATAAAAACAATAACAACAACTAAATCTTAAACCATATGTTTAAAATAAAACGGTGTCAGGCTAGGAGAACCTTCTTTCTTAATTCAGTTATCTAACGATCAGCCGGATAATCACAGCCCTTTTACACTCACTGAAATCTTATTCAAGTAGGAAAAAATTTGGAGGCATCGCATTCACAATATAAAGCTGAACCCCTCCTCTTTTAAACTTAAAATATACAACTCTTCGGATTACAGTTTCAATTCAGTGTTTGACTCTACCAAAAGGTAAGTAGTACACTACATATAATATTTATTGTTTGTAAAATTATTACTTTCATCTGGGCATGAATCTCTGGATGGTGATCCCTCAAGTGCTGGAGCATACTATATGCTTTCACCGTTTTTGCTGGCACTTCTCATCTGCACATTTTGCATACTGGATGTCCGTCTTCAACAACTCTTCAATAAGCTACACTAGGGGTCTCTCTTGAGAGCCTCATGCATCTCTGAACTTGAGAAAAGGCCAATGAGAAATTGGCAGACAGAATTTGCATGTCCCGCCCCCGGACATATGGGTATAAAGGTAGGGAAATGTATCTGTCCATTCAGGATTTTGCCCTGAGGAGCACGAAAGAGAGACGAAAAATGCTGGGACTGCCTCCTCCTGGGGCAGCTTCGATTGCAGGTTCACTACTAGGTCCCTGAAGGGGGTCGTAGGAACCTTGGGCACGTAGCCCGGTCCCGGTCTTAGGACGACATGGGTGTCTGCCGGACCGAACTCTAGGCAGGTGTCGCTGACAGAGAACGCTTGCAGGTCCCCAACCCTCTTGATGGAGGCGAGTGCGATCAGGAGGGCCGTCTTCAAGGAGAGGGCCTCGAGCTCAACTGAGTCAAATGGTTCGAAGGGGGTCTCTGAAGGCCCAAGAGGACCACTGAGAGAACCCAGGAGGGGAACAGGCTTGGCCGGTGAGGATTCAATCTCCGGCGCCTCTAAGGAACCTGATAATCAAGTCGTGCTTACCCAAGGACTTGCTGTCCACTGCATCGTGCTGCGCCGCGATAGCGGAACTGCGCATCTCTGCAGGTCTTCAGACCAGGAATAACACCAATTTGCGAACAAGCGCTACTTTGGGGCATAAAGTTGCCTGGTAGAGAGAGCTCTGACTTGGTTGATCATGTCTACGATGGCAGGTGGTAGGACAATTAGATCTTCCGCATTCCGTCAGGGGCTAGACGAGGAGTTTCCAGAGGTCTGGGTGTGGATGCCAGAGGGTGCCCCGTCCCTGAGAAAGAATGTCCATCCTCAGGGGTTTTGCCAGGGAGGGGCTGACGCGAGGAGCACGAGATCCGAGAGCCAAGTCCAAGTGGGCCAGTAGGGGGGACCAGAATGACTTGTTCCTCATCCTCCCTGACCTTGCACAGTACCCGTGCAAGAAGGCTCACTGGGGAAAATGTGTACTTGCGCAGCCCACAGGGCCAGCTGTGTGCCATCTCGTCTGTCTCAAGGGAAACTTCCGTTAGGGAGTACCAGAGCGGGCAGTGGGAGGTCTCTTGGGAAGCAAACAGGACTACCTGTGCTTTGCCGAACCATTCCCAAATCAGCTGGACTGACTGGGGTTGAAGACTCCACTCTCCGCTGAGCATACCTTGTCGCGACAGCATGTCCGCTGCCATGTTGAGGCTGCCCAGGATGTGAGTGGCAAACAGTGATTTGAGTTGCTGCTGGCTCCAAAGGAGGAGATGGCAGGCAAGTTGTGACATGTGATGGGAGCCAGTGCTGAAGCGGTCTCATATGCATCAACCCCAGTGACACGACTGCCGCGGAGTATGCCATATGCCCCAGGAGCCTCTGGAAATGTTTTTAGAGGAACCACCGTGCCTGGTTTGAACAAGGTGAGGCATTTCAGCACTGACTGCGCGCGCTTGTTGGTGAGGCACACTACCATTGAGACTGAGTCTAACTCCATGCCGAGAAAAGGGGGTGAGCTTGCTCTTTTCCCAGTTGACCTGAAGCCCTAGGTGGCTGATGTGCCTGAGCACCTGGTCCATGTAGGCGCATAGTAACTCTCGGGAGTGGGCCAGGATGAGCTAGTCATTGAGGTAGTTGAGTATGCGGATGCTCACTTCCCCTGGCGGGGCAAGGGCTGCCTCTGCAACCCTCGTGAGGATGCGAGGGGACAGGGACACACCAAAGGTGAGGGCCTTGTACTGATACACCTGGCCATCTGACGTGAACCATAGAAAAGGTCGGTGTCGAGGCAAGTACATGTCCTTCAGGTCTACCGCTGCGGACCAATCTTGATGCCGGACGCAAGTTATGATGTGTCTTTGTGTGAGCATTTTTAACGGGTGTTTGTGCAAGGACCAGTTGGAAACTCACAAGTCCAAGATCGGTCGTAAGCCGCAGCCTTTCTTAGAGACCCTTCTTCATCTCGTCTGGAGGGCCAGGCTGTATCGCGTCTTTTATTAGAAGGATCATGATCCCCGCATGCAGGGTGTAGGTATCTTCGCCGTGCACCAAGGTAAAGCAGATGCCGGGGAGCGGGGGGGCCCGGAGAACTGAATCACATAGCCGAGTCAGATGGTCCTGGTCAACTAGCGCAATGGGTTGGGAAGTGAAAGCCATGCGTCCAAGCTCCGTGCGAGTGGCACTAAGGGGACGATCATTTTCGACATACCTGGCGTGGCTTCTCAGCGGGGTGGGGCGTGGCAGGTAGTGTGGTGTTGGGATGCAAAAGCACGTCCCGAGGCTCCGGTGCTGAGAGAAGACTCTTAACTTGCTCCGCACACCCGGCAGGGGGTGGGTAGTGACTGAGGAGGAGGTCCCATGTAGGTGTCCTCTGAACTCATTAGAACCGGCCGGCCGGGGGGCAGCCGTCCTGGGTCTGGAGGCAGGGGGTCCGCGTCCGGGGTACCGGTATTGCTGAAGTGTGAGGAAATAGCTCTATTATTGAGAATGTGAGAACCGCAGCCTGAAGGGTGTGCAGCAAAGAAAATACCTTTAACTGAAGGTTCTCCTCCCGGCCTTCCACCGGGGGACGGAATGGTCTGCTTACCAACTCCGGAGCAAACGTCTCGTTCCCTGGGTTGTCTGTCTCAGGAACACTTGGGAGCCTACCGGGACCTCGAGGACGTTCGGGAGACTGGGGGTGTGTGCTTCCTGTGGGGTGCTCGACTCTGGGGCTGAGAGCTTGGCTCAGGTTGAAGCGGAGCTGCCTGACGTTTGGAAGCTGCAGGGGGACGACTTCGACAAGCAGATGGAGCAAAGCCTGCTGGTACGGCTGCGGGGCATGATGTGGCCTCCGTCTGTTTCTTCACAGCTGAGAACTGCTGGGCGAAGTCGTCAGTGGTTTCGCCAAATAGACTGAGCTGGGAGACAGGGGCATTTGAGAAAGTGTGCTTTGTCTACCTCCCGTATCTCGACCAGGTCCATCCATAGATGACGGTCCTGTTCCTGATGTGCTGCAGGAACTGCGCTCGATGGCCACCCTCATGGTCCAGGAGCGTGATCCAGCGTGGATTACAGCCACACTCCTGGCTGTAAGCGGCGCCCAGATCTGGAAACCAATCATCTAGCTGTGAGGGGTGAGGGGGGACCGAGGGTTCCAGTCCCTCCCTGTGCTCACGGCGGTCCGGGCAAGCATAGCGGACATCTGTGCGTCAGGCTCACACTGGACGAGCAGACCCGGAGGTGGCAGCCCAGTCGAGTCATCAGCATCAGATGCCGCTGCTCTTACCTCGAGCCCGGTCGGAAGCAAACGAGCGTGCTGGGGAGGAGGTGGTCCGTGGGGATTTACCCGGCAAAACCGAGCCCGCTGTATGCCCCAAATCACCTTCATCGCCAGCTGCGCCGGCCCCAATCCCGTAGGAAGGAGGCAAGGCATGGGGGGCAGCCGAAGTGGCTTTCTCTCATGAGGAAAGAAAGCCACGATCACAACGTTGCCATGGCTATGTTCTCGCACTGAGAACATGAACCATTCATAAAACGCTGCCGGTGTATGATTGCAGCCCAGGCACATGATTGCAGCCCAGGCACACGAGGCAGCTCTTATGACCGTCAGAAGTGGAGAGAAATTCAACCGCATCCAGGAACTACACATGAGCAGAAAGACATCTTTATAAAGACGCGTCCTGAAAAGGACGTTCAACGTCAGCTGTGTATTGCTCTTTTAGAGAAATAAATTTTTAGGAAAATATTTTATTTTAAATGCGCTGTCGAAGTGCCCAGGGGCAAAGCTGCACTGCTGCGCAGAGAAGGAGACAGCCGCTGATATGCAACGTAGATCCAACAGCATACGCTCTTGCAGAGATGAAGTGAACAGTATTGTGAATCACAGCTCGCTGATCACACAAACAGTCAGCTCCGAAGAAAATTTCTGAATGGACAGATGGATTTCCCTCCCTTTATACCCGTATGTCCGGGGGTGGGAAATGCAAATTCTGTCTGCCAATTTGTCATTGGCCTTTTCTCAATTTCAGAGATGCGCAAGGCTCTCAAGAGAGACCC
The DNA here is from genome assembly GCA_032164185.1 of Moxostoma hubbsi. Classification (NCBI taxonomy): domain Eukaryota; kingdom Metazoa; phylum Chordata; class Actinopteri; order Cypriniformes; family Catostomidae; genus Moxostoma; species Moxostoma hubbsi. The sequence continues at coordinate 28,323,370 of JAVLUX010000007.1, read as the reverse complement.
CTAGTGTTGCTTCTTCGACACAACGTCAAAGTGAGCAACAGACGGGGAAATCAAGTTTAATGTTCTCCCAAAAAGAAGGTTTTTAAAGTTCAAGTCCCCCTGAAGTGCCTTGACAAGAGCAGTTTATTTTTAAGGTTGAACATGAGGTTGGGGTGAGACTTGTTGAATGACTTGAAAAAAAGCCAAAAGTCTTTAGGGACCCAGTTTATTTTTAGGTGTCTATAACTACTGTATACTTAAGCATGTAATACAATATACTAATTATGTGCACGTGATGTTGCATTGTACTGTACTTACATTACCTGCAATTAATTACATCTGTAGTTAAAATGTTAAGCAGACCCCTAACCCTCCTTCAATCCTGACCCTAAAACCTAATCGCTACCCCTAACCCTACCTCAACTCCTAATCCTATCCGTACATCATCCTCTATACCAGCAAATACATTTTTTTTTTAACATTTCAGAAAAATATGTTGTTACACAATAAATACACTGTATTGTATGTTTTTTAATTTGAGTAAATACTAGTTAAAGATACCTAATATAATGTGGGAATGGCTTAAGTTTACAGAGCTTAAGATGGCCAAAAGGTGATTTCTGTCATTCACAACTTATTTTATATGTGATTTTAATTGAAGCATCATCAGTGTTGGTTAGAACACATCCATGTGTGCTGATCAGATGTAATGGGAAGGGAGCATTCTCCTTCTAAAAAGCATTTGATTGAACACAATTAATGTAGTTAGTTGTAAGTCGTTAGTTGACATTTGTCTGGGTCTTTTTTGCTGGAAGAGAGAGACTGCAGACAGCCCATAGATGACCTTAAGCTAATAGATATGGACTAAAAGCAGCAAATCTTTAATTTTAATTTTAGTGGGTCTGTAAGATCTGTCAGCATGAATACACTGGCATGCAGATTTATTAGCGAGTTGGTGCAAACTTACTGTATCTACATCTGTACTATTGTTCCTGCAGAGATATTTTTCAAGAACATGTCATGTTATTTGTAAATGTTTTATTTAGTCAATAAAAGGAATCAAATTTGCTTAAATATATCTGTTATTTGATATGCTGCTTTACTCATGTTCCGTCTTGATGTGCACAATGGCTCCAGCCTCGTCGTAAGCAAAGACTGCAATGTGATGTTGTGGGCTGGTTATGAATTAATGTTGTCAATTAGATCATCGTTTGGATCTCAATCCTTTGGAAAAACTGTCTGGTATTGAGATCGCTTCTTAAGTTTCCCAGTTAAGCAGCTCTGACATGAGCAGCATGGTGCAAGTGGGGTATATGTGTGTGTGTGTGGCTGTAAACCAAAGTCTTTTGATAGGGTCACATGACACCATGTGAGGATCAGACGTGTGAACGACGAGCTCTGCACCCTTTGCTAGTTTAATACTTTTAATGACATAAACCGGTGAGATTCGATACACTCTGTACCATAACAGTTCTAGGAGGACAATATGTCAAAAAATTCTAAATCCTCTGGAGACATTAAAAGACACTTACGTGCTCAAGCTGCCTCCTCCGAGCAGGCTGCAAACCTGTCAGTCGATTTAGTCAGGGAAGAGATGCTAAACATGTTGGCAATGGTGACGAAGGTCATGGCTGACTTGGAGGATCTTGTTGTAATAGGTTGAGCGATCACTGATATGGAGGTGAAGTTCACTGATGTGGTTACAAGAGTGGGGGATGTCGAGAAATTGATTGATTACCTGGAGTCATTGGAGAAGGAATTATCTGCTAATCCGCTAGCAAGCAAGATGGATTTGGTGCGTGTCTGGGAGAAGTTGGATGACATGGAGGACCGTAGATTAAGATCTTGTGTTATGTGAGGCGAGGAGAAAAGGAAGGCTTTCTTGGAAGAAACACAGCATTTTCTTTTCACCACACTTTGCAAAATCGACAAGAGAGGAACGTGATAGAGTCAAAGAATGCAAGAAATATTTACATCAGTGGAAGGTCTCTTTTGCAATGATATTCCCAGCCAAATTGTGAATAGATGCTAAGGATGGCCGTGAAACATTCACATGCCCGCAGCAAGTATTATCCTTCATAAAGTCAATTGAGTAAGTCATTGTGATGAGGAGGAGGGCGCGGCTAATCAGCCAAGGAGAGGGATAAATGCAGCTGGATTCATCAGTTTGAGAGAGAGAGAGAGAGAGAGAGAGAGCCACACGCAGCTGCCTTGTGTGCATTTGTGTTTGTCTTTTTGTTTAAATTAAATATTACTTTGACTGATCAGCTGGTTCCCGCCTCCTCCTCTGCCATCCTTATACTGTCACATTGTTGATGAAACCCGGGAGGGCAGAACGATGTGTGGTTGTAGAGTCCTTGATACTGCTATCTGCCCAAAGTCGCAGCCGCTGTCATCCACTAGAGGATGGAGGAGTGGTAGAGGAGTCAGGCAACGGCATATCTGGGAACCGGTGAACATTTAATTTAAACAAAAAGACACAAACACAAACGCACACACGGCAGCTGCATATGGCTCTCTCTCTCTCAAACTGCTGCATCTGGCTGCATTTATCCCTCTCCCCGCCTTCCTCCACCACACAGTCATCTTGTTGCATTCATGTTGCAGCCGAGTGGACCAGCTCACTGAACATTAGTTTGACTGATTGAGGAATCTGCACATTCTTTTTGTTCCACCTAGCGGCTGGAGTTTATTTAGTAGAGTAACACACTTTCAGGACAGTTTTATAGATTAATCTACATGCTCTATGTGCTTATTCCTCCAAGTGGCTGGAGTTTGTTTTGTGGAGTATTTTTTGCAACGTCAATAGAGTAAGTCATCTTGTTGTTCTCACGTTGCAGCCAAGTGGACCGGCTCCCTGAACATTTGCTTGGCTGTTTGAGGATTCTGCGTGCTCTTTTTGTGCTGGTTCCGCCTAGTGACTTGAGTTTATTTTGTAGAGTGTCACACATTCAGGAAAGTTTTCTGGATGAATCTACACACTCTTTGTGATTATTCCGTCTATTTGCTGAAGTTTGTTTTATAGATAATTTTTTGCTGTGTAATTCTGTCTCAATTTTTTTTATAGCAATACCGGATTTGAGCAATCCGATGGCAAATTTGTCGCGGGGGTTCTCATAGGCGTGCGTGGACTGTTTGAGTTTGGAGGGACGGATTCCAGTTGGCGCTGTTATGTGCTGGGTTAATGCGCATATTTTTTGTTTGTTTGGGTTTGTAGGACGTTCAGGTTTTGACTGTTGCACTAATGTTGGAATGTGGTCTTTATTATCTTGTTTTTGACACACAATAAATGTTTTCTTATATGTCAAAATGTCTAATGTTATTATGAGTGGATTGTCTTTCTCCACGTGGAATGTGAATGGGTTGTGGCACCCCATAAAAAGAAGGAAGGTTATTTCTCTTCTAAAGCATAATAAATATGATATTGTGTTTCTTCAAGAAATGCATCTTTCTCTGCAGGAAGCTGAAAAATTTGGGAGGATATGTGGTGGACATGTTTTCTTTAGTGCTGGCTCAAGTAAGAGCAGATGAGTCATAACGCTGGTAGGTTAACATCTACAATTCAAAAGTCTCAAACAGATTAAAGATTAATTAGGAAGAGTCATTATTGTTTTAGCTGAAAGTCTTTTTTTTTGTCTAACATTTATGCACCTAACGTTGATGATCAGAGCTTTTTTATAGATCTTGAAGGGATGTTGCAAGCCGCTGGCACCCCTCATGATATAATATTGGGAGGAGACTTTAATCTTTTGATGGACTCAAAAGTGTGTAAGCACCCCTAGAGCAACACTGACGCTTAACATGATGTGTAAAAATCTTGGTCTTACAGATATTTGCAGACTTTTGAACCCATCTGGGAGGGACTATACATTTTTTTCATCATTCCATAAGATTTACTCTAGAATAGATTTTTTTATAAATCTGTTGTTGATTGCTCAATTGGAAACATTTTAGTCTCAGATCACGCCCTGGTGTGTTTAGAGGTTTTGCCATATATTATTATTATGAGGAAAGGAAATCCTATAGCTGGTGCTTCAATGTATCCCTTTTGAAAAATCCTGAATTCCAACAAATGTTATAGGCTGAAATCAGTGTCTATATGGACACCAACTGGTCCTCAGTATCCTCTGTGGGTGTGACTTGGGAGGCACTTAAGGTGGTTCTTAGGGACCGGATCATACATTATGCAGAATTCATCAAAAAATCCAAAGCACAAGAACTCGTAGAATTGGAAGGGAATATTAAAAGTGCCGAGGCAGAGCTGAAACACTGAATTTCGTCCAATGGCCTCAGAGAATTGAAATGGGGTCATTGAAATAGAGATATAATACTATTTTGTCACAGAAGGTGGAGTTTTGGCTATTCAGGTAAAGACAGTCATACTTTGAGTCAGGGGACAAAGCAAGGAAGCTTCTAGCTAGATATATAAAACAGAGAGAGTCTTTTTCTACCATACCCTCAGTGAAATCTGTTGGTGTGGTTGTGAAATATTTACCTTGGCCATTGATTTTAATAATGCTTTTAAAGAATTCTACCTTGATCTTTATAGTTCCACATTGTCGTCTACTAAAGAGGATATTAGAAACTTCGTGGAACCACTAGAACTTCCTAAACTGTCAGCTGAGCAAAACAATTATCTAGATAACCTTGGAGGAGCTTGGCAGGGTAATTAAGGCCTTGCTAACAGGCAAGGCTCTGGGGCCAGATGGATTTGCAGCTGAATTTTTTAGATCTTATGCTGCAGATCTGGCTCCACTTTTTCTTGAAGTTTATACAGAATCATTAAAAATGGAAAGCTTCTGCCAACCATGTCACAAGCCCAGATTAGTCTGATTCATAAAAAGGACAAAGATCCAAGGGAGTGTAAGAGTTACCTTCCAATTTCCCTGATCCAGCTAGATGTGAAAATATTATAATACATTTTGGCTAACCGATTAAGTAAAGTTATGACATCTCTTATACATATAGATCAGCTGGGGTTTATCCGGGGCCGTAACTCTTCTGATAACATTCGGCATTTCATTAATGTCATGTGGGCAGTGGCGAATGATCAGACTCCGGTCGCTGCCATCTCGCTTGATGCCGAAAATGATATGGTAGAATGGGGTTATATTTTAAGGTTTTGGAAATGTACGGGTTTGGGAATACTTTTATTGAGTGGAATAAGTTACTTAATAGACACCCTGTGGCGGGGGTTCAAAATAATGGATTAATTTCAATTTATTTTACTCTGTATAGGGGCACCCAGCAGGGTTGGCCTCTTTCATCCTTATTGTTCTGTCTTGCCCTGGAACCATTAGCAGCCGCTATAAGTGGCAGGAGGTGTGGTGCATAAGATTTTGCTTTACGCAGATGATAATTTATTATTTGTCTCCGACCCTACTAGCTCTATGCCTTGCCTCCACAGAATTATTAATCCCTTTTCTAAATTCTCAGGACACAGAGTGAATTGGTCTAAATCCGAAGCTTTGGCTCTGACAGGATGCTCCAAGTAACAGCTTTTCAGCCGGGCACCTTCCAGTGGCCCAAACAGGACATTAAGTATTTGGGTATTTTATTCCCAGCAAATTTGTGTGATTTAGTTAGAGTTAATTTTGACCCTTTAATAAAAAGGTTTTCGAACGATGTGGGCAGGTGGGCTTCATTCCATTTATCTATGACTGGAAAGTTAATGTTATTAAAATGAATTGTATTCCAAAATTCAACTACCTGCTACAATCTCTCCCTATAGATGCATCCCTCTCTTACTTTAAGCAATTTCATAGCATAGCAAATTCCTTCATTTGGAATGGTAAACGTCCCAGATTACACTTCAGTAAGTTACATAGGCCAATTGACAAAGGTGGGCTTGGCCTACCCAAGATTTTGTTATATTATTATGCATTTGGTCACTGACATTTTGCTCATTGGTCACTTCCGCCTGAGAGAGACCCTCCCTTGTTTCGTATTGAACAGGAAGTTCTTGCCCCTATCTCGCCATTGCAAAACCTTTCTATCACACTAACTGGAGAAGTTAAGTTACACTTATTAAATAAGTGTCTTTTTGCATGCGGTATGGACAAACATGTCCAGAATGTTTAATTCAGACATTTATTTAAATGTTGCTTCGAGCATATGGCTGAACCCAAAATTATGTATTAATAAGTCCCCTTTCTTCTGGACAGAGTGGATTGTGTGGGAGAGTAATGCACTCAGTGACCTATTGAGAGTTGAGATCCTTTGAAAATATTGTTCAACATTTTGAAATACGTCAAAACACCAAATCGAACTGCGCTCATCAGGACATTACGCAGGGACTTTAACTGACTAACAACGTGAACGGAATTAGCTTTCGGCCTCAAAGTAGGTGGAGCTCCAGGTCAAACCTTATGATGACGTGAACCAATGGCAGTAAGAAGGCGTTAAACAACCGGTACAAAGTTTTCTTGAAAGTTTGTGCTGGTGAGCCATTACGAACCACCGAAACTAACACAAAAACACATTTGTTTTGGCCAGATTTTATTCAAAATGACATCACACCCATACATTCTTCAATTTCGTATGCAGTATATGGGGGGCCTTTAGTAATCCCCTCCTGTGTACAGGATTATTGTCATTCTGGAACAGAAAAGGCCCTCCCCAACCTGCCCAAACATGTTTATTAGAACGGGTTGTCCACATACTGGCCATATAAGGTATTAAATGATAGAAAACAGATGACAAATAGATGAATTTACTACAGGGGCATTTTTACCATCACATTTCAAATAAATTTGGGGCATTTTTGTCACTTTCAGTGTCATTTTTGCTCAGAGCTCTAGTTAATTTCTGACCATGGTATATGATGTGGGGCTTAACGCTGATCCCAGGTCAGAGCATGTTGACAATCCCTGACCTCTGCGAAAGCAGATCCAAATTGCTCTCTATAAATTGTGCTGAAACACTGGTCTCTGATGCTGTTAGGATGTGTGCTACAGTCCTGTAGTCTAACTGATCAGGGACACACTTCTGTCTCACATACACATGATGCATAGTCCAATAGACATATAGTCTAGAAAGAGATACACGAACATAGGAGAGAGACTGTGTAAGAGATAAACAGCTGGGGTTGTAATACAGAAACATCCTAACACTATAATCCTATCTTATCTGTTAGTAACCATGTTGATTTCTGTTAGGATCTTATTTAGAACTTGTCAGATAATAACTTAAGACTTTAGAAAGGACGTTTCTGTAACACAGCTCATGGATGGACATACACAGACCAGACAGACCAAACAATTAGGATGTAAACAAAAAACAAAAAAAAACATAACAGTAAACACATACATACAGGTAAGTTCCTGAAGGGCTGTAATGACATACCTGGGCTGTTGCCATAAGAGGACACAACATGCTATGATGCAGTTGTTACCAATGGACACTACAAAGGTTCCCATATGTTAAGATCCATATGGCAAATCAGGGGAAAAAAGCCACACATAACCATTCCCTTGTGAGGCCTTTCATTCTAAATGTGGGACTGTCTCTAATGCTTCCCGTTATTGCATTTTCCTTCACTGTCTTTTTCTCTCTTAATATTGCTCTCTTCCTTTTTGCCCACAGTCTGTGGTTTACTGTATTTACACTCCCTCTTCAAATACACACAGAAATCTCTTGACCAATGTAATAGAGCACAGGTCAGGAATGGTCAAAAGTCTAAAGATGTTGTACACAAGTTTTTGCACTTTTTTTTTTAGATTCCATAATATTGACCTGTATGTGTGTATAAAGGGTAGTCTGTAGGTTTATATGTTTGATGAAAAGGTTTTGTTTGTGAGGGTTTTGTTCTTTCAGTTTTTGCAATTGCTTTTTCAGTGTGTTCTGTTGGTATTCAAGTTAACTTCCTTCTACTACTAAATCACCACAAGCATGTGTTCTTTTTATCTCTTCTCCCAACTCTGTCCGCTGCCTTTTTCTTTTTGCTTCTACCTTCTGCCATCTCACTCCTTTCTGCCCACTGTTGCCAAGGAAACAGTGGAAGAGAGCATTCTGGGACTAAGCAAAACATAATGCATGTATACAATTATGGGGTTGTAGACTGTTTAAGCTACAATATTCCATTCACAGACATTTGGCCTTTTAAAACCTGTAGAAATTGATATTACTTTAATATTTAGACACCTAGTTGCTCCCGAAATGCACTTCATGATTATAATTATTATTATAATTATTTTATTGATGTTGATTATGGAACCACCCACCCCCCCTCCCCTTTTATCAATCATGTATTCCTTGTAAAGTGCTTTTTTTGAAGTGGTGCTGTTTTTTATTTTCTTTTGTTTTTTGTTGCTTGTGTTTTATAACTTGCGAGAGAACCTCTGCATATTGAGAGCTTTGGCAGACACCCTTGGGCCTGGCCATTGACTGACTCTGGCAGTGAGGCTGAATGTGTGCAGAACTGCAGTCTGGATGCTGGCGACATTGACTGGCGGCACTGTGGTCATCTTTCTCTCTAGCCACTGTCTTAAAGCATAGAAATAATGCTGCACTGCAGGGCTGCAGTCACCCCCCCACCCCCACCTCTCTCTCTCTCTCTCTGTCTCTCCATTCCTCACTCTCTCCCTCTGCAGACTGATTGATTTTCCTCTGTACTCTCATTTAACCTCACTTCTTACTATAACTTGATAGCATCAGGGTTCTCTCTCCAGGGGTCTTTTTGAGCTAGACAATTCATTATCAATTTACCATATCATGAATCACCATATACATAAACAGTGCTTCATGTCCTCTCAAGTTGTCGCAAAAGCTTAACTGCTTGCTATGATATGTGCTCATACTTTTAAATATCATCAAATTTTTACATACTTCAGTCTTGACATTTTAAAGGAATGTACTTGGTTCAATACAATTTAAGCTCAATCAACAGCATTTGTGGCATAATACTGATTGTAAGGGGGTTGAGATGGGCAAAGAGGAGGCGAGAACCGGCTTGTCAGTATAAATAATGTTTAATGGAAAACTTAAACAAAAACACTCAAACATAAACACATACAGGGCAGCCGCCCGTAATTTTCTCTCGCTCTCGAACCGTCGTCACCGGCTACCTTTATCCCTTTAGCGACATTCCAGCCCGGCCCCGCCCCCCTCCCCTCCACACTGATTTCATTTCTTCTTTTTATAAAATGAATTTAGACTTATTCCTCCTTTTCTTAAAACAAAAGCAAAATTCAAGGTTATATTGAGGTACTTGGAAGTGAATGGGGACAATTTTTTGGGAGGTTTTAAAGGCAGAAATGTGAAGCTTATAATTTTATAAAAGCATTTGCATTGATTTTTCTGTTAAAACTTGTGTAAGCTGTAAATTTGTTTAAATTGTAATTTTTACAGTAGATTTGGGGTTTTAGTCTTTGTTGACATTACATCGTCATGGTAACAAAGTTGTACAATTACAATTACAAGTTGTACAAGTAAGTGATTTTATCACACCAATATTGTGTTTCCATGCATATCCTTTATGTCTTTTGGTTATACTTTTGAAAAAGTGACTATTTTAACATTAAAGTATTGGCCCCCAATTCACTTCCATTGAAAGTGCCTCACTATAACCTTGATTTTTGTATTGAACCCGGAACATTCCTTTAACATGACTGCTAAATTCATTCATATTAATTCAAATATATATTAGTTATAATGATATGCTGCAGTACACTTACAAATAAGTCCCGAATGCTTTCAAAAAGCACCTAAAATACTGAACCTACAATTACTGAACACCAATCCAATTGCTTTTTAAATACATTTTCTAGTCATTCAGCATTTCCCACAGACATTACAGCCAACTGTCAGAGTTCCAGGTCACATCAGTGTGCAGTGCAATAAAAATTAAGTAGAGATATAACGCTTCAATGCTCTCAGGGGTCAATGCTCTCATTCTGTTCAGGTCACTGGCCTTCGCTGGGAACCTCATCTGAGGTTTTGTGCTTACAGTGGCCCTTTTACAACACATCCCCCAAAAAGACTCTAAATGAATTAATTAGATTCTTTTTCTGGCCTGGTTGTGTAGTGAAGTGCATTATACTTCTGAGACCCCGCGTACACATGCGTGTACATTACGTTTTGGCTTTGTTATAGGCTCTGCATAATTTATTTTATTTAAACTGACTGAACTCAGTTCAAGAGACTCATTAAAGGGTTCAACTTTCAACACCGAGTCATGTGACAAAACAACATTGTGCCGATCGAAGCTGAGTTTGTCTTTGGGAGAAATGGCAACAAAATTACATCTGGTAGGAAACCTCATTAAGGTTTTACATTAAAACCTGTTTTAATCAAATGAGTAGAGACTCTAGTTTTGTCCGATATGCCATTTAATTTTTTTTATCTATTTATCTCAAAACGGCACACTCTTAAACACAATGGCCACAAACATGGACTATAGGTTAATTTTCCTTAAAATATCCTATAATCAATTTATGTGGAGTCAGGATGAAAATAAGGTGTAGTTCAAACTGTTTGGAGACCAGTGAGCAATTAGTGAGCAAGGGAGCATCCTATAGCTTTCCTATGCAGCCAAGTGAATTCTCTTCTTATATCCGACCAAAAGTTCAGTTTCAGGTTATAGATAATGTTTGGACCACATATTTGACATGGGACAGTGGTAATCAGTACATAGATTTAGAATTTATAATGTATAATTTTATTTAAAGATGGTTGGCAGTGATTGGATGGTGCTGGCCATTACTTTAAATCAGAATTATGCTGATTTCAGATGTAATTTCTGTAATATCTCAAAAACATGAATAACCAACACTCCTGGAAACATAATAATCAATTTTATAAAAAAAAGAAAAAAAAAACACTTCCTAAAAGACTATACAGTTTGGTATTATTTAAAAAAAAAATCACAACTTAGTCCCATTGTCCACATAGTATGTGGACTATTTGGTTTAAAAAAAGTGGAATGGAAAATCCACACAGTGTCACGCTTGGGTCTCAGTAGGATAAGTGGGGTGTAATGTACTGTGGGACAGTCTTGGCTTCTGTGATTGGTTAACCAGTGTTTACTGATAAAGTCACAGATACAATGGATATTTAAGAGGCATGATGTTATTTTTTGTTTGTTTTTTGTTTTTTAAATCAATAATACATTTGCAAATTTTTTTAAAAGATATGTGGTAATTTAACTTCCATTTATGGAATAACAAATCAAGTTTATTTTGGGTGAGAGTATATTGAAATTTTGCTTTCTATCAAAGGTGAGGGGAGGGAACTTCAGCAAGTGTTTGAGAAGCAGCATGTTTTTACTGACTTTCAAACTGAACTGTTTAAAGTGGATGGGATGTGTATGGATATGTCACTTTTTGACCATCACTGACTGTGTCCTGCATGCATGACACTTTCATACATGGTATGAATGTACTTTTCTTTCACAGCTTTTGTTGTTTTGTTGTGTTTTCTACTGTCTGTGATAAAATGTCAACATCACACATTTATGTTTCTATCTGTTATGTTTTTAGCTGCATAGACCACTTTTATTTAAAAATATAACATGTAAAACACCCTCACTGGGTAATTTTCTACAGTATATGTGTACATGGTATTTAATTGTATAACTTTTTACAATGTTGAATGTTCTTCACTTTTCAGTGCATTCATATGCAACTTTTATAGGTGCTATTTTCTGAATGTAAATTATTAATCTTAACATACAGAACTCCAGTGCTTCATCACATATATCTGATCACTGTTACCTGTATTATTATTTGGTCATCTTTTCTTAGTTTTGTGTCTTTGTTTATTGTGTAATTTTTGTGTACTGTAATTTGTTGTGTTGTGCTGTGTCTACATGTTACATTATACTGTGTATAAATCATACATGCAAATGTGATGTAACATGTATGTATGAGACAACCAGTGTTTGTGTTGTGGAAGAACAAATATCCACTAGTGGATATTGCAAATATTAACCTTGATGTAACCATACATATGACATGATATACTGTGTATGAACTCAAACACACAAGTGATGCTTAGCTTTCATATAGAATGTAATGCATGTGTCTTAAACAAACATTTTTTTCTAGATTGTATGTAGGTTTAGTAAACACTACTGACAACAATTATGATAAGACATTAATTGAATCTGAGTCTCTTGTAATTTCTGAAGTGTGTAATTTCTACAACTCTGGCATCACCAAATGGAATTGCAAAAATTCTACTTTCAAAATGGTTTTCTAAATACTTCCTGCTCTGGCATTTTTAGAACAAACAGAGAACTATAGTTGTCTCTGAATATTAAGATTGGATGTAATAATTTTTTTTTAACATTGATGAATTTTTTTTTAAACACCAACTTTAGGGTTCAACACAGTATATTAATTTATTGCTTTACTACAACAAAACCTTCTGGTGGTTAATATTTGTACTAACATACTAACACTCAGCTTCCATCCCACCCCTAGGCCACTCGTACAGTCCTCGTAGTGTTACTAAAGTTTGACATGAGGTACGTACACACAGCAGAAAAGGACTTCTATCAATGTCAGGTCAAGGGCTTGTCATCTATGGGCTTATTAGCATGATGAAGCTATCAAAGACCATGCCAAGCTACAGTATGAAGCTATAATGTGCTCTGCGCTTCATGCCTTCTTAGAACTTGATTCTCACTTGTAGCCTAGCTTTGGCTTCTGCATTTATACTGACAGAGATTAATGAAAACCCACATTTAATTATTTGGTCAAAATACAACATTACCCTATCTCTAAAACAGATACTAAAGAATTTTGGGAGCACAGAGTATGTCTAGCTAAGGACATGAATTACATCAGACCAAACCACTGTTGTAATTCATAATACTTAACATCTCACCAAAGCCCTTCGGTGTTGCATGTGCAAGACCTGTGAGTGTAATATGTGTTATTGTTTGTGTGATGTAGATAATTAGATTAATTAACAGATCAAATATAAAGCTGGAATCATTGTGCTGTTAGTTACTAGGAAAAGGGCAATGTTTTCAGGCAGTATTATCAGACATTGGCTTTTAATTATATCTTCAGTTTCCTTTGTTTTGAGATTGATAGGGGTTGGTGAACAAGTTCCATTTTCTTCCACCATGCTCTCGTTGACTCCTGTCCGTGCTCGAGGCAACAGCGGCTTGCCTCACGGCCAACCTGCCTATCCTCTAGAGCTAGAAGTAGATGAGCTCGCCGCTGCTGACGCAGACGACTCCCCTGGGCTGCCGCCTGGACTAGAACCCTCCGTCCTCCCCACAGCCATCGAGGCTGGATGATTGGTTCCTGGGAACACCACACCGCTCACAGCCGTGCACACCCCCAGTCCCATTTTTCCCGGAAGTGCATGATGAGCTGACGTCTACGTGGAGGGTGCCGCTCTCCATTCGTCATGCCACCTGCTCATCTGCTTTCGTTACCCTCGACGGCGGAGTGGCCCACGGGTACACAGCGATTCCCCAGGTGGATAGGGCTGTTGCGCTCCACCTGTGCCCCGGAAACCCGACCACCTAGCGGGGTCGCCCTGTTCTCCCCTCCAAGGCCTGTAGGACGATGTCTACACTGACTGCTAAAGCCTACAGTACCGTCGGACACGCCGGTTCCGCCCTGCACGCCATGGCCCTCCTGCAAGTCCACCAGGCCAATGCGCTTAAAGATCTGCACGTGGGTAGCACTGATCCCGCAGGAACTGTGCTCAGTGACCAACCTCGCCCTCAGGGCCACGGAGGTCACAGCGCAGTCACTCGGGCAGGCGATGGCCACGCTCGTGGTCCAGGAACGTCATCAACTTGGTCGAGATGCGTGAAACCGACAAGACTCGCTTTCTCAATGTCCCTGTCTCCCAGTTCGGCCTTTTCGGCGACACCATCAAGGACTTTACCCAGCAGTTCTCTACGGTGAAGAAACAGATGGAGGTTATCTCTCACGTCTTGCCCCGCCACAAGCCTGCCGCCATGGGCCATGCCGTAGTCGGGGCTGCGGTACCCACATTCTCAATAACAGAGCTATTTCCTTTGTCTCTGGGTCACCTGGCCCGCAAATGCCGTTCTCATGGCACTCTGCCGCCACACCTCAACAGTCCCGGCATGCTGGACGCGGACCCTCTGCCCTCAGCCCCATGACTGTTCCCCGGCTGGCCAGTTTGGATGAGCTCAGAGGATGCTTCTACCAGCCCTCCTCCTTAGTCACGAACCCGCCCCCTGCCGGGTGCGCGGAGCAAGGTAAGTGCTTTGAGTCTTTTCTCAGCACCAGAGCCTCGGGACGCGTCATCACCTCTTGACGCCGTAACACCTGCTCCGCCCCGCTGCGAAGCTCCGCCGGGTACGTCAAAAATAATCATCCCTTTGGTGCCCCTAGCACGGAGCTTGGATTTGTGGCTTTCACTTCCCAATCCGTCACACTGGCTGGCCCGGACCATCCGACTCGGTTACAAAATTTTGAGAGTTATTATGCGCTCACAGAGACCAGGTGCTCAGGCACCTCAGCTCGTCTCAATGTCGGCACGACTCGCCAACGAGCGTGCTCAGTCAGTGTTGAAATGCCTCGCCTCCTTCAGGCCGGGCACAGCGGTTCCTTTAAAACTTTTCCAGAGGATCCTGGGGCATATGGCATCCTCCGCGGCGGTCGCGCTGCTGGGGTTGATGCTTATGAGAACGTTTCAGCACTGGCTTCAGACTTGAGTCCCGAGACGAGCATGGCGCCGCGGCACGCACCGTGTGATAGTCACCCCCGCCTGCAGCCGAACACTCACACCCTGGACAGACCTCTGCTTTCTTCGGGCAGGAGTACCGAATACATACCGCAATGGGCACGCAGCTGCGGGCCGTTGGAAAGGGGCCCTGCTGCGCTGGCATATCAATTGCCTAGAGTTGCTGACTGTTTTCTTTGCCCTGCGGAAGTTTCTCCCGTTAGTTCGGAACAAACATGTCTTAATCAGGTCAGACAGCACCACCGCTGTAGCGTACATAAATCGCCATGGCGGCGTACGCTCCTGCCACATGCCACAACTCGCCCGTCGTCTCCTCCTTTGGAGCCAGCACTGACTCAGGTTGCTGCGCGCCACTCACATCCCCAGCAACCTCAATGTGGTAATGGACACGCTGTCACGACAATGCTTGCCTGGCGGAGAGTGGAGGCTCCACCCCCAGGCAATACAGCTGATTTGGGATCGGTTCGGCAAGGCCCAGGTAGACCTGTTTGCCTCCCGAGAGACCTCCCACTGCCCGCTCTGGTATGCCCGAACAGAGGCTCTCCTTGGGGCAGACGCACTGGCACACAGCTGGACCTTGGGGCTGCGCAAGTACGCATTTCCCCCAGTGAGCCTTCTTGCACAGGTGCTGTGCAAGGTCAGGGAGGACGAGGAACAATTCACCCTAGTGGCTCCTTACTGGCCCACCCGGCCCTGGTTCTCGGACCTCGTACTCCTCACGACAGTCCCTCCCTGGCGAATTCCCCTGAGGAAGGACCTTCTTTCTCAGGGACGGGGCACGCTTTGGCATCCGTGCCAAGACCTCTGGAACCTCCATGTCTGGCCCCTGGATGGGACACGGCAGATCTAGCTGGTCTACCACCTACCATCGTAGACACGATCAACCAAGCCAGGGCCCCTTCTACCAGGCAACTTTACGTCCTAAAGTGATGCCTGTTCACAAATTGGTGTTCTTCCCATGCTGAAGACCCACAGAGGTGTGCAGTTAGGTCAGTACTCTTATTCCTACAGGAGAAGTTTGAAGGGAGGCTGTCCCCTTCCACCTTAAAGTGTATGTTGCTGCTATCGCAGCTCACCATGACCCAGTAGACGGCAAGTCTCTGGGTAAGCACGACTTAGTCATCAGGTTCCTAAGTGGCGCCCAGAGGTTAAATCCTTCCCGGCCAAGCCTGCTCCCCTCCTGGGATCTCTCGGTGGTCCTCGCCGGTCTTCAGAGATCCCCCTTCGAGCCGTTAGAATCAGCCGGACTCAAGGCCTTCTCCCTAAAGACGGCCCTGCTGATCGCGCTAGCCTCCATCAAGAGGGTCAGGGACCTGCAAGCATTCTCTGTCAGCGACACTTGCCTGGAGTTCGGTCCAGCAGACACACATGTGATCCTAAGACCGCGACCGGGCTATGTGCCCAAGGTTCCTACCACACCCTTTAGAGAGGAGGTAGTGAACCTGCAAGCGCTGTCCCGGGAGGAGGCAGGCCCAGCCCCTTCATTGCTGTGCCCGGTATGTGCCTTACGCACCTACGTGGACCGCACGCACGACTTCAGGCGTTCTGAGCAGCTCTTTGTCTGCTTTAGTGGACAGCGGAAAGGGAATGCTGTCTCCAAACAGAGGCTCTCCCAATGGCTGGTGGACGCCATCCTGTTGGCCTACCACACCCAGGCCGTGCCCCCCCCCCCCCCCCCCCCCCTTGCGGGTCCAAGAACACTCAACAAGGAGTGCTGTGTCCTCGTGGGCACTGGACAGGGTTGGTTGGGCAACACCCAATACCTTTGTGAGGTTTTACAACCTCAGGGTTGAGTCAGTCTCGTCCAGTGTTTTCTCAGGTCTGAGCTGGTAGAACTCGGTACATGCTGACAGTCTGACCGGGTAAATCGCTTGCGTCCAGCACCCTTTCCCTCGGCCGAGGTAAAACAGTGCGCTTTTCCCTCCCAGGAGATCCCACTCACTCGGCTCCCTGGATGACTCATCCCTAGCCCTGTGGGTCCGCAATTCAGTGGAGGAATTCGCCGACCCAATCCACTGTGGCTATCTCAAATCTACCCTGCACTGGGAAAGGTGCTCCACAGATCAGGCCTCCTACGCGGACTCCTTCTGTGTGTATTTTCTGCAGTTCGGTCCCCTTACGAGCTGACCCGCATCTCCCTTAGGCAGTTCCTGCTGCCCTCCGGTCGCCGTGTTGTAGCAACTCCCCCCCTCTTCGAGGCTGGATCTACCACCGCGCCATTCTTTCCCCCATGTGACCGAAGAGGCCATGTGATGTATTTTTCCATGGTACCTCCCCCTTCCTGGGCAGGTGTGGTCTCCATAGGGTCTTTTCCCCCTGAAAGAATAGGAAAATGGGTAAGACCCCCTTCCCACGATGCGGTAACGGCCCCAGCCATTTGGCTCTATGAGAGAAACATAGAGTGAAAAGAGGCCCGGCTAGGCTCGGCTTTCTGCCAACTTCTCATTGGCCTTTTTTCATGCATCAGAGGCATATTCGGCGCTCAAGAGAAACCCCTAGTGTCACTTCTTCGTCACGACGTCTCGTTCCCTCCATCAGGGAACGGAGGTTACATACGTAACCTAGACGTTTTGATTGGTGGATCAGCTTAGTCGGTCTCTGTCTTGTTCTTGCCATCAGTTGTGCTCCCACCTCCCGCTGCTCCATGTGTGTTTAGAGAGAATGTCTGTACACTTTTGATAATAATAATAATATAATTTAAAAAACACAATTCACTTAACGGTTCTGCAGCATCTTGTTATTAGATTTAAAACGTTCCAGGTCAAAAGCCTATACCCGTTGTATCATCATTTATTTTAGGTGAGCATATGCAAAATCTTAAGAAATATAGGTGGGCATACGACGAATCATGCGTATGGCCAAAACTACACTACTGGACTGGTGTGAAGAACATGGTGACCTAGATCTGTCTACCACTGCTTTCCTTTACAGCTCCTAAAGGCAATGATTTGGTATATATTTTGAATGACAAGTTGCTGTGCACCACCCAGAGTGTCCCAGCAGCCCTCTTACACATGCACATAAACACACACAGACCTACATACACAGCAAAGGACTGGAAATAGGATTGCCGACTATATGACAGTAGGACCTTCTTAACACCCCATTTTTTTCTTTCCTGTTGAGCTTTTTTATCTCTTTTGTGTTTTGTTCAGAATTCTAACTCACTGTGTTTGTGTCCTTGTGGGAAGTTCCTCTGTGTCAGGAGAGGGTTGTCCACTATGTAATGTGCCAGCTCTTCCTTCCATGTCCGTTCACATCAGCTTTTTCCAATATCTGCAATAGCAATATCTGATCTGACAGATGTAAGATGGGTGGCCATACAAACAAGTTTATAAATAATGATATTGTGGTGGTAATTTGAGTACTTCTGTTTTAACCTACTTTAAAGTCTTGATGATGAAGTCAACTCTCTTGTATAGATTCAATCAGAACTTTTTAAGACTTTTATTATGTTGATCCAATTTCCATGTAAATTATCTTACAAGTTTGTTGTTAAACATTGACAGTTAAGTCACTTGAAATCTGGCCTGGTGAAATTGAGCTCTTCATTCAGTCTTGAACCCCTACCAGAAAAAATAAAATAAAATCTTTCTTTATTTACTCACCCTCATGTTATTCCAAAAACGTATGACTTTCGTCTGTGGAACACAAAAGGTGAATTTTTAAAGAATGCCTTGGCGACTCTCTTCCAAATAATCATAGCAAATTTCGTAAGGAACAAACAGAAAGTCGTTATTCACTGAAAATCTTAACATCTGTATCAGATTGCCTTGGTTTATTCATGACAGAAGTAGGGATGTCAGATCTGAGAACAAATCACTCTTTTTAGTCTGATTTTATTTCAAAGAATCCATTTAAAATATTTTTTTTGACTGATTCAAACATGAATTGGACTCCGTAGCTGGGTTTCCATAAAATGTTTCGCATTATTTAAGCGCATTTCTATAAATTTGACTAAAGAATATAATAATCGTTGCACATTTCCATCCACTATGTCATATGCTTTATCTTGAGGGAGCCGCCTTGTCATGATGTATCAGCTGAATAACCTCCTTACTTCAGGGAGAGTTTTATTAGCAGGACTGGAGCAATTGTACTTCGTTTTATAAAATGCTGCCAAAAGATGTTGCAGAATAAGTGTAATATCTGATATAATAAGGGCTGAAATGGCCTGCGATGCCAACACGCCGCTAGCCTCTGGAAACCTGAGAGAGCCCGCCCTCAAAACTGTTTGTTCGTATTGTGAGGACCCACTTTAATGACCAGCTGTGGGTTAAACACTACTGAATATCAAGGGCTTGGTTCAAAGAATTGTGTGCCAAGGTCTGACCATTCGTTGGATCAGTCACATCAAGCTATTGCACACTCATACACACGAATGGTCAAAACATGTCATTGTTTTGCGAATAAACTTTTTCCGTCACCTTAATTCGAAACTCTAGAAAATCCACCTCCTCCTTGCGCATAAACTTTTAATCCAATTTTGAGAGTTTATTAGCATATCAAGCATTTCCTTTCAGGATTTCTTATGCGCAATTAAAATGCAAAATGCACATCAAATTTTTTGACGGAAACCCAGCTTGTCAGAAATGTACTTTTCCATAAAGGGGCAATCATTTCTCAGTGGATTTAATTTCAGATGATGGATACTGATATTGAAATACTTAAGTTTAATCAATTCATTAACATACATTCTCAATTTGAATATGTAGATTGTGAATATATGACTTTTTACCCATAAAACAATTGTATTTTATTTCATTTATTTTATTCCTCCCATTCCAAAAGCTACCTTTTGTTACATGGAAAAGAGTGGCCAGGATATTCTTCACAAAATCCACTTTTTGTGTTCCACAGAAGAAAGAAAGTCAAACAGGTTTGTTTGGACTAACCAGAGAAGGAGTAAATCATTGATTTTTTTTAATATTTTTTTTTGTGGGGAATTAAACTAGGATTTTTAAAATATAGATCAACACTAAGACCTGTAAAGTGAATGTTTAGCTTAATTAAAATGTCCAAATCAACCCTTGAAGATAAATTACTGAAATTTTGGCCAGACATATGAAACCAGATGTTTAACATTGCCAGAAATGGATGTAGAAGGAAAGCTTTCAGGCACATCAGGGTCAGGTGAAGCTGTTTTAATCCTTTGAAATCCATAGAAACACATATTTTAACTCAGTCACGTGAAAAAGACAAATGTGCTATTAATGTTGGAAAGACATTTGGTGTGAAATGCCCAAGCTTCACCTGGCCCACAGTGCTGATTGAGGCTGTGTGAGCCTCAGCGCTTTGACTAGATGGAGCTCCTCTGCTACTCCACTGTTGGACTCCTGTGCTAGTATCAGAACGTCTGAGATTGGATCAAACACCTGGATGCTAAACTCTTTACCTCACTGTTGGTCTGAGTCAGCCATCAGGTGCTTCATCCACCTGCTCTTTTACACATCTGCTCTATCTCTCCCTAAAAGTGTATGTGGCTGTGACTAAGAGTTTTTTTTGAATACTGCTGTGCCATAAAAACAAATTTGACAAAAAAACCTTGATGACATTTCATAACTCTCATTTTCCTGTTTTGTCCTTGTCTCTGTCTGTCCCTATCTGCCTTTCTGTCTGTCTGCTTCTGTGTCATTTACCTCTGTTTCATTTTGTCATTATTTTCTCTTGATTTGTGTTTTACCATTTACATATTTTTTCCAATTACTTCCATCATGACTATATTTTTACAATTTACCATGAATTAATTCAACTCTTTTCTTTCATAAATCTTACCTGATCCATAATTCTATTCATTCATCTTTTTTCCCCTGATACATCTATCCTCCATCAATCCACTCTAAAACACTATCCTGGATTTTTCACTTGGGTTCGCTAACTGTAGCTGCTGGTTACGAGAAGTCCCGCAGCCTCAATAACATCTCGGGGATGATGGGGGCCCCACTGCGTCTGACCCCCATCACCCCCATCAACAACTCACCCTATGAACCCTACGAGTCCCCTTGCCCCCTGCGCCGTTGCCGGTCCCCCATACCCTCCATTCTGTAGCACAGCTTAGGGAATAACAACAATATAAACTGGAAAAAAAAAAAAAAAAAAAAACCTGAGAGAGACACCATCACACTGCAATAAAAACATTTAAAAAAACCCCCTGAGAAACACACCATCACACTGCAATAGTACTAATAATTATGATAATGATGCTAAAAACATCTCAGCTCCTCCACTGACTTGGCAGAATGGGGGGGCACAGAACACTTTTTAATATATAATGCTTCAAAGGGGGTGGGTGAATTTGTGTAGAGATTTAAAGCTTTAAGTAGTGAGCATTTTCCATAACTACATCACATATACTGCAGGCAATATTTCAGACAGGCCACTACAAACTATTATATGCTGCAACTTCAGCGAATTATGCCTTATTATCAAAGAAAAAAAAGAAGCACTGAATATTATTATGATAAAACCCTCACTGGCCGTAGGTAATGATGAGCACCCTGTAGGAACTCTACCCCTGTAGCTGAACGTCAGTAGCTGGCTTTCTCACATGGTCCTGCCTGATTGCTGGTTTTAAAAAACAATGAGACTGTGATCCAGCAGGCATATTCTGAGACTGAGATCTTTTTACACCATAATTGGCCTTGAAGAATAAATCTTCATATCAAAGCTTAGAATGAAAAGGACATAGGTCAAAGACAGCATGCAAGTAGTTCAAGTGCATGCAAGAAATGACTTGAGTTAGGCAAGTAGAACATAACTAAACTACCAAATCCAAATCCCCATTTAACTGCTTTGAGGATATGCATATTCTGATTTTAACATACAACAATGCTGGTATGAAACAGCTTTTGAAGCTAAAGTTGGATCAGTTTTGATGATTTCACTTGATAAAGGAGTTTTATTTTTAGTTAGAAATTGACCCCATAAAACATTATAAGTATTACTATTATTATAAAAAACAAACAAACACAAGGACACTAAGCCATCATTTAATCACATCCATACAGAATACTTTCAACAGCAACATTGGTTGTCATTTGATATTTTAACATTTTATTCACAGGGGACACCTTTATTATCATTATGCATTTTTGTGAACTTATTAGGTCTCAACTTAACTAAGAACAAAGAAAATACTTCAACTATTCTTGTGCAACATCAACTATTATGATGACCTCTGAGGAGCTGGCGATGAACCCTGCAAACTTGACTATGAACTATGAACTTTACCATCAGATGTAAACTAACGGCGAGACCGAGACTGAACTTAACAAAAAAAGCTATTTTTGTACTAAGCATTTGGACATTAGGAGTTTTGTTGGCGGCTTTAATTGAAATTTGCGTTGACATTTTGGGAGGACAGAATATCGTGTTGTTGCATGGAGATAAAATATTAACATCATGGTTTTTGTATTTTGGCACCTTTCTGCAAATTTGTAACAAGAACCACGAAACAAAAAGAGCTGTGGTCTGGAAGCTGGAAAAAAAAGGAGCTGCCATCCTATTAAGGGCCTATAACCTGCTTTTCCATGGGACCCTCTTCAGTTTGTATACTAATGCATGAAGGAACTGTCTTTAAAAATCTCCTATCTTTTCTATGGTACTTCCTCATAAACATGAAGACATATCAAGCTGAACTGCACTTCTTACTGCATATCCGCATATACTGGGGCTGTGGAGAACCTGACAGTGACCTCAAAGTTTCCCTATTTAAGATCAAGAACTTATTGGACCTTCATCATCATCATCATCAACATTCTCACTGGCATTATCCTTCCTCATCAAGATCATTTTCTGATTACTGTTATTCCTATCACTTGAATGCAGTAAAAAATCAGTTCAGTTTGTGTTCTATTTGGTCCCCCTTCTTTTCTTTTTCTATGTTTTTTCTTTATTTTATTTTTTACCTGCTCTGTCTCTTGAATGCTGACCTTCGTTCCGATAAAAAAGGAGGGAACATTGAATGGATGCTGGATTGACAGCGGTCAGTAAGAGAAGAAAATGAAAAGATGACAAAATGAACTCTCTCAAATGCTGATATATGAGCCATATATTTTACAGATTGTGTCAATCTGTTGCAATTTTGAATACACAGATTTTTTGCACACCTCTGTGAAAATATCACTGCAATGGCAGTTCACAAAGCTTCTTGTTGTCTTTCTCTCCATGTGAAACAACAGAAAATCTGAGGTGTAAATGACTGGACTGTATTGATTTTTAACAGTTTATAAGAAAGCAAAGTAGCATTATTTATTTACTTTTTATGAATGTTATTGTCTTGGAACTGATATATTTTAACATAACTAATCTTTTATTACAGTCCATCTGTAATAATTCAGTTCTTCTAAATTAAGCAATTTTTTGCATTTGTATTTTGGTATTACTGCCACATTAGCTTCTACATTCCTCTTTGCTTCTTCTCTTTCTCTTGCTCTCTCCTCTCCTCCTTAAATAAATCTACTACTACACTGTAAAATTAAAACATACTCAAGGCACCATTTAGTACCTCACTTGCCACATTCACAACCCTCTGATGATCCTTCAGACACACTTTCAGTTCTTGAAAAACTCTCAACTCCTGCAAGAAATTTAAAGACTGTCAATGGTTCCTTCAAGCAATGGTACTTGAAATATACACTCACAGAGCACTTAATTAGGAACACCTGTACATTCACATCAACCATCAGAATGGGGAAAAATGTGATCTCAGTGATTTCAACCATGGCAGGATTGTTTGTGCCAGATGGGCTGGTTTGATTATTTTTGTAACTGCTGATCTCCTTGGATTTTCATACACAACAGTCTCTAGAGTTTACTCAGAATGGTGCCAAAAGCAAAAACACATCCAGTGAGCAGCAGTTCTGTGGATGGAAACACCTTGTTGATGAGAGAGGTCAAACAAAGAATGGTCAGACTGGTTGACAGTTGACAGAAAGGCTACAGGAACTCAGGAAACCACTCTGTACAATTGTAGTAAGCAGAATAGCATCTCAGAATGCACAACATGTTGAATCTTGAGGATGGAATACAACAGCAGAAGCACATCAGGCACTATATTAGGACCATATTGTTCCTATTAAAGTGCTCAGTGAGTGTATAATTAAGTTCCATGAGTACATAAATAGACTCATTTAAAGGATGGGCTAGAGGATCATCAGAGGGATCCACCAGTGTAGCATCTTATGGAACCCCAATGTTGCCTAAAGTATTTTAATGTTTACAGTGTGTGAAGAACATAATAGAGGTTGTTGATTACATGGAGCATCCACATCAAGGCAGCAAACTCTTTGTGGCACTGTGCTTTTCGGAGGAAAACACCAATCATCAATTGTTTGCATGTGCACTGCATTGCTTTATATGTACATGCTCTATTTAAGGCCTTAGTGTTGTGGCCAAGGGCCATCTGTTGAATGTATGCTATACCACATGTGTGCTTTGTGTAACTGCAGTGTCCAGTTTGACTTTTAATAATTTAAAGGGATAGTTCTCACAAAAATTTGAATTGTGTCATCATTTAATCACCCTTGTGACTTTTTTCTTCTGTGGAACACTAAAGGAGATGTTAGGCAGAATGCCTCTCTACCTAGCATCTCCTTTTATCTTCTATGGAAGAAAGGAAGTAATGTGGGTTTGGAACAACATGAGGGAGAGTAAATGATGAAAAAATTTACATTTTTGAGTGAACTGTATAGCAGATCATGGAGACTCAGATCAATGTGATGAGCAATATGAGAGAATTTTTCAGTATGAACACTGATGCTGCTGAGCTGAAAAGGGATCTGTTTTTATCTGAAACAATTATTGTTTGGGGAATGTTACAAATTTAACAGATTTTTGCTCTTATTGTGTTTTGTTTGTTTGTTTTTGCTTTTTTAAAAAGGTGTCTCTCAAAGGTTTATGCAAAATGTATTGTATCTTGTAAAAACAAGAATGCAAGTGTGCATTATTTTCATAAATTCAATAGAGGGGAGATAAACATACAGTGTGACCTGATATGTTTTGAGGGAGAGAAAGAGGTTGGCATAAGGGGTTAGTCACTAAAATCCCTGTATGGTTCAGGTCCTGTCAGCACACCTTTTTTTCTTACCTCCTATCTGTTTCACATTCCTCTCTTCTGCTCCATTTCTCTTTTCTTTGCCATTCAGTGTTTCCATGATCTCTATGAGGCTGTTTAGTCCAGGTCTTAATGCTATGTACAGTTTTGAAATTTGACTTTGTAATTAATTTCTACATGCATGAATTTATATTGCGAACAATATTATAAAAGTATAAGTCTATATAGGACAATTACGGGATGTGTTTTGATAAGAAAATGTATTTTACGAAAAGCTTTATGTACATGTACATGTTTATATGAGTGTGTACATATGGATGTGTATATTCATATGCACATGCATATTAATGATTTGCATGATACATATGTACAAACTATTTTTATTTTATTTCTATTACTAATCTTTGTCATTTTTACTTGATTGCTGTGGGGGGTACAGTTACGTTTTGCATGCTATTACTGCTATTAGATTGCCAAGGCCATTACAACTGTTTTATATTTATTATTTGTATTGAATGAGATTTTGAATGTGCTTTATGTACCTGTTTTTTATTTTTATTTTCTCTGTTAGACATTGCACAAAAGCATTGCAAATGGTCATTTTATGATTTATTCTTTTTCATCTTTTCACAGAGAACTATTCTGAAAGCCCAGTGCTTATCAGATATATGCAAAAAGAAGCAGTAACTGTGAACTAATGCTAGAACAGAAAAACCACTTCTTCCTTCACAAATACATTCCCAAATGAACACCTGACCCCTGTCTCCCTAAACCAGTATCAAGTCCTGTCCATACCTTTCGGTCCATTTGAGTTCAGTATCATCATCACACATTTCCAATACATTACATTATCCATCTTTTTAAATCATTCTTATATAGTTTTGAAGACCAGAGCATTATTAATGAGGAGATTAGTAGTTACATTACCCCTCTGTGTTCTGTTAATCTCTGCTCTTACCCCCTCTGCTGGTTTTACGGGGGATGAATTGATGTAGCATACAGTATTGTAGATTACTAGCACTCTTTGGTCACTTTAGAGGCTAAGAATACAGACTTAGCCCTTTACTCGTTATACATAGGATTTAAACAATCATTTTAGGCTTTCGTTTCAATGGACTCTTGAAAGATTTTCTGTTCTCTCATGTGTAGTAAAATCAATCTATATAATGCTGAACAGAGAGTGAAAGATTATGATAACAGTTCTACTCACTACAGCAATGCATGTTTCAACACATTCTTGAAGACTGCTAAATGCTGCATCCTTGTACATCTTGTGGGTTTCCAGTGTGTAGTCTGTAGAGGCACAGTCAGGGTTGACAGGGTCAGAGGGGATATGATGCTTGAGAGGAGTCCATTCCTAGTTGGCTTAGTGAATGCCCTGGTAAACAGAAAAAAGGCTGCATTCAATCAGGGAGGATACTGTAAATAATTATCTCGTTCTCAGATTGCATGTTAAGTTAACAGCACAGAAACTATTATTTGATTGAAAAAAAAAAGTGTTTATAAAAAGTGAGGCATTTGAAATAGTGAGAGCAGATCAGTTAAAATGATTTGTCTACATTACCCAGATCCCTCTCTATCTTGGTCAGACGTACAGTGTGCTCCCCTGTCACTACTCAGGTATATCTCTTTTAGTTTGTCTATACCAGTGCTTCCAAAATGATGTCATTGCAAAACAAAGACAGAGACAGAAAGTGATGAATTATATATGTCCTGTCTAGGCATGCACATTTGTAAATACAAAATAGCCTAATCTGTTTTTGACCCCATTACTCATTACAAGTCTTCCTTTTCCACAGTGTCCTTGTGCAAATTGTTTCCTTGCCCATCTGCATTTGTCATTTCATGTGCCACTTTCATTTATTTTCATTTACAAACTCTACTGCTTCCAAATAGCAACCAAAAATGCCGGATTACATAATGAGAAATCAAGGAAAAATACTAGGTCATTTGTTAAAATTAATATGGTCTGCCATAAGTGGATTACAAAAACTATAAATGGAATCAGGACTCAACCAAATCAGGAGCTAAAAGCATTGAGGGTCAGATGGACAGATTGTGTGTTTGGGAAAATGAGTGGGAGAGTATTGTGAGGATTTTCAACAAATGAAGAAAGGCATCAGAAAATGGAGGACAGTTTGGGGAAGAAAGAAAAAAAGACAGGAGGAAGGGAACTGAACGCTTCGCAGTGTAAGAATGTGCATATGGTGTTCAGTGTGCTGTGTTCTCATGTGATATGCCAGACCGTGTGCTTCGTGTCTTTTTTGTGTGCGCGTGTGTGTGTGTGTGTGTGTGTGTGTGTGTGTGTGTGTGTGTGTGTGTGTGAGAGACACTTTGTTTTCCTGCTCTTCTCATGTTTGGCACTGTGCTCATATGGTGCACTTTCTCTCTATTCCCTATGCTATTCACAACACACTACATGTTTGGTGAAACTGGGCAAAATAAGGGCACTAAATAGGGAATACGGAGTCGTTTTAAAACGCACCCTTTGTGTTAGTTTGAAAGGGATTCACTGATATACACTGAGCTTTTGCTTTGTTCTGGTCAGTCCTAGAGAGCAGACAAAGTCAATGACAAAATTAATTTTCTTCAAATAGATCAATAGCTGACCAGGGGAACGTAAAACTTTGCAGATTTTGTGGCCCTCAGTGAAATTTTTATTTAGCTTTATATGTGTGTGTGTGTGTGTTCTTTCTGTGAGTGTGGTTCTGTTGCAAAAATTGTGTGCAAGGGTTCTTAGTTTTGCATTTCTGTGTTTCGTTTTTGAAAGCATGTTATGATGGGCTTTGCTATGAGTACAAATGTTTTTTTTTTGTTTTTTGTTTTTTTACATTGGTAGGATACATGACTTCAAGAAAACAATGTTCAAAGGATTGTCATGGACAAAAAAAATATTATTATTATTATGCATTTGGCTTTATTTTTGCTTTGGCTCTCACAGTTGTGCTGTCTAAAATGACTGTCATCTGCGATAGCCTCCAGCAGCGTGTAGCTTTAATGTGTTAATATTGAGGTAATGTAATATGTGATGCAATACTGATTTATCTGTCCCCCGTTTTCCTATTTCCCCTCTTTCTTTCTTTTTCTCTTTTTCTTTTTACAGTGCTGAGCTTCTGAACTGCCCCTTTTTCGCTAAAGAAGAGCTCCCCAACTGCAAAATCTATCCTGAGGCAAACCACAGAGTCAGAGTTGGCTCAGAGGAAGCGAAAGAGAGAAATCTAGAGGGGAACGGAGCACTGCACAAAAACCCACTTGAAGAAAACCTGCTATAACTCATCTCTCCATTACTAATTAAACTATTTCAACTGAATGTTGGTGCAATAAACTGATGAAGATTCCACATCCTGGGATGATGTGGAACTCTTCCAATTCTTCCAACAGGGGCGGGATTCAGCATACAAACTGTAGTATGTCCTGGTACAAACCTTCAAGAACCTTTCTCAGACAACCTGACGAGCTAGGTGGAAAATGGATGCAATTTTTAAGGGGCAAGAACTATTTTTGTGGATTGTGAATTCATCTTTTTCATCCACCAATGCACCTGCAACCCTGCAAAACAAGTGGAAGATCCTGATCAACTTCAATCCAGTCTTAGATACAAGTAATGTGTGGAAAAATATCCATTATGCCCTTCAACGCTATGCAATTCAACCACACATTCAAGTTCATCAAAAGCTTAAATTGATCAGATTGTTCTCAGCCAAACTATTCCCCCTCCTTTACCTTTTTGGAGGTCTTGCACATGCTTTAAATTAAAATAGACAACAGCGTCATCGTTCATGCAGTGCACAAACTGTGGAAATCTTGTTTCGAGTGTCCTTCTCAGGGCTCATTGAAAGGTTACTTTGTCCATTATAAAGAAGAAAAAGTCAGCCTCTCTCTTTTCTCTCTCTCTCTCTCTTAGTTCAGCTCTCTGAATCTCAGCATTTCTGTTCCACTGTAGATAAACTGCATGGCATGAATGAAAAAACAAACAAACAAACAAACAAACAAACAAAAAAAAGTGAGGACGATGATATAAAGAGGAAGAGACTTATGAGAAACTCATAAACAGGACTTGTCTGTTTGCACAGGAAAATGGCAATATGGGGCGAATCAAACACAGTGACTCTGGATCAGTTGAATGAGAGATAAAAAAAACGCAGGTCTTTTACCTTCATGCTGGGAACAGAAAATACAGCAAAAGTGCATGAAACTTTTGAAGGACAGAGGGGCTTTTACGTGGACTGGATGAACTTGGAACAAAAGGAAAAAAAAAAGAAAGAAAGAAAGAAAGAGAAAATTTTAAACGCATTTTTCTCACTTTGTTTACCAGCATGACTAAATTGCATGACTTCTGCGAGCCCTGAACCCCAGATTAGAGGGGTTGGAATCACTTAACAACAAAATCAAATGGAAATAATAACAATTTATGCTAAATGCTATTAAGTTTAGAAAAAAATCTTATATTTAAAAAAGAGAGGCTCTATATTTTGTTTTTGAATAATAAAAAAATAATAATGTAAAAATATATAGGATTGCAAGACAGTTTTGTTGGATAAAAGATAACAAACCCCACCAAGTCTAACTGAATGATGAGATGAACTCCTTCAAATACTACTGCTCCTCCCATGGCTTCATGTTTTACCCTTTACTTGAACTCTTCTTGTTCTCAGCTCAGCCCATCACACTCTGTGCTGAGCATTGTATCTCCTCTCTTATCATGGCAGCCTTCAGCAGTGGCACAACAGCTCCTCTGGAGACCTCCAACACAGGGCTCTTTTCTTTCAATGCTTGTGGGTCTGAAGTGCAAGGTAGCTGCTTCACTGAAGGGGATTTTTAGGCTGTGGGTGTGGGTTCAATTTTCTTTTTATGTTTGTATCATTCAAATGTGTTGATTTGTTTTCACAAGTTCATCCTACATCAGTTCTGTGGGTAAATCAAAGCTTTATCCATCAAAGTGAGTCCTGAGACCACCCAATTAATCCAATTAATATTTGCTTTGTGTGAACAGAAATACCATTTCAGCATTAAGACTCTGAGCACTTACATTGAAAAGCACTATTGTCCAATCAGGAAGCCATAATGTAAGAGCAAAACCAGCATTTGAGTTCAAAGATGCTCAGGAGAACATGCTGGTGCATTTGAAACCTGAAGATGGTTTTGTAGGTCTTATGATGTTGTCATCAGCAATTTTTTCACAATATTTTTTTTTTCTTTTGGTGGTAGAGAATATGCTTTAGTACATGTTGATAAGATTTCTTATCAAAAGAGTAGATTCGATTTTTATTTATTTATTTTTTATTTATAATACCATCCATTCCATATTAATTGGTCTTCCTGGTTAATTTGGCAACAGGTTTATGATGAGCATAATCCAGTGTGGGAAGAGGGCTTGGTTCCATTATTACCACTCACACATCGCAGATTACTCTTGTGATTAAAACTTTTGACTATTGGTTTATTTGTTTTAACGAGAAGAGAAGTACCGCTGATTGATTCTCTCAAAATGGAATTCAAGTTTATTTTAAATTAGTATATTTAGGGGTTTCATTATCTTTACATTGATTTATACCCCATGCAATGTTCATTTTCTTAAAAACTATGTACTGTCAACAATCATCATATATTTTATTCATAATTATGCTGAATATAACGTAAGCTTAGTTTAGTAACTACCTATGCAACACCTAAGCAAGACTTTAGCAGATCAAACACACACACACGCATGCACGCACACACACACACACACACATGCCATGTCTTCAGGCCAGCTGGATGGTGTCTGTTGTGTCCAGGGAGAAGAAATAATGGCACAAATGCAGCTCTTTCACAGTTCGGTCCAGAGCCAGAGCCTGGTGACTGTGTTGTGAGAAGCTGTTAGCAGCTGGCCCACGTAGCTTGAAGGCGCAACAGATGTGTGCAGCTGTAGTAGCCATGTTGCTTTTTTTAGTAGTGCTCTGAATTCACTCTCCTGTACATACATTCTCACCTACTTTTTGTGCCAGGCTTGTTTTACGTCTATTTTGGCAATGTCTCTCCTGATAGACCCAGTATACCCAATGCAGGAAGATGCCCATGCACTTTTCAAGTTAAAAATTAGCATTTATATATATGTGTGAATATATTCATCTCAAAGCATATGCAAGATATATAT
The DNA here is from genome assembly GCA_032164185.1 of Moxostoma hubbsi. Lineage (NCBI taxonomy): Eukaryota > Metazoa > Chordata > Actinopteri > Cypriniformes > Catostomidae > Moxostoma > Moxostoma hubbsi. Next base: position 28,292,522 of record JAVLUX010000007.1, on the reverse strand, counting down.
GTTGCCAAAACTTTCATGGCTTGGAATCAATCTTACAACCTTATTTTATGTGTTGGACTCTGAAATGTTTATTTGTGTCTTATAAGCGTTTGCTGACTGGTTAATATGACTTGTATCACTCTAGCCATTCATAAAGTGCTACAGATGCAGATATTACTGTGCGGTATGGAGCAATAATGTTGGAACGCCACCGTTTTTCATTTTTGAGTGTTGTTATCATTAAGAATTAGGGGACACATTCATCTGATCCCTTATAATAAATCCAGTGTGCCTGAAGCTGTTCCCTGAATGTTTCTGTATGTAAATCGGCCACATCAGTTGAAGACAGCTCTGTTTGTGAATGGATCATGTGTGCAAAAAGAATTTGTGTGTTTCAAACATGAACATGCTGAGTGAGACTACATCTCCTTGAGATAACTAACGGCTCAACACTGGATGTCTGATGAAGTCTCTGAGGATGGCCGAAACGTCACTGTTTTTAAACAAATAAAGCTAAGGCCTATTTCTGTGTAGAGTGAGTGTTGCACCTTCTTCCTAAAAAGCATGAACATTTGAATTTTGGTTGGACCTCCTCTTCAGTTGATTGAGCATTTTTTTTCCCCACTTATTAATGGCTCAACACTTGCATACCTTTACTTGAAACCCAAATACAAAACATATCAGAGAGGAGCAGAACATATCGGAGCCAGAATCAGTCTTCACTCTTTCTCTATTTCCTGTCTGCATCCCCTTCTCATACCTGTTCCCTCTCCTTTTCTATTTTTGAAGAAGAAGCTTTTTTGCATCCCTTGTTCTTGTGTTTTTCTATCATATTGTTTGAAGTTGAATTATAATGCATGCATGGAATAAAACGAGGACATAACTTGTGAATAATTTGTGAATGGTCAGTATGATGTAACATTTCTTTCACCTGGACTCTCTACTCTGCTACTTCTCTCTCTGAGCCACCTAGAGTGAAAGGAAGAATATATCTAGCTAGACAACTGTTAAAGGATGTCAATTTTCTTCCAAATGTAGCCATACCAAAAAACTAAAACTTTATGGCTATACACTAGGCATTCCTATATAAGTTTAATTTACTTGTTTATATATTGTTTTTAAAATATGTGTGTTATTTGGTGTCTGATGTATCTGTATAAAATATTGGTAGCCTCCAATGTAGCTAATGCTATTCAGAGCTTCCACAGACACAGAGCTGAAAGAACATAGATGCAGCAGATGCGACGGCACACATTTAATCTATGGAAAATGTCAAACATTTCACTTAGAATGTGTCTGCACACCAATTATTATTATATTGTCTTATATTGTCTTTATGTTTAGCTTGTTTAAAGGTTGAATTCATTGCACTATCACAGCTAATGTAGCTGCTGTATCTACTGTTGAGCGCAACCGTAACCATAAATCCCCAAGGGACAGAGAGAGATATAGAGTGCGAAAGAGAGGCCAGCGGGAAAGAGAAGGTTCCTAAAACAATAGATGAGTTCTATGCTAGATTGATGCTGGATACAATACACAAAGGGAAAAATATCAAGAACTGTATAAAATATGTTTCAATGGAATGTTTATTATTTACCTTTTATATTTTTGAAATGTATAAAGAAAAAAATAATAAACTGTCAAATTGAACAGAGTTTGTGAAAACTGAGATTTAAAAATCATTATATTACTAAAAGTATGAAAGTTTGAACGTGAATGCAAACCTACCTGATCATATTTTCTCCATTACAGATAGGGGAAAAAAAGCCCAAAAACAATTAGAAAAATGAAATCCAATTTAAAAAGAAAAAATTATCAAAAAGTCAATAAAAATGTTAAAAGCTCATGCCAAAATTTTCAACATGTGTCCTGTGTATTCTTAAGAACATATGTTTTTTTTCCTCCAGGTTCCATCATGGATCCTATTATTAAGAGTCCTTTACTATGTGTGTGTTCATAAACTCTACAAGGCATTTTAAGTGTTAATAGTGTTTTTTATTACCTTTTTTTATTCCTGTTTTTGCTTGTTAGATCATAAAAAAATTATAAATTTAATTCCTTCATATGCTTCTAAAGAAATTGTCTTAATATGCTTCTGAACTAAATAAAAATAAAAATTGTACATTTAAATTAGAATAGTTGAATGGGTAGGAGGAGAGGAGATAATTTAAATGCAAGCACTCTGTTTGCTACAAGGCACTAAATTTCAAACCTAAAGAATCATCTGCAAAAATATCCATAACAAAATAATTTGGTACGTTGTATGCACAGCTCATAGAAGTGTAGTTTAGTTACAGATCTATTTATAAAGGATGATCTTAGATTTTCTAAGGAGGAATCTACAGAGAATGTGAGAATTTGACAAGTCAGAGGAATTTATGCAAAGTACAACAAAGCAATTATTTGCCACTTTCAAGTATACTAATACTACTGATGGCTATAGGCTGAATAAAAGCAGCACGCTATGTTTATCTTTGTGCATCAAACATTTTTAGGAGAGTTGAACTGTTCACTACAATTGTACAGAGTGGATAGCTGTGTTACCATAACCTTTCTGTCAGCTCAAACCAGCCTGGCCATTCTCTGTTGACCTCTTTCATCAACAAGACATTTCCGGCAACAGAACTGCCGCTCACTGGATGTTTTTAGTTTTTGGCACCATTCTGAGTAAACTCTAGAGACTGCTGTGTGTGAAAATCCCAGGAGATCAGCAGTAACAAAAATACTTAAACCAGCCTGTCTGCATCCAACAATCATGCCACAGTCGAAATCATTGAGATCACGTTTTTTCACCATTCTGATGGTTGATGTGAAAATTAACTGAAGCTCCTGACCCGTATCTACATGACTTTATGCATTGCAATGCTGCCACATGATTGGCTGACTAGATAATCACATGAATAAAGCTGAGGTCACACTAGCAGTCTCAGAACTTGATTTGGGTGGGGGGTGTCATTAAGTGTGACGCTGTTACTGATTTTGCTGATCTTTCCCTCCTAGTTGGTGAGCCTGTCACACTTACTGGTTAAAAACGGAGAGAAGGTGTCACGCTTAAAGAGTGCCTTTGATTTAAAAGTCAAAATTCTCGCTACATCCCTGGAGTTTGCTAGTTCGAATCCTAGGGCATGCTGAGTGACTCCAGCTGGGTCTCCTAAGCAACCAAATTGGTCCGGTTGCTAGGGAGGGTAGAGTCACACGGGGTAACCTCCTCGTGATTGATATAGCGTGGTGAGTTGTGCATGGATTCCGTGGTGGATGGCGTGAAGCCTCCACACACGCTATAACTCCAGGTAACGTGCTCAACAAGCCACGTGATAAGATGCATGGGTTGGTGTTCTCAGACGTGGAGGCAACTGAGATGCGTCCTCCGCCACCTGGATTGAGTCACTACGCCACCACGAGGTCATAGAGAACATTGGGAATTGGGCATTCCAGAGAAAATAAAACATAAATATATGAAGACAAAATTCTCAACACTTCTCTGTCACGCCCCATTTTCGCAGTAAATCAACCTGAAGCTTTTGAATACACAGGTATTTTTCAATGTTACTCCAAGAGTCTGCAGCATCTGCTATGTTAGGTTGTTTGTTAAAAACATGTTCTATTGAGAACGCACAGCAAAAAGAAATAGCATTGTTTTCTTTCACACTTTTGTCACAATTTGCAAAGAGCTGGGCAATAAAATGTCATTTAGTAGAAAGTGAACTATTCAAGAAAATGTAAATATCATAAACTAAAATAAAACAAAAGTACAGTACAAACTTGGAAGGTATGCATATTGATACATAATGTTATTGTAACAAAGTTCATGATTGGTGTAAGGAGGAAGCAGGAGTCGCAACACAAAAGGTATTTATTTTATAACACAAATTTTTCTTTTCAGTAATTCCAAACTTTCACACGAGTCCCTCTGGGCATGTGGAAGCTCTCTCTCCCTCACTGGCATCTGGCTTGCTCTTAAGTTTTTATCCAACTCTCACTGCAATGACAAACAGCTGATACAGACAATCATCGCCAGGTGATCTCCATCACAATCCAGCACTCAACCACGCCCCCATCACCAGAGTTATATAAATGTAGACTACAGTATATTTATATAATCTAAATCTGTATACAAATAAAAAGCTTACTTGAACGTAATATGAAATCATTTACAATCCAAGTATTAAATGTAAAATAAGATTAGATATGTCATACAAACATACTTGTTGACTACAAACAGCAATAATCTTCTCCTCCAAATACACCGTCCATGATCGCTTTCCAGACGCAGTGCTTTTTCTGCAAAAACTAAAAATTGCTCCCGTCCTCCGGGAAAAAAACGTCTCGGTTACTAACGTAACCTCCATACCCTGATGGAGGGAACGAGACATTGTGTCGATGAGTTGACACTAGGGGTCGCTCCTGCAGAGCCCAGACATCTCTGATCTTGAGAAAAGGCCAATGAGAATTGGCGTGTGGAATTTGCATGCCACTCCCCTGGACATACGGGTATAAAAGGAGTGATGCTGCACATCCACATCAGGTATCGCCCTGAGGAGCTGAGCCAAAGACCCGGCACTTTCAGTGGTTGGTTCAGTGTTGTGGCCGGAGGGACACAACGTCTCGTTCCCTCCATCAGGGAACGTTAGTAACCGAGATGTTCCCCGTCTGTCACTCACTTGACATTGTGTCGATGAGTTGACACTAGGGGTCCCCATGGAAAATGCCACAAGAGCTGAAGCGAGTTACGCAGACTGGCGGTGCCTCATAGCCAGCGCAGCAAGCCGTCGCATAACTACCCCCAACACACTGGCAGGCATGAAGCGGTATCCTGCACCTAGGGGAATGGATAAATGCTCAGATGTATAAGGACGGGCTGGCCCAGCTGGGGCCTTCTCTCTATTGCTCTACCCTGTTAAAGGAACGGAAACGTTTGGCTGGAGGCCAAATATATGGTCCAAGCTGGGGGGTATCCCTCCAAAGAGGAGGACAGCGTGGAGACCACACCCGGCCCCGAGGGGAGGTGGGGTTAGGTGGAATACACACACGGTCTTACCGGTTAGGAGCAGAAGCACATCGTGTGGAGCGGCGTCATGGTAGATCCTACCCAAGGGGGGAGGAGTTACTACCAACATGGCGACCAATGGCAGAGGGCCCTCTGTCCAAGGAAGACGTGGTTTTACCGGCAGGGAAATTTTTGCGGAATATACATCACACAGGGTTGCCCAGGGGGACAACCAGCACATGTGGAGCACTTACCTCAGTACAGGGGCCTGGTGACGCCCACACCGGGGCGGCAGCAAGCCTCCCCGAAGACTCGACGGCCGCTAGGCTAGGGAGGAAGAAAGTCCAGGGTTCACACTTTTTGTGAACGCAACTGAATCGACTCCAGATCAGCTGAGCTACCAGGGGGTGGAGCCTCCACTCTCCCCTGGATGTAACCTGCCGCGACAGCGTGTCCGCTGTGCTGTTGAGGTAGCCTGGGATGTGAGTGTCTTGCAGCGACTTGAGTCAGTTCAGACTCCAAAGGAGGAGACGGCAGGCGAGTTGTGACATGCGGTGAGAGCGTCGACCGCCTTGGCGGTTGATGTACGCCACCACGGCTGTGTTGTCCGTCCGGGCAACAAGTGCTTGCCCCGGATCAACGGCAAAAGCTTCCTCAGTGCAAGTAGTACTGCCAGCAACTCGAGGCAGTTGATGTGCCAAGGCAGTCGCGGGCCAGTCCAAGGACCGGCGACTGAGTGCCCGTTGCATGCGGCGCCTCAGCCGCATGCAAATATATATATATATATATATATATATATATATATATATAAGAAAAGTGCAAATATCTTATAATATGCAGTTATATACTCTTCCAATTAAAACATTTTTTTTTTATATAAGAAAAGACTAATATCTATGAAACATCAAAATAGTGCATGCCAATCCCAAGCAAACCATTTTTGCTTTGTTATGGTCCATTACTGTATCTATCCTTTAGCTTTCCTTTTCAAACTTCAAACCTCCCTTGACCCCACTCAGGCACATCTGTTTAGTCTCCAGACAATGAGACCACCGAGCAGTAGTCCACTGATGAATACGACTCCAGAGGATGGTGAGACCAGGCTGGTTGAAGAACCAGAATCTCGCTCATAGGAGTAATGAGCCAAGGAAGAGATACTGTTTATCTGCAATGAAAAAAAATTATATGTATTCAATGACAGCTTTTTACAGTGTTGGTCTCAGACATTCTGTTAAAACATACATTATGGTTACCAAATCTTACCCATCCTCCCATATTGCAGATCCAATACAGCAGCTTATTCCTGATGTAATCTATTGTCCAAGACACAATTACTGAGACTAAGTCGGCAAGAATCTATCAATAACAAAACAAAATAAAAATAATAATAATGCATGCAAATCTATTACATTAATGTGTAAACATGGAACCATACATTGATCTCATTAGTACTGCATTAGAGCATAAACAAGGTTGGGGCATTGAAACACAAATAAATAAGGAAAGCATTGCATACCTTAGGCAGTGATTTTCCAACAACACAGATCAGCATGACAATTTTACCCCAGGTGATGCCATCAACAAAAACTTTATCTACAACCTTCTGAAAACTCTGACTATCCGCCACACGTGCAAACCCATCGACCATGCTAAAATGAAACAATTTATGAATAATAAATCAAGTCCTTTCATTCTCATATTGAATATAATAAGAAATGCAAAAAAAAAAAAGGCCTGTCGACACTAACTCTTTAAATTTTGCATCCTCCCCGTACAATCTGATGACTTCAGCCAACTGTTCCAGTAACTTCTCCTGCTCATCATTCATTTGCTGCAGTTCTGGAAGAGTGTCTGCAAGCATACCTGCCTTCTGTACCTGATCCCGCAGTACTCTACAATATGAACAAATAAGGATTGTGCAGGATGTGAATTTCTGCAATTCAAATTTCTTATTAATTGAAATTGCAATTTCACATATGAACCAGTGTTGGGTAAGTAACTCTAAAAAAGTAATTATCACTAACTACTAATTACATCTTCTACAGTGAAATTAGATTACTGTACTAATTACTCTGTCTGAAAAGGAATTGCATTATTTATTACTAATTACTTTCTAAAACCCTTATCAGCCTCGACCAGATGAAAAATACAAGGATAGACATGAAATTTTTCTTTTAATTCTTTCAAAAAATCATATAAAATCAAATAAATTATTCATGGACTGGCCAAAGAATTAAGTGGGCTGCATTAAATTATAAAACATACATTATAACATAAGACATTCAATTAAATTTTTAAATTCACTATTGTTTTATATACAACTGTTCTATAGTCTATACAGTATTGAACACACTTACATCTGAAGTAACTGTTATTAAATTATTGAAAATTAACAGTAGTCCCTTAATTTACTTTTTTCAAGGAAAATGTAATTTAATTACAGTAATTACTTACTTGGTAATTCATTACACCCAACACTGATATTAACAATGTTCTACTTACTAGTAAAAATAATTTTTTATCAAAATAATTATGTTTTTACTATTGTAGTACATGTAATCTGTATAAGCACTTTTAAATATTCATAATCATACTACAGTTACTCTTTTATAGATTACATGATTACATATTAACAAGGCAATGGCAGTAAATTGTTAATAATTTATTGATCAGAATTGGTGAGTGGAATTTGCAGGTGGACATCGCCAGCCTGAGTACTCGTGCCGTGACCTTCGTCACCCAGAGGGCGAGGTCGGTCACCGAGCAGGAGGGCCATGGCATGCAGGGCAAGGGTGGCCTGTCCAGGAGCACTGTAGGCGACATAGTTCTCCAGGCTCTGGGGGGGGGGGGGGGGGGGGGGGGGGCTTCCAGTCCAACCGATACTCACGGCAGCCCGGCCAAGCATGGCGGGCAGCTCTGCATCAGCCTCAGACTGGGTGGGTAGACCCGAAGGTGGTAGCCTTCTACTATTATTAGCCTACTATTGATCGAAGACTCAGGCCCCGAAAGAGATGTCAAGCTGGCCATGAGGTGTACTGGTCTCATTTCATAACTGTACGGGAGCAAACTAGCATGCTGGGGAATGGGAGATCCGAGGCAATTACCTACCCATTGAACTCCCCAAGTGCCAGCCGGGATGTCCTCATACCCGTGGATAGAAGGTGCAGTGCGGAGGGCGGCTAGAGTGGCCAAACAACTGCTCTAAGCTTCCCACTTCGGAAGAAGGAAAGCCACGACCGTATGGTTGCCATGGACATAATCTCACAATGAGAGTGTAAAGGAATTCAAGAGAAAGGAGGAGGCGAGAACCGACTTGACAATATAAATACTAGTTTAATAATATAATAATAGGCCCCGCCCTCCACCCTGTTTCATTCCTCCCTCGTTCTCTCAGGCTGGGGAGCCCCCAGCATGATGTATACAGCAGTTTTTTTTTAGGTATATCTCTCAATCAGCATTTCATTAAATTCATGCCCACCTTAAAAAAAAAAAAACATTTCTGACATATAGATTTTATAAGATATATTTAAAGCGTGAAATAATATTTCTGTGTATTTTCATATATGCTGCCTGCTCTGTAATTATAAAGATTTCATTATTTTACATTACAAGCTATTATATAATCTTACCATAGGTTCCTGAAACCAAGTGAAAAAAGTTTAAAATTTTCCCTTTTTTAAATGTCAATATAGTGTTTGGTGCATAAAATACATATGATAAAAATTGTTTATTGAAAAAATTATATTTTATTCATATTGTATTTGATTGATAACTGTGATACATTTCAATCCATATTTATAGACCAAGGAGAGAAAGTTGTCATCACAAACTCTCAAACATTTGGTATCTCTAAAAAGCCCAGGGAGTCCTCTGATCATGCCCCAAATTTACCACTGTAGCAGGTATGGGCTAGGAAAAACTTAAATATTAAATGTCCTACACAAAAAGGAATGGCTGCGCCTCAGGAGGATGACCTTTAAAGCTTTTTTGCCTCAAATATGCAAGGGTGTAAAGTAACAAATTACAAATACTCACGTTACTGTAATTAACTACTTTTCCTCAAGAATTTTACTTTAAGTAGTTTAAAAATTGTATACTTTTACCTGAGTTAATTTTAAGTGCTGTAACTCTACTTTTACTGCGCTATTTTCCCACTATCTGTGTTCACTACTTCCCTGTCCTGATTTTATTTTTATCTATCAACATGATTGGCTAGGGAGAGTCTCATGACTCCCATCCAATCAAATCACACATAAAAAACTTGAATGGCAGCTGCAGATTTGGCACCATCTGTTATGGATGTGGAGGCTGCCTCAAGCACAGTTCAATACCTGAATATCACAGCTGCACCTGGAAGGGATTTTCGCTGTGAAAAAGGCCAATTGCATGATTGTGTCATGTGAGTTTAACTTGCTCAAGCCAGATATCAGCATTAATCCTGCCTCTAATTTGAAGAAACATATCAAAGTAAATTTCATAATTTTGTTTACTAGATTTTGTGTATCTATAACATAGCCTGTAATTGAATCTATCAATGAGATGTTGTGAGAGATTAATGCAATGATATCAATAGGGCTGGGCAAGAAAAAGAGAGAGATGTCCGTGATATTGATGATAAATATTTGAGTAATATTCTACATCTAGAACAGGGTTGTTCATTACATCAATCACGTAAGCAAGACAACCACTAGTTGGTTGATCTAGATAAAATATAAAAGATTGTCTTTTTATTTCCTGATGTCTGTAGCTGCACTACTAATGTTTGAGCACTAATGCGGGTACACGACTAAACGGTCAAATACACTTCCACCAATGCCCGTCTTGATGAGGCATTAATGTAAACGCAATTGGTTTGGTCTAAAGTGAACATATGTTGTTGGACATATCAAATGTTGAACTTGATGTGTACATGTAATGAATTGACAAGTGTCTAGTAGGCTATCATAAAGGCTATTAATTAAACAACAATAACAAGGAAACGAGAAAACCACTCACTACTTTTGGCTGAATAACTTGATTTGCATTAATGTAATATAATAAATGTAATAATAATATTTGTAATAATATTGCTAGTTTTTTTTTATAAAATACCGACCCCTGATGTAGAGATAGTGTTCATTTTTATAAATTACCAGGAAAGATGATAAAACATTTTATAATTATGCTTAGTCTTTATCGTATTTTTTAAATGCCTGACAGAAAAGTATCAACATTTGCAGAGCAATACTTCAGCAGAACATTCCACCAGTCACAAACTTCAGAAAATTGCGCATCATGCATTAGAATGAGAACACAAATATTTTTGGGCTTAAAAGTTACATGAACTAAATCAATGTGGAGCATTGTATCTCAAAAGGAGGACAATGTGCTACTTAAAGAAATAGCTCACTCAAAAATGAAAATTCTCTCATGCCATCCCAGATGTGTATGACTTTCTTCAGAACACAAATTAAGATTTTCAGAAGAATATTTCAGCTCTGGTCCATACAACACAAATGACTGGATGCCAAAATTTTGACGCTCCAAAAAGCACATAAAGATAGCCTAAAAGTAGCCTAATCCATGTGACCCCAGTGGTTAAATCCATGATTTTTAAGTGCTGTGATAGGTGATCAATATTTAAGTAAATCTTTGCAAGAAATTATTCTCCCTGCTCAGTAGATATACATGAAGAATGCATGAAGAATGTGAATCACCAAAAACAAAAGAAGAAGAAAATGAAAGTGTGGCACGGTGGAGGGCGGGACCGGCGCGTGATTACGCACGCCCGGTCCCGTATTAGGCTAATTACGCCATCAAGAGGGATAAAGGCCACTCGCAGACGGCGATCGGGAGAGAGAGCTCAATTACGGACGTCCGTTATCTTATGTGTTTGTCTTTTGAGTTCTCCATTAAACCTTTAGTTTATATGTCAAGCCGGTTTCTCGCCTCTTCCTTGCCCATGAATATGATCTGTGTTACAGAAAGTTTAAGTGGAGATTGACTGAGCAGTTAGGACAAATATTTAGAGACTTAAATATTGATCTGTTTCTCACCCAACCTATCATATCATTTCTGAAGTCATGGATATAACCACTGGAGTCACATGAATTAGGCTACTTTATGCTGACTTATGTGATTTTTCGAACTTTTTTGGCACCCATTCACTTGGATTGTATGGACCAAAAGAGCTGAAATATTCTCCTAAAAATATTAATTTGTTTTCTGCTGATAAGAAAGAAAGTCATGCATATCCGGTATGGCATAAGGGTGACTAAATAATGAGAGAATTTACATTTTTGTGTGAACTATACCTTTAAAGTCTGAAAAGGCCCCTGTACCAAACAAGTACAGGGGCTCTACATCCTCTACTGTGCCAAGTGACACTGCTTTTTTTTTTTTTTTTTTGCATTCCTTGCATTGTTTTGAACATGTTTTATGCACAACGATAACTCTCTAAAACAGCATTAAGGGAAATTTAGACCCTGCGCGTAAACTGATTTTAATGTAATTGTTTCATACATCATGATATTGAAAATAAAATTTTTATCTTTTCATTTTTGTAATCATGTCGCCCTTTTATTTGATTTTTTTATAAATCAGATTCGTGTAGTGTTTACAGTATCATAGATAAGTGATGTATTTTAAAAGTTGTAAAAATACCTATATTTTTATTCTTTCTGGCAAACACCCATAAAAGGGAATGTAAATGACAGTATGTGTGCTACATTTTTAATTTGCAGCATCAAGTTTTTATTATAAAGGGGCATAGCTTTTGCAACTCAGTACTCAATACTCATGAGTACTTTTAAATGAGCTACTCTTTTACTCTTACTTGAGGTACTTTTACTTTACTCAAACTAAATGTTTTAATCATTTATACAGTATCATTTTTCAGTACCCTTTTCACCCCTGCAAATATGACGCATAAAAAACGTGTCATGTGCATATTTAATTTACAACTTCTTTTTATAGTTTGTCTAATTGTACTAAAAACAGTTTAATGTCAAAATATTTATATTTTCTGACAATTCTTTCATATGTTAGGCTTTACAGGGTAAACGAGAGGAGTTGCACAGTTTCCACGCTATGTCTGACTTGAATGATGACTGACTGTAAAGATCAGAAAGGATATTAAGAGAGGCATTATCAATGAAAATGAGTGCTTGGATCGATCAAATCAAATATGAATTTTTATAAGAATTGTGTAATTTCGGCACCACCAAACTCTGTAAAAAAAAAAAAAAATATATTATTTCTAAACATTTTTCCTAAATGCTCTAGCCATTCTTAGTCTGCTGTTGTTTGCAAAAACTATTACACTGTACTCCCGCCCCAAAGTCATGCAATTGGTTGAGCCAGAAGTTGTCACTCAAATTAAGGGAGCAAAGATTTGAAAGCGCTAAAGAGCCAAAGTTTACATTATTTGGGGGAAATAAACCTACAAATGGCTTACTTACATTTTTTTCTGCGATAACATTATTTTAACATTGAGAAAAAAACACACGAGAATGTTGGTTCACATTATAAAAACATGTGTTTATACGCATTTCCGGTCTGAACTGGCTCCAGAATTAGCATTTTAACCAGTCAAACTTGATTTCTAAACATGTATAATTTGCATCTATACTAAAGCAAATGCCACTGAAAATTAAAGAGGATCCAAAATGTCACAACTAAAAGCAATGAAAATGTGATGACATTTAGGTATATGTGTGTGTATATATAGGTATATATATATATATATATATATATATATATATATATATATATATATTCTTTATGTATCAAAAATAATTACGTTCTCACAAAAACAAGCAATGTCAAAAGGGTGATCCACGAAGATGATTTCAATTATTAAAGGGAAACTTACCTAATTACAAGATTCTGTGAAAACAAGTCATCTATAAGATACATGAAAAGTAAATGTCACTCTACCGGATTTCATGACAGCTTATGTAAAGAAATAATGTCAAAGACTCGTGAAGTCTTATATCCTACCTGATGCCATGATCAATTCTCCGCTATCTTCCTGGTTGCTTGTTCCTGAGATAAATGTATCTATATATACCTATACATCAATAAATAATTGTGTAAACAAAAAATACAATTTTTCTACATACTTATTGTCTACAGTATGAAGACATGTATATGTTGCCTAGTTCCGCAGTAGATTATATTTACTGCAAGCGTCATACAAAAATAAATGCGAAACTAACAAGCAAAGTTTCGAACGTACTCTTATCTTCTTGGAAGGGGAACCGTTTCTTAAGTATTTCAATCACAAAAACATTACACGTGTTTTTATGGCACAGGAATTATAGTCCAAATATAATTTGACATATGGAGATCCATAAATACTAATAATTGACAAAAATATCAAACACATTTTGCAGAACAGATGTGGTTGGCTAATGTGCTGCTATTTCTATAAAATAGAACAGGACAACATTTGCCTCACAAATTATACCACACTGTCTTTTTATGTGTACCAGTAGAATTGAACATATCTGGCAAAAGGGCTTTAACTCTAGGGGAATTCTACAGACAGAGAGAAATAAGAAGAAACATATTCTCAATGGATCCATCTTCTTTATAATTGGTAATACACATTAAATGAACAATACATAAGTGTACAAAGAGCTTGAAAACATTATTACATGAAATCACTATTGTGTACTAATGGAAATACACAAAGAAATGTAAAATGGCATGGGCCAATATTGATATACAGTATATATATTATATATATATATATATATATATATATATATATATATATATATATAGTTGGCTCAGTTCTTATCTGTACAACTCTGTCCTGATTCAGATTAAATGTGTAACTTTCTTTAATTCAAATGTCCTCACTATTACCTGACTTAATATTTTCTTTAAAAAATGTAATACATACATCTAAAATAAAGTTAGATTATGATAAATAGTCATCTTACAACTCATGCTGCAGACCAGTTTATGTCTGCTTCATGAATGTTCAATATCACAGTCTTAATGTCTTGTTAACTTCTGCTGCGTTTGCTCCATTATCTTTGCCTCAACTGTTTTTTTATAATCTCCAGAGGATGAGCCCTCCATCTCCAGTGAAGGTCATCATTGCTCCAAAAAAAGGAAAAATAGGTGCTATGAAGAATCATAAAATTGCTCTATGGAAAAACTTGTAATTTCAGCAATACTGTTTGTCTGTACATGGGGGTAACATAAAAGAGGATGCTATAGACATCTGGCCAAGTCATGTTCAATATGTCCTCTAGTATGAACATCTCTCTTCTATTTTTCTATCTAAAGAACAATTTGCTTGCACTGAAGCATATTTCTTTATTTAATTTATTTCTTACTAAATCTTGGTAAATTTCTTCATATGCCATATTTGAGACAGTAGCCTAAGCACTTTTAGTGTCTTCCTTTTTTCTTCCCAGACGGCTCCTAAAGTTTTCCAGACTTAAGGTCAGAATTTCTGAAACAATTTGGGGTAAGCTTGTGATGACCATTTATTAAGAGGAAAGAAGGTTTAAGAGACTCCAATTTAACTGCACAGACACACGTATAAAAACGCACATCTGCAAACAGAAGATGTATGTGGTGGTGATGTTGGCCATGGCCGAGCGACCTCTGTGGAGAGTGAGGCCAGGAAAGGAAGAGCGGTAAGGATTGACACATGTGGGAAATCATCTCTAACAGCTGTTTTGTCTTGCAGTGAGAGCTGTTGGGGTTAACATGAACATTACTACACTCATATTAGCTGAAATGCTTAACAGTATATTGCGTATTCTGAATTAGTTGATTAGTTAGAGTTATACAATTTTCATAGTAGCCTAGGAAAATTAATGCCACCTATTCATATTTAAAGTTAAAATAACATGGCTCATAGCAGTGTTCTTTACACAATTCCAGCAAGAAAATTGCCCTGATATACATTTTTTAAGATATGTGGGACTATAATTACAAGTCATTTTTTTATTGGGGGTATGTCCACCTCTTCAGACATTACTACACTTGGATGAACACCCTTGCTAGTGCCCGAATTCAATACAGGGAGCCAACTCAGACATACTGTGTAATTTATCAGATCAGAAACTTAAAATTCACCCGATTAGAAGTGCGTATCCAATTTGATCGTCTGCAGATGATGCCTGCAGTGAAACGTTAGTGACATTAAACATCGTTTGAAGATCCTTAACAAACATCCCTGCAAGCCTTCGCACGCCATCTTAAACGCGAAAAAAAAGAAATGTTGACGTCACAAGGCGAGAGAAAGCCTACTTAACTCCTGTACAGAATAGAATCATCCCCTCCCTTTCCAAGAGATACTATGTCACGAGACGCACATTCTGTTGCGACTGCGAGATTTGCAAAATCTTGCGTTATTGTAACGAGGTGCTGTAATGTGCATAATACAATGTCAACACCCAAGTCAGAACTCCTTTGTCACATCATGATTTACTCGTTATATAATACCAAGTTTCAAGAACGCAATAGGATACTTTTCAAACTTTTTTGACTATACATCTTTATTTAATGCAATACACTGTTTATGAATGGTGAGCTGCAGCTGTGTTAGTCCGCCCAATCGTAAGCGTGGAGAGTTTAGACAGAGAATACTTAGTAGAGACGGGCCACTTCTATTTAAATTAATGTGAGAAATTGGAACGCCCAAACAAGACACACTATCACCCAGCGGTCAACGGATGTAGAAAGAAAAACCCGCTTTACAGGTAAATCAGCCAATCACCTTTTAGATACAGACATCGCCTGTCAATCAACTCGCTACAGCGCATGCGCATTAGCTATACAAGCCGGGATTTTTTTGTGTTTTAGCATAATATGAGGTAAAGAAGCAAAATTTGTTATTCCAATATTGCCAATTTGAATTGTGCAATTGAAATATGCTCTTTAATCGTAAACTTGACCAACCGTTTTTGAGATTTCGGTGTCCCCTTATTCAAGTAGATAGGAGCTGCACTGGCATTACTGGAAATAGCTTCACGAAAGCGTTTCGAAGATGGCCCCCAGTGGACTGACTTGCTAGAGATACTTTAGTTTAGAGGAGGTGTTTGTCAGACGGACGTTGGCTCAACCCAGGAAGGAAGGAATACATGCTTGGACTTGACAATTCACGTGTTCCTTCTTTGAAATAATGTTAGTTGTTTGTTATTACCATTGTTTATTCGCCAGAGAATTTGACTGACCCTCTTCTCGTTAGAACTGGACAGCTTTGCATATTTAATTGCGATCACTAAGAGAAAGAATCACTGAACACGCAATGATAGTAATTTATTTCAAATTCGGATTGTTGTTCTAAAATCGAGATTTATTTGTATTTGTATTTTTTATTTTATTTTTTAGATTTAATTGGAATGGCAGGTATTTCTACAAAAACTGTGCACGAGATCATGCAGACAATGGAATATGGAGCATCCAGCACGAGCACTGCAGTTGCACAGGTAAAAGCACTTTCTCTTTTATAATTTATACTATTTGTCATTTCATGCTTTGTCATTCCAACCACAACTTGCTGCCCCTTTTCACGCAAAGTGATGTTTCACATCAAAGTAAATCGCATGTGACTTAGGATGCATGTGAAAGACATAAGCATGTGATATGATCGTCTTGCAGTTAATTTGTGTGTAACAAAACAACTCAACTCATTAAGTGCATTAAGTCAAACTGTCCTGTTAAGTACTGTGAGCAAAGTTCAGAAATGCAGCAAGGCGCAGTTAGCTGGTTCATGTAATGATCTACTGCAACCTTCACCCAGTCTTTCAATATCATGCAATTGGTTCTCTCAGAGAGGTAAAACAGACAAGCCTATATTTACAAAAAATCAAACATGGTTGTAATTTGAAGCCTACATTATTGTCATGTAGCATGAGTCATGTTACTTTTAGTTGCCTGGATGCATGACAGGAAAGATTAAATTAATTTTAGTTTGCAGCACAATTAGAAGCAAATGTAAAGATTTGTATTATGGAATCCAATATGGTATTCAATTATTATTACTGAATGTAGTGTCATCATATTTTTCCCAGTTGTGAGAAGTATTCTTCCATCTCATTCTTTCTCCTCAGGCCTGGCTGGAAAAGCATTATCGCACTCTTGGCCTCTTCATTGATGGGAAATTTTCCTGCCTTGCAGATAGGCAGACACTGAATGTGACTGATTCCAAAGGTGAGCTATATTTTACAGTATCTTGTCTTGAAACTCTTCTGTTGTTCAATCTTTCATGCAACAATAAGACAATGTCCCCTGATTCTGCCTTCCTCTCTTTTTACAGCTGAGATGGTCTGCCGAATTGTTTGTGCTAAAGATGAGGATGTTGCATCCGCTGCCGCCGCTGCAGCTGGAGGCTTGAAAACCTGGAGTGAACTGAGCTGTTACAAAAGGGCTAAAGTCTTACTCCGGTACTAAACCAACAATAAAGCTGTACTTAAAGGGGTCATGACATGAGGAATTTTTATTGATATATTAACAGATACAATGTCATTTTACTATAAAGACATACTGTAAGTTTCAGAACTGATAACTTCCTCTTCGTTGTAAAAAGTACAATCATTGAAACGACTCATTCTCTACTTCCTACACATTGTGATGTCACACTGTGGTAGATATTTACGTCTGATCCCCTCTACAACAACACATCAACGCCTACTTTACCTTATTAATTCCTTGGGCTGCCCAGCAGGTGAGCATTGAGATGGCAATAGGTGTGTTCGACTTAACCTGCATCTTGATTTACCAATCGACAAGATTTGCTGGTTGCAGTTGGGGGAGGAGCTGAAAAGAGAGCAGTCAAGCCAGACACTTTGCACTTCTGCTGAACCTACACCAGTCACAGAAGATCACACAATGTTTGATGAAAGAGTGAAATTCAGATAGACAGATGATTGAATTTTACACAAAATAATCAGAGATATTGTTAATTTAAAAAAGGTTAGGTGCTGCTTGTAACAGTGACTGCTGTGTGCACAAAAGAAAGTCCAATAAAAGCCTGTATTATTTTAATACAGATTAAGGAGTCAGTATTTTTAATACTGTTATGATATAGCTGTGATAAACATAATATGCATGATATAAACATGGAAAAAAAATACAGGTTTGTCAGAGTTTTTGCAGAACTGGATGTGTTAGAATTAAAGTCATACTACCATACTATTATTTCTGCCAAATACTGACATAGCAGAAGTAGTAAGAGTGGTTTGGTATTATACAATTGCGAATACAGTCCATGAAACACGTAGTCTGTCACACAAGTCTGGCCAATCGCAAATAAGCTGTGTCATCATTCAGAACTTGTGTAGCTGCTCTATAGAAACTGCGCCAGCAGAGTCAGATGGCTGCTCTCGAATCGCACTCTTGGAACTTTTGATGAGATACGTCACAGTGACGCAGCATCTCATGTCAGACAATTTTTTTTGAAGCACTGCTTCAAGTCCAGTGCCGATCGGTCTGCGCAGTGGTGCATGAAGGCTAACACTCCTAATGAGAGAGCAGGTCAGTCAAGAGCCAATCATAATAGTGGGCGTAATCCGTCAAGTGTTAAAGGAGAAGCAACACAAAATCTGAGCGTTTCCGACAGGGCCAGAATTAGGGTGGAAAATTATCATGTTTTACTAATATCTAAATTTTTTCATACAAAAAAACTTGTCAGATATTATAAGCAGACCTCAAGGAACATTAAAATGAGAAAAATAGCATGTCATGAGTGCTTTAAAATATTGCAACCTTTGACAATAATTTGCCACATTGAATCATGTGCGGAAATGTTTGGATTCCAGGTTGGCGAGTGTTCTGCAAAAACACAGTCAGTGTGTATCTGAGCTATGTGAGCTCTCTCAGTCTTCCACTTCACCTGCTGCACTGATTAGACTGGCCCAGTACTATGCCAACTGGGCTCAATTACGAGAAACACTTATGACTGAATGGACTCCAAAAGGTGTGTGTTGATTTATTTGTGCTGGAGTGTGAGAAACAGAACTTGTTGATTTAAAAGACAGAAATATTGTATTTACATGTAAAAGTAATGTTTTGCCCTCTTCACTAGGTGTTGTGGCTGTGGTTGTTTCAGATGACTGCTCTGTCTACACTCTTTTGCTAAAGGTTTTACCAGCTCTAGCTATGGGTGAGTCTCTCTGTCCATCTAAAAATCTTGTGAATATAATGTTTTCATTAGAGAGTAGTAAATTCTAGAGACTGTTGTGTGTGAAAATCCCAGGAGATCAGCAGTTACTGAAATACTCAAACCAGCCTATCTGGCACCAACTATCATCCATGCTATTCTCTAATCAGCCATTCGTGTGGCAGCAGTATAGTGCATAAAATCATGCAGATACAGGCCACAAGCTTCAGTTAATGTGCACATCAACCATCGGAATGGGGAAAAAAGTGATCTCAATGATTTGACAGATCAGGGAATCTTCTTTTGAGCAGCATGTTAAAAATGCATTATTGAGTTTCTTTGCATTTCTTTGAGTTTCTTTTTTTGCTGTGCATGATGCTCACACTATTAATACACATTTATTGTGTGATAGGTCTTTCCACCTGAACAAATATACTGGATAAAATGATATTGTTGACAATCACACAAAGTGACATGGCTTGAACTTTATTACATTTATATTAGGTTTTTATTTTAAATGAATATAAAAGCTTTTACATTTTAAATAAATATATAGATTTTTATACTTTTAAAATTAATAAGCCTGAAGAAAGGGAGGGATGAGTCAAAATAAAGTTTTGTGGTAATCACCATTATGCCACAAATGCTAGTGATTGAGCTTAACTTGTAAATTCCTTTAAACATTTTGCGACAACATGATGAGATGAAATTATGTAATGATACATATTGTGCTGTTATAAACAACAAAGCTATTTTGGCGTTAGTAGTTTTGCCATAGAAACTAATAACGTCTGAGGACCCAGGATGTGAACAATGCCATTTCATCATTTCAGTAATACTGACATGATGTGAATGCAGCATATTGTAAAAATGTATGTCACATTAGAATTCTGTTATTTATAGGCTTGGTTTAGAACTTTAAAATTTGTTATTTAGAAATCATAATTTACTATTGTACATTATTTAAAAATAGGCCATAATATAGTATGCTTCTCAAACTGGAAGAGCTGATATTATTCCTATCAGAACAAGTGAAGGTGCAAATATATTACTACCAGTCTACCTGTGTGGGCAACCAAACATTATATATATATATATATATATATATGTATACATATATTTCCTAGGTAATGCTGTTATTGTTGTACCTGGCAAGACAACCACTCTTCCTGCCCTTTTGTTGGCTCAGCTGATTATGGAGGCAGGATTTCCAGCTGGAGTGTTGAATGTGGTGACAGGCAGTGACGCATCACTGGGTGCCAAAGTGGCTCAAAATCCACATGTGAACCACCTGACCTACAGTGGATGCAAACAGACTGGAGAGGCACTGGCTAAAGCAATGGCTGGCTGGGGAGTCCCCATGTCTTCGTCTCTTTCACTCAGCTCTGTGTGCCCTTTTATAATCTTTGAATCTGCAGACATCGACAGTGCAGTGGATGGAGTTATAGAGATTGCCTTCAAAAAGAAGAGAGATGTGAGGAAATATCATATATATATATATATTATAATTTACAGATTTTTCTGTTTCTGAAGGTACTTTAATTCACCAAAGTGGCATTCAACTGATCACAAATTATAGTCAGGACATTACTGGTGTAAAAAACACCACCATAACTATTTGAAAAAAGTAATTTTTCATTTCCAGCAGCCATTACTCCAACACCTTATCCTTGAGTAATCATGCTAAATTGCTAATTTGGTACTAGAAAATCCCTTGCTATTATATCATACACAGTTATTTGGTTCATTAAATGAAGCTTAACATTGTCTTTGTGTTTGTTTTTGAGTTGCCACAGTACGCAATAGACTAGAAACAAAAAAGAAACAGCTTTCTCTAGAAACTCGTCAGTCAGTCATTGTTTTGAAGAATGCTTGAAATTGCCAAAAACTGAAGATTTCATACAATGGTGTACACTACATTCTTCAAAGACAAAGGACAACTGACTCTAACAAGGACAGAAAGAGATGTGGAAGGCCAGATGTACAACTAAACAAGAGGATAAGTACATTAGAGTCTCTTGTTTGAGTAATAGACGCCTCACATGTCCTCAGCTGACAACTTCATTGAATTCTACCCGCTCAACACCAGATTCATGTACAGCAGTAAAGAGAAGACTCAGGGGTGCAGACCTTGTGGGAAAATTTGCATAGAAAAGCCACTTTTGTAACAGAAAAACAAAAAGAAAAGGTTAGTGTGGGCAATGAAACACAGAGATTGGACAACAAATAAATGGAAAAGAGTGTTATGGATCTTAACCCCATTGAGCTTTTGTGAGATCAGCTAGACTGTAAGGTGCGTGAGAAGTGCCCGACAAGACACACATCTATGGCAAGTGATACAGGAAGCGTGGGGTGAAAGGTCACCTGAGTATCTGGAAAAACTGACAGCTAGAATGCCAAAGATCTGCAAAGCTCTCATTGCTACACATGGAGGATTGTTTGATTAGAACGCTTTGAAGTAGTTTTTTAAATTATTATTATTATAATAGTAATTTTCACAATATCAATGTCCTGACTATACATTTTGATCAGTTGAATGTCACTTAGGTGAATAATAGTACCAATTTCTTTCCATAAGAGCAAAATCTGTACATTATTTCAAACTTTGCTATTTATATTTATGTACCAAGTTGGATAATTAGGAGAGAATATATATAAATATATGAACTGACTATTCTAAATTTGAAATAAACTACAAAATATGCTATTGTAGTGATTATTTGCACACCAAAAATAGTATAATAATTGGCACCTTTACTGCAGTACCAACATACATAACCCACTGCAGTAGAGAGTTGTTTATTCAAAGATTCAGTTTATTTAGTAGAAAATCTAATGTGTCTGTTTCCCCTCTCCAGTTGCAGTGGGTGCTTTGTGTACAGGAGTCAGTGTGGGACAGTGTTGTAGCCAAGCTGAAGTTGAGAATAGCTGGGATGAAATGTGTTCCTCTTGCTACTGAGATGGACAGGAATCTTATAGATGCTGCAGTTCAAGAGGCACAAAAGCAGGGGGCAACAGTGAGTTGTAAATTTTCACTGGTTTGATAAAGACAGTGTAGTTTTTTGCACTGATTAATGTAAAATTTATTGAGGACATTTATCTTTATTTATTTTCTTATATTGAAGCTGATCCAGTCAAGTGCACCTCCTTCAGCTCGTGGTCTCTACAGCCCTACCGTACTATGTGGTCTGGCTCCCTCCTGTGCCTCTGTGAATTCACCTCCTCCAGGCCCTGTGCTGCCTCTTATATCTTTCAGGAGTTCTGCCGAAGGAGTTACTCTTGGTGAGACTGGACCGATAGAAGAGCTGTTTTATTGAAACTCTAAATGAGAATGCGTACTTAAGCCTGCTATAATTACAGGCTGTTTAGTGGGACATACATGTGTTTTGCCGTGATAGTGGTGACTGCATTGTTTTGCACTTTGTGATCTATGATTATGTGTAGGAAACCACAGCCCTCATGGTCAAGCTGCCTCTGTCTGGACCGAAGACTTGACTCTGGCTTTGGAGTCTGCAAAGAGGTACATGCATGCTCCAGTCCAAAGGTCATGCCTACATTTGAGGATCTTCTTGACGGTCTTGATGACCTTGATCTCATTTTGCCTACTGTCTGCACACCTTTTCACATTTGTATCCTTTCTCTTCTTTTGTCTTGCTCTCTTCATCTCTCTTTCTATTGCACCCTGCCTTTTTCTATAGCTTGTGTGTAGGCTCTGTGTGGGTGAACTGTCATTCTGTCATGGATCCCGCACTACCTCTGTGTGGACGGAGGGAGAGTGGGAACTGCACTGACGGAGGCAGAGAGGTATATTATTAAAAATAATGCTTGACCTGTCACTTGTTTATGGGTAGTTGACATTTAACATTTATATATACAGAATATATGTATGTATAATTGATTTATTTTTATACACAATTTACAATCATATTTAATCAAACTACACAATGATGATCTAAGACTTTATAGACATTACAGTTTTCATTTTCTGTTAATGCATGATTTTGTGCAAAGCTGCTTTGAAACTATGTGTGTTGTTAAAAGCACTATAAAAATAAAAAGGGCTTGATTTTTAGATCAGTTATTGAATGTCACACTGCTGAAACTGCTGACATGTCATGTGTAGGCATCCATTTCTGCTTTTTGGGTTTCCATACAATTTTATTGATTGGTTGATGGTTTGGTGTGTAATGTGTAATTCAGTATGTCTGACAGGCTGTCTTTGTCTAACAATGCTTTCTGTTCCTCTGTAGGGACTGTATCAGTTCCTGCGCCCATCTCTGTCACCCTCCCACCCACGCTCTTCATGCACCTCTATGAACTATGCAGATTTTGGCTCTGTAGCATCCAAATTCCTGATACCTGAAGAATTTGATCCTTCCAGGTGGGTGTACTGTCTGTTATGTCACATTCACAGGCAGGCATTAGTTTAGTGTTTTTTTTAAAAAAAACATTTATTGAGAAATGTACATGGGTTTTGTTCATAGCAAAAAATTATATGCTTAATGAATATGATTGCTTAATGAGTTTGTCCTTATTTTTAGGATTTAGTTTTTTTTAATTTAGTTGATAACAAAGACTGCATAAGATATTAAGGCTTGGTTTTAGAGATGTATTACCATATTGCAATTTCAATTTTAATTCCCCTTTCACAACTCTCACATCCATTTATGGCATTTTTCCAACATTAACGTGAGAATCAGAGAGAAATAAACTAACATTTTACATGTTATTAGGAGTGCCAACCATTCTACATATTGTGGCTCTTATTATTTATGGATTGTACATTTCATTAATTCATTAATAATATATTAGGAATAAACCATCGGTTTTTCATTTTTGCATTTTCATGCTTATTGCCGATATTAATGACTTACCGATATTAATAATTGTCCGATAAGTATCAGCAGCCATTACATCGGTGCTTCCCTAAAAATAAGTGTATTTTGTCTTATGGAGCTGGCACATTTTTTTCTCTCTCTTTTTTGGAGCATAAATCTGAAGTACTTTTGCTATAAGGTAAATTCATCTTGTTTTAAGAATGTTTATAAATATTTTTACTGGAAAGACAAGATAAATTTTTTTTCAGTGAAGACAATGTCACACATTAAACAGACTTGTTCTGGAGTGTAGGAATCGTTTCCATAAATCATTTATGCTGTTATTTAGATTTGATTTGATATAATTTAGATCTCAGCTTTACAACTTAACAAATTAATCATATTGGGCTCAATGTTCATGGTACTCCAGTGATTTTGCATAAAATATAATTTACAATTGCTGTCAGTACCTTAACCAATCTGTATACTACTTTTATGACCCTCTATCTTTCTCTTTCTCGAAGTGTCCCTCGCTTTTACTCCCAGTTAGTGGGTGGTCAGTTGCGTAAAGCTGACTCTGGCTGCAGCAGGTCAGTGTTGGCCCCTGGGGGTGCTGTACTGGCTCACTGCCCGGATGGAGGCAGGAAGGATGTTCGTAATGCAGTAGAGGCAGTCATTAAGGTCCAGTCAGGGTAAGCCCACATTTAAATATTCTTGTTTGCTAAATAAAACAAATAGACCAGTTATGGTAGTCAACCTATTTTGTCAGTTAATAGTGGTTGCCAAATACTCTGCCCTACAAAGCTTTTTGATTTTCCAGCCAAATGTGGATTATCAAATATTCTTTTAGGGCAGAACTTTGATTCACTTGTTGCATTACACGGTTACCCTTGTCTGTACAAAACGTCTTTATCTTGTCCATTCTGCAGCCCTAATACAAACTGTTGTGTGCTGTTGTCCTCTCATTTGTTTTGCAGGTGGATGAAGAAGAGCCCTGCTACACGTGCTCAGTCCCTTTACTCACTTGCTGATAGTCTTGAGAAAAGGAGACGGGATATGGCTGTATCAATCCAGAGTCAAACCGGCATCTCATTTGAAGAGGCGGACAAAGAGGTGGAGCTGAGCATCTCAAGGCTCTCAGATTGGGCTGCACGCTGCGATAAAGAGCAGGGAGGAATTCCAGTAAGTTCATACAGTTTGATTAGTGTTTAGATGTTTATTTGCGTGTTTTATAATTATGTGTCTATCTCTTTAAAGGTTCTGCCCCAGTCTGGCTCTGCCCTGTTGTATCCTGAGGCTTTAGGAGTGGTGGGAGTGATTCTCCCCAACTCCAAACCACTTCTTTCTTTGGTGACCCTGCTGGGGGCTACTGTTGCCATGGGTAATGCTGTTGTTATGGTGCCAAGTGAAAAATATCCTCTTCCAGCTCTTGATTTTATTCAGGTTTGCTACTTTTTTAACAGTATTGTACTTTGCCTCTCTTTAAGGAATAGTTTACCCAAAAATTAATATTTTGTAATTGTTTACTCACCCCTGTGTTGTATAACCCTAAATTACTCTCTCACAAAGGGAGAAATGGTGAAAAATGTTGTGCTCAGTGATGTCATACAATGACAGTTTATGGTGACCACCTCTTCAAGCTTCAAAAGAACACTAAAGTATAATTCAGAACTCAATAATCAATTATTCAATGAGACTCATGATTGTTCTGAAATCATACGATAAAGTTTGGCAAGAAACAAGCTGAAATCTAATGTATTTAGTGAAAATGTCCACTGACCATTGATCTCCTGTGCATGTTCATGAGCAACAGTTCATGCAGCCCCCTTATGACAATGGGGTGTTCAAGTGAAAAATATTTTTGTTTATCTAAAAACAGGTCCTTTTAGATGTTAGACAGATTGTTGGCCTCAGTCACCATTCACTTTTATTCAAAATAGAATGCAAAATAGATGCAATGAAAGTGAATTGTGACTGAGGCCAAAAATCGACAATATACTGGCCATCAATTGATGCCTACAGTACCAAACCATATAACATATTTGTTATGTAGTCTGTCATATCTTCATCTTTTACCTTGTTTTGTTTGTTTATCAAGGTTCAGGGACTGTTACACAACCTATCCTTGTTGGCATCTGCCTAATTGTCTAGCTTCTACCAAGTTAATATTTTACCTTGTTTTGTTTATGGTTATAAAGGATCAGGGCCTGTTACTCAACCTGTCCTTGTTGGCATTTGCCTAATTGGCTAGCTTCTACCAAGTGATGAATTTGCCTTTCAAAATACTGT
Organism: Moxostoma hubbsi; assembly: GCA_032164185.1. Lineage (NCBI taxonomy): Eukaryota > Metazoa > Chordata > Actinopteri > Cypriniformes > Catostomidae > Moxostoma > Moxostoma hubbsi. Next base: position 28,266,340 of record JAVLUX010000007.1, on the reverse strand, counting down.
CCAGTTTGATTGGAAGCAAGAATTTGGACGTCTCCTCCCTTTTGACAAGTTGACAAGCCTATTAATTTTGCTATTCTAATTATATACACTTATATGGTCAGTTGTAATGCATTATTTGTATTTAGCATTGTTTTTCTCTGCTGTCCACAACCTGATCAGAATAGTCATGTGACCCATTTTTTGTTGAGAACAACTGCCTTATAATTTTTGAAACAACCTCGACTTCTGCTCTTTTCTCAAAGGTCCTGCAGGCCTCTGATATCCCAGGGGGTCTGGTCAGTATAATAACAGGAAGCAGGGATCAGCTGACCCAAGCATTTGCCAACCACAGTGTGATTCAAAGCATTTGGTATTGGGGAAGTAAAGAGGTGAGTATTTTTTTTCCAAGTATGTGGAGTTACATTGAGCAATAAGATTTGTACATACTTTAGTACAAATTACTTTCGAGTTTGAACTAGTTCTCTCAATGCTATTATTTTTTTGTATAAAAAAAAAAAACATGTGTCAGAAATAATGAATGGTATTACTTTGGACATTATTTTGTAAATGTATAGAGTTATAAAATACTGTTTTATATAGCTGCATACAGATATTTGCCTTTGTTTTTTCTAGAAGAATGGCATGCTCTTTCAGCACTAACGTGAGAATGACACTTAAAGGAAAAGTTCACCCAAAAATTAAAATTCAGTGATTGTTTACTCACCCATGTTGTGACTTTCTTTTTCTTATCACAGAGGGAGAAATTGTGTAAAAAAAAAAAGTGTGCTCGGTGATGTCATACAATGGCAGTTTATAGTGACCACCTCTTCAAACTTCAAAAGAACATCATAAATAATTCAGAATTCAAATAAATTATTCTATGAGACTCGTGATTGTTATGAATGCACATAAGGTATGGTGAGAGAACTGAAATCTAATGTATTATTTAGTGAAGATGTTCACTGACCGTCAATGCATGTTCATGATATGGCACAAGAGCAACAGTTCACAAAGCCCCCTCGCAACATTGGGGTATTCAAGCGAAAACTTGTTTTGTTTACCTAAAAACACAGTGATAGTGACAACAGAACACAACACGGCTGCATACAAAACAGAGAACAGAACTTACTAAACACATCTGAAGAATTTGTAGTCAAAGAATCTATGCATTTCTATGCCCAGCCTTATTTTTTCACAGTGGACGGATACCCACACTATGCCAAAAATGGAAAACAAGCGATCGATAGAATGTACCGTTACTCTTCACTGCTGGTTTGGACACAAACTCTGATTACCATAGAAATTATACCTTTTATCGCATGTCGTTTCCCATCAGGTTAGGACATGTGTGGCCTCCTCAATGCCTGTAGCCTCCTCAATGTTTCTGTCAAAACTCAGATTTAAAAAAATAAGGCTGGTCATAGAAATGCATCAGTTCTTTGACTACAAACTCTCCAGACATGTTTAGTAAGTTCTGTTCTCTGTTTTGTGTGCAGCTGTGTTCTGTTCTGTTTTCGCTCTCACTGTGGAGGACCTGTTTTTAGATAAATAAAACAAGTTTTCGATTGAACGCCCAAATGTCACGAAGGGCTGCGTGAACTGTTGCTTTTGTGCCCTGTCATGAACACGCACAGGAGATCACTGGTCAGTGAAAATTTTCAATAAATAATGCATTCGATTTTGGACTGTTTCTCAACAAACATTATTGTATGCTTTCAACACAATCATGAAACTCATGGAATAAATTATTAGACTTCTGAATTATATTTGGCCTTATATTTTGCCATTGTATGACATCAACGAGCACAACATTTTTCACAATTTCTCCCTTGTGTTAAGAAAAATAAAGAAAGTCATATGGGGGTTATAACAACACAGGGGTGAGTAAACAATAACTGTATTCATTTTTGGGTGAACTAATCCTTCAATGCTTTGTTCTTTCACTTCTCTCTATCAGGGCTGTCAGTTCCTCCAATACTCCTGTGTCAGTCCTCTTAAACGTCTGTGGCTCCACTGTGAAGAGGAGGAGCGTGGAGGAGGCAGAGACTGGAACAGCTCAAATCCTTCACTTCAAGAAGAGCTTTGGAGGAAGGCTGTGGTCTGGAAGAGTGTGTGGATCCCTACTGCTTAAAAGCACTTATTCAGTTCGGGGAAATATGTAGTTTCCCAATTGTTGTAGGGTGATGGGGTAGTAGTATATTTTGGGAAAGTTTTTGTGACTGTGGACATTAGAATAATTTGTAACATTTGTTTCACTTTAAGGTCACATGTAAAATAAGGAATTTATATATACTTTTGACTAACTGAGACTGGTTTAGATAATAAATAATTTGTATTACCCAGGTATAACTTGTATTTTTTCCCAATATATCAATCAGGATTTATCAAAATTAGTGACATTACAACAAAACTGATAATACTTATAGGTGGAAAAACACTGCACTAACATAACAGTGAATTTCAGTTAATAGATGTTTGTGGGTGGTATCTCATTTAGCATTGATATTGATGTTAAAATTACCATCTTAAAGTGATAATCTGTATTTTAAATGAGAAATGTTCTGTTAAAGGAGATACAGCCTTACATTTTTGATGGTATGACTTCCTAATTAAATGATTCAAATTAAAACAACTATAGGCAGAAATGAGTTTCCTGGTGTTGCTAAGCTGAAAAGTAGTCACTTCATTCTGTAACTGACATTTAAAGACATTTTCTAAGAACCTCCCAAAAAACAAAGCATTTTGTATTGTGAAAATACTGATAACTCCGTATTGGAAATGGAAATACTTAGGAGTGTACGAATTATAGTGACATTAAGGACTGCAGTTTACTATGACATAGTTGAAATGAGGATTCCACACCCTTGCGAGATCACATAGACACACTCATGTCTTGCATAACAGGAAATAAATATGGAAATGCTGAGTCATAGTGACACTGCGCTTCTCAGTGTCAGCTCTTTTGAGTTTATGCTTATTGTGGCTGACACAGGTTTTGTGTGCAATTTTGGGTACAAAATTGATTAGTCACTATCACCTGACTGGTTAAAATTGAATCCACAGGCAGTTACCAATTGGAAAACTAGGCTAAATCCATAATTGAATAACATGTTATTGCTCAGTGCTCCCATGGTATTTGCCATAAAATATTAATATAGTGCTACATACGACAGTAAATGTCTGTACACAAAGAAATAAAATGTGTAGATATTACTATTATTTTATTTTTACATTCTTGTCTTCATAGTGAGAAAATTATTTCTAAGCATTAGTAAACTGTTGTTATTAATTTGTTATTATTATCAGCATCTAGCATCTAACCTTTTGATACATTAGCTTACAAACAAAGGTAAATGTAGGGATGAAAACAGTCCTTTCAATTTTCCTGGAAACTGTTTTAGGTTAAACCTTAAATTTTTGTTGTGGGAATACAATGTCGTCTTTATTGTCTCACAAAACAGACTCTCAGCTGACTTTCTTTTCACTTCCTCATTCAGCTCGGGTTTCTGATTGGCTGGTTTCTGTTCCTCTGACGCATCAAGTTTTGAGCGTATATAAAGCGAACGCGCACCCTCCATTTCAGCGTCTGAAAAATCTCAAGAGGTTCTTGCTTCAACAGTGATTGAACGGAACTTCGATCTCGTTGGAAATATATTTCCGAATTCATCTCATCTACTATTTATACATATTTTTTTTTACCAACGTTTTGATAATAAAACTATAAAAGTCCGCCGAAATGGATTCTCAGATTCGCCAGAACTACGACCGCGACTGCGAGGCTTTGATCAACAAGATGGTGAATTTGGAGCTTTATGCTTCCTACACCTACACTTCAATGGCAAGTACTTCTAAATTTACATGTATACGCTTAAAGGTATATTTTGACGTTTGGTGACACGTTGTTTTGGCATCAGAAGATTCGACGAGACTTTTTTTGTTGTTGTTGTTATTCACGGTTGGCTATAACGCATGCAAAACTACCTCAGCCCTTCCATCGTTAAATCGATATTTACTCGTGGGCTACTCTACAAATCTAGGGTCTTTTTTTTCGTATTCACGTTTTGTTTCCAACAGGCTCACTACTTCAGCCGGGATGATGTGGCACTTCCTGGTTTTGCCAAGTTCTTCAAGGAGAACAGCGAGGAAGAGCGCGAGCATGCCGAGAAATTCCTGGAGTTCCAGAACAAGAGGGGTGGACGCATTGTTCTTCAGGACGTAAAGGTGACAGTATTTGAAACTCTTCTTGCCCCGTGAACCACTTTAATGTACGCAAATATGCCTGTTTGTAAGCAGTGGCGCAAAAAGTGGGTATGCGCTATATGCGGCACATAGGGGCGCCGCTTCATGGGGGCGCCAAAGCGATGGTTACAAAAAAAAAAAATTATAAGTTATATAAATTTATATAAAAGTTATATAAGTTAAATATAAAAAAGTTATATACATTTTAGAGGAATAACAGGCTAGAGTAGGCGCCGGCGACCTCGTAAGATTCCATCATAGAATTTATTTTGACATAGGAGAGAAGGGTAATATCGCGAGCGCGCGGGGGCGCCGTGAGCGCTGAGTGACGTGAGCAGCACAGTAGTGAGTTGTCGTTGAATCTCGAAAAAGATGGATAAAGCAAAAAAGCTTTCGGGGGCTAAAAATAGAAAAAGAAGGAAAAGGAGATGGCATGTCAAGGGATGCGACAGCTGCTAAATAAGTGGATGGTGTTGAAAGGCAACAGGTAGTATTTAAAGTGTGACGTCGTCGAGGAGGCTTGCAAATATTCATGTTAACAGACTAGCGTTTGCCAACACTGGGAATGTAGCTGCCAGAATATGTAGCTAGCTAGCTTAGAATATGCAAATCCGAGGTTGCTGAGCTGAAAACTGAAAAATACAAGGTAGAATGTACAATAAATGAGAAAGAATCTGGAAAACGAATGCAATATCTGGTTTACCATGGAATCATGCATAGATTTGCTACCAAACTTGGAGGCTTGCCAATATTAATGTTAACAGACTGGCAAGTGTTTGCTAACTTAATGCAAAATAATATTGCTGATATCTACATTTAGATGTTGGTTAAACCCTATGGTACCAATCCCATGCATGACATACCTCAATTTTATTAAAGTAAAATAACAACTGGTAAATATAAGGTAGAATGCACAATAAATGACTAGGAGCTGGAAAACATTACTTATGCCATAAGGCTGGTTTATCATGGAAACAAATAGATTTTGTTTTACCATTAGCTGTTCATGTTAGCTATAGTTACATCTGCTGGGTGACATGGAAGCTGTAATTAATTAGGGTCACATCTCTCGCTCTTTAAAGATCTGTGCTATATATATATGTATATATATGTATGTATGTAGCACAGACCTTTAAAGAGAGAGAGATGTGACCCTGTAATTACATATCTTTGTGTGTGTGTGTGCGCCATATTGTACTTTTTAAAATCCAAAATGTTAATGTAATTTCAACAGCAGCACAACCTTACTGTATAATAGTTGTCTTATATGATGCCATCACTAGGCTGATTAAAATATTGAATTTAGGCTGCTATATTTAACAGTGAGTTAATTTCATTCAGGTGTGAGGATGGTGGATCAGGAAAGACAGGGGAAGGTAACAGGTAGGTCTAACATTAGGTGGAAGTGTAGAGGGAGCCACTTGATACCAACAGATTAATTTCTTAATATTATTAATATGGAAAAAGTAATATGGAAAATATATTACATAATGTTTGTTTGACAATGTCTTAGTGGAGAAGAACACAGGCAAGGGGTAAAAGAGACAGACATGAGGTTGGCGATGGCATCAAGTAAAGATGAGACAAGGGCGCCAAAATTGTTGCTGCATACCCCTCTAACACTGGGTAGTTGCGCCCCTGTTTGTAAGGGTACATTATATGCTGATTGATCTCTTTGTCTCTCTCTCCAGAAGCCTGAGCGTGATGAGTGGGACAATGGACTGACTGCTATGCAGTGCGCTCTGCAGCTGGAGAAGAATGTCAACCAGGCTCTGCTGGATCTGCATAAGGTTGCCTCTGAGAAGTTTGATCCTCATGTGAGTGGCTCATTTCATCCCCAATAAAGCAAGAAGTAGACATGCGAGTCACAATTGAAAAGATTGGGCATACTTGTGTGTTCTGACATGGCATTGGGCATTCATTTTGTGATTACTTGACGTTGAGCTACTATTTTGGGGTAATTAGGATAATGAAAGGTGTCTTTAAATTCATTGCTTCAGTTTCCTCCATTCTACATGATTTAATTAAATCTCCTAAATGATTTCTTGTCCAACAGCTGTGTGACTTCCTGGAGACACACTACCTGAATGAGCAGGTTGAGGCCATCAAGAAGCTTGGAGATCACATCACCAACCTGTCCAAGATGGATGCTGGCAACAACAGGATGGCGGAGTACCTGTTTGATAAGCACACCCTGGATGGACAGAGCTAAATGCGGCCTTCAGATCAACTGCATGCTGCAAAGCTTCCATTAATACTATACGCTTAAATCGTCATGCAATATGATATCACAGCTCTTGCAAAGTTTTTGAAGTCTGAGATATTATAGTTAAACGTAAAGTTTTGATGTCACTAATAAAATGATGCAGTCTTGCTCTTAAATTAGTCCTCTTGTGATCTTCACTAAGCCATTGTTAGCTTGTTGAATGTACACTGTTTTTAACCTAGTGAATTTTGATGAATAAACATTTTGGGCTGGATTGACTTGTCTTTATTTAAAATTGTGGGATTTGATTGTGGTACCATAGTCAGGATTTATTATTCAACCAGGTGCTTTAATTTCAGTGAATATGGTTGGGACCAAAAACAAAAGTAGCAAAGGAATTGATAAATGTCCAGAGGTGAGCATAAGTTAAAGTCTACATTTTAGGACAAATTTTCTCTGAAAACGTGACGCATAAGCAGCACTAACAATTAACTGGTCTCTTTGCTCAACACTATATGTTTTGCTGAAATAATGCCTCGCCATCTACCAATTAAGCCAAAAGAATACTTGGATTTTGATTAGAACACTCAGCGTCTGTGTACAGTCGAACGTGAGCCTGTCGATTTGACCGTGCGGCTGATATGAGACATCAAGACAATTCCTCTACAGGAGTTTAGACCCACAAAAACGTCTTTATATACCTTCAGACTCGAGTTATACAAATATAGGTATCTCCTGACCCTCCTCACATACATGCTCTTGACGTGCATAGTCTATCTACCGTTTATGTTTTTACCTTCATCTCTTGTTATTTACTGGTGATTATATGTTCTAGTGTTAGAACTGGATCGCTGACGCAAGGTTAAACTGCCAGCAGGAGGTGAAGCCACCGGAAAGGTTCGAGCGGCCATCTTGGTATGCTCAAACTTAGAGCATCAATAACTGACAGGCGAAAACACCGCTGTTTCGCTATCTCCGACCTCCGGATACGACAGTTACATTTCGCTCCCTAATGACAATCATGTTTAATGTTTAATTAGCTCATGGATAATATTCGTTAAGAGGAAGAAGATATATGTGGATCGCGATGTCAGATCATTCATCTGCCCCGGTATTCAGCCTATCAGTCCAGCACAACGAGTACTAAAGGAAGTGGCAAAACGCTCCACAAGTTGTAATGCAAGTATGAAAAGGTGTAATATTAGCTTCTTTTGGGTTGACAATATGTCTGTTTGCCTCTGAGGGTAAAACCGGGATTTTTATTTCGCCTAAAATGCCCAGGATTTGTCTGTTTTGAAGCGCTCGCTGTGGTCATACAAGGATACATACGTGTTCGTTTGCCATATAAACCTAGCCTATCAGTTTCATTTTAACCAGCGCTTGTCCTCCTTTCTGCGCATGTGATAAAGGGAGAGAGAGAGCGCGCGCTCTTATTCAAGTGACCGCGAGAACAAGGCTTATTGATGAAAACATAAAACAAGTGACTCTGAACAAACACTTCGATGTACACAATAAATACATCTGAACATGTCTTACCACGGTTTCAGTGAACTTGTTTACATTCAGCAGATCTGTTCGCTGATTTGTTAGAGGCGGATATGTTTGATGCACATAACTCGCAGGCTTTTAAGAAACCGAAAAAATTACCGACTTTTAATAAATAGGCTAAATAATTACATGTGTAGGACGTTTGCGTTGTAGGGATGTACATGCAGATTTCAGATATAAAATCGGCGATTGAATGATTAATGTTTACGCGCTAAAATTAGATGATCCCTTAAGTAAATAGGGACATGTTTGCAAAGCAAAATTTAATTTACTAAACTTCCATATGTCTTCAATATGCAGCGCTGTGAGATGTAACAAAAGTCGGCAAAATTTGTGTTTCTATTTATAAATCTTATAAAGCATTTAATTATCAGAGCCAATTATTATTATTATTATTATTATTCAATACATATTTATCTTTTAAGTGACAGGGCTTCATTTCGCCAAAGTCAACAGGCGATGAACGGGGAGAGCAGGGATAAAAACACTTGAATCTTTGCTCATTCATTTAGACACCTATCAGTATTTATAATCATCGATTCGGAAACAATTAAACTGGAAATGCTCATAGGACGATGTTATTCATAACACACAGGCTGCATAAAGTTATGTTATATTTGCAACACGTTGTAACTAATGAAAAAATACTGTAATGCGAATATATATAGGCCTATATATATATATATATATATATATTCGCACAACCAGACCACAGTGTAAACACTTAAGTGAACTTCCGAAATCTTTGTCTTTCAGAATCATGTGTAGCCAAAAGCACATTAACGATAATAATCGAATGATATCAAAGAGTACGACTAAAATTCTTTACAGGGCTATTTGATTAAGAATATTCTGCACTAGATCTAAATTTTTTGCAACAACAATTAGACAAATTATTTTAGATAAGTCATTTTACTGATTAAAACTGAAGAGGAAGCCTCACTCCAAGGTTAAGCAAACCAAAAAAAGGGACATATAAGGGCATGAGACACACAAGAATCAGTATTATGCTTATCTGAGTCATAAAAGAACATCCACATGTACAGGGCAAAATGTGTGTAATTCACTAAACCACACAAATGTTTGTACTTATTGTTCCACGAGCTTCTCTCATATTCACTCTGGCCTCACCTCCCTATCAAGGACTTTATTGTAGATTCATTAACAGCTGTTAAATACAACTGAAATTCAACAGATGATCGTATATTTTGATCGTATATTTTGTTAAGTACAATAATGAATTTGTAAAAGCATTTACTAAAAAACACTTGAAATCAAAGAGCAATCAACTGAAAAGGTCAGCCATGATTCATTTATTTCATAAGCAAACTGTCCTATATTAAGGGGACCACTGAGATAAAAGTTGTATGTTGCTGGTCATGTGATTTCAACATTTAAAAAAAAAAAAGCCTTGGCCTTACACTGACCCCTAGTGGCATGTATCATTCGAATGCGATAATTTTCAGTAACTGAGGCCATTGTAGAAATTCACATTTCACGGTCAGCCATGATTGATTTTATCCATGAGTAAAATAATCAAATAACAGTGTGGTTACTGAGATTAAGTATATTGGCTGGTCACCCTCTCTATGTAGTGTAAAACAGCTTTTATAAGGTTTATGATATGACTAGAGCCTTCATATCATGTGAGTGGTCATGATTGTACTCTTTAAGAAATTAATTATAATTTTGAAACATATGTATTATAAATACAAATTTTAAAGAGGAAAAAGTTACTGTGTGCACCTTTAAATATCCTAAATATCCTTCTAGCTTGTAGGAAAAGAATGAAAGCTTTTTCTTTGCCATTGTTCCTTGATCTGCAGATACTTTCATTCTAAGGAAGTGCACTGTACCATAGTGCAGTCATCTACACTGTAAAAGACTCATTACATTGAACATAATGTGACTATTGAAATTGCTCAGGTTACAACTGTAACCCAGTTCCCCGAAACGAAGGAACGAGACGCTGCGTGAGTTGCTTATGCTCTTATCATCAGTGATGATGCCAGAAGCCCTTTAAAAGCATGCCAATTTATTGGCAGATGTGCTTGGTGTACCACCACCAATGCGTGCATCATCGCGAGCATATAAGTGGGAGTGCACTGCCAGGATTTCCTTCCGAAAGGAGAAGAGAGCATCTCTTAGTCCCTTAACAACGATAAATCGGTAATGCGGCAAGCATAGGCAGCTTCTCATTCCCTCCTTTCAGGGAACCAGGGTTAAAGTAGTAACCTGAGCATTCCATTTCAAGTTGGTCACTTTGACGCTGCATGGAGACCCATGCTATTGATTGCTCAATTGTGCCATGCTACTGATTGCACATATTGCACTACAAGCCAAAAGAGTAGAAAAGGAAAAACACATTCTATACTTACAATAGGGAGGAAGGAGAAGCAAGACTACACCCATTTTCACAAAAGGGTAGGGTTTTACAATGACAATAGCCAAGGGTAGTGAATCATTGCATAGAAAGACACCCATAGGTGTAAACCTGCACCCACACTTTAGTGGGAAAGCATAGAATGGTCTGCAAAATGGAATGGAAAAAATTTATGACCAAAGAATACTTGCCTTCTGAAAGACCATCCAAAAGGGGTATGTTCTGCCACTATGGCAGCCACAGACACTTTAAGCCTGGACAGAGACAAACCTGCAACCAACCGCTCTTGCAAAAAGTGCAGCACCAAGTGAGCAGAACAGTGCAATGATTCCTCACCACAAGATGAGAACCTGTATTACCTCTGTGAAGCCTCTTTCTTGGTTTCTTTCAATAAACTCCTGAAAACACATCTTTTTTTTCTCTCTCTATGTTACCCCCCTGGTCCATGAGTTTTTTTTTTCTTCTTGTTGTGTTTTGTTGTATTGTTGAAATTGATTGTGATTTATTTCTCCTTGTGATTGATTCAGTAAAGTGACATTGAGTTTTAGAAAGGTGCTATAGAAATGCTTGTGAGATCAAGTCTCTCCTCAGTGGAATTTTTCACTGGGGGTGGGGGCATCCAACAGCTCCACCAGTTCCGGTGACAGTGTTGTTGGGCCACTCTGGCACAACCAACAGCACTACCGGTCCTTCCGGACTTTGTACAACAATTGATGCAGTAGATGAACAGGAGGGAAAGCATACCTGCATTTTGCTGGCCACTTGTGAGCTATGGTGTCCAAGCCTAACAGAGCCGGAGTCATGGAATACCAGAGGCAACAGTGTGTGGTCTCTGGGGAAGCAAACATGTCCCCCTTGGATTTCCTGTATAACTCCCTGATATTCAGAACAGGCTGAGGATGCATTCTCCTTTCCCTTGGATGATGCCCTGACAAAAGAGCAGATCGTTGCCACAGTTCAGGCGACCAGGGACGTGCACTTCCTGGATCGACAGGAGATGTCCCGGACATGCTCTCGCCATTTTCTCTTTTGGTGTTTAAGTCATCAGGTTCGAGATCAGATGTGACCTCACACATCCCTGGTGGTTCACGTAAACTACAACCACCATATTGTTCAATCAAAACAGCACGTGAAAACCCTGCATGGCTGAACAAAAATATTTGAGAGCCAGAAAGACATCTAGCAGCTCCAGATGATTTATGTGCCATACCAACTGCGCACATGTTCAGGTGCTGAAGGCTGGTTGACCATCACAAAAGGCTCCCCTGCCCATACTGGACATGTCCATGGTCACAACTTTGCATCTGGTTGCCTGTACAAGCACAGTACCTGCTTGATAAAACACAGGCATTTCCCATTAAATCTAGCGTGGCCAAGCAGAGGCACGTCATTATTAGAGACCGGCCACCACATCGCCAGGCACGATGAGGCCACGGCCATTAACCACAGAGCTGGCTGAAAGCATTTCAGCATAAAAGCTCTCCCCAGCTTGAAACACATCAAGCACTGGAGAATAGAGCGAGTACGGTCTTCAGACAGACATGCCAACCTGGCCACCAAGTCGAGTCTCATGCCTGAGAAGGACTGATAGTGCAGCATGATAGAAGCTTTTTGAGACTTATGCGAACACAATTGGTCTCACCGAGCGCTGTTTCCGTGTAAGTGCAACCCAGGCAGAGGACACAGTGCTCATGCCCATCAGAGATTGAGATATATAATGATCGCAGGGTGGAAAACATTGCAAAACTCCATCTTTATGTCATTCAGCAAAATAACTCTTTTAGTGCTTGTGTACACAGTAAATCTACAACACAATATGAGTTTATCAAGCACATAGGCTTGATGAAGGATACACAAATGCCCACCAGAGCACAACAGGGAAGTAGAAAGTAATCTGCTTCTGGTGAAGTGCAGTATCAAATGCAAAGAGAAAGCTCATCCATTTTCTGACACACGCAAAGCAGAAATAATCCACTTGCTAAGATGTGCTAACACAATGGTGAACGCAATGTTACTTGTTTATCAGAGCACCACAGTGAAGTAGAAAATGATCCACTGGGTGTGAAGGTGAACAGTGAAGCAAAGATTCAGACATATAGAGCAAGGGAGATTTTGGTGAGATAGCGGTGCGCTCCCGCTTATATGTTCGCGATGACGCATGCTCTGGGGGTGGAACGCCAAGCGCCATCTGCCAATACATTTATGTGATTGTAAAGTGCTTTAGGCGTTTTAACTACTGATAGAAGCTCCCCATAGTGTCAGCAATCGAAGTGACAGACATGGAAGGGAACTTTTTTTTTCAGATATATTCAGGATATTGCAGTGCTGTGATAACTGTTATGCTTATGTGAATGTGATTAGCAAGGTTTGGTCAAATATTGAAAGTATTAATAAAAAATATTTTTAGAACATTTTAAGTGAACATACATTGTTTTTTTAAAGCCCCTAAATTTAATAAAAGCCCTGTAGTAATTTTTGGTCCTACCAGTAAATGCATTACGTAAAGGCACTAGATGAAATACATTTTGGTCCAAAATCTAATGTGGTAATAAATGCATCTTCTACTGTTTGTTTCAAATTTTAAAGAACCAACTTTTTAGTTTGAGGACACCTAAAGGTCACATAAGTGGCAAGCCATTTCAGGGGTAGCTCTGCTCCTATACTCTGGTATACAGAGTATATGGAATGGTTTGGTAAGTGTTTAACACCTATTTAACAATGCTTTCTGAACCCCTCCCTTTCAATCTCTCTTCCACGCTCCACTCCCAGATCTATGATGCTCTCTCAAAACAGCGCTTATTACCTCTGCGTCATCCAAATTCTTGATACCTAAAAGATTTGTACCTTTGCAGGTGGGCGTATTGTATGTCATGTCAAATTCATATGGAGACAGGATTATGACAAAACAATTTGAATTTGAATTGTGTAAATCTGAATTACAGACTTTTGAATTTGAATAATAAGTGTGATTTTGCCAAACGTTGTATTTTAAATAGGTTTGAATTTTAATTTTTTAAACACCAATCCTGGACATTTCATATTTAACCAAATCGAATTGATTTATTTTATCGCACAATTTTATAAATATGTATTTTCAAACAGCAAATTTTTTGTTCTGAATTCTTACACTGTAAATATTCAGTTTTAAAAAATACAGCTTCAAGTTTTCAAGATGAAGAAGAAATTCAGAACACCAAATTCAATATCTAAAATTCAAACCGCAGAAATTCAGATCTACAGAAAGTGGGTCAGAGTTCAAGCTTCCGTGTACCGCAGGGAAGAGTAGAGGGTCTCGGAAAAGTCGAACGGAACATTTTGGCCAATTACAGGTCGAGGTGCAATAATTCTCTGGCACGAGCGTGATTCAAAAGGTCCCATTCTGACCATTTTTGGTTTTTAAACTTTTATGATTTATATTTTTATGGTTAGCACATTAGCACATTCTCAGCACATGAGACATTTGTCTGAGCAGTCTCTGGTATTTGTTTTAGTATAAAGTATATTTAGTATGAAAGTGATTAGAACTCAATAATAGAAGTAATTCTGCTTCATTCTGTGATTGGAATCCACATCAGATCCAAGTCAGATGTTATTTCAAACACTTGTTGGTGTTTGTAAGTGCGTTTTGAGCTCAAGACATGAACATCACGAATGATCATTCAGATGTGTGTGATTTAGCAGGCGTGATTACATTATACGATTAATTTCATGCAAATTGTAGGCTTATTGTTAGGCATTTAATGGCTAATTTACACACAAACTCCAATAAACGCTCCAAAAACAGTTAAAATCCCCCAGAGCAACCTGGAGTTAAGTGCCTTGCTCAAGAACACAATGGTGGTGGCCATGGGGATCGAACCAGTGACCTTCTGATTAACAGTTATGTGCTTTAGCCCACTACACCACCACCACAAAATGTTAAAGTATGTGTTTGTTGGTGACTATGTTTTGTGAATAAAATGTGGTAAAAGATACCCTTGTTAAAATTAGAATGAAACAAATTGGACATAATTTGGTTTCTGTTTGGGTATCTACAAACAATCTACAAACAAATCATCTCCGACCACCCCACCACACCACCTGCCCCCTTGACCCTATTCCTTCCTGCCTTCTCCATCCATCCTACCAGCACTCACACACATAATTAACACATATCTACTTACAGGCTCGTTTCCCACCACATTTAAGCAGGCTCAAGCAACTCTGTTTTAACCCCACACAAGTAGAACATTACAGACAAGTCTCTCTCATTCAAGTCACATCAGCTACTTAGTGGGGTACCTCAGGGCTCAGAGTTTAGACCACTTCTCTTCTCTATATACACCAAATAACTTTCCCAGACTTTCAGCTTAGGCTATATATAAATATTCTTGTTGCACTCTAATCTACCTTGGATACTATTATTCTGATGCAACTGAAACTTTGTAATGCAGCACTTTTCATACTACGGTCTCATTAAGATGAATCACTTATGAAGTATTCTTCTTTTGTAAGTCGCTATGGATAAAAGCATCTTTCAAACTAATAAATGTAATGTAAATGAAAATAAAGGTTACACACCTGGGCCCACAAAATTTACAAATGTACACGTGTTAAATAGAAGGAGATGAATGAGAAAATGCTGAGTCATAGTGACACTGGGCAGGGTCTTATGCATTTGTAATTTTCCTGACTTGTTGCACCGGTTTCTGTACATGCTTTGTCATTGTCACCTTAATGATGACATTAATATCTAAAGATAAATACGTAGTGGAAAACTGAGTTTCATCATAGGTGAAAAACGTATTATTGAATTATCCCATGATATTTGCCATACCACACAAAAGCTTCTATTTGTAAAAAAGTATTCTAATGTAAACTGCTTGAACTCTTGTTTCCATACAATGAAAGTAAATGGTGACTAAGGATGTCAGTCCCTAACATTTTGCCTAACCTCTTCTTTTATGTTCCATGGAAGAGCATATTCGAATTTGGATTAATCTACCATACATACAATATGTAAATATTTTATCTGTGCATTTTGTTTTTTCTATGTGTATACTTTTTGATATTCACTAGGTATTAGTTCCTGTTGGCTTCAGTTGGCATTAATTATGAACAAGCAAAGGAGACTCATCCATGAAACCTGATCTTTCTCTTTGTTGTCTTAAGAAACTGACTCTCAGCTGACTTTATTGTCACATCATTATTCAGCTCTTTTTTTCTTTGTTTCACTGACGCATCATGTTTTGAGCGTATATAAGACACGCACACTTGTCATTTCACACTCACATAGGAAAGACCTGTTCTTGCTTCAACAGTGATTGAACGGAACTTCCACTTTGATTTTTTTTTAAATCTTATTTAATATTTATTTTGTAAGTTTTTATAATAAAACATTATAAACTGCCAAAATGGAGACTTCTCAGATTCGCCAGAACTACGACCGCGACTGCGAGTCTTTGATCAACAAGATGATGAATTTGGAGCTTTATGCTTCCTACACCTACACCTCAATGGCAAGTTCCTCTTTCTTACATTCATCACTAGTTGGCGACAATTAATAATATTTTTGCATGCTTTAAAAGGAAATAAAAATCACTTTAAATTGGGCTATACAGTATATGCCTTAAATTATATATTATATTAAATATTACATTATGCAGACATTTCAGAATCTGTGATGGGTAAACAAGGAGTAGAAAACACCCTTCAGGTTCAATGATACATTAGTGACCTCCAAATTTGTTACCTTTTGGCCATATTTCTGTATGTGTGTGAGTTACGTGTTGAATTCCCCACATTTTTTATTTTTTTTTGTTCTTTTCTCATCTTTGATTTTGTTCCCATCAGGCTTACTATTTCAAACGGGATGATGTGGCACTTCCTGGTTTTGCAAAGTTCTTCAAGGAGAACAGCGAGGAGGAGCGTGAGCATGCTGAGAAATTAATGGAGTTCCAGAACAAAAGGGGTGGACGCATTGTTCTTCAGGACATAAAGGTGTGTTGATAGTTTTTTGAACTAAGCCTTTTGTACATTAAAATTGTAAAATGGTGTAATTAAAGCTGACTACAGACCTATAGTTAAGTAATGACCTCATGAATTAGAATAGATTGAATTTATTTGAATTGTCACTGCTTTGTTCATCTCTTCTTCCAGAAGCCTGAGCGTGATGAGTGGGACAATGGACTGACTGCTATGCAGTGCGCTCTGCAGCTGGAGAAGAAAGTCAACCAGGCTCTCCTGGATCTCCATAAGGTTGCCTCTGAGAAGGCTGACCCTCATGTGAGTTATGAAGATTTCATTCCAGACCCTCAAAGACATTGATGAATAACTCATAATTAGATAATGATATTTAAAATAATCTTTAGGAGACACTTGTATGCCATTTACAAAGTAGCTAGCATTCCTTGTTGTTCCTTTTGTGGTCCCTTGAAATTGAGATACATTAGTTTTTTGAGTAAAAATGGCTCCTTAAAGCAGTTTCATATCTTCTATAAAATGGTTTATTGTTAAATAAACATCAATGCCCTAATTTTAAGATTTAAAAGAATCTTTATAGAGCACTCAAAAGTGTCCAGTATTCTTTCCTCATTCTTGTGTGACTCTTTGAAACTGAGATACTCAGTTATAATTATAATTTGGGGAAAAGTTATTAGTTCAAGTCTTCATACACCGTAGCTTTGTAAAGCAGTTTCATTCATTCTGGTTTGCTGAATTTTATTGTGCTAAATTATTTTCTGATTTGTTGTCCAACAGCTGTGTGACTTCCTGGAGACTCACTACCTGAATGAGCAGGTTGAGTCCATCAAGAAGCTTGGAGATCACATCACCAACCTGTCCAAGATGGGTGCTGGCAACAAAAGGATGGCAGAGTACTTGTTTGATAAGCACACCCTGGATGGACAGAGCTAAATGTTGCCCTCAGATCAACTGCATGCTGTCCAAGCAATATGTTTTTTATCAACACAAAATTTTCTTATGCAAAAGGTGGAAAGGTTAACATCAAGTAAATGTTCCACGTCACTGTTATAAAATGATGCAGTCTTTTTATCTGGTGATTGTCACCAAGCAAAGCTTTCCTGTTGAATGAAAACTGTTTTTAATGAAGTGAATTTGATAAATAAACATTTTGGGCTGAATTTACTTGTTTGTTTATTTGTTTGTTTGTTTATTTGTTTGTTTTATAATTGGGCTGTAGTCATGTTTTATTATTCAAACATCAGAAGGTGCTTTAGAGTTCAATGAGTTATGTGAAACCAAACTGACCAAACATTTATTTGTAGTAATTACTTACAACTTTGTCTGGCCTGCAAAATCATTAGACAATATTATGATTAGAGAATATCAAAGTCCTTGACTGAAATAATAATTAAAAGGGCTAGATGCCTTTTTTATATGCAACCCTAAATTGCATTATTATACTGTCAGACAATATTTGGAGTAAAAAGGCAAAGTGCATCTAACTTGCTACTAAAGAGCACTTGGAAAACGAAATGCTTTCAACTGGCAAGGATATGCACCAAGTGGTCAACAGATGTACAAGGCTGTTTGAATGAAATAGGTCCTAGAAAACCGGATAAAAACACATAATGCATGGAGGGAAAAAAAACAATCCTGTTTTATGCTGAGGTGGTGGTGGTGTAGTGGCTAGAGCACAGGGCTGTTAATCAGAAGGTTGCTGGTTCGAACCCCACGGCCACCACCATTGTGCCCTTGAGCAAGGCACTTAACTCCAGGTTGCTCCAGGGAAATTGTCCCTGTAATAAGGGCTCTGTAAGTTGCTTTTGATAAAAGCATCTGCCAAATGCATAAATGTAAATGCTGATGCCCTGTGACACACTGAATGATATGTCTAGCTTGATTATTGGAATTGTGCTTTCAATTAGCAGATGATGTGAATTTATGTGTTTCTGCTGTCTTTCTCAAAGTCAGTGGGTGCTATGTGTTCAGGAATAAGTGTGGAACACTAAAGTTGAGAATTAAAATGTGTTCTTGGCACTCTAATGACCAGGAACCTCTTAGGGGGCATTTACACTTTGTTAAGAGGCCCAACAGCAGGGGGGAAACAAAAAGTGGATTTTTACTCAAGATCAAAACAAATGGTAAAACATTTATAAACTAATAATATTAATAATAATAATAATAATAACATTTTTGAACAGGTTAAAATTGTGATCTAATGATTCACATTATACATTCAAGTAAAAATGGTTAACTATTTTGATTGAATGTTATAAAAGATGGTAAGACAAAACGTTTCGGGTTACGTATGTAACCCTTGGTCCCTGAAAAATGTGTAACGAGATGCTGCGCTGAAGAGCGCTTTGGGAACACGTCTCAGTTGTGACCAGCTGTGAATATGTATGCAATACGTCAATGAACACTGACCGGAATTAATAGCCTCTGCCGATGTAATCATTGGACGCACCTGGCGCAGTGGCTATAAATGGATGCGTCACCGGTGCATCATCAGGTATTTCTTCTGAAGAGCAGTCCCGGGGCATCCCAGTGCAGCAGAAAAGTGCAGCATCTCGTTCCGCTTTTTTCAGGGAACAAGGGTTACATACGTAACTCGAGACGTTCCCTTACAAAATGCTTCACTACGATGCTGCACTGAAGAGTGCTTTGGGAACGAGAATACCCATGCCGCCACAATGTGGCTGTCTGGACCCCCTACGGTTGTGCAGTGTTCTCACAAGAGCGTAAGAGGGCTCAGACACGAGCTTGAGATGTGGACTCAAGGACATAAGAGCCCGGAGTGGTATGAACATCCAAGCTGTAGAATCTAATGAATGTGTGCGGAGAGGACCAGCCTGCCACATCACAGACATGCTGTAGAGGGACCACTCTGGACAAGGCTTAGTGGAGGCGACTCCTCCGGTAGAGTGAGCACTGATGCCTACAGGTGAAGCTTGACCACGCGCCTCGTAGGCCAGGGCAGCAGCGTCCCTCACCCAATGCGACATAGTGTGCTTGGTGGCAAACGATTAGTTGCCCTGACTTACGCCAATGGCTAGTGCGGTGGACATAAGTCTGAAGGGCACAGACTGGACAAAGTCTGTGAAGTCTCTCCTGCTCCTGCTTTACAAACGGCAGGGAGCAGAAGGCTTCAAGAGTGACCGGATGTAAGGTTGAGAAAGGTACCTTAGGGGGGTAGTCAGGATGAGGGTGCAAATTTAATTTGGTTATTCCTGGGGCAAACTCTAAACAGGCTGGCAAGACAGACAGAACCTGTAGGTCCCCAATTCTCTTTAGAGAGGTAATCTCCATAAGAAAAATGGGTGACTCATGGAGAAGTAGAGGAGACATTGCGCTGTTCGTGGTGGTGAAGAGGTCCTCTTCTGCCCTGTAAAATTTCACCCATATTTGTCCCAAGTGGAGAGAGCCATAGCACTTAAAATGTTCTCGATAACCTCAGGAGAAAGCCCTGTGTAC
Source organism: Moxostoma hubbsi (assembly GCA_032164185.1). Classification (NCBI taxonomy): domain Eukaryota; kingdom Metazoa; phylum Chordata; class Actinopteri; order Cypriniformes; family Catostomidae; genus Moxostoma; species Moxostoma hubbsi. The sequence continues at coordinate 28,246,568 of JAVLUX010000007.1, read as the reverse complement.
CTCAGTTGGTACCCTTCAGGGGCCAAGCATGAAAGGTTCCACAATTCGGGCCGGGGATGACATATTGTCCCCTGTGCCTGAGAAAGAAGGTCCTTCCTGTTCGGAATCGCCCAAGGCGAGCCATCGAGGAGAGATATTAACTCCGAGAACCATACTCTGTTCGGCCAGTGTGGCGCTATCAGTAAGAGGCAAGACCCTTGCTAGCAAACTCTGGCCAAGACTCCCGGGAGCAGAGAAACTGGGGGAAATGCATACAGGCGCATTCTGGGCCATGTATGCACCATCGCGTCCAGACCCAGGGGGGCTGGGTGACTCAGAGAGAAGTAGAGGGGACATTGTGCTGTCTGATAAGATGCAAAGAGGTCCACTTCTGCCCTGTAAAATCTCACCCAGATTTGCTCTACTACCTCGGGGTGGATTTTCTACTCCCCCATCAGTAATTTATGTCTGGACAGTAAATCTGCTCCCACATTCAGGCATCCAGGGATATAAACTGCTCTGAGTAACATGAATTTGCCCTGGGCCCAAAGGAGAATCCGACGTGCCAGGGAATTCATCTGGCGTGAACGTAGACCTCCTTGATGATTTATGTAGGATACTGCTGTTGTGTTGCCCACCCGCACCAAGACACGGCAGCCTCTGGAGGAAGTATTTCAGGGCCAGAAATACAGACATACACTCAAGACAGTTAATGTGACAATCTAATAAAAGCACCCAAATTAGATGACATTGATCATCAATAACTCAAAACATTTAATAACAAGTTTTCCATTATGTTCTTGGGAAAATGTAGAAGCAACAATTAAACTTGATGTTTAATTTCTTAAAATTAGAAATAGATGTATATAGACTGACTTTGCTATTTTACACATTAGTGAATTTAAGATCCCTGCTCTCATAAATGTTTACGTGAATAATCCGATAGATATGGCCATGTAAATGTTTAGTGCTTCTGAGTGTTACTGAAAAAATGCTTTATTCCTATGTTACTGTAAAATATTTACAGCCTTATGTGTTTGTTGGTATGATTATATGTTTTATTAATAAAATACTCATTCAGTAAGCAGAAAAATCATTGTGGCTAGAAATTGGTGTTATGAAAAAGCTAATAGTAAATAAGAGTTTGCAAATAGCATTTAATAGCATTGTTTCTGCATTAGTAGTTTACATTGTCACCTGATTCTGCAGCTAACATTCACAGACATCCAAGACCTTTTAAAAACATACTGTTGGCTTCATTGATGTAAAGTGGAAATGTCTGGAAACAAAGAATAAATGTGTTATACATGATAAGTGGTGCTAACTAATAAGTATGGTTTACTACAACCAAGTTGAAATGAAGGTTCACACCTTTACTCTGGAGAGCTGATCAAGTTGCAAACATACTCTCATCTGGGAATTAAATGAGGAAATGCTGAGTCACAGAGACAAAGATCAAAGTAAGCTCTACACTTGGTCTACACAGTTTGCTCTTGTTGACACAGATTGAGGTTTCATGAGCACGTTCTAAAATGCTTTGTCATTGTCACCTGGCTGTTGTAGTGAAAATGTGTTTTAAAAATAATGCCATGAAAAATAGTGCCTTTATACCAACACCAATTCTTCTACTTGCACACCGTTTTTCAATGTTGCTGATGACAGGGTTTTCCAGGCATCTTGGAGAACTTGTCACATGTTTATGTATTTACTCTAAATTGCTCCTGTCTCTTCATGTAATCCCAGACTGACACAATGATGTTGAAATCCGGGTTCTGTGGGGACCATACCTTCTGTTGCAGGACTCATTGTTCTACTTCTATTCTGTTCTATTTGCAAAATGAATTTTTGGAAACTAAAATGTATATTTCCTATTGACACACTTAAGCAGATGATATAAAATAACTGCCTTAAGACAAATGTTTTTGTGAAACATCTTATGTTCCTTAGACTTTTGCATAGTACTATGTTGACATATCAAACAAAACAATGTAGAATACGTCGAAGCATTGATACAAATATGTAAAAATAGAAATATAACTCCAATTTGATTCACTGACCAGTTATTAACTTTGTTGAGCAATGGTAAACAATGGGGAGACTTGTGGATAACTTCTGAAAGCAATGCAAAACAAATCAGCAACATTGAACACTGCTTAACCATGATTGGACGTCCTCATGCATATAGAAAACAGCCAATAACCATGATTTAGCACTCTCTGGTATGTTGTTGCTTGAACATGACACGTTTTTTTATCACATAAAATGACCTGGAATGTAATACTTATAGCTAACAGTATAAATTAACATGCCATGAAGGCCTGTTTGATTATTTTTTAAATTCAGTCTTCGCAAGTCTTGACAGATGCAAAATAACAAAGAATTAAGTAGGCCTAATATGTTTAAATCTATATTATCATACCATACGTATGGTTTGGGTAGTTCTACATCTCATAGTGACCAATCAGTTTCTGTTGGATTCAATTGATCATTAATTATGAAAAAGGAAAATAGACTAATCAATGAAATTTGAGCTTTTCGTTGTTGTAAATGGACACAGCGGACTGTCTTTCAATCATTATTCAGCACATTTTTTGATTGGCTGGTTTCTGTTCCTCTGACGCATCATGTTGCGAGTGTTATAAGACACACGCACACCTCTCATTTCACAACTTCAGAAAGATCTGAGGAGGTTCTTGCTTCAACAGTGATTGAACGGAACTTCATTCTCTAAACCTCGTTAAATTTCATATTTATTTTGTACCAACGTTTTGATATTAAAAACCGCCGAAATGGAGACTTCTCAGATTCGCCAGAACTACGACCGCGAATGCGAGGATTTGATCAACAAGATGATGAATTTGGAGCTTTACGCTTCCTACACCTACACTTCAATGGCAAGTTCCTCTTATTCACATTTATCGCTTTGATAATTCTTATATTTTGATGCACGGTGGCAAATTGAGGTCTTTGTCTCGTCCTCAACCCTTTAAAATGTATCAAACGTTCAATAATGCATACAGCTGCAGTAACAGGAGGACAATGATTTTGATAGAAATCACAAAATAAAGCCAAATTAAAGAAGGAATAAGGGGAAGAGAGCAATTCAAATATATGAAATAAACTAAAACGTGTACATATTTATGTATAACTATAATAATATAATTTAGTGCAATAGGCTACAATGAGAATCAATCTCTGAAAATTTGTGAACATTCAACATTGGATGTCAGATTGGCTTATGTGTGTAACTGCAGATTGGCTGTTTAGTTTGACTGCTATTGGAGAACATTTGTTTGCCAGATGGTTAAAATAAGCAAGACTTGGATCCTTAATGATAGACCTGATCTTTCATAAAAGACATACCTGAAAAGATCTATGCATCTCTGATTTGGGGTTATACAACACATTCCTAAAATGTTTAATCCTTTTCTTATTCCCAATTTACTCAGGCTCACTATTTCAAACGAGATGATGTCGCCCTTCCTGGTTTTGCCAAGTTCTTCAAGGAGAACAGTAAGGAAGAACGCGAGCATGCAGAGAAATTTATGGAGTTCCAGAACAAGAGGGGTGGATGCATTGTTCTTCAGGACATAAAGGTGCATTAATAGTATTTTGAACTAAGCCTTAACCTTGAATATTTTGAACAAAGCTAAATATAGAGCTCTTCATTTGGAATTAATTATGCCAATTTGTAAGGGCCTATTGAATGTTTGGTGCAACTTGCTCATCTCTCTCTCTCTCTCTCTCTCTCTCTCTCCAGAAGCCCGAGCGTGATGCATGGGGAAATGGTCTGATTGCTATGCAGTGTGCTCTGCAGCTGGAGAAGAAAGTCAACCAGGCTCTGCTGGATCTGCATAAGGTTGCCTCTGAGAAGCGCGACCCTCATGTAAGTTCTGAAGATTTCCCTCCAAACATGGATGAATATCGGTTTTGTCTTTTCTGAAATATGGGAGTCAGAATTATATAATGGATCAATAATTTTAAAACAATTATATGGCACTCAAAAGAGGACAGCATTCCTTTCTCTGTGATACTTTGAAGCTGAGATACTCCAAAATTTGGGAAAAGTGATTTAAGTCTTCATACACCGTAGTTTTGTAAAGTGCTTTAATTCATTCTGAGTTGCTGAATTTTATTGTGCTAAATTATTTTCTGATTTGTTGTCCAACAGCTGTGTGACTTCCTGGAGACTCACTACCTGAATGAGCAGGTTGAAGCCATCAAGAAGTTTGGAGATCACATCACCAACCTGTCCAAGATGGATGCTGGCAACAACAGGATGGCAGAGTACTTGTTTGATAAGCACACCCTGGATGGACAGAGCTAAATGCGGCCCTCAGATCAACTGCATGCTGCAAAGCTTAAATCTATGTTATTCTATTAAATCGGCATGCAATATGTTATCAAACAGCTCATATGCAAAATGTTCAAGTTTAAAGGTTAACCTCAAGTAAAAGTTCCATGTCTCAATATCATGTTTTAGTCAACAATCAATTATTTCCTGTTGAATGTGCACTAATTGGTGAATTTGATTGAATAAACTTTTTGGGCTGGATTGACTTTACTTTCATTTAAAATTGTGGGACTGAATTGTGGTTTGCGTTCATGTTTTACAATCCAACCAGCAGAAGGTGCATTAGTGTTCAATGTACAGCAATCAGAGTTTGTCCATACAAAAGTAAAGTGTATTTTATGGGTATGACACAAAATGTACAACTGTGTTTGAGGATTTAAAGAGAAACAAAACTATTGAATAGCTTTCAAAGATTTTTTCACGATTTAGTCATCATTTGAAATGTTTATTGCTACAGCCTGCAAATTTGTAAGTGCAACCTTGTACCTTGACAGACCGATAGAAACCGTGCACACTGAATTATTCTGATTGGAACTGGTGATTTTATTTTTTTGCCAGCTCTTGCCAATTAAATTTAGTAAACCGTGCAAAGAGCATATCCATTTACTTGTGCAACCCACTGGATGGTGCAGCACAGAAAAATTTGAAATCCACAAAACTTGCATGACCCAGTGGATGGCACAAAACAACCCCTTTAAATTATATCCAGAGGTCTCTTCAAAGAACTTTGGAACAAACAACTCAAATGGCTAAACACTTAGTTTACACCAAATTTAGCAGCACTGAATAGCTCATAAACTGAAGCCATGCTCAAAAAAAGATTTTTTTAATGCACATACAGTAAGCACAAGGCAAAATCGAGAGCTTTAAATCCTGGGCCTCCATTAATTATCTACCAATCTACTTTTGTTGCACAATAGTCAGGAGAATTGCTTTACCATTCCTCATTACAAATCTATTCCCAAATATTTTTGGGATGTCTGGTGTGAATCATTAACGTTTTCCCATGCCCTGTGATGAGACGGGGCCAATAAGGTCCACTATGGCCTACTCCAACATGATCCGACGGGAAGTCAGCATGTTGTTTTTGAATGTTCCTGTAGCCTAACCTGACATCAGCTCTTTTAGGCTGAGTTACTTGACAAGTGCATCTCCCTTCAGACATTACTGCACTGGTTCAAGTGTGTTTATCAGCTGCGTTGGAGACCTAGGGTGCATCTCATCTTGCTCTAATCTCCCTATATCGTGAATCAGTATCGTGAATATGAATTTTGACACTGGCAAGGGTGTTGACCATCTGAACGCACTCATGATTTCATTACCTGTGAGATGATTACAAGGTTGGGCATTTAAATGCAGCTGGTTTTAATCAACAATATCACTCTATAATGACTTGCATTTTCTTGCATTTTTCTTCAGTGTTAGAATGAAGAAATAAAAAATACATAATTGTTTATTTTTAATCTTGTTAAAACCCTTTTCATGAACATTAAGGATGAAATATTATTACAAATAACATCTCTTTTAAAGAAAAATTAAGCCTTTGACTTCATTATTTTACTCTTGTGCTCATCTTCTAACAAGTTAAGACTTCAGAAGACATGATGACATTTCCGGCAAGGGAACATAGTGTGCAATGATTCTCCCTGGTTTTCACAGTGCATTGTACTTGAATTTGGACAGCATTACACAGACCACTAAACTTGCATGACCAATACTTCTATATCCATCTGTCCAAAATTCTGTCAAAATGGGTAGTCCCTGAATTTCTTAACAGCATTAAAAAGCTCTTAAAAAGTATTTAAAAAAATAGAAGAAGACGAAGAAGCTTTTCATTGCACATTCCATCAAATACAAAGAAGAATCAAGGGCTTTAAAGGAGTTTGTGCTGACTGAAATGCCAGTCATCTAGAACTTATACTGACCTAGTAGTGTGGATGCAGCAACATGCAAAAGCAGTAGCTGGCATACGGATACAAATGCCATGTTAGAAATGCCATATACACAGTCATCAACAATTTGTTTGTTTCATAAGCAAAAGTGTCTTATAATAAGTGGACTACTGAGATAAAGCAAGTAGTATATTGCTGGTCATGTGATATAAACATTTGTAAATATTTGTAAAATAAGATGTTTTTCTTATGCCACTGCTATGACTAGATACTTAATCTCTGTGAGTACAAATTATTTTAAACATATTTCTTAAAAATACTATTCATTTCTTTGAGGTTGAACATTTTTTATTGAGGAAAAAATTGGGGTGACCAGTCATCCTGATTTAATCAGGATAGAACAGGTGTTCTGCCTTGAATCCCTGCAAGAATCTGAGTGCCACTCGCGTGCACGCGCATGACGTCAGTTGACGAGAGAATGGTGCAGCGAGTTTAAAACTCTTCCGTCTAAAAAGCGTTTATGATCAAACTTTTTCACACAATTAACCCAAAGGCAACGCAGTAATTTATTATGAATTAAAGTGTGAATTAAAAAACATTATGTAAATTAATTTTGATGTAACAACGGAAGCTGAAACTAAGCAGAGGCTTCGACACTAGCATTACACCATATCATATGTTGCTAGCGTTGCAGTTGTGAATATGTTTATTATTTCAGATGTGTACATTATGCAAACTAGTGTAATATGTAGCCTATATGATGTGTAAGAGGACTGCACATTGGTGGAACAAGCATTCAAGGAATTTCACTCCTTTCACAGATAAAACAACGTAGAATTGAACTGCATTGACATGCTATTCATGTAGGTTATGCTGATATTCTAGTCATTTTATATCTAATATTGACTATATGAACTCTTATCATTGGACCTAAATATGAACATCATACAAATTTATTTTAATTAATCTGTATCATTATGGTTTACACATAAAATTTCCTTAAACATACTAAAGTACATCAATGAAATGTGTGTATATACAACGAGACCATAAATAAGAGAATAAGTAACATATTGTTAGATAGTAAGGCACACAGACAAATCTAACAATGGAAGTGAATATATGAGGGTAAGTTAAATAAGTGAGTCATTATGTTTGTGGATAGCATACTCACATTTTCACCAAAGGGGAAAGGTATATCCCAAAATTGCTAAAGGATTTAAAGATATTACTTAGTAATATACTTAAACGTTTATTCCCACAGTGCAAGTATTTATTTGCTCACGTACCACAACAAGCTAATTTCTGCTTATTTTTGTATAAAGATTAATCTTATCTGTAATAATATCCTTTGGCCATAGCATATCAATTGTGTCCGTTACCCATAAAACATGGGTTTACCTGTGGGCAGAATTATTTTGACAATCTCATCTGAACACCTGCTAAAATTATATTGCTCTCCCTCAACTCAGCATTTTGAGGTCACATCACATTTATACTGGTGACATATCTTCCTGTGAAGGCTGTGTCCTCAAAACCATTTGACTGTAGCTTTAATAAAATAGGTTTTTCAGGGGGGATTATAATTTTGGCAATGTTATCATTGCACCTGCCGAAATTGTAGTGCCCTCCCAATCTCAGGATTAAAATATTACAGAGCCATCAGATTTATGCTGAGGACATATCTTTCTATGGAGACTGTGAACTCAAAACCATTTGACTGTATGTTTAATAAAATGGGTTTACCTGGGAGATTATCATTTTGGCAATGCTATCATTACTCCGGCCAAAATTATAGTGCCCTCACAATGTCAGGATTGAAATGTCACAGAGACATCACATTTACACTTGGGACATGTCTTCCTATGGAGGCTGTGTCCTCAAAACCATTTGACTGTAGCTTTTATCAAATGGGTTTACCTGGGGGGATTATCATTTTGGCAATGTTATTTTTACACCTGCCAAAATTGGAGTGCCCTCCCAATCTCAGGATTAAAATGTCATAGAGTCATCACATTTTTACTGATAACAAATCTTCCTATGGAGGCTGTGTCCTCAAAACCATTTTACTGTAGCTTTAATAAAATAGGTTTAACAGAGGGATTATATTTTTTTGCAATGCTATCATTAAATTTGCCAAAATTGGAGTTACCTCCTAATCTCAGGATTAAAAGTTCACAGAGATATCACATTTACACTGGTGACATATCTTCCTATGGAGGCTGTGTCACCATTTGACTGTAGCTTTTATAAAATGGGTTTACCAGGGGGATTATCATTTTGGCAATGTTATTTTTACACCTGCCAAAATTGGAGTGCCCTCCCAATCTCAGGATTAAAAGTTCACAGAGACATCACATTTTCACTGGTAACATAACTTCCTATGGAGGCTGTGTCCTCAAAACAGTTTGACTGTAGCTTTATTAAAAAGGGTTTACCAGGGGGATTATAATTTTGGCAATGTTATTATTACACCTGCCAAAATTGGAGTGCCCTCCCAATCTCAGGATTAAAATGTCACAGAGTCATCACATTTTTACTGGTAACAAATCTTCCTATGGAGGCTGTGTCCTCAAAACCATTTTACTGTAGCTTTAATAAAATAGGTTTAACAGAGGGATTATCATTTTGGCAATGCTATCATTACATTTACCAAAATTGGAGTTACCTCCTAATCTCAGGATTAAAAATTCACAGAGATATCACATTTACACTGGGGACACATCTTCCTATGGATGATATGATATGATAATGATAAGGAGGACACGAAAGGCAGGATCCTCTCAGTAAGGATTTTTAATGGACACATTGCAGTGCTCACATCTTCACAATAATAATTCTTCAGCTTCACAATAATAATTTTTCAGCTTCACAATACAAAATCTTCAGTTTCGCAATATGAACTCTATAGCTTCACATTAATAATTGTTCAGGCCCCAGACTCTCTCTCACGACTGCTGCTGGTGTGGGTGGTTTTATCCGCTCTCCCCATGCTCACTGGAATTAGAGACAAATGTTAGACATAATTTAGTTCAGGTGTAAGTGCCCTTACTGCTTTCTCTCTCTCTGTACGGGCACTTGACCACACCCCGGCTGCCACATACCCCCACTGCCTGACTCAGGTCGTGGGCCATCCTGCCTGCCTACCAGAGATGATATATTTGACGTGCTCCCCCTGTATCAGTTCGCTTTAACTCATAATCTAGTTCCCCCACTCATCGTGTGACCTCAAAGCATCCTTGCCACTTGGCGAGTAATTAGTGCTCGATGTGGGGAGTAATATGAGTACCTTATCTCCCGGTGCAAATTCCCGTAGTCAAGTTCTGCTGTTATACAGTTAGCTCTGCCGATCTTGATCTTGGAGCAAATTCTCCTGTGTTAGTTGCCCCAAGGTGTGGAGTTTTGCTCTAAGATCAAGAACGTACTGAATTTCATTCTTGCTATCTGAACGTCAATCCACCCAAGCTTCACGGATGATGTCAACACCCCGCCCAGGCACCGCCCACACATCAGCTCGAACGGGGAAAAGCCGGTAGAGGCTTGCGGGACCTCTCGTACTGCCAATTACAGGGGGTCGAGCCATTTATCCCAATTTCTAGCATCCTCGTGCACAAATTTACGAATCATATTTTTGAGGGTTTTATTAAATCGTTCCACCAGGCCATCTGTCTGCGGATGGTAAACAATGGTGTGAATCAATTTAATACCTAATAGTTCATAGACCTCATGTAGTGTCCGTGACATAAAAGTTGTGACCTGATCGGTGAGAATTTCTTTCGGAATCCCCATCCGGGAGATTATTTTGAAGAGTGCCTCCGCAACACTATGTGCTGATATGTTGCTCAGAGGCACTGCTTCCGGATATCGCATTGCATAGTCCACTAAGACTAATACAAAGTAATGTCCGAGTGCTGTCTGCTCTAATGGCCTGACAAGGTCCAAAACCACCAAGTCCCAAACCAGGAAGTGATGCAGCTGCTCAGGATGCTCTCAATAGTCCCTCTATAGAATGTAGTGAGGATGGGGGGTGGGAGATGTGCTTTCCTCAGCCTTCGAAGAAAGTAGAGATGCTGCTGAGCTTTCTTGGCAATAGAGCTGATGTTGAGGGACCAGGTGAGGTTCTCTGCCGGTGAACACTAAGGAATTTGGTGCTCTTGAAGATCTCCACAGAGGAGCCGTCGATGTTCAGTGGAGAGCGGTCACTCAACCATCTCTTTTGTTTTGTCCACATTCAGAGACAGGTTGTTGGCTCTACACCAGTCCGTTAGCCGCTGCACCTCCTCTCTGTATGCTGACTCGTCATTCTTGCCGATGAGACCCATCACGGTCGTGTCATCAGCAAACTTAATGATATGGTTCCAGCTGTGCATTACTGCACAGTCATGAGTCAGCAGAGTGAAAGGCAGTGGACTGAGTACACAGCCATGGGGGGCCCCAGTGCTCAGTGTGGTGGTGGTGGAGATGCTGTTCCCGATCCAGACTGACTGAGGTCTCCCAGTCAGGAAGTCCAGGATCCAGTTGCAGAGGGAGGTGTCCAGGCCCAGCAGGTTCAGCTTTCCAATCAGGTGATAAGGAATGATTGTGTTAAATGCTGAGCTGAAGTCTATGAACAGCATTCAAACGTATGAGTCCTTTTTATCTAGGTGGGTGAGGGCCAGATGGAGGGTGGTGGCGATGGTGTCGTCTGTTGAACGGTTGGGACAATACACAAACCGTAGTGGGTCTAGTGAGGGGGGCAGCTGGGTCTTAATGTGCCTCATGACGAGCCTCTTGAAGCACTTCATGATGATGGGTGTGAGTGCGATGGGACGGTAGTTATTGAGGCAGGACACTGAAGACTTCTTTGGCATGGGGACGATGGTGGTGGCCTTCAAGCACGTTGGAATGATGGCACTGCTCAGAGAGATGTTGAAGATGTCAGTAAGAACATCTGCCAGCTGGTCTGCACATCCTCTGAGCACCCTGCCAGGAATGTTGTCTGGTCCAGCAGCCGTCTGTGGGTTGACTCTAAGTAGAGTTTTCCTCACATCAGCTGTATTAAGACAGAGCACCTGGTCGTTGGGAGGAGGGGTGGTCTTCCTTGCCACCACGTCGTTCTGTGCTTCAAACCTAGCGTAGAAGTCGTTCAGCGCATCTGGAAGGGAGGCATCTTTGTCACAGGCAACTGATGTTGTCCTGTAGTTGGTGATGGCCCGGATGCCCTGCCACATGCGCCACGTGTCGCCGCTGTCCTGGAAGTGACTGTGGATTCTCTGGGCGTGTGCACGCTTTGCCTCTCTTATGGCCCGGGACAGTTTGGCCCTCGCTGTTCTTAGGGCAGCCTTGTCGTCCATCCACGGCTTCTGGTTGCTGTGTGTGGTGATGGTCTTGGAGAAGATGACATCATCAATGCACTTGCTGATGTAGCTGGTCACTGATGCTGTGTATTCCTCCAAGTTGGTAGAGTCACCATATGTTGCAGCCTCCCTGAACATGTGCCCTTCAGTGCAATCAAAACAGTCCTGAAGAGCAGAGATGGCTCCTGCTGGCCAGGTTTTCACTTGCTTCTGGAGCGGTTTTGTGCATCTGACGAGCGGTCTGTATGCTGGAATTAGCATAACAGAGATGTGGTCTGAGTAGCCGAGGTGGGGGCAGGGCTCCGCCCGGTATGCGCCTGGGATGTTTGCGTTAACAAGATCAAGCGTGTTCGCCCCTCTCGTTGAAAAGTCCACATACTGATGGAATTTAGGGAGCACTGTCTTGAGATTTGCATGGTTGAAATCTCCGGCGACAATAAACAGTCCATCAGGGTGAGCATTCTGCAGTTCACAAATAGCCCCATACATTTCACAGACTGCTTCCTTAGTGTTAGCACTGGGGGGGGGGGGGGGGGGGGGGTGGGGAATGTAAACTCCGGTTATAATAACAGTAGTGATTTCCCGTGGTAAATAAAAGGTCTGCATCTAACAGTCACAAGTTCCACCAGCGATGAGCTGTAACTAGAGACTAGCATAGAGTTATTGCACAATTCCGTGTTGATGTAAACACAAGCCACCACCGCAAGTCTTACCGCACAGAGCTGCATTTCTGTCGGCACGAAACAAGGCAACCCTGTCTAGCTGAATGGCAGCATCCGGAACTCTGATCAAAGATGCAGCATTCTCTAAACTCACGCTGCATAGTCTGCTGGAGTCGGATGTAGTCCAGTTTATAGTCCAGGGAGCAAATATTTGAGAGCAGGATAGACGGGAGAGCAGGCCAGCTAAAGTTTGTTGTTAGCCTAGCATGGACCTCCGCCCTCTTGCCGCACTTTCGCTTCCTTGAAAACCGCTTACGACGTCCCCTCCCTCGGCTACCGGCATCAGGCAACGCCAAGGACTGGAGGCCTGGAGGCCTGGTCTCCGCAGCAAGCTGAGTTTGCGTAGCTTCTCCTGCAGATCATCATGCAACTCGGTTGTTCCATGAATCTTATATTTTAGCATGTCTGGGGATGGTAGACACGATCACTGGTTTCTCCGATGTCCATGTGCCGTAAAAGTTGGGCTAAGTGACAAAAATAGCACCATTTTGGATCCGGAGTGGCCACTGTGTGCTACCGTGCCGCCATCTTCCTTGCGTAATGTGATGTCTCTGTGATATTTTAATCCTGAGATTGGGAGGGCACTCCAATTATGGCAGGTGCAATAATAACATTGCCAAAATTATAATCCCCCCCTGGTAAACCCATTTTACTAAAGCTACAGTCAAATGGTTTTGAGGACACAGCCTCAATAGGAAGATATGTTACCAGTGTAAATGTGATGTCTCTGTGAACTTTTAATCCTGAGATTGGGAGGGCACTCCAATTTTGGCAGGTTTTATGATATAGCATTGCCAAAATGATAATCCCCCTGTTAAACATATTTAATTAAAGCTACAGTAATGTGGTTTTGAGGACACAGCCTCCATAGGAAGATTATGTCCCCAGTGTAAATGTGATATCTCTGTTAACTTTTAATCCTGAGATTGGGAGGGCACTCCAATTTTGGCAGGTGTAAAAATAACATTGCCAAAATGATAATCCCCCCCGGTAAACCCATTTTATTAAAGCTACAGTCAAAATGCTTTTGAGGACACAGCCTTCATAGGAAGATATGTCACCAGTATAAATGTGATGTGACCTCAAAATGCTGAGTTGTGGGAGAGCAATATAATTTTAGCAGGTGTTCAGATGAGATTGTCGAAATAATTCTGCCCACAGGTAAACCCATGTTGTTATGGATAACGGATATTACAATTGATATGCTATAGCCAAAGGATATTATTACAGATAATATTAATCTTTATATAAAAATAAGCAGAAATTAGCTTGTTCAAGTACATGATAAATACTTGCACTGTGGGAATAAACGTTTAAGTATATTACAAAGTAATATCTTTAAATCCTTTAGCAATTTTGGGATATACCTTTCCCCTTTGGTGAAAATGTGACTATGCTATCCACAAACATAATGGCTCACTTATTATACCCTCATATATTCACTTCCATTGTTAGATTTGTCTGTGTGCCTTACTATCTAACAATATGTTACTTATTCTCTTACTTATGGTCTCGTTGTATATACACACATTTCATCGATGCACTTTAGTATGTTTATGGAAATTTTATGTGTAAACCATAATGATACAGATTAATTAATATAAATTTGTATGATATTCATATTTAGGTCCAATGATAAGAGTTCATATAGTCAATATTAGATATAAAATGACTAGAATATCAGCATAACCTACATGAATAGCATGTCAATGCAGTTCAATTCTACGTGTTTTTTTTCTGTGAAAGGAGTGAAATTCCTTGAATGCTTGTTCCACCAATGTGCAGTCCTCTTACACATCATATAGGCTACATATTACACTATTTTGCATAATGTACACATTTGACATAATAAACATATTCACAACTGCAACGCTAGCAACATATGGTGTAATGCTAGTGTCGAAGCCTCTGCTTAGTTTCAGCTTCTGTTGTTACTTCATCAAAATTAATTTACATCATGTTTATTAATTCACACTTTAATTTGATAATGAATTACTGCGTTGCCTTTGGGTTAATTGTGTGAAAAAGTTTGATTATAAACGCTTTTTAGATGGAAGTTTTAAACTCGTTGCACCATTCTCTCGTCAACTGACGTCATGCGCGTGCACGTGAGGGGCACTCAGATTCCAATTTCGGCACAACACCGGCTTCACCAGCAGTGTCTTGGTGTCCCGACAATTCAACATATTTTTTATTATGTCCTGGTTTCAGCTGTTAGGTTTACTGATTTTCTTTTCTTTGATATTAAAGGTCCACTCTGTAATGCTATATGCATGTTGACACTATAATGTGATTATTACACTGATCACTAGTGGCATGAATTAAGCATCATGCAAACACAATAATTTTCAGAAGGGCTGGAAAATATAACACGTCGATTTCTGCGATTAATAGTTTAATGTTTAACATAATAAAAACATTAACGCAATTAATGAGGTATCCGTTTTATTTGATTCTTTTTTCACTTCTTGAAACTTCACTAATGTATTTCCCTACTTCCTATGGCTTAAATTGTCATATATTTCCAGGAGATAAAGCTTGACTCGACTGCACATCTTAGTACAGAAACTGATTGCATCGAGCAATGCACGCTAACTCATTTTGCTGGACCCATGTGAAGAGTACTTACTGTACAGGGAATGGAGAACTCATCAGCAAGTGGTGAGGTGTGGGTCTGTTATCTCAGTTTCACAGGCAGCGGATTTCTTAGTAATTTTTCAAGTGATTCTGCAGAAAGTGTTAAATAGGTTTATTTCAATGTTAAAAATAGCTACAGTCTTTTATGTTTGTTAGTGACTTTTGTGAATACAATGAAAGATATCCTGTTAAAATGAAAAGTAAAAGAATTGGACATAATTTGGTTCTGTTTGGGTATCTACAAAGAAAAGAGTCATGGCAGGTGTAAAAATAAAAGTTACACACCTAGACCCACACAAGTTACAAATGTACACACGTGGTAGTAGGACAAGATAAGAAAATGCTGAGTCACAGCTGCACATGTCCTTTTACGTTTGCAATTTTTCCTAACTTGTTACACCTGTTCCTGTACATGCTTTGTCATTGCCACCTTAATGATGACATTAAGATCTAAAAGTAAACACGTAGTGGAAAACTGAGTTAACGTCATGGGTGAAAAACATGTTATTGCATTTATAAAATTATAGCATGCTATTTGCCATGGGCGTGTGGGGTGGGGGTTACATGTTTCCATTGATCATTGTACAAATATTGGGGGTGTTGTACATACTTGTTTGATATAATATAACTCATTATATTAGTTCCAGTTAAATTCAGTTTGGCATTAATTATAAATAAAAGTGACTCATCCATGAAACCTGATTTGTTGCCTCTTTGTTGTCTTAAGAAACTGACTCTCAGCTGACTTTCTTGTCACATCATTATTCAGCATTTTTTTTTCTTTGTTTCACTGACGCGTCATGTTTTGAGCGTATATAAGACACATACATCTGTCATTTCACACTCACATAGGAAAGACCTGTTCTTGCTTCAACAGTGATTGAACGGAACTTCAAACTTTTCGGAAATTATTTTTGAAATCTTCTTATTTAATATTTATTTTCTGCGTTTTTATAATAAAACCTTATAAACTGCCAAAATGGAGACTTCTCAGATTCGCCAGAACTACGACCGCGACTGCGAGGCTTTGATCAACAAGATGATGAATTTGGAGCTTTATGCTTCCTACACCTACACCTCAATGGCAAGTTCCTCTTTCTTACATTCATCACTGTTCAAAATGTAAGACTATCGTTTAATTTATGATGGCATCTATCTCACTTTTGATTATTATTTTATTTTCCTTCTTGAATTACGGCAATATGAAGCTACAGGCAAAAATAATTGATGCATGCTAAAAAGGGATGTCAATAACTTTAAAGTATACAATATAGACATTAAATATCACATTATCCAGACTTTCTGAATTATGTGATGGTAAACAGGGAGTATAGAAAACACCCTTTAGGTTCAAGGATTTGTTATAACCTCCAGATTTTTGTCCTTTTGGTCATATTGCGTGAGTTATATATTGAGTTTAAGCCTTTTCTTGTCTTTGATCTTGTTTCCATCAGGCCCACTATTTCAAACGGGATGATGTGGCACTTCATGGTTTTGCAAAGTTCTTCAAGGAGAATAGCGAGGAGGAGCGCGAGCATGCCGAGAAATTTATGGAGTTCCAGAACAAGAGGGGTGGACGCATTGTTCTTCAGGACGTAAAAGTGTGTTGATAGTATTTTGAAATGAGCCTTTTGTACTTAAAAATTGTAATATGGTGTGTGAAAAGCTAACTCTAGACCTTTTGTTATGTAATCATGCCTATTTGTAATGGCAATTGAATTATTTGTATTGTCACTGCTTTGTTCATCTCTTCTTCCAGAAGCCTGAGCGTGATGAGTGGGACAATGGACTGACTGCTATGCAGTGCGCTCTACAGCTGGAGAAGAAAGTCAACCAGGCTCTGCTGGATCTGCATAAGGTTGCCTCTGAGAAGGTTGACCCTCATGTGAGTTATGAAGATTTCCTTCCAGACCTTCAAAGCCATCTCTGAATAACTCATAATTAGATAATGATATTTACAAGAATATTTAGGAGACTCTTGAATGCCACTTAAGTAGCTAGCATTGCCTGATGTTCTTCCATTTGTGGTCCCTTGTAGTTGAGCTACATGAGTATTTTGAGTAAACATGCTCCTTAAAACAGTTTCATATCTTCTATAAAATTGTTTATTGTTCAATGATCATTAATTCCCTAATTGTTTTCTGATTTGTCCAACAGCTGTGTGACTTCCTGGAGACTCACTACCTGAATGAGCAGGTTGAGGCCATCAAGAAGCTTGGAGATCACATCACCAACCTGTCCAAGATGGGTGCTGGCAACAACAGGATGTCAGAGTACCTGTTTGACAAGCACACCCTGGATGGACAGAGCTAAATGTTGCCCTCAGATCAACTGCATGCTCTCCGAGCAATATGTTTTTATCAACACAAAATGTTCTTATGCAAAAAGTTGAAAGGTTAACATCAAGTAAATGTTCCATGTCACTGTTATAAAATGATGCAGGCTTCCTCTTTTAATAACTCATCTTTTGATAGTAACCAAGAGATGCTTTCCTGTTGAATGTAAACTGATTGGTTTTAATCTAGTGAATCTGATAAATAAACATTTTGAGTTAAATTTACATGTTTGTTTGTTTTGTTAATCTGTGCATAATCTAACACCTTTACCTAACCTGAGAATAATAAAAATAAGGTAAAAGTTAAATCTGGCCTCAATTATAAGCATCTTAAAATAAAAATCCCTTACAACCTGGACAGATGACCCCTTTACAGTATGTTCTTTGCTCACATATTTAAAACATCCAAAATTAAAGCCATGGTAGCACATTTCTTGTAATCAATAAAATTAAATGTTTTATTTACCATTTATTTTCTAGCAGTCAAAGCGTTCTAGGTAAATACAAGGTCAAAAATAAAGTACAAAAATCTAAAATCTTTTCAATCAATGGCAATATCAGCAAGGCACTTAGTGTCAGAGATACTGTTCAAACAAACAATATCGGATGTAATGATCTTTGCACCAGTCTTTTATTGATGACCTGTGTATCGGTATCGGCCCCATTGGTAATGTCAGTTGTACATTCAAGTCTGCCTCCAAAAGTCTTTGCTTTACCTCCTCTGATGACGATGATTAATTTTTCTCTGTTGCCGTCCACAATGTCTCACCTGAAAATATTACATTCTATCTATAGTAATACATCGATCAGCCACAACATTAAAACCACCTGCCTAATATTGTGTAGGTCCTCCTCGTGCCACCAAAACGGCGCCAACCCGCATCTCAGAATAGCATTCTTTTAGATACTCAGGGTTTCTGCAGGCATCATCAAATCTAATTTAATGCTTTTTAATGCCTTTAATGCCATTTTTACAATTTTTAATGCCATACATGACCCATGACTAACCACTCACCCCCATCATTATGAAGTGCTTCGAGAGGCTGGTCCTGGCCCATCTCAAGACCTGCTTACCACTCTCACTGGACCCCTTCCAATTCACCTACCGTCAGAACAGGAGCACAGAGGATGCCATCTCTACGGCACTTCACTCTGCCCTGTCCCATCTTGACAATAGCAACACCTATGTGAGAATGCTGTTTATTGACTTTAGTTCAGCATTCAACACCATCATCCCCTCCAAAGACCTCAGTCTGTTTGGTTAGCTAATTACACCTCCTTCACCTATAACCCCAAATTCTATCAGTCTGGACAGTGAAGTAAACACTCGGAACTTTTTAAGGCTGGAAATTAACGTATGCAAAATTCAAGTGCTATAGAAATTACACAGTTTTAACTGAATAAATGCGTATGAACGGTGCTGCACGCTCTGGTATCTGAAACGTCTGCCTGCACCTCTGCCTGCAGCGTCGCATTCGAACCAAACGCTGGTCAAAGTTCGATCGATTTGCGGTGGTCACTACATCAGCAGTTGTGGTGGTAGTAGTGGTTGCTGAAGATGTTACTTTGTTGGTCACGGCAAAGTAACCAGAGATAGTTAATTGCTGTCTGCCTTTTAAAGCCGATTTGTGGCCATCTGACTGAATATGAGATTTAACAGCTCCATGTTGACAACCATGTCCTAAATTCTTTGTCTTCTAGCCACTTTTGCTGGAATTTGCACTTACCCATTTCTTAGCAACTTTACTAAATTTACGTTCTCTGTTCTAACTCCTCCAGGTCCCAGCCCGCCGCTGTCCAAACATCCGGCGTTACGTCAATTTTACACCGGCCAGAGGCAATTACCAAACTGGATCCGTGTGTTTATCACACCAATGTACATATTTTGCGACAGCAAATTCAAGTTATTAATTGTGAAGGCTATATTAAAAAAAATCCATTTAATGACTTTTAATGCCCCACGGAAACCCTGACTATTCTTCTCGCCACAATTGTACCAAATGGCTATTAGAGTTACCATAGACTTTGTCAGTTCGAACCAGTCTGGCCATTCTCTATTGAGCACTCTCATAAACAAGGCATTTCTGTCCACAGAACTGCTTCTCACTGGATGTTTTTGGCACCATGCTGAGTAAATTCTAGAGACTGTTGTGCGTGAAAATCCCAGGAGTTCAGCAGTTACAGAAATACTCAAACAAGCCCATCTGGCATCAACAATCATGCCACGGTCCATATCACTGAGATCCCATTTTTCCGCATTCTGATGGTTGATGTGAACATTAACTAAAGCTCCTGACCCGTATCTGAATGATTTTATGCACTTCACTGCTGCCACATGATTGGCTGATTAGTTAATCACATACATGATTGATGGTGCTAGATGGGCTGGATTGAGTATTTCTGTAACTGTTGATCTGCTGGGATTTTCACACAAAACAGTCTCTAGAACAGAGGTGCCCAAACTAGGGCCCTTGGGCCAAAGTTGGCCAGTGATGAAGTTTGATTTGGCCCACCTTTCCATAGATGTCAAGAGGGGGAAAAAAAATAGAAGAAGCTAAAAATATATGTCATTGATGCAGCTCTTCGTTTTTAATTAATCGTTTTGTTTAAACATTTGTTGTTTTATTTTTGCATTATAAAAACTATAGCTTATTTGAAAAGTAGAGTATACGTGACTTAATTTTTTTTTAAACGTATATGCGTTCTTCAATGACCTTTAAATAAGTGCTGTCTGAAAGTTCGCTCCATTGGCCATCCCATGTGCCACCCAAAAATCTTCACTATGATTGGTCAGCCCCAAAGTCGGAGATGTCCCTTCAATACGCACGTTGGACTTTTATTTATTGAAATATGTTCTCAGGGCAGCATTGCATCTTATTGGTTCTCTCAGTCGTCCAATCAGCGACAGCAGGAGGCGGGACATGGATTATTTGATTTTTTTTTCTTTTGATTTTTTTTGTCCAACGTGCCTTCAGCACCTCCAGACTGAGCCTATTGTTTTAGAACGGAGCGGGATCTGAAGCAGTATCAAGAAATGACAGGTAATTAGGTGGACTCGCGGAACAGTACGTACAGTCATCCGAAATTAAATATGGCTTGAACGCGCACAATACATTGTGCAGCACTTCATATCCGCGTGAACGCGCACTATACGTTGTTCTCATTTCATATCCGCGTGAACGCACACTATTACGTTGTACAGCATTTTATATCCACGTGAACGCGACCACTGAAGCGCACCTGTGAAGCGGGCTTGATAAATTCATGTGAGGGAGCATTTCAATATAAACAACAGTTCCACTCACTCCAAACACCGCACAACATTACAAGCACTATAAATGAACAGACCAGGGCTCTCCAAAATCCCCCTTTGGCCCTGCCAGCTAGAGAAAAACTGTAATGCTGTAAACTAATTCTTCATATTTCATCATCTTATTCTGACAAAAACGCGTTTTGGGGTGTGTATAACATCTGTGTGCATCATACTGTAATTCGTTTGTCAAACGTGAGGACTTCTCGCTTAATTGCAACTATCTGCCTAAAAACAGATAACTGCAAGTTATTTAATATCCATAAGATACAACGGCATATTTTGGCAAATTGTTAATCTTAATCATATTTTGGAGTCAACTAAATTATTAGGCCTCTCAATTTTTTTTCGTTGCTTTTAGTTTCTTTCGTATTGTAATGCATTCAGCCTTAATGCATCGCCTCTGAAGAAATAGTACAATTCAAGTTTTATTTTAATGTCAAAAAAGTACAGCATTTTTTTAATTAAATAATCCTATTACATTTTGCAGTCCTAATAAATGGTCATACGGAGTGAAATCCAGGACAATGTGTAGACTAGGTCGATGATAAGAACTATCTTTAATAGCTTCTTTGTCGAAAAACAAAACAATACTTGGTAGTATTACTTCATGCCATTGTATCTTCATCTCTCTAAAACTGCACAGAACTACCGTGTGTTCAATGTGAAGAGATGTGCTGTGCTTAAGAGATAGTTACCATGTTTTCTGAAACGCTTACATTTAGTAATTTAGCAGACATTTTAAAATTCAAAATAAATAAAAATTATATTTAAATAAATTATGTGCATTGTGCAAGTATAGGACATTTCTGTGTATTTTGCAGTATTAATATTTAATTTTAAAATAATATAGTTTGATATATGCAACTTTTTTTATTTTTTACTTTTGGCCCACTGCCCTCAATCAAGTTTGATTTTTGGCCCTTCATAGGAGAAAGTTCAACAGAGAATGGTCAGACTGGTTCGAATTTACAACATCTACAGTAACTCAGATAACCACTCTGTACAATTGTGGTGAGAAGAATAGATCCCAGAATGCTATTCTGAGATTAAGGGTTGGTTCTGTTTTAGGGTTTGTTTGTCAATAGGCAGATGGTTTTAATGTTGTGGCTGATGGGTGTATCCACCTTATTCCTCTGGGTCTTACTGGGGAAACGATCAACACTATATAAAGGTCCAAATGGAGTGCAAAACCTTTTGTGATCGAATCACAAAAACACATACGGAGGTAGTCAAAAACACATTTGAAATGCTGTAAACACCGTCCGGGATGCAGCGAAGTGCCACTCCTTATCTGTAAAGGAATCGCTGCACTATATCAAAGAGTTTAAACTGTTCATGACTCTGGTGACACATGTTGTTGTGGCTTTTTCCTATAAGCCAGGTGGTAAGATGTTCTTTACACATAGTTTGGAATAAACAATGTCCACACATCGATATCCATCTCAACTGCTTTGTTGTCCATTTAAGGATATATATATATATATATATATATATATATATATATATATATATATATATATATATATAAAAGAGCACACAGGTTCATTGTTTCGAAACAAGAGGGCAAGAGACGTGAATACCAAGGTACAAACTATTTCATGAGGAATCATAATGGGCACTGCATGCTCATTCCATCCTTCAACAAATGTATTAAAAGTATGGGCACCTCAATCAGCTGCGAGATTCGTAGTAGGCTTCACACACACCCATAAAACAACATATACACTAAAAATAAAGTCTGAGGCTTACCAGGGACAGCAATTCCCCGATAAAAGACACGTCACCCACAAGTGTGGGCGCGCGCACACACACAGCAGACGCTTTTATCCAAAGCGACTTACAAAAGAGGAAAAAACATAAGCGAATCATCTTAAGGAGACAGTGGTACGAAAAGTGCCATACTACAAAGTTTCACTATCATCAGAATAGTATACAAAACCGATTTAAGTGCAACAAGAATTATTTTTTTTTTATTTATTTTTTTTAGTGACTGGTTAAATACTCTTAGAAAAGATGTAATTTTAGCCGTTTTTTGAAGATAGAGAGTGAGTCAGCTTCACGGATTGAGTTGGGGAGGTCATTCCACCAACATGATATGATAAAAAAAAGTCTGGAAAAGTGTTTTGGTTCCTCTTTGTTTTGGTGTAAGGCGACGTTCCTTAGCCGACCGCAGGCTTCTGGTGGGAACGTAGCTCTGCATAAATGTTTTTAGGTATGCTGGAGCAGACCCAGTGACTGTTCTGTATGCCAGCATCAGGGCCTTGAATTTAATACGTGCATGAACCGGCAGCCAGTGGAGAGAGACAAAGAGTGGTGTAACATGTGCTCTCTTTGGTTCATTAAAGACCAGACGTGCTGCTGCATTCTGGATCATTTGCAGAGGTCTAATAGCATATGCAGGGATGCCTGCAAAGAGAGCGTTACAGTAGTCCAGTCTAGTTATGACAAGTGACTGAACAAGCAGTTGTGTAGCATGTTCAGAGAGGAAAGGTCTTATCTTCCTGATATTGTAGAGTGTAAATCTACATGATCTTGCAGTCTTTGAGATGTGGTCTGTGAAATTTAGCTTGTCATCAATGGTTACCCCTAGGTTTGTGACTGTTATGGAAGGCGACACTGTAGTTGGGACCCAGCTGGACAGTGATGTTGTGTTCAACATCAGGGTTGGCTGGAAAAACAAGGAGTTCAGTCTTGGCTGGGTTGAGTTGCAGGTGGTGTTCCTTCATCCAGGCTGAGATGTCAGCCAGACAGGCAGCGATTCGAGCGGTCACTGTGGTGTCGTTGGGCTGGAAAGACAAGTAAAGTTGCGTGTCATCAGCGTAGCAGTGGTAAGAGAAACCATGTGACTGAATGATGGGTCCCAATGACGTTGTGTATATAGAGAAGAGAAGTGGCCCAAGCACTGATCCCTGAGGTACCCCAGTAAGTAACTGATGAGGCTTGGATACCTCACCTCTCCAGGCTACCTTGAAAGACCTACCTAGACCAAGATAGGAGTTGAACCAGTCAAGCACAGTTCCGTTGATGCCCAGTTTAGAGAGGGTGGAAAGTAGGATCTGATGGTTGACTGTGTCAAAGGCTGCAGAAAGGTCCAGCAGAATCAGAACTGATGATCTGAATTCAGCTTTCGCCTGTCTCAGCGACTCTGTGACAGACAGCAGGGCAGTCTCAGTGGAGTGTCCACTTTTGAAGCCTGACTGATTGTCATCCAGCAGCTTGTTCTGTGAGAGATAGGCAGAGATCTGATTGAAAACTGCCCTTTCAAGTGTTTTTGCCACGAATGGGATGAGAGAGACTGGTCTGTAGTGTTCTATCTGTGTGGGGTTAAGTGCAGGTTTTTTCAGCAGCGGGGTTACTCTGGCCTGCTTAAATGTAGTGGGAAAAGTGCCTTCAAGACGAGATGTGTTAATTATGTGTGTAAGTGCAGGTAGGATGGATGGAGAGATGGCCTGGAGAAGGTGTGATGGAATGGGGTCAAGAGAACAGGTGGTGGGGTGGTTGGAGATGAGGAGTTTTGAGACCTCAGTGTCAGTTAAAGGAGAGAACATGGAGAGAGAGGAGTTGCATACGGGGTGTTTGACAGGGTGTGGTGCTGTGAATGTATTGCTGATGGCTGATGGCTGTAACCTTATTGGTAAAAAATGTGGTGAAGATATCTGCTGTAAATGATGTGTCAGGTGGAGGAGGGGGAGGGCAGAGAAGTGTGTTAAATGTTCTAAACAAGCTACGAGTGTCTGTGGTGCTGTTGATCTTGGTCTGGTAATATGAAGTTTTTGCACCTTTAACGTCATCTGAAAAAGTTGCAAGCAGAAACTGATATTTACCTAGATCGGCTGGATATTTAGATTTCCGCCATCTCCTCTCAGCTGCCCTGAGATCAGTCTGATGTTCACGAATGACGTCAGACAGCCAAGGGCTGGGTGGTGTAGTACGTGATGGTCTAGAGGAGAGAGGACAGATGTTGTCTAGACAGGTTGTTAAAGTAGAGCTAAGTGTGTCTGTGGCAGTGTTTACATCGAGCGTGGAAAATACATTTATTGTGGGAAGAGATGCAGAGACATCAGTGGATAGGCGAGATGGTTACGAAGTTATGGCGAAAGGAAACCAAAGGTGGAGTTGGTTTTACTATGGATGGGAGAATCATGTTGAATTGAACAAAGTAATGATCAGAGACATGTAAAGGTGTAACAAGAATATTTGAGGTAATACAGTTACGTGTAAAAACGAGGTCCAGCTGGTTGCCCGATCTGTGAGTTGCTGTGGTGTGTAGTCTTTCCAAGTCAAATGAGGCCAGAAGAGTATTCAGTTCAGTGGCCTGGGGCTTGTCTTGGTGTATGTTGAAATCGCCAAGAACCACAAGTGGCCTACCATCCTCTGGCAAAGAGGACAGCAGGACATCTGCAGGGCGCACGCGTGAAAGGGGCACTATCACCATCTAGCGGGGAACAACTAGCCCCCTGCACTAGGCCTTCAGCGCCTGAGAACACAGAAGAGAAAATTAACAAAATACTCAAATTAAAAACAAAAAACGCAAAACTGATTTTTAACATACAACACATGTTGGTGTGAAGGGTAGGGGCGAGCTAATAATAAATCACCCTACCAGGACCAACTTCCCACAAACAAAAACAATAAAATGGTTTAAGTTAATACAAAATAACACCTTTCCAAACTCTAATGATGATCTCTGTGGCTCAGGATATACACATACAGAGAATGGATCCCACTTCTCTCTGTGAGAGAGGGACCATCACTTCTGGAGCCAGAAACAGCTGTTGATTATGTAAACATACCAAAACAAAAATGTATATGTGGCACGGTGGAGGGCGGGACCGGCGCGTGATTGCGCACGCCCGGTCCCGTATCGGGCTGATTGAGCCGGCAAGAGGGTTAAAAGGCCACTCGCAGACGGCGATCGGGAGAGAGAGAGCTTAATCAGCAGACGTCTGCTGTCCTAAATGTTTGTTTTAAGTTCTTCATTAAATTATTATTTATGTTGACGAGCCGGTTTCTCGCCTCTTCCTTGCCCATGAATTGATCTGTTTTACATTGGTGCCGAAACCCGGGAAGGAAGAGGGATACGCCGTAGCGGAGTTCTCGCCACTTCTCAATGGAGCAGCCGCGGCCATCTGCCGGGGGACGGAGGAGCCCAGCCGCCTGGACGCGGAGGAACGGCCGCCGACCGCGAGGGGAGGAGGGGCTCCTGGCCGACCGCCTGGAGCGGTTAGGGCCGCTGCCAGGGGCGGGGGAGTCCCCTAGTAGCCGCTGGAACGCGGCGGGGTTGGAGACTGCCGACCGCGTGCGGGGAGGGGCTCGCCGCCGACCGCCTGGAGTGGGAGAACCGCTGCCAGGGGCGGGGGGAGGCCCCTTCGACACCCTGGGAACGCGGCGGGGCGTTCCGTCCGCCAGGGGCTGAGGACTGCCTCCGATCTGCCCGGAGAGGCGCGGCTGTTGTCCTGTAGAGGGTGGAGAAGTGGCTGAGGAACGAGCTACGGCGTATCAGAGAACCGGCGTGTACGTTTTTTTTTCTTTCGTTTCTTTAATCTCTCTCTCCTCTCTCTCTCGATACCGCTCTGCAGTGGCCTTTTCCCTCTTTTTTTTTAAATTATGGTGTTTATGGGAGGGGAGGTACTGCCCAGTGCAGGAACCCTCCCCCCCCCCCCCCCCCCCTTATTTTTAATGGTTGTTTCCCTCCCCTTGCCCCTCCCTCGTCCAGGTTGATGGGGATGACCCGCCGGTAGACCGCGCGGGAGGCGCCCCCCCCCCCAGGGGATGTACGTCAGGCCGGGGGTCCCCAGCCTGAGAAAACGGGGGAGGAGTGTGGCACGGTGGAGGGCGGGACCGGCGCGTGATTGCGCACGCCCGGTCCCGTATCGGGCTGATTGAGCCGGCAAGAGGGTTAAAAGGCCACTCGCAGACGGCGATCGGGAGAGAGAGCTTAATCAGCAGACGTCTGCTGTCCTAAATGTTTGTTTTAAGTTCGTCATTAAATTATTATTTATGTTGACGAGCCGGTTTCTCGCCTCTTCCTTGCCCATGAATTGATCTGTTTTACATTGGTGCCGAAACCCGGGAAGGAAGAGGGATACGCCGTAGCGGAGTTCTCGCCACTTCTCAATGGAGCAGCCGCGGCCATCTGCGGGGGGACGGAGGAGCCCAGCCGCCTGGACGCGGAGGAACGGCCGCCGACCGCGAGGGGAGGAGGGGCTCCTGGCCGACCGCCTGGAGCGGTTAGGGCCGCTGCCAGGGGCGGGGGAGTCACCTACTAGCCGCTGGAACGCGGCGGAGTTGGAGACTGCCGACCGCGTGCGGGGAGGGGCTCGCCACCGACCGCCTGGAGCGGGAGAACCGCTGCCAGGGGCGGGGGGAGGCCCCTTCGACACCCCGGGAACGCGGCGGGGCGTTCCGTCCGCCAGGGGCTGAGGACTGCCTCCGATCTGCCCGGAGAGGCGCGGCTGTTGTCCTGAAGAGGGTGGAGAAGTGGCTGAGGACCGAGCTACTGTGTATCAGAGAACCGGCGAGTACGTTTTTTTTCTTTCGTTTCTTTAATCTCTCTCTCCTCTCTCTCGATACCGCTCTGCGGTGGCCTTTTCCCTCTTTTTTTAAATTATGGTGTTTATGGGAGGGGAGGTACTGCCCAGTGCAGGAACCCTCCCCCCCCCCCCCTTATTTTTAATGGTTGTTTCCCTCCCCTTACCCCTCCCTCGTCCAGGTTGATGGGGATGACCCGCCGGCAGACCGCGCGGGAGGCGCCCCCCCCCCCCAGGGGATGTACGTCAGGCCGGGGGTCCCCAGCCTGAGAGAACGGGGGAGGAGTGTGGCACGGTGGAGGGCGGGACCGGCGCGTGATTGCGCACGCCCGGTCCCGTATCGGGCTGATTGAGCCGGCAAGAGGGTTAAAAGGCCACTCGCAGACGGCGATCGGGAGAGAGAGCTTAATCAGCAGACGTCTGCTGTCCTAAATGTTTGTTTTAAGTTCTTCATTAAATTATTATTTATGTTGACAAGCCGGTTTCTCGCCTCTTCCTTGCCCATGATTATGATCTGTTTTACAGTATAACAAAACAGAAAACAAAACAGCAGCGTAGTTCAGCCCTGCAGCTTCCATCCAGATAGACACCTTCTGGTGAGCAGATTAGTTAATCTATAAAAGAGCAAGCAATTACAAAAAAACTGAACATGAAACCCACACAAGTTTCAATCACATCGTATTTAAGGCGTTCACATACCGAAAGTGTTGAAGCTACAGCCATACTCACACACACACACACACACAAACGCCGGGCAGTTAGCCTAACATCAAACATAAAAACAAACAATGACAACACATACCTTTTGAGCGGGAGCGCCCAATACCGAAAAAGGGGGAGGCCATTAGACCATGACGCGCATCTAGGTGACACGTAGCCGCCCTAATATACCCCACGAATGCACGCTGATAGGCTATAACCAAAACCACTGACTACTGAGGGGTGGGATACAATAACACAGACAGATGCGCTGTTCTTACGCACACTGCATAATACAAAAATCGCATTAAAGTTAATATTATGCATAACAGGGAGAAATCACGGTTATACACAACTTACAACATTAGGGGGGAAACTTCTACAAGATATTAGTCTCACTACATTAAGAACCATATGTTCCTGCCACCTGTGCCCTGATACAACCCACGGGAAGTTTAAATTCCATGTTAAATTAACAGGTGACCACACCCAGACCACTGGTGCACACTGCCATCTAGTGGTTTGAACAATCATTAAATTTGGCTCCTATACATGGCTTTAAAAGGAAATTACTGTCCGATCAGGAAAATGTAAAAAAGAGCCTGCATATACATGTACGAGATCTTTACGGACAGTAGATTAAATTTGACTTGTACCTGATGCGCCATTTTTCCAAGCTCCTTTGTCTTTTGTGACATTTTTCAGGTTTAATAATTTATGATGTAGTGATGTCATAAGTTCTCACAGGAGACACATTTGTGCGACTAATGCCGAGTTTACACGATTTTAGGCCCGATTTTCACTCACCGACAGTTTTGCGGAGATTGCTGTAGGATATTTGGTACTGATGAATTTGGAAGGGAAACGTTACAGTGCCCTCATTCTCACACCATTATATGTAAGGGAATTAAGGTCTTGAAATATGTGAGCTCTGAACTAAATTAAACTGTCCTTATTGTACATTATTAGGTAATGAAATGTATAATGGAATTAGTCGCGTTCGACAACCATTATAAATGAGATAAATGACAAATAACTAGATTATATGTCTGAATAAAATTCTCCACCATTTAAATCGTAGCACAACATCTCATTGTATGCACTCATAATTTCCACTGTAAGGAATTTGCTTTAATAAGTGAATTATGATTAGTTATTGGAGTGATATTAATCTCATGGCTTATTGAAAATAATATCACACGTCTTTACAGATTTAAAGAAACAGGGATGAGATTATTTATCAAAATATACTACAGTCATTCATCCTTGAATACAGACAAACTTTATTGCTATTCTAAACATAATTCTAAACTAACACATACATAAATAAGACAGGTTGGTGAGAAGAGTAACAGAATGTGAAATAAATGATCAATACAGTGAAAATGAACTTTAAGGAGTCTGTTGACAATGCCTTAAGAACCATTTAACCTTATTTGTGTCTACATTGATTTGCTATCGGATTACCCAAAGTATTTAACAAATACACCAGTACTTTGAGCACAATATTGGAGATGCAGTGGCGTGTAGTGGTGTTTCCTTGCGTTCTATGTGTTGCTTGGTTCTTGGCTCTTGGTCGAATGTTTGTTCCGTCGACGTTTTGGACCTCTGTAAGATCGGATAGTTATTGTCTGTATGAATGATGAGGTTGGCTTTGAAGCAAGGCCTTCTTATGGTTGTGTGAACCGTAGAGTGAAGAGCTTCCTCGGGACTTTGAGTACCGAGCTTTCTTGGACCTCACATGGCATGGATGTGGTTCCAACGAGATCCAGAGAAGACAATGAGGGAAGAGTCAGAGCAAAGTCTGAGCAGTCAGAAGAGCAGAGAGACAAGAGAGGAAGAGAGAAGATGACAAGAGAGAAGAACGTGTTCTTCCTGTTTGGAAACATTTGAACTGAAATTGACCACATCCCCATTGGTGTCCTGTGCCAATCAGAAGTGTCTTTTCAGAGTCACATGGTCAACTGGGCTGTCTTTTCCGACAGTTGGATTTATGGTCCTTTGTTTCAGATTAATTTACAAAATTCCAGCTCAAAATAGTGCATGTTTAATCATTAACTTTATATTTTGCAAATGGTACAAGAGACATGATATTCGTTGTCATCAGCTTTCTCTATGTAACCAAGCAAACTGTTGCATACCAAGCATGACATTCTTTCATGCATATTATACGTGTAGGTAACAAAATATGAAAATCCCTGGTTACAAATCATACTGGTTAATTCATTGGTTATACAACATGGATAAAACATTACACACATTTTAAAGAGGTATATCAGGCTATAATCATTACTTTGTCAGTTATACAAGTTACCACAGTTTAAAGCAATTGTCAGAATTACCTAGCAACGTGGGTCTACGCGGTCTTGTATATTTTATAGACTTGATTCAGCAAAGTACTGTGACTTTGTGTGAGATGTTTCTGGATTAAGGAATGTCCTTTTTAAGATGCTGTTTGCTGAACAATGATGTCACGTGATCTGATGAGTCTAAGTGTAGCAAACTGGTTTATATTGGAGGACAGAATCTTGTGTGTCCCGAGTCTCTTGTGAACTCCAAGAGTGTGTGTTCTGTCTTTTATTGCTTTGACCTTTAAACTTAGGGCCTCTTTGCAGAGACATTTTCAAGTCATATAGGATCTAGACTCTAGAAGTCTCTTTGTTAGTTTTATTGGCCAGATGTGAGACTCACTGGCACCGAAGTCTTTCAATTGATGACATTGCAGAATTCCAGGATTAAGATTGGGTAAATCCTAGATTCAAATCATATGGCTGCAATTCTTCTGCATGTATAATACTACATATATCCCTCTTTCGATTGAAGATTGAAGCAATCACTGGAAAACAAGCAGAGGAAGATAAACACACACAACAAGACAACACCTCCATCAAAGCTAAAGCACTGGTGCAGAATAACTAGTTATTCAGTAAATGTTCTAGCATTGAGGATTCTTGGGATGTTTTGGTACTCTTGGACTCTTCTATGATTGTTAGTGTTTTAGAGTCATCCTTAATTGTCTTAAGTGATTCAGAAACCTGTAAAGGGTAGTTTGGTTTTTATTGGGGTGAATCCTCATGAAAACGAGCGATCGCTTGTTAAATTAAACCGATTAGAGTCAGATCCATTAAGTGAATTCCCTCCGCCTTGTTTCTGTCGTGATTCAGAACCAAAAGTGTAGGAGTACCCATTTAAAATCAGGAGGATTGAGTTTCATTTGACACTCTTCACTCGGGAAGTATCTAAGTCATAACATGAAGGCTTGCGCTCTTTTGGAAATTGGTCCGCATGGTTCAATTGTGTAGTGTAATGCGTTAAATTCCTTCAATTTAATTGGGACAGTTTCTTTGTCCACAATATCATGACATATCATGAATAAATATTTTATTCGCAAAAAGGCTTTCTGAATGCTCTACGAATTCATGGTGGCTCGTGAACTAAAAGCATAAGGAGTCAATCCTGATATAATGCCCTTGACTTTCTTGCTAGCTAAATTGAATTAGCTTTAGCATTTTGCCTATTCGAGTGTGTTTCTTATCATAATGTGTGGGTAACATAACCAGTGTTGAGGGGTTAGTGAGACCTCATATGAACTAAGTGTAGGTAGGGTTTCTGAGTACCTGAAAGTAATGTTGGGTGCCTTGTCTATGAGGAAACTAGATTGTTATTTCCCTATAGTGTTTGGGTGTGTTAAGGGACTGTTGTAAACTGTGTCAGACTATGTTAACCTTTGTCAGACTGTTTCAAACTCCCCCCTTTTCTGGTCTTGGAGCTTGTTTCTGTCGACTTGGTTTTGGTGGACCCATTTGGAAATTGCCACTAATCTGGATCCTCTAATTGACTGTGGGTGTTGATGAAGCCATAGTTCATTGAAGTCTTTTGCACAGTTCTTGAAGTATGTATATAACTCGTCATGAGCTGTTGTATGACTGAGTTTCTGTCATGTTGAATTAGGATTTGGTTGAGGCTAATGGCTGAGTTTTCAGTCCATAAGTCGGTGCTGTGTCAGTCACTGCTGTGCATGGTGCCTGTATTCCTGTCGTTGAGTGTGATAGGGGGAGTATGAAATATCTTTATGGCCTTGTGTGGATTCTGCTTGAAGTATGCTGTGAGTAGCTTCAGCAGTTCTGTTAAGTTTTCTGCAGGTGGCTCATCTGCTTTGTGAGCAGGCTTTGTTCTGTGTTCATGTGCAGGCTCAGTTCTATGTCTGTCTGCACAGTGTTGCAATGACTTTTGTCGTCGGTTGCCTTTAAGTGTCCATCTGGGTTCCAATGTCGTCCTTTCTTTTGGACTGTTGGTGGGACATGGTCTGTTTCACGGTTTCTCCCAGTGGTTGGACGTGCACATGGGTCTGGCACTGATGTGGGGGTCATGTTCTTGAAAGCCATGTGTTTTACTTCGCTCTATGCTGAAGAAACTGGCTGTGCTGTGATGCCACATACCTTCTGATGCCAGCCCTTGGTCTTGAGAGGTAAGGCTTGAGACTGACGATGCCTTGTGGGCCTTTCTCGAAGCCATTCTTTGTTTAACATAAGCCTTGTGTGCCAAGTCACTCAACTGTTGAGCTGTCATCATGCGAGGACAGGCCGTGACTCCAAGATGATATCTCACCATGGGATGCAGGTTTTGGAGGAAGATGGTTTTGAAGTCAAATTCTTCTTCCATCTCAGGTTTGTTCCAAGATTGGAAGTAGTCTTTTTACCTCACAAATTGATGTTATCCATAGTAGGTATAATGTGTCTCTGTTAGTCATCTGAGGTCTCATATTCAGGTGGAAATCTATATCACACAGGTAAGCATGGAACTTATGACCCTCAGCAGGATCTGGTGTGAACATGTCAGTGTTCCTTGCCAGCTTGTCTAGGTCCTTAAGATCCATTCCACGTGCTGCTTCAGGATTCGTTGAGATGTTTACCCTTTCACTGCAGTTATACAGTAGGATGCTGCTTTGTTGACCAGGGGTGCTGCTGTGGGATGCCCATCCATCTTAAACTGTCGCCTTAACTTGTAAGAGTGTTTCAAATCATCTCTGACCATGTTGCGCTCATGAGCTTTGGTGAGGTCAAGTTGCTGGGTCAGTGTTTTAATTTCCATTCAGGACATGTCCAGATGGCATTCCAGGGCTGTGCTGGAGTTTCTTTTCCAGGTCCTCTTTGGTGGCTTTAGCCTGCTGCTCTCTGTGCTTGGTAGCTGTCAGGGCTTCCTGGGGGATTTCTCTTGTTGACACATGTTCAAGTTGTTTGGACACCCTACGTCATTCTTGGGCTTCAGCTTCTAGCAGGTCTATGCGACACATGGCATGTGTTAGCAAATTTGGGATCTGTTTGGACTGCTGCTTAAGGTCATTTACTTCAAGTCAAGTCAATTTTATTTGTATAGCGCCTTTCACAACATACATTGTTTCAAAGCAGCTTTACAGAAGTTCAGCATTAACAGACGATAAAAATGTAATGTCTATAAAGTCAATAAATCATCATCCTTGTGCAGGGCTCCAAACTGCGACTAAAAATGGTCGCATTTATGACCAAATAAATGTATTTGCGAGTGTAATTTCTGTCAAGGTCGCCATTTGCGACAGTAAAAATTTGCTCCCTTTGATTTTAAAATTTGCATTACATTTCCCGAAATACATTACAAAAGTTTATATCAAAAGAAATAGCGGGGAAAACGGAGTTCATTGCAGGAACTAACCATTTCAAAAAAGGGACTGTGAGAAAACACGGTGACAGTAACAAGCATAAAAATGCACGTTATCACATAATTGCGAAAAATGCTCCACAGAGCACGTGCAGTTTTTCTTGCATGTGAGCTGCGGGACGAAAAGGAATGTAAGGAGTTAAAAATGAAAAAAATTTGGCGCCTGTTTTTCCCCCTATAGGAGCCAATGGCTCCTTAATTGATTTTTTTTGTTTTTTTTTGTTTGGAGCCTTGTTGTGGAATTAGATAAGATATGATTCTTTATAGTGTTTAAAAATAATTAAATAATAATTTGTATTAATAACCCCAGTGAGCAAGCCGAAGGCGACTGTGGCAAGGAACACAAAACTCCAAAGATGATGGTTAATGGAGAAAAATAACCTTGGGAGAAACCAGACTCACTGTGGGGGGCCAGTTCCCCTCTGGCTAACATCATGAATAATGTAAATAAGAATTTTTTTATAGTTAAAAAAACATAATTTAAAAAATGATTAAACTTATTAAGTGCTAATGGTCATTATTTAGACAGTGATTGTGTTTGAACTGCAAGATTAGTGACCAGTGTCTTTGAAGTCCATCCTTGATTAAATTCCAGAAGTTCACTTAGATGCAATTGTCCTTGTTTGGCTGATGAAGGCTTTAGTTGGCAATATTTAGTCTATCTTTTCCATTTCAAGATCGTAGTCCATGGTGATGGGGCATCTGAAGTCTCCGTGAGAGGCTGGATACAAACTGGAGCTGACGAACGCTATTTACCTCGGGACTGGCGTCCCGAGATAACAGCAGAAAAGCAGATGGGAAATAATTAGCATAGCTGATGTTCATAATATTAATGCATTATAACTGATTCAGCAGCAGTATAAAAAGTAAGCATTATGTGAATGCTTGGTTAAAGAGATGCGTCTTTAATCTAGTTTTAAACTGGGACAGCGAGTCTGAGCCTCGAACAATATCAGGAAGGCTATTCCAGAGTTTAGGAGCTAAATGTGAGAACGCCCTCCCTCCATTAGTGGACTTAGATATCCTAGGTATGACCAGAAGCCTCGAATTTAGTGATCTTAAAGAGCGCGATGGATTGTATGGCGATAGAAGATCCGTTAAATACACCGGAGCTAAACCATTTAGGGCTTTATAGGTCAGTAGTAATACTTTGTAATTGATACGGAACTTAATAGGTAGCCAGTGTAGAGATGATAAAATCGGTGTTATATGATCATATTTTCTTGACCTAGTAAGAACTCTAGCGGCTGCATTTTGGACTAACTGTAGCTTGTTTATTGAGGATGCAGGGCAACCAGCTAATAAAGCATTACAGTAATCTAGTCTCGAGGTCATGAATGCATGAACTAACTTTTCTGCATCAGAAACAGATAGCATGTTACGTAGCTTAGCAATGTTTCTAAGGTGGAAAAAGGCTGTTCTCGTAACAGATGAAATATGATTTTCGAAAGTCAAGTTGCGGTCTAGTATAACACCCAGGTCTTTTACTGTAGTGGATAATGTAACAGGACATCCTTCTAAATTAAAGTTGTACTGTAAGGGATTTTGTGCGTAGTTTTTTGGACCAATAAGTAATACCTCCGTTTTATCGGAATTTAATAACAGGAAATTACGCGTCATCCAGCATTTTATATCTTTAAGACACTCTGTCAAGTTAGATAAGTTAGTGTTTTCATCTGGTCGTGATGAGATATATAATTGAGTGTCATCAGCATAACAGTGGAAATTAATTCCATGTTTTCTTATAATTTTACCAAGTGGCAGCATATATATTGAGAATAATAGATGTCAATGGGTGACATCAATCTGATTCATCTGGACAATGAGGTTGTGGGCCAGGTAATTGGTAACTTTCCCCAGCACGTCACTCAATATCTTCAGGTCTTTCCAGTGGGCCATGGGGTCAGTTTTCAGCCACATGTTGACACACTGTAGTGGAAGACTAGGGAGAGAGAGCTGACACAGATATACACAGGGTTAAGGGCCTAAGTGTAGTGTTACAGCTAGATGTTAGCTTCAATATGTGGGGACACAAATGAAGTGTAGTAACAGCTAAATGTTGTTTTCAGTAAATTTGAACAAATAGTGAAGAGTAATTATGCAGTACAGTTGAACTGCTTACCACAGATGCCTCAAAGGCACGCTCGGGGGTGGTGACAGTTACCTGGTGCTTCTCTCTGCTATTTATTTCCGGACGTGGCTGCGTTTGAATACCAGAATTTGGATTGCATTGATAACACAAAGAAAGTAGTTGCATGAGGTTAAGACTAGGGAGAACACACAAAATTTGGATAATAATTTGACATTTCAAGATGACTCTTATTGAGGACAAATAGTTTAACCAGAATTATCTGTGGTTCGACAGGCTTTGTCTCTAGACTGAAACAGTAGGGATATAAAAGTTTGAGGGAGACAGAGATTTGAAAATGTAATGGAAAATAAACAGACTAAATTAAAAAAATGCACCAATTAATATTTTGTTGTTATGCTCAATAGCAGTAACAGGGATGCTGATTGAGGCTTGGTGCTCATTGATCGTGTACCAGAATTTTATTGGAGAGATTTTATCAATTTAAAACAATTCCACAATGGGGAAATTTGATTTATGTTAGAGTTATTTATGTCCAAAGTGGGGGCCCGTCCACATAGAACAGAATCACTCAGTGCCCAATACACAAGTGAAATAAAATGAAAACAGCCAATAAGTAATTAAAATAAACTGGAAATTAATGAGTGGCAGATAATAACAAGAATGAGAGGCAGCTGTCAGTTTCCTGTAAACGTACACTGTTTCAGACTTCGTATTATCATCAGGTAGTTCAGCTTATATAAGAAATTGATAAGTGGAAATAAAGGAAATGTGCAGAAAATATTAATTTTTAATCAGCTCTCCAAACTCAGCTTAAATTAACTTCAACTCAATTGCTTATTGAGAGACAGTAATTTGTGTTATTGATATAATGGAGAGGGAGAAAAATTTAGTAAAATGCATGAGAGAGAGAAGTTAAAATTTTGAGGAGATAAAGAGTTAAATTGCGTAAAGTTTGTTCACATACAATCTGTATTCAACTGTTACAAGATGCTGGATGCTAATCGCTAGCTTTTGGTGCTAGGGTTATTGTAGACTTTCAATTAAAGATTGGCAACTTGTTAGTTTAGCGGTACAGTGTTATGCTATTAGCTTAGCTGTGATTTGCTAATAGCTTAGCTGTACTTTGTTTACAATATGGCATCGGAAGGTTGCGCACGTGCGGTTAGTTGCCCCAGGGGAGTCTCTTTAGGACTTCCCATGAACTTAATTCATCATAGCAACCAACACCAGTGATTTGTGATTTTGGTTCAACACTAATGAAAACAGTTTAATCGATGGATATGAATGTCGGCACATTCCACAATGCACAAATAAACAATAAACTTAGCAGTTTGCAGCATGTAGTATCACTCTAGTTCTTTTAAAGAGCAATTCTTCTCAATGCAAGTTACAGACAACTCACGTAATTGTTTTACGGAGTGGCTCTTATACTTTCAACTCATTTGGAGCGAGATTAATCTATATTTCAGTGGCAAGATAACTGCGGATGTTTAAACAACAAAATTTGATCAGAGCGGATTTTGTGTCAGATTCTGGATACACACAGGTTCTTTCACTGAAGTTAAACCAGATTTACTGCAAATCTTTAGCGATCAAACATTTACACTCCCATTACACTCTCGGAAAATTATGCACTTTACACAAGTTATTTTCAAATTCGCTCAGCGAGCAGACACAAAAATATTAACTTTTACTTCTAGTTGAATGCATTGGAACATCACAATGCCATCACTCTAGCTATTAAATAAGGCCATTCAGAAAGAGACAGAGGAACATCGCTCTTATATTTTCCTTACCTCCCTACAAAGAGATTTGTTTGTCCTTGCAGGGGATTTCAAATGTCAAACTCCTTTCGTGGATTCTTAGTTTACCTGGAACCTGGGTTTCATCAGATAGTTCAGAAGGTGGTGTTCAGCCTAATTTATAACAGAGGTAAATACAAGTTAGATCGTAGAGGGGACTGTACTGCAGAAAATACAAACAGGGGGATTATTCCATGAAGGTCCCTCCTGTGGAGCACCTATTCCAGTACAGAGTAATTAGTACCCGTAGAGGGTCTGGTTGGGGAATTCCTCCGCTGAATTCGCAGACTAGAAGGCTAGGGAGGAAGGACATCCAGGTAGCGCAATTTAGTGGACTCTCCTCGGCGAATGAGCATACGTGACCACCTCAGATGAGGGGAAAGGTGCGACGTTCCGTATTCCCGAGTTCTACATGCTCGGACCTGAGAGAGCATGGGACAAGACCGCCTCAACCCTGAGATTGTAAAATCTCTTAAAGGTATTGGGTGTTGCCCAGCCCACTGCTCTGCAGATGTCTGCTAGGGGGGTGGCATTGGCCAGTGCCCACGAGGATGCCACACTTCTCGTCGAGTGTGCTTAAACCCGCAAGGGGGCGGGCACGGCCTGAGTGTGATAGGCCAAAGCGATGGCGTCAACGACCCAGTGGGATAGCCTCTGTTTGGAGACAGCATTCCCTTTTCGCTGTCCACCAAAGCAGACAAAGAGCTGCTCAGAACATCTAAAGCTCTGCGTGCGGTCCATATAGGTATGCAAAGCACGCATCGGATACAGCAACGAAAAGGTTGGGTCTGCCTCCTCACGGGGCAGCACTTGCAGGTTCACCACCTGGTCCCTGAAGGGGGTTGTAGGAACCTTAGGCATGTAGCCCGGTCAAGCCACCGCCTTTCTTGGGTACAATGAAGTATGGGCTGTAGAAACCCTTCTTCATCATGGCTGGAGGGACAGGCTCTATCGCATCTTTGAGTAAAAAGGTCGCGATATCCGTATGTAGGGTGTTGGCATCTTCGCTGTGCACAGAGATAAAGTGGATGCCGGTGAAAGGGGGCAGGGGCCTGGCGAACTGGATCATGTAGCTGAGTCGGATGGTCCTGGCAAGCCAGCGAGACAGGTTGGGAAGTGAAAGCCAAGCCATGCAAGGTGCACTAGGGGGACGATCGTCATTGATGTACCTGGCGCGGCTTCGCAGCGGGGTGAAGCAGGTTGTGTTGTGTCAGGAGGCAAAAGCGGAAATGAGGAAATCGCTCTTATTGAGAATGTGGGTACCGCAGTCCTAAGGTGGCGCAGCAAAGGAAATAAGGTTTGTAAATAAGGATTCTCCTCCCGGACTTCCACCGGGGGACGGAGTGGTCTGTTTACCAGCTCCGGAGCAAACATCTCGTTTGGGAGCCTTCTGGGTCCTCAAAGATGTCCCAGAGACGGGGGGCGTGCGCTTCCACGCGGTGCTTGATGCTGGGACTGAGAGCTGGGCCCAGATTTAGGTGGAGCTGCCTGGAGTTTGGAAACCACAGGGGGACACCCTTGGTGAGCAGACGGAGCATGGCCAACGCTGGAACGGTGGCGGGGCATGATGTGGGAAATGGCCTATGTCTGTTTCTTCACCGCCGAAAACTGCTGAGCGAATTCGTCGACAGTGTCGCCGAATAGTCCGAGCTTGCAGCGGGGGGTGTTGCGAAAGCGGCTTTGTCTACCTCCCGCATCTCGACCAGGTTCAGCCACAGGTGACATTCCTGGAGCACAAGGGTGGCCATCGCCTGCCGAGTGTCTGCGCTGTGACCTTCGCGGCCTGGAGGGTTCCCCCAGTTTCTGCAACACGTCGGGGTCAAGACTACCCAAGTGCAGATCTTTAAGTGCCTTGGCCTATTGAACTTGCAGGAGGGCCATGGCATGCAGGGCGGAGGCGGCATGTCCGGTGGCACTGTAGGCTTTGGCGGTCAGTGACGACACCATCATATAGGATTTGGAGGGGAGCACCGGCCGTTCCCGTGAGGTGGCAGTATTTTCCGGAAATAGGTGGATCGCAAACACTCTGTCCACCTGTGGGACCTCCGAGTACCCGTGGGCCGCCCCGCTGTTGAGGGTAGTGAGAGCGGATGAGCGAGGAGGTAGGTTGCGGGCAGTGAAATGTGCCCTCCATGACTTGTCAGCTCATCACGCACCTCCAGGAAGAAAGGGACCGGGGGGGGGGGGGTGCATGGCTGTGGACCCAAGGAACCAAGTCGTCTAGCCGTGAGGTCTGCGGGGAGGACGGAGGGTTACAGTCCAATCCCACGCTCACGGCGGCCCAGGCAAGCATGCCGGCCATCTGGGCGTCGGCCTCAGACTGGGCGTGCCAACCTGAAGGTGGCAGTCCAGTCGAGTCAGACACCAGACACCGCCAGACACTCTTTGATGCAGCGGTGAATTCGCCATCCAGCTGAGTGGGTCCAAGGGAGTAAACTGACTGGCCATGAGGTGAGCCGCTCTCACCTCGAGCCTGGACGGAAGTCAACGAGTGTGCCGGGGGTGGGGGGGACCAAGACCGCTGCCATCCCCAAATCGCCTCCATCGCCATTCGGGTTGTCCTCAATCCAGAAGGAAGAATGAACGATGCGGGGGCGGCTGGAGTGCTGCTGCCATTATAAGGACTACTTCTTCAAATACTATAACATAGATTTTCACTTCTTTAATACAACATATAAGTTTTATAAAACTGGAAAAACTTAATATGGGCTTCCTAACAAGACTGGGGGAACCACACATAATTGCATTTTGTTTTGCAATCGGTTTGTGCAGAACAAAACATTTATTTTACACAATCACTGCTTCGTTTATCAGATATGCACTTTGCTATTTTGTTTTCAAAAATGGCTCTGTGTGTCGAGATTAAAGCGTCCAGGATCAGTGAAGACAACGGACGCCCTGTGTATGGTCCTGCGAATGACAACAATCATTAATTGAATATAACAAGGTTCACCAATGTGTGGAAGCTGTACTTTAGGGACATTCACCAATCAAAGAGAGATCTGCTCTTTGCTCCCAAAAGTGATGACGGAAATAGCAATGCTACTCAACATGTGGTACTACACAACCCGTGGTACACGCGTTACTCTCTCAAGTGTTGCGGGCAATTATAAGACATAAATACATATTTTATGTCTTATACAACATCTATCGGGCTTTGTCACTTGATTCAAAGCTTTGTAATTAGTCACTAATCTAAAAGTTCCATCAGGTTTTGAAGGGATAATTGTTGAATTTGGCTATTAGTTATTGCTCCCTTATGCATTTGTTTTATATATTAAACATAAATAATATTTTTTTACTAGGTCTATCGATTTAACCCATTAATTCAGTGTGTTTAATTATACAAAAAAATAACGCTTAAAAATGTACGCTATTAATCATATCCCCGGAGCGTAATAAGAAATAGTCCTCATATCTCAACAATTCAGGCTTCACAACTTTTTGTATTGCCTTTGTTAATAGCATATTAGTATTGTTTTTGCACGTTAACAATTTTTATTGGTCACCTTCTTTAACAGAAAACACACCTTAACCCTCTTAAATATATTTTCCATAATATGAAATAAATGAGAAAATGCTGAGTCACAGTGACACAACTTAGGGCCTGCTGGTACCGTTACTTGATGCTGATTCAGAATGAGAGTTCATGTAGCCTACTGGTACAGAAATGCTTTGTCATTGTAACCTGATTATTAGGGGAGACTGGGGCTAGAGACACAAGGCAGTTGTCACAAGGACTATATCTTATTTATGCCCTGTTACTATGGCATGTTGTCACAAAAATTAAACATGTGTTCAATAAAATGCATTTCCTGGACAACAAGCGTAATGTTCTATATTTTTGTGTGTAGCCAAGATGTGTGGCTATACAGAAACTGACACAACTACCCTGAGAAATTTGCACTGGTGTAAAAACAAAAGTGTGACACCTTGCCCAATCACCTCCATCTAAAGACAGTTTCCAAGTTGAAAACAGAGCTCCAGTTAAATACAATAACTGTCGTGATATTTTCCAAAACACAATGGCTTCTATTGCTAGAGTGTTTCATGCATCCTGGAACACCTGTAATT
This sequence comes from Moxostoma hubbsi, assembly GCA_032164185.1. Classification (NCBI taxonomy): domain Eukaryota; kingdom Metazoa; phylum Chordata; class Actinopteri; order Cypriniformes; family Catostomidae; genus Moxostoma; species Moxostoma hubbsi. Next base: position 28,205,109 of record JAVLUX010000007.1, on the reverse strand, counting down.
TTGTAATTCATTCTTTTAAAATTGGCAAACATAATTTTAGATAAATAAAAAGCCAAACTGTTGAAATTAAGGCAGAAGTAATTTGGAGAATAATTGTTCCTGGAAAAAGCTTAAGGTCTATTTGTTGTGAAAATACAAAGTGATAGGGGTGCTTCATCAGATAAGCAAAATGTTACATCAAATTAAAAGGTGTCCATTCTTTTATATTAGGCCTACGTTGAATCTCTCCCAAACTAAAATCACTTAAAGCATTGATTGTTCAATATTGAATTTACCTGAACGTGAATTCAATTAATCTACAGTAAAGTTAATTTTATGTCTGCTATGTATCTTTTTGAGGAGTTCTCATTTAATTACAGAGTGCAAATCATGATATCATTTACTGTTGGATTCAGTTTACCATTAATTATAAAAAAGGAAAAAGACTGGTCCATGAAATTTGATCTTATCTTGTCTTAAGAAACTGACACAGGGGACTCATTTATTTATTTTTTCTGTTTCTGTTCCTCTGACGCATCATGTTTTGAACGTATATAAGACAAACGCGCACCTGTCATTTCACTACTTCGGGAAGGTCTGAAGAGGTTCTTGCTTCAGCTGTGATTGAACGGAACTTCTTTTTTGAAATCGTCTAATTTCATATTATTTTGTACCAACGTTTTGATAATAAAACGATAAAAAAAAATCGCTGCAATGGATTCTCAGATTCGCCAGAACTACGACCGCGAATGCGAAGCTTTGATCAACAAGATTGTGAATTTCGAGCTGTATGCTTCCTACACCTACACTTCAATGGCAAGTACTTCTTTCTAACGTCATTTTTTTCGAACTAGAATATATAATATAATACATCATGGGTGTATTTCTTTTAATTGCTAATTTCCTTTCTTTATTTCATGATGCATCCACAAAGCTTCTCACCACTTCCTGTTAAAATATTTTTCTGGGTTTTTAAGGGCCTTTGTGAAAAACGAAATTGAATATTTTACTAATATTTTAATTTACATCACAAAAGACAAATAAATTATAAATGATGTATGTAGCCTATTGTTATGTATGCACGTGGGCCAGCTTTTTAAATCCGTCAGCTACCTTTGTTTTTGTCCATGTACTATACGTCTGGATTACCACCTCGCGGCATCTGTGATTGGGCTGATTTTCATTATGTTGTTGGTAAACTTCATTAAGGCTGAATTAATTGAGTTAGGCCTGTACACTGTCATGGGTAAATAGGGAGCATGGAGAAGAGTAGGCAACTATGTATGCTTACACATCCTTGAGGGGCGCCAGAGTTCAGATTCCCGGTCGTTAACAACATTTACTCTTGCTGTAGACCACATTGTGAATTCCTTAAGTGATTAATCCTTTTCTGATCTTTTGATTTTGCTCCAATCAGGCTCACTACTTCAAACGGGATGATGTGGCTCTTTGTGGTTTTGCCAAGTTCTTCAAGGAGAACAGCGAGCAGGAGCGGGAACATGCTGAAAAATTAATGGCCCTCCAAATCAAGAGGGGAGGACATGTTATTCTTCAGGACATACAGGTGCGTTGATGGTGTTCTGACCTAAGCTTTGAATGTGTTGTTAACATAAGCAAATCTTACTCTAGACCTATTATAATGGATGTGCCTTTTTCTAAGGCCCTATAGCAGCATTTTGGGGGCCCTGAGCAGATTTTCAAAATGGGGCCCACCTACCTACAAGTATGCCTATCCAAACACATACAACATCAATAACCAAGCAAGTTTAAATTGTGCAAATAAATAAGCCCATTCATTCAAAAGTATAAAGTTTAAAAAATTAACTGTAGTTTACCAGCACAGTTATATTTACTTCAGAAGTACTACAAAGAGAATTTTATAAACAAATTACATGCTCAAATTAATAAATATATTTAATTATGTACAAATGAATAAGAAATAATTAAATTACCAAATTAAGGCATGGAAGGCTACAGTAGATGATATTTTCTATGCTATTTGCTCTGTTGTGTATAATAAAACAGTATATAATCTAACAACATCAGTGTATGCAGTATAAGTATTGTGACTCAACTTAACTACATCGCTGGCAGTGGGAAGAAACGTACCTTATGTGTCGCAATGGTACCTTGACACAGATGTCTTTAAATGCCAAATGTGGCATTTACACTTGTGTTTATTACTTTCCGATGGCATGTACAGACACTGTCTGCCTTTTTCTTACATGGAATGATAAAGGGAGAATAGCGAAATTGGCAAAAGGTGGACTTGAACCCAGTTCACCCATGCAACTAACCAGCTGTCTTAATAATGTCACCACATCAGATCTTAAGTCATACTTCTCTCTGCATGTCTTTTCTTTAAATTGTTTGTAATATTTAAGTTGTTTTGATAGGTTCTACTGGACTTTTGCCATGCATAGAGCCAGGCTGTGTGCCCAGGGATATTTACACTTATTGGAAATAATTATTTGGCTATACTGAACCCATGGTAGGGGGGACCCTGGTGGCCTCAGAGGCCCTGTGCAGCCGCATGTATCACTTAATAGGCAGGGACGGCACTGGCCAATAGAACTGAATTGAAAACTCACTGATCTGTTTGTCTCACTCCAGAAGCCTGAGCGTGATGAGTGGGACAATGGACTGACTGCTATGCAGTGCGCTCTGCAGCTGGAGAAGAAAATCAATCAGGCTCTGCTGGATCTGCATAAGCTCTCTTCTGAGAAGGGCGATCCTCATGTGAGTTCAGAAGTTTTCCTTCCACACCTGCGGACCATCTCTGAAAATACAAGGAGATATTCAAGTCACATTCACATAATGGGTTAATAATTTTATTAAAGCACATTTGCATGCCACTCAATATACTTGCTTTACCTTGTTTCATTTGTTAAAGTCCATGTTTTCATAAACATTGCTTTGTAAAGCAGTTTTATCCATTTGGGTATTTATCATTTGATTGTGCTAAATTATTTTCTGATTCCTTGTCCAACAGCTGTGTGACTTCCTGGAGACTCACTACCTGAATGAGAAGGTTAAGGACATCAAGAAACTTGGTGATCATATCACCAACCTGTCCAAGATGGGTGCTGGCAACAACAGGATGTCAGAGTACCTGTTTGACAAGCACACCCTGGATGGACAGCTAAATGCAACCCTCAGATCCTAGGCCTACTATAAAATGAAATGTTCTTATCACACTGCTTTTATGCAAATATTTGTTGGGGGGGGGGGGGTTGAAAGTTTGGCATACTGAAAAAGTTACATTTCATAATTCTTTTTAAATTAGTCTAATCTAGTCATCAATGCAGACGCATTCATGTTCAATATACACTAATTGGTTTATACTTGGTGTAATTGAATACTTTTTTTTTTTTTTTGTCTATATTGTCTAGGATTTCAATGTTACGGGGACTCAGGCCCCAATGACAAGATGTGAACATTTAATGTATTCCACTCTGTTGCATAATAATTTTTGATTTTTTTTTCATTAAAGATAACCAGCTATTTATCCAGAATATTGTTTTTTTTATTATTAAACATGCTTGTAAAAATAACTGAAACCACTTAAAGAGAATATTCATTCAGATACATTTTTTTTAAATTCTTAATTATTAACAAAAATTGAAGCGCATGAATCAATAATTTTGCAACTTCTGTAAAATATATTTATATTAAACACTACAAAAACCTATTAAATGTAATGTCACATTAGCTTGTTCATTATTTAGTGAAGTGAATTACCTACAAATGATGTTTCACTGTCATTAAGTTGTGACTCAAGTCTTTTGAAATTGTTCAAAAGAGAAAATAACTCAGAAAAGAGATTTTAACCCCAAGACAATAATTTGGTCAAATAAGGGTATAAAATTATAATAAAAAATTATTTGTTCCTATTTGTTTACTTATTCATTGAGTGACCATTTTTGTAATTCACAATTACAAATGTGATTTCTAAACGAGAACTCAAAGTTTTTGATTGGGAGTTTCCGCCCATGTCGGCCATGCCTAATCCACTACAGGTGTTGGCAGTATATTACAGGGGTGGAGCCAGGAGTTTTTCAAAAGGGTGACCAGGCAGGGGCAAGCAATCAGTCTGTGGTGGCACAGAAATGTTTGGGCAGCATTTTTATAGCACCGGACCATGGGGGGGAGGGGGTGAGTGCATACAATGTCGCCTGGGACAGAGAGGTTTGGCAACCTTGGTGTGCACACATGTTAAGTTTGTACATTTGTACAGAGATGATTTCACCTCTAAAGAACTAAATTGTGCCAAAAAAATTGCGAGTGGGGTGGCCAGGCTTCGGTCCATGGTGGCCACAGCCACCCCATAGCTCTGCCACTGGTAAATTAGCATTTTTTTTATGTGTTTTGAGTGAGTCATTACACCATTGATTAAGCACATAACAAGTCTTATTTTAATTTTGCATGTAAATCTGCATGTCTACTAAGAGAATTCAGCTTTAAAGCATTTTAAGCATGTCACTGCAAATGACAACAAAGCATATCTAAAATTTTGTGAACTGTTGTGCATGAATATATCAAGCTATACAAAAGACAGCAATGTTAGCCTAAAAATAATTACAAGTTTTAATTACATCCTGATGTCATAAGTCTCTTTTACCATTAATTAATGCAGCCGCTTTCTTTCCTTGTTAAATGAGATTACTGAATTTAACGAACAACAGGCCTCCTCTCCTTCAGCCAGTTAACAGACGCTGATCCTTGCTTTGTCCTGAATCGAATGGGGAAAAGAGGCGTATTCGATCAGTGGGTCACCCCAATAATATGCTAATTCACAGCCCGCACATCAATGCTCCAAAGTTCCTATAATTAATATCTTACTAGGTAAAATTCCAACTAAATATATCAGCAAGCACTTTAGATTATTTTTTATATCAATAATAACATTTTACTAGTGTAAATACCCATACCTGATATCAACAACTATTACAACTACAACTTTGCTGATTTATGCATTTGGAATTTTAAAAAGAACTGGACTGAAAGACATCATTGTGAAATACTACTATTGAAAATGCAGTTACAGATATCAAGAATTATGTTTTGTACTAGTTTTTTGGAAAAAAGACTGGGTATTTCTGCAAGTAAGTTAACTTTTATATCAACAATTAATGTTTTTACTAGTGCAAATGTAATTAGGCTACTGATACAAAAAAAAAATTAAAAATACTTTCACTTGTACTAATGCTATTCCTCATATGAAGAATTAGGATATGAACTAGTGAAAACTTAACTGTTGGTATCTATAATTAATATCCTGCACGTGATTATATATCGAAACGACTTGCCATAAAATCACTTTAGCAGGAAAAGGTAACAATCCCTGCTGGTGCAAACTAGACTTCTTTATTAACATTGCAATAATAACTCCTCCTTCTGGCTAAATGCATAATACATACATATGATTAACATACAGACCCCATAAAATCCTGATAGGCAGGGAGTGTTTGTAGGCCTACATTTCAGAGTGTTCTGTGTGCTTTTGTCTGCACAAAATGTGTATGATGTGTATGTAATCATAACCTAAAACTGGGTGGAATCATTCAGTCCTATTGTCATATGACATGCTTACAGTTTTTTTTAAAAGGGTGGAAAAACATTTAATCAAAAAAAATATATATATATATGATTTAAGGAATAAATGATTTAACCTTTCAGATACCTCTCTGTGACTGTGATGCTGTACTTTGATTTTTTTATTATGAAAAATTCAGTTTGAAAACTAAATTAACCAGTTTAATAATATAATTTTAATAATATTAACCAGTAATAATATATTCTGTTAAAATCAGATGACAGCTGGGGTCCAATGGTGGGGCAAGATGGCACCCCTTTCATAATATTAATTTTTTGTTGTTACAACAAATTTTGATATGCATAGGCATAATGATCCTATACATGCTAAACTTCTATGCAAACGTGTTACATTTTATTGATGTGTCACCAGTGCAATATTTTGTGGATTTGCTGGGTTTGTGTGTTGTTTACTTGAAGTCATTGTTTAATTTTAAAGAAGATAATATGTTTTTGACTGAAATATTTTATTTTGACGTGTAAGTTTTTGATTTGTTTTATCAATCGAGATAAACTAATAAAAGTGCTCTGCCTCGGGCTAAATAGTCTCTGTATTCCTAATGAGTATAGCTGCACTAAAGTAGATGGGATTATTATACCACATGGGGGTTGTTTCTTTCCTCTGCATAATCCCACATCGACCATAATCACTCAAATCCGAGGGCCTGTTGTTCAACAGAGGCTTTACGTTCACCAATATCTCAATTTTCTCATCAAAATTGGCCATCAATTAAAAAAGAAAGAAAAGAACAGAGTTTTCGGTCAGTCGGTACAGTGAGCCACCGACTAATTGGATTCAGAGGGGTCACTGAACGAAAATTATATTGGAAATTAGAATGGGATAAACACCATGCAAGAGATTATAAGGAATATCGGGAAACTGGTAAACTGAGTGGCAAACGAAATGGATAAATATAAGATTGCCATACGAGAAAGCCTAAAGCATACACACGAACAGAAGGGAGAGAACGATTAATCCAAGTGAAAGAGGACTTTGGTGGTCCAAATGCGCTTTGAGAGAGAGAGAGAGAGAGAGAGAGAGAGAGAGAGAGAGAGAGAGAGAGAACGTTAGAACAGTGTGAGTGGGCTGATGTGTCACTGTCCTCTCAAAACAAAACGGAGGTCTCCATCCAAAATAAGAGCGTTGGAAATCATCAGGTAAGTTTGATTATTATCTTCTCGGGTCTACTTACATAACGAGCTTGTTATTCATGTAAATAACAGCCAAATCTAAAGCTTGTTGTCATGTAGTTGACATGTCAGCAGTGCCACCTAAAACCATTTTAAACAACCTCTTTCTAATATTGTATAATATTTATACATGCCGTTTTTATGAACTCATTAACTGAGAGATTACAATTAATATTTGTCATTTAAAATTAGACACACTGCAGGACTATATATAAAAAAGCTAAAATGTGAATAAAATGGTGGAAAAACTTAAATTAAGTGGTAACAAGTTGAGTTTATGGACATGTTTTTTGTCAGCCACACGATAAAAAATTAATATGTGAGTTGTTACTGTAAAGAGTTATTTTTACTTCTATTTCTACTATACTCATTGGAAGTCAGATTGATCCAGTCATAATAGATCATGTTTTTTATTTTAATAAAATCTGTACGTTTAGATGTTACTACACGAAGCACATTTTTGTAAGTTACCTAACAAAACAGTTTTATGGTGTACCCAGTCAACAGACAAGCAAAGTGAATGATACATTTTGAGGTACATTTCTGTGAAAACTATGACAAATGGCAAAGTTGACATTCACAATCTAGAGTATTTTGTTTTTTGTTTTGCTCTTTTTTTACATTTTGTTTTTACATTCTGTATGAGAGCAAGCCTCTCAAGCCCTTATTGAGAAGAACTCATATGAGTTTTTCTTGACTAAATTGATGCATATCTATGTGTGTAAATGTGTAACCTACTAAGCATCTTGTTCTTCAATGAAAGGGTAAAACTGTAAAAATACAATAAAATACAGCAGTCCTACTTGTTGGTGGACAAAGTAGAGATGAAGAAAGAAAAAACAAGCCTGAATGACGCCGGCTGATACTCTGTGACGCACAGGGTGAAAGGCCTACTTTAGCCAGATTAAGGCAGTTGTTTCTGTAGGTGACTCAAATGATGTGTTTCTGCACTCTCGGATTACAGTGTCTGTTCTTTATGGAAAAGATTACAAGAGAAAAAGTATCTATTTTTTTTTTCTTTGGCTGCCATCTTGACTGATTGACTGCTTGTATTCTCTGAACTGAAGATGACCTTTTGGGATTGTCTGTAGACCAGGGGATCCCAACCTATTTTTTATTTGTATTTTTTTTATGACCTAAAGTAATTACTTGAATATTTGTTATTTGGAAATAATTAAAACAATTTGTGTTATCTTTTTGATTGTGTCTTTTTTACATACATTTAATTAATATATAAACAAAACATTTATATGTATGTATGTTTTTTAAAATGTTATATTTGAATCAATTAAATTTGTGATTAGCATTTCTATAAGAACCTCACAAACCCCCTAGTTGGAAAACCCTGCTCTGTAAATAAAAAATAATTTTTACTGTGACTAACAGAATGGGTTATGTCTATGTGGCAGAGGGGTAAACAAGCTGCAAGAAGAGAATCATCATGCCAGGTGCTGCCCTCATACATGTAACAAGTCACTTGCAGCTACTTACAACCCATGACTGCTCTTCAGATTGTTTGCTGCTCAACACAAAAACAATGAGATGCATTTAGAGATAAAGCAGTAGCTATTGGAAGTACAATCTGAAGTCTTTTATATGAGGGTCAGGATGAGACAGGAATATTGTAGGCTCAAGTGTGAAGGAAAGTGGAAAGGAGAGGGCTTAAACCCAAGGATTTTTGGATTAGCTTTTACAATTAATCTCATTATGCATCTGTTGGGAGTGGCAGGAGGTCGGTTCAGCAGAGAATGGGGTCGGAGATGCAATCTTTATTTTTTTAATGTGTCTAGTCAACATTAGGCATGTATTAGTGTAGATTATATCTGAGAAAGATATATAAAGAGGTGTGTTGTTTTTACATAAATGTATGGGCACAAATGGACATTATGCGTGAATGGCTGTGATTTTGCATGCTACAATGCCAAAGGGATTAATGACACACATACAGGGCCATTGAATCAGAGTTTACACTTTATCAAAAGTCACGGCACTAAGAGGCGAGAGGTGTGGAGGGACAGAAAATAAGTACGTTTTCAAAAAGAGGACAAATAAATGGATGCTAGAGAGGATTAATAGACTGATCTAAAAAAAATGGGTAGTAGTGAACATGCAATAATTTTGGTTAATTGACATGCTCTGCATTCTGACATGTTGTACTCCACCTAAAACTATTTTAAACCACATTTGACTAATTCTTGTATAATTTTATGCATGTCCGCATATTAATTGAGAGATTGCATGGAATATTTGTACATTTGCAAATTAATTTGTGACAATGACGGACCATTTAAAATGAGCAAACAGGTGATGGTGAATTTGTGGAATTTACAGTAGTTGAATACCATGTAGGCTATCTCAGGATAATAACAGTCTGTTTTATTTCCCTAGCTGATCAGCCATGCGATTTGTCAGCATGCAGCATCGTGAGCGGAGGGCAGCGGAGCCAGAGGAGGAGCCTAAACCCCCTCCCCCGCCCCCTCCTTCTCATCACCCTCATAACTTTATAAATATGAAGAACAAGTTTTTTAATGAGCTTGGGCACTTACCAAGTAAGTGTGTTGTGGCATTTACCTCCTTGACTAATCACATCATACATAATTCTTTCATAATTATAAATAAAAAACACACACCCCCTTCAAACTGTGCAGTTAATTTATGTGATTTCATTTTTCCCCATTTCCACTCTTCATGAAAATCCTTCATGTTTTCATCTATTCCATTCATCCACTTAGACCACAAGATCAGAAGTAAGTTCAGTCTATATCTGTTTTCTGTCAGCCCAGCCCACCATCCATTCATCGATTCAGTTAAACAATTTAGCAAAAAGTGTGTAATTTTTATTTTAGGCAATGTACTAAAAACATGATAATTTGGAAGAAGTTTTTATGTATTTTTACCAACAGAAATTAAATGATGGGTATTATTTTATGCTATTCCCTCCTTCCATATATTTTTCTCTCTCTCTCCATTGTACAGTGCCCATGTGGGCTATTGGGGCCATAGTTGTGGTTGTGCTTGCCTTGGTAGGCTGTTTTGCTTTCTGCATCTATAAGAAGTGTTTGGGAGGGAAGAAGAAAGCAAAAAAAGTCAGAGAAAGGAAGGGAGGACGCAGAAGGGTGAAAAAGGAGGGAGAGGAAGAAGCAGGCGAGGTAAGAGAGTGTGGGAGCGCAAAGCATGTACTGTAAATGGCTAAATGTTTACAGAGAATGGAGGGGAAATAGATTTGTTATTTAGTACTGCAAAACTGAAGTTGAAGATCTTGTTTTGTCAAATTAGTGAATGCTTTACTATGGTTTCAATTTAAATATGAAAAAGAGATGGGTAACTTATGACTTATAGGTATGCCTAAATACTTCACATTTATACTGCCCATATTCATTCTTTAATATTCATCCCTCAGGAACAAACTAAGGAGGGAGAAGCCGAGGGTGAGAAGGAGTTTTATGGAAAGTTGGAGTACTCTCTGGACTATAACTTCACTGAAAATCAGGTGTGTATTTTTGCTTGGGTTGAGTATGGATCCTAATAACGTGCACAGTAATTGTGAGTGCATATTATGGCTATGTCCACATTAATCCGGGTACATCCGAAAACTGAGTTTTCCTTTTTTAAACACTTTCCGTCCACACTGCTGTTTTCAATCGTTTTCCAAATGTTGTTGTCCACGCTAAAACATATAAAAAATCTTTGTGATGAGGAGGAGAGCATAGCTGGGCCACGAGGACGCACGCCCAGTGCTAAATTGTCATTATCAGCCAGGAGGGGGATAAGGACAAGCCGGAGACATCAGTGAGAGAGAGAGACGCATGCAGCAGTCTTGTCTGTGTGTGTGTGTGTGTGTGTGTGTGTGTGTTTTGTGTTATGCTGGAAAGCAGTTTTATGTTGTGTTTTTTTGTACTTTTTTAGTTAGTTTATGTTGATAAACTTTTTGGTTTAGTTTCCCGCCGGTTCCTGCCTCCTCATTTCCCATCGTGTGCTTCAGTTACACTGGTGCTAAAACCAGGGAAAGGGGACGGATGCTCTGTCGTGGAGTCCTCACCGTCTGCTGGGGATGGAGGAGTCGCTGCCGTCCGCCAAGAAGCAGAGGAGCCTTTGCCATCCACCAGGGGATGGATGACTCGTGGCCGTCTGCCAGGGGAGGAGTGGCTGTCCTCCTTTTAGGGGATGTAGGAGTGGCTGAGGACTAGGAGACAGCGTGTCTGGGGACCGGAGAGCCATTTTTTCTCTCTCCTCTCTCTCTTCGTATCTCCCTGTCTCTCCCCCTCGCTCTTTCCCTCTCCTCTCTCCCTCCCCTCGTCTCCCAGGGTCCAAAGAGGCGGGGAAGCAAAAGGAGGGCTGGAAGGGTAACACTACCCCTCCAGGTAGAGAATGGAGTATGTCAAGTCGAAGATTTCGAAAAGCAATTTTTTTGCTGGACAAAAATCAATCTCAGTGTGAACGGAAGGCAAAAACGTAGAGAATAAATGCATTTCAAACAAAAATGTAATAGTGTACGGGGTTAAGAAATGTTTTTAAAAGACAAGTTTTTTGTTGTTGCATGATTGCATGAACTTCCTTTTAGATCTTTTTTTACACAAATCAACAAAATACATTGGTATGTCTTTACAAAGAAACCGGTCTGTTTGTATGTACTAATTTCAAACACTTTATCCACATCCTTTTCCTTTTCAGCTCATTGTTGGCATTTTGCAAGCCCAAGACCTTCCTGCCATGGATATAGGTGGAACCTCAGACCCCTATGTCAAAGTTTATATGCTACCAGACAAGAAAAAGAAATTTGAGACTAAAATCCAGCGCAAGAATCTGTGTCCTGTTTTCAATGAGACGTTCATCTTCAAGGTATTGTCATCAGGCCATTTGTCATACAATTTATTCTTCTTGCTCTTGCACGTTTTCTAAAACAATCTCCATTTTTCATAAATGGTATTTGGTAACAGTCAATATTTCAACAGGCCTTAATTCATCATATAATTTGACATCGCTGTTTCCAGATCCCTTTTAATGATCTAGCTGGACAGACCCTGGTCCTGCAGGTGTTTGACTTTGACCGCTTTGGTAAACATGATGTAATTGGAGAGATCAAAATCCCCATGAACAGTATAGATCTGGGCCAGCCCATACATGAATGGAGAGACCTGGTTGGAGGAGAGAAAGAGGAGGTAATGCTTTCCTTTGGGCTATTTTATAAATATTTTATTATTTTATTTTCTTTAACCGCTATAGTGGATTTTTTATGCTATTTAGCAATATGCTCTCCTCTTCCTCCCCAACAGCAAGAAAAGCTTGGTGACATCTGTATCTCCCTGCGCTATGTGCCCACCTCAGGGAAGCTCACTGTCTGTATCATGGAAGCCAAGAACCTCAAAAAGATGGATGTGGGTGGTTTATCAGGTGAGTGTGGAATATAATTTGTCATACTTTGTCTTTCATGTTGACAGATGCCATAATCACTTACATATTGCAATCAAATAACACTATGTTTCCAGAAGTACAGTATGTGGACAGCCCTTCTTCTAATTCATTCCAGTGAAAATAATGATTCATGCTGCAGTATACAATGGCATTTTACAGAATTGTGTCGGTCAAACTTTTGCATGTTGAAAACTATTAAAGCTTGACAATGACCTGCTCACAAAGTGAGGTCTATAAAGAAATGGTTTACTGAATCTGGTTTGTAGCTTGACTAGCTTGGAAAAAGCCCAGAACTGAACCCCATTGATCACATTTGGAATTAATTTGAAAGTTTGAAGTTGAAATTGGACTGTGAGCTGGACTAACATTAGTGCCTGTCCTCATTGATACACCTGTGTCTGAATAATGGAAGCAAATTACAACGGCCATGTTGCAACATCTAGTGGAAAGCCTTCCCAGAAGAGTGGAAGCTGTTAAGGGGGACCAAATCTGTTTTAATGTCATTGGTTTTGAAATGAAATGCTCAACATGGACATGAGAGTGTGGTGTTCGTGTGTTCATATACTTTCAGCCATATTGTGTAACACTACCCAGTTTTGCTATCAAATGTGTCTCCATTTACACTTTTATTTACTTTCTTTATCCATATTACAAAGCACTTTTCACTCTCAATATTTTTCTTTTTATTTCTGGATGTGCTCTCTTAGATCCCTTTGTGAAAATAGTGTTGCAACACAATGGAAAGCGTATTAAGAAGAAGAAGACAACCGTTAAGCAGAACACACTGAACCCCTACTTTAATGAGAGCTTCAGCTTTGAAATTCCTTTCGGTCAGATACAGGTACAACAACTAATAACATGAAAATTTGAGACAGGTCTGTGACTAGTTATTTATTTGCATCTGTGATAAATTTACTGTCATGATTAAATAAAAGACAGAGTATAATGAGAAAGAACAAAGTGGCTTATGTGTGTTTTCACCCATTTATCTCTGTTCGTCTGTGTCTCTGCAGAAGGTCCAGGTGCTGATCACTGTCTATGATTATGATAAACTGGGGAGCAACGATCCGATTGGGAAGTGCTGGATCGGGTTCGGTGCTAGTGGGGTGGGTCTGCGCCATTGGTCAGACATGCTAGCCAATCCGAGACGTCCTGTAGCACAGTGGCACACCCTTCAGCCTGAAGAAGAAGTAGACGCTGCCCTCAAGGCACCTATCCGCTAAATACCTGTATTTGTCCACCCCTTTAAATAAAAGTTTTAAAAATACAATATGTATCTTAAAACCCACAGTTGACTTTCTGGCTTACTTAAGATTATTGTATTCATTGGATGGTGTTTGCAGCACTCTGGTGTACACAAATCTGTATTTTCAACTAAACATCTATAACTGTTGGCAACACACTATTTAAATCTACCACTAACTCCCATTTGTCTTTTCACTAACAATTATTTTTTAAGAGATTGGGACATTATATTCCGTACCATTATGGTTTTGGAGAAAAAAATTTTTCTAAATGTTATTATGTATATTATGATCATCTGGATTGTGTTTCTTATGTAAATGTCTGTATGTGGATGATGACTATGTTTTGTGTTGGATGTTTGTTTGTATTTGTCTATAATTGCATGAGAACTGTCCTGATTTGCCTCGTCTTTCTGTGAATCAAGATGACAATAAATGCAACCGCTGGATACATTATCACAGATTTTAAGATGTGTTTTCACTTTTTGTCACACAAACAAGACATATACATAAATTATACACTATTAAGGGCAATGATGTAAACCTCATTCCCTTGGGTAAACACTGTTAATTCATAAGTGATAAAGATTGCTCTATAATCTATTGGAAAAGGAGGCAATGTTATAGCAGTCACTATTCTCTGGGAGTAAATATGTGTACCCACAGAACTGTCCAGTTTGGTTCAGTAACATTTAGAGTTGTCCAGTTGTAAGGGGGGAATCCTGGATTAATCTTGTGCCGTTTACAGCCATGTTCCAAGTGCATTGCTAGACTAAGCCATACATGTGAGCAGGGAATTAGAGACAGGAAAGGGTGGGGGTTTGGAGGGAATGAAGGACACCAGAAAGGACACAGAGGCAAGTCACGCAAAGAGAGATGGAAAGATGGAAGGACAGACAAACTCCAGTGCAATGAGAATTTAGGAATTAGTCAAATAAATTGGTAAAAAAGAGGGAAAGGATAAGAACAAATAGAAGCAATCAAAAATGACAGCATTTGAGAAAGAGAATGATAGCACGATTGTCATGGTGAATTCTGGGAGTGCTTATGCATCTAAAGTAGTCAGGATTTGGCCTTTTTTCATTTAGATTTTTCTCAATTAGACTCTTAATCAACAATGCTAATTTAGGCTCCTCGCTAATTTCCACTACTAGGAAGTGAACTTGTGATTCTCACGCTAAATAATCTAAGTTTAAACAGCATCTTTTAGAGATTGTTACATTAGCATACTGTATTGTTTTCACACTAGGAACATTTAATCAGGTTTTTTTTTTAATGTTTACCATTCACCAGTAGAAGGCGCAGTGTAAGCATAAACCATTCTGACTACTTACTAATAACACGTACATGCACTGACAGCCACCAGATAGCGATAGTAGATTAAAACTTTCGAAAACAGCCTGTTTGAATGTTTTGGGGCGAATTCCAGTCAAATGTGATCACCCTGTGCCCTACTCACTCCAATGGGCAGATCCCTTAAAGTGGGTACTATGAATGGAGCAAGGCGTTTCTGTATGAATGAAGGGGAGAGTGGGTTAAGACGAGCCTGTGGGTAAGTTGAACCACCCCGTGTATTGAGGATATTGTGTATTGTGTGTGTGTGTGTGTCTCTCATGTATTCTTGCAAGAAGGATCCATCATTTCTATCTGGCTGTGAAGTGAAGAAGCACATGCAAAAAGAGGGAAGTATTTTTTTATACAAAAAGTATTTTTTGCTGGCCAAATACATTTTTTTACATTTGAGTTTTACTGATTGTTGTGCAAATGCAAATGTATTAGGTACAAAATGACATATCATGCATAATGGCCTATATCCAGTGTATAGACTGATCAGCCACAACATTAAAACCACCTGCCTAATATCGTGTAGTATTGTGTTTCTAAAAGAAAACGTGATTCATCATTACTAAATGGTCCAGTTCTTCATTGTCAACAGCAATGTAGAGACACCATCAGCACTCAGACGCTTCACTGTGTGTATCACTCTGCTTGTGTTCTGTTCTAAACTAAAGTGTAAGAGTAGTGCATGTGTTAAGAGTTACAGTCTTTATTTTTGAAATTGCATATGTTAGCCAGCAGGTGGTGGCAAAAGATGATTTTGTGTGTAATATGAGCCAGCTGGTGACATAAAGTGAATCCCTTAGTCATTGTTTACATAGAACAGCGCTCTGTGATTGCTTGTATTACTAATACATTATCAAAGCTAGGAAATAGCTTTAAACGGCTTTAAATGGACAACTACAGGATTAAGGCTCATGCTGTGAGACACAACAGACTGATTTATTACAGAACTCATGTGCTCATCTTTTATCTGTGTTTCCACATTGGATACATACTGTTTAAAACGGCTGAGGACATCGCTGTTTCTATAGTGAATGCTATAGAATCACAGCAGTGCTGATGTAGGGCCATATCACACTCTTGCTCGTGTGATATTGCTTAAATATATATATATATATATATATATATATATATATATATATATATATATATATATATATATATTGCGTTAATTTAATTAATCTTTTTTTAATTTATTTATTTTATTTTTTTAATATATATATATATTAGGGCTGTCGATTTAACACGTTAATTCAGTGTGATTAATTAAAAAAAATTAACGCAATTAATCGCAACATTATAAGGAAGATTCCTGAGAAATGCAAGCTTGTAGTACCACCTGTTTACCCCAGAGGGCGGTAAGTGAAATTTCATCTGTATGAGCAACGCACAGTTTATACAGTGAAGAAAACACTTCAGTAGGCAGAACAACGCAAACATATGTTACATTCTTGCGTTCAAAACACTTCAAGATGTGTTTATAGATTGAGTATTAAACTATATTTAACTTGAAACAGTGAACTAAACATTTTATGTTTATGATGCAACGCATCCGAGAAGCTACACAAGGATGTCAGACGTATGTGTAAATTGATGGGCTCTTTAACAAGCCCTCATAATATATCTCGAACTGATTGACAAATTCACTTGTGAAATAGATTTTTGTGAACTGATTGACTTATAATCAATAATGATCAATAATCATGGTAGTAAACAATACATTGTATTCTAAAGCCGCTTTTTGTATTGTCTTATTAATGAAACTCTTCTGCCACAAGAATGTAATACATTTGAATTATCAAAATATTTGTAATTATATATATATATATATATATATATATATATATATATATATATATATAAATTTTTAAAATATTTAAAGATAACTATGTATAATTATATATTGATATAAATATGTATAATCTTTATATATTGAATTATTGTTATATGAGGGGTTATCAGCAAATATTTGTATATGCGATTAATCTCGATTAATTAATGGGGACACAATGTAATTAGATTAAAAATGTTTATTGATTGACAGCCCTAATATATATATATATTCAGCAGTTCTGAACCTGTTCTGTATTTATTTTTATTATTTATTTTTATATTTGTCAAATGTATTAATTATAGATTAAGGTGTAGTTCTTTTTTTACACAGCCTCTGCTTTGGCAATAATGTATTGTTTGCATTCATGATAATAAAGCCCCTTTGAATTGAATATATATATATATAGAGAGAGAGAGAGAGAGAGAGAGAGAGAGAGAGAGAGAGAGAGAGAGAGAGATTGATTATAGATTAAAAAAAATAATTTGTGGAAATGTTCAGTGTATCACTGGAAAAAATTCAATTGGTCAACTTAACCCCAGATGGCTCATCTTACCCACTCACCAGGAGCAACTTACTCCTAACCTGGGGAATGTTTACCCATTGGCTCACATTTAATTTAAAGGCCAGTTGTTTGTGGCTTTCTGTCACAGACTCATTTTTATAATATCAATTGATAGCAGAGACCTTGAAATAAAGGTAGCTCAATTTATTTGACCTCTGTCTAATTTTTCCTTTTTTAGGCTGCTGAGACCCCCAAGTGACTTCTGTGTGTATTTTCCATTTAATTTTTTGATTTGTAACTAGTAGCACTTAGCATAACAAGCATAATATATATATATATATATATATATATATATATATATATATATATATATATATATATATATATATATATTATGTGGGACTATGTTGCAACACAGTTCAACCGGCTGGTAATTTCAGTGAGGTTCCGTGAGGTCCATTCTAAGTCCAATGTTCAGGCAGCGGCATATGAAGTATCCAATGTCTTACAGTTTGAGTTGGCAACAGTTCATCCTCTAAAGCCTGTAAAAGACTGAAGTGATGTCTGGATAGCACCAGCTGTATTTTGTCATCATCACTCAGCGACATGTAGCAGTGGAGTCTGAAACCAAGCAGGAACGAAGCTGGATCTGGCTGGCTCTGGAACCTCGGGATATGAATCCCAAGGTTAAGACAGGGAAACAAATAGAATAATATTAGCATAGATGCCATTCAATTTATTGAAGAGTTATAGATTATGACAAATATTTCTGGTTCCGGCAGACCTAACTAAAGCAGGCTAATTGTGAGTTGATGAATAAAATCGGTGTATGCCTGGCTAAATAGATGTCTTTAGTCTAGACTTAAACTGTGTCTGTGTCCCAAACAGTGTTAGGGAGACTATTCTTTGGTTTTGGAGCAAAGTAGGAAAAGGAGCTACCTCCTTTTGTGGATTTTGATATTATAGGAACTATTAACAGGCCAGAATTTTGTTATCATAATGAATTTGATGGAATATAGCTTGACAGAAGGTCACTTAACTACTGTGGCGCTAGACTGTGAAGCTAGACTCTCTGCTGAACATTGATGGAGATCGTCAAGAGCACCAAATTCCTTGGTGTTCACCTGGCGGAGAACCTCACCTGGTCCCTCAACACCAGCTCTATTACCCACCCCCACCCCCCATCCTCACTACATTCTATAGAGGGACTATTGAGAGCATCCTGAGCAGTTGCATCACTGCATGGTTTGGGACTTGCACTGTTTCGGACCACAAAGCCCTGCAGAGGATAGTGAGGACAGATGAGAAAATAATCTTCCCTCCCAAAGACATTTACACAAAACACTGCATCAGCAAAGCAACCAGCATTGTGGATGACCCCACACACCCCTCACACAAACACTTCACCCTCCTGCCGTCTGGCAAGAGGTACCAAAGCATTCAGGCCCTCACGGGCAGACTGTGTAACAGCTTCTTCCCCTTTGCCATCAGACTCCTCAATACTCAGAGACTGGTTTGACACACACACACACACACCTGTACACCATCAAACTTTTGCACATGTCCAGAGTTGCACTTTAATTCTTTGTCACTTTATACCGGGCTGCTACCTTAATAACTGTTATGTCCATAGAATACTATTTCATAGTATGTTATGTTTATATTTAGCATTTTAGAAAGTGTCTTCTTTTTGCTCTACTCTGATTACAAATGTCGGCACTGCACTGTCTCTTACTGTGCCTATTGTTCTGTTCCTTTTAGTCATTTATTTTACTGTCCCTTACTTCTTGCACACGTTTGCACGTGCACTTTATGTAGAAATGTTATTTAGTCTGTGTAGACTCATGTAGTTCTGTGTTTGTCCTATGTTGATTTATGTAGCACCATGTACCTGGAGGAATGTTGTCTCGTTTCGCTGTGTACTGAACTAACTGTATTTGGTTGAACGACAATAAAAACCACTTGACTTGACCATTCAAAGTTTTGTATGTAGTTAACAGAAATTATAATTAATGCAAAATGTAACAGATAGCCAATTTAATGATGATAAAATGGTGCTAATATGATCATAGTTCTTGCCAGCACTCTGGCAGTTGCATTTTGAACCAAGTGAAGATTATTTATTGAACTTGCAGTACATCCTCCCAGTAACGCATTAATAATTTTTTCAGCATCAGCAACAGAGAGCATGTGTCGTACCTTATTATATTTATAAATATTTCTGAGGAGGAAGAATAATGTTCTACAAACATTGGAAATGTGATATTCAAATAACAGATTGGTATCAAATTTAACACCAAATTTCTTCGCTGTAGAAGACAATGTAACAGTACATCCATCAAGATTCAAATGACATTTTAGCGGCTTACTTTTATAAGTTTTTGGTTTTTGGTTCCTCTGTTTTGTCGGAATTGAGTAGAAGGACATTTCTGGCCATCCAATTTTTTATTTCATTGATACGCTCTGCTAATTTGGAGAACTGTCAAATTACTTTGGGTTTCGAAGAAATATAAAGTTGGTATAACAGTGGAAACTTATTCTACGATTCCTGATAATATCTCCCAGGAGAAGCATATATAAGGAGAAAATCAGAGGCCCTAAACTGATCCCTGTGGCACTCCATACTTAACTTTTGTTTGATTTGACAATTCCTCGTATACACATTGTGATGAGGAGGAGGGTGTGGCGGGGCTGTGAGGACACATGCCTGGTGCTGAATCGTCCTAATCAGTCGGAAGGGGTATAAGGGTGAGCAGAGACGACACTGAGAGAGAGAGATGCACGAAGCCTGTCCGTGTGTGTTTATGTTTATACGTAGCTGGCTTAGAAGAAGTGTATGTTTTTTGTTTTGTTATACACTGAAAAGTGTTTATAAATGTCTGATGTGGATTGTTCACCTGGTCCCTGCTTCTTCCTTTCCACATTGAGAACCTTATTTGCCACACACATTCAAAGTGGCAGCAGTCTGTTAAATAGGACCCGAACCATGCTAATGCAAGTCCACTAATGCCAACATAATTATCCAGCCTATTTAAGAGAATGTCATGATTTATGGTGTCAAAGGCAGCACTAAAATCTAAAAGCACTAGAAGAGAAATGCAGTCGTGATCAGATGATAAGAGCAAGTCATTTTTAACTCTGTTTAGTGCAGTCCCTGTACTGTGATGGGGCCTAAATCCTGACTGAAATGGGTTATACATACCATTTCACTGTGGAAATGAACATAGTTGGAAGGACACTACCATTTCTAGTATTTTTGACATAAATGAGAGATTTGAAATCGGTCAACAATTAGCCAATATGCCAGGAAAAAGCTATGGCTTCTTAATAAGCGGTTTGATAAGTACCATTTTAAAGTTTCTTGGGGCATGTCCTAAGGATAGTGAAGAGTTAATAATATTAAGAAGCGGTTCTGAGATTACAGGGAATACCTCTTTTAAGATATTTGTTGGTATTAGATCTAACATACATGTTGTGGCTTTTGATTTTTTGATGCATTTTGTTAGCTCTTCATGACCTATGACAGCAAAGGATTGAAGCTGCTCTTGAGGAAAATAATGAGACACTGTTTTCTGAGGTGCTGTGACAGTTGATTGCATAATTCCAATTTTCTGCTGATTTCTATTTTATCATTAAAGAAATTAATGAAGCCATTACTGTTGTGCCGCAACAGAATATCTGGTTCAGTTCAGGTTTTATTCCTAACCAATTTAGCCACAGTACCGAATAAACACCTAGGATTGTTGCGGTTATATCCTATGGGTTTGCTAAAATATGCTGACTGGGCAACAGACACTAACCTTCCATGCACATTGAAATACCTCTAATTTTGTATCCTTCCACTTGTGCTCCATTTTCTGAGCTGCTCTCGAGAGCATGAGTGTGGTCATTGTACCATTGTGCAGGGCATTTTTCTTTAATCGAAGCGGGGTGACACTATAAAGAATGCTAGAGAAGACTGTATTTATATTTTCTGTTCTTCTAGACTTTTTGGCTTACTGAAAATGTGAAACAATTTTGGAAGTTTATTAATTCAGTTATCTTTAGTGGTCAAAAGAATAGTTCTACCTGAACGATAGCATGGTCTAAATTGAGTAACATTAGCTGATCACAGCAAACAAGAGACGATCTGAGATGTCATTGCTCTGCGGTAGAATTTCTATAGTATCTACATCAACACCATATGACAGAATTAAATCTAGTGTATGATTATGGTGATGTGTTGGTCCTGTCACATTTTATCTGACTGTCCCAATGTGTAATTTTCATTATCTAAGTGAATGGTGAAGTAACCAACAATTAAAGCTCTATCTACAATAACTACTAGATCTGATAGAAAATTTTCAAATTCACCAAGGAAATCAGAGTACGGCCTGGGTGATCTATATTCTGTAGCAAGGGCAAAAGACGACAGAGATTTTTTATTTATATCTGATGCTGTCACATTAAGAATTATAAGTTCAAAAG
Organism: Moxostoma hubbsi; assembly: GCA_032164185.1. Classification (NCBI taxonomy): domain Eukaryota; kingdom Metazoa; phylum Chordata; class Actinopteri; order Cypriniformes; family Catostomidae; genus Moxostoma; species Moxostoma hubbsi. The sequence continues at coordinate 28,183,544 of JAVLUX010000007.1, read as the reverse complement.
ACTTGTAGCAACACCTCCTCCTCAACCTTTCAGACAAGGCTCATGTTTATAACAATAAAAGGGAAATAGGTTTATTTAAACATTAACATTAGTAAACTTTAACATTATCATTAGTGATCTCCGACTGGCAAAGCTGGACACTGGTAGTGCTGACATGAATAACAATTTTAGAAAATCTATGTTTAGCATTAGCCAGTACTTGTAAATGTTATCTGATACCAGACGCCCAAGCCCCCTAAATGCACTTAACAATAGTGGCTGGAGTTTCTATTTCCAAGTTTCTTACAATAGAATCACCTATTACTAAGGTTCTTAGTGATTGTCAATGGGTGCATCACTGAGTGGGTAGACTTGTTTGGAACCCAAACAGGAAGGGTAAAGTGGTGTCTCTTTGCTGAGTGAATATGCTGCTGAGACGTCACCCAAACGCCCTGCTGCAGGGGCTGTATAGCCAGAACCAAAGTGTGTGTGTTGCTCTCTGTACTACACACATCTGAAACAGTATCTACCGGCTTCTCTCTCTCACTGACCTCTACTATCGTTCAGATGCATGTCTCTAACTCATTAACCTTCTCCGTCAGCCTGACTAATTCCTTACATTTATCGCATGTAAATCCCTCGCTGCTGACTGAAGAAGCTATCATTGTTTGAAATAACATGACTTTCCGCAATTGTTTGTTGTTGTTATTGTTATGGTTGTTCTTGAGTGGCGAGGGTTTGAGATCAGTGTGGTTCGATGTGGTTCCTGATCAGCATCAGAGATTGATGCAATAATCCATGTAAAACACAGAGGAGAAAACAAATGCACACAGTCGAGACACCAGATGTAGACAAGCGGGGGGAAAGAAAATGCATTTACTAATGTTAATGAATAGTACCTTATTGTACAGTGTTAACAAACAAAAATATAGCAAAATTTGGATTAAAATGACATGAAATGACCCATAGATTTGTTACTGTGAAAAACTATTCAAAATAATGAAATTTTTTTTGGAAAGTCTGTCAGAAAACCACCTCACAGCACTCATCCATGTACTTCATATTTATCAGCGTGCAAAAGCATGAAAAATGAACAAAATATTTAAAGCAGCATATCAAACGAAATTAGAGACACTACTCTTGACAACCAAACAGGTTTTAGTTAAAATAATTTGAAGAGGTTTCTTACCAGAGTCACTTATTTTGGTGCTGTGCCCAGTTCATGATAATTGATGCCATGGTGTTTGGTCACGTGACTCTGTGCGTCAGAAGTTTAACCCTTAAATGACTCCTTAGAGTGTCCTCAGCAGTATGCAATGGGTTTAAATTAATTTAAATAATATATAGTGAATCCAAAATAGTGAGTCCTCGCATGAGGCCGCGGGGTCACACAAGGATAATAGGCTCATTACTCCTACCCTTCACTAACAGCCTTGTGGAATGGCCTTTGTGCAAAATATTAATTGTTTTACTTTTATTTGGAATGACCCTTCGAGTGGCATCCCCTTCCCACAGTGTGCAAAAAATACAGTTTGAAAATTGCTCAGAAAATGTGAGTCAAAAACGTGAGTCAAGCTCACAATCAGCTGACTCTCAGCTTATCATAACACCTACCAATACAATTCAGACACTATCAGAGCTGTCCTATTCAAGTCCTGAAAGGGTGGTGATTTGCTGCTCCCTACTCTGTCCATACATGACTGCATGGGTGGGGGAGAGTTTGCCTAGAAAAGAACCATACCACCAACACCAACAGTTTGCTTTAATTATCTATAAGTGAACAAAATTTTCATTTGTGTATTCAAGTCAAGTATTTATTTAACGGAAGTGTTCCTGACTGGGTATATTTAATATAACTTGCTTGCACTATGTTGATTGCTTTGAGCAAACTTTAGTTAATTATTTGCTACTATAGTGGACACATTGTAACAATTAACTTTAGTTAATTATTTGCTACTATAGTGGACACATTGTAACAATTAGACTTTTTAAAAATGTATTTGCAGGGGCTGTTTGCATGGGAGATATGAAGAGATCAGACTGATTACTAAATCCTCCCTCACACAACCTGTTCTTACATTTCTACTTTCACTCCTGCACAGAAGTCTTCATGTTTGAACTCTTCGGTTCATTGAACTACTTTACAACAATCGATCAAATTGAATAATTATCATTAAAGTTGAATGCATTTCCTTACTGTCAATGTATATTGATAAATTAGACCACCTAATCTATTTAATACATGACTTGTATTATAATATATATAGTTGAAGTCAGAAGTTTACAGACACTTATGTTGAAGTCATTAAAACAAATTTTTTAACTAATTCTGAACTAATAACTAATTTGCTCATTGTCAATTGGAGGTGTACCTGTGGATGCATTTTAAGTCCTACCTTCAAACTCAGGACCTCTTTGCTTTACATCATGGGAAAGTCAAAAGAAATCAGCCAAGACCTCAGAAAAAAAATTGTGGACCTCCACAAGTCTGGTTCATCCTTGGGAGCATTTTCCAAATGCCTGAAGGTACCACTTTCATCTGTACAAACAAAAGTATACAAGTATAAACACCATGAGACCATGCAAAAAAAAAAGAAAAGCCAGAATACAGTTTGCAAGTGCACATGGGGATAAAGAGCTTACTTTTTGTAGAAATGTCCTCTGGTCAGATGAAACAAAAAATGAACTTTTTGGCCATAATGACCATCGTTATATTTGGAGGAAAAAGGGTGAGGCTTGCAAGCCAAAGAACACCATCCACACCGTGAAGCATGGGGGTGGCAAGATCAAGTTCTGGAGGTGCTTTACTGTAGGAGGGACTGGTGCACTTAACAAAATAGATGGCATCATGAAAAAGGAAAATTATGTGGATATATTTATGCAACGTCTCAAGACATCAGTCGGTCACAAATGGGTCTTCCAAATGGACAATGATCCCAAGCATACCTCCAAAATTGTGGCAAAATGGCTTAAGGACAACAAAGTCAAGGTATTGGAGTGACCATCACAAAGCCCTGACCTCAAAACAGATTGTGGGCAGAACTGAAAAAGCATGTGCGATCAAGGAGGCCTTACAAATCTGACTCTGTTACACCAGTTTTGTCTGGAGGAATGGGCCAAAATTCCCACAATTTTATTGTGAGAAGCTTGTTGAAGGCTCCCCCAACATTTGACCCAAGTTAAACAATTTAAAGGCAATGCTACCAAATACTAATGTGTGGGAATGTGACGAAAGAAATAATAGCTGAAATATATAATTCTCTCTACTATTATTCTGACACTTCACATTATTAAAATAGTGATCCTAACTGACCTAAGACAGAGAAAGATTTCTACATTTAAATATCAGGAATTGTGAAAAACTGAGTTTAAATGTATTTGGCTAAGGTGTATGTAAACTTCTGACTTCAACTCTAGATAAATAATATTGGCATATGTACATTTATTGTAAAGCCAGAGGAGGATGGGCTCCCCTAGAGCTGTCTTGTTCATCTCAATGTTTTTTCTCAACATCTTATGACGTTTTTTCTCGACCTGACTTGACTCATTGGCATAGATAACATTCCATAGTGATTTACCACAACATGCCTGAGAACAACAGTTATATTACATCATAGACCAAAAATATTTAGGAAGGTACATTCTAGGAAATTATTCTAAATACACAGAGCACAACGATCTGTTTAGAAGGAACCAAAGTTTAGATAACTTGATACTCTTTCCCTGCTTGCTTTCACATTTTGTCTTTCACTTTCCATATCTTTCTCTTTCTCTGGCCCATCTAGGAACAAAGATTAGTACTTGCTTGAATTAACAGACAATTTTTCTTGTGAGGTATCTTTCATCTGTGGACAGTGCCTTCTTATTCCAAAGCTCTGTTCTCTATGAGACCATCAACGTTATCACACCTCATAATTCTGTCTCTTCATTTGATCCAAGAGGTCAGACATCTCTGTCTGCAGCTGGTAAATCCAGTTCCACATCTCCTGAGCCCGCTGCCTGTTATAGAGTATAAGGAACAGGCATGAAGCAACACAGGCCTTTTCATGCAAAATGGGGAAAGCATGGCACACTCTGTTTCGAATAGTCAAGAGAAAAATGTATAAATAAAAAGTTAGGAGATCCTTAACACATCTTACACATCAGTTAGCTTATGATTTAAAACAAAAACAAGCATCTGCCTATCAAAGAAATGGACATATAAACTCACTTAGCAATTTATTTAGAAGACCTGTACACTTATACATGCGATTATCAAATCAGCCAATCATGTGGCAGCAGTGCAATGATTAAAATCATGCATAAATGGGTCAGCTTCATTTAATGTTCACATCAACCATCAGAATGGGGACAATCTCAGTGATTTCAACCGTTCCATGATAGTTGGTGCCAGATAGGCTGATTTGAGTATTTCTGTAACTGCTGATCTCCTGGGATTTTCACACACAACAGTTTCTAGAATTTACTCTGAATGGTGCCAAAAACAAAAAAAATCCAGTGATCATTTCCGGATGGAAACATCATGTTGATGAGAGAGGTCAAACAAAGAATGGCCAAATTGGTTTGAGGGGACTGAAAGGCTGCGGTAATTCAGGAAACCACTCTGTACAATTGTAGTGAGCAGAACAGCTTGTCAGATTACACAACATGTCAAACCTTGAAGCGAATGGGCTACACAGTGGAAGACCACGTTGGGCACTTTATTAGGACCATGGTGCTCTAATAAAGTGCTCAGTGAGTGTATGTTTTTGTAATAACATGCACATGTATTTGTGTTCACCTCAACCCATCCTCTCGTAGGTTTTTAATGCCTAGGAGAGAGCGCCTCTCTGCAAGAATTTTTCTCTTGATTTCTCATCCAGTCATGCGCTTCCCCCTTTTCTGCTCTGCCTATAACACAAGCACATACAAACGCACACATAAAAACATATTATGTATTCACAAAGATGTGTTAATGTGTACATATGGTAAAAGTACATTTACAGATTAGTTACTTATACCTTAGCTAAGAAGCCACCAAATTTGGTCCCCATATTGGACAAAACTTTCTTCTTCTTCGCCTCATCTTCTGCTCTCGTCTTAGCCTCCTCATCCTCCTTCCTCTAACGTTCTTCCTGAGGCAGAATACAGAAAATTAGAAAGTGAAAATCATATCTTTAAACTCTTTTTATCAGTACTCTGTGTTTATCACATTCAGCAAAAAAATTTGAGAACATTCTAAAAATTGTATTTCTAATTTACCAAAATCCTTGTCTGTCTAGTCTTTCATGTTCTTTCTCAGCTCTAACCCGCTGTTGCACTGCTCTCACTGCCCGCCGAAAGAATAAAATATGGATATGTGGAGAATGTAAACAGATAGCAATGAGAAATGTGATTGCAAAAAAGAAATGATAAAAAAGAGAGATCAAAGCTGGGAATGAGTATTAGCTGTCAGTTCTTCCTCTTCTTTCTTCCTCTACTTAAAGTGAACATCAATTAAAGTCTGTAATTCTAGAAAGTCCTTCTACATCCTTTTGCAGTGAATATACAGAGAGGAAAAGGTTCCTGACATAGATTATATACATAAAACCATGAATTAAAAGGTCCTAATTTCTATCTATCTATCCATCCATCCATCCATCCATCCTTTTTATACATTTATTAGTGAGAACGGACAGGAAATATAGAGAAAATGGAGTGTCGGCAAGTGACACAAGCCAAATTACATTTACATTTATTCATTTAGCAGACACTTTTATCCAAAAAAAAAAAGACTTACAAATGAGGACTACAGTAAAATAATTTCATCATAAGGAGGCAATAACATGAGAAGCACTCCAATACATAGCTTCAAATTCCTCAGAGAAGTACAAAAAGGGAGGAAGTTGAGAGATGGTGAAAAAAAGAAGTGAGTTTTTTTATAATCGATAATAGTGAAAATAGTGCATAGAAGGATTGGATCAATCCTGAAATGGTACTTACATCAAAATCTACCCATTCACCCTCTGGGATTTTTGGAGGGGGAAGTTGTGGAACCAAGGCTCTTAATGAGTGATAGTGATAAACAATAAGAGAATTTGTGGAATAACTGCTTAAAGATAACTATAAAAAACTAGAGTCTGTGAAACTGATGATCAACAGTAGGTTGTAGGCAAGATAACTAGATGTAGGCAAGATAAAAAAAAAGAGCATGAATACTTACTTCCTCTGAGTAATGAAAGGGGCATAGAAGAGTGAACATGGAAACTTGTAAATACTGATCATGTCTCTCTTTAGCTCACAAGCAAGTGCAATAAATCGCACTAGTCTTTGTGCCCTTTCCTATTTATCTTATTGAATTGCTCTGGTTGTTTTCTGTTAATGCATGACATCTGTGTTTCCCTTTAATCTTTTCACATTTCCTAAACATCTGCCAAATATAATTGGATTTCAGTAGGTCGACAGAACAATCAGCTCTTTGAATAGTGCCGGTCACTCTGAAGCAGCATGGGACTGAAGGAATTCATTGTGGATCTTTTCAATAGCTCCAGGCCATGATAGGGGAATTTCACAGAATTTTATTGAAGTGAATGATTTATTGTAGTTATTTAGTTGTCGAGCATTCTGTTAAAAACATGTCACTGGTTAATGGCACAATGTTAGCAGCAAAAGCTGGATATGAGTAGACATTTAAGGCCTGTTATACTAAATCTGTAGCAGGTAAAAGACAGGAAGGTACACTGATTAAAAAAAAAATCTTAAAGTTATGCTCCACGTTCAATGCAAGTTAAGCTCAAAGGACAGCATTTGTGGCATAATGGTAATTATCAAAGAAATATTTTCAACCGTCCCTTGTTTATTTAAAAAAAAAAAAAAAAGCAGTTATAGTAAGGCCAGAAACTATTTAGCAAAGACGACCACTTCTAATAAAATTAATGGGAGACATCACCTTTTAGATAGAGAAAATCATCTCAAGAATGCGCAGGCACATTAGCTACACAAGCCAGGAACATTTCGGGGTTTTAGCTTAATCTGAGGTTAAAAAAAAAAAAAAGATACATTTATAATACCAGTATTGTCTGATTTTATGCTGATTTGAAATATGTTATTTGATCGTAATCTTGACCAACCGTTTTTGAGATTTCAGCGTTCCCCCATTCAAGTAGATTGGAGCTGCACTGTCATGACTGGAAATTGCTTCCCGGGAGCATTACAAAGACGGCCGCCAGAGAAAGACTTTTGAAATGCACTTACCACCCAAGTGAATGGGGCCAGTCCATAAAAATTTAAATATACACGTTTTCAAAAGAATCGCCACTTAACAAGATTTTAGAGTGATCAAAATCTCTGTTCTACATTATTTTTGTCTGATAAATTCATATCCGTATTTACCGGCAACAAAGTTTAAATATTTGACTTTACACTGATAAGTTTAGAAAGCAATTATTTCACACTGGAATCATGGTAACAAGTATAATATTTGCAAGAATAATACAAATTTGTGGTAATACACATTGTAATACAATTCTCTCATCATTTGCTCATGGCATGACAGATGTGTATGACTTTCGTTGTTCTGCAGAACACAAATAAAACTTAAAATCTTTATAAAAAAATTTCAGCTTTATATACAGTGTATATATATATATTATATATATATTAAATCACTGGAGTTGTATAGATTATTTTTATGATGCCTTTGTGTGATTTGCAGAGCTTTGAAGGCCTGATCAACATTGCATTGTCTTGCATTGTCTGGAGCTACAGAGCTAAAATATTCTTCTAAAAATCTTTGTGTTCAGTAGAAGAAATAAATTCATACACATCTGGGATGGCATGAGGGTAAATGATGGCAGAATTTTCATTTCTGAACAGAAATTCACCTGAACTGGTTTGCTGGTCTTAGCTTGTTTAAGATGGTGTCGCAGCCTGTTCACATTGGTGTTCAGCTTGTTTACCTGGTCAATAATATTTCATCTCCCAAAAGAATAAGAAAATGGCTGCCCAGCACAGCAAATGTGGAATAATTTAGCATGTTTCGAATTCATGTCTAATACATGCCTATAAACATGTAATTAATTAAAAGATAAACGTCTAGGTTACGGATGTAACCTCCGTTCCCTGATGGAGGGAACAAGACAATGTGTCGATGAAGCGACACTAGAGTTCTCTCTTGAGAGCCTTTCACATCTCTGATCTACGAGAAAAGGCCAATGAGAAATTGGCAGACAGAATTTGCATGTCCTGCCCCCGGACATACGTGTATAAAGGGAGGGAAATGTGTCTGTTTCATTCAGGATTTTTCTAAGGAGCTGACAATGAGGTTCGGCCACAACAGTGGCTCGGTTCAGCGGCGTGGCCGGGAGGACATAAAGTCTCATTACATCCGTAACCTAGACGTTCCCCGTCTGTCACTCACTTCGACATTGTGTCGAAGAAGCGACACTAGGGGTCCAATTTAAATCACGCCATGTGCTGAGTCGTGTACGTGTACTGCTGACATGGGAGCAGCCAGATATTTTACGTGCCAAAGCGACCGGCTGTGTCAGACTGCACTTACCCTTCCCCAACGTCCCATAAAGTTGTCAAAGTCTTCTGGTTCTTTACTCCGACAGGGGGGAACAAGGTGACGTGCCAAGCATAGGAGCAGGCCGCACCAGCAGAGCCTTTTCTCTCTCTATGTTTCTCGCATAGAGTTAAAGTGGCTGTTGAGCGTGGTGAATGCATCACATGGGCTTTTAGGTCACAGCGACGAGGGGGCAGTGGGAACTGCCCAAGGGAGATGCGGGTCTGCTCGCAAGAGGACTGTACCGCGGAAAATAAAGTCCACGTAGGAGCCCGTCCTGTGGAGCACCTATTCCAGTACAGGGTAGATTGAGTACCTGCATTGGATTTGGTCAGCGAATTCACGGACCAGAGGGCTTGGGAGGAGTCATCCAGGGAGCCGAGTTAGTGGGATCTCCTGGGATAAGAGAGCATGGTTTTACCTCAGCGGAGGGAAAGGGCGCTAGGTGAAAGTGGTCAGTTTGTCAGCGTGTACCGAGATCTACCGGCTCGGACCTGAGAAAACACGGGACGAAACCGACTCAACCCTGAGATTAGAAAATCTCGCAAAGGTATTGGGTGTTGCTCAAACCGCTGCTCTGCATATGTCTGCTAGGGAGGTGCCCCTGGCCAGTGCCCACAAGAATGCAACACTTCTTGTTGAGTGTGCTCGGACCCGCAAGGGGGGGCACTGCCTGGGTGTGATAGGCCAATGTAATGGCGTCCACTACCCAGTGGGAAAGCCTCTGTTTGGAGACAGAGTTCCCTTTCCGCTGTCCACCAAAGCAGACAAAGAGCTGCTCAGAACGTCTAAAGCTCTGCGTGCGGTCCAAATAGATATGCAAAGCACGTACCGGACACAGCATCGAAGGGGCAGTGCTTGCAGATTCACTACCTGGTCGCTGAGGGAGTGGTAGGAACGATCTGGTGGTACTGGAGAAGTTCAACGCCCGGCTACTGGAAGGCACAGCAGAGTGGGTCCAGTGCCATCAACCGGTGTTGCTGGACAAGGCAGTCCAGCTAGCTGAGGACCATATGATGGTGTATCCGGGGCATCCCATCTCATCCCATTCCTGTTCCCTGGAAACAGGTCATTCCTTTACCAAAACCCGGTCCCGTGGACCATTCATCCTGCTGGCTTCCCCTAACGCTCTCTGTTCTCCCCTACAAGCTGGTGAATCCATTTCCGTGGGCGTGGCCGTGAAATCTGGGCCAGTCTGTTGGAGCTACAGAACCTGGGCATTTCCAGGACCGATGGCCCACGATGGAGGAGGAGACATTGGTCAAAGTCCCCCACACACCACAGCCTGCCCCTGATTGAGCAGGAGCATACCGGATACCTGTGAGTATTAAGGGGGTACATATCAAGCCTTGGTGGATTCAGGTTGCAAACCTCCATTAACCAAAGCTTAATTCAATTCAAGGCTTTGGATTCAAGCCTGTGGGTGAATGTAAGGTGTGTGCATGGGTAAATTCACGATTAACCATTAGTGATGGTCATCATTCAATTTTGGGGACAAATGCATAGTGTCGAGGCTGCGGATAGTCCCCGCTAATCCACTAATCTTGGGTATGATTTGGTTGGCATTTACCACATTATTGAGGGAAATTTGTATGGATGGATCCTTTAAAAAAATTTCTCCGTGTGTGGTTTGCTGGGGAGGCGGAGCCGGGCCCATCAATGTCAGCTCCGCATCAGGATGACGTAATGGAGGGGGAAGTCTCGGCTTCCCCAGCCCTTAGGGGATTCCCTTCAGAGGATTTCCCTCTAGAGAAGGTGCAAGACAAGACCCTTATGCATGCCTTTGATCAAGTGAAAGTGGTTGATGGTCAACACCTCTGGCCAGATATCGCACTTCCATATCCGTAGTTTTTAATTATCAAGGATCGTTGTATTGAGTGACGCAGGACACTCAGACAAAGGATATACAGCCCAATTGTTAGTACCGAAGAGCCAACGGGAAATGTTATTCCAGATGATTCATTATAATCTGATGGCAGGTCACTTAGGGCTGGAAAAACAACTGAACCGTCTAATGGCCCATTTCTATTGGCCGGGCATTCACAGGGCCATGAATGTCAGCTGATGAATCCTCAGGCCTCCCCAAGAGTGCCATTGCGCCCACTTCCATTGATCGAGGTCCCCTTCGAACAAATTGGTATGGACCTCGTCGGGCTATTAGAGTGGACAACACACAGGCATAACTTTGCCTTGGTTCTGGTGGACTACGCAACGCTATATCCGGAAGCAGTGCCTCTGCGCAACATCTCAGCACGTAGTGTTGCGGAGGCACTATTCAGAATAATCTCCCAAGTGACGATTCCAAAAGAAATCCTCATTGATCAACGCACAACGTTTACAACGCATTAAGTGAATTATATGAATTATTGGAGATTAAATCGATTCGGACCATCGTTTATCATCTCAAGGACAGCTTGGTTGATAAATAATAAATTTGTGCACGAAGTCACTCGAAACTGGCTCAAGACCCTATTACTTGCCGTTTGAGAGGTCCCACAAGCCTACATTGTGTTCTCCCCATTTGAATTATTGTACAAGTGTTGACAATGCAGTGTGCTCGACATCCTATGGGAAAATTGGGAGGAGAGACCTTCAAACAGCAAAAACTCAATTCAATATGTTCTTGACCTGAGAAAACAACTCCACACACCGGGGCAATTAACACAGGAGCTTTTGCTCCAGGCACAAGAACGATGAAGCCGGCTGTATAATAGAGGTGCTCAGCTATGGGAATTTGTACAAGGAGGTCCAAATTTACTTGCTCTAAATTACTCACTAAGTGGCAAGGACCCTATGAGGTCATAAGGTGAGGTGGGGAAATCGATTATGTGGTTAAACGAATGGATAGAGCCAGAGCACATCAGATTTACCAGCTCAATCAATTAAAACCATGGTGAGAGGCGGTCCCCATGACTTTGGCGACTGTGGTTCCGGAAAGGGAGGAGCTTGGACCGGAAGTGAACTTGCGGAGACACCACTCACCGTCACGTCACGGAGGTTGCCAAGTTTCAAGAAGAATTCTCAGAAGTGTTTTCACATCTTCCAGGTCATCCGAATCTCATAGAGCACCATATCGAAACGACACCAGGGGTAGTGGTACGCAGTCATCCCTACCAATTACCTGAACACAAAAAAAAGTGGCTAGTGAAGAAATAAAGGCCATGCAAATTATGGAGGTAATAGAAGAATTCCACAGTTGACTGGGCCAGCTTGGTGTTGTTGATTCCAAAGAGTGACGGCTCTGTCCGGTTCTGTGTAGATTATAGTAAAAAAAAAAATGTGGTGTCTAAATTTGATGCATATCCAATGCCTCAGATTGATGAACTGCTTGCTTTGTTAGGCGCACCTCACTTTTATTGGACAATGGATTTGAGAAAGGGATGTTGTTTAGATCACCTTTACTCCCAGGTCCTGTAAAAAAACATAATTTTCCACACCGTTTGGATAACACAAAATTGTCACCCCTCCTTTCGGTATGTTCGGGGCACTGACTATGTTTCAGCAGCTCATGGACAGAATCCTCAGGCCACACACCGCTTATGCCTACCTAGATGAGATCATTATATGAAGTAATGGCCAGCTCTGCATTCATAGATAGTGTATTATATATGTTACTCACTCATATTTCCTCCTCTACATCAAACATGATGAAACTAAGGAAGAGAGTAAAAAAAGAGAGTGAGATGTTTAAAAGTGCAGAGAAATATAAAAGAACACAACCACTTACCTTAATAGCATTTATTAAAGGGCTAGTTTACTCAGAAATGTAAATTCTGTTATCATTTATGTCATTCCAAAACTGTATGCCTTTTATTTTGTGAAACACCAAAGATGTTGGGCAGAATATGAGGAACTGACAGTCACCATTCCCTTTGTGTGGACAAAAGATGCAATGAAATTGAATGATGACCATTGTTGGGTAAGTTACTCAAAAAAGTAATACACTACAAATTAATAATTACTTTACACTACTCATTACTTCACAGTAGCAATCACATTACTAATCTACCTTAACACTTTTAATGTACTTTCTAAAACACATTTCAAAGAAAGGTTTTTGTATTTCTGCTCAACGAATTCAAAATAATGCCTTTATTTCCTTCTTGTTTATTGTCACATACAAGTTATCTTCTTATTACAACTCATTAGTAACTTTTCAGAGATGCAGACAGACAAACATATGAACATAATACATGTTTTAAATGTATTCTACATAAAATTATTTCGGAAATATGTGTAACACAAGTAATGGTCATAAAATAATTAACTTAATTAAAAGTCAGTAATTGTAATTGTTTTGACTAAAAAGTTATTAGATGAAAGTAACTAATTAATTTGTAATCAGATTACACCCAAAACATTCTGCCTAAAATCAACTTTTGTGATTTCATTTTTGGGTGCACTATCCCTTTAAATGTTTAAAGAGAGGATGAGAGAGCAAGAGAGAGACTGACGAGTTAAGACCTAAGTAGCAACAGATCTAAATTGTTCCATTGTCCCAACCTGCTGACAGCCCTCTGAATCCTTCATAAGAAAACTAATGGGGTAAGAACAGATGGGAATGCAGAAACAACAATAACAGAGTGAGATGCAATTTCTGACACTCGCTTTGGTTTTGTTCTTCCATTAATCTTTCATTAATCTAGGACTTTTGTGTTATTTTTGGCGTGGTCTTCTCAAAACATTTCCCCCTACAAGATCAAGATGTACTTACTTTTGTAGCTGATAAGTGGGTAAGAGAGCTTGTATAACTGTGATATGCACTATCAGGAACAAAGATATTTAAAACAAAGACAGTTGTCAATTGCTTGTGGGTTAAAATGACTTGTGTTTCTAAGCATCCTTAAATGGGATTCCAGGATTTTATTTCTGGAATTGGCAATTAATGTATATCACACAATTTTTGATTGCAGGGTGAGAAAATAATCATTGGTACAATCATTAACCTTTTGCTGAGCAATTTCACACTGTCTCATGCTGGCATGCATCAGCCTCACTTATCAGCCTCATTCATATCTATCTCTGTTGTTTGAAAAAGTTATGGTTGTTGTGTCATCAGCCAAAGGATTTTATGAGGATGATGGCTGTCACACCCTTCTTATACTTTACTGTATAATAACCTGCTGTCACTGTGCTAATGAGATTCTCAGCATCTAAAGTGCACGAGTCTAGGTAAATACTGTACATATCCATAGATCAGGTTACAAATGGAGGATGATCCAAGTTCGTAAAAGGAGCAGAGACCTTTTGAGACAACGGGATGGGGAAAGATTCAGACAAAGTGGGGGATTTGTAGACGTGTAAAGTTATGGGAGGTCGTTGAAGAATTACCCAGGGAATTCTGAGTAATTCTTCCTTTTAGCAATGGAAGCAAAGGGAGATTATATGAGTCATGACCATTCTTTATTGCTCTGAAAGTGAATTTTATAAATAGGTTCGAGAGTGTTAGCAATTGATCCAGGACACAATTGAATGAGACACAACAAGCACGTATGCCAGTAAAAAGTATACGGATGACCGTCGTTCTCAAACTACACACATGTATTATTGATTTAGTGTGCATACTATTATAACTATTGTTATTGAATTACATGAATTATTTGGTCCAGAATAATCACATACAGTATGTACAGTTATGGTCCCCTACAGGAAACTGAAACACATTTGCAGATTTGATTATAACTGCACACAAGAATTGAAGATAACATATAATGTAGACCTTCAGTTTTGAGAAATTGTAGTTAATGTGTTGAATTTACCCATACATCTGAATTCATGTACTTTTCCTAAATCAGACAACAGTGACAGCTTAACAAGTTGGAAAGAACAAACTGTTAAGACAGTGAAAAAATGTTATGCTGTAAAAAGAAACTCCAATGAGAGGTTTGAATACAGGTAGTTAATGCCAATCAGTCTGACTGACGCAAAACCAGTCAATGGACTTTAATTTCATCAACATACATTTTTAAGGGTTTAAGTTTTATATACATTTATAAAGGTATTTATATATATATCTTACCACCATTTTATATGAAGTGTTATTTAAAAGAGTTTTTGCTAGCGTGTAGCTTCAAGATGTCACACAGCTGGATATGTCAACTACCCATATGCAGTTGTTTAAGAAGCAACAAAAAATACTTTTACCTTATGGTGAGGTTAAGATTGATTCACTGTGGATAAGGATGAAAGACAAGCACACAAAGGCTTTGAATGACAAGAGAGTCCCATTGAATGGCAAGAGTTTTGTAATGGGGACAATGGGTTGTTTTTATATGTGGACAGGGACAGATGGAGGGTTTTAGCAGCTATGGAAGAGGACCATGGGTGGATTAGAACTTAACCCTGGGACAGAAAGATTACCACCACAAGGGATTAGGGGAGACATGGGGAATGACCACATACAACAAACACAGTGATAAAAAAATAATATAAAAAAGGGACATTTGGGGACAGAAATAGTGCACGGGATTTACTCACAATTCTTCCTAGAATACATATTTTCTATTTCACACTAGGTAAGGTAAAATATATCAAAAGGCACTGAGGAAGGACACTCGTGACCAAAACGTTAATCTTTAATCACACACTATGCCAATTAAATGCAATTCCTTTACTTCCATTTAAAGCTAAAGTGTGTGATTTCTGCACCACTAGCACAGCGAACGAGAACATTGTTTTCAAACAGCTTACTAATCATTACCCCTATCTGCTGTTGATTGAACAGATAGTCCCACTCCCAACTCACACCATTAGTCCAGTCAATGTTGTTGTGTTGGGCTGGATGGGTCGCTCAAAACAAAGAGGAATTTTTATAGCATCACGCAGTGTTTACAGTTTTCGAGAAAATTTACTTGCAAATGGCTTACTTATCATTTTCTCTGCATGTTAAGTTGGGATAAGAGAAAGTATGCGATATTAAAATAATTATCCAAAAAAATATTTTACAAAAAAAAAATCAAAACATTAGTTAGGTGTCAGGATCCTTCCCTGGCAGTCCTGTTTTCTTTGTTTTTTTACTTTTGGTTACCATGTGTTCCATGCCCCTCCCAACTAGTTTGCTCCCTCTCTACACCCCCTTGTTAACCCTGATTAGTGTCTATTTGTCTGGCCGTTTCCCATTACCTCTTATCTATTTATTCCTGCATTCTTCTTGTGCTCATTGATGTACTGTCTTGAGATATTATCTGACTTTTGGTCTTCTGTCTCTTGTTGGTTTCTTTTTTCGTTTATTTTTGTACTGCTTTCCCCATTTTGCTGTTGTTAACGATTTCTCACTATCCCACCCCAGTGTTTGATTCCTTATTTTCCCCACTCCCTGACAAAGTTTTACTTGTACTTAAGAGTTTCGAACAAACCCCAAGCCCCAAACTTCAAAGAAATTGATGGAATGTTCAGAACAAAATAAAGGGGGGTACGCTGAATACTTTATTAAGGTACTGTATTTAATTACATATTTAAGTGATTACAGACTTCCTATTTGTTAGGAACATGAAGAGGAATACCAACTACATGCTGTTTGCAATGACAAGTATAATTATATTTGTCATTAAATTTGTAACGTTCCCTTGGTCTTTCTTTCAGTTGTGGAACCACAAGTAGAAGGTAGATGGCAACAGGAGACATCTTCAGAACTTTCATCAATATCTACATTCTATACATTTAAAGTTTTCCATCTCGTGAAAGTGCTCTAAATTTTACATACCATCTAAAAGCTTATTTAACATTAATAAAAGCAGATGTAAAAGTTTAAAAAATTTCTTGGAGGCGTTTTCATAGTTTTCACATATTTTTAAGTACACTGGATTCAAGCACAACATACCGCATTCAATGTACAAAATGAAAAAATTTATTGTGAATTGAAATCCTTGCAATAGTTTTTATGAAGACACTACTGGCATGGTCACCGTGAGAGTCTGAAAGGAAAAGAACAGACTGTGAGTGAGACATAATTCTACCGCAAATTTGCCTCAGCAAACTTCAAAACAATTAAAGTAATGGGTCAAAGAGAGGTAATTGTTCTACAAAAATAGCATAAAAATACTATAAAAAAAAAAAATTCAAATAGGAGGGAAAGAGATAAAGTACACTTGATACATGATACAATTTACCTGTGTTTGTGTGTTGTATTGGGCTACACTGGTTTCTTGGTCAATAAGCAAAGGAAAGAAAATATCCAAGTGGAAAAGAGAAGGTCGAGCAATCAGCACTAGCCTGTCTTCTCCCAAGTCCAGAACAAGAGAGCGAGCAGACGTCTAGGAAGGAAAGGAAGAATAAGCAAAGCCTAGAATCATCCAATCAGAGAACAAATCTTTAAAAGCCATTTTCAACCATTCAGGGTTATCTCGAGATTGAAGGCAATTCAAAACAAGGCCTCTGTTACTTACCACTCCCGGAAGCAGGATCTCAGCGATCAGATAGTCAGCATTTTTAGTTGGGGGCTCAACCAGTAAACAGAACTCTGGGCTGGAGTTAATGAAGCATAAGAGAAGGCATGAATATGAAAATAAAAGGCATGCATTATAATTCACATTACAACAAGCAAAGTTTTGCCGTACATTAACCAAATAAATCTTAAAATGAGAATGACAAAGAAAGGAGTGAAGAAAAATCAAGGCATGGCCTTTGTACTCATTTCTGGGTATGACAAACAAAGTGAAAACCCAAATCATTAAACAGAATCAAACTAAACAATTTACAGTTGTACCATTTTTGTTCAAGTGCAAAAACATACATCCAAATAATTTTAAAATGAACTCACCGTTTAGTAGATGAAGGTTTCCTGTCAGCAGAGAAAAAATGATTAGAGCAATTATGTTTAAAGTTGCTTGCACAAACAGACCACCAACTGATGGGATCTGTTACAGAGGACAGCAATAAGCCAAATTTTTGCAGTATGTAAACAGTATTGACTGCACATATGGACAACTCAATCATGTCTCACATGACAAATTTAAACACTAATATTTTTTAACAAACAGACAAAGAGTAGCACTACTTAGAAGTCCGAGTCAGGTAAAGCACACATGTTCATGTATACAAAAGAACAACAGATCATGACCATTTAAGAACAATTAAAGACATATTATTGTTAAAAATCCAGTTAACAACAAGACTAAAGAGACTGAAAAAAGAAGAAAAAAAATGATCACTTAAAGACTAACAGAAAAAAGTACACAATTTTATGGTTCTGACACATCAAGTCATATATTAAATCCAATTACACTTAAGAGAATTTCTAAATGTTACTTTTCATTACCCTCTAGCTACAAATGCTTTAATAATATAATTGTATTTGCTCATAAATGAGATAACAGAGACAGGCAAAGAGTGATCATATCATGACACCCTACAATCCAAGGCAAAGTGCTGTATAAAATAGCACTGGTGGAAAGTGTTATCAACAACCAAACTGTTATCTACAGTACAAGTGTGCTCCTTTTTTAGTGTCAAAATACTTTAGTCTATCCCAGCTTAATGTGCAGAGACAACTATAAGCAAGCCATTTGTAGGTTAATTTTCTCAAAAACTGTTAACATCATTTCTTTCACTATAAAAATACCTGTTTGTTTTGAGTCACCTGCCCAGTCCGACACCACAACGACTCAACCAATGGTGTGAGTTGTGCGGATCTAACAGCAGATTGGAGAGTATTCGGAAGGCTGTTTTATTTTTGCAATTCCGTTCAGTGGTGCAGACATTACACACTTCAGCTTTAACAAACAGGTGCAGGGTTGTATTTTGCAGTATCTAGCCAGCTAAATCATCCTATTTAACAATCATTTTATTTGGTTTTTAAAAGCATTAACTTAATTTACAATTTCATTGTGATGCAGGCCATGTACTGTAATATTTCTCGTTATTTGTCTTTTAATACTCTTCCTGCACACTAAGACTACAATAACATACCAATGAACCAATTTTTTAACATATAGCAAAATAAAAAGTATTCTAGCTTTTATGCACAAGATAGGATAATGCAGGATACATTTTCACTAATGGATCTAATACAACTATACTGACGGATCTTTTTCAGATTAATGGTAGTATATTATATGCTCTCACTTTTGGTCAAGAAAAGTCTTGAAGACCACCAGCCAATTTTGGCTGTTTTAAATTATGGCTGGAAAGTAGGTGTAACATCACCCTCATGTTGAAAGAACATTTAAGGGAAAGAGTGACAGAGATATGCGGGTGGAAGAGAGACTGAATAATAGAATGTGAAAAAGCGTTGGGAGGGGAAAACATACTTGGAATCAATTTCCTGGATAACTGGCTTGTTCTTGGTGCGAATGTTTTGCTCTACAACAGAACCCATGAACTTCCTATTCTTCAAAATCTTAATATCTAAAAAGCAAAGAAAGAAAATAAGCTTTATGCATGTATTCAGAACACACACATATATACACATATACATATACATATATATATATATATATATATATATATATATATATATATATATACACTACCGTTCAAAAGTTTGGGGTCACTTACTCATTCTTTATTTATTTATTTATTTCACATTTTAGAATAATAGTAGTCAGCAAAACTATGGAATAATAGAAATGGAAATATGGGAATTATTTTGTGACCAAAAAATCCAAAATAAATCCAAAACTATGTAATATTTTAGCATCTTCAAAGTAGTCACCCTTTGCCTAGATTTTGCAGACATGTACTCGTGACATTTTCTCAACCAACTTCTTGAGGAATCACCCCGGGATGCTTTTTAAACAGTATTGAAGGAGTTCCCATCTATGTTGGGCACTTATTGGCTTCTTTTCTTCATATTTTGATCCAAGTCATCCATTTCAAAAACTTTTTTTTTTTTAGGAAATTTTAGATTTGTAATTAAATAAATGTATATGTTTTGGCAGAATAATATTTTGTCTACAAAGTTAATTTCAAACTTTTAAGCATACACCTTCAGATCAAAAGATTTTTAAGATCATGAGAAACATTTCAGACAAGTGACCCCAAACTTTTGAACGGTAGTGTATATATATATATATATATATATATGCACACACTTGCAGACCTTGTTGTTATTAGGAACATCTGTACACTTACTTATTCATGTGATTATCTAATCAGCCAAATGTGTGGCAGCAGTGAAATGCATAAAATCATGCATATACAGGTCCGGAGCTTCAGTTAATGTTTCACATCAACCATCACAATTTGGAAAAAATGTGATCTCAGTGATTTGGACTGTGGCGTGATTGTTGGTGTCAGATGGGCTGGTTTGAGTATTTCTGTAACTGTTGATCTCCTTTGATTTTCACACACAACAGTCTCTAGACTTCCTCAGAAAGGTTCCAAAAAAAGCATCCAGTGAACAGCAGTTCTGCGGATGGAATTGGCTTGTTGATGAGAGAGGTCAGACTGGCCAGATTGGTTGGAGCTGACAGAAAGGCTACGGTAACTAAGATAACCTCTCTGTACAATTGTATTGAGCAGAATAGCATCTCAGAATGCACAACACATCAAACCTTGAGGTGGATGGGCTACAACAGTAAAAGATCACATCGGCTTCCACTTCTGTCAGCCAAGAACCAAAAACTGAGGCTGCAGTGGGCCTACAACCTGTGTACCTCGGCAGATATCGAGATTTATCAGACCAGGCTATGTTTTTCTAGTCTTTAACTGTCCAGTTTTAGTGAGCATGTGCCCACTGCAACCTCAGCTTAAGCTCCTGACACTGTATCCGTATGATTTTATACATTGCACAGCTGCCACACAATTGGCTGATTAGATAATCGAAAGAATAAGTAGGTGTACAGGTGAACCTAATGAAGTGGTCATAACAGACCACATCATCATGCATCTGCAAATAATCTGTGTGCAAACAGTATAAATACCTGCAGAGAAATGAATACGCATGCCAATATAATGTATTGATACTGACCTCTGCTTAACTCTAGACTGTATTTGTTTTCCATTCCTTCCAAAGAAACTGCTATAAGAAACTGCTGGAACAGGGTGTCTTTCTGTTGGGTTCAAGCATACAGAGTGATGGTGATGGATGCCGAAGAATGGCAAGAAAACAAAAAGAGTGGCTGAGGTATAAGTTTCAGGGTGGAGTCACACACAAGACACAAACCTGACATTTCTGGAAAAACTCATCATTGATCACAACATCATACACTGTGCAGCCTTGTGAGTCTGGCAAACAGAAGAATATGTTTAGTCATCTACACAGTCAAACCAGCCCTCATTCTCATTTGAACAAGTCATTACAAAGGAAAGACATTTCTAAATCTCAGATTAGATTAAAGAAAACAATGGCAGAAGGATGTAAAGGAGGAAATTGGAAAATGTCAGCTTTCCCACAATTTCCTATCAATTATTTTTTCTAGTTGTTTGTGCTTCTTGCATAAGGATTTTTCTAATTCAGATCGATTCACTAATTACTTTCACAAATCACTATGGATTGTGAGTAGGCATATGAAGTTACTCGGTAATACGGTATATTATGTAATTATCATCCACAATATTGTTATCGTGGGCACTTAAAAATACCGTAAATATTTCTAGATAACCTATCAGCCAAATTGTTTAGATTTTTCTGATTGCACAGTAGTTTTTTTTTTTTCCATCATTGAATTCCCAACACTGCTGGGGGCCTGGTTAGCTCAGCGATATGTTCGACATCAACATGTTCTCTCATCTGGGGGACAATCATCCTGTACAATTCAGTGAGATAAAAGGTAAGTTTGACAGTTCTGCTCAATTTTCCTAAACAGATTTTGAAAACTGAGAGACAACTAGCTAATTGACTACAAAGAAAACAAAGAAAGCAAACTGTTGTTGCCATTTGCAGATAATGTGTAGCTTGCTTTCAAGTGGATGAGGAGTAAAACTCAGTACACCGTAACATTTGCGTCTTGTAGTGTGATTAAAATACAGTTGTAATCAGCTAATACTAATTTGTGTATTTAATCATGGCAATGTGGCACAATGATGATTTCAATATTAAGTTCAAGTTGGAATGCAACGCAATCGACCATTGCCATACAGTGATCATGCAGTGGT
Organism: Moxostoma hubbsi; assembly: GCA_032164185.1. Lineage (NCBI taxonomy): Eukaryota > Metazoa > Chordata > Actinopteri > Cypriniformes > Catostomidae > Moxostoma > Moxostoma hubbsi. The sequence goes on along the minus strand of JAVLUX010000007.1, from coordinate 28,162,006 downwards.
AAAATTTTAGCTAGCACCTAGCTATTTATTAGTAACGGGCATTCTATCCAGAAAAAAAACATGCATACCATTCTTGTAGGCAATTAGTTGTTCAATAGGTTTTTTTAATGTTCAGGGTACGTTTCAAAGTTCTTTTTTTATCTCTTAATTAAAAAGGCCAGTTAAGTATTGAAAAAAGTAATTAAACTTGTTATAAAGAGAACAACAATAAAGTTTGTTTATCTTTCAACCCATATTTGTAATGTAATTCAATACCATGATAATACTGTATACTGCAATAAAACCTTTAATGTGATACTGTCACAAGAGACTATAACTAGACATTTTCATGACTTCTTTACGATTTCCATGACATGAAAACACAATATTCCAATTTCCTATTGGTTTTCCATGACTGTGGGAACCCTAAAATGTGAATGTGACCGGCTCACTGTTGTCCATTTCGGTATGGGGCTCGCCGAGACTCATGGGCACTCTGTAACTTGTAGGGTCTTCTGACTCCAGTAGATCCACCAGTGCTTCCTGGGACAGATGAGGAGGGGGTGGTACAGCCGGTGACTGACAGATATTCAAAAAGACTTTCTGTTTGTCCGACACAGAGGAGGTCTTCACACACATGCCTGGCATTAAACGGAAATTCAGATACAGACTAATAAAAGGATGGCTTTAATGGTATAAAAGAAACTAACACCACCAACACAAATTAAATACCAATTTCTTAAGAAGTGTTTGTCTTCAACAGTCCTGAACAAAAAAGTAACAATCTACATTTTTAACTAACCTGGTTGTGGTCGGATGACTTTGGAAGGAGGACTGTCACTTTGTATTTTCCCTATGGTCTGTGAGGTTGGACAAAACAAATAACAAATGTTGGTGATTAGATGGAGCAGGATGTTTCTGACTCTTTCGGTTTAATTTATGTCACCCTTAAATGTTGAATAATTAGAATGGAATTTAGAAGTAATGAAAAGATGGGAAAACAAAATAAATGACGCAGTGTGTTCTGATTCCACACAGTGAAATAGAACAAGAACAATGTGCAGTGTACAATTGCTAGTCTAAGTTTAATAGTCTATAACTTAATTACGTGGTTCTAAAACTAAGACGCAAAAAGCTAAATTAAGAAAACATGAAAAACAATTTGAATAAATAAATGTTGTTATTATCTTTTAATAACAGTGTCAATTCCACATTCGTGCAGCTACGTAACACAGTTTGAGAACCATATAAGAGTACATTTAAAATTTATAGCGAGTTACATAATTTGTCAAGGCGGTTACCTGAAGCAGGAGTTGCTGATAAAGCTCCTCTTGCTGTTTCTGTTCCAGTTCAACACTGAGGAGGGACGTGTCCGTTTCCATGACTACACATATAAACACACAGGATATGCAGAATGACAAATTTGAAGTTATAATGAATACTAATTGCACTAAACACAAATATGTAATCTGAGCAGTATTATGCACTGTTCTGAGTGTGAGACTGAGACACTAAGGAATTGCTAATTTGCTAACTCATGATAACTAGCTAAACTCTCGTGCTACACACGCGCTAGCTAATGTGCAGCACGCGGATATACGTACATTCTGGAGAGCGTTTTTTTTCCACACAATGACATACTTACTGAGCGGTATTACAAAACATCTATTCGCGTTTGAAAAGGAGCTATAACAGAGGCGATGGGACTCCTTAAACTGGATGCAACAAAACGACTGTAAACAGTTCAGTGTGAGCAGGACAACATGCTTACGAGTAGTTAAAGATCTGTCAAAATAAAAGTCCCGTGCTTAGTATGGCAGATTTTGGAGGGATATATTTAAAGAGATAGTTCAATAAAATAAAATAAAAATCACTCATCATTTACTCACCCTCATAACATTCCAGATGTGTATGACAAAGATTTTAAGAAGAATATCTCAGCTTTGTAGGTCATCACAGTGCAAGTGAATGGTGGCCAAATCTTTTAAGGTCCAAAAAGCATAAAAGGTTGCATGAAAGTAATCCATATGACTCCAATGGTTAAATCGATATTTTCAGAAGCAATAAATTAGGTGTGGATGAGAAACAGATCAATATTTAAATGTTTGTGTGTGTGCACTTATGTTTTTACCATTTATCTCCACTTTCACATTCTTTGTCTTTTGTTTTTGGCAAATTGCATTCTTTTTGCATATCACCACCTATTTGGTGGAGAATATATAGTAAAAAAGGACTTAAATATTGATATAAAATGTATCACACAGAATACTTTTATGCTGCCTTTATATGCTTTTTGCCTTTTATTTGCATTGTTTCGACATACAGAGCTTATATACTTTTAAAAAATAATTTGTGTTCAGCAGAAGAAAGTCATACACATCTATGATGGCATAAAGGTGAGTAAATGATGAGAATGTAAATTTTTGGGGGAACTATTAGGCTTCATATACTGTAAATGATATATTGTGGTATGCATCACATGACGGTTTAATTAAAGGCAACATCAAAGATCCATTGTTTTTACTTTAAAGGATGCCATAATATGATTATAAAAAAATAATTTTGAGATGTTTCTCTGTTTGTAGCTATACGTGGCAATGCAGTCTTGAAAAGCATTTATAATACTGTAGAAAACAAACAACTAGGCTATATTTTGGAAATGAAAAAGACTTTGATGTCATCCTTTTTTCAAAAAAAAAAAAAAAAGTAATATGTATAATTAGACTTGTTTATTGGGTGCATTTGCAGTAATACAGTAGAATATAAAAATGCATACAATATAAATGATTTTAATGTAAAAAAAATAAAATAAAAATGGCTGCTTAAAAAGGCAGTATATATTAATTTTTAACTGTAATCAGCATTTTTGCTGTAAGTACTTTCTTTTCCCCTTTTTACTTTAAAGAGAAATACTCTGGCATAACCAACCAGAAATAAATAGTTCTTATGTAACCGTTAAATGTTAAAATGTAACCATATGTTTAACAGCAGGCCCATTGGATCAACAGTCCATTAACAGATGAAGCATAAGTGTTTTATTCTTACACAAGGCAAATTCATGACACAACACAGATATACGGGCACATTCAGGACAACCATAGTTTCAAAATGGAAAATTACACCAGTTTTGTGTATTTGTGTGTTCATGTTAAGAAGCTGCATTAGTGTGGTTGTCTATCACAGATTCAAAGATAACACTATGTCATGCACAGAATCTTCACACTTCACAGGACCTCACATTCCAGGCACAGGGGCAGATAGTGACTGTGATCAACTGGAACAAGGTGGTTAACAATCCTGATTCACCATTTGCAAACATTTCTGACAGGTGCAAAAATGGAAAAGAAAATTAGATATATTCATATGTTTAATTAAAAACAATAAAAATTAAACAAATAACAAAATGAGTAGTTTATATTATTTTAGACTCACATCTTGAAAGAATGAAAACAGGGAAAATGAAGAATTTCAGAATGACAAAAGAAAAGAATGCTTAATGTCTTCATTCTAGTATACTGTTATGCAATGCTACTGAAAATGCACAGAGTGAAATTTCTCAGTTGTGAAAGCTTGATATCTACACTGTACATATGTACATTGTAACCCTGTACAGAAATACTACAAAAGCTGGTATTACCTAAATCAGATGTCTACCTCACTAAGAGGATCTCCACTGTCAATCGATTTTGTTGTGAAAGGTTTTCCTGTATGTATATATATATATATATATACACACACACATAAAGAACAATAAATAATGGAAAGTGTTTATACAGAAACTGTAAAACTCAACAGTTTATGGCTAGAAAAACTAAAGATTTGGCATATTTGTAAAGAATCTAATGATATTCAAAAGATCCTCACCCAAAGGGAAAATACTATGCTTTAAATTTACAAAATCACACATTTGTTTATCTGGTGGGGACTTTTCATTGACAGTTATTGTTTTTCAGCTAATATTATTTTCTTTCCCCTAACCATAAATCAAACAACACACAAAATGTTTTGATTTTCAATTAAACATTATTTAGATTGTTTAAGTAATTTTCCTCATGTGAACATTTGGTCCCCCACAATGTAAAAAACCTGATCCACACAAGCCACATTAATACTCACATCATTACCAGTTGTTTATTCTTGTTTTGATCTCTGGTACAGGTACCACACACAGAAGAGTAGAAGGATATTCAGTAGTAGAGAGACAGCAAGGACACAATTGAAAGTATTAACTGTAGTTGGGAAACAAAAAAGAACAAACAAAAAGCATAATATGTTGATTTACAGTGGCATTTGTAGGTGATAGGAGAGAGAAAAGAATGGCAGACAAAAATTATTGGTCAGACAGACCAAGGGCTCTTAGTCTTACTCAAAGTTTTCAGCATCTGCATTTCTGCAGCTGGGTTTTGTTCTGTTTTGGGATCTATAATAGGAGGGACATACAAAACAAAATATAGAAACAAATGACTTTCTGCACTTATGACTTTGACTTATGATGAAATTTGTACATTTGGTTTTACTGTGCAAAACTTATAGGAGAGGGAAAAGTCAAACATTTCTATATACAGTATATACTGTATATTAAAATAAAAGAATGTGTATGTCAATGCATACTATATTATACGAGTAATTAGTACATTTACGACTTTATTAGGTGCACACTATTTAAGGTGAATATCTAATCAGCTAATTATTTAGCATTTATTCAATAAATAAGCATGCATGTTAAAAAGGTTATGTTGCTGTTCAAACTTGAAAATAGGGAGGAAAACTGACTTTGTCCATGGAAATGTAAGCGCAGCATAGTTCTAGAGGGAAGACTAGCAGCTGTACATCATCGCACCATTATCTGGGTAATTCCCAGCCAATCACATGTAAGCCATTGCTTTATAAGTCTGCTCACAATCTATCACATTGCTGTTTCAGTGTGCTAATTGACATGTTTTAACCTCTCCAGGTCACAGGAGAACCAGTGCATAGAACATCTCTGGAAGCCCACCTTCCCTTTCCAATGATGTCATCACTTCATCTCAACTTCTGCCTACATCAAACCCATGGGGAGTAAACAACCAGCAAACCCGGATCTTCATCCATATCTCATTAATTTAGGAGATCTCTCTCAATCAAGCCACCACATCCTCCATTGGATTGCACGACCCGGCGCAGAAGGAGCACGTTCCACGCCAAATCCGTCAAAATCATCGGTTTCCATCAGAAATAGCTAAGTTATTATCATATCCATTCCCCCGGTCGGGGAATTAAGATAATTATTCAGGCATATCATCACGTACAGTCAGTGCTTATTGTATGGGGTTCCATTACTCCATTCAGTAAGATATCCCCGTTTTGCTGGTCGCCTTCACCCAAATCACGTAATGGGTGCTTTCCAATACAATTTATCATCCCTATGCCCTACTCACTAGGAAAGACCAAGCCCATGATGCGTGCATTCCAAGGGAGCATGGCATCACAGTTTAACCGGTTGATGTGTGCCCCCTTTTTGAGCACAAACCATGAAAATGACATACCTGAACTTAAATGGTTCTATTTACTGGACCCTTTGGAGTATGGACACAGTTGTAGTATCTTTTGAAAGAATATGTTATTTTCTAAAGTTAGAGAACTATGAAGTTTATAGTAATGGAAATATTTTGTGCTGAACATGTTTTTTTTTATATATATATATATATATATATATATATATATATATATATATATATATATATATATATATATATATATATAACAATAATAAAAGTGCCAAGATAACCCAGAAATACAATGTTCTCAAAACCACAAGTCTAAAGTTATGTTTCTAATTTGAAGATGATCTAAAAAAAAAATGAGGCTCCTGCAAGCTTTTTTCTGTGTAAAATTGCTGGAAGCCTACAGAGTAAAATTAAGGCCCTGCCTTTCAGTACTACACAAATCTGACCGCACTGCTTGGCTATTATGAATAAAACTATACCCCATTTTTAAAAATAGACTTTGGAGATGGGCTCGTTTTGTTTATAAGACTCTAATATATATAAGATAATATACAGTTTTACAACATGAATGCTGCTCAGATCGCATAGTTTATCGATGATGACGAAGGGTAATTCTTTCAGGCGAGATCTCATGAAACAACGGAGAACATATCAATATTTCTCAGATTTATAATTTTTATGGACAATAGTGCTTTTGGATGTTATAGAATGAACCCTTATTATGGACAATTGACCCAAGCGTGGCGAATTGGATTCATTTGGCGATCGTGTTTTCATAACAAATGTATGTACTCCTGGCACAAAAAACAAATTACTGTTTCTGGAGGATTGCTTTCATGCAATAGAGATCGAATATCAACGTTGAACCCTTAGACCTTTGAAAATATGTATAATTTGTTAACATTAATTACATATATAGACGGCAAATTATATATTAAATGTAAGCAGTGTGACGTCACTCCCGAGTGCAAACAAATGCGTATCAACAGGTTAATATAGCCTTCACCAAAGCCTTGTGGAAGTGTCCTTGGTGAACAAAATTATTTCGTTCGGTACAACATTTCGAGTGAATTTCCCCGAGCGCCTCAAAGGGCGCATTAATGCCAATCCATAAAACGCAGCGTTTGCTTACTTCCATGTTCTCAAAGCAAACACAACTGTTGTGGCGTGCCTCTGACACCTAGCGGTAGGCTCCGCACCGCATCCCCTTATTCATCAGATTATTTAATTGCCAGCGTAAGGCATATCACATAATGATCAGGTCACACAGCGAGTAATTCCTATCTCATGGCATGTTTACATTTTTATTATCATTCAGGCATCATTAAAGTGCAGAAATTCGTATGGCATGTCTTCATAAATCATTCACTCGTTGTTCAGACCACGTTTCAATCTATGGGGTTTTCAAGCACTTGGGGCTTTATCCATATTCCAAATTTCAACGCTCAGGAGTCTAACAGTCATATCAGCCCAACTACATTACTTTTAAGTATCATTAAGTATCATAAGCTTTTAGATATGAGCCATTCACTTTTAATACGTTACATTTTAGTAGCAGGTAAGTAGGTCGGTCAATCACTGGATAAAACCTGTGCCGAGACAAGCTCATTAATATAATCTTGTTACTGTTAAAGGAGACCTATTATGCCCATTTTTACAAGATGTAATAAGACCCAGGTATCTCCAGAATGCGTCTGTGAACCTTTCCGGAAGATGGCTATGCCTTTTCAGCTTCCGCTTCAGACACTACAGCAACAACAAATCAGAAACAATATGATTGACAGCGTAAATACCGGAGTTCAGCCATATATGTATGAATATATATATATATGTATGAATACACATGTATATCCGGTCTCCGGGAATGCAGTCAGAGACAATGTTAACTTTAGCGCATTAGCCATGGCTATCAAGCACATTCGGAAAGGAGATTTGCAAATATTCACAAAATATAAAGTGCGATACTTGCATCTTCAGAACGTAAAGCTGGGACACGAACAGTTAGTACTGATCCATGCTTGAGAATCACATTTGAAGATCACAATTTATATTGACACACATTCACATACACACATTTTTGTATGCTTTGGGGCACATATCCTTCAAAAACAAAACTGTCCACTGCGTCTTCAGTGGCTCTGATGCCGGGAGTACATGAAGACTCTTATGTTCACTTTTACAGCCAACAACAAAACTCTTATGAAGCTGAGACATTATTCTTCTTACCGTATTTGCTCCAGCTCGAGGAAGAAGGAAGAGAAAGAAAAAAAAACACAACAACGGGCCACGCCTCTCGAATTTCTAGGCATCACGCTCTATTCTCTAAACACAAGCTTCCCTGCCTAAAGAAACCCGACAGGATCAGGTCTATTTGCACGTCATTCTCTGGTCAGTTTGGGTCTCATAACGCAATCTATAGTCCCTGTCAGGCCACCTCAATTTTTCCATGCTTATCATTCCTCAAGGCCACTCCTTCATTTCCTGCCTCATCACACTAGCTCTTCAGGGGTTACTTTTCTAGGGTCATGGTTCACAGGGAAATGGTCAGAATTTTACTTTTTTTTGTTTTCAGTATAGCTTCCACTCTCTTCGAAATTAATTATCCCATTGTTAGATAATTTTGTCATTTAATGTATTCAATACATTTTTCTTGATCCGCAATCCCCGCCTCGATGCAGCTCAGCTGTGGGAAGAAAGAAATGGAGACCCAAGCTATCAAATCCTTCCACGTTTATTCCTACAGCACTTCATTATATGGTCCAGCAAAACAACATTCCATTATACCCTCCAATGAAATAGTTCTTTAACCTATATGGGTTAACATATATGTTTGAGTAAAGAAATAGGAAATACATTCCCGCTGCAGCTGCGTTTTGTGATGACCGCAAGCTACATCAACAAGAGAAGTTTAAAAGGGGCCTTTATTATTCCACACCCATCATCACGGCCAGCATCATATGGATTCCCTTCAGACACGCAAACGCATCGCAGTTATGTAACAAGTCGTCACTAGAATCAATAATGGCTGGTCCTCCTCAAACCATCATGTCCCTTATGAGACGTCTGACATGGCAGAGCACTTCCTGCAACTTCATTATCCCAGCCAGACACATTCCATGGGTTTTTCAATGTAATCTCTGACTCCCTCCCTCGTTTCGCAGGAGTTCCACAGACCAGCTTCTACTGGCACCCTTCGAGGTATACTGGAATCCACAATGAAGATGCTCGAACGCTGGTCTCCCCAATCATACCTGAAATGGTCAACCTAACCCAAATCATCAAACAAGCTCAACTCTCCATCAGCCATAAGTTCTCATGCATATCTGGTGGTGGTTGGTGGTTCTCTCCCAGCACATCTGATTCAATTCAAGCACGCCCACTGTTCGCAAGGATAGCACATAACTATGTCTACCCCCCCTCACCAGGGCTTCCATAATCTCAAGCATGGTTCCTTTGCATAGGTATTGCACAAGCCAGCCACCCTCGCTGGAAAGCTTGCACTATATCTTTCAACAAGGTATTGCACGACAGCATCACCATTATCGTATCGCTTTATGTATGCTGTTCACCTTGGCAAAGAAGACCATTAAACAATGGCTGCCCTCGCTCGAGGGCTTGAGCCTCATGGAATATCTTTCTACGAAGAGTATTGCATGCAACGTCGCCATTATCGTATGGCTCTACGCACGTTGTTCACCTTTCGGCAAAATCAAACTCAAGGAGAAGGGAGAAAGGAGAAAAAGGCTTTCCCTATTGCATAGCTTTTTCTATTGCAAAGAATGAACACACGATCTGGCTCATACCCGATCGGACCATCTCTTTTGGGGGTAGTATTCTATATTCTCTCTCTTTTGGGGGTAGGCTCCTCGCCCCTGCCTCCTATCTCTGGCAGGATATGACGGTTCCGAGTACTACAACTTCGGACTGCCAGACGGGGCCTATGCCAAAGAGAGACATTACTTTTCTGTTTTATATTCATCAAATAAATGTCGTTTTCAATTTCACTCAAGTCTGTGAGTCTTCCTGATGGAATGAGTGTTAGTGTCTCAGACACTGCTGATCTCCTGGATTTTTCAAGCACATTAATCTCTAGAGCAATAATTCTCAACCAGGAGGCCAGAGCCCACTAGAGAGCCTCAGCAAACTTCCAAGGGTGCCTTAAGATGGTTTCAATTATTTAATATAAGTTATATTACAATATAAATAAAATGCACAATCCACTAAAAATTAAGTTGTTAATTTCATTACCATACACCCAGAATAAATGCATGCGGTCCCTGCTTTCAGTGGATTTCTTTTCTTGCACAGTAATGCTTCATTTTGGTCCTGATACTACAACATCGTATTTTTATTTATTTTTTTCCCCATTGAGCAAACTTTAAAGACATTAAACTATGTGATGCAGAAGAGAATCTCCAAACACAAAATACATGTTTCACTCCTGGCAGCTAACAGGACAAAGAGGCTCACCAAAAGAGAATCTGAAGAATCTTTCTTAGCACACATTAATACCACTTGAGCAATTACGGGACCCCTTAATGGCACCTTAATATAATTGTGTAATACCACAGCCTATTAGAGCCATAGAGTGGGGTGTGTGTGTGTGTGTGTGTGTGTGTGTGTGTGTGTGTGTGTGAGCTGTTTCCATTTGATTCTCTCTCTCCCTCAAATTTTCTGAAAAAATTGAACAAAATTTAGCATGCTGATATAACATAAATGCTGAAGTTATACTGAAGCAATTATCCTACTCATCACTAATGAAGCTGCTCTCATAAGCGGTAAACGTGGTGCTTACTGTTGAATTGATGACTGGTGGTTTCTGAGGGAGTGGTTGACAAATCTATAAAAAAAAGTTAAAGTTAAATAATGCCATTTTTAGATGGTTGAAGATTGTTTATATATATATATATATATATATATATATATATATATATATATATATATATATATATAAAATTAAGACCACTGCAAAATGATCAGTTTCTCTGGTTTTACTATTTATACAGTATCTCACAAAAGTGAGTACACCCCTCACATTTTTGTAAATATGTGATTATATCTTTTCATGTGACAACACTGAAGAAATGACACTTTGCTAAAATGTAAAGTAGTGAGTGTACAGCTTGTATAACAGTGTAAATTTGCTGTCCCCTCAAAATAACTCAACACACACAGCCATTAATGTCTAAACCTCTGGCAACAAAAGTGATGCAAGCAAGGCTGGAAATGCTAAGATGCATGAAAGCTGTGATGTGAAAATCAGGGTTATTCCACCAAATATTGATTTCTGAACCATTCCCAAGTTAAAACATTAGTATTGTGTCAATTAAATAAATATGAACTTGTTTTCTTTGTCATTTTCGGCAAATAAATGTTGTCAGTACTTTATAGAATGAAACAAAAATGTAAATTTTACTCAAACACATTACTATAAATAGTAAATCCAGAGACACGATCATTTTGCAGTGCTCTCATAATTTTTATAAATATTTATTTCTTTTTCAAATTTACTAGATTTTGTACCAGATGTATGAGTTTAAACAAATCAAGGTAAATGCTACTATAACAGGATACAGTAGTAATGCAACTTTACAGATTTATAGCATATTAGTTGAGAATTGCAGAATTATCTATGATAAGCTATCAAAGCAACTTACATTCATTTACAGTGATGGTTTGGTTGATTCTTGGTGTTGAACTTGTTGTCCCTTTTATGATTTATTTGGTTCATGTTGGTAGTTTCATTCAACAAATCATAAAAGTTGTTTAGTAGTTATCTCGTTGCTGTACATTTCTAGTCGTTAGAAATGTCATGAAACTTTGATTCATATAATTTGGTTAATATTCATATTTGATCTCTTACTCTTAAAGTTTGTTAATGACAGTGGAACTGTCTGCTATAATCTCTATGAGTGAATATGAAAAAAATACTGAATTTGCTTACATTCAGAAGCAGTAGAGTTTGTGGGGGCATCTGATGTTAAAGGTGTTGTGCCTAAAAGGAACAATACAGTTAGTTTAAATTAACGTCTTTATAGTGGGTGTTGACTTGTCAACAAAATATGACATTAAACAATCAAAATCTATATTCTGTGTATACAGAATCATACATCTATCATGTCTGTGCTAATCACACAGAGATGATGTAACTTAAAATATTGTGTAATAATTTATAATATAATACTACAGAAAGAAAAAAGAGAATCACTTACGTTTTTTTTATTTTAATATTTTTTTTTATAAATACAAACTTTCCCTTTTCCCTAATATTATCTTCAATTTCATATCAAATATTTACAACAAATTAAAGAAGACTAGACCGAGAAAATTATACTTTGTTGCTGCAAGAGAGATAAAGTAAAATTACTTACTCTCTTTTGATGGACATTTTAGATCTATTGAATGGAAAGAATAAAAGAGAGAAAGTCCATGAGTTCCATGAATTTGGCAGTAGCGTAATAAAAGAATATGTGCCTGCTGAAATCTGCATTTATTGCATTTAGCTCCACAGATCTCCGCAGAATCTGAATGCTAATAATGTTTATTTATTAAATATTTTAGGCTAAGCAAATTATTTCAACTGACAATGGGGTATTCTCATCTCCATTTTACTATATTTAACCAGACAATGGACTTTAAACAAATGTAACCAGACCACAATCAATGCAGCAACAGTGAAATATGCAAACAGATTCCTGGTGAAACATGTGAAATTACAATAGATTAAATTAACTGACAATGATCTACGATAGCGATTTAAAAGACTACAGGTTAGAATGTTTCAAAATATCTATATTTTCTCTTCATTCATTGCCGCACACTCTTCAGCTGTCACAGAAACACTAACAGACATACATATGAAATAATATTTTTAATTCATTTTAAATATCACTGCATTACTATACATATGTACTTAAAAGTAATAAGAATATAAAATGTAATGCATTAATTCATTTTATGACACAAAGCAATTAGATTACAGTAATTAATTTGTACTCCCAACATTTTTTGGCAATACCACAGGTAAATTAAGCTTGAGGGAGAAGTAAAAGAACAAGGGTAGATGAAAGGTTAAAAGTACATACCTTGTAATGATTCATTGCAAGATTTATTGAACTTTTCCCCAAAGGTGGTTTTGTTCACATAATTTATTTTGTAGCCACCTGCACAGTTGTGTTTGGCACAAATCACTCCAGTACAATCACTGGAATTACATTTACTAGTGTCACTTTCTCCAATTATCTATAGAAAGGAAAATTAGAACAGTCAGTTAGAACTGAATCTATTTGATATTTGAGAGCCAGTTACAAAAATATAAATAAATACACTACAAGCAAGTATACTCACATGATTTAGCATCATTCGAAAAGTTTTTACTACACTGAATTTGTCCTCATTATCCTTGTTTTTATTCCAAGATGAACATAGTGTATTAAACACAGAAAGAAGTGTAAGCTGTTCCTGAAAAACAGTCAAACACACAGTACACCCTTAAAAAGAGGTAAATATGATAATCAAAACATAATTATTATTAATTACTACAATTATAAAAGCTGCTTTGAAATAATGTGTGTTGTGAAAGGCGCAATACAATTAAAAATGACTTAATTCTAAATTAGCGAGCCAGGTCTACAACAATACTAAAACACAAAAATTGGCTACAAAATATTCTGACAAATGATCAGTATAATACAAATAATTATATAAACGCTATCATCAGTAATAATTTAGTAATCAAGTATTCATCGTTGCCATTTATTCTTACCTCGGTAAGATTTGTTTCAAATGGCAAGAACACTTTAAGTTCAAACAAATGGTCTTCCATCAACTCTTCATACTACAAGAATTCAAAGAAGATATGATTTACATTACATATGTTTGTGTATATAACATGCACAAAGACAAAATCTTATTTCTACAACTCAGTAAATTAATGATGTCCATTGATTAACACCATTGGAAGGTTGTTAGCAGGATGACAAAAAATACACAGCTGTTAGATGCATGTAACAGTCCTTATCCATAGGAGCAAGATATTTGATTTTTGGCGTGAATGAAGATGAGGCTGTGAGGGATAGACTTATAGTCTTTTCTATGCACAATATAAAGCTGTATAAAACTCTTAGAAATCTCATTTTCTACGTGTTTTGGAAAGATGAATTTTTTTTTCAATGTTTCTTCAATTGAAGTTTCCAAAACACTTTAAACAACTGCACATAGATTCTAAGTCGATCCCAAATTTGTCACAAATATTCTGTCATAAATATTAAGATGGCACTACTGTGAATAAGGTCCATGAAAGTACTGTATTACAAGACTTAAAGGTGCTATATGTAAGATTGAGAACAAGCGTTTGAAACGGGCACTGCAGTCCAAATTTTAAATATTGGAGACTCATCTGGGTTACCAGAATTAAGCTGTTAATCTCTTGGAAACTTCAAAGTAGAATATACTGGCTGTAGCATTGTTATCAGAGAAGCCAGTATTTCAACTTAGCATGTTTCCTAATTCTCTAATGATATATTATGGTCATTTTATGATTTAGTACAGTAAAGAAAAATTCATATAGCACCTTTAACACCATGTCAATGACCTATAGGCCTCATTCACAGCAGCGCCGTATTTTATTTTTGACAGGAATGACAACGAGGCTGTGAGGGATAGACGTACTGTCTTTTAATGCAGTGTTTCCCAACCACTGTGCTGCAGCACACTAGTGTGCCATGATAGATTGTCAGGTGTGCTGTGGAAAATTATCAGATTCCACAAAATAAATCAGTACTCCGGACTGAGACTCATTTTTCAAAAATGTTTCCTATCAGTGCGATTAAACTTTGCAAGAGGTTGCATGCGAATACAGAGTTGGCTGACTCTCTGAATGTGCCCTGTCGTTTTTTGTCCTGTATGAGATGTATCAGATCATCATAAACAGCTGCGAGAAGCACGGTCTGGGTCACGAATTCAGCATTGATTATTTGTTTAAAACCTCTATGAAAGCACATAATGTGTCAATGATTAAACCCGTTTAAAATTATATTAAATGGCCCCAACATTCTAAACAGCATTGAAATGTGCACAATGAACAGACAAAAACTGTAAGGTTTCAATCCACACATCACAGATATTTACAAAAAAAGATATACATTTACCATGAACTTATATCAATATAGTAGTAAGAGAATTCAATTTAATTTTTGGATGCGTTTATCTTACGAAAAATGGCATAATTAGTTTTATGGTTACTGCTAATCATGGTTTTACTTTTACTTTTGGTTACTATGATCTTATTGCAAATGCCACAGTTAAAATTATGGATACAATGGAATTTCCTTCTGTGTAAAATCTTTTCTAATGACCTCTGATTTTAGAAAAAGGCTTTGTTTGTCTTCTTTTTGTTGTTTTATTCATTAACCAATTAGCACTCTTGACACCTGTGATCTCATTATACACTGTACCTAGAATTTGTTGCGTTTTTCACATAGCCGAATTTCAAACATTGAGTAAACACGCAACTAAAATGAACAGAAAACATGAAAGTTCTTGAAAAGGAAAACTATCAACGATGGTTATGTGGGACAGTGGAATAGAGGTGTGCCATGGGATTTGTTTAATTGTAAAAAGGCAGAAAAAAGGTTGGGAAACACCCAATGGGTTGTACAGTTGTTTAATGTGTTTTTGCATCATTCCGATGATGGGACAGTAAGTCTTTCCTCAGATCTCACAGATCTATTCTCAGAAAACACTTGATCTCATTCCCCTCAACCAGTTGAAAAAAAACATAAGGCTTCCTCATTGTTGTGCATTAAAAGAGCAAATTTCATAAATAATAAAGTGATATATGTAAGATGAAAGGCAACATCTGTCAGAATGAACAGCTACAAGGATTTTGTTGTGTGAGTAATTTGGCATGAAAACATCAAAAACAATCAAATATAAACTTACCAAGTGTACTTCGATATCTTGAGGCATGCAGCCACATTGACCATGGTGCACATGTGTCATGAATGAAACTGCCTGTTAAAGAATGACCAGGAATCAATTAGCTGTCAACAGTCTTTATGATCTGAAATAACTTGTCTTAAAGTCTTGAAACACTGTGACCACTAAATGCTTCTCAGCCCTCCACCTCTTCTCTTAAAGCTGATGTTTGTGATTTCTGTGACACTTGCATCAACATAAGGAAATGTGAAAAAATAACCCCAACTTCCCTCATCTACCATTGTTTGTACAAACAGATAGTCTCACCCAAAAAAGAGCCACATTGTTACACTTTTGGGTGAAATCAACCTACAAATTGCTTACTTACATTTAACCCTGCATAGATGAGATCCCAAAAAGAATTTTAACAATGAAGAACTACACACTTCAGCTTTAATACAATTATGGCTACATTCAACATGCAAGAAATAATAATGTTCTGATGGGCTAAATATTCCAAGATAACCACTTACATATTAGCAAAAACACGTTGAACTTACCGTTAACAAATTCATTAATGTCCAGGTTTTCCAACTCATTACTTTGCCTTGTTAAACATTGGAGTTCATCCCCATATGACACAATATTTTGTTGCTGGCTACATAACAAGGGAACAGTGAAGTAATAGGCAGTGAGACAGAGAAAGTGGTAAAGGGATTCAAGTTCAGATATAGAAGAGTAGATATGCAAAGTGGGAAATCATTGTAAAAAAGTGCTCAATAATAGTTTGCAATGTTCCTTGATAATCTTCAGTCGATTCTTTAATGGGCTCGTGAAAATTGAGTATCAGTTAAGTGCGCCACTCTATTACGTAATGCTGCTTAATGGATCTGGGACCAATTCAGCACACTGAGGTGCAAAAATGTCTTTAAGGTAACACAAAAAAGGGCATGTAAGCTATTACCACAACAATAAGAGAAAATGTTACATTTACTTTGGTAAATGTAACCTTCGTGCTAACAATACAGACTACATCGACGTAAACTAAATAGGTTTAAGAACTTCTTTGTGCATGCATCAGTCAGAAATCTTAATAGCAGCAATAGCTTAATAGCAAAATCTGCAAGAACAAGTGGTTAGTTGAGGCTTCCTGAAGTAAAAAATTAAACCAGAGCACCAAACGAATTGAAATATATAATTCAGAGTGTATTGGTTTTGTGTCGACGACATCAAGAGAAACTGAGAGCCAAGTGACCCACTGAGCGCACGTAGTTTCAGATTATCTGCTTTACGTGCCAGATAGAGCCAAGAGATAAATTGGCTACAATTTTGTTTGAAATGATTAGTGTGAATTCAAGATCAATGAATCTTAATTTAAAAACGAATTTGGATAGTCACACACTCTGTATTTTGTATTCATATTTAAATAGTAAAATAATAAACCGGTAACCAGACCGGTGCTTCAATCGTTGCACACTAATGTACCGATCTCTTTTCAGATTTGGTCAAATTAAAGTAAAATCCTAAAATCCCAATGTAGGACTTCATTCTTCACTCTGTTAGCGCGATCTAAAACATGCGTCTTACCTTTCAGCCTTCTTGTCATGTAGCCTACTGCAACATTTACTTTCGGTTTGCAGTTTAATTCAAGCAACGAGCGCATAAGAGAGTGAAACCCCCTTACATTCCATACACGGAGTGCACGAGAGTCATCACATGGAAATAGAAATTACTTTTACTGGCCTATAATTTGTGGTAATCTAACAGCAGTTATTAAGTAGCGTGGGTTTAGTGTCTGTTTTACAATCAACAGCATAACAAACAGAGTAGGCTAAGTCCCCAACCTCATAGACAATTTACAGCGTTTCCTGTGCTACACTTCTAAAATATAAAATAATAATAATATTAAATTCAGTTTGGCTGCACACTCCTTAGAAATGAACCCACACTAGACATCTGAAAACAAAATTCCAAGAACATGATAGCAGGGCCTTGCCAAATTGATGCCTTACGCAGTTCCAGGTGGACGGTAGTTCCCGTAATATGAGCGCGAAGCGATCTAATAAAACAATGTGTTTGATAGGGCCTTTAGCCTGTGCAACAGTAGGGAACACAGCAACTGCTTTCGGGTAATTGAATAACATATAACGTGTGAGTAAGGGCAGCCGGTGGACTTTCTGGTGCCCTCTTCAGGGTAAGATGGTGTCCCCCTATAGGGAGTTTGTGCCCTAAGTAGACTATGTGCTTATTGGGAGCGGCGGTGCTGCTTAATAGTGTACATGTTCACAAAGTGCATTAAGATTGAAAAAAAAAAAAAAAAAAAACATTCCTTTTTATTTAATACACTGGGTAACAAATTTTTATTATTATTATTATTATTATTATTATTATTTTGGTTCCTGGTAGTAAGTGTTATTTCCTAATTGCTTATGCCTCAAAAGTCAATAAAATGACTATTATTCCTCACACAATTGTTGCATGGAATTTTATGTTATAACATTTGTACATTTTTAAAATTGTAAAAGTTTTTAATTTAAAATTATTTTTTTTTAATGTTCAAAAATATATCATATGAAAAATGTTGCAAGAATCTCTAGCACATTAGTCATGGGTGAAATAAATGTATTTTTGTAGGATGGTATAGGGAAAAGAGAGCCATGAAGCTATCCCAAGAATGTTTTTCGGGAACCCACTGACCACTCAAGCAACTGCTACTTCTGCATGGTGGACACTTCCAAATGTCGGATTGGTAAGAATGAACCCGCTATCACGTATTCGGACATTACTTCATCCATCGCCCTGTGCCACCAACCCGTTCTCATTACACGCAATTTGAAAGTGTAAAGTCGTGTTATTTATACGCAGATTGATGAGAACGGGTTGGTGCCACACTGCCATGAGCTCCCCGTACCCACTCCCCCGGAGAGGGCAGCCGTCTTTAGAAGACAGCAGCAAGTTATAGACCGAGGAAGACGTTGTAGATCAAGATGACAATTTCAGAGGTGGAGCTGAGGAGAGAAATCCATACTACCAAAAAGACCTCAGAGACTTGATTAGAGATCTTGGTCTCACCAAGTCCAATGCAGAACATTTGCCGTCTAGGCTCAAGCAGTGGAACTTGTTGGATGAAAGTGTGCAAGTCGCAGATCAGAAGAAGCGTCACCAACCTTTTTCCAGCTTCTTCACCCGTCAAGATGGGCTCTGGTTCTGCCACAATGTTATCTGTTCGAGGCAATTGTAATCGCCTGTAACCAGAATGAGTGGTGGTTCTTCATTGACAGCTCATCCAGGAGCCTCAAAGCTGTGCTGCTCCACAATGGTAACAAGTACCCATCTCTTCCCCTGGCTCACTCAGTGCACCTCATACAACAGCATCAAGACCTTGCTGGACACCTTGAATTATGATGAGTACATTTGGGGGATGTTTCATGGAAGTGATTTACATTATAACAGTAAATCTTGAAAAACTACTAACTTCTAAATCTTTTGTAGTCATTTTTGTATTTAGTAAAAATCATGTTAATTTTGATTCATATTTTCTTGTTTTCTGACTTTATGTGAACGAAAAGACACATTCACCTGCTTTCTCATTGGAAATAGGTATTTCAAAATATCACTTTTGTGGTCACAAAAGCAAAGTTTGTGGGGAATAATAGCATTTTTTTATACTTTTGAGGCATAAGCAATTAGGAAATAACACTTATTACCCAGAAACAAAAATTGTGTTACATAGTGATATTGATGGAGCCAAGTTCATGGGTTTGGTATGTAATTGTGTTATTTATTTATTTTTTATTATACGTGTGCAGTAATGGATTTTACAACTGACAGCGTATGTGTAGTGGGTCTTGTGGCAGTGTTGTTTTGTTCTCTCTCTCTCTCTCTCTCTCTCTCTCTCTCTCTCTCTCTCACACACTCACCTAACGGACACCAGCTGACTGTAGTTACCATCAATCACTGACTTCACTTTATTTATATGACCAGCTACTGGGACGCTTGCTTCTAAAACAACCAGGCATTGTATGAACTTGCATTGTATGAACGTACAGAGCTGAAATATTCTTCTAAAAAATCTTTTTGTATTCAGCAGAAGAAAGCAAGCCATACACATCTAGAATGGTATGATGGTGAGTAAATGATGAGGGAATTCACATTTTTAGGTGAACTTTCCCTTTAAATCCTTTTGAAAATGAAAGTAAAACTGGAGATTTATAGTTATAAAAAATAATAAAAGCCATATGTAACCGGAATGGTTGTGTCCGTTTGATTTGGTCATGCCCCCGGGACATGCGTAATGTTAATCACCTAATTGGTACCAGGTGAGGTTGTGTGTTTGGTGGGTCTTTGGAAGCCTGTTGACTGGTGGCCGGCTGATGTAAATTCGGACGCTGGTAGAGTTTCCCTTGCAGTAAACATTGGAGCTGTACGGGTCTAGTGTTTGGCTGTGGCTGCATTTGGGTACGTTACCATGTAGGAGTAATCGTGCTTTTGTTATTTTAGGGCACCCATCGCTGTGATTTTCAATTGCGTAGTTGATGTGGCAATGACCAACGTGCTAACAATCAGGTGGGTATAAGCGCTAACCTCTGTAAAGAAGCTGCTGTTTATGAGTTTCCCTCTTATCGCAGCTGAAGCGGCGCCGGGTGTTCTCGTGGATAGACAATTGGGACCGCAGCCCGGCTTCCCTTAATGCTTTACCCTTTATTCTTGTTGACACAGGGTTTTCGCCTTGCCTTGCTGCTTCCGTCCGCTGGACTGATCGCACCCCAATTGAGCTGCATCGGGAGATTGTGGAATTGCGTATCGACCGCGCATCGGCGCCACATAGTCTTGTTTCAGCTTTGAGTGTGTTCCCATTGTAAATAATTTTGTTTTGTGTATGGAAGGTGAGTGAATGTAAGGTGATTTTTACATAAAAGTGACTGTATTTTGTGTATATTGTAGTTAAGTGTGTGGGGTGTGTGGTGTTCCACCCCCAATTCAAATGAGCTTTATTGGCATGACAAATTGTACATTGTATTGCCAAAGCATTTATGTGAGCCTGAAAAATCAAAAATGAACAAGGAACAAATTCTGTATTGCACAAGTGTGGAAAAACAGGGACGTAATAAACATTGTATATACTTTCAGTGGTGTGCGTAAATGGTGCATCACTGTTTGGTCGACTCTTCCCTCTTTTTGTGGCAGGATTTGATGTATTTTGCTGCTCGTGAAATGCAGTCTCTTTGCTCAAGTAAATATTGAGCTTGTGCATCATTCAACTTTTTGAAGTTTGCAAAATGTGCAAATTTGGGGGAGTTTTTTTGAATTTCATTATAATTAGGGCAGGTGGTTAAGTGCAGCTCTGTTTCTATTTGTCCTTGGCTACAGTACGGGCATAACCTGCCCTCTCTGGGCATCCAGCTCTGTCTGTATCTGCCCTTCTCTATCGCCAGGCTGTGGTCACTCAGTCTGTACCTCGTCATGTTTTTCCTCAGTTTGTGGTCTCTGACTGTATTCAGGTATTCTGCCGTCGTGTAATCTGTTTAGGGCCAAGTAACATTGTAGTTTGCTTTTTGTTTTTGTGTTTCATTCCAATATGATGGGTACTTTTTTTCTTTTTGTGCATTAATCATTTGGTTGGGCCGGATTGTGTGGATGAGGGTGTCCGTGTCCTGAGGCTGATTATTGTTAGTCTGTTTGTGGAGTCTGAGGACCAGCTGAATGATGGGACTCTTCTCAGCGTTCACTTCATGGTTTTTAAGGGCTTTAAAATGATGAGTTGGGGTCACTCAGTTTTAGATGTTTCCAAAATGTAATGGCTCTTTTCTCAATGTGGATTAAAAGAGGGTGTTGGTCTAATTCTGCCCTGCATGCATTATTAGGTGTGTTTCTCTGTACCCTAAGAATGCTTTTACAAAACTCTGTATGCAGGGCTTCAATCGGATTTTTGTCCCATTTGTCAAATTGGTGACTTAGGAGAGGACCCCAAACTTCGCTGCCATATAGTGCAATAGGTTCTATGACTGATTGAAATATTTTGAGCCAGATTCTAATTTGTATTTCAAATTGGATAGATGTTTTAATGGCATAGAAAGCCCTTCTTGCTTTCGCTTTCAGTTCATTCACGGCCAAGTTGAGGTTTCCGTTTGCACTGAATTTCAACCCAAGGTAAGTGTAGTTTGTGGCATGATCAATTTTGTTCATACCAAGGGTGAAACTGTATTTCTTTCCCTGACATCTGGGTCTTTTCTGGTATGTTAGGACTTTAGTTTTAGTTGGGTTAATTGTCAGGGCCCAGGTCTGACAGAACTACTGCAGGTTGTCCAGGTTCTGCTGTAGACCCTCTTCTGTTGGAGACCGCAGGACCAGATCATCTGCATACAGGAGGAACTTTATACTGGAGTCATGTAGTGTGAGGCCAGGAGCTGCTGATTGTTGTAGTAGTTTTGCCAATTCATTAATGTATATATTGAAGAGGGTCGGTGATGGTGGGCAGCCCTGTCTCACACCCCGCCCTTGAGTGAAGAACTCAGTTTGTTTATTGCCAATTTTGATTGCACATTTATTGTATGAATACATCGTTTTTATGATGATGTACGTTTTACCCCCTATACCAATTTCTGAAAGTTTAGACCGTAGACTTTGGTGCCAAATTGAATCAAAGGCCTTCTGGGAATCTGCGAAGCATGTAAATGTTTTGGTTGATGTATTCATCAATCAGGGTATGGAGGGTGAAGATATGGTCTACTGTTCTAAAATTTGGTAAGAATCAAATTTGACACTTGCTTAAGGAAGTGAACTATTCTTGTGTTGATGATATGCAGAACATCTTCCCCAGATTACTGCTCACACAGATGCCTCTAATTGTTTGGATCTAATTTGTCTCCACTCTTGAAAATGGGTGTTATGAGTCCTGTATTCCAGGAGTCAGGGAAATGATCAACACTCAGAACCAAGTTGAACCGTTTCAGTACGGCCAATCTTAATTCGTGCTGTGTGTTCAGCATTTCATTGAGGATGCCATCTGGTCCATTTGCTTTTGAGTTTTAGGGCCTGGATTTTATCAATCAGTTCATTTTCTGTGATTGGGTAGTCTAATGGGTTTTGGTATTTACCAATTGTATGTTCCATATTGATTTTTTTTTTTTTTTTTTTCATAAATTTGGGTTTGTTCTGGGTTCATTTTATTTCACTATAGTTGTTCAAAGTGATTTTTCCAGGTGTCTCCATTATGTATGGCTGTTTGTTCATGTTTTTTTTTATTCAGGGAATTCCAATTGTCCCAGAATTTGTTAATGTATTGATTCTTCCATAGTTTGGAGCTGGTTTTGCATGCACTGTTCTCTCTTTGTTCTGAGTGTATTTTTATACTGTTTAAGTTCCTCACAATATTGATGGCGCAAATCTGCATCGTTTGGTTGTCTGTTTTTCATTTGATAATTGTCTTAATTTTTTCCTCGTTTTACAGTCGAAATCAAACCATTTTTCATTCTCGTTTGGTTTTATGGCATTTCTTGGAGGATTTGAGGTTAGATAAAGCTGCCAAATAATCAAATCTATAATTGATGTTCTCCACGGCCAGATTTACACCATCTCCATCGTGAGGATAAACTCTGTAGAGGAAGTTGTTTATAAGTGAGCACACTTTTGGATGGTCCATTGCTGTCACGTATTTTTCTGTGCTGTTTTGCGCCCATCTGTATTTCTCTCTAATGTTGTACAGCTTACTGGGCTGTGAATTTGTTCAAATGTTTTTGTCCTTTTTAGATAAATGGTAATTTGGCTGTGATCTGATTGGGGTGTTAGTGGTCTGACTGTGAATGCTCTGAAAGAGAATAGATCTAAATCTGGGATCATGTAATCTGCTGTTGAGCAACCATGAAATGAACTGTAGGTGTACCTTCCCAGAGAATTGCCCCTCACCCTGCTGTTGACGAGGTACAGACCGAGGCTTTGACAGAGCTCAGAGTTTTTATTCACTTAGGCATCAAAATTATACCGTGGGAAGTTCTGTCCAAAAATATGGTTATTTCCATTTTCTGTTGTGTAGTCAGGAAGGGACCCTGTTCTGGAAATTTAGATCCCCACAGATCAACACACCCCTGGGCCTGGAAGTGGTTAATTTGACACTGGAGGAATTCAAAGATGCTCTCGTTATAGTAAGGAGATTCAGGGGGAGGAATATAAGTTTAACAATTTTATAATTTTTATAAAGCTCTAGAGTAAAACAAACCCAAGTCTAACATGGTATCAAAGTGTGTGTGTGTGTGTGTGTGTGTGTGTGCGCGCGCGCGCGCGCAGCTCTTTTACTCACGACTACTGTTCCAGACGTGTGCATATAAGTTTGAAAAGGTCCTTAATCTCTACTAGGTTGGTGTGGCTCGGTTCTATCAGGGCTGCAGCATAACTCAGCTGCTCCTGTTGCTCGGGCTGGTGTGGGTGTGGACTGGGCCGCTGAGATGCTGTTCCTCGCTGGAGCTGCTCTGGGTCTTCTGTGGTTGTGGTGCCAGGGGAAATAGTCCTGTGGCACAGGGTGTTGCAGATGGTGGTAGAGGGCAGGGTGTGGAGGTCCAGGCCATGGGCGGTGGGGTCCTGGTTGCAGGTGCAAGGGGGCAGGATGTGGGTGGCAAGGGCCCCGTGTGGGGGTACAGTGAGTTGGCGATAGGGTGCAGGTCTCTGGGTAGGGATTGTAGTGTAGGGCTCAGCTAAGTGTGGAGAGATGATGTTTTGTGGTGCTGCATGAATAAACGGTCTCGTTGGCTGAGGGGTGGTGGCTGCTCTGGCGTTATTTGGGAGGTTGTCAGGGGTTCGGCCCAGGGCCACGTCGTTAAGGGTTTTTGCAAACATATGAACACTGTCTTTATGGAGTTGGACGTGGTCATGGAGGTGGTGGATGTCCAGTGTGGGATGATGTGCCATATGAACGTTTGGCATTCCAGAGCATCTACGTGAGATGTCTGTATTTACTCTTTGTATGGTGCAAGGATGGAAGTCTGATCTTGGTAGGATGGTGGAGAGAATTACTTTTGAAGTTTTGTTGCTTTAATGGCCACCCATGTCACTGATTCTGCCACTCGCTCTTGTTGTGCCCTCAGGTCATTTGTGCCCAGGTGGATGATGATGCAGCTGGGGTTAGTTGTTGTAGGGCATTATCTGTTTTTGGGCACCAGAGTTTTATTTTGTGGCCAGGAAAGAGCTGTTTTTCATTGAATTTACCATTTGAATCAATTAGGATGATTTCTGCATTCTGTAGAACATTTTCTTGCTCTTGGGGGGCCTTCAGAGACCTCTGCCTGTGACATTGGTGTTGCTGCTGGAGTGCTGGCGTTTGGTGTCTGAGTGTGGGCTGCTGCTGCTGTCTGGCTGGTGGGAGAGCTGGACTGCTGCCTCTTGCAGGCGTTGTATTTCTCCCTATTTGAGCATCAGCTCCTCCCTGACTTTTAAGTTCTTTAATCGGGCTCTCTCTGTCCTGCTGCAGACTTTGTATCTCTCCTTAACACTAGCTTCAAAGTCTCCTGTGAGTTTATTTTCCAGGTGTTGTAAGCGCTCATTGGATGTTGCATAGGGGAGAGTGTTAGTTCCCTGAGCTCCACCAGCTCTACCTCTTGTAGGGAGAGACTGTTTCTGATCTGAGTTGACAGATTGCTCCATCTGTGAGTCACAGTCATCAGTGTTAGGCTCCACCTCCTCCCTTGAGCTCTGGGCTTCACTGTCTCCTGCAGCTCCCTGTGTTGGTTTCTCAGCATCTGCCAGAGCTTTTAGGCTGGTAAAGTTTGCTTGGACAGAGCTGAGACATGCTTCAGTCCCCTGGAACATTATGGTTCCATTATGGTAGATATTTACAGTTAGAAAAGCCTTGTCATTTTCTTCATAAATCTGAATTTGTCTGCCATTTACAGATGCCTAATTTTCTATAACTCTTGTAATATTGACAATCTTGTGCCAAACATTACAGTCTGTTGTGTAGAGGAGCAGATTAGTGACGATGTTTCTCTCTCTGTGTCTGTGTGTGATAAAGATTATGATTTATGAAATTGTTTTTGTATAATTGAATTTGGTGGTAATTGTGAAATAAGTGTGTGTGTGTGTGTGTGTGTGTGTGTGTGTGTGTATGCATGCACGCACGCACGCCTCCTTGTCAATATGAGGCACTAGTTTTCTAATTCTATTAGGGGCCGGAACTGTGGCGGGAGAGTGCACTAACAGCTCTGGGATAATGGGTACCCTAGTTCACTGAGTTATGCCACTTTTTTTTTTTTTTTTTCCCCCATGTGTGTTATTTCTTTAAGTTACCAGACTTGGTTCTACATCCATGACTTGTGTGGGGTTGGTATGTTTTAGATATTATTAAATCTTAGAGCAGAGACGTGAATATACAAAATTTTGTCTCTGTGGGAACAGAGCTGTGTGCCCTTATTGGGTTATTTCCTTGGGTGAAACTCCCAAGGCGGCATAGCCTGTGTTTAGCATGGGTTGTCTTTATTAATTACTGCGGTACTTTGGTTGGGCCCGTGTCTCCTAGCACTGTCAGGAGACACTTTAGCCCTTAACCCTTGTAGCTTTTACCCTCTTATCATTAATCATATCCCCTCTCCTCACTTGTGGAATATTATTTTTTATTTTTTTTTCCAGTGTGTTTATTGGCTACTCTGTAGTCTATGGCGAGTCTCCATGCCCCATTGGATTTCTTGATGGGCCATATGGGTGAGTTACAGGGACTGTTGGTTTTAACTAGCACTCCTTCAGTAACGTTTCTACACTAGGTTTGATTCCCTGTATAGCTTAGTGATCGGATATTGTTTGGTAACTGGAGGTGGAGTTCCAGTCAATTTGGTTGGTTCTACGCCTGTCAAAACCCCACAATCATCCTTGTTTTTAGCCCAAATTGGATGATTCTGTAAGAAGGCATACTCTGGACAGGTTGCGCTATTGGTAGAAACTTGTGCTGAGGATTTTTATGCTAGCAGATTCTGAGGACATGTCTCAGGAGATCCATGCCTAAAATTGCACCTGTATTTAATGGAGCTGTCCTAAGGTTTCAGTGGACACTGGCGGAACTACTTCAGGGTTGTAGAATCAGTCAAGCTCAAAGCCCTCTCCTTGAAGATGGCCCTCCTGATCGCGCTCGCTTCCATCAAGAGGGTTGGGGACATACAAGCATTCACTGTCAGCGACACTTGCCTGGAATTCGGTCCGGCAGACACCCATGTAGTCCTAAGACCACGACCGGGCTATGTGCTCAAGGTTCCTACGATCCACTTCAGGGACCAGGTAGTGAACCTGCAAGTGTATCTGGGAGGAGGCAGACCCAGCCTTTTTGTTGCTGTGTCCAGTGCGTGCTTTTGCGTACTTATGTGGACCACACGCAGGGCTTTAGATGTTCTGAGCAGCTCTTTGTTTGCTTTGGTGGACGGCGGAAAGGGAACACTGTCTCCAAACAGAGGCTTTCCCACTGGGTCGTTGATGCCATCGCTTTGGACCGAGCACACTCAACGAGAAGTGTGGCATCCTCATGGCCACTGGCCAACGGAACGTCTGACCGGGTGTTCCACTTGCACATAGCGCCTTTCCCCTCCACTGAGGTGATTGTGTGCTCTTTTCATCCAGGAGAGTCCACTAAACTCACGCTTCCTGGATGTTCTTCCTCCCTAGCCCTCTAGTCTGCAAATACAGTGGAGGAATTCACTGACCAGACCCACTACTAGTACTAAGATTACTCTGTACTAGAATAGGTTCTCCAAAGGATGGGCCTTTTTGTGGATTAATCCCCCTGTGTGTATTTTCCACAGTACGGTCCCTCTTGGGCAGTCTCCACTGCCCCCCGGTCGCCGTATTTTTAGCAACTCCTCCCTCACAGCAGATGGGATCTACCGCTGTGCCATTTCCACATGTGGCCTGAAAACCCATGTGAAGTATTACGCCACACTTTACCTCCCCCCAGCCTGGGCAGGTGGTGGTCTCTGTGGGATCTTTTTCCCCTGAAAGAATAGGATTTGGAAAAGAACGCCTTCCAGATGCATGTGATGGCATTAAAATGGCCCCTGCCGCTTTTTTTTTTTTATATTTTTTTTTTTATTTACTTTTTCAAATTAAACAAACAGGGCTCAGATGCAGCTATTGTCAGTTGTTTACAGTCATACTTAGGAAAGGTTATTAATACAGGAACACAATTAGTTTACTGTAATTTAGCTTTTTCAAAATGACTTAAGAATGGGTTCCAAGAACGGAAAAATGTGTCCATGACTAGTGCAGAGTTTTTCCATTTGTATTATGGATAGCATATCAATGACCCATACCTGAAAGGAAGGAGGAGTGGGAGATTTCCATTCCTTCAATATCAGTCTCTTGGCAACTATCAATCCCAGTTCCAATGTTGCCGCATTATAGTTGGAATTGTCTGTTATTTGTGAGCAGCTGAAAATAGCAAGTCCAGCCTCCGGCTGAAGGGGCCTCTGATATGCTCTGGAGTACCAGTCAAATATTCTGGACCAAAAATTTGCCAATGAAGAGCAGGCCCAAAAAGCATGGGACAGTGTACCTTCTGACATATTACATCTGTCACACACTGGGGAAACTGATGGATATATTCTATGTAATCTGACTTTGGAATAATGCAAGCGATGGACTATCTTAAATTGAATTAATTGGTGTCTGCTGTTTATAGAGCAGGAATGAATATTAAACAAACCGGTATTCCACATGGATTCAGATAGTTCCACACCTAACTCTTCCTCCCAAGTATCCTGGTTTTCACAGTGTGCGCAGCGATACAGTCATCAAATAGACGCACAATTCTGGAAATAAGATGCTTGGAGAAAGGAGGGCTCTTACAAATATCATAAATTTCATGCTCCCGGGGTAGATTTTCAAAATCTTCAATTTTTGATTGGGTGTAATGCCTAACCTGCAAATACCGAAAGAAATGGGAATTAGGGAGATTTATATTTTCCTTTCAGTTGGTTGAATGATGCGAATTTACCGTCAATGTACAGATTATTAACTGAAACCAAGCCCTTCCTTAAGTCATGATACAATATGTCATGCCAGGGAGGCAGAAAACAATGGTTAAAACATATAGGTGTTTGCACTGATGTATTTGGTAGCTTTAGAAAGCACCTAACCTGGTTTAAAATTCTTACTGACTGCTTTACCACAAAGCATAAATTCTTATAGGACTCTGGCTTTTCAAACTTGGAAAATAACATAGCTGGCAATGAAGAATTATTCACAGAGTTAGCCTCTATCTTAAGCCACAGAGGGGTTGTAGGCGGCTGATTATCCAGGGATCCCTGCTGCCAGAACATTAATGCCCTAATATTGGCAGCCCAGTAATAGTGTTTAAATGCAGGCAGGCCCAACCCTCCCTCTAATCTAGACTTTTATAAGTGTGTCTTTGAAATTGTCATTTTTGCCGTTCCAAATATAGGACTAAATAATTGAGTCCAGGTCTTTAAAAAAAGGTTGCAGTGAGATAAATGGGGAGATTTTGACATGAATATAAAAATTTGGGAAGGGAGATCATTTTAATTGAGTTTATGCGTCCAGTCATTGATAAGGGATTGGATATTCAATATTTTGTTTTAGTTTTGAAATAAATTCTGCGAAAATGTAATTTGAATATTAGTTTTGGATCCTTGGGTATAGTCAAACCAAGGTAGGTGAAATGATCATTAACTATTTTGAATGGAATACTTTGTAAAAAAAACCTGGCGAATAAGTACTGGAAAGAGGCACAAACTCACTCTTTGACCAGTTGATCGTGTACCCCGATATTTTCCCAAAAGACTCGATCAACTTGAGAAGAGGGGGAACTGATTTTTCAGCATTGCATAAATACAATATTACGTCGTCAGCGTATAAACTGATGCGCGTTTCCACACCTCCAATCTGAAGCCCCTTTACCTGTGGGTGCTCTTATTACAGCAAGAGGCTCCAGTGCAAAAGCAAAGAGTGCCGGAGACAATGGACAGCCTTGTTGAACAGAGTGTTGCAGGAAAAAAAGGGGCTGACCAATCACCATTCGTCAGAACAGAACAGCATGGTTTTGCATATCAGTTTCACCCAAGAGATAAAAATTTCCCCGAATCCAAACCTGCGTAGTGACTCAAACACAAGGCCATTCGACCTGATCAAAAGCTTTGTGTGCGTCGAGGGATAAAATAGAGGCTCCATTTAGTACCACTAAAATCAGAGTAAATAGTATTGAGCAGCCGCCTGACATTAGAAAAAGAGAGTCTGCCGGGAATAAACCCTGTCTGATCAAGATGGATGATAGAAGCCAGATATTTGTTCAGTCTAGTAGCCAAGATTTTAGTTATTACTTTTCGATTAAAGTTTTGAAGCGTGATTTGGCCTAAAGCTTGCAGGGTCGGTTTTGTCTCTGCCCTTTTTTAAGATTGGAGAAATGTTTGCTTCATAAAGGGTTTTTGGCAGTTTTCCATCATTTTTAGAACTATGCATCATCCTGAGCATAAGTGGCGCAAGAATATCAATCTCTTGTAGAATTCTGCGCAGTAACCATCAGGCCCAGCAGCCTTGCTTGATGGAAATGACTTTATGGAATTGATGACTTCCTGCAGTGTAAAGTCTGAATCAAGACATTTCGTAGCCGCATCACTCAATTTGGGCAATGATATAGAGTCAAAGAAATCATTCAGATTAGATTGTGAAACATTGTGTTTAGAGGAGTAAAGTTCAGAATAGAATTCACTGAAACGATGGTTTATGTCAGCAGGATTGGTTAGAAGAATTCCTGTTTTGGACTTAATACTACGAATTGCTCTTGAATCCTGGGCACCTTTAAGCTGTTGTGTTAAGTTTACCTGGTTTATCCCCAAGCTCAAAGTGTTTCTGCCTTAATTTCAAAAGTAAGTTCTTAACTTGGCCACTCATAATATCATTGTATTCATATTTGAGCTTCAATATCTTTATAGTGATCCGATGATTTCGAATTTTGGTAAGCTCTTTCCAAAATAGGAAGTGTTAATTTCAAGTAGTCTCGCCTCTCTTTTTTAATGGCTGAGGCGTAAGAGATTACATCACCACACAAAACGACTTTTAGTGTTTCCCATAGGGTCAAGTCAGACACTTCACCATTATCATTTATTTCTATAAAATCTTTTAATTTAGGTTATATTCTTAATAAAGTTGTCATCACTTAGAAGATTTGGGTTAAAACGCCAAGAATAAGTGTTTTGGGGGAGAACTATTTAATGATATTGCTAAGGGACTGTGGTCAGAAATCAAAATATTGTGGTATTTGGAATTGGTGACTTGAGAAATAAGGTTAGAGCTAGTCAAAAAATAATCAATCCTACTGTAGGATTAGTGAACATTTGAGTAGAATGAATACTCGTTGCTTGTAGGATGCTGAATCCTCCAAATATCTACTAGATTCCTAGTTTTCAAAAAGTTGTTTAGGAGCTTTACAGATGCAATTTCAGGTGCTGGTCGTGTGGATAATCTAAGAAAGGATCTAGATAGCAGTTAAAATCCCCAGCTATTATTATGTTTGAGTCACTATCATCTGGAAGCAGATCAAAAACCTTTTTGAAAAAAAAATTGGGCTCGTCCGTGTTCGGACCATATATATTAAGCAGGGTTACTGAGAACGAGTTTATAGTACCAGAGACCAATATATGCCTACCAAGAGGGTCGTTCTTGACAGAAGTTACCTGGAATGGGATATTTTTTCGAAACAATATTGCCACACCACGGGCATGCGAGGTAAATGGCAATTGATATATCTGAGATACCCAATTGCATTTCAACCTATGTTGCATAGCTGTTTTAATGTGGGTCTCTTGTAGAAAAATTATATCCGCAGAAAGAGATTTCAGGTGTTTAAAAACTTTCTCCCTTTTGACTACACTACCAAGCCCTCTCACGTTCCATGAAATCAGTTGTAAATCTCTACCTCCTTCGTGCATTTTACCTTGTACTTGAGTCATTTTGAAAAAGTGCAAAAAGATACAACTACTGTTGCAATACCGAATGCAAGTGAATAAAACATGTGCATCTGAGCCGAACAAGAACACAATTCAACAACCACCCCCTCACCTCCGCGTCTCCCAAAACCTGACGCGTATCTTCCCCTCTTGGTCAAAACAGGAGCTACAGGACAAATAGTAGGCCCGATCCAAGTAGCGTCCCCCACCACAACATAAACATAAGTTGAAAATTAAAAGCTAGTAACACATTAGAAAACAAAATAAAATACACCTTTAAAGGAAATTGTCCTGCGTCCTGGTATATTTAGGGCCCAAGCCTGAAAAGGCGAAGGCCCTATTGTTTTCCTTAGGATTATTATTATTATTATTATTATTATTATTATTATTATTTTATCGACTATTCGGGCACTTTTGGGGGCCTTAACATGCTCTAAAACTCTTGAAACTTTGCACACGGGTCAGAACCTGCGGCCATCAGGGCTGGGCTGAAGATGGTACCCGGGCGTGGCAGGGGGGCTCAGCAGCGCCCCCTGGAACGGGGTCCGAAACCTTGGTCCATAAATCAAACACACTTGCATGTAATAATATGAAAGTCGGTACACATATAGATCTCATCGTTTCATATATACTTCATGCTCTTACTTTTTACCTCAGCCCAACAGGAAGTCGGCTATTTAGGGTTGTTTGGAAAACGTATACAATGGAATTTGAAATACTCCTCCTAGAGAAATCATTTAATCGCCACGAATCTCAGTCAGCATGAAGTCAAGACATTGAGGATGAAAAATTGCCAGCGGATTTTTGATATCTCGAACGGTTTGGCCGTGGCGAGGAAACAAATTTATGGCGAGAAAAGTGAGACAGGAAGTGTGTTATAACTTCTGCATAAATTAACAGATCTTGATGAAACTTCAGCAGTGTGTTCGTTGTAAGAGGCCGATCACATGGATGTGACTATTGTGAGTCAAAGTTATAGCGCCACCAACTGGCAGCAGGAAGTGTGTCACTTTCAAAATGCTTTGAAATCACCCTCTTGTTTTTACCCGATTTGCTTCAAACTTTACGTGTATAATGTAAACACACGGCAGATTTAGACCTGTGAAAGGATTATTGATATCTTAGATACTGTTGCCGTGGCAACGCTTCAAACTTTACTTTTCTTTATTGATGCTTTTGAGACTCTTAACCTACTTGAAATTGCATGAAACTCGACAGAGACGTCACATTTATTAGCCAGTAGACATGTGCAAAGTTTCAGAAATGGGTGTGGTGAGGGGCTCAGTAGCGCCACCTTTTGACAAAAAAGTGGGGGGTTAGTTTCATCTACAGGTACAAAAATTGGTATTGATATAGTTCTCCTCAAGCCGGACAACTTTCTAATTTACAGTCATTAGCTCCGACCAACAGAAAGTCAGATATTTTGGTTTGAATGTGGAGAAAATGTCAGAATTTTGCAAGTCACTCTGTGAGCCTCTGTGTGTGAGGAGTAGGAAGGGAGGGGGTCTTGTGAAGTAATACATAGGGCTATACTGCCCTCTTGTGTTCAACATAGTATGGGTTACATTAACTTTTGCACGATATTCTAATTTTTCGAGTTTCACCTGTATGCAGAGTTGACAGAAAAATGTTACACACGCCGTAGCAGGTGAATACAACAAAGAACTAAAGCCTAAAAAACTAAAGTTTAATCCACTGTCTGTTCATTCTCTGAGTGGCAATTACAAGAAATGTCCAATAGATGGCATCCAAGCCTCATTGTTCTATTATTTACAACAGGCTGAGTCCAGAATGGGCAGGGACTGAGTTCAACAGTTGCTTGAGCTCTTTTGCAGTCGAATCCCAGAAAAAAGGCAAACAATGTGTCCCCACTCAATATATACATCAACTGAGTGGAGGATACAATTTTTAACAACCTTTAACTATTTACAGCCAGAGCGTTCAAATTTGGGAACAATTATTCCCATGGTTCCTGTCTCAGTGTCATCGTCGTCCGATCACCGATTTTATTTCTGAAATCTGCCCAGATACTCATGACAATACAAGCTAAAGGCACATGTGATTGGTTAAGGGGTTACTGGGCAAGAATAATAACTGTATCGTCATCACCGTCTTCCTTCATTTCAATGGAAAGGTGATATCACGAGAGATTTACTCCATTGTTGGATTTACTGCTTCAAATTAAATACTGAGGCGATTTTTGCAAGGTAAGAACGTGTTGTCTATATTTTCTATAGAAAGTCAAAACGTTTTAGTTACGAAGCATTTATTTGTAGGAGTATTGCTAGTTATTTCTGGAAAAAAATGACAAAACAACTCAAATAAATGTTTGTGAGCAGTTTTGTGTGAAACCGCGAGATGCGTCGCGTCTAACGCACGAGCCCCGATGAGAGATCGCATTCGCTTCATCTTGCGTTTTGAACGGACAATTTCATAAACAAAATGTCAAATTACATGATATATTGTCTGTTTTGTCCCAAGTGAACATAAACAGTTGATGAAGAAATCGCGAATCTAAATCTAGTATCGACACTTCCGAGAATGATTATCAGCGTTGTGTCTGACAGCGCGAGGCATCTCATTTTTACTCGCATCTTCATGGAGGTTTGTCGGTTGTATGTAGTTTCACAATCTCAATCAAGTAATCTCTGAAATGAATACAGATGTAACAGCACGAAAATAATGAGACTTCACAGTTCTCAAAAGATTAAACTCAATAAAACAAGCCGCAAAGACTGTGCCTTGAATGAAATGCGTTTAAAATCCTCTTAAAGAGACAGTAACAATTTTCCAAGTAAATAAAAAGTAGCCTACAAATGGTTTTCACCCCCCAAATAAATTTCTCTCATCGTATACTCACCCTCATTCCATCCCAGATGTGTATTATTTTCTTTCTTCTAGTGAACACAAATTAAGCTTTTTAGAAGATTATCTCAACCCTGTTGGACCTTTCAATGACTTGAATGGTGATCAGAACTCAGAAGCTACAAAAATCACATAAATGCAGCATAAAAGTAATCCATACCACTCCATTGGTTTAATCCATGCCTTCAGAAGTGATATTATAGGTGTGGGTTAGAAACAGACCTATATATATATACTTCAAGATGACATCACTCTGAAGTACTGCGTAAAGAATATCCCACATTCGCCCTTAGGGGGCGCTACAGGCCATGCCCAAAATTCCCATTTTCTGGGCAAAAATGTTCTAATTTTGTATATTGATCCTACAGGCCAACAGTAATCCACAAACCAAGAATGGCCCACATTCGCCCTTAGGGGGCGCTACAGGCCACGCCCTAAATTCCCATTTGCTGGTCAAAAATGTTCTAATTTGGTACATTGATACTACAGGCCAACAGGAACCCACAAACAAAGAATTGCCCATATTCGCCATTAGGGGGCGCTACAGGCTATGCCCAAAATTCCCATTTTATGGTCAAAAATTTTCTAATTTGGTCTATTGACACTACAGGCCAACAGAAATCCACAAACCAAGAATGTCTCACATTTGCCCTTAGGGGGCGCTAAAGGACATTCCCAAATTGCACATTTTTTTGTCAAATACTTTCTAATTTGGTACATTAATACTACAGGCCAACAGGAACCTACAAACCAAGAATGGCTCACATTCGCCCTTAGGGGGCGCTACAGGCCATGCCCAAATGTCAATTTTTCAAAGTGATTGTATTTCCACCCCATTTATTTAGTTTTTCTGAAACCTGGTGAACATACCTCATTTCTCATTGTAAACAAAAAACCCTCCAGGATCCATAAGGTCCGGCATGATGGATTTTCCTGTACACTGAAAATGTTTAGTTTAGGATTCAGACAGAAAGACATGTTTTTTGGATTTTTTCATTGGGAGGGTTTAACCCCAACCCTCTATTGATCAATTTTAAATGATTTGCCATTTTGAGGAGGAATCGCATTGCTGCTTGCAGCTATATTTTTGAGTTGTTGCTGTGTCCACCATCCTTTGTTTTCCGAAAGCCACCAAGTGGAAATGAGCCCGGTAACTAAAGGCACCAGGGTTGCGGTGCCACCGGCTTGGGCCCGTCATCGCTGCTTGCAGCTTTAATAATAATTGTAATTGTCATGCATCAGGACCGTCTCTTAATGACACGCAGATCGAAGAATGGTCAACAGTGTGGCGCATTTAGCACTGAGGAGCGAACACGCTCACCTTGAATAGAAAGTAACAATGATCATTACATTTTTTTTTTTTAACCATCTGCCGAGACGTTACGTTCCTTCAGTAAACGAGCCGCTTCAGCTGCCGCTGAATCATTGAAAACCTAGAGTATTCTCATCCCAGTAAACATGAAGCCTGGCCGGCTCGCATAGGTGATGTTTAACTCCTCCGTCTCTCAGGGCTTTCATCACATCTCGAAAGGCACGGCGCTGGTTCATCAATTCGTTCGTATAATCAGGGAAGATCAGAACTTTGTTTCCATTGATTGTGTCCTGCTGAGGCGTAGAATTTGTTCCTTCACCTGAAAATGATGAATACGAGCCATGATAGTGCGCGGCTTGCCACCCGGTGCTGATTTGGGCTGCAGAGAACGACGCGCGCGATCAACTTTCACTGGATGTGGAAAGTGCTGTTTACCCAGCAGTTCAGGAATAAGTTTGGAAACAAAATCAGTTGGTTTTCCCCCCTTCTGAATTTTTCTTTTATACCAACAATTTTGATGTGTCTGCGGGACCGTGCTTCTAAATCCAGTAGTTTGGTTTGAAGCTGGCTAGTGTATTTTGTTAAATCTTCACACTTAGCCTCAAGCACTTCCACACGCTCTTCAAGTGCATTGGTCGTTTGCTCTTGACTGACCATGCGGTTTTGCAGGTCAGTTTGTACAGAGAGCACAGATTGAAATTTGGTGTCAAAAGCATCAAAGCGTTCATCGTTTCCTCAGAATCGTCTCCGACATTCCCTTACAGATTTCCTTGCACATTTCGTACATGTGCGTTTTGTCTATGGACATAGTATCTGAAGCGGTAGTTGGAGATTTATCAGAGGGCTCTTTGGAGCGGCTCTAGCCCCGCTAGCACTGCTGATGTATCCATCAATGGTCTTGGGCTTCCCAGGAGGGTTTCTTTGCCGCAACATTTTCAAATTAGTGAAGTTCAACGGATGAAATAGGCGAGCGAGCCAAAAATATCAACTCTTTGGCAATTTTATCGTGGTGTTCTGTAATTTTGCATAAGTTGCGGTGGAGAGCACAAACTAAACACGTCTACATCCTACACATGCTCACTAGCCTGAGCAAAATATTCCGTTACAGTTTAGTAGTAATGATTTTATGAATTTCTTCACTGAGAAAATAGAAAACATCAGAAACACAATTGTAAACACAACTGTTAATGTACAATCTTTTATGGTGTCTTATGATTCAGCCTCAATTATCGCCCCTCAAGAACAACTACACCGCTTTACAACTATAGGACAGGCAGAGCTAAATAAACTTATCATTGCATCTAAAACAACAACATGTTTACTAGATCCAATACCCACTAAACTACTGAAAGATGTGTTACATGTAGTGGAAGAGCCTCTTCTCAATATTATTAACTCGTCTTTATTTTTAGGTCATGTTCCAAGAATATTTAAGCTGGCAGTTATAAAACCTCTCATTAAGAAACCACAATTAGATCCAAATAACCTAGCAAATTACAGACCCATCTCAAATCTTCCATTTATGTCTAAAATATTAGAAAAAGTTGTGTCCGCTCAATTGTGCTCTTTCTTGCAAGAAAATGATATCTATGAAAAATTTCAGTCAGGATTCAGACCGCATCATAGCACAGAAACTGCGCTAGTTAAAATTACAAATGATTTACTTTTGGCTTCTGACCAAGGCTGCATCTCAATATTCTACTCGATCTTAGCGCTGCGTTCGACACTATAGATCATAAAATACTCTTGGATCGACTACAAAACTACACTGGTGTTCAGGGACAGGCATTAAGCTGGTTTAGATCGTACTTATCAGACCGTTACCATTTTGTCTGTTTAAATGGTGAAAAATCAAAAATAACGTCAGTAGACTATGGAGTGCCACAAGGATCTGTGTTAGGCCCTCTATTATTCTCAATATATATGCTGCCACTTGGTAAAATTATAAGAAAACATGGAATTAATTTCCACTTATGCTGATGACACAATTATATATCTCATCACGACCAGATGAAAACACTAACTTATCTAACTTGACAGTGTCTTAAAGATATAAAATGCTGGATGACGTGTAATTTCCTGTTATTAAATTCCGATAAAACGGAGGTATTACTTATTGGTCCAAAAAACTACCCACAAAATCCCTTACAATACAACTTTAATTTAGAAGGATGTCCTGTTACATTATCCACTACAGTAAAAGACCTGGGTGTTATACTAGACCGCAACTTGACTTTCGAAAATCATATTTCATCTGTTACGAGAACAGCCTTTTTCCACCTTAGAAACATTGCTAAGCTACGTAACATGCTATCTGTTTCTGATGCAGAAAAGTTAGTTCATGCATTCATGACCTCGAGACTAGATTACTGTAATGCTTTATTAGCTGGTTGCCCTGCATCCTCAATAAACAAGCTGCAGTTAGTCCAAAATGCAGCCGCTAGAGTTCTTACTAGGTCAAGAAAATATGATCATATAACACCGATTTTATCATCTCTACACTGGCTACCTATTAAGTTCAGTATCAATTACAAAGTATTACTACTGACCTATAAAGCCCTAAATGGTTTATCTCCGGTGTATTTAACGGATCTTCTATCGCCATACAATCCATCGCGCTCTTTAAGATCACTAAATTCGAGGCTTCTGGTCATACCTAGGATATCTAAGTCCACTAATGGAGGGAGGGCGTTCTCACATTTAGCTCCTAAACTCTGGAATAGCCTTCCTGATATTGTTCGAGGCTCAGGCTCGCTGTCCCAGTTTAAAACTAGATTAAAGACGCATCTCTTTAACCAAGCATTCACATAATGCTTTTTATACTACTGCTGAATCAGTTATAATGCATTAATATTATGAACATCAGCTATGCTAATTATTTTCCATCTGCTTTTCTGCTGTTATCTCGGGACGCCAGTCCCGAGGTAAATAGCGTTCGTCAGCTCCAGTTTGTATCCAGCCTCTCACGGAGACTTCAGATGCCCCATCACCATGGACTACGATCTTGAAATGGGATACATAGACTAACTATTGCCAACAAAAGCCTTCATCAGCCAAACAAAGACAATTGCATCTAAGTGAACTTCTGGAATTTAATCAAGGGTGGACTTCAAAGACACTGGTCACTAATCTTGCAGTTCAAACACAATCACTGTCTAAATACTGACCCTTAGCACTTAGTAAGTTTAATAATTTTTTAAATCATGTTTTTTAACTATAAATAATTCTTATTTACATTATTCATGATGTTAGCCAGAGGGGAACTGGCCCCCACAGTGAGTCTGGTTTCTCCCAAGGTTATTTTTCTCCATTAACCATCATCTTTTGGAGTTTTGTGTTCCTTGCCACAGTCGCCTTCGGCTTGCTCACTGGGGTTATTAATACAATTATTATTTGATTATTTTTAAACACGATAAAGAATCATATCTTATCTAATTCCACAACAGGGCTCCAAACAAAAAAATCAATTAAGGAGCGATTGGCTCCTATAGGGGGAAAAACAGGCGCCAAATTTTTTTTTTCATTTTTAACTCCTTCCATTCATTTTCGTCCCGCAGCTCGCTAACAGTGTAGTCTGTGGAGCATTCTTCGCAATTATGTGATCACGTGCATTTTTTATGCTTGTTACTGTCACCGTGTTTTCTAACAGTCTCTTTTTTGAAATGGTTAGTTCCTGCAATGAACTCCGTTTTCCCCGCTATTTCTTTGATATAAACTTTTGTAATGTATCTTGGGAAATGTAATGCAAATTTTAAAATCAAAGGGAGTAAACTTTTACTGTCGCCAATGGCGACCTTGACAGAAATTACACTTACAAATAAATTTATTTGGTCACAAATGCGACCATTTTTAGTCGCAGTTTGGAGCCCTGCACAAGGATGATGATTTATCGACTTTATAGACATTACATTTTTATCGTCTGTTAATGCTGAACTTCTGTAAAGCTGCTTTGAAACGATGTGTGTTGTGAAAGGCGCTATACAAATAAAATTGACTTGACTAGCGCCCCTCGGCCCCTGCCGCTTTTAATTCTATGTAAGAAACGGGGAGAGAGAGAGAGAGAGAGAAAAGGCAGGGCTTGCACATCCTGTTCCCATGCTTGTCATGTCACTTTGTTCCCTTCCTCCAGGATGCAGTGAACCTGAAAAGTTTGACGATTTTTATGGGGCATTGGGGAAAAGTACATGCAGTCTGACTCAGCCTTTTACTTTAGCATGCAAGCTGCCTGCCTGCACATGCGGCAGCAGCAGACATACACGGTTCAGCACAGTGTGAATGAACGGGGACCCCTAGTGTTGCTTTATTCAACACAACATTGTCTAGGTTACTATTGTAACCTCCGTTACCTGACGGAGGGAACAAGACGTTGTGTCCCCCCCCCTGGCCACGATGCTGAACCAAGCCACTGTAATGGACAAGCTTTATTCTCTGGTTCCTCAGTGCAAAACCTGAATGAATAGATGCACGATTCCCTCCTTTTATACCCGTATGTCCGGGGGAGGTACATGCAAATTCTGTCTGCCAAATTCTCATTGGCCTTTTCTCAAGTTCAGAGGTAACAGAGGCCTTCAAGAAAGTCCAAGTGTCGCGTCATTTGACACAATGTCTTGTTCCCTCCATCAGGGAACGGAGGTTACAATAGTAACCAAGATGTTTTCTATGTACAGTTTGAGTACATTGCCACTTTACACTATTGCACTACACTTTGGCATTCACTGCACAATGGAAACTAACATACAAAATTTACCTACATGATGCCATTTATCCCATGTTCCTTTTTAGTGCTGCTTCTATGCTTTCTCTTACAAATATTGTTCTATTTTTATGCTAAATTGTGGAAGCGTTTGTATGATGTTCTGTATTTCCTATTTCACTATTTGTGGGGAGAGAGAAACACCACTTTCCTTATGTAAACCTGGTCAGCTTTTAACTAATTAATTAAAATGGCTCCCACATTGGATGGTAGGATGTTATCATTTTAGACTATCTACTGCACCAGATGCTCCTATACATATGGCTGGTAACACTGAGGATCACATTCTTTAATTTCTCCAGTGCATTCAATATTGATATTGATCTTACCGACAGTAAGTTTGGCCACATACTGTATTGGATCAGCAGTGACCACTCCTCATCCTAGTAGTGGCCCAGGCACTGACACTGGAGTTTGATTCACTTTTCTTGCATAGTTGTATTAAAATGTATTAACCTTTTTTTGTGTGTGTGATTGTGATTTGTGTGGTGTTGCCAGTGGTGGAATATGAAAAATCATAGAGGAAGGAACAATGCTGTTAAACAATTGTATTAGACTAAATATTGGTGTAATAGACTTTATAATAATTGGTCATATAGCAGTTAAAATGATCTATTTAAATGAATGTTCTGGGCTCAATACAAATTAAGCTTAACATTATTTGTGACATAATATCGATTATTGCAATTTTGTTTGAGGAGAGGAGAAAAAAAAAAGAAATATCTGAGCTACAGTGAAACACTCAATGCAAGTAAATTGGGCCTGTCTGTAAATATTGAAATACTCAATGTTTCAAAAGTATAATCACAAGACATGTGTGTCATGATTTTAATGTGACAAAACTGCGTGTTAGCCAATTTTAGAACTGCGTTGCCTTGATGGACCTTAATGTTTGTTGACATTTAAGGTCCATTTAAAACCCTAAAATATCTGTAGAAATTACTATTTTAAACCACTTAAATGCTCAAATAATACAAGAGCTTTTACAGAAGAATTAATGCAAGTGCTTTTATAAAATTATAAGCATCACATTTCTGCCTTAAAACCATCCCAAAAAAAAGTGTCCCATTCACTTCCATTGTAAGTGCCTCACTGTATCCATCTTTGCCTCTAAAAAAGAAAAAGAAAAGGACGGACGAGTTGAAATATTTTTTTTGTGGTAATAAATATTATGCCACAAATTTTGTCGATTAAGTTAATATATAAACGCTTAACTGATATACAAAAAATCTAAATGAAAACATTGACAATATAAATGCAATGTACTCCACTATCAATCTATGATGTCAAGTTCCCGATTTTTGCAGTATGCAGTGACCCAGCTCTCCATGTGCACCCCCAATTTGTTGATGGATAAGCAGCTTTCTGACAGATAGGCAGCCGCAAGTAGTGAGACTGGGGGGAAACTCAGCCGGGACACACAATTAGCAGTGGTGCTCCTCAGGGATGTTCTCTCTCCACTGCTCTTCTTTCTGTACACAAATTACTGCACTGCAAAAGACCCCACTGTCAAGCTCCTGAAGTTTGCAGATGGCACCACGGTCTTCGGCCTCATCCACAATGGTGATGAGTCTGCATACAGACGGAAGGTTGAAGAGCATGGTGTCTGGCGCAGTCACAGCAACCTTGAGATCAACACGCTCAAAACAGAGGAGATGATAGTGAACCCCGCCCCCTGTTATTAATTTTATCTGACTCCAATTTAAGTTGACCTCTAATTTAGATTAAAGCTCTAATTATTTTCTGATCATTATTTTAATTTGGTCCTTTTAAGTTATTGATTACTCGAGTCCTCTTAATTATCATTATCCTTTCATTTGGGTCCCGATTGTCGCTTAGAGTCATACTGTATGCCGGCCGATTAATTACATGGATCGGATGCACGGATACATAATCACCAGTCTATTCATAGTCCGCGGTTGCAAGGTTTACTTCTATCATCTGATTTAGCCACCTACTGCTTGCTCATAACCAGATGATAGTTTTCTTTAGTTATGTGTCATACAACTTTGCTAAGACAGTGATAATCAGTGACTGGTAGTCTTATGGGGTTATCTCCTATTCATAATATCCAGTAATGTCATTATCCTGGACATAAGTTTGCAGTAACAAGGTGTCCCTCGAATCACCCGGTGATAAATTATTTAGGAGGAATTTAAACCGTAAATTACAAAATCAAAGCCAATTTTACATATGATCAGAATAAACAAACATTCCTAAAAATAAAGACAAATCAAAGAAAAACATACCTGACAATGGGGAAAAACTACATGCAATTGCAAAGTATGGGAGATCTGAATGCAGATTCCTAACATATAAATCCATATAAATGGATTAAAACACCCTCTGTAACAATAAAAAAACCTGAAGCACTAAAATAGGACACTAAAAACCAAAAGGCTCAACTTTCAATATGACTATTACACAGGTATAGCAATAAACAGTACAAGCAAGCAGCAGTAGCCAAAACCAAATTCAAACAAAACTATTTCGAATGACTAGGATGAGTATGTCCTTCAACAATCCATTCCTTTAATTTTTCTATATGTAAAACACCGTAAGCAAACTTCTTTTACTACCATTAACAGCATATGCATTCCCACAAAACATTTCACCAGAGAATGAAACTGAACAGTGTCAGCATAAACCTTGCATCCATATTGTAGTACAAAACATATCAATGTAACATTCAGGCCCTCATATCTTGAAAAACATTTCATATGGGAGGATGGAAAATGAACCCAACCACCCTCAACTAAATGACTCTATAAAATCTATACACATTTCCTGCATACTTTTTTTTAATTTATTTTTTATTTTTTATTTGCATCGTATGCCTATTGTAATTTAAGGGATGATACATTCATACAATCTAGCATCATGCATTGATTTAAGAAATTCTGCATTATATATGAACTCTCTCAGACTTTCAGTAGAGACAGCAGCTATGTCTATATTGATTCACAAGCAATGCTTCAATAAAAGTGGTTTCCATGCCAAATTGATGCATTTACCTCATTAATTTTTCATTTGGCAAGAGAGTCATTGGGCATTAGTTTAAGAAATGTAAGTGCAGAGTAGTTCTAGTGTGAAGACTAACAGCTGTACATCATCGCACCATTAGCTGGGTAATTCCCAGCCAATCACATGTAAGCCATTGCTTTATAAGTCTGCTCACAATCTATCACATTGCTGTTTCAGTTTGCTAACGTGACAACCTCCACCACGCCACAACTACCAATTGAGTCCCATCCTGCACAGGGGTAGGCTCCTCGCCCCTGCCTCCTATCTCCGGCAGGATATGACGGTTCCGAGTACTACAACTTCGGACCGCCAGACGTCAAATAAATGTCATCTTCAATTTCACTCAAGTCTGCCAGTCTTCCTGATAGATGCGTCATCGCCTCTCGACGCCGTAACACCTGCTCCACCCCGCTGCGAAGCCCCGCCGGGTACATCAAAAATAATCGTCCCCTTGGTGCCCCTTGCACGGAGCTTGGATGCATGGCTTTCACTTCCCAGTCCGCTCCCCCGTGGGTCCGAACACACTCACCAAGGAGTATTGTGTCCTCGTGGGCACTGGCTCTCTGGCAGACATATGCTGAGCTGCGGGTTGGGCAACACCCAATACCTTTGCGAGGTTTTACAACCTCAAAGTTGAGTCAGTCTCATCCCGTGTTTTCTCAGGTCCGAGCCAGTAGAACTCGGTACACGCTGACGGTCTGACCGGGAGAATCACTTGCGCCCAGCACCCTTTCCCTCGGCCAAGGTAAAGCCGTGTGCTTTTCCCTCCCAGGAGATCCCACTCACTCGGCTCCGTGGATAACTCCTCCCTAGCCCTGTGGGTTCGCAATTCAGCGGAGGAATTTGCTGACCCAATCCACTGGG
Organism: Moxostoma hubbsi; assembly: GCA_032164185.1. NCBI lineage: Eukaryota > Metazoa > Chordata > Actinopteri > Cypriniformes > Catostomidae > Moxostoma > Moxostoma hubbsi. Next base: position 28,117,876 of record JAVLUX010000007.1, on the reverse strand, counting down.
AGTATCTCAAATCTACCCTGCACTGGGAAAGGTGCTCCACAGGTCAGGCCTCCTACGCGGACGACTCCTGTGTGTATTTTCTGCGTTACAGTCCCCTTACGAGCGGACCCGTGTCTCCCTTAGGCAGTTCCTGCTGCCCTCCGGTCGCCGTGTTGTAGCAACTCCCCCCTCCTCGAGGCTGGATCTACCACCGCGCCATTCTTTCCCACATGTGACCGAGGCCCATGTGATGTATTTTGCCAGGTGTGGTCTCCGCAGGGTCTTATATATATATATATATGACAGAACAATTACATTCCCAGCTAGATCTCCACACTGCCCCAAAAATATTAATTTTCCCAAAGGAATTTTACATTATTTTACATGCTATACAAGGTACAGAATAATGTGTCAGTTGACATAATTAATTGCCATGTCAGCATATGCAATCCAGTGAAAAAGTACAACCCATGAAAAGGTTTTGCATTTTAAAGCATATGTGGTTATATCTTTACTGGAAGCTTAAAGGGTTACTTCAGGATTTAGCATTAAGCTTTGTATCAGTAGAAAACCAGTAGTATTTTCTAATTACCGAGCTCCCCCCCCTCATATCCCCCTGAGACGAGAGATTTATTTATTTTTAGTCTGGAAAAAATCCTCTGACGCAAAAATCGTCATTTTACGTCATCGGAGGATTTTTGGGCCAGAGGCTTAAAACTACAGCCAGTATTCCGCATGTTTTCACCACGCCCATATGGGGCGGGATCTCACTCACAGAATGTGAAGATAGTGTCAGCCATCTTTCTGTAGAAGCTAAGAAAACAGGCTCTTGCTCTGTGTAGAAAGTTTGTATACAAGTAGGCTAATCACAATGGCGGAATGTAGTTTTGAAGTTGAAATGGCAGAAGGGGATTATGAAGATCTGTTGCGAGAATCTGATGATCGCGGCTACCTGTACGAGCCGTAATACAGCGATGAACAGAGGCTGGAGCAGCTGCTGTAGCAGGGGAGCAAAACCTGCTTGGTGGTCAGGAGGAAGAGAGTGTTAAATTATATTCAGACTCGAGTTGGGGCGGACTGGTGGTGTCAGTGCTCTCGCTGTGCGCCTATGGAAACAGATAGAGAGTCCTATTGCTGTCGCGAATTTCAGCGATGCCATTTTCTTCTGGACGAGATCGCTGAATCCGCTTATTAAACTGCACCGATAACTTGAGCATGTATAACTGAGCACCCAAGTTTTGTACCACACATGGACAGGGGAGTCCTAGAAACTTATTTTAGGATCCCAAAGATAAATTGGAAACGCCAGCCAAAGCCCGCAGGGACAAACGGACGGCTTAGTGTAAAGTGAGTATTTTGTTTGTTATTCTTTTTGTTACTAAGACGTCATGTACAGAGTTTGGACACCCGGAATTATTCTTCCCGCATAGTCAGTCAATTTATCAACTAACTCGCGATTTCTAGAGTCACGATGTATCAATACAAGCCTAGTTGTATCATATTTTCAGATACTGCCACCTGTAACCGGTAGGCGTGGTTTGGGAGTGGCCTCGTAAGGGCAGCAAAGCAAGTGCATTCTGGGAGTTGTTGTCTTTCAGCCACATGTGTAAAAAATACATTTTCTGACTTTTCTCAGTCTAGAATGCTTCAAATTCAAAAATAATTTCACATTTATACTATATAAATGACCAATTTTAAATACACATTCATCTTCCCAGAGGTGAAGTATCCCTTTAATAGCAAATATTAAAAAAACATTTTTTATCAACAACCATCTACAGAAATGTATTTGTTTTCTGTGGGGGAAAAATAACTAGAACCTTATATTCATTTGCCTGTATTGCCCCCTTGATATTAAGAGTTTTTTTTTTTTTTTTGCATGTATGGCCAACTTCATATTTGGATTTTGCCTGAAACCTTCTCCATTTGTAGATTTATTTTGCATTCAGTTGAATGGTGGAGTGACATGGGGCCGTGGTCATATGTTGGTCTGTGGGAGAGAGAGAGTGTTAAGCCTCGTCACCTGGTACACAATGATCTTTAACACCTGTCTCTCGTTATAGTGATGGCAGAGGGAGACTTGGGAGCCATGCCACAGCATCAGAAGGGAGAGACCCGAGAGCACCGCAGTCAGAGTGTGCTAATCTTTGTTGTGTTGATATTTATTTATTTATTTATAACGACGGTTAGCATAATTTCAAGAAAAGGAAAAGAAATCGGGAATGAGGAACTGACCTTGAACTAGCTTCGTTGTCTCCTGACTCATCTATTGCCCGAACTAAATACTTTGTTACAGGTGGATTTATAATTGCATGGTAATGGCTTTAAATCCCTGTCCAGACTCTATAAGCCTAAAGAGGGGTTCAGGCAGCAATTTGATCGTGGTATGAGGGTACCATGTACTTTAATGCTTATGATCAAACCAGCCCAGAGCCTGATGGGACCACACAAACTGTCAGTTTTCTACCTGGGTTCGGGTTGGTTTTCTAAGTATAACTTCGGTTCTGGTTAGGTTTGTAATTACTACAAAAAAATGTTATTAAAAAGTATTATATTATTGTTAATATTTTGATATAATAATAATATCTCATATTTTTATATATATATCACACACATTACTTTATCATTTTAAGTCAAGTCATTTTTATTTGTATAGCGTGTTACACAACACACATTGTTTCAAACCAGCTTTACAGAAAATCATGCTTTAGCAGAAAATGAAACCAATATCTATTGTCTGAGTCATCATTGTGTAGTTTTATTAAATATGATTGTAAATTGAGTATAAAAATAAATAATTAAATAATGATTGTATTTAGAACCCCAGTGAGCAAGCCAAAGGCAACTGTGGCAAGGAACACAAAACTCCATAAGATGTTGATTTAATGGAGAAAAATAACCTTGGGAGAAACCAGACTCACTGTGGGGGTCAGTTCCCCTCTGGCTAAACAACATGAATATAATGCCAATATTAGTTATTTGTGTGTAGTGCAAGTCATGGTTTTAAATTTGTAAACTAAGTGTTTAGGGCCAGTGTTTAAACACAGACTTTGTATGAACTGTAAGATTAATGACTAATGTCTTTTGAAGTCCATCTTGGATTAGCTGCAGAAGTTCACAGAGATGCATTGTCCTTTGTTAGTTGGCTGATGAAGATTTTTGTAGTCTATGCATTCCATTTCAAGAGTGTAGTCCATCAATGGACAAAGGTGATGCAGGCAGAGATCAATGAGGTGCATCACAGTTCAACTAGCAGGTCACTTTGGCGAGGTTCAGTGGGGTCCATCCTAAGTCCAAGGTTCAGGCAGTGGCATATAAAGAATCCAATGTCTTACAGATGGAGTTGGCATCATTTCATCCTCTGAAGTCCATCATAAAAGATTCAAGTGATTTCTGGCTAGTACAGGCTATAGTTTATCACTCATAGCACACATAGTAGTGGAGTCCGACACTTAGCAGGAACGGAGCTATGATATGAATCCTCAGGTTGAGACAGGGAAACAAATAGAATAATATTAGCGTAGATGCCATTTGAATTTATTGCAGAGTTATAGATAATGAGAAGTTTCTGAGAAATGTTTCTGGTTCTGGCAGACCTAACTAAAGCAGCCTAATTGTCAGTTGATGGACAAATCAGATGAGTCTTTGATCTAGACATAAACTGAGTGAATGTGTCCGCGTCCCAAACAGTGTTAGGGAGACTAATCCATAGTTTAGGAGCAAAATAGGAAAAGGATCGACCTCCTTTTGTGGATTTTGATATTCTAGGAACTATTAACAGGCCAGAATTTTGTGATCATAATAAACATGATGAAATATAGTGTGACAGAAGGTCGCTTAAAGGGATACTTCACCTCTGGGAAGATGAATGTGTATTTAAAATTGGTCATTTATATAGTATAAATGTGAAATTATTTTTGAATTTGAAGCATTCTAGACTGAGAAAAGGCAGAAATTGTCTTTTTTACTCATGTGGCTGAAAGACAACTCCCAGAATGCACTTGTTTTGCTGCCCTTACGAGGCCACTCCCAACCACGCCTACCGGTTACAGGCGGCAGTATCTGAAAATTTGATACAACTAGGCTTGCTTTGATAAATCGTGACTCAATAAATCGTGAGTTAGTTGATAAATTGACTGACTACGCGGGAAGAACATTAGGATAATTCCGGGTGTCCAAACTCTGTACATGACGTCTTAGTAACAAAAAGAAAAACAAACAAAATACTCACTTTACACTAAGCCGTCCGTTTGTCCCTGCGGGCTTTGGCTGGCGTTTCCAATTTATCTTCGTGATCCTAAAATAAGTTTCCAGGACTCCCCTGTCCATGTGTGGTACAAAACTTGGGTGCTCAGTTATACATGCTAAAGTTATCGGTGCAGTTTCATCAGCGGATTCAGCGATCTCGTCCAGAAGAAAATGGCATCGCTGAAATTCGCGACATTAATAGGACCCTCTATCTGTTTCCGTAGGCGCACAGCGAGAGCACTGACACCACCAGTCCGCCCCAACTCGAGTCTGGCCGGGCTCTTCCTCCTGGCTGCCAAGCAGGTCTTGCTCCCCTGCTACAGCAGCTGCTCCGGCTGCCTCTTGTTCCTCCATCTCCCGCAACTGTTCATCGCTGTATTGCGGCTCGTACAGGTAGCCGCGAGCATCAGATTCTCGCAACAGATCTTCGAAATCCCCTTCTGCCATTTCAACTTTAAAACTACCTTCCGCCATCGTGATTAGCCTACTTGTTTACAAACTTTCTACACAGAGCAAGAGCCTTTTAGCTTAGCTTCTACAGAAAGATGCACATTCTGTGAGTGAGATCCCGCCCCATATGGGCGTGGTGAAAACATGCGGAATACTGGCTGTAGTTTTAAGCCTCTGGCCCAAAAATCTATTTTCCAAGCTGCTCTCTTGGGAGCGTGAGTGTGATCATTGGATCATGGTGCAGAGATTTTTCCTTAAATTTTATTTAATCAAAGAGAGGTGACACTATCAAGAGTGCTAGAGAGGAATCACGTGAAGCCACAAGGATCGGACGTGTGAACGGCGAGCACTTTGCACTAGTTTTAACACTTATAATGACATAAACTGGTGAGATTCAATACGCTCTGTTCTATAACTGTTCTAGGAGGACAATATGTCAAAGAATTCAAACTCCTCGGGCTCTGGAGACATTAAAAGACTCTTACATGCTCAAGTTGACCCCTGAGCAGGTCGTGAGCCTGGTTGTTGTCAGAAAAGTACGGAAAATTCGGAGAGAGATGTTGAACATGTCTGCAATGCTGACAAAGGTCATTGCTGACTTGGAGGATCTTACGATCACTGCCATGAAGGCGAAGTTCACTGAGGTGGTCACAAGAGTGGGGGATATCGAGAAACGGATCGATTATCTGGAGTCATCAGAGAGGGAATTATCTGCTAATCCGCTAATGACCAAGGTGGATTTGGAGCATGTCTGGGAGAAGTCGGAGGACATGGTGAACCATAGTAGCGGAATAATGTCCATATCATTGGAATCCCTGAGGGAGCAGAGAGACAGGATATGGTGAAAATCCTGGAGGGCTCTTTCCGAATCTGCTCAACATTGCAGGCCATAAGCTGCAAATCGAGCGAGCTCAACAGGGTTCCTGCTCATTGATCCACAGAGGGAGACAGGCTCCGATCAATTCTGGCCAAATTTCTGAGATCATCCGATAAAGATTATGCAAGGAGTAAAGGACGCCTTTCTTGGAAGAACCACAGCATTTTCTTGTTCTCAGACTTTGCTAATTCAACAATAGAGAAGCATGAGTGATTCAAGGAATGCAAGAAACTTTTACAACAAAGGAAGGTCGCTTTTGCACTGATATTCCCAGCCAAATTGAGAACAGATGCTAAGGATGGCCGCAAAATAACCACAGCATGCGATGTCTTTCATAAAGTCAATGGAGTGAGCAAATCATCACGTTGCTCTCATGTTGCAGCCGAGTGGACCGGCTCACTGAAAAGTCGCTTGACTGTTTGAAGATTCTGCATGCTTTTTTTGTGCTGCTTCTGCCTAGTGGCTGGAGTGTGTGGTCGAGCTTTCCTCCAGAGAGAGAGAGAAGCTAGATTATGTCTAACACCTGTCTCTATTTCCAGTGAGCATGGGGAGAGTGGCATATAAGTGGCCACACAACCAGCGGAGAGGGAGAGAGAGTCGGAGATCAAGAGTCCCGCTGAGGAGTTATTGTGAAGCTGTAAGCCCAGAATAGTTGACCATTAAAACGCCTTACTTGTGACTGGAGCAACCCGGTTCCCTGTGTCCTCCTTCCCTCCTACCGTGAAGTCCGTTACACGCACGTTTTTCTTTTTTCTGTTTGTTTTGGGGGAAGTTCAGGGTTTGTCGCACTACTGTTGGAATGAGGTCATTATAATCTTGTTTTTGACACACTATCTATTATTTCTTATATATCAAAATGTCAAATGTTACTATGAGTTGATTGTCTCTCTCCACGTGAATGTGAATCGGCACCCCATAAAAAGTTTTTCTCTGCTTAAGTGTAAGAAATATGATAGTGTTTCTTCAAGAAATGCATCTTTTTCCGCAGAAAGCTGAAAAAAAATTGGAAAGATATGGCATGGAAATGTTTTTATAGCGCTGGCTAGAGTAAGAGCAGGGGAGTTATTACACTAAGTAAACATCCACAATTCAAATGTCTCAAACAGAGTAAAGATAAATTAGGAAGAGTCTTTATTGTTTTAGCTGAAATTCAGGGACAAATTCTTTTTTTGGCTAATATATATGCACCTAACATTGATCAGGGCTTTTTTATAGATCCTGAAAGGATGTTGCAAGCCGCTAGCACCCCCCATGTTATAATATTGGGAGGAGACATTAATCTTTTGATGGACTCAGTCCTTGACCATAGTGAAGCAAAAGAGTGCAAGCCCCCTAAAGCAACACTGACACTTCACAGGATGTGTAAAAATCTTGGTCTTACAGATATTTGGAGACTTCTGAACCCATCTGGTAGGGACTATACTGCTTTTTTTTTTTTCATCAGTTCATGAGATTTATTCTAGAATGGATTTGTTTAAAAATCTAATCTACGGCTTTGCTGCTGAATCCTTTAGATCTAATGCTACAGAACTGGCTCCAATTTTCCTAGAACTTTATATGGAAACATTAAAGAATGGAAAGCTTCCTCCAACCATGACACAAGCCCAGATAAGATATAGGGAATAGATGACGATAGATATAGGGAATTGATGACGATGAGTCTGCATATAGAAAGGAGGTTGAACGGCTGGCTGTCTGGTTCAGTCAAAACAACCTGGAGCTGAACACGCTCAAAACGGTGGAGATGATTGTGGACTTTAGGAGGAACACCCCAACATTGTCCCCCCTCACCATTCTAAACAGCACTGTGACAGCAGTGGAGTCATTCAGGTTCCTGGGCACTACCATCTCACAGGACCTGACGTGGGAGACACACATTGACTCCATTGTGAAAAAGGCCCAGCAAAGGTTGTACTTCCTTCGCCAGCTGAGGAAGTTCAACCTGCCACAGGCTCTGCTGATATAGTTCTACACAGCAGTCATTGAGTCTGTCCTCTGCACTTCAATAACTGTCTGGTTTGGTGCAGCTATGCAATCAGACATCAGAAGACTACAGAGGATAGTTCAGACTGCTGAGAGGATTATTGGTTGCCCCCTGCCACCCCTTCAAGAACACTTGAGGATATACACTTCCAGAGTGAGGAAAAAGGCTGTTAAAATCACTCTGGACCCCACTCACCCAGCCCACTACCTTTTTGAACTGTTGCCTTCTGGCTGACGCTTCAGAGCTCTGAGCACCAGAACTGTCAGGCACAGGAACAGTTTCTTCCCTCAGGTTATCCATCTCATGAACAGTTAAATTGCCCCATTGAGCAATAATTA